>CM073573.1:136001985-137416540 GCA_037074715.1 Magnolia kwangsiensis
TTAATTAACGTTTTCTATTTTAACCTTATTTATATTTAATATATGGACAAAGAACACCTTTCAACTATCTATATACATTATTATTCATGCATATAGCAGTTCTAATTATTTTAATTAACATTTTCTATTTTAACCTTATTTATATTTAATATATAGACACAAATATGCACATTTTTCTTCATTCCATTTTTTAGTCCAAACAATATTAAACCAGACTTCTCATTCTCCGAGTTTCGGACATTTTTGTTTTGCATGTTTTTAATGATCAAGACCGAATTAAACAGTAACATTTTTCCATGCCTTTTTCTTTTCTTGATTGAGTTAAAACTAACATTTTCCATACCGTTCTTGATCGAATTAAACACCAACATTTTCCTTTTTCTTCTCGTTCTTTCTTTCTTTCTTTCTTTTTTCTCTCTTCTTATTATTTATTTATTTATTATTATTATTATTATTATCATTATTATTATTAATATTTTTAGCTGTTTGCTGTTTTGCTAAGGTCTAGACTTAATTAGTCTTGGTACTGATGACACTTGACCATTATTCTATGAACTGCCTGCTCCCAACATTGCCTTGAAGGTAATACTGATACTTACCATTTCCCAAGCTATTCTAAATGACTGCAACTCATGAGGATTCTGCCATGATGTTTTGAATGTCTTCAGATGCAGAATATGTTTCAATTGACGAATTTGCTTTTTTCTGTTGGATGGATCGAATCTGGTAGACGGTCTTTAGCTACCCTTTTTACAGAGATGATGGAATGCAAAGATTGTGCATTTAAATTTTCCCTGATAGAAATTTTTTCCACTCAGTTTCAAGCATTCAAATGATTTTTGTTTTTTTTTAAAATTTTAATTTTTTAATTTTTATAATCTGCAATTGATATTCAGGTATGTAGCTGATGTACAATCCAACCCAAATTGCTGGAGAAAGACCTAGATAATGATGGTGATGATGTTATATGATTGTCTTGCAAAAAGAGTAGAAAGAGAAAAATGATAGGGCCATGTGAAGAAGTGAGGATAAGGTATCCTCTCCTCAGGTCCTGTGTGCAAGTGAGGCTGATGATTCTGTTATTCAGACATCTGATCGGATGGGCCTCTGCACGAATGGAATCAGGTCCCAGTTGATGGTCCTAACCTTTGATTAGTGGCTGATAAGTAGATGTTTAAAAAAGGGATTTTACATAATACTACCTCATTAATATGTTTTTTACATCCTTGTACCTATGTAAATTAATTTTTAATTAAGCTATTTTATTAATCAAGTTAATTATCATTGCGGTACCTTCCATTAGTTTTCTCTAAATTTTGTTTGATTAAGTGTGCTTTTTTTCAGAAATGATAAAAATGCCCACCAATGCCTTCGGGTTTGAGGCAAGTCTCATCCCTATCTCAATGCCACTCTGACTGTGGTGGCTTAGGATGATAATCCCAACTTGTGTCGCCAGAAGGGCTCACATGCTGAGATGGTCTGGTGATCTGACCGGCGCAGTCTTATTACTAGCATAAGTAACTTATCTTCTCATAATATCAAGCTTCATTGACCATCCTAACCTCTGATTTTTATGATTGATGCAAGCCATTCAAAATTCTATTTTACAGAGTGATATTTGGATTCATCCGTTCAGTGTAATTTTATTATGGTTGCTCTTACAGCGTGGAGTCTGGTAAATGGATGGTTCTCATGATGGATTGCTCAGCACGTAGGCTCCAGTGGTCAGGATCGTGGCACCGAACATATAACATCTGATTTTCTACTTTAAAGTGTAAGTTGTATCTGTTCACTTGCATAGTCCAATCTACCAATCTGAACCATCCATTTAGGACACTCTTCACAAGCTACCATGGAAAAATCGCACAAATAGGATGATCCAATCCATGCTCTTTTTTTTTTCCCCTTCCTTTTGCATTATTTTCTATGGCCATCCGTTTTCCAAGCCATGGATGGAATAGTTACGTTGGCAAAAGGAAGTGATTCTTTAGAGCAGTGGTCCCTAACTAATAGATCTATTGTATTGTTGGTTTGACCTATTTTTGTATAATTGATATTGATCGTCTGTTAGATCAAATGCTTAATATTTATAGTCAGAGCAGTATAATTGTAGGACTGATATCTGGTAACTGAGCGTACAACCTAAATTGCAACTTGAGGGAAGAAAATCTCCTCCTCGTATGCACCTCAACTAAGTCTGTAATGAAAACCCACTGGTGATCTTTGGATTAGAACAAGAGTTGGATAGTAGGGTCATTTGAAAGGTATATGTCCAGATTGTAGAAGATCGATCCAGGTAATGGATGGACTAGAATGGGATCAATCAAGGTAATGGATGGATTACAACCCCTGTTCATCATTGTATGTGATGGTGATATATTATAGTGGTTATTATGACTACCTTTGGTTAAATGTATATTATGTACAACAGTAACTTGTTGTTATATAATGTCTTTTATTTTCAATATGGTTAGGCATTGAGCCCACTAATTATATTTCAATACTTATATAATCCCATTGTATGGAATGATGGTATTGATTATCCAGTGGGGCTTGTGGTGCTCCCCTCCATCACTTTTCTGCAACACAAGATCCACATACAAATAGGCACATTTACTTAATATTTTTTTAAAACAAAAAAAAAAAAGAAAAAGAAAAAAGAAAAATCCATGAACAAAGACCCAAATGCATATAAAATAAACACAATTTTAGACATATGTCTTTATATTACATAGATTTAGGGAGTAAGGCCATGGATATCACATAAAAATTCCAATTTTAGACAAACTAAATATGTTTATAATGTATATACCACACAACCCAGGGTTTACTTTATATTTCATATAATACCACTTCCTAACCCATACTAGGAGATCTATTTTGAGAATAAAGTCACTTTTCTTAAGTTGGCATTTCTACTTGGAAGAAGAGGAGAGGAGGAAACATGTGATCTCCAGATATCTACTAGAGAGTTGTGGGTTTTCCCATAATCTTGGTTTCTTGTTCTTGATTCCTTTGTACTTCTTTGGAGATTGCATTACACCAGTAGAGAGATATCGATGGGCTTGTTTGTAGCTCCAAGCACATCCATGTTTGAAGGGCAAACGAGAATAACTTCAACTTTAGATATCCTTTTGACTTTAATATGATCCGTAAGGTCCCAGTTTGCATTGGTTCATTGACCAATGTCACCTGCTGAAAGAGCATTAAGATCTGCATCCCACCAGTCTATCCAGCCACTCACAATCACTCCCTAACCATTTGTTCATCTTCTATAGAACCAGATGATTTTGGGGTATAGAAGTCTCCACTGAAACCACCTGGCTAGTCAGGCTTTCCCAATAAAGCATACCTAAAAGACCTTTTTAACTCATCACTCTTCAACGCCGTCTTTGCCTTAGGTATGTGTTATAGACATTGGCCTCCTCTAAGATTTTCATGTCTTCATTCTTTTGTTCTTCATAAATCTCCTCTATGATTTTGTTGCCTTCAACCTAAATCATTTCCAATCTCACTAGCTATGGTCTTGGGGCCAAGGAGCTCCGACCCGTGTTTAGTGAGTTGATTGCAAGTCTCTTCCTCGACAACCATCAATAATGGAGATTGGTGATCACCTTCAATAGCTACTTTCCTTTCATTAAATGTGACAAAGGTGACATTCTTGACTGATGGAGAGTTGTGGTTTAAATACCATATTATAGGTCTGAGCATATTGTTGTATAATATGCATATATATATATATATATATATATATATATATTATATTATATTTATAAACAGTAATACTAAATTGAAAATGGGTGTATATTGTTTGTACACTAAAAAATGGGTATAATACAATCTTATATACCCAATCCAAACAGATTTATATCTGTTTTGTATAATATATACGGCATGTATATATTTCACTCGATATGTATTATATAAAAATCTGATATGGGTATATCATTTTTGTATAATAATACAATATGAACTAAAGATTGAAAATATTAGATCTTGTTTTACATATCTCAACACTTAGATTTCATATAAAATTATAATATAGTCTTTATATATTCAATACTGTTAAGTTAACAACAATTACGAGTCATTTTTTCCAAAACAGCTGTTACGGCCGTTATGACCCCGTAATGTGTAACGGTTGCCACTGTTACCTTTACGTAACGGCATTTACGGCCCCATAACAGCCTTTACGACACACCATGCATATAACCATGTGCCTATGAAAAAAAATTGAAATATATATATTTTTTCTAATGAACAAAATTTTGATGATATCAATACGTTGGCGATGTTATTGAAATATTGTTGATACGCTTATGATACAAGCATTATCTAGAGTTTACATAGTTGAAAATATTGGTGATACATTGGCGATATTGGTGCATTGGCAATACAAGCGACACCAAGAATTTACATAGTTGAAAATATTGACAATTACATTAGCGATATTACTACACTGGCAATACTTAGCGATACATTGCTAATGCCTGGAATTTCTGATACTACCAGTGTTATCGGTATTGCTGAACTGGAGATATAGATAATATCGGAGATAATTCGAACACCGGTTCCTATAGAGGCTAATGTTGTTGTGGATCACCTGACCAAGAGTGATATGACCAAGCATTCCCTATTTTTTGGTGAATTTTTTCCATCAGCATAATGGATGGAGTCACTTATCTCTTTTCTTAATAAATTACCAGTTTATTAAAAGAAGAAAAAGACAAACAGTTCCTATCATTGAGCATGGACTCCTTATGTAGTGGAAGGCACTCAATTATAATTTGTGTCCCACTCCCATGGACTAACCATCGGTGTGCGTTTATGATTTCTACCCTACACAATATGTTTCTGTCTGTTTGCTTTTTTAGTTTTTTGTTTTTTTCAAATGCAACCAAATTTTTCTTTCAAGAAACCAAAAAAGCAAATAATTTCTTCTTCTTCTTCTTTTTTTTCCTTTTCTTTTTCTGCGCACTTCTTGTTTATTCATATGCAAAATGAAACAAACTAATTTACCATCCAACTGTGCAGACAACTGATACTTGAGTATCATTTATAAATAATCATCAAGCTCCTTGAATTTTGCAAATTGGTCATTGCTCATGTGATTTTTTTTTTTTTTTTTTTGGAGATCACATTAATTTTATTACTGCCGCGATTGTTATTTGGAATTTTTTTTAATATGTAAACATGATCCTCGGAATTCCTCGCTACATGCAAATAAAAGCTTTGAGTTTTGGAGCACTGTATGGTCCCATGTACATATAGTTGTAATTAGCATTAGTCATTACATTTAGTGCACTAGAGCAACTCAATGAATTCCATCATTCTTTCAGTTCATGGAAGTGCATAGGGGAATGGATTATCAGGAGTATATATTTGGAACACTCTGGCTTCTTTAGTGCTGCCAATTTCCAACATCATATACATTCTCTGCTTCAATTGTGCAACGTAGACCAGAACTGCACCAGTTAGGAGTGAGTTAGTACAAGTTAAAGGCTCTAAAAGGGCAAGGGGAATACCCAAAAGGATGTGGATGGAGGTAGTAAGAAAGGACTTGATGACCTATAGTCTAACTGAAGGTCTTGCCCTTGGTAGAGTGCAATGGCGGAGCAGGATTCATGCAGCCAACCCAATTAATTGGGATAAATCTTAGATGATGATCATGATGATATTCTTTGCCTTAATCTCCAAGGGGTTAAATGTTTCTAGCTGGAATCTTTTGGGGGCTGTTTGATTTTCTAATTTTCCCTTGAATTCCAAGGAAATAGGCAATAACTATTTACCTTTTGTATTTCCAGCTACCTCTCAAAAGGTGATGTTGACAACCCCTCTGTTTCAGCAGTCAATCATGCCACCCAAGGAAAAAAGTGCTGAAACTATGCGGCCCACCATGATGTATGTGCCTTATCCACACTGTCCATCCGTTCGGCCAGCTCATTTTATGGCATCATCTGAAAAATGAGGCAGATCCAAAGCTCAAGTGGACCACACCTACCATTGACAGCTTGTTGTAGGCCCTAGAAGTTTTGGATCAAGCTGATATTTTTGTTTTCCTTCATCCATGATTGTGTGACCTTATGAACAAGTTGGATGACAAATAAACATCAATGTGGACCCTAGGGAGAAAATGTCTTTCAACGGTTGACGTCTTTAGGACCACTATTTCCTGAGGTACAGACCACTCAATCGTTGGATCTATCCCTTTTTTGGGCTCATGCCCCAAAATGTGCTATTAAAACAGATGGACAGCATGGATAAATCACATACATCATAGTGGGGCTCACAAATTAAATTTAGTAGCAACGAGGATTTCTTTTGGACCAATTTTTGAGACAAAATTCCTCATTCATTTTCATCTCCATCAAACAGTTAAGAGGTAGTCATTATTATCCATTTCCGATGTATTTACAATGGAAATTGAAAATCAAACAGTCCCTTGAATTTGTATCTACTAGTCACCACCAATTGGCATAGGACCTGGTGCATGCCCACCCCCTTCATAGCTGTCAACAACCCTATTTCTCCAACAAGCACAAATGTCATGAAGGTGAACCCTTGAGTTCCGTGTCTACAAAGATTTTAAGCATGCAAACAAGATGGAAAATGACAAACTTGAAGAGTGCACGTGTGACCACCTAACGAGCTACATTTTTACAGAGATATTGATAGTGGTGAGCATGAAAATGTATCATTTAAAAAGCATACATGCTTTAATTCATCTTACATCGAAGGGCAGGAACTCTATATGTTTACAGTCATGTTTATCCCTAGCTCAAAGCTTCAAACATCTGCTTCAGTCAAGGTATCCTAAATCGGATATGTATCGGTAACGGTGGTACCCGTTACGCGATACGGGGCTGTATCGGCCGTTCCCATTTTTTGTACCCATATCAGCTGATACGGGCCCGTTACGGGCGTAACGGCTGTTACTGACCCGTAACGGCTGTTACAGGCCTTGAAAAAAAAAAAAAAAACCCTTACCTTTTTCCTTTCTTTTTTTTTTCTTCTTCTTCTCTTTCGTCTTCTTCTTCTTCTTCTTCTATTTCTTCTTCTTCTTCTTCTTCTTCTTCTTCCTCTTCTCGGACAGCTGCGGGCCTGCTGCAGCTGCAGCCTTCTCTCTCTCTCTCTCTCTCTCTCTCTCTCTCTCTCTCCCTCCCTTTTTCCCTCTCTGTTCTTTCCCTCTTTTTTCATTTCGGTTCCCCTCTCCTTTTTTTTTCCAGGTGTAAGCTGCTGTAGGTATGTGTCACACTAAGACGAGCGCTGACACTCCTCGAGCTCCGAGTTGTACGAACGGTTCAAAGGAGATCAAAGTTATATGGGCTTCACAGCAAGGTGTCCCGTATCGGTATCGGTTGGCATAACGGCGCCCTTCGAAACCGATATCGGTTGGCATAACGGTGCCCTTCGAAACTGATATGGATACGGGGGCGTAACGGCGATACGGGGGCGTAACGGGCCATAACGACGCAAAATTTTTTTTTGCCAAAAAAATATGGATTAAATCCAGAATATTCTAAGCATTCCAAATATGCATTCATTTATAAATTGGAACATGTTTATGGTGGTGTAACGGTCCACTCTTTGGTGAGAAGTTGTATCGAACTGTCTGATGAATTTATGAACTAGATAACCTGAATTTGACTACAAAATTCACATATTTAATTTTCTAATTATCTACTATCAATGATAGATATATTAGAATGAATGTATTATAAAAATATCTTACATTTAGGTGTTTGCAATTATTTTTGAGGGCCAAAATTCATGTGTAAATAGAAAAAAATAGAAAAATATATAAAATGGCACCCCAAATATGTAAAATGCACATTAACATGTTCTATTATGATTAACACATCACATGACATCATTAAAACAACAAAAGAATCATTAAAAATGATTTTTTGAATTTTCAAAAAAAGGGCCAAAATAAATGCGTAAATAGAAAAAAATATATAAAATGGCACCCAAATCTGTAAAATGCACATTGACATGTTCTACTATTATTAACACATCATATGACATCATTAAAACAACAAAAGAATCATTAAAAAATGATTTTTTGAATTTTCAAAAAAAGGGCCAAAATAAATGCGTAAATAAAAAATATAAAAAATATATAAAATGGCACCCCAAATCTGTAAAATGCACATTAACATGTTCTACTACGATTAACACATCATATGGCATGATTAACACAACAACACAACTATTAAAAATTGATTTTTCGAATTTTAAAAAAAGGGGCCAAAATTCATGCGTAAATAGAAAAAAATATTTAAAAAAATATAAAATGGCACCCCAAATCTGTAAAATGCATATTAACATGTTCTACTATGATTAACACATCATATGACATCATTAAAATAGCAAAAGAATCATTAAAAAATGATTTTTCGAATTTTCAAAAAAAGGGCCAAAATAAATGTATAAATAGAAAAAAATATAAAATGGCACCTCAAATCTGTAAAATGCACATTAACATGTTCTACTATGATTAACACATCAAATGGAATGATTAAAACAACAAAACAACCATTAAAAATTGATTTTTCGAGTTTTAAAAAGGCACCAAAATTCATGCATAAATAGAAAAAAATATAAAAAAAAATATTAAATGGTACTCCAAATCTGTAAAATGCACATTAACATGTTCTACTATGATTAACACATCATATGGTATGATTAAAACAACAAAACATATTAAAAAAAGTATAAATACCTATTTTTGACAAATTTCTGAAAAATGGCCCACCGAGCTTTGATTCAAGAAAATCCGTAATATAATGTGTTTTTATTTCAAATACCCTACCAAGGTTGGTCGAAATTAGTAGTAGAAGGAGAGACAGTTTGGAAGCAAGAAGTTTCAAAAAAACAGCAAAAACAGAGCTTAAAATGGAAAAAAAAAGTCACCGTTATTCGGTCGATATGGACCTGTAACGGCCGATACGGGTACAAAATCGGGTAACGGCCGATACGACCCCGAAACGCGTTACGGTTCTCACCGTTACCGTTAACGACCGATACGTAATCGTTTTGGCACACCATGCTCCATAGTGATGTATTTATTATATCTACACTGTTCATCTATTTTTGAATATCATTTTAGAGCATTATCCAAAAAATGAATCGTATCCAAAGATCGTATGGACCACACCAAAAATCGCATCGGAGATGATGATTTTCATCGTTAAACAATTCGTAGGCCCACCATAACATTTATTTTCCATCCAATCTGTTCATAAGGTCAAAAAGACTTGAATGAAGAGGAAAAACAAATTTCATATTGATCCAAAAGTTCTGTGATCCCAAAAAGGGTTTCAATGGTAGACGTTCAATACCCCACTGCTTTTTGCAGTGTGGTCCACTTGATAATTAGATCTATATTATTTTTCGTGTCAAGCTGTAAGACAAGCTCGTCAAATGAATGGACGGTTTAAATATAATACATACCTCATGATCAAACCCATAGGACTTGCTTGCGTCGCTTGCGTCAAATGAATGGACTGGTACGCGTTACGCAACATGTTGCACATTTTAATAAAATGTACACGTGCCACATGGGCCCCACCATGTTGTATGTATTTTATCCATGCTGTCCATCCATTTTGCCACATCATTTTGGGTTATGATTTAAAAAATTAGTAAGATTCAAATCTCAGGTGGACCATAGCATAGGAAACAGTGGTTATAGAATGCTCACCATTAAAAATTTCTTAGGGTCCACTGTAATGTTTATTTTCCATCTAACCTGTTAATAGGGTCACACTAACGTGGATGAAGGGAAACCACACATGTCAGCTTGATCTAAAACTTTTGTAACCCCGATAAATTTTTAATGATAGTCATTTAATTATTATTGTTTCTTATAGTGCGGTCCACGTGAGCTTTGGATCTGCCTCATTTTTGGGCTCATGCCCTAAAATTATTTGGCAAAATGGATGGACGGTGTGGATATAACACATTCATCACGAGTGGGGTCTAAAAACCTTTGACACTTGTGTGCTACACTTCACAATCTGAGTCCTACCTAATTCGGGCCTTTAAAAAATTATACACGAGACATGTATTAACTTAAAATTTACCAATTAAATTATGGACTGTAATTGCTAACTCAAAATGCCAAAATTAAATTGTTTGAATAGTTTTAATTGTTAATTTGTGGACGCTTATTTTTTAAAATAGGGCCTTTTGATTTTTTTTTTTTTCATGATTCACTATCCAATAAATGTCCACCAATTCACAAGTGGGATAATGCCAATAAATTGCATGAATTTGAAGCTGATTTAGGGCATGGATTGGTCCTCCAAGTCAGCCCCAAATTGGCAACGCGATCTACCTGAATTTAATTTCATTTTTTAAAAGAACTATTGGGAGAAATGATATCAAATTGTTAAGTATATAAATTAGATATTTAGAAAATTAAATATATGAATTTTGTAGTCAAATTCAGGTTATCTGGTTCATAAATTCATCAGACAGTCCGATACAACTTCTCACCAAAGAGTGGACCATTACACCATCATAAACATGTTTCAATTTATAAATGAATGCACGTTTGAAATGCTTAGAATATTCCGGATTTAATCCATATTTTTTCATATTTTTTTGTCAAAAAGAAATAAAAAATTGCGCCGTTACGCCCCCGTATCCATATCGGTTTCGGAGGGCACCGTTACGCCAACCGATACCGATACGGGACACCTTGGCTTCAGTCTTTGCTACATTGGTTCTTTAGGGTGAACCTTATGATGTCATAAAGAGTGTATATGCCTGCTAGGACTTTCCTGCCTGTGTATGTGATGCTCTCTACCATATGGCCATACACATCAGTAATCCGAGTTATGAGTAAAACCAACCAACATCACATGCTGAAAAAAAATTCCCAACTATCCTACTTGTCCAATTCCTATGACACCTACAGTAGAGATCTAATAATCATGGAATGGCTGCATATACATAGCATAACTAGCACATGGGTTATGCTTATATGTGAGAATAATATAGATTTGAATAATGCAGTCCAAATTCACAAAATATGATAAAGGGCCATACATCCATTTTGGAAGTAAATTCGCCATCATATTTACTGGCCTAGGGGCTTATGTAACTAGTAGGGCTGCAACTCAGGCAGATTGGGTCTGGTTGAGGATCAAGCCGAGCTCAACGATACATCAAGAGGACCCAACATACAAACCAACTCGACCCGAATTCCAACCCAAGGTGCCCAACCCGAATCCCTTTATAGTCAACCCTAACCCGACCCAACCCATTGCAAATATATGTGATTATTCCAAACCTGAACTGACTTTGCTTTTCCAACCCTAATTGACCCGAGGACCCTGGCAACCCAACCTGTCCCAATCTGAACGCGGTTTGTGTCAGTTGGGTTTGGGTTGACACAGGCCCAAGTTGCAGCCCTAATAACTGGTGATAATCAACATATCCTGTTGACAGTTGACAGTAGACAGTAATGCACATTATTCTACATGCAAATCTTGAATTTGATATTCATATTAGTGTATGTATGCTGGATCATCTTTTCAAGCCTGATAATCATAGACTCATAGCACTGAGTATCAACATCATCAAATTACTAGTTTGTGTACAGCTTCATTTGTTTGTAGATCTAGAATGCCAATGTAATGATTTCTTGCAGATCTGGTAGGGGTTTGATGAGTATATGAACCTGGTTCTTGATGATGCTGACGAAGTCAACGTTAAGAAAAACACCAGAAAGCCATTGGGTGGGTCACATCACAATGGTACCTTTTTCCATCTTTTTCTGCTTATCTCCTTCCGGTCTGATTCTGAAAATTTTCTTTTGATTATTTCAGGGAGGATTCTTTTGAAAGGAGATTTCATCACACTGATGATGAACACGTGAGTAAACTGATATATTATATATCAATTTCCATTTTTTTCACTTTGATCATTGTATGTCAATTTCATTTTTCTTTCTTTGTTTTCTTTATCGGTTTCTCCTAATTTTCAATTCTTTGTGTCTTTTATATATATATATATATATATATATATATAGGGAAAGTGATAATTTTACTAGGAGGAAATGTCTATTCTGAGATGAGCGCACTGTGGCTTTCGGTAAAAACCACATGGTGGCAAACATTTTCAAATATCTGTCTAATCAAACCGGATATTTTGTGATGACTGTGAGTGCCTCTTAGTGCTAGTTATACTGCTCGGTGTATGCATTTTATCACTAGCTGTCAGCTTGTTTAAATATCATCAGCGGGAAATTTGGCTCTCTTTTGTTGTCCTGTTTATTTTGTTGTCTTTTTTTTTTTTTTTTCATTTCTTTTTTTATTAGTGTAGCATACTCATTGGCCTCAATTTCTTTCTAACACAACAAATCTATGGATCCAAAAGTCAGGAACACTGAAAATGACCAGCAGTGAAATGATGAAACATACCACATATGGGATAGTGTGACATGGTCGAAGTAGAAACTGAAACATGCCATGTGGGATGGTGTGACATAGTCAACATAGAAACTGAAAGATACCACATGCGGAATGGTGTGACATGGTAATATTAGTATCAATGATACACATTTAATAGTAGGGATTGGCCATCTGTCTGAAATTTCAAAAACCATAACTAAAACAGGTGTTATGGAGGTAATGGTAGGTGAACTACTGGGGAGGACGTCGATTTGATATCAATATCATAATCCTGATTGGAGAACCTTTTTTATGTTTAAAAACTTGGAAATTATCCCCAATTTGGCTGACAGCCTGAGATTAAGTCAACTCTGACTTAGGTTGAGTGCTTGATCGAATCTTTCAAATCATAAATGTCAAAAACACGAAGACTCAAAACTCGACTCAATGTTCAGTGAGTCGGGTCAACTTGAGTCTTTAGTTTACTCAATTTTAAATAATTAAATAAGAATGTGGCCAAAAAAAAGAAAAAAGAAAGTTCATTTGAACTGCCTGTGTATAACATAAAATAGCCTTTATAAACAAGTATGTAATGTGTTGCAATGGCTGTTTTCCTTCTTAGCAAGAGGTTTTTAAGTGTTGAAACCAGTGCAGGTCGGTAAATGTGCTGTGTGCCACTGCTAGTTAAGCTGTTTGCCTTCTTAGCATGGGCCAAGCCACAAAACGAACTTGACGAGAGCATGGTCAAGTTGGGATTGAGTGCTTCCCATGTGCAAGTTTCTTGCTGACTCAACTTTAAACTCAGCCAAGTTAAAACTATGTTTCAAAACTCAGCTGAAGTAGTTGAATATCCTAGGGCCCATTTGGGTACTACCAAATAAGTTACTTTTTCTTCTTACAACAGTAAATAAGTAACTTATTTGAGGTATTACCCCTCTTTTGAGCGAAACTGGGGTTCTTGATGTCTGTTTCGATGCACTTTGCAAACCCCCATTTCACCATCCCGCTCAACAAAATAGGCACAACATCGAGTCAACCGGAAAAACAGGCTTGAAACCCCCCTTTGTGCCGGTAAAGTCCAAACAAGGCCGAAGTAAGTTTTGACATTTTACTGACGTGGAATATTTAGTTAGGGCCCGTTCGGATACTACCAAATAAGTGGCTTTTTAAACTTATGTAAGTTAATAAGCTACTTTTCTTAAATAAGTTAGTATGGTTATTAAACTTAAATAAGTAGCTTTTTTTAAGTAGTAGTTATAAGTTATTTTTTTTTATTGCTTTTCAACTTCCAAAAGTAACTTGTTTCCTTCATTTTCATTGGTGACATGGCAACTTGGAAAATTATTTAAGGGTATATGCTCTCTGTAGCCATGAACCCATCTAAGTTCATGTGACTATAAAATCATCCAATGAATGGGTAGATGATCTAGTGGGCCCCATATGATGATGGCCCATATCGAGGTGGCCCCACATGATGCCCTTTCCACATCAATGGTCCAACCCTAATGATGAATGACCCACATCCAAGGTGGGCCCCGCATGATGGGCAGCCATCAAAGGTTGGCCTAATGATGAGTGACCCATATCCAGGGCGGGTCCCACAAGATGGATGGCCCACATCAGAGGTGGGTCCACATGAGGGGTGGTGGATATTGAAGATGTGCCCCACATAATGGACAATGACATTGATGGTGGGCCACACATGATGGATGACTAAGATTAAAGGTGGGCCCTACTTGATGAACTATACACATTAAAGGTCTCCCTAATGGCTCACAACCAAGGTGGGCCTTGAATGATGGATGGGCCATAATGAACGATCCACATCAACGGTTAGCCTCACATGATGGACGGTAGATGTGAGGGGAACCAAACAGACTCTAGGAATAAGAAACTAAATATGTTTTTCTAGTTTTTGGATGATAAGTATGTTGTTTGCCGATCACACGTATCTGCTGATTAAGTAAAAACAAAGATAAGCTACTTATGGTATAAGTAGCTTATCTAAAGGTGGATGGAATTGCGAGTCTCCGAGTTGGGCTTGGATGACTAGTACATGTCATGAAGCAGGAGTGGGAGATATGATAAGCTACCATATGTTCGAATTTCACATGCGTGACCGGTGATTTTTAGTGGTTCATACCTGGAATGATATATAATATATATTTTGTGTTTTGGGCATGGCTATGGGTTATATAATACAGTAACAGTAGAGGTAGATAACCATCGAAGTCTACCTCTACTGTATATACATAATTCTTTAGATGGGGTTATAAATTTATATTATATACAAATCAACGGTTATAATACAATCCCGTCTTCACCTTCCATACAATAAAACATCCTGACAAAATTTTAATACCTTGATCGATCCCATTATGTACATAATTGGTCATAACCCCCCATGACCGACACACTCATGACATCCAATTCTTTGCACAAGACAGACCACTCATATGGTAACTGTCAAAATACCTTCCTTATCTGCAAGCATCAATCCTGACATTCTCCTAGTCCAATTTACTCCCTAAATGCACCCATGTGGAGAATTATAGTTAAGCTTGATCGAGCCTAGCCCATGGGAAATGTAAATTGCCCTAGATTAGGGCTTAAGTTAGGGCACAAATAGAAAATGTTGTAAAATTTAAGCCAGTCTTTGCTTGTATATTTCATAAAATCTAGCCAAAGCCAGCCTACTTATGATAAAACCCAAGGTCGGCACACAATATTAACAAGCTAACAATAATAATAATAAAAAAAGGTCGGCACACAAGTTTGGCTCATGTGCCCAAGGGTTCGACCCAACCATGGATAGCACTGATTATCATGATTCATATTACATAAGGATTTCACATCACCTTACTCTCACAAGCGGGCCATACAAGAGGGCACCAAAGAAAAGAAACCTCGGGTGAAAATGAGAAATGGAATGGGAGGAGAAAGATATTTAGAAAGTAAGAAAGTTGAAAAAAAATATAAATGAGTTTGATTGATTACCGCTCTGATACCATGAAGGTTTGTGAGAAAAGAGAAAGGGAAGATGCAAGCGAAGAGAGAGGAATGAAAAGAATTGGAAAGAAAGAGGAAAGGGGATAGGGTTGGAAACCCCCTCAAAAGTTATAAAACGTAAATGTCAAAAATACTCCTCACTTCATACAATTTACAACATAAAACCCTTAGTCTAAGAATATAAAATATGGTTAAGGAAAGGAACTAAAGGATAAAACCAGAGTAGGTGGAGTGTATGATCATACGACCTATATTAATCAACTTTAACAAGGAAGATGACCCATTCTTCTTCACGTAGAATCAGATAGCTGGGGCACCATTTAGCTTTGAGCTGGTGTGGATGGAGTCAGATGGCTTTCCTAGTTTGGTGGAAAAATGGTGGCGTTCCTTTCAGATGGCTGGGTCAACAGGCTCCTGATTACATAAAAAGTTGAAATTGCCAAGGGAGAGTCTTAAGTCTTGGAACAGGGAATTTTTCAGGGCAAAAGAAGCTTCAGGGCAAAAGAAGATAAGTTGGCTGGTATTTTGGATGAGCTTCATATTATAGATCTGAAGGAGGTAGGGGATTTACTGACTTTCGAAGATCTAGAAAAGCGGACTTTTCTATCAATAGATTATGAGAGGTATTTCAAGAATGAAGAATTTAAATGGAGGCTGAAAAGGCTGAGCTATATGTCCTAGAGGGGGGATGAAGACTATGCCAAATAAAAATTGATAAGAGGAATATAAACAACAGATAGCCAAAAAGAATGCAAATAACAAAAGGAAATAACAACCTCTAAAATCAAGTATTGAGAGGTTGATACAAACTTGGTTCTAGGGACAACCTAACACCAAAAACCAATGGTTTATGGCAGGACAACCTTACTAGAATGTGGGTGAGTATCAAAAACTCAAACTTAAGAGGATATGAAAGAAATAGAAACTAATCTATAACAACATTCACCACACAATGCTAAAATATAAAGATTACAACATTCACATCCACAAATACATCCCACAATCTTAAACCATAAAAGATAAAGAAATAAATCACACATCCACCAAACACAGAGAATTATAGTGGTTCGCTTGTATGTACACCAACTGTTAATCAACAGCCACACAACTACTCCACTCCTAATATCCACTCCCTCGGGATATTAACGTTCACTAATCAAAATAGGTTTTTCAAGGTTCACCTAAAACCTTTACAATTGTGTCTTTAGATAGGCTTACACAATTCAAAAACCCCTCGCTCTGAGATTTTTTGGATCACCTTAGACAAAACCAAAATAGAGATTTTCTAAAACAATCTTACAAACTAAAAAGGAATTGAATTACAGAAAAAGCAAAATACTTATCTGTATGAAGATTCTGAAGCAGCCCGGTAGAACCAACTTGATGACGACGTAGATGTTCAATGTTCAGTCTTACAAGAGTATAGGGTTCTAAGTCTTTATGATTTTTAATTAAATTAGCAGGGGCTTTGTATTGATTTTGATCTCAAGGAAGGGTAAATCAAATATCCCTTTTCAATAAGAATGGAATAGAGATTCAAAATCAAATTACAAGAGCTACTATAAAGAATCTTAAATATGCACAAAATAGCTTAGAATGTACTCAAAATTATCTCAGAGTGATTGCTTAAGAATGATAAGAATTCAATAGAAAACTCTGAAATTCGAGCATTATTTATAGGTGAAAAATCAGTTCGCACGACTGGCCTTTGGTTAGCTACGACTGGCCTTATCTAAACAGATTTTCAAAAATTCTGGCGCGATAAGATTTTTCAGTTGCACGATTGGCCTTGTGGGTCCCACGACTGGTTGAGTGGCCTGCTCGACTAGTCGTGGACACTACACGACTGGTTATGTAAGTCCAGATTACTCGTTGGAAAACGAGTCGAGCACTGCACGACTGGTTGAATACTATTCACACGACTGGTCGAGCACTATTCACATGATTGGTCGAGCAGTTTCCAGGACTGGTCGTGGACCGATAGAAAAATTCCGAAAATTCATAACAAATCCTGGACTGGTCGAGGAAATACTAGGACTGGTCGAGCCAGTGCAAGGGCTACTCGAAAGAACAGAATTTTACACTTATAAAATGACCAAAATGACCAACTGAAAGTATGAAATGATCTAATCATGATCTAAGGTCAATCTAAGTCAATCATACCTTACTTGTGAGATAGAACATATGAACACTTAATCTATCGATCACTTCAGTAGCTTTAATTCTTGTGATCTTCAAAGCTTGAACTCGACATACCAAACATAATATTCAACTAGGTCTTGAGTTCTTGGACTTTTCTGGTTCCAGATCTTGAATCGCAATGTTCTTGAAAACTGTATTCACTCAATATATGAAAGTCTTCACTTTCTTCCAGTTTGAAGATCTCAGTAAGTTCGTCGTAGATATTGGCAAGATAGATTCAGCACGAACAAAACGAACGTCGAAGATTCAATGTGAACAGATGCACAAGCTCGATACGAATCAAGATACAAACTTGAATTGGTTTGTCACACTAAAATTTGACAATACTTAGGGTTTATCAACATAGCACTTTCAGAGGCAAAGGTCACAGGAGTTATGGTTGAAAGAGGGAGACACAAACATGAGGTTTTTTCATGACATAACATTGGCAAGGCTTTGAACTAACAAAATTTCCTCCTTGGTTGTGGATGGATCTCGTATCGAGAAGAAAGATCGGGTGTGTGCGGCTATAGATATAAATTATAATAGATTTATACCTATACTCAAATTATTATATTATAAATTGTATAAACGGGTGATATATATTTTGATATCTATAGATATATATAGATTTGAAAGTAATATTATACCCATATCAACCATTTAATATAAAAAATATATAAACAATTTGAGTTTATAATATTATATACATATACAAGTATATATGGGTATTTTAAGGGATATATTTGTTGGTGTATTATACTTAGCACTTAAATTATAATATATACCTAAGATAGATTTATAAACAAATTTTATGTATTTTGTTTAAATCTGATATACTATATTGATATATTAGAACTTAGAGGTGTACACGAGTCGATCCGAGCCGAGCTTTGCCCAGCTCGGCTCGACTCGGTCAGCTAGATTCCCCAGCTCGAGCTTGGATCAGCAGCTCGGCTCGACTCGGTTAGCAGCTCAGTCCAGTTCGAGTTGATTTTGAGCCGAGTTCGAGGTTTCGAGCCTTCGAGCCGTTTCGAGTTTGAGTTTTCGAGCCGAGTTTTGAGTTCGAGTTTTCAAGTTGAGTTCGAGTTCGAGTCTTCGAGCTGTTTCAAGTTCTAGTTTTTAAGCTGAGTTTCGAGTTTGAGTTGTCGAGCCGAGTTTTGAGTTCGAGTATTCAAGCCGAGTTCGAGTTCGAGTTATATAATGAGTTTGATTTGAATTTGAATTCGATTATCAAATTCAAGTTTGAAGTTGAACAAAACAATAAAATATATAAAATACATAATTTACGATTAAAAAGCTTCGATAATTACATTGTTCACAAATTACAACTAACAACCTCCATAGGAGGAGTGCCTTCCTGGGACATAATTACAACTTCCTGCATCGTTAGCTGATCCATCAAAACTACTATATAATTTTTCATATACATATTGGTTCACCTCCTCTGAGTTAGAAGGCGAAGAAATGTTTCCTTCGTGCTCTTTTATACTTTAAACTAGATTTTTCAAACTTTCTTTATGTGAAGATTTGTATGTAGTACCCAACGCCTTCTAAAATTTACCGAGACGGGTGAGGAACTTGAATATGTTATTCTTCTTCTTTTTCTTGCTCATCGTACTCGATCCTGTTTCAACATCTTGTTGTCTTTGAGGATATTACTGAAGTCTAGAAACCTCTTCCATGCTGTGTTTTAAGACGAGTTAGAATTGTTTTTCCTCCAAAGCTTTTAATTTGGCTTCCTGCTCTGCATTTTTCGTGGAAGTTATTCGTGTACTAGATCCAGAAGGTTTGGATGGAGTGGAAGGTTTTCTATTTGAATCTAAAAAGGTATAAAAAGGAATTTGGACATCCTTAGGGGCATTGGGGTATGGTTTTATATCACCATCTCGACATGACAAGTGTAACCGAAATCGATTAGTCTTGTTTACAAACTTTGCACCATGCAAATCACACACAATATTTGTTCTTCCAGACCTTGGTGGCGATTTGACTAGGGAAGCGTAGTCCCAATTGTTGGTCGATGGGTTAGATGATGACATATCTACAGTCAATTTTTAATAAAAAAATCATAACGTTGATAAATAATTTGAACTTGATATAAGAACAAAATAAAAGCAATATGAATATATAAAAAATAAAAGCAAATAAACAATAGTGAGTAAATAAATATCAAAGGCTTACAGACTCACATTCCACCACTTTCAAGTTTCAAGTTCAAAAATATTAAATAGCATTCAAGTTTCAATAAAAAAAGAAAATAATTGATAAACGCCTTCATGTCGTTGTTGTTGCAGGTAGAGACTTGTCATGAATCTCAATCTCATCATCTTTCTCATCATTAATATCATCTCCTCCCCATATCAGACGCAACTAATCTTCCGTACAAATTAATGCTTCAAATGTTTTTTATGAAAGTGAGCTTCGATGCTTGCTCACAACCCTACTCCCTATGCTAAATGTAGATTCTGATGCCACTGTTGAAATTGGTATTGATAATGTCCCGTGCCATCACAGATAATGTAGGGTATTTTGATTCATTGATCCCCGTCTTCCACCATTACAAAACATCAAAGTCGGATCGCATTATGATTAGATCATTCAGGTACAATTCTAGCTCTGATTCCTTAGTCTGAACTCTTATTCATTCTTGTGCTAAGTAAGACATGTATTCATTTAGCACATCGTCATTATCAGGTATAGAAACATTCGTATCTCTACCTTCTTTAACACTTGCTGAAGGTGAAATAGTAGCATACGAACTGTACAAATCTTCGAGTGCTTGATGAACCTTGAACGTCTCCATTGCCGCTCTTTCAACAGAATAAATCTTCATAAAAATAAACTTAACTAAGCCCATATTACAATGAGGATCAAGAGCAATTGCTAAAGATATCAACAAATGACATTCGTCCCAGTAATTTTCAAACTTCATCTACATACCAACTGTCATCTGTCGTATAAAATCTGGACCCGCACTGACATTGTTTTGTAGAGTATCCTTAATCTTCCAAAGAGACGGAGAAACAAATTCACAGTTGGATACTTATTCCCAAAAAAAATCTTCGTGCAGTTGTAAAAAACTTTAAGAAAGTTGTGAACTTGTTTTGCTTTAGTCCAATCATCTGTGCTCGATAACCAAAAATACGTTCTGTCACGCGCCACATATTTAGAAAATGCAAGTTGTAACTCCAATGCCGTATCTAACATTTCATAAGTCGAGTTCCAATGTGTACACATATCTAACTTCAACGATTTTTTAGATGGCACATTTAAACGTTGGATGATATCATTCCATACACTCAGTCTCAACGGCGACTCCCTTATATATTTCATACTTTCTTTTATATTCTCTACAGTGTGGTCAATTATTTTCAGCCGTTCTTGTACAATCAAATTTAAAATATGGTCACAACATCTGACCTGAAGTATTTTTTCATTAAAAAATAAATTTCTGGTTGCCCTGAACTGGTTACGTAAATATGAAATGACAGTATCATTTGCTAAAGTATTGTCTAAAGTTATTGCTGAATTTTTCTTCTTAATGCTCAAATATTGTAAACAACTGTAAATGCAATCTGAAATAAGTAAACTAGTATGTGGAGTAAGATTGCGGAAGTTTAAAATTCTCTTGCAAAGTTTCTAATCTTTATCTACGAAGTATGCAGTTAATGACATGTATCATTTTATTTGATTGGACGCCGTTTATAAATCAGACGTCAAACTTATTCTGGATACTGAAGCTAAAACTTCTTTCAGTTTCATCTTCTCATTTGTGTACATCTTCATGCACTCTCTCTGAACAGTGACGCAGGAAACATTCTCAGCTCGATGGTTAAAGAATTGACAAAAAGACCTAAAACCTTTATTTTTTATCATTCTGAAAGGTTTTTATTCGGGAATCACTAATCTAACATACCACTCTTTTAAATTTTTTTAATCAAACTTATGAGTGGATACTACACCTTGTGAGTCGTCCTCTTCTGACTTGGTAAATGACAATAATGGTTGGTTGGGATGTGGGAGTCTTGGTCTTTTAGAACTGTTTTACCCATGTCTATTTAAATGTGTTGTTGATCCTCCTGGAATCTTACTGTATAGCGACTTGTAATGAACATACTCGATCTTCAACACACCATTAACCGTAACTTCTTCAAAGTCATCCTACACTGCTGATCTCTTCTTCTTTCCTTTGCCTAGAGTTAAAGACCTGTCTCCCTCTACGATAAGAGGAGATGTGGCTGATGCACCCACATCGAGGGTATTTGGGGTTTCCTCTTCACTAATCATCTATAAAACAAAGTTCTTGATATGTTATAATCTTCACTACACCGCTCTATAGAATTGCAGGATGTAATGCTTACCTTAGTTACCTATACCTAGACGGGCATACTTGCCTAACTGTCTAAACCAGTCACCCATTAAAGGTTGGATAGATTGTAATGCCTTCATTTTTCAATTTAAATGCCACGGCAAAAAATTCCCGCAGTGTCTCCCCTTATCTCTACAGAATATATTCATCATGTATTTGATTCGCATGTCAAACATCAACGCAAAGTGTGGACGTTTGACGATGGAAATAAATGCAAGAAATATATCTAGAGAGAAAGAGAGACGAAACCAGAACAGGCATATGCATTTAAATTGGAATAAATGAAGACATTACAATCTATCTAATCCTGAACTGTCCAAAAATGGGACAAGTTGAGAATTTCTATGTCTCCAAGAACACATTGTATCTATGTCTGGTAACATAGAAATCCTCAAATGGATAACTGATTATCTATCCTTATTCCTTACAATCTATCCAAAAAAATATAACAAAACTAATCTCACAAATAGCAATCTTATAATAACATACACAAAACTACATAACTAATTAACAAATTAACATTTACATCTATCTAACAAAAATAATATCACAGATTTACAATTCTCACAATTTAACAAATTAAATGCAATTTAACTAAAAAACAACTTAGCAAATATAAATTAAGAAATTAACACTTACAAAATCTATGTTTTATCCAACAAACAAAATCTCATAATTTAACAAATTAAACCTGACATCTATCTAACAAAAACAATTTAACTAAAACATAACTTAACTAATTAACAAATTAACACTTACATTTATCTAACAAAAACAATATCACAATTCTCACATTTTAACAATTTATAAAGAATTTAACTCAAAAACAACATAGCAATTAATTATAAATTAACACTTACATCTAACCAAATCATCGATACACTTACATCCATCCATAAATCCATGCACTTACGTCCATCTACAAATCCAACCATCCCATACATCCATCATCCATGAGTTATTTAAAAAACCATGACCATGATCCATTCATCAAATAAGCAATTATATTGTTTATAAATCTATAATATACATATTTATTTCATGTATAAATATATATCTATAATATCCATTCATCAACTGTCTGAGACGTCTGTACAACTCAGTCCGGGTGTCCGAGTGGGCCACAGCCCACAACCACTGGGCTAGTACATTGAGATAGACGGTCCACCAAAGGTGTGGCCCACTAGATGGATGGTACTGAGACGTCTTACCGTCCGATTGGGCCATAGCCACTGTCCAACTGTACCAGAGCCACTCGGCCAATGGTCGGGTGGGGTCCGCTAATCGGATGGACAGTACTCGCCGAACAGGCGCTAGAAAAATGGAGAGAGAGGAGAAGAGACTCACTTTTAGTTGTCGGTCGTCCGGACAAACACTGGAAGGAGAGTAATCGCCGGGCACTGGAGAACGACAAGAAGTTTGGTTTGGATTTGGGCGAATGGACGGCTGAGAGGATTTGATTGAATAGGTTGGGGTTGGGCGAATGGGAGAGAGTCGACTCGAGACGATTTAGGTGCTGGCCGCTGGGGTTAGGGTTAGGAGAACGGGTAAGGGACTAAGGTTTTTTTTTTTATTTTTTTATTTTAAATAATTTAAATCCTATATATACCTGACTCAAAAATTGATCCGAGCCGAACCGAACCGAGTCAAGTTGAGCTCAATACCCAGTTGAGTCGAGTCGAGTTGAGCGAGGTCCAGCTCAGACTTGGCTCGAACACAATTTTGATCCGAGTCAAGTCAAGCTTTTCCGAGTTGATCTGAGCCAGCTAACGAGCTAACTCAACTCGTGTACACCTCTAGAAATGGTGATAGGATCAGATTTTGGACTGATGTGTGGTGTGGTGAGAGATCCTTTCACGAGGAATTCCCTAGAATTGCCGCTCTTGCCCGTTGCATTAGTGTTTCTCCATGCTTTTCTCTTTGTGGTGGCTAGATTGTGTGGCGTCCTTCTTGTCATTGGAATCTTCATGATGAGGAGGCGTCAGAGTTCATCGGTTTGCTGGATCATCTCAAGCTTCTTATTCCTTCAACCCAAGTTGAGGACTCCATGATTTGGAAAGGACATCAATCAGGGGAATTCTTTGTTTGTTCCTTCTTCAAAACTCTGATATCTCCAGACAGAGGATCCGCTCCACCGCATCCGTTTTACTTTTGATTTTATGGTGCTCCTCCTCGAGTGGCGGTTTTTGTTTGGTTGGTGGGTCGCAAAAAGAGTGTTAACTATTGATAACCTTCAATGAAGATCTTTGGTTCTCCCCAACATATGTTTGCTATGCATGGAGGACGCAGAGTCAATTGATCACGTGTTCATCCATTGTTCTTTTACCTATATGATTTGGAAGTCATTCCTAGACTCGGCTTAGATTCCTAGGGTCATGCCTTGTTATATGGATGTCCTCCTATGGGTGTGGCATGGAGGGGTTGGGAAACACTAGAGAATAGTTTGGAGGCTCATCATTTTGGCCTTACTTTGGGCAGTTTGGAAGGAAAGAAACAAGCATTGCTTAAGAAATGACGGGACCTCCATGGATAGAGTGGTATGTGTTATTAAAGATCTTGTCACGAGTTGGGCCCCTTATGCTATTGTAGACAAAGCTATGTCTGTCTCTCCCTTTTTGGGTTGTTAGTGTTATGCTTCGCTGTATTTTTTCCTGCCATGTGTCGGGTTTCTTAATAAAGATATTGTTGCCTTTGAAAAAGAGAGGAAAGAAATGCATGAAATGGAAATTAATCTAATGAAAATTCTTTTATTCTATTGCTAAAAATAAAATTTAATTTTTGAATAAGTTTACATGTCATAATGTTTTTGTTTTTTTTTTTTTTTTAAAAAAAATATAAATTTCTTTTTGAAATTTTATTCTTTTTGAATAAGTTTACATGTCATGGCTCCATACTTGGCCATTTTCGGCTCACCATGTAAACATGAGGCTTGTACAATGTAGTCTAGAGTGTTGTAGAATGATGCAAGGAATCCTAGAACTTTTTTAGAAGTCATCAAGAGACTCGTTTACTAGAGTTGTGTTGAATCTTGTAGGAACTTTCTAGAGTATTCCTAATTGTTGGATGCGTTCCACACGGCACAATCCTAGCATTTGGTTGGAGCTTTTAGAGCTCTCTTGGGTCTGTATAAGGGGGAGACTCTGTGTCATTTATAAATCACTAAAGTTGTGAGCTTTCTTCTCTAGTGCAATACAAGGCTTTCCTCTTTCTCTCGTGTGTTCCTTCGGAGTTCTCTTGCATTCTCTTTAAGTCTTGGGTGTAGTACTTTGTGGGGCAAGTAGGATTGACTTGAGTAGTGTTGAGGCGTTGCACGAGTGACGCACGGGTGTTGCAGCTGAGTTTGCAAGTCCATGCAAATGAACTGCAACAACCCAAATGATCCTACCTCTAGCATAGTAGGTATTGGAGGTTGCATATCATGTGTTCATTCCCATACTACATACTAAAGCGGCCTGAGATCTATGATACCTTTCTATGACTAGTAATTCTTAAAGTTAAATACGATTGACTAGAATGAACTAAGAGTATGAACTACAAAGCCTTTGTTCTCTCTCTATGCTTTATATTGATGACATTTTGTTCCACGCAGGCCAAGTACTTATCTCAATTTCATTATAAACTGCAAATTGATTATTATTCTTTCTTTAGATTGGCCATGCATTATTTTTTACCATCAATTTTCTCATTTGAACAACTTCTACTTCTTTGCCTGCAGCCTTGGTATGCACATGGTATTGCTGAAGCCATATTACGCACAGCTGACCTTTCAGTTCCTCTAAAAGTAAGCTCTCTCTCTCTCTCTCTCTCTCTCACACACACACACACACACACACACACACACACACACGCACAAAATGCGTAAAGGTTGGCTGACACATTCCATTAGTTCTGGGCACTTGTGAGAATGTCAGCACATGCTGATGGACATTTGGATAATGTCATATTCATGTGGCTTATATTTCCATTGGGTGTAACTGGTGTTTTAAAATCTGGACACGATCTGGACCCATTTTTGTGGGCAGTTTGGTCAAACTGGTCCAACCAGCGAAGTCAACATAGTGTCATATTTGAATTGACTATAAAAACAAAAATGGGAAAAAAAAACTCCTAGATAGACAAATAAAAATAAAAATAAAATCCTTACTCTTTAACAGGTGGCCTTGCAAACAGACAGTTAAGAAAGAAAATTCAGCTTTGTTCACATCCAACAGAAAGAAAGAGGCTGAAAATTTTATAGCTCAGATCTTCCAGTCTGGGGGATTTATACTGCATGGGCCATCTAGGGTGAGGTCCATCATGTCAATGGTTTTGACTTTGGATTGTTAAACCATCACCTAAATAAATGCGTTCATTACATAATAGCTTGTTGAAGAAGAAAATTGTTTTGATCACTCTCTTAAAAAAATAAAATAAAATTGTAACTTAGCAAAAGTGACTCAGACAGGTTGCATAAATTCACCTGGGTCGGCTGGCCTGGCAGTTGGACTGGAAATCCAGTTGGGCCCGGACTGTTGCATTCCAAAAACAGGCATGAGTGAACAGGGTCGTTATCTTACTGGTCCAAGGTCCAAACTGGTTCAACCATCTGCTCATGGTTTTAAAACATTGGTTATAACTTATAACTGAATTTTGTTCTGGGCTTGGTTATTTTTGTTACTATTCAGGTTGTATTTTGCACTTATTATTTAATAAGCACTCTGCTGCAAGGTTTGAAGTATCGTTTGAAACTGGCATGTATTGCCTGATATGTACCAGTATTGTCCATGAACGGTATGGCTGTATCAGCCCATATCTGCCTGAAACAGGCCGAAACTGCACGACATGCGGCTGTATCAGTGGTGAACAATATGATTCCTGATACACCGTTTTAAAAACTCGCTCTGCAGAGCTAAGCTTTTATGCCTGCTTATAATGGCCCTCTGTAACTATCCATTTGGTACTTTGCAAGCTCGTATTGTAGCTAAATGAGAAACTCCACTAGATGTTAAAACAGGAATCTCATACTAAAGCTAAAACTCCATTAGATTTTAAAATCCTTCACCATTACGGATACTATATATATTAATTATTGATAGGAATTCATAAGCTTCATGTTTAATCACATAAATATTAGATCTCTTTAGTTATGTCCATTGTTGTTTTCCATAAGATTTGAATCCCCGATAGAAACATATATTTCAGTTACCATGGCTGCCATTTGCGAGTGTTTGGAAAATGGTTGCATTCCTGGTTCAAAATTTCTTGTCATCTGCTATGAATTTTGGGCTTGTTTGGCAGTGTGGATTTGAAATCCTGTGGAATTGGGTGGATTTTAGTCTGTACAGAATTGAGTGGATTTTAGTCCATACAGAATTGAGTGGATTTGAAATCATAGCTTTGAGGTGGGATTTCGGAAGGAGCTCTTTTGGGGGATTTGTATTCCTCTCAAATCCAAATCCCTCCAATTCCTTGCTACCAAACGACCGAAAAACAGCAAATCCCCATAAATCCCTCCATTTCGACATTGCCAAATGAGCCTGTAATAGACTTTCATTGTATTAGCTTCTCCATGGTTTTCTTGTATCCCTTTATATTCTGTGTCCAAGACTTCAAGTACTCTCGTTTCTTTAACTCTGTCATGTTTTGCTCATCAGCTTCCTGCTGGTTTTGTGATGCTTTCTTCACATGCATATATCCTTTTTTTTTTTTTTTTTCCTTTCTATGTTTTCGGTTACCCTCTTGTGATTGGTTAATTCCTATTACCTCCTTTTTATAATGTGGATTCAGATTGATGAAATTGGTGGTGGCTCAGGAACATGTCCAAAGTGTATAATGGATTACATGATGTTGAATGCACCAGCGAAAGTTTACAATAATATGGTTTACGTGTACGTCCATGTCTTATACTACATATGCTTTCACTACCTTGCACTTGACATCTACTTTGACACCATACTAATGCCTTTCAGAGTTCAATCATAAAGGCCACCTGAAAATTGCCAATGAATTGGATTAGTGTTGCAATTTCTACATTAGTCAGGGTCTAGGATGGTTCTGTGGGTGAAAAAAACACATTGCTTAGGTCAACACATCCATAAAGGCTGGAACTCATTTTCTGAAATTCCATGGGTGTTATTAATATATTGTAACAGAAAATTGTTGGAACTCGTGGATAAAGCGGGATTTCTCATTCTGAATATGGTTCACTTAATCTACCAAGGGTTGCTATTTTAAAATTACCTTTTGCTTGGGATTTTCCATGTATAAAGAGTTATGCACAAATATGTGGAACTGCTGAATTGGGCATTAAGGCATACCAGCCGGAGTTTACATTGAAAATATGTTTGTATGATGTTGTGTTCACTAACTGATGCAGTCATATTTATATTGGAGAGTTGATCTTTTTGGGGAATAAGAAGAGAGGATATGCATGAGTCTGGTTTGTGTGGAACAGAAAGAGGGATGTCATCATATGAATGAATCTAGTTTGTATGGAACATAAATCCTTTGTTTAGAAAATAGGAAATTGCTGATGTTTACTTTTAGGGTCTGTTTGGATTTGTTTGTAATATAAATTTAGGAAACATCATTCCACATGTGCCAATGTGCCACATGCGCAACATATACTACTCTCCATCTTAAAGCACTACATGTGCCACTATGCCACACGTGCAACATGTGCCATCGCCCTTTTTTAGTGACCCACATTTCTATATGCCTTGCGCCCTAATGTGTCATGTGCAGCAATTACCACCCGTATCTTCAAAAGCCTGCCACGTTTATTGAGAGCACATGTGCCACTGTTGATCTTTAAGTGATTCACATGCACAACATATGCCAATGTGCGACATAAGCAACATGTGCTACTGACTACCTTCAAGTGCACCACATGTACAAAAGTCCATTCAAGTGCCCCACATGTGCCAGTGTGTCATATGTGCCAGAATCTATCTTAAAACACCATACATGTGCCAATGTGCTACTTGTGCCACAATCCGTCTTCAAGCACCATACACTTGCCAATGTGCCATATTTGTGCAACATGTATTACCACCCATCGTCAAGTGTGTGCCACTTGGCCCAATGTGCCACATGTGCCACCTTTATCTTTGAGCCCCCGTGTGTGAAAATGTACCATGTGCTATGGTTCTACATGTGGCATATGTGCTACCATCCATATTTAAGAGCTCCATATGTGCCACACGTGTCAACAAGCTACATGTGTAGCATGCACCACCATTCACATGTGCCAATGTCCCACATGTGTAAATGTGCCACGTGTGACAATGTGACACATGCCACTACTCATATTCTGGGTACACATATACCATTTGTCTTCAAGTAAAATTTTCATTAAAAAATCATTGTTTCCATACAAAGAGATTTGGAAATGAAGAAAAACTTACTGAACAACAGTAAGGGGAAACGGCTCTTCTTTTCTTCCTTTTTCTATAAATGGCATTTCTTTTCTATAAATGACAACAATAAGGGGAAATGACAATTATCAAGAATTTTTTTTTTTGTCACGAATCCAAATAGGCCCTTGGCAAATACTGCAAAAGAACAATTCTTTAGGCTGCGTTTGGTTGGCAACAAATATCATGAAATTCATGATACTTTGTGCCAAATTACACTTATTAGTCACGAATTATCATGAAATTTCTTGATAATTGTCATAACCAAATGCAGCTTTAGTTAATAATGAAGGAGGGATATGGAAAAATAGAAAAAGAAAAAGAAAAAAGGAAAAGGAAAGTGGGATATAATGAATGGGTCTGGTTTCATGATAATTGTTGCCACCAAATGCATTGATATATAAAGTTGGATTGAATAGATATTAAAAGGAAACCTTTTAAAATGTTGATATGGGTATATTATTTAATATTTTATCTTAGTATAAATATTATCTTGAATAGATATTATCTTAGTACAACCTTTGAATAAATATTAACTTAGTACAAGAATTATCTTAGTACAACTGAAAAACACCATTTCATTGAATAGATATTATCTTAGTACAACCTTTTAAAAGGTTGATATGGGTATATTATTTATATCTTAACATTTATAAATCTTTCAATAGATATTATATGTCATTGTAAATGACAATATAATATGCAATTTAATTATATTTAAATTGTATAAAGTGTTATAACTAAAATTTGTGGTATTACATTTAGGTATAAATGTAAATACAATTAAATTGGTTATCTATATGTGGTTTTTTTTTTTTTATAACATGGTCAATCTTTATAAATTAATGGAAAGTTCTAAAAGTATATATATAATATACTATTATTTGTTTATAGTATATTTAAAATATACATTTAAATATACTATAAAATTAAGTTTTCATATATATAAGACATCATAAGATTATAATTCATATATGTTTGAAATCAATACATTCTAGATCTACAAACAAATGAAGCTGTACACAAACTAGTAATTTGATGATATTGATGCTCAGTGCTATGAGTCTATGATTATCAGGCTTGAAAAGCTGATCAGCATACATACACTATATATATATGTCCTAACCATCTGGCCAACTAATGAATGGTTAGGAAATGATCAATGGTCAAAACATGGGACAACATCAACTGATTAATAAAGCTACCTTGTGGATGTCCTTTTCGGGTTCTGTTCCATCCAAAATGCGGCCTACGATTAGGAAGGTCCAAATTTTGAAAATACATGTGCCATGTTTACTGTGGATGGATTACAGTACCCTAGTGAGGTCTGGCTGGCCTGATGGCGAAATCAGTCATTATAGAAAGCTTTGTCCTTTCTCCTCTTGGTCACCTCTCTTTCAATGTGTCACATTCAACCCTACAAATCAATGTCCACTATTATCCTTTAGTTGTGATTAGTGGATCACGTGCCACTTAAAGAAGAATCATCTCTGCACGCGCGTGTGCCCTATGGGGCAAAGTCAAGCCCACGATCCTGAGTCATCCATGTAGGCAAATAGAAATCTTGATGAAACGTATGCTAATTCTATTGATTGAAACTACAATCATGTGATCTTACTCACTACCTAAACACATAAGATTTCTGAGTTTCTTATTCAAACTCAAATTATGAAATTTCCAAGTTTTCCATTCAAATCCAAATTATTAGAAGGAGACTTGATCACCTAAAGGCAGCAGTACCGCTACTTGTGGTTCTATTGCATCTTCCCTACTAACATGACACTTTTTACCATGAAATGATAGGCCCCACCATGAAGATCATCTTTTTGAAAACTTATAGGATGATTCGCTCACTAGGTGGACCACACCTATATGTTTAGTCAGACTATCGGTTGTCCATTTATTCTGAAGGTGGAACCCAAATGATGAGCAGACTAGCTTATTTTTATGCGAGGACTTATAGTTTTCATGGGAGTGATGTCATACATAAGTAAATGTTACGGTGCCACAAGTTGTGGTGCGTTGCCTGTAGGTGGTTCTCTATTAATTGATGGAAACTTGCCAATGTAAGATGTAGCTTTCATCCTTAAACTCCTATCTATATTTATCCTATATGTGTGTATGGACACGTGCCTATGTGGTTAACGTGTGTGAAACCTAATTTGTCCGTTAGGTAGGTGGGAGTGGATTAGGGGAGTCCCTGGATCCACCAAGGTGGGTGGAACCTTGACACAAGGATGGACGTGATGAGGTTGAGCACCGTCTTCCTCAAGCATAACTACTCCGAATGCACAGAGTTTCTCTTCACTCCTTGCAAAGATAACTCAAATCTATGACGAGAGATAGAAAATAGAAATAAATTCTAAATAAATTGATTGATAATTATCTAATTATGTATGTGTCCCCATTACACTATTAATAAAGAAAAAAAAAACTAAACAAAAATTTGTAATTACCAAAATTAGTAAAATTCTAACTCTAATAAAAATTCTAATTCTAGTAAAACTCTTCTAAAGTCTAATTTCTAAAAATAAAAATTTCAAATAAATTTTTGGAAGAAGAATCTTTAGCATGATTACAAGTTATTTCTTAAAAAAAAAAAGAAAAAAAAGAAAAGTCTAAAAATAAAAAATTATTAAAAAATTAAAATTACTAAAAATAATACATTTTTTTTTCTTAAATTTTCGTTTTTAAGCTAAAAGCTTGTGTTTTCTGACAAAATGGACACACATGACCACTTTTTGAGTCAGTTTACCTCGGATGGCCCATTACAGTAAAGATGATAGGTTGTGCGCCCTGTAACGATACATGGATCAAAAGTTCTGATCAATATACTATTCACATTCTTGTGGTCCAACCATGCTATGAATGTATTTGTGCCACGTCCTACATCAGACCCATCCACTAGGAAAAAATCGTCATCAAGTTGTCCAAATGACTTTGCACAGGATACTCAAATAATTTATGACATCGATATTTATCAGCATTTTCCTTGTACTTTGCATTATGCTCTTGAGCTGACACAATACACGTACTCATGCTCTCCTTGACTTGACTAGTATAGATCAATTCATTCACTTGTGCTTATAAGATTTCATATTCTTTCCGATAATGTGGGTAATTAGGCAGACTTGCTTCTGAGACAAGATCAATTTAGTTTTGTATATCTCGTATGAGAGGCAAATTATTAGAGATTTTATTGAGCACAATTGCCTTGAACTCGTGCAACACTAGTTTCAAATCCTCTGGGATGTTCATAGGCTCCATATATTTTTACTTTTCAACTAATGCATATACATCTCTTGTTTTCCCGAGTTGTTTAACAAAATCATGTTCGGTTATAAGAGATTGTCCCTTCACTTTAAAAGTCTTGAGTTTGATTCTCCGTTCCTATAGGGGCCGCATGTCCGCTACTGATGAATCTTGTGGCTTTTCGCGACTTTATTTTAATAAGATCGTCTCTCGCCGATAAATAATGGAATTTCTCTACATAACACTTTACTAATCAACCATCCTGCTAGCAATTTTAGTTTTATTGAAATAATACATGATCGTAATATTGATGGAGGAATCATATGCGCAACAACTGCTTCATCCACGACCACATGCGGATTGACGCTTTCACCTTTCTCGTCCGCTCGAGTTAAAGTTGTTCCCACCAAGTTGAAACTCTGCCCTTCAACTTGTAAGTCACGAATGTAACTTTCTTATCTTCCACAATACCGATGTAGTTAAAGAAACGTTCGTCTTCAAGCAACCAATCGAGAAAGAACTTAATGTGGAATTGGCCGTTGAAACTAAGAAGACCAACTTTCGTCTTGAATTTTTGATCCATTCGATTTATTTGATCAATGACTCATAGAAGATATTGCGAAATCATGTCGTTGAATCCCATCTTCTCGTGTGCGATTCTACAATTCACCATCGGCATCACTCTATGTTCAACGCGATTATGAATTTTAGCACCTCTTGGGGGCGGATTACTACCATGGACATGGAGTTGCCCTAGGGCCTCCATCATGCAATTGATGGCAACTTGCAGCCCTTGCATGACTTGTCAATTCTCTCACTGCGCTGCATCAAAAGCCGCTGCTATTAAAGGATAATTCCTTGGAGCACCGTCCATGGAATTGTTGCCTAACCCATCATTAATGTGGGATTTCGGTCCTTTGTTACGCCGTTCGTGCACATGTGTCCCGACCCATATTATTGATAGACCATCTAGTGTAGCCCAATGCACCCAACAACTCTAGCCCCTTCTCCCATGCCAAGCTCTCCTTTCCCCATTTCCCATTGATGGCAAAAAAAAAAAAAAAAAAAAACAAGAAGAAGAAGAAGATGAAATGGAAGAGGGAGAGAGTCGCCCCTCCCATGGACGCCCCCTCCCCTTTGCATGCCCAAACGCTCCCTCCTTCTCAGTTCTTCTTCCTTCCCCCTCATTCATGCCCCCCAACGTCCAGCAGAGAGTTAAGAGAGATGAGGGACATGAGAGAGAAGAAATGGAGAGGAGCAGCCCTCCACCTCCCTTGGCGTTAAGTTGAGTCTACGCCATCACCTTCCCTTCTTCTCCCTCCTTTCTTTCTATTTTGTGTGAGTGGGGCCCACTGTGTAGGGCCCCTGTGTATACATGTTGCTAGCCATGAAAGTGGCTAGGTGGCCCACCAAGGGGTGGAGCCCGTTGTACTTGTGAGAGGTCCCAACCGGACCGATTTTTAAAGTAGTGAGAGAAACCCACGTTTTGTGGGCTGTTATGGGTCCTTGCTGGACGTGGGGTCCATCCATGGTGTGTGGGCGCATGTGTGCTGCCATGGGGCAGATTTGATGGAGCCCACTGACCATGGACCCCACTGATGCATGTGTTTGGTCCATTGCATGGACAACTAGGGTTGGGCAGCCACTTGCATGAATGATTATTGTTGATATATGTTATGATTATGTTAAAAATGGTTAAGTAGGGGCTTTTTATGAAGCATCTTTCGTGTTGCATATGTTCCTGATTGTCTATACATTGTGTGGACCGGTGTACGGCCCACTGAAGTGGGGAACTACCTTGATTTACATAATAGATCATAGCTGTTGAGTCATGACAGATTCAACCTTTGAAACTATAGGTTTGATTCTAAGTTTTGGGCCATCTTTGGGCGTCCATGGGGTCCACCACGCTCAAGATATGAGTAGGCCACCACCTGGAACTCTTAACCTTTACCAATGACTGGAGATATAGTGTTTTAATTGGGCCAAAGTAGACCACATACAATTGGGAAGTGGATCTCAAAATGGGGCCCAGAATAGGTATGTAGAAATTTGAAATGGTTATGTTGGGCCTCGTGCCAAAAATCGTATGTGCATATTCAGCGGACTGCACCCTTTGGGTTTTGAAGGTCACACATAGGGCTACCAAAGAAACCTAATTTCTTTCCTAAAGGTGGTCCCACCTGATCGTGGGACGCCCAAAAAGGGACAAAAGTCATTTCTGCACTGTTTTTCTGCACAACTCTCCCAAGCACCTAACTTTGAGCTTTCACAAAAAATTGTACATGCATGGTTAAGGAGGGATACCTTGTGATTTTTGAAGCTCATATATAAGGCTACCAAATTCCTTTTTTCCTTTCGCCATAAGTGGGCTCCATATGATCACAAAACAGACTAAAAAATGGTTCGGAACCAGCTCTGTGCTGAAAACCTGTTTAACCTGAAATTCGTGTGCGTCCACATCCATGGGGTCCACTTCCTCTCCAAGGCATTTGGCGGACTGTCTAGGGCCTGAAAATAAGTTCTCAGGTGGTGGTGGGTACAAATCCTAGTGAGCCTTTTGTATGTGGGTCATATCTCCATCTCGTAAGGCGTACCTTGTGTTGTTAGTAAATGAGTGTTATTTAATCCCGTGATTTGAGTGTTAGACAACCCTTGCTGCCCACATATCATCTCTTGGGTTATGAGCGTCATTGGGCCAACCCAAATGAAGTAATATTAAGCCTCATGTGGGCTATCTTGTATGAGCCGCACCCTTTCCAAATAAGGCCCACTTAATATATTCTGTAAACTTGTTCTTCTACCTTGTGGAGTTTGTGGTGGACAGCCTTGTTGTCCAATTGTTTCTCCTAGGTCATATGCAGCCTTGGGCCAATCCAAATGAAGTAAAACTAAGGCCCAGTGGGTCCAATCCCAAGAGAAACATCTGGGAGTGGAAAGCCCGTCACAGTAAATCTTCTTAGGCCTGTTAGGCAGGCCAATTGCCCAGTGGGTAGCGTGCCCTGCACACTGTTGCTAGTCAGTTAGGCCACACTTAAAGGGGCCCATTTGGATTATATAAGTTATAATAGACAAGCCTTCATATTTTACTTGTGAATGAGGTTCGTGGGCCCAACACTATGCGGAATCTATGTAATATTGGCATGTGGGTCTTACGTTTGGGATTGTAAATTTATCTCCTAGTTGATGTTGGAGTTGTGGAGCCCTGTTGTGTTATAGAATCCACCTTAGAGGTATGTATCCATGTATACTTCCCTTGGTGTGGGACCATTGTCCACTACTAAACCAAACCTAAACCTAAGTAAGTGGGCCATACCACAAGAATGTTAAATCAATGAAAAGCCCATTAACTATACCTGTAAAATGTTCATTAGTTAAGTACTAACCATAGGAATCATACATTTTCCTTTTCTATAAATGTGGACATATCTAAACGAAAATTCATAGAATTTAATCTTATAATCTAGATTTTTGAAACAAGTTTTATTTTCTGCTGCATTTTAAAAAATCTAACGATGTATATGTTGCTTTGAGTAATCCTTAGACCTAATAAGGATGTTTAGGAGTTCAAATTCTTGCTGTAATGTGCTTTAGCTCGCTTCATTGAGCCTATTATAGTGGTTCATATGTGGTTATTGTTAAGTTCATGCGTCAGGATGAGATTGGGATCCATATGATCCAACAAGAGATCAACTAATGTCCTATGGATAGTCTAATGGCTAAGATCTAGTAAATTAGACCATCCATCAAGTGATTTTTGATTAGTATCGGTAGCCCAAAAGTTTTAAATGATTTTACGAGCATTTTCAATTGTTGATATTTTAATTTAACTGTTAAAATATTCTCATCACACTAGATGGTAAATTTGACAATTGCGATCTTCTGATCTATTGCTTGATTTGGATATGATTACGATTGAAGATAGATTTCCATGGTCAGTAGAGGATTAAGTCAATTTGGATACATGGTTAGGTAGGATTATATACTTTCGATGCAATGGTGCATATAAAAGTGTATATAGTGGTGGAGTACCATACCAGTGTTTCTTCCTAAACCCTAACTCTTTATATATAAGATCCTATCACAGAGGGAGAGATAAAAAGAGACAGCCTTTGGCACCCAAAGCGCCTTTGGGTGTTACCACTCAGAGTGAGAGAGCGCACACACACACACACACACACACACACACACACACAGAGAGAGAGAGAGAGAGAGAGAGAGAGAGAGAGAGAGAGAGAGAGAGAATCTCCTCTTCCTCCATCCACACATTCAATTATTTGCCCACTATATATGTGTCTCTCTTAACACAACTTTAACTTTACTTTAAGGTTTTTGCACATAGACTTTCCTCTTCTAAAATAGATATAAGAGAACCTTCTACTTTAAAGATCTGACTGTTTGGCTCAAATTCAGTCATGTGTGCATGCTAGGTGTGATAGAGTCGGGTGTTGCTCAATTTGATCCTATAAATCGTCTTGTGACCTCAGGCACTAAAATAAATCGATTAGATTGGATATGTGAAGATTGGTCATTTACCTAGCCATTGATCGTATGAGATCAGGTGATTTGTGAAATAAAGGATTCATCCTTCATATGAATTCTTTTTCTTAACTTTTGGTTGAGAAGACTTCAATATTTATGTGATTGCAATAACAATTTAATAATAGAATAGTAGAGAGAGAAGATATAAACTAGAAAGTATTTTATTAATGATTTTTACAATATTGACACTCACAATCAGCTTGAGGTACAACAGTCCATTCGTCACCTAGCGTGCACTGAGATTCGTAGCAGGATGGTCGTGATGTGTGAGATGGTTGTCTTTTCGTTACTCGATTAAAAAAATTAGGCTTCACTGTGGGATGACTGATGAATGACGAATCTTCGACAATTTGTTCATCACTCGGTTGAAAATCGAGCTTTGTGGCAAAATGGCTGGTGGGGTGACAGTCTATTCATGGATTTAGTAGGAACCAACTACCGAAACAATTATAATTCGACTACCTATTTGTTGTCAAGTATAAACCAAACTTCGTAGTAAGATGACTGACAAAATTACCTAGCATGCAATAGAAAATCTATGTTGCCTTCTATTAAGAATAAATGATTTTTCTTGCAATCTAACAATATGTCGTAAATGAAGGGTGAAGAGATATACCAAGGATAAAAACTACGACCTCATGCTATGAGCAGCGATAAGGAACTAAGCTAAAATAAAGTAAAGAGATAACTGTCCATGGTGAGCAGATAGATATGGTAGCATTATGCTATATTGGTTGATTGTTGTGGCGAGGGTCTGGAGCTCTTTGTTCTTCGCTACTTTTATAAATTTGGAGAGGCGGTGGCTTTGCACTTGATTCGACAATATGAGAAATTTATATAGTTGGCCGTGGAAATCTCATTGATTCTCCGCATGAGAATAGCCAATTGTATTAAGCCACATGTACAAGAGATCACGTATGCATCTTACTATTACAAATGTGCATAGGAAGATTTACAAGAGTTTACATATCATTAGACTCTTCCATAGAAAACATTGTTGAAATCTTCATGTCTTTGGGCTCTTGCATGAGAAACTTTATCGGAGTCTTCACATCATTAAAGTCTTGCATTTGAAGAGAATTTTATTTTATTTTTAATATGGGATTTGCCATATAAAGAGTTATTTTTGATGAAATTCTAGCATTTAATGCTACTACATGTACCACGTATATAAGTCATCCCTTCAAAGTTCATTTATACCACATATGGCATAACTATCACATGGTATCTTATAGATTGTTTGATCTTACCAGCTGGGTGTAAACACTAGCATCTGTAATCCTGCATGTTTTTACGATGACATTTAAAAGGTATGGATAAATTTAAATTTTGTATTTTTAACTAATTATAAAAACTTGGTAATATCTAAATAGAGATCCATAGAACTTAACTAATTAATGTGAACTATTAAGGGCCAGTTTGGAAAGTAAGATTAGGTGGTATGGAATTGCATTTGGTCCCCATTTAAATTACATCCGATGTTTGGAATTGATGGGAATGATTAGATTAATACATGTACTTGACCTTTTAATCTTAAAAGGAGATTAAGTGGGATTTTTGGTGGAATTAGAAATCCACTACGTCTATGGGTCCTGCATTAATGCATTTCCACATTGTCCATCCATATGTACCATTTACACATGACACTCGAGATGAATAAGAATATAGGTGACTGGCATTAGTTGTGGAATCCAGTTAGTTGATTACAATTTTAGCATCCACCATATGATGTTTTTCTCAAAGAAGAACTTAATGAGATAGTCAAAATACCATGGTATTTCTAGACGTGTAATCATTGTATAATAATAACATTAATTTCCTCTAATGAAATTCAATACATGTATATATATATGTTTGTATATATACATTATACATATATGTACATACACACATGTATATAATCCCGGTTTGTTGTGTAGGAGAACTTATCCATAGTCTTATGTGTGCTAACTAAAGTGGATCCTATCATGATGCTTAAATAAAATCCACCATGATCACCGGGTGCATTACCCTATTTTAGTCGTAGGGCCCAAAAATCAGCCCAGTACATAATTCAAGTGGGCCATACAAAGGAAAATACTCAGGAGAGGGACACCACCCTTGATTTTTACATGGCCCATTAGAATATTTAAGAGAAATCCACTCTGACCATTAGATGTGTTATTCCATGTTAAGTCTATGATAAACTAGAAAAGTTGAAATGTGATCTAAGTTGGGCCATGCTAGAGGAAACAATTGGTGAGGCTACATGCACCTTGATTTTTTTAAGGGTCTACATATGTTTATATGAAATCTACTCCAACCATTACATGAAACACTAAAATTAGGTCTGGGCCCAAAAATCAGCCCCAACAGTGATTCAAGTGGACCGCGCGAAGGGAAATAGGGTGGGTGCCTCCATTCACACCATTTTCACTCATGTGGCCCACCTAAATAATGGATAGGCCTGAGTTTTAGGGCTAAGCCTAATGTGGGCTGACACAGGTGATGTACGGAATGGAGTTCACATTCACATCATGGTGAGGTCCACGTCCAACTACGCCAGTCAATGCACTGGACTGTAAATTGCTTATCTCTCTCTCTCTCTCTCTCTCTCTCTCACACACACACATATATATATATATATATATACACACACACACACACCAAATATGCGTGTACATGTGTGTGAAGCTTTGGTTACGTTGCTAACATGGTTGTTCAAAGCTCTGCAATGCACACAAAGAGAGCTGGCAGGGTTACCAATTGTTAAGCTGGCATGTGGATTTTTGAGTTGGTGGGAGGTATTTGCACGCATTTTAGGTCAATGTAAAATAGCTTGGGCATATGTGTGTGCCCGTCTCATTAGCCTAAAAGGCTTCCTCAAACCTGGCCCACAGGCACTATGTGCGTCTGTGAAAAGGTATTATGAGGTTGACCTCATGGGAGCTTCTCATGAGGTCGAGCTTTATGCGCCCCACCGTAATGTGTGTCAAAAATCCACATCATGTATTAGTGGGTTCACTTTAAGTTATATAATGATGTGCAAAAAATCAGACACATCTAGAATTCAAGTAGGCCACACCATCCAAAACCATGTAAAATTATGCCTAAAACATATAAAAGTGTTGAGGGTCAAATATTGCATGTTAGACCCCAGATATTTTTTGGATTTACGAATATAATGCTGTCTAATGGCTCGTTTTCTCATTCTTGTGTGGCAAAGTGATTTTATGAGCATGGATGGAAAAAAGACGTTAAAAGTTGAGATTTAACGATCTGATGACGCCAAAGGCAAGGGACACACTCCAGGGGATCAAGATTGACAAATATACACGGTCAGAAATTCGAGAAAAGTTAGAAATTGAAGCTCAAGTGGCCTGAAGGACGTCCAGAATGCAAGATCACGAGGTTCCCACCATCCGTTCGGTTCGAAACTTCATACGCCACCTGAGGACCATAAATTAACCGTACATATAAAATTTTAGCCATTGAAGATCTCGGGAAGTGCCCCAACTGACAGATCAGCCCATAAACCGTTGATTCTGGGCCCACCTGCTATTCGGATATTCTTTAAAATCGGTCTGAACGACTTAAATGAGATGAGAAAAGAGATGGACGGAGCAGATTTCACATATACATCACTGCTGGACCCACCTGTGCATTGCACATGTACAGCGAGGGTAGTCTAGCAGTGCATGGCAAGTGTCAGAGACGGCTTTACCGTCTCTGACCGAAAGAGAGAAGAAAAAAAAAAAAAAAAAAATCGCCAGCGGACGCACGGCCGCGGCCGTTTTTGCGAACGGTAGTGGGCCCCACCCATTGCTCGTATGGCCAATCTGATCCGTTTACCGTGTAGAGGGCTTCGAATACTACAAAAACATGCTAAATTTTTGTACCCATGCGTGCACACGTGTGAGATACAGAGGCCACAAAAGGGCTGCTCGGTAGCGTTCAAAACTGATTCTTTTGTGATTTCTTCTTTGGGACACGTCAATGGACGTTCAAAACCACCCATTCTTGACTGAAATTTCGTTCTGAATCCAATGGACGGGGTGGATTTTCCAGAAAATGCTTCTGTGGGGCCCACCGACCACAACAGTGAAATGGTGCCAAAGGTTTCGCACATCCGCGAAAACCGACTTTTCCGGACGGTTTTGGCCCACCATCTTTGATCATATGGCAGATCTGAACCGTCTATCATGTAGAAGACCCAAGAAAGTACTAAGGGACGGTGTTTTTTTAGAATTTGAGCAAGGAAAGTGGCGTGTTTCGAGGCACCGAACTTGGCTGCGAAAATTGCACTCCGTGTCCTGCTACAACTCTGTCACTACTCCAGCCTTCCAGCAGCTATAAAAAGAGATTTTTGGACGTGGGGAGCATTCATTCAAGGTCTTAGGAGGAAGAACAGAGGGCTCGAGCTTGGGTTTCAACGTGGGCAGAGGAGAGAGAGAAGAGCTTGGTTTTTTCTTTCCCTTTTCTTTTCCTTTTCTTTTTCTCTTTATTTATTTGGATTGAGCCCATCCATGGCAGGCTAAATCCTCCTAGCTAGGGCTAGGAGGTGAAGCTTGTAGTGAGATGAGAGATTATATGCTTTTAATTTAATTTTAATTTTTGAATCGAAGTTGGTTTTAGTTTGATTTTAATGGAAATATTTTTGGTCTTTAATGGTCTGTTGTGACTGAAATTACAATGGGTCTGCAATGCTTTGAATATTTCCTTTTCTCCTTTATGTTTATGACGTCAGGAAGCCCTGTTGTTCACCATAGTCTCCTGGGCATGGTTGAATGACGGTACCCTTCTTAACCTTCATACATATGATTGGTTGGTAATTAGTTTAATTCTGTTGTTTGCCATAGTCTGTGGGCATGGTTTGGTGATGGAATCCATTCTAATTCATACACCTTTCATCTCTTTGAAAACTAGATCAACGGCAGTTCAGTAATTTTCATAATTTTTGATGCAAGCATAAATCCTCCCTGATCTCTACAAGTGGATCCTCTGAATCCCTAGTTTCCTATCTCTGATTTTTTTTCCTAAGATTTAGATTAATTATTCTACAAGTATTTCACCATTGCTAATTGATTTAGAATTCATCTTAACCTAGTTCTAGTTCTAGTTAGTTTTAGATAACGTACAAGTTTCAGTCCCTTGGGATTCGACCTCGGTCTTACCGAGTTATTACTACATCACAACCCTTCACTTGGGGAGTGAACAAGTTTTTGGCGCCGTTGCCGGGGACTGTCGGCTACGTTTTTCTGAAATTAATTAGTTTTAGGATTAGTTTAAGATTAGGATTTTTACTAACTTCAGTTTTAGGTCTAGATTTTTCTGATTTTTTAGGAATTAACCTAATTTTCCTGTTTTGTAGGATTCGGAGATAAAAACTTCTAATTTAGTGATATCTTTTCTAATTTCTTTATTTTTTCTCTATTAGGATTTTTAGAAATTTTCTAATTTTAGACTAACTGTTTTAGAAACTAACTTGTTTTGTCTTATTTTGCAGGCTCTTAATATAAGAATCTCTAGTATGGTAACATCTTTCTAACTTCTCTTCCTCTTACTTTCCACATTGCTGTAGGATTTTTTTTTTTATTTTTTATTTTTTTCTTTTCTCTTCTATTTTTCTTAGGATTAAATTCAGATTAAGGGTTTTATTATGTATATGCATGAGTGGCAACGTCAGTATGCTGAGAAGAATAACTTATTTTGGGATGATGATGAGATAAATCAACTTATGTCTCAAAACTTTTCTGAAACTATCATTGAGAACCGATCAGAATATAAAGATCCACCGGCTAAGAAGTCCTTACGTGATTATATGCAGGAGAATAATTACACCCCACGGATTAACAAAACAGTACGTGAGTGTTGGGGTTATCATAACTATGGTTGTGAGAATTATTATCACTCATCCGATAAAAAGAAAACAATACGTGATTATATTATGAGTGATCATAAGTATTACCAACCATCCGATTCTCCCACCTATGATCCGTATGACTATAACCAGTGGAAACATCAATGTCGGGAAGCTGAACCAGCTATATATCATAGTGATAATTCTCTTGGGTCCTCTACCTTTGAAGCCCAACCAGAAATAATCCAAGAGGATTCACTTCAGAAACTCATGAAAGCATAAGAGCAATTCAATCAACTTGTCATATAATCATGTGAACTGCTCAAATCCTCAATTCCAATAATTCAGTCACACCTTATGGAGAAGGAAGAGGCTAGGTTATCCCAGCCTCATCCAAATCTAGAAGTACAATGCAAGGAAAGTGATCCTCACTCTCTTTTGAAAAACTCTAGAATTTGGAATGAGGAGTGGGATTCCCTTAATGAGCATGCGGTTCAATTTCCCGATGAGTCGATCTCAATGACTGTTCGAAAGAATGGTGAAGATACATGGGTGTCTTTTAAATACATTGATGATAACACAGTTTCCTTACATGACACACAAGATTTCAATGATGAGGAAGAGGTTAGTTTATACGAACCTCAACCCATGTTAGGTGTAGAATGTGAGGAAAGTGATCCCATCCCAAATGTGCACTGCACTGGACTAGACAATGATGCGTATTGGGATGATGATCATGAATGTACAGCCCAAATTCTCCCTGAATCAATCTCAAATCTGGTCGAGGTCAACGATCAAGACGTGCACGAAGTGATCGGTCAAGAAGATCTACTCCACTCACCTGACATGCCTGATTTAAATGTGGAGAATGAACCTCTTACAACCGACTCTTCTAACTCTTGTGAGACATATTTAGACCACTCCCTTGAATTGAATGATGATATGATTCGGGAAGAGGAGTTGCCCGCTACGACTCTGGAATTTGAAACCACTCAGTTGAGGCCACCATCTGAGCTGCAAACAATTGAGAATTCAGCGCTTCAATTGAGTAATTTCAATGAACAGAGTGATCACATCAATGCTTCACTTACTGATTTTCAATCTATCTGTGCAGGACTGGAGCAAGAGAGCGTACCTCCATCCACTTTCAAGGATGATGGATTCTTTGCGCAGATCATCACAAGCCACAAAAACGAGTCACGTGCATCTGAATTTCCCAACTCGTGGGATTGCTTGGCACAGTTTGCGGTTTCAAACGATTTCATATTAAAAGACAAAGTGGATACCTTGCGAGACAACATCTCGGTAGTCATCACTGACCAAACGAACCCTTATTCTGAAACCCTCTCTTCCCCTGATCCTAAACGTCTACTAGTAAAGGAAGAGGAGCTGAATCTAAAATCGAAGTTTGAAGCTTCAGAATATGTTGAGACTACATTACTTTTTAAGAAGTTTTCTAAACTTTATTTACTTGTAGTCTTTGATTCACCATGCAATACTAACGTTGAAACTTCTTCTGTCTTAGGTGAATCGTATATATTACGGATACCTCCAGCAATTCAATGGAAGATTTCTTATGAGGTACATAAGTCTCTCTGGAAAGTCATGCTCCAGGGCGGCCAAGCCTATTGCAAAAAGGGCTTTTGGATGATCCTGTTGAGGAGCTTACTGAGAGACTTATCAAGATATTGGCCGGAAGGAGAACCTTGCGGCATGATCGATTTAATGTTTGTGGGTAACATTACTGCAAACCCTCACGAGACTATAACTCGTCCACTAGGGGTAACCTAGGGGTTTAAAGGCTTGTTGCATACGCTAAATGCAATCGAGAGCACCTGCGAAAGTGGTATAGGTAGGATTTTATTTTTGTTATTTTTGTTCTGCTTTCTCTCTCATGCTGATAAGCTTCCATGCCGTGATCTATTAAAAACTCTCTTGATTCGTTATTCAGGTACTATCTTCCCATCACTTCTCTTTTACTTTCGTTGTCCCATGTGCATTGCATGCTCATATCTTTTACATTGAGGACAATGTAGATTTTAGGTTGGGGGTGGGAGATTAGGTTTCCTAATCAGTATTTTTTTGGTCTTGAGCAACAATTGTGAAAAAATTTTTGACTTTTTCTGAAAATTTTTATGAATTCGCAGTGATTTTGACAGATACCCCTAATTTAGATTTTCAAGGTACATAATGGTGGATTTATGACTCTTGGATTCCGGATCTGTTAGATTTCATAGTTAAGTGAATTATTAATCCATGATTAGAAGTTGTAAACATTGATTGAATCATGATTTCAGGACACGTCTTGCTGACACATTAAGATTTCAGTTCCATATCGAAGGATTAACTTGGTAATCACTAAGCACGAAGGGAACCAGTCTCAAATATCTTGCCATCAGGGTATAAAAATTGAACAGGTTGGGTAATTAATCTTCACCATGGGTTTGCTCCCTACAGGTGAAGGTTTGATTCCCCAAGGTTAAACATTCAAAAAAAAAAAAAAAAAAAAATTTTTTAGGTAATTGGTCTTTTGCCATAGGTTTGCTCCCTATTGGTAAGGATTTGATTCCTCTTTTTGGCATGACTATTAATGAAAAAATAAAAAGTTGAAAAGATCAAAAGATGAAATTTATGAGGCAAGTTTGGTTATCATGAATTCTCTTGCTGGTTACCAATGAGATCCTGAAATAACAAATTCAATCTTAATATGATTAGCTGAGATTACACTATACATCTATGGATCTCAATGTTTAAAATTTTTCTAATTGAAGGATTAATGCTTTACACTTGATTATGAAGTCTACGGTGCGCTTGAGCTCAGGAGAATACAATTTCTAACATTCATGAATATTAAATTTCTCGTATTTTGTTCAAAATCTCACTTGATTTCATAGAAAGTTCTCCTATAATTCTCAACTTATTTTTCGCATACTTTGCTCGGGACTAGCAAAATGCTGGTTGGGGGTTGTGTTGAGGGTCAAATATTGCATGTTAGACCCCAGATATTTTCTGGATTTACGAATATAATGCTGTCTAATGGCTCGTTTTCTCATTCTTGTGTGGCAAAGTGATTTTATGAGCATGGATGGAAAAAAGACGTTAAAAGTTGAGATTTAACGATCTGATGACGCCAAAGGCAAGGGACACACTCCAGGGGATCAAGATTGACAAATATACACGGTCAGAAATTCGAGAAAAGTTAGAAATTGAAGCTCAAGTGGCCTGAAGGACGTCCAGAATGCAAGATCACGAGGTTCCCACCATCCGTTCGGCTCGAAACTTCATACGCCGCCTGAGGACCATAAATTAACCGTACATATAAAATTTTAGCCATTGAAGATCTCGGGAAGTGCCCCAACTGACAGATCAGCCCATAAACTGTTGATTCTGGGCCCACCTGCTATTCGGATATTCTTTAAAATCGGTCTGAACGACTTAAATGAGATGAGAAAAGAGATGGACGGAGCAGATTTCACATATACATCACTGCTGGACCCACCTGTGCATTGCACGTGTACAGCGAGGGTAGTCTAGCAGTGCATGGCAAGTGTCAGAGACGGCTTTACCGTCTCTGACCGAAAGAAAGAAGAAAAAAAAAAAAAAAAAAATCGCCAGCGGACGCACGGCCGCGGCCGTTTTTGCGAACGGTAGTGGGCCCCACCCATTGCTAGTATGGCCAATCTGATCCGTTTACCGTGTAGAGGGCTTCGAATACTACAAAAACATGCTAAATTTTTGTACCCATGCGTGCACACGTGTGAGATACAGAGGCCACAAAAGGGCTGCTCGGTAGCGTTCAAAACTGATTCTTTTGTGATTTCTTCTCTGGGACACGTCAATGGACGTTCAAAACCACCCATTCTTGACTGAAATTTCGTTCTGAATCCAATGGACGGGATAGATTTTCCAGAAAATGCTTCTGTGGGGCCCACCGACCACAACAGCGAAATGGTGCGAAAGGTTTCGCACATCCGCGAAAACCGACTTTTTCGGACGGTTTTGGCCCACCATCTTTGATCATATGGCAGATCTGAACCGTCTATCATGTAGAGGACCCAAGAAAGTACTAAGGGACGGTGTTTTTTTAGAATTTGAGCAAGGAAAGTGGCGTGTTTCGAGGCACCGAACTTGGCTGCGAAAATTGCACTCCGTGTCCTGCTACAACTCTGTCACTACTCCAGCCTTCCAGCAGCTATAAAAAGAGATTTTTGGACGTGGGGAGCATTCATTCAAGGTCTTAGGAGGAAGAACAGAGGGCTCGAGCTTGGGTTTCAACGTGGGCAGAGGAGAGAGAGAAGAGCTTGGTTTTTTCTTTCCCTTTTCTTTTCCTTTTCTTTTTCTCTTTATTTATTTGGATTGAGCCCATCCATGGCAGGCTAAATCCTCCTAGCTAGGGCTAGGAGGTGAAGCTTGTAGTGAGATGAGAGATTATATGCTTTTAATTTAATTTTAATTTTTGAATCGAAGTTGGTTTTAGTTTGATTTTAATGGAAATATTTTTGGTCTTTAATGGTCTGTTGTGACTGAAATTACAATGGGTCTGCAATGCTTTGAATATTTCCTTTTCTCCTTTATGTTTATGACGTCAGGAAGCCCTGTTGTTCACCATAGTCTCCTGGGCATGGTTGAATGACGGTACCCTTCTTAACCTTCATACATATGATTGGTTGGTAATTAGTTTAATTCTGTTGTTTGCCATAGTCTGTGGGCATGGTTTGGTGATGGAATCCATTCTAATTCATACACCTTTCATCTCTTTGAAAACTAGATCAACGGCAGTTCAGTAATTTTCATAATTTTTGATGCAAGCATAAATCCTCCCTGATCTCTACAAGTGGATCCTCTGAATCCCTAGTTTCCTATCTCTGATTTTTTTTCCTAAGATTTAGATTAATTATTCTACAAGTATTTCACCATTGCTAATTGATTTAGAATTCATCTTAACCTAGTTCTAGTTCTAGTTAGTTTTAGATAACGTACAAGTTTCAGTCCCTTGGGATTCGACCTCGGTCTTACCGAGTTATTACTACATCACAACCCTTCACTTGGGGAGTGAACAAAAAGCACTTAATGAAGCCACACGAATTTTGGTGTACCCTCATCCAAGTGGGCAATACACAATGGATGGGGTGAATATATATCTGAACCTCATCTCAATGGGCCATATAAACAATCAAGAAGTTCTCAAGGGGTAGGCATCCACTTTCGAGTGTTGTTTGTAGCGTGGCCCACCTAAGTTATGGATTGGTGTGATTTTAGGTCCATGGACTACCATGAAAGGGTGCATCTGATTGATGAGGTGGATGTCCTACACACATAAACCTAAAAGCCTACAGGCCAACCCGGCCCATTGACAACCCTGCCAGATTTCTAACACAAAATATGGTTGGGCTTCTGGTTGGAGTCATCAATGGGCCGGGTCAGCCCAAGAATTAACTGGCCCGACCTGCTTCTAATGCAGATTTGAGCCAAGCTAAATTGGTTGGTCAGGCTCAGGTTAAAAATGTGATCTGTTTTGCTAAATGGGCTAAGCTTGACTTAAAACCTACCAACCTAACCAGCCAATTACCTTACCCATGTGCAGGTTAAGACCACAATTCTTGGGCTTTTTAGTAAACTGGTCGCAATGGGCCTGGAGTGACCTGACCCATTGCCATCCCTGTGTTCAGTGGATTAGGACTGGTCAGGTGGTTTAGGTCTTTGATAGATCGCCCATTGTTCAAAAACCACTCTAATGTGACAATCCTAATTATTAGGCCTGGCAATGGGTCAGAATCAGCACTAACTCGATCCATTTAATTGACGGGTCAAGAAATCTGGTGACCTGAACTGACCCAATTAGAATTTTTTGAGCCTGAACCTACCCATTTAATGGACCTGCCCAACCCGGTCCATATACTAAGGGGGCGTTTGGATAGTAAGTTACTTTGGATAAGCTACTTATACCATAAGTAGCTTATTTTGGTTTCTACTTATTCAGCTCATAAGTATGTTTTGTAACCAATTGTACTTATCAACCAAAAACTAGAAAAACATGTTTAGTTTTCAACATCATAAGTACTTATCCCTCAAGTGTGTTTGGTACCCCTCACATCCACCATCGATCATGTGGGGGCAACCTTTGATGTGGACCATTCATTGTATGGGCCCCACCTTTGATGTGGTCCATCCATCATATAGGGCCATCTTGGATGTGGGTCATTTATCATTATGGCCCGACCTTTAATGTGCACCATTCATTATGTAGAGCTTACCTTTGATGTTGGTCATCCATTAAGTGGGGCCCACCATCAATGTTATTGTCTACCATGTGGGGTCCACCTTCAATATTCACCGCCCATCATGCGAAGCCCACCTTTGATGTGGATCGTCCATCATGTGGGCCCTACATCTGTTGTAGGCTATCCATCATGCAAGGCCTACCTTCGATATGGGGCACTCATCATCAGGACTGACCTTTAATGTGAATTTTCCATTATTTGGGGCCTACCTTGATGTGGACTGTTTGATCATGTGCGGCCCACCATTATTAATTGCCCATCATGTGGAGCCCACCTTTGATGTGGACTGTCCATCATGTGGGCCCCACCTTCAATGTGGGTTGCCCATTATGCGGGCTCGCCTTGGATGTGGGTCATTCATCATTATGGGCCGACCTTTGATGTGGATCGTCCATCATTTGGGGTCACTTTAATATGGGTCATCCATCATGTGGAGCCACCTTTTATGTGGACCATCTATCACGTAGGCCCCACCTTTGAAATGGGTCATCCATCATACTAGCTTGCTTTAAATGTGAGCGTTTTATCATTATGGGCTGACCTTTGATGTGGACCATCCCTATGTGGGCCCATGTCAGACCATCCATGTGGGCCCACATTAATATGGGATCATCCATCATGTAGGGCCAACATTGTATGTGGACCATCCACGGCGAGAGCCCCACCTTCAATGTGGATGGTCCACCACGTGGGGCATCCTTTGATATGTACTGTGAGAGAGAACCTCCTTTGACATGGGCTATGAGAGAGAGAAGTAGAAAAGTTATGAGTTGAAAAGCAAAAAAAAAATAAAAATTACTTATTAAGTAAAAACAATAACTTAATTACTTAACATAAGTCAAAAAGTAATTTATATGGTGGTATCCAAACAGGCCCTAAGTGTAATCTCTCATGTTAGGTTTCTTATCTCTTCTTGGAGTTTTCGTATGTATACAATTCACTGTTACATGCTTAAAGCCCATCCATGGTGGATCCAACAAATCAATGGTTTGGATGTGTAAACCATAAGCCCACTTGAATTGTTAAACATTCATTAGTTCTCCATATTTTTAATCAAAGAAAACAAAATAAACACAGCCAACAACATTTGTTTCCGGTGCAAGTGCTAAAGCAAGCTGCTAAAAAGTCCAAGAGATTTAGGAATCAAAAATATAATAACATACATTTTTGTTTTGAGTTATGGTTGAGTGAAGTCATTCAGCCCGGCTCATACATTTAATACATAGGTGGGTCAGGTCAGGTTGGGTCGGCCTAAAACCAATCCCAACCCATTAATCTAAATGGCCTACCTTTTTGCCCCAAGCTTGACCCCAAGGCGGTTCAACCCGACCCATTTCTACCCCTAATCCTAGTCATCCTTGTTCCCTTTGAATAATTTCTTTCCAATGAATTTTTAACCATGGTCCATCGAAGGTGTGGTCCAAAATGCCTTATGATGTGGAGAATCTTGTTGCCACAGAGAGCGCCTTATCTTAGTTTTGTTCTTGCTAATGTGCTGGAATAACGCCCACTTATTAATATTTTGCATGAGAGGATGCGTTTGGCACATCTGGCAAAATGTGAATGGCATGATCTGCTGATGTGGCATTCCGCACATCTGGCAGAATGCCAATGGCAGGATAGCCCAACACACCCACATCTAAAAAATCACTCTTAGAATGTGTATGTATGAGTAGATGATGAGATGGATGGACAAAGGATCCACTTTCATTCCCTCAAAACTCCAAGCCACATCTTCTCCTCCCATGAGAAACGCACATGCATGTGTGGCCCACCTAAAGAGTAGGCTAGTCTGATTGTAAGGCTACAGATAAGCACACTTGATCTAATGTCACACTCAACTCTTTAGTCTTTTGGGGCCATTTGGACTTATACTCGGTGGGGCCAGTTGAGGACTAAATGCTGTTTCAAGGCAATTAATGTTTTGTTTTTAGATGTAATTTAATTACAAACTCTCATCGGCTCGGCAAAAACCAATCTGATTAACTTTTGTGAGTCAATCGGAAAAAAGCAAGCTTAAAACCCCTTTTGAAAAAGTGCATCCAAACAGGCCGCAGAGGTTATTTTGCTCCAAGTCTATTTCACAAGAAAATATTTGGGTGGGAAATCATTTCTATGAAAATGCTATTTTAACCTATTTGGGAAGCAGCTTTCAAGTGAGAAAGATGGATCATAAAATCGAAGTTATTTGAGACAAATGGACCATTGAAGGTGGGCCAGACATGATGGATGGCATTAAGCAATGATTGCACCTTCTCTTGTATAATCAATATGAGCCTTCCCATTCTACCAACATTAATCATATGGCTAGGATTCTCCAATCAAAGTGATTTTTGAGAAAGATTGGCCTCTGAATGTGGACTACACATGATCGACTGTCCAAATTAATGACCAAACCTTTTCTTATATCATCAATATGGACCATCCACATTCCTAACCATTAATAGGATGGTTAGTATCACGTGATTACTGAGTAAGATGACCAACAAAGGTTATGGACGGTCCAAATCAATCATCAAACCTCTTATGTTAAGTTAATATAGACAATGAAACAAACTGATTTTTTGAGAGAACTGAGCCATCAAAAGTGGATCCCACAAGAAGGATGATCACCAATGATTGGATGGTCAGGATTTACCTGTTGGCCCATCAGAGCTAAATACAGTAGTGAGCCACGTGGCAAAGGGGGTAGGGTGGTGGATTGATACCATCCAACCTTCTAAGACACAATAGTAGCTTGTGGTTGAGGAGAAGCCAAGACAAGAATGTCATAATTTCTTAAACTCTCGTGAAAGCAAAGGTGCCATAAAAAAAAATAATAAAATAAAAATAAATAAGTAGTTATTTGATATTGTTGACATAGTGCGGTGGTTCTCACGCAGGCAACAAGAAAATGCATGCGTGGCTTATCTCAAATTAAGTTAAAACCGTCCAATATGTGGGACCCATTACAATCAAATCTTTACACGGGGAAGTGGATGGACGGGGAATGTGTACTGAAGCTGTCAGTAGCGAGGTCTCTATAGGACAATTCTCTATGAGCCCCACAATGATGTATGTGTTTTACCCATGTCGTCCATCCATTTTCTATGATTATTTTAAGGCCGAGTTTAAAATGATGGCAGATTCAATCTTAGGCGGACCACACTACAGGAAAGTAATGGAATGGTCACCATTTAAAACTTCCTAAAGCCTACCGTAGGGTTTACTTGCCCTCCAACCTTTTCATTAGGTGGCAAAGATCTGGATGGAACGAAACCAAAATATCAGCTCGATCGAAAACTTTTGTGGCCCCGAAGAAGTTTCTAACAGCAGGTGTTCAATAACCACCCTTTCCAGTGGTGTGGTCCAAGAGAGATTTTGATCAACTTCATTTTTGAGTTTATGCCCTATAATGATCTGGAACAATGGATGGATGGTGTGGATAAAGCACATAAATCATGATGGGAACCCACATAACACTGTAAGTAGGCAAACCGAGTCAAGCGGATCAGGTGGTGTTGCCATACCCTTGTGGTGGTGTGTATGTTCCGGGGATTTATCTATTTTATGTCCATTCTTTCTATCCGTGGGTTTTTTTTTATTTTTTTTTTATGTCATTTTTAGGTATGAACCGGAAATTGAAGCAAATGTGATGATTAAGTGGACCACACCACAGGAAACATAGATTGAATGCCCACCATTAAAAACTTTTTGGGGCCACAAAAGACTTTGTATTTTACCTTCATCCAAGTCTGGGCGACCTTGTAAGCAGGTTTGATGACAAATAAACATTATGGTGGGCCTAAAAAGGCTTTAATTATCCCCACTGTTTTCTTTTGGTGTGGTCCAACTGCGCTTCGAATTTTCTTCATGTCTGGATTCATGCTCTAAAATGAGGCGGAAAAACAGATGGACGGCATGGATATATAAGACATACATCTTGCTGGGCCGCAGCACCCAACACATCAACACACCACCACCTCCACAAACTAAGGAGACCGTGGTCACTGATTTACTGACATATGCTCGTTGAATCCAACTCTTGGCTATTGCCCTTCTCTACCATCCATTAAATGTTCACGAACAAACAGCTAGAAAAAGAAATGGTCCACATCTCACTGAAAAAGGCTAAAGATTCAATGGCTAGGATCCTTCAATTTAAGAGGTATTTTGGCCAATGAGACAGCAACATTTGTATCACTGACACATGGGCACCATTTGGCTAGGATCCTTCAATTTAAGAGGTTTTCATCTCACTTTGACTATAGTTTGCGTCCAAATCATGTGGGGCCCACTACATGAAAAGAGGCCAGTAGAAGTTCGGTTCTAAGGAGTTGAGCTATTGTCATATTACTCCAAAGGTTTGCTAACCACACAAACCCTTTAAACGCAGCACACGTGCCAACGTAGAATGTATGAGCCGTTCACCATATATAAAAGTCAGCCTTAGCTCACTCATCAAGTGAATCCACCGGTAATCAAAAGAACCGCGCATTAACTAAGTTTCCCAATGGTTCTCATCCAGCATAAACGTGTGTGGCCCACACCTTGTGAGTACCTCTAAGCTTTGCAAGAAAAGTGAAAGATATCACATGAATTATGTGACTACGCTTTAAACGGAGGAGTTCCAAATCTTCCAAGCAGTTCTATTGTTTTGACTTAAATAATAATATTGATTAAAACTATAGTCTATAAAAAATAGGAAAAAAAATACATTGGTCACGTAACACGTGGATCGTTTAATTACTCTTTGTATTAATCAGCTTTGCTAGGTACACATGCACACCTCATTACAGCCACTCGATGTGAGATCCAAACCATGCATCAGATGGGTCAAGGATAGATAAGATAACTCAAAAATAAATCCGGTCCACTCAGCAGGTGGGACCTGATATTACAAACAGGCGGACTGGTTGGAAAAGGTCTGCCTGCTTTTAGCCGACCGAAATCCTCAAAAACACGTTTTAACACCTAAGTTTGTGGGCCCACCATTTTTTGTATGTAAAATCCACTCCGTCCATCAGGTTCGTGCCCACGATTCTAAGACCTAGATAGAAAGTTCAGTTAGATAGATAACTAATGTGAGCCACACCACTGGGAAAAGATGGGATGCCAACCATAAGTTTGTGTATGGGGTCACCATGAAATTTATCTTTCATCAAACCCGTTAATCATGTGTAAATCACCATGATGAATTGAAAATATAAATATCAACTTGATCCAAATATCTGGTGGGTCACACCGTGAGAACTTAGTAGTTTTATGGGAAGTTTTACATTATTCCCATTTTTGGCCCATAAGAGTCTTTCTACGCTACTAATTTTTTTGTACGCACGGTTTAAATAATGGTTCTGGCTTGATGGACGGAGTGGATTTACATATAAAATGAGCACCAGAGAGCTTGGGTCACTATGCCAAAATCGCAAAACATTCACGGACCCAGTGACGGACGAAATCCGTCGTTTATTGAATTGTACGACGGATTTGGTCCGTCACAAATTTACGATTTTGGTGTTGTGGGCGCTTTATGCAGCTGTCTATAGCAGGTTGTAGACGACTCCGGTCCATTACTTTCGCCTTTGTTTGGTAAACTCTGGCCCACCCAATCAGTGTCATCTTTAGGCCAGGAGATCAACATAGTGATGCCCCTTTGGTGGATGGATTGGATCTCGCGCCTCTGTGTAATGCTAGCGGATGTGTAGCAGTCTACAGTACACATGGTAAGGTGATGTGTCTCGAGTGGGATGGATTGTATTTAAAAAATCAGACCAATCAAATAATACTAGCCCTAACTTTTCTTCACCTTCCCCAAGTACTGTGACCTCTAACTACTTTGCCTAGAAAGGCCACTGTTCAGATAGTCAGGATCATCTGATTTATATGTGTATCTTGAAAGTGAAAATTTTCTTCATATTTTGTTGTGGAAAAAATATCTATGGTCAAGATCATCCTTCAATTTAAGATTTTCTATTAAATATGAAAAAAATCTTAGAGCAAGTTAAAGGATCCTATGAGAATATTTTGTTGTGAAAAAAATGACTGCATTGATTAATGCAAACGAATCCAGAACATAAAATAAAACAAGCGATTAATGTAAATAAGGCCAAAACACAAAAGAAAAAAAGAAAAGCAAAAGCTAAATGATCAAACCAAAATAAAAGAAAAAAGATGTAAGAACAGTCTAACAGAACACCAACACCTAACTTTTTCCTTCACTGGAAACAAGATAAACAAGGGCACAAAATAGAATAACTCTCTCTAACTATTTCCGGCCGAAATTTCAAAGAAAATAAGCTTTTCTATGCGGTCTTATTGGTGACATCGACCGACTTAACAGATACCACAGTGGAAACATATTTTAGTTTCAAAGGATACCACGATTTGAAAGGACACTTGACATGTTATTCAAAAATGGACGGTTGACATGGGTCCACATGCACGAAGCAAAGGTCCATTAATTGGATGGTTAAGATTATCTGATCGATGATACTTTGGGCTTATGACGTACTTGATGGGCCCATTATATGAACCGTTTGGATCGCCCCATGCATGTGTCCTTTTCCTCTATCACATGTATATAGGCACTAGGAAATTTACTCCCATGATTGTCCACCCTAACCAAGCCCATAAGATATGCGGTGAAATTGAAACCTGGTCCCACATGAATATTTCAAACCTGATGACCACGTACTGCATTTCCATGTTATGCCACGCAATATCTTTGTAGGTGGGGAATTGAACTGGAATCCTCTTCAACACATATTTTACTTAAAACATCCAAGCTCTTTGGGGCCCACCATGTTGTATATGTGAAATCTAGTCCGACCATCAGGTGAAATCCTCGATGCGAGACTATAGGGAGAGAGTTAACCAGATCAACAACTCAGGTGAGCCACGCTACAGGGAACAATGGGGATGGGATGTTAACCAGAAGTTTGTATGTGGGGCCACCCTGATGTTTATCTTTTATCACCGTGGCGTGACTCACAAGAAGTGAAAGGAATTAAAAAAATAAAATAAAATCCTGATCCAAAACTTAGGTAGACCACAACGCCTGAAATTAGAGGTTTTAGGCATGATTTTGCATGGTTTTCATTAGAATGGACCGTATGAGTTATTATTATTATTATTGAAATGATAATCTGTACGTACGATTACCATAAAGGTTATCACCAATTGTACGTAGTGTACAAAATAGTGAGCCCCGCGGAACTTGCGTGTGCCACAGCGTAAAACAGGTATGGTAGACGATTCCGACCCAGTAATCATTTGAGACGTGGAGTGCATGTTTACATATTTTCCCTTGTCATTTCTTTTCTCTTCCATCATCATATAGGTATGACCTGATGTTTCAGCTTAAACTTGATTACATCCTGCGAAACGAAAACGAAGTGCTTCCATTGCGAAGCACGAGTGTTACGTTTTGAAGGGGAGTAGCTTGTGTTGGTTAGTTGTTTCGTCTGCATGTCTGTTCCTTTTCTTCCTTAATTAACTCTGTGTAGGTGTGAGTATGTTAGTAGTTGGGTATTCGGAGTAAGGTTGTTTTGGGTGTGACACAGGTAAGGATGTGAGGTCGAGCACCATCTTCTTCAGGGGATAACTGTTTTGAATTCACAAAACTTCTCTGAACTCCTCACAGAGAAACCTCAAATCCATAGGAAAAAAAAGCAAGAAAAATAGAAACAAATTCTATAAAATTTGTAATTTGATTGATATATGAATAAATGAGTTTATACCCCTTTAAATATAGATACTAAGCTATGGAAGAAGTTTCAGAATTAAGCTACAACTAAAACTCTTGGAATTCGCAACTTACTATAAATAGTAAACTTACTAATTATAGATGGTCATGATTCCTACTAGTGCGCATGGTTTTTGGCAAAAAATAGTAAGTGTCCTGTTTGGCTTCACCACATTGTTTTCCTAATTATTCTAAGCACCTTTTGTGTTGAGCGCAACTCATAAAGCCCAACAGATGAAGAGGTATACTCAAACTAAAACTTATTATAGATAGTAAAAAGGAAAATAAAATAAGAATTCGACCGTCGATCTGATTGTATTTCGCAAATTCGGCATGGGCAACCTGGCATAGCAGGTTGGGTGGATAAAGTAGCTCGTCCTACCCCAAAATCATATATGGTACATTCGATAACTCATTCCAATTTTTGAGATACATCCGTTTTAAGTTCTGGTAGTCCGGATCATCTTCGTCTCCGATTGGGTCTTTTCTAATCCATCTGGGCAATGAAAGTGTCCATGACCCACTCTACATCAAGGTGGGAGAGAGAATGAGCTCATACTTCGTTAAAGAAGCAAAATTGGAACAGTTTACACAGGCATTTGCAGTTGATTGTGGTAATGATAATAAACATATTGTCTCGTATCTTGGAGCATCATCAATCCAAAATTAATCCTTTTTTTTTCTCGAGAAAGCTCGAAAATCATCTCTACATGGCAGGTGGCTCCATCTGTAATACAGATCTTGATGGAAGGAACTAGTAAACCCTCTAACCATGCATGCAACATGTCAACAAAGTAATATTTCATTAGGTCAAATGTTTTAGGGACTTATCAACTATAGATGGAGGGAGGCATCCCCTTGCTCCATATAACATCTAATTTATCCCCCTTTCCTAAAACCTTATAGATGGAATGAATACTCAAAGCTTCATCACTTAGTGCAGAGGAGATATCAGTAGCCGAGCATATGGGAGAGAAGGAAGGAGAGTCCTTTCCATATGATATTTTCCTTCACTCATGAATCCAATTAGAAAGGAAGGAGTCATTTTCCCAAGAATACTCCTCAGGAGTGTATTTGTATCTTTTGGGCCCCTCTATAGAGAAAGATGGCCAGTTTCCATCTAGAAGGTGATATGGAATGAATCTACTTTATTAAAAGTGTCAAATGAGATTCTCGAAGAAATCACTCAATTATACCTTAGCAAAAATTGACGATTTGATGTCTCTTCTTCTCAAGAGAACCACTTTGCCAATGTTGCAGGTATCTTCACATAATTGATTATATATTTATAGGCCATAAATCAAAAGGTCAAGATTATATGATTGTTGTTGTTTAATCCGACGCTTGCCACACATGTTATGAACAACCTGAATTTGATCAAACACGGGAAATTAGATTTAGTGATGGGCATGTTAGAGTCGCGTTAAACTCGAATTAATTGAATGATTATGACCCCAAGCACTGAACTAATCAGATAAGGACAGGTCCGTGAAGATTGGCTTGATTGTTCAGCCACCAATTATTACAGCAATAAGGCAAATTTAAAAGGGGAGGATTAGTCCTTCTGAATAGGATCTTTTTTTCCTGGAAACCAATGACTTTTCTTTCAATGGTGATAGTAGATTAGTTTTCTCAGTTAAGTAATAAAAAATGGACATAACTAAAAATAAGGATAGATCGTTGATTTTATTAATTACAATGTAATCCAGACAATCAACAAATAAAAAATAAAACTAAGCAACGAGAAAGATAAATACCTACAACGACTTGTGTTGGCAAAACGGTCATGAAAACTACCAGACGATTGAAACATGAAGTTAACAGGATGTAACTGGTGATGTATCAAGGACTCGATAGTCGGGGGATCAAACGGTCGAATCACGGATATTTAAGCTACTCCTAAGTGTGTACTACAACGATACGCTGGATAATAGTGGAACTAAGCTAAACTAATAGTTTTAACCTTGCTGCAATATGGGTGGACCAAAGTAGAGTGACTAAGTTAAGAAGTTCAATTAATAAACATCAATGGAGGACAAAAAGGATAAGAAACACAAAGTTTGAATAAATTGATTATTGTTTGTGATAAGGGCCTCAAGTTCTTCTTCGAGTGTTGATTTTATTGGCTTCTAAGAGGCAATGGCCAAGCATAAGTCTCGTGGTTTATGCGTGAATCTTTCAATTGCGTAGTGGCCATATCCTTTTAGATTTAAAATTCTAACGGTATTGTGCCATTGTATATCATATGCTTCTATTTTCGAATGATTTTTCATTACTTGCTCTTAATTTCTTGTTGCCTCTAAGAGAGTCTCAATGTCATTGTGGACATTGGATCGCGGGTGGATCGCGCTCATGGGTGCCTTTTTCAAGGAATTTGCCAATGTGTTTGAGGCGTGGGAGTATTATAGTTGACTACAGACGTCACTAGCTAATTACTCGAATTTCCATAGTCGGCTAAACTATTTAGAAATCTTAAGAGGAGGAATCAGAAGATTCCATGTCCTAAAATGACTCCTTAATCTATAACCAGAAATTCTAGGTAAGATACCACAACTATAAAGAGAGAAGCCATTAGGCACCCTCTCTGTCTCTACTTCACATGATTAAACAAACTTTTAGGGATTAGGTTTAGTCTTGAGAATTGATGATGCAGGTATGTGGAGTTCAATGATAATACGATGCCTATGACAAGTGATGGCCTAAGTAAGATAAATATACCTTGACTCACCCACTTGACAAAGCAGATGAATAACCAATCAACCTGAGTTTTTTATGGGCAATATCCGATATTTCTGCAAGCCGCAGAGCATACACTTGAGTCGACTGGATGCTTAAATGCAATGTGATGCTCATGGTTAAGCAAGAGGGTTGAGAATGGAATGGATGTTGCACTATAATATAGGGGAAATGAAGCTAATCAAGTTGGATGGAAGGATGAATAGTTTTATCATAAGGGTTGAATCGAGTGGCTTGGATTGGTATTTTTGGTTGCTCAGGTGACTAAAGTTTAGACTAGGCTAGGATGACCTGAGCTGGACTCCTCTCCTTCACCTCTCACTTCTTCTTGGTGGAGGTTTTTTAAGGATTTGGAAGTGATTTGAAATGAGATGAGAATGGTCTATTTAGAGCCTTTTAGACTGATTTTTCTATAATTGCTAGGAAGTCTAGGGATTAAAAGGGTTTAAGGGCTAGGATTTGAGATTGCCACATGGCACAATGCAAGCGGTTAGATCAATGGTATCGATTGTAGATTTGGCTAAAGGGGAGGATAGTGGGGTGTTTTCCCTTTCCCACATGATTTCCATGGAATCGGGAGCAAATCACACCCTCTCCAGGCCTCTCCTGCGAAAGCAAGAGAATTGCCACATGTTGGGTGGCACATTATGTGCTGCCTAGCACGTGGGATTCCTACTTTCACAAGAAGGTTCCTTTCATGGTTTGTGGCCTATGGTCGCCATTAGTTTTGCCTCATCACGATCCTAAATCCTGATGAGCCTTAATTAGGTTTGGTTCTAGGATTGAAGCTGGGCTTGGTGTTGAGCTATTTTGGTTGAGTCCAACAAAGTGAGTTAACTAGATTAATTGGGTTGGACTAAGTTGACTGGGTTGGACTAAGTTAATTGGGTTAGACTGAGTTGACTGGGTTGGACTGGGTTAACTGGGTTGGATTGGGTTCGACGGAGTTGATTGGGTTGGACTAGGTTTTAATCAGCTTGTCACCCTTTGGGTAGGATGTCTACAGATGCCCCTCTTTGGTAGAGGTTGCTTACAAACGAGTGTCAAAGCAAGTGGACACCCCACCCTCACTAGTCAAATTTGGATGTGGCGTGGATTCGTTGCCTGCCTAGGTGTTTGTGTCAGTTGATTTCTTAGAGCTAAGTAACTTGCACATATCACAAGGATTTAGGGAAAATGTTGCGATTGTCGCTGTACTTTTTGTAGCATTACAGGTAACCAATCACAACCCGTTCACACCTGATCGGTACTTACAATGGAAGAATCTAGAAAGTAGTGCCCCTACTCTTTCTATATCCTTACAAGAACCTCCTAGTAACTAGATATGGAATATCTATTGCTTCTTAGATCATTCCAGAAGTATTTTATTTACTTGATCGTCAAAGCAGTTAGATATCATGTGCTTCTGTGGCCTTATGGGGAACTTATTATGCCAACTTGGACTCAATCAAGTTTTACAAGTATCCAGGACTAGGTATGTGCGAGTGACCTTTTTCGATACAAACTTTTGGTTTTGACACTTAGATTAGAATTCATCTTTTCCATGATTTTAATCAATTTCTTCTAACTAGGACTTGGCCTATCATTTATCCTCTTATTGATCATTTAGTACAACCGTTCTGACATTATAGTTCAGATTGATCGTACCTTGGTATGCATAACAATGTAAAAACTCCAGGGAAATTGCAAGCCAGTAGACTTTATTTTTATTTTACATTGGACCCTACTTAAAGGTATGGAAGACCTTTTGGTGTCTCGGATGCCTGTCGCTTTTTTTTTAAAAAAAATATTTGTTGAGATTTTTTTTAAAAAAGTCACATGCCCTATCATAAGGAGTGATACTCCATGGGGATTTTTTATTGTAGAAGATCCATCTTTCTCGTAGTAAAATGGCCACGATAGGGACCAATCTTTCTTAGGGAATGCATTTTTATGGTTTTTGGGGTGCATGTAATCCATTGTCTCGCAATTCAAGGGTTATGCTCAAGATCAACTCTTCTGGGAATATATATATTTTTGAGATTTTGTTTGTAGCCACCCGACCTTATTACTTTTACAGTTTGATGGTTATGATCAAGGTTGGTTTTTGCTGGGGTTGATCCAAATTGTTGTTTCACTCTTGAATAGTCGCAATCAAGATCGGGTCCACTGGGGAGGATTTTTAGGTATGATGATCTCGTCTTTCATCTCACGTTTAATGGTCATGATCAAGATTCACTTATTACGATTGTCGTGAATATGGCTAGCAACCATGATCAAGATTTCGATAAGTGGTTGATTGATCAGATCTATCATCTCGTGGTTTGGTCTAACTTGCTGGGGATGGTGATCTGGTTCATGCTTCATGATCTAGTTGTCGTGATCTCAATCAAACCCTACTAGGGATATATTCTTGGTGTTTAGGATTAAAGATCCAACTTGTCACTTCACACCGTGGTGTCATGATTAGGCCCAGTTCTTATTTAAAATATTTTTTAGGACTTTTATAGGATGAGCTAGTCCACTATTTCACAATTGAATGGTCGCGATTGAGACTGGTTTTTATTGAAAGTACTTTTGGAAAATTTTGAAAGATGATATGGTCTGTCGTTTTGTGATTAAACGTTCATGTTTGAGACTATTTTTTTAAAGGAGTGTTGCTCTAATCGATGATCATGATCAAGATTAGATCTACTAGGGATGGTGATCTAATCCGTCATCTCATGATTTCGATGATCGTGATTAAGGTCAGACTCCCTAGGGATTTTTTATTTTTTATTTTTGGAATGGAATGGTTTGGATGGAATGGGTGTTGGGGTCGTAGATGGGAATGTGGGCCATATTGGGTTGGATAGGGTTGTGGATAGTAGGGATGAGGCTATAGATGGCTTGATGATGCTATGGATGGTAGAGGTAGGGGTTGACCCATCAAGATGTGCGTTTTGATGGATTGGATGATAGGATGTAGGGGCCTGGATGATCTTTTTTTCTTTCTTCCTTGTGGTGTCGTACCTTGCTATGGGAAGGGCTTTTCACTTGTTTTCCAATTCCGGTAGGATGAGCTCCAGCACCTACGAGAGGAAGATGAGAGGCTCAGATTTAGGATGACGGAGTTAGAGGATGTGAAGAGAGACATACCAGATAATGTTTTAAGAGGAAGGGTCACTTACGGGAAGGAACCTCGCAAAGGTTGGACTTTGGGGATCTTATTATATAGGAGCCACCCATACTTTTTACACTTCATATGTGAATGATTGGAAAAAAATCTCTTTATGTATTATTTATTATTTATTTTTCTCAAAGGAAAAAAATTGAAGAATGAAAGAAAAACTATTTGTTTGTGCTAAGCGTTTATCTGTGTCAGCATGGTTTGGATATATTATGGTTGTAGGAATCAGAACGTCTGACTCAGCCAGATGTCATACCCAGTTTTTGAATTGTTTGCCAAGGGTCTCGATCCCCTTTAGGTAGGCCATTTTTCTTAGGCATGCTTTCTTTTTTGAATTTTTTTCTTTTGCATAATAGCAACTAGACGATAGATTCTGTCATTGCTGACTGATTGGCTACCTACCTACCTTTGTTTATGTAGACACCCCACCCCGTTCGACAAGTTGACTGAGTTGGACTAAGTCAACTCCACCAAATCCTAGCCCTAAACTAAACCTAATCCAAAACCCTAACCCGAACTCATCCATTCAACTTACTTAGTGCACCCCAATCAAACATAAAACCTAGCCCTAGAAGCTTAAACCCTGAAACCCTAGAACCTAAAAACCCAGTCAAACTCATTGAGTCAACTTGCTGAGTTGACCCATTGAGTCAGCTCACCCGATCAATCTGCCCAGTCAAATCAACTGGTCAAATCAAGTCCTCAACTAACCCATGACCAAGCCCATAGTCCCCAAATGCCCTTTCAAAATTCTAAATAACAACAAAAATGGGCGCCCATTCAAAATTCGGAACAACAACAAAAATGGACACTAGTTAAAGCAGAGGCTCCACACAAGTATGGGAACCCACTTGCCAAAGAAGGGGGCACTATGTGGCATTGGCAGCACCTAGGGTCCTGCCAGCCACATGGCACTCCCTTTGTTTTGGCAAGGGGTGCAACGCGTATGGGAGAGTTGAAAAGACTTCAGTGCCCCACCCTTGTACCGAAATTACAACACATGCCATCCAATCCAACCATTGAGATCTTTCCACATGGAAATCTCAAATCCAAGCCATCCAAACATTTTTTAACCCTATATTTTCCAAGAATTACAAGAAAATTGGGTTCGGGTCTATAAATAGCCCCCTCCCCCTCTCATTTCCATCATCCCTTATAATCCAGAAAATCCTTAACACACCCAAGGGGAAATCCTTAGCGTTAGCCATTCCACCCCTCCACCAAGGAGAGGAGGGGACAAGAGGAGTGAGTCCAGCCTATATCAACCTAGTCTTGCTTAAAGCTTTAGCCACCTGAGCCACCTAAGCCTTGATCCAATCCTTGCAAAATCACCATCCATCCAACCATCCAACTTTCTATCAACTGCATCTACCCCAACATTAGGATTGTGCAAACATCCATCCATTGACCTTGCATGGCATTGCGCACCTAATCAACATGAGTGTATGCTCTATAGCTTGACGATATAATCAGATCCCGCCAATCAGAAACTTTGGTCAATTAGTCTACACATGACAAGTGGGAGAGTCAAGGTAGATTTATCATCCTAGGCTGCTTGTCATGAGTGTTGCATCTAACACCCTATCACACACATCATCACATACATAACTTTTCATACATATCACTCAGCACCCGATTAGTTCAAAGTATGCTTCGTGACTTGCCAAGTTAATTGGATCTTATCGATCAGAAGCTTGGACTAGTAAGTTTATCAAATGACATGTGGGATAGTCAGGCAGAGTTATCTAGCCTAGGCTATAGCTTGTCATAGGCGTCACATTTACCACAACATTGCATACACCTTGTATCATTAATGCACAAGAACTAATCCCAATCATCAATAGTTGGTGAGATCTCATGAAGTAGAGACCATACTTTAGTACGGGCATAGTGGGTGTCTAACACCTTCCCTCTTTGTAACTGTGATTCCTTAGTAAGAATCTTTAGTTGCATATTAATGTGTCATCTTAGGGAAGGGAATCATCATATCATCTATCCTAACATTTCTATAAGGCCCCTATCTGATTGTGGAATCGCATAAATTAGCTAGTGGCAACTTCAGTCAAATATAACCTCTTGGCAACCACACTTAAACATCAATCTGCTTGCGTGAATGGAATCCACCTTAGATCCAACGTCCACAGTTTCCAACTATGATCATGAAGCTATTTATTATGGGGATATGATCATCCTAAGGGAGAGACGGATGATTTTTGGGAAATTATGTTTTTTTGGGGTTTACTTCTTTTTATCTCTTCTTTCTTTTTTTCCTTTTTTGGTTGCCTTCTTTACATGGGTATTTATTCATTCTTCTTTTTCTTATTTCTTTTGATTGACCCCTTTCTTTACTCTTTTTTATTCTTCCTTTTCTTCTCACATTTTTTACTCCTTTATTTAAGCACTTATAGAGATTGGGGATAAGGTGAAATCTCACGATGGCTAACCCTTCCTGTTTGTGGTAGCATCGCGATCATGCTCATTTAACATTGGCAAGCAAGGTTACATTGTTGGTGTTGATTAACTCTAGAAGATGCTCACCTTACAGATTGGGTGAGGCAAATGGTGCCTCCCAAGAGTACCATGTGCACAATCAATGGGCCATCCTGTGTGGGCTTGAATTTACACATAGAGTCTGGTAGATGCGATGGCAAGATACGCTTCATTACCATGTTTCCAACCTTGAAGTTCTGTTGTCCAACCCGTTTGTGGTAAGCCCAAGCAGACCTTTTCTACCATTACTATGAGTGGCTTAATGTGTCCATGTCCTTTTCATCTACCCAATGCAGATGATAGTATTGAGCTTGCTGCCACTCACCTTCCTCAACTTCATTCTTCATCAGTACTCACGAAGATGAAAATTTGACTTGAACTTGCCAAAAAACTTCCATTTCATAACTTTTCTTGTAAAGAGTTGCATTCGTAGATATGTGTATGGACATTCAATAAGCCCAAGGTGCATGTAAGAACCCCTAACAATTGATGAGGTTGTTCTACATGAGCATTATCATGTGAGCTCAGGATGCTACCTCTATCCATTTCACGAAGTGGTTGACTACCATGAGTATGTTCTCTTAACCTCTAGATATTTTCGGGTTAATTTTTCACCGATGTCGATACCCTTCATAGATAATGGCTAGGGTTTTGTCAGGTTGTAGAGTTTCAAAGCACACACATGGATCTATTGTGCACACTTTTGCCACTTGAAGTACTTTCTGACATGCTAGAAACAATCTATCTTCATTGAGCCACAAGGTCTCCTCCATCATTGTGTTCGTTTATGCGCATGCCACACACTCCAACATGGAATGAAGGCATGGTCTTAACAACTTCTACTTCACGGGCTTAATTTCATGCTTTATTGACAAGTTTTGATAGAGTCCGAACAAGACTTTACAGGATGTAAGATTAGTCAATCATAGCTTCATGAATTCAATCATTCTCTGCTGATTTTCTGGGGACAATTCTCAATGCGCACTTCCGTGAGGGTTTCTGGAGATCCTAAGTTTACAATTTTGAAAAATTTTAGGATAACATTGACTTTTAGTTTTGAACTTTTTGCAAAAACCCTCTAGTTTGAGAGTTGGCTCATCATTTTCCACTTCATCGGCTTTGTCCAGACCCTTAGGTAAGTCCAACTTTAGATCGAAGTCATAGGAGCTAACTTCATACTCAAATTCTTCGAGAGATAGACTTAACACTTTGTTGCTTGGGGCTTTTGAAAGATTTTCTATATTTTTTCTCTATTTTTTTTTTAAGTTTTTTAGAGTTCTACAAATATTTGATTTTTTTTTTTTTTAAAGTTTTGAAATATTTGGTGTTTTCGTTTTCTGGATCTTTTATTTTTTCTACTGTAAGTGACCTCAAGCAAGATAGCGATGTGAATTAGGGGATGCTGGATCTAGTTAGGGTAGACGCGCACTATTTACATCAATTTTTATTATGTCATAATGGGGATTACGAAATAATTACTACCTTGCACTCCCTCGTCTTGAGAGGTAGGGCTAGAGAGATCAATAGGCGGATCCTCATCGACGTGCCCAAAGGCCATGATAAATATGAGATTGTGCTCTGAGTCTGTCTTGGATGTAATTTCTTCTAATTCATCTTCAATGCATTGTAACTCTTTGGACCTATCCAGCTCAAGTGGGACCATGACTGTGTGCTAGTCAATCAGGGCAGTTCCCGCCCCTTGCCAAGTCCTCTTCGGGCACATTGGTCAAGCTCAATCCACTCATTTGATCTTCTAAGGTGGAATCTAACTTGTTATCGAGATAGATGATCCCTGCACTAATAAATTGAATTAGTGTGTAGATGAAGGGATCCACCTTTTAATAACTTCATCCTCTTCTGGTACCTCTAATCTTTGGTTTCTCACCCAAAGGAGGTTGATATCCTAGTCCTCCCATGCTCGCTTTCTCTCGAACCTCAATGACATGGGCCAAGTCTTGGTATTTGAGCATATAATAGAATATTTGATGCTCGACAGGAGAGAAGACATAGGTTGATTCGATGGAGCATGCAAAAGGGATGTAATTCGTAGTCTCAAACTCGATATTGTGGTATGGAATATCATCATTGGAGCATTATATGTTTACAACCAAGATGACATGCTCTTGAGGGTTAGTTACTTCTACCAGGAAGATTTGGTTGGAATCGATTAGAATGGTGAACACTCTATCTCTAAAGATGTACTTGACCCTTTGGTGGATAGTTGAAGAAATAACATTGATTCTTTGGAGACAGGACCGATTGAGTAAAAGATGAAATGAAGTCAAGATGTCTAAGACTTGCAATGTGATGATTGATGCTTCTGGACCAATCTAAATCTTGACATTAATCTCTCTATCTGCCTGTCTTCAAAAGTTGTCAAGGGAGAGAAGTATTTGTCCCTGGGGATCCAACAAAGATTGATATACTAAAAGCTCAGTGTCATAAAGAATAGAGTCGGAGGGATTATAATAATTTACTGAACTATCCCCTTGAAGGACTAAAGACTGAGGGGGACTAAGTAGGTCACCTTGAGGAGTGTTGCCTTCTCCTTGGATATTGCTCGCATGATTGAAGCAGACCTCGACTCTATAGGGCATGTGGAATGTTGTCCAAGGAAGGAGCCTTTTTTTTGGAGGATAACGGTTGGGGTAGGGGCTGGATAGGAAAGTGGTACCCCTTGTAAGATCGAGGGTGCAAAGACCGGACAAGATGAATGTACCACTAGAAAATTTAGGGGAACAAAGATTGAACTATTGGGGTGAGGCCCTTGTAGACTTAGGGGTATGAAAATTTAACTAACTGAAGATGCCCCTCACATATTTAGGGGCACTGGGATAGAGCTGATTGTGGGTGCCCCTTGTAGGATGAGGGGTTCGAACTCCGTATAAGAGTCGATAGCATGGATAGATTGGATTAGATGGAGAGAAGATTGTTCCATGATGATACTGATGGTATGGGTGCCCGATGTACTAAGACCCACTTGATATTGTGGCGGGGGATTCTAGAGTGTGTTGGTCACAGTTGTGTCAGAGGCCACAATTAAAATCTTTCCTTAGTTGATCAAGTTTTAGACCGCATGTTTAAGTGTGACCCCTAGCCTAATTATATGAATAATACTTTTTTTCATTATAAGTTGGTGGTAAAGGATTTGATAGGGGCTTAGGCAGTAGCAGGGTAAGAAGTTGCCCCTAGATTGGCGCGATATACATTTTAATGTAAGTCGGGAGTGCCTCTTGATTTGGGCTATATGTGGGGTTCGTCCTTCATGGTATAACGCGTTTTGAGGTGAGCCTTGGGCTAACCCTAAGAACAAAACCATACGCCCTTGGGCAAACCGGACAATATTATATTGTTGGGGTCAGGCTGTTACATAAAGGCAATAAGATTATCTTCTTCTATTGGATGAGAGATAGAAACACTTTTGTTACCGTTCTCGTATCTGGTAATCCTTCCTTCTATTATCCATTGTACTAGGAAGGCTTGATAAGGCCACCAAGGGGAGTTTGCCCTTATCCTTTATTCCGACTTCTACTTGTTCCCCAGTGTGAATGAATTGGGTAAAGTTGGCATACGGATACGAGATGAGGTATCCAAAGATAATTGGGTTTACCGAGTGAACAATCATGGAGATTTACCCCACATCATCGATGGATATCTTCATTTTAGCAGTCATATATGGCCCGCCATTGTCCAACGTAAAGTGATAATGACTCATCATTTTCCTCTATCTTAAGGCAACGGAATCTACCCTTATAAGCACTACATTAAGATTGTACATAAAATAATCAATGAATGCTTGGGAAAGTTATTCTCAACTTTTGATTCGATAGTAGTCTAGTGAAGTGTACCAATCTAACGTGTCACCTTTTAGTGAATTTTGAAATAAATGGATCAATGTTTTGTCATTGCCTGCCATGGCATTGAGTTCTCCATATAATGCTCTTAGGTGGTCAATAGGACACTCTATAACTTTATATCTTTTGAATTTTGGTACCTCAAATTTTGGAGGTACCTTTGCATCAGCAAAGGGATAGAGGTCCCTGAACTTGGTAGATGGGAGATCCATCCCATGCTTCTTTTGTTGCTTCCTCTCTACCTCTCATAGTTTCTCTATTCCAGAGGGACCAAATGGGAAGGGTTTTTCCCCTTGCCAAGCCTAAACTGCCTCCATCTCATAATGATGGGCCTCATTGGTGCCCCTATGACTCTTGCTTGGAGGAGGTTGGATCAAGTGATTGCTCCCATTATAGAGAGTTTGTTGGATTGAGATTGGGAAAGAAAAATGCAAAGAAACTCTAGTTGTAATAGGATATTGAAATTGACTTAAACTCCCGTTAGGGAGAGGATGATAGAATTAACTAGGAGTCCTGGTTGTGAGATGATGGAACTAACTCACGTTCATAGGAGGATATTGGAAGAAATGGCCTGAGGTAGATGGATGTGATGGCTGTTGCCAAGTGTCCTGTGCAGACCTTGACTAACGCAGTTGGATTGACCTAGAGGCTGGAAGAAGTGCGAAAGCGGGTTAATGTTGCTATTGTGCTGGCCCAACTTGAGTGCTAGTTGCCGAGACTTGCGATTTTGTTGGATTTGGCTGCGGAGGCGAGGCTTTGGGCATTTCATTTCAAGGGCTGGGAGAGTTTCTTCTTGCAGTTTGGCATGACTGCATGAGATCAGGTTCAGATTAGGCTGCGATGGAAGGGATTTTTTTAGGAACTTTTGGCTTTCATGGGCACAAGGGCTCTGATTTTTTGGACTTTTTGGATGAATGTAAGACATTAATGCAAGTGCACAAGAACTAAAATCCCCAAAAGTTCATCGAGTCTGATTTTTCAAGTCAGGTCGTGACTAGTGGAAATCAAATCCTACCTAGTGGAGTCAACATTCTGTGGATAGTGGATTGCGAACGGATCACACTCATAAGTGCCTTTTTCAAGAGCTTTCGCCAACATGTTTGAGGTATGAGGGTATTATATTTGACTAGAATCGCCACTAGCCAGTTACTTAAATTTCCACAGGTGGTTAGACCCTATAAAAATCTTAGGATGATGAATCAGAAGATTCCCTATCTTAACATGATTCCTTGATTTATGACTGGAAGTCATGAGTAAGGAACCACATTTACAAAGAGGGAAGGAATTAGGCACCCTATTTACTCGTACGGATGTACGGTTTCTACTTCACATGACTAAACAAACTTAAAGATTAGGTTTGTTCGTAAGCAATGATGATGCAAGTGTGTAAAATGTAGTGATAATCCGATGCCTATGTGTTGAGGGTCAAATATTGCATATCAGACCCCAATTATTACTTGGATTTACGAATATGATACTGTTTAATGGTCCGTTTTATCGTGTTTGTGATGCAGAGTGTATTTACGAGCATGGACTGAAAAAGGGTGTTTTAAGCATAGATTTAACGCTCTGATGACACCAAAGCCAAGGGACGGACTCCAGGGGACTAAGATGGATGGAATTACACGCCAGGAATCTGTGAAAATCAAGAAATTAAAGCTCAAGTGGCTCGAAAATCATCTAGAATGCAAGATCATGGGGTTCCCACCATCCGTTTGGCTCGAAATTTCATACATGGTCTGAGGGCCATAAATTAACCGTACATGTCAAATTTAAGCCATTAGATCTCTCTGGAAGTGGTCCAACGGACAGATCAGCCCATAGATCTGTGAATCGAGGCCCGCATGATATCTAGATCTACTTCACTTTTGGTCTCAACGTCTAAAATGATACGATAAAATGGATGGACGGACCAGATTTCTCATACACATCAATGTGGGCCCTACAGAAAGTTATGTACACCACACTTATTCGTGCACTCGTTGTGCACTGTGACTCCAAAGACAGTCAAAATGTTTTTTGACCGCAAGTTCCAAGCAACTTCAAACTTCTTCCCGCTACACAAATAGGGACCTGTGGTCCTTTTTCATGGACCACCATGATCAAGTGTATGGATGATCGAGATCGTCCATAAGACTTCTGCGGCCCATATCACTAAGGCCTAGCTGACAGAATTTGAAAAGGACAAAGGAAATGGGATCTCAGCCGTGTAAATGTCGGTCGGACGGTTGAATAGGAAACCCGTGGGCCACACTAAAAATGGATCCAAAACTGTCCCTCTCTGAACAGTTTTTCGATTAGAACGCAGTGGACGGCGTGGAGTTTTCAAAACAACAGTAAAGTGGGCCCCACCATCGTCACTGCGTAACGAATACGCAGCCCCTGTTTTGTCCGGACACTGGGACACGCAGTGGACTCTCACCATTCATCATGAGGACAATCAGGACCGTCCATTTGATCCAGGAGGTGTCAAAAATCGTTGCCAAGGTTTCTTCTCGGTTCTGTGCATGCAATCAGGCAATCCCCACCGTAAAATGGAAGATTGATGGTGAATTGAAAAGTGCGGTAGACCACACCTAATCCAAGCCAAAATAGATCCTATTCCTTTTTATGTTTATGATGTTAGGAAGCCCTGTTGTTCACCATCGTCTCCTGCGCATGGTTGGATGTCGGTACCCTTCCTAACCTTCATGCATTGTGATTGGTTGGTAATTAGTTTAATTCTGTTGTTTACCATTGTCTCCTGGGCATGGTTTGGTGATGGAATCCATTCTAATTCATATACCTTTCATCTCTTGAAAACTAGATCAAAGTAAGTTCAGTTAATCTCTATGACTCATGAAGCAGGTGTAAGATCTCCCTGATCTCTACAAGTGGATCCTCTGAATCCCTAGTTTCCTATCTCTGATTTCTCCTAAGTTTTAGATTAATTAATCCACAATTATTCCATAAATTCTAGTTGATTTAGATTTCGTCTCATTCTAGTTCTAGTTCTAGTTAGTTTCAAATAACGTACGAGTTTCAGTCCCTTGGGATTCGACCTCGGTCTTACCGAGTTATTACTACATCACAACCCTGCACTTGAGGAGTGAACACTATGACAAGTGATGGTTCGGGTAAGATAAATCTACCATAACTCACCCACTTTACAAAGTGGTTGAATAATCACTCAACCCAACTTTTTAATAGGCATGATCCAATATTTTGATAATATGCAGAGCATACACTCAAGTCAAGTGGGTGCTCAAATGTAATGTGATGCTGGTAGTTGAAGTAAGCAAAGGGGTCGAGAACGAAATGGATGTTGCACAATGATAATGCAGGGGGAAGTAAAGCTGATCAAGTTGGGTGGAAGGATGAATGATTTTGTTACAAGGGTCAGATCGAGTGATTTGGATTGGTATTTTCGGTTGTTTAGGTGACTAAAGGTCAGACTAGGCTAGCCTGACCTGGGTTGGACTCATCTCCTTCACTTCCCAATTTTCTTTGGCAGAGGGATGAGATGGGCTATGGAAGGATAAAGGATTGGTAGAGATGTGTCAGGGATTTGGAAGTGATTTGAAATGAAAGGAGAATATGCTACTTTAGCCTTTTGGATTAATTTTCTCTAATTGTTGGGAAGTCTAAGGCTTAGAAGGGTTCGGGATTTGAGATTGTCACGTGGCACAATTCAAATGGTTGGATCGATGGTATGGATTTTAGATTTGGCAAAATTGGAGGACTGTGGAGTCTTTTCCCTTTCCCACATGATTGCCATGGAACCAAGCCTCTCCTATGGAAGCAGGAGAATTGCCACGAGTTGGGCGGCGCATTATGTTCCACTCAGCATGAGGGACGACTCTTGCTTTCACACACAAGTTCCTGTGATGATTTATGGCCTCTAATTTCTCTTGATTTTTCCTATTTGCAATCCTAGATCTTGATAGGCCTTGGTATGGACCTGAGGTATGTTTGGTTTTCGGCTTGAAGTTGGGCTTAGTTCTAAGCTATTTTGGTTTGGTTGTCTAACAGAGTGAGTTGACTGGATTGACTAAGTTGGATTGAACTGACTGGATTCGACTAGGTTTTGATCAATCAGCTTGTTAGCCTTTGGATGGGGTGTTTATAATTCCCTAGAAATTTTTTATTTTTAATGGATTTGGGACAACCATGCCATGCGTGGGTTAGACTTAAAAAATAGACATAAATACAACTCTGAGTACGGCTCCTTATTTCTTTTAGTACGAGAACATTTTCTTCTCATCTTTTCTCCAAGTGTCTCACAAGTGACGACTTATTACTAGATGAGTGGAGTGCGCCACCCCAAGCATAAATAATGATGGAAGGAGGTTTTTGGGACATGATACTGATGGTTTTTTTTTTCCCGTGCTCGACCGGTCGTGGGCTGGTGTTTGACCATTCGTAGGTTCGAGTCGTGAAACGACTCCAAGTCTAGCGAGTTTGGATGATTTTTCTCCGGGGTGCTCGACTAGTAGTGGGTGGCACACGACCAGTCGTAGTTACGCAGATTCGTTCCACGATTTTGTATGGATTTCGTGTCGCAAGTCCTTTCACAACCGGGATGCGGAAGGAAGTTTCCTTAAACTATAAAAAGGGGTCCTTAGGATTTTTCTAGGGTATGATGTGTGAAGAAAAACAGAAGAGGGATATTAAAGGTGTGAGGGAGTGAGAGAAAAGAGAGAGAGGAAGCTTGTAGAAGGGAAGTTATGCTCGTGAAGGTGATCTACCATATCTCAGTGCTTCTACGTCCTCGTAATCAGTGAGATCTCTCAGTTTTCTTTGTTTCTCTTACTGTTTATCCACTCCTGCGTGAGTGAAAGTTTGATCATAGCAAGGTGTGCTTGTGATAGGTTATAACATTTTGCTTCATAGCAGATTGTTAATATAGACAAGGTCTGGTGGTTTTTACCTCTTTGAGGGTTTTTCACGTAAAAATCTCTTGTGTGGTGTGTGATTGTTTCTTTGATTGTCTTCATTGATTTTATTATTTCATAATTTTGGTTTGTTCTGGAGGGCTAGATCCTAAGGTTTTGTGCAAGGCCCCAAATAAAGTGATATCAGAACTAAGTTCATTAAATGGGTAGGATCAGTTTGGAATTATGGAAGGTGGCTCATCAAGGATGATCAGCTTCAATGGTTCTAACTGGACCATATAGAAGGCTAATATAGAGGACTTGCTTTTTTGTAAAGACCTATATTCTCCAATTTTAGGCATATCAGTAAAATCTAAGGATATGTCTGATGATGATTGGAAGAAGATGTATCGGAAGGCGGTGGGGTTTATTAGACAATGGCTGGATGATTCTGTAAGGCCCACCCCCACAACACATGATATTGTCCACTTTGCCCGGTGGGCTCACGACTTTAAAACGCGTCATTTGGGGTAAGGATACTGGTAGCTCGCCCAGACCTGGTGCTCCTGTGGTCCCGCCCACATCAGCACCTACCCGTTCATGATATTGTCCAACCCAACCGTCATCAGAGTGCACAGCGGAGGTTTTTCCTGGCGCACAAGGCCAACGCGTCATGTCTATTAAGGGAGGAACCCAACATATAACCACCACAACTCCAGACAACTCTTCCAATGTGGGACAAGTTACGCTACAGTCAACTGCAACAGTAGCTTGCCCAGCACAGTAGCCTGCCAGTCAGCTTGGGGCTCGCCCAATGTACCCGCCCACATGAAGTAGTGACCGGGGCGTCACAGATTCTGTGTTCCACCATCTGTCTATGGAAACCTCAGCCATTAGCCTATGGCTAAAATTAGAAGGGTTGTATGAGAGGAAGACAACCGGTAATAAAAATTTTCTGATAAGGCGACTTGTGAATCTCAAGTTCAAGGATGGTGGTTTTGTGGCCGAGCACATGAATGAGGTCAGCAATATAGTAAACTAGCTCTCCGCTATGAAGATGGTCCTGGATGATGAATTGCAGGCTTTGCTTTTGCTTAGTTCGTTGCCTGACAGTTGGGAGAAATTAATGGTGCCTCTAAGTAACTCCACGCCAGATGAAAAGATATCCATGGAACGGGTGACTAGCTGTCTCTTCAATGAAGAGACAAGGAGGAAGTCTCAGGGGTCTACTTAGCAAGAAGCCCTTGTGACACAGGAACCAGGGAGAGGAAAGAATAGGAAAGACGGAAAAGCTCGAGATAAATCAAGAGGCAAGTCAAGTAACAGAAAAGATGTTGAGTGCTGGAATTGTGGTAAGAAGGGCCACTATAAGCATGAATGTCGTAATACTAAGAACGACAAGAAAGGAAAAGGAAAGGAGAAAGAAGATGAATCAGATTCCACTGCGATCGCTTCAGATGACGATGTTGTAGTTATTTTTTTTACAGATTATGATGTATGTCTCACGGCTACGAGTCAGGACACTAACTGAGTGATTGACTCATGAGCTTCTTTTCATGCGACTCCACGCAAGGACTTCTTCACAAGCTACAAGTCAGGTGACTATGGGACCGTGAAGATAGAAAATTTTGACGTATCGAAGATCGTAAAGGTTGGTTATATTTATGTGAAAACTGATGTGGGCTGCACATTGGTTCTCATGGATGTGAAGCATATCCCAGACCTTCGCCTCAACTTGATGTTGACAGAAAGGTTGGATGATGATGGTTATAAAAGTCAGTTTGCTGGTGGGCGCTGGAAGCTTATCAAGGGTTCGTTGATCGCAGCCAGAGGAAAAAAGTGTTGCACCCTTTACAAGACATGTCTCAATGTGTGCAAGGGTGGGTTAAACGCAGCGAAAGATTCAGCTATTGACATGTGGCACAGACGTCTAGACCACATGAGTGAAAAAGGGCTTCAACTACTAGCGAGGAAGTGGCTCCTTTCAGATGTGACAGGTACGCCTCTCAAAACTTATCTTGATTGTTTATCAGGAAAACAACATAGAGTTTCATTTGTTAAAACTGCTTCTCATGTTAATAAAGTGCATGCATTAGATTTGGTTTATTCTGATATTTATGGTCCTATGAGGATAAAAACCTTGGGTTGGGCATTGTATTTTGTTACTTTTATAGATGATGCATCTATGAGGGTTTAGGTTTATGCATTGAAATCTAAGGACGAGGTCTTTGGTGTGTTTAAATTATTTCATGCTATGGTTAAGAGAGAGACAGGTAGATCATTGAAGTGCATCCGCACTGACAATGGTGGTGAATACATTGGCGATTTTCATGAGTACTGCAAGTCCCTAAGTATACGGCATGAACAGACGGTTCCCAAGACCCCCCAGCATAATGGTGTAGCTAAACGAATGAATCACACCATTGTAGAGAGAATTAGATGCATGTTATCCCATGTGAAGTTGCCCAAGGTGTTTTGGAGAGAAGCAATACACACGGCGGTGTAGTTGATAAACAAGTCTCTATCAGGTCCGTTAAATGGAGAAGTACCTGAGAAGGTGTGGACTGGACAAGATCCATCGTACACTCATCTAAGGGTGTTTGGATGCAGGGCATCCGTTCACGTACCAAAGGACGAGAGGACCAAGATCGATATATGAAGATTAGGCAGTGTGTGTTCTTGGGGTACGGTGATAAAAAGTTCAGTTACAGATTCTGGGATTCGATTGAGAGGAAGCTCGTCAGGAGTAGAGATGTGATTTTCTTTGAAGATCAGTGTATAAAAGATATTGATAAGCCAGAGAAGAACCAGCCTAGTTCAGGTGAGCTAGAGGACATGGATCCGGTTATTCCTCCCATGGTGCCTGATGACGGGGAAGTACAAAAAGGTGCAGAGGATAAGGGAGTTCCTACAGAAGATGGACCGAGGGAGTAGCCCCCACTTGATCCACCTGTTGAGCCACAGGTGAGGAGGTCATCTAGGGACAGACAGTCGTCCAAGAGGTACTGGCTATATGAGTACATTATGTTGACTGATGGGGAGAGCCAGAAGACTATTTTGAGGCCCTAGCCGACGAGCATAAGGAGGAGTGGTTGAAAGCTATGCAAGAGGAGATGAAATCCTTGTATAAGAACCACACCTATGATATGGTGAAACTACCTAAGGGAAAGAAAGCTTTGAGCAACAAGTGGGTGTTCAAAAAGAAGGTTAAATAAAAGAATTCACAGACGAGGTTAAAGGCCAGACTTGTGGTAAAAGGGTTCGGTCAGAGGAAAGGCATAGACTTTGAAGAGATATTCTCACAAGTGGTGAAGGTGACATTGATACGGGTGTTACTTGGGTTGACGGCTAGCATGGATCTGGAGATAAAGCAGTTGGATGTTAAAACTGCTTTCCTCTATAATGAACTAGAAGAAGCGATCTACATGCATCAACCAGAAGGGTTCGAAGTCAAGGGCAAAGAGCATATGGTGTGTAGGATGAGGAAGAGCTTGTATGGGCTGAAATAAGCTCCACAGGAATGGTACAAGAAGTTCGACTCATTTATGTTACATCATGGGTATGAAAAAACAGAGTCAGACCACTGTGTGTTCACACGCAAGTTCTCAGATGGTGATTTCTTAGTTCTACTGTTATATGTTGATGACATGCTCATCGTGAGAAAAGACATTAAGAAGATCAACAGGGTGAAATAGGAGTTGGGCAAGTCTTTTGCGATTAAAGACCTGGGCCTGGCTAAATAAATCCTAGAAATAGAGATAACCCGTGACAGAAGTAGTAAGAAGCTTTGGCTATTACAAGAGCGGTATATTGAGAAAGTTCCAGAGTGGTTCAATATGAATGTAGTGAAGCTGGTCAGTACTCCACTGGGTGGTCACTTCAAATTGAGCGACAGGCAGTATCCCAAAACGAAGGCAGAGGTGGAAGAGATGCAGAAGATACACGAGACTCATCCAGGTTGAGCCTATGCTATGGTGACGGTAAACCTGTGTTAGAGGGCTACACAGATCTAGATATGATAGGTGACATAGACTCTAGGAAGGCTACATCGGGGTTCATGTTCATGTTTGTAGGCGGAGCGATTTCTTGTCAGAGCAAGCTACAGAGGGTCATAGCATTATCAACGACAGAGGCCGAGTACATTACAGTCAAAGAAGTATGTAAAGAGATGCTTTGGATGAAGAGGTTCCTACAGAAACTTAACCTAAAGTAGGAGCAGCACGTGGTCTATTGCGATAGTCAGAGTGCCATACACTTGAGTAAGAATCTAAGTCAGTATTCCAAGTCGAAGCACAGAGAGATTCGGTATCACTGGATCAGGGATACTCTGGAATAGAAGGTGTTACAGCTTGAGAAGGTCTATACGGACAATAATGGGTCAGACATGATGACCAAGGCTTTACTCAAGGAAAAGATTGAGATTTCTAGAAACCAAGATGGCTTGAAGAAGGTAAATTCCTCTTAGGTCAAAAAAGGGGAGATTTGATGAATTTTTTTTTCATGCTCGACCAGTCGTGGGCTGGTGTTCAACCAGTCATAGGTTCGAGTCGTGACACGACTCAAAGTACAGCGAGTTTGGACAATTTTTCTCCGGGGTGCTCGACCGGTCGTAAGTGGCGCTCGACCGGTTGTGGGTGGCACTCAACCGGTCATAGTTACACAGATTCGTGCTGCAATTTTATGTGAATTTCGTGTCACAATTCCTTTCGCAACTAGAATGCGGAAGAGAGTTTCCTAAAACTATAAAAAGGGGTCCTTAGGGTTTTTCTAGGGTATAATGTGTGAAGAAAAACATAAGAGAGATATTAAAGGTGTGATAGAGTGAGAGAAAAGAGAGAGAGGAAGCTTATAGAAGGGAGGTTATGCTCGTGGAGGTGATCTACCATATCTTAGCGCTTCTACGTCCTCATAATCGGTGAGATCTCTCAGTTTTCTTTATTTCTCTTACTGTTTATATACTCTTGCGGAGTAAAAGTTTGATCATAGAAAGGTGTGTTTGTGATCGGTTATAACGTTCTGCTTCATAGTGGATTGTTGATCTGGATGAGGTCCCGTGATTTTTACCTCTTTGAGGGTTTTCTATGTAAAAATCTCCTGTGTAGTGTGTAATTGCTGCTTTGATTGTCTTCATTACTTTTATTATCCCATAATTCTAATTTGTTTAAGTGGGCTAGATCCTAAGGTTTTGTGCAAGGCCCCCAATAGATACATCTAGTTATGGAGCACAACAGATCAATGTTCTGGATTACCAAACCATGACTCACTTTTCAGAACTGACAGCCTACGCATTTGGTGCAAATATCATTTTCACGGTAGAAAAACAAAAGAAGACGTGGTCCACATTTTTCAGGTTTTTAACTCTTCATTTTAATGTGAGAAATTTCCAACTGTACGACCACTATATGGCCCATTCCTGAGACGAAGCCCACCCCATTTTACTTTCCAATAATACTCCTCGGGTGTACGGACGCCCTGTAAAAGGTCAAAAATGCCCCTGCTTTTTCCTTCAAGCGTTGACGCTCGTCGAACTCCCAATTGTACGAACGGTTCAAAGGAGATCAACGTTACATGGGCCCATCAGTTATGTATTTATTATATCCACAACGTTCATCCATATTTTGAGATCATTTCGGAGCATTATCCCAAAAAAAAAACATATCCAAAGATCAACTGGACCACACCACAAAGAGCAGCAGAAAATTGATTTTCACTGTTGAAACTTTTGTAGGGCCCACCATAACATTTATTTTCCATCCAATCTATTCATAAGGTCATAAAGACCTGGATGAATAGGAAAAACAAATTTAGTAATGATCCAAAACTTCCGTGACCCCTGAAAGGGTTTCAACGGTAGACATTCAAAGCAGAACGGCGTTACTATTTGCTACGGTCAGACCTATGGCTACGGATTATAACCGTAGCCATAGATATCATAATCCGTAGCAATAGGGTCCATCCAGGGTGGGCGCGCCGAACTACCGGCCCCCCGCGCCACTTGCTGGCCTGTCCGGCGCGGCCACGCCGATCTGGCGAGGCCTCGCCCATAGGGTGGGCCCTATGGCTACGGATAATAACCGTAGCTAAAGTCCATAGCAACAGGTTTTTTTGTGCTTTTTTGTGTGTGTGTTTTTTTTTTAATGGAAAAACTTATTCTACCTATAATTTTTTCTAACACATATCTATATAAATATGTATATATAAGCATATAAAATTTTTTTTCTCTTTTTTTCCATTTCTTTCTTTATTCATTTAACAAGAATATCTTCTAAACTAAAATTAGTTACTTGATGTACCCTATATGATTTTGGGGTAGGAGAAGTTACTTTAACCAACCAACTTGGTTATTTTCCAAGATTTCATCAGCTCGATGATCGAAAATCCATTTCATTCACTTAGCGGTCAATTTCGTTCATTTCATTTACATGCATTTCACGGTCATTTCACTTCAATTCATCATCACTTCCATGCATTTCACGGTCATCCAAAACATTTTTGTGTTGATTCACGGTCATTTTGAGGCATTTCATGGTCAAACTCATTCACTTCACAATCATTTGCATACATTTCATGGTCATTTCACTTCAATTCATGATCACTTTCATGCATTTCACGATCGTCTGAAATAATTTCGTGTTGATTCACGGTCATTTCGAGGCATTTCACGGTCAAACTCCTTCACTTCACGGTCATTTGCATGCATTTCACGGTCATTTTGCTTCAATTCATCATCACTTCCCATGCATTTCACGGTCGTCCAAAACAATTTTGTGTTGATTCACGGTCATTTCGAGGCATTTCATGGTCAAACTCCTTCACTTCACGGTCATTTACATGCATTTCACAGTCATTTCGCTTCAATTCATCATCACTTCTATGCATTTCACGGTCGTCCGAAACAATTCCGTGTTGATTCACGGTCATTTCGAGGCATTTCACGGTCAAACTCCTTCACTTCACGGTCATTTGCATGCATTTCAGGGTCATTTCGCTTCAATTCATTATCACTTCCACGCATTTCACGGTCATCCGAAACAATTCCGTGTTGATTCACAGTCATTTCGAGGCTTTTCACGGTCAAACTCCTTCACTTCACGGTCATTTGCATGCATTTCACGATCATTTCGCTTCAATTCATCATCACTTCCATGCATTTCACGGTCATCCGAAACAATTCCATGTTTATTCACGGTCATTTCGAGGCATTTCACGGTCAAACTCCTTCACTTCACGGTCATTTGCATGCATTTCACGGTTATTTCGCTTCAATTCATCATCACTTCCATGCATTTCACGGTCGTCCGAAACAATTCCGTGTTGATTCACGGTCATTTCAAGGCATTTCACGGTCAAACTCCTTCACTTCACGGTCATTTGCATGCATTTCAGGGTCATTTCGTTTCAATTCATTATCACTTCCATGCATTTCACGGTCATCCAAAATAATTCCGTGTTGATTCACAGTCATTTCGAGGCATTTCACGGTCAAACTCCTTCACTTCACGGTCATTTGCATGCATTTCAGGGTCATTTCGCTTCAATTCATTATCACTTCCGTGCATTTCACGGTCATCCGAAACAATTCCGTGTTGATTCACAGTCATTTCGAGGCATTTCACGGTCAAACTCCTTCACTTCACGGTCATTTGCATGCATTTCACAGTCATTTCGCTTCAATTCATCATCACTTCCATGCATTTCACGGTCATCCGAAACAATTCCATGTTGATTCACGGTCATTTCGAGGCATTTCACGGTCAAACTCCTTCACTTCACGGTCATTTGCATCCATTTCACGGTCATTTCACTTCAATTCATCATCACTTCCATACATTTCACGGTCATCTGAAACAGTTCTGTGTTGATTTACGGTCATTTCGAGGCATTTCACGGTCAAACTCCTTCACGGTCATTTGCATGCATTTCACGGTCATTTCGCTTCAATTCATCATCACTTCCATGCATTTCACGGTCATCCGAAACAATTCCGTGTTGATTCACGGTCATTTCGAGGCATTTCATGGTCAAACTCCTTCACTTCACGGTCATTTGCATGCATTTCACGGTCATTTCGCTTCAATTCATCATCACTTTCATGCATTTCATGGTCATCCAAAATAATTTCGTGTTGATTCGCGGTCATTTCGAGGCATTTCACGGTCAAACTCCTTACTTCACCGTCATTTCCATGCATTTCATGGTCATTCCTAGCGATTCCGTGTTCATTCACGGTCAATTCACTTCACTTCACTTCACGGACGTTTCCACGCACTTCGCGGTCATTTCACTTCACTTCACCGTCATTTCCATGCATTTCACGGTCATTCCCAGCGATTCCATGTTCATTCACGATCATTTTGACGCACTTCACGGTCAATTGACTTCACTTCACGACCATTTTCAAGCACTTCGCGGTCAATTCACTTAACTTCACCATCATTTTTATGCATTTCACGATCATTCCTTGCGATTCTGTGTTCATTCATGGTCAATTTGACACACTTCACGGTCAATTCACTTCACTTCACGGCCATTTCCATGCACTTCGTGGTCATTTCACTTCACTTCACCGTCATTTCCATGCATTTCACGGTCATTCCTAGCAATTCCGTGTTCATTTCACGGTTTAGGTTCTGAGATTTGAGAATGGGTTCGGGTTTGGGTTATAGGTTTTAGTTTCGGTTTAGGTTATAGGTTTTAGTTTCGGTTTAGGTTATAGGTTAACGGTTTAGGTTTAGGTTATAGGTTTTTGGAGTTGAGAATGGGTTCGGGTTTAGGTTATAGGTTTTGGTTTTGGTTTAGGTTATAGGTTTTGGGATTTGAGAATGGGTTCGGGTTTAGGTTATAGGTTTTGGTTTTGGTTTAGGTTATAAGTTATAGGTTTAGGTTTTAGGATTTGAGAATGGGTTCGGGTTTATGTTATAAGTTTTGGTTTCGGTTTCGGTTTAGGTTATAGGTTAACGGTTTAGGTTTAGGTTATAGGTTTTTGGATTTGAGAATGGGTTCGGGTTTAGGCTATAGGTTTTGGTTTTAGTTTAGGTTATAGGTTTTGGTTTAGGTTATAGGTTTTGAATTTGAGAATGGGTTCGGGTTAAGGTTTAGGTTTAGGTTATAGGTTTTTGGATTTGAGAATGGGTTCGGGTTTAGGGTATAGGTTTTGGTTTTAGTTTAGGTTATAGGTTTTGGTTTAGGTTATAGGTTTGGGATTTGAGAATGGGTTTGGGTTTAGGTTATAGGTTTTGGTTTTGGTTTATGTTATAGGTTTTGGTTTAGGTTATATGTTATAGGTTTAAGTTAAGGTTTTGGTTTAGGTTTAGGTTATAGGTTTTGGGATTTGAGAATGGGTTCGGGTTTAGGTTATAGGTTTTGGTTTTGAGAATGGGTTCGGGCTTAGGCTATAGGTTTTGGTTTTAGTTTAGGTTATAGGTTTTGGGATTTGAGAATGGGTTCGGGTTTAGGTTATAGGTTTTTATTTTGGTTTAGGTTATAGGTTTTGGTTTAGGTTATAAGTTATAGGTTTAGGTTTTGGTTTAGGTTTTGGATTTATAGGTTTTGGTCTTAAATCCCAAAACTTGTAACTTAAACCTAAACCTAAACCAAAACCCGAACCCATTCTCAAATCCCCAAACCTATAACTTAAACCTAAACCAAAACCTATAACCTAAACCTGAACCCATTCTCAAATCCCAAAACCTCTAACCTAAACCAAAACCTATAACCTAAACCAAAACCAAAACCTATAACCTAACCCAAAACCATTCTCAAATCCCAAAACCTATAACCTAAACCTAAACAAAAACCTTAACCTAAACCTATAACTTATAACCAATACCAAAACCTATAACCAAAACCTTTAACCGAAACCATAACCCATTCTTAAATCCGAAAACCTATAACCTAAACCTAAACCAAAACCAAAACCTATAACCTAAACTCGAACCCATTATCAAATCTTAAAACCTATAACCTAAAGCAAAACCAAAACCTATAACCTAAACTCGAACCCATTCTCAAATCCCAAAACCTCTAACCTTAACCTAAACCAAAACCAAAACCTATAACCTAACTTGAACCCATTCTCAAATCTCAAAACCTATAACCTAAACCTAAACCAAAACCTTAACCTAAACCTATAACCTATAACCAAAACTAAAACCAAAACCTATAACCTAAACCCGAACCCATTCTCAAATCCCAAAACCTCTAACCTTAACCTAAACCAAAACCAAAACCTATAACCTAACCCGAACCCATTCTCAAATCTCAAAACCTATAACCTAAACCAAAACCAAAACCTTAACCTAAACCTATAACCTATAACCAAAACCAAAACCAAAACCTTTAACCTAAACCCGAACCCGTTCTCAAATCTCAAAACTTAAACCTAAACCTTAACATAAACCTATAACCTATAACCTAAACCAAAACCAAAACCTATAACCTAAACCCGAACCCATTCCCAAATCCCAAAAGCTATAACCAAAACCAAAACCAAAACCAAAACCTATAGCCTAAGCCCGAACCCATTCTCAAATCCCAAAACCGATAACCTAAACCAAAACCTATAACCTAAACTAAAACCAAAACCTTAACCTAAACCGTTAACCTATAACCTAAACCGAAACCAAAACTTATAACCTAAACCCGAACCCATTCTCAAATCCCAAAACCTAAACCTAAACCTTAACCTAAACCTATAACCTATAACCTAAACCAAAACTTATAACCTTTGGGATTTGAGAATAGGTTTAGGTTATAAGTTATAGGTTAAGGTTAGGGTGTAGGTTAAGGTCATTTGCTATAGGTAATAGGTTTACGTTAAGGTTTAGGTTTATGTTTAAGTTATAGGTTTTGGGATTTGAGAATAGGTTAGGTTATAAGTATAGGTTTAGGTTAGGGTATAGGTTAATGTTTAGGGAAATGACAATGAATCAACACGAAATTGCAGGAAATGATTTTGAAATGCATGGAAATGACCGTGAAGTGAAGCGATTGGACCGCGAAATGCGTGGAAATGACCATGAAATGCATGCAAATGACCTTGAAGTGAAGGAGTTTGACCGTGAAATGCCTCGAAATGACCGTGAATCAACACGGAACTGTTTCGGATGACCGTGAAATGCATGGAAGCGATGATGAATTGAAGCGAAATGACCGTGAAATGCATGCAAATAACCGTGAAGTGAAGGAGTTTGACTGTGAAATGCCTCGAAATGACCGTGAATCAACACGGAATTGTTTCGGATGATCGTGAAATGCATGGAAGTGATGATGAATTGAAGCGAAATGACCATGAAATGCATGCAAATGACCGTGAAGTGAAGGAGTTTGGCCATGAAATGCCTCGAAATGACTGAGAATCAACACGGAATTGTTTCGGATGACCGTGAAATGCATGGAAGTGATGATGAATTGAAGCGAAATGACCATGAAATGCATGCAAATGACCGTGAAGTGAAGGAGTTTGATCGTGAAATGCCTAGAAATGACCGTGAATCAACATGGAATTGTTTCGGATGACCGTGAAATGCATGGAAGTGATGATGAATTAAAGCGAAATGACCGTGAAATGCATGCAAATGACCGTGAAGTGAAGGAGTTTGACCATGAAATGCCTCGAAATGACCGTGAATCAACACGGAACTGTTTCGGATGACCGTGAAATGCATGGAAGTGATGATGAATTGAAGCGAAATGACCATGAAATGCATGCGAATGACCGTGAAGTGAAGGAGTTTGACCGTGAAATGCCTCGAAATGACCGTGAATCAACACAGAATTGTTTCGGATGACCGTAAAATGCATAGAAGTGACGATGAATTGAAGCGAAATGACCGTGAAATGCATGCAAATGACCGTGAAGTGAAGGAGTTTGACCGTGAAATGCCTCGAAATGACCGTGAATCAACACGGAATTGTTTCGGATGACCGTGAAATGCATGGAAGTGATGATGAATTGAAGCGAGATGACCGTGAAATGCATGCAAATGACCGTGAAGTGAAGGAGTTTGACCGTGAAATGCCTCGAAATGACCGTGAATCAACACGGAACTGTTTCAGATAACCGTGAAATGCATGGAAGTGATGATGAATTGAAGCGAAATGACCGTGAAATGCATGCAAATGACCGTGAAGTGAAGGAGTTTGACCGTGAAATGCCTCGAAATGACCGTGAATCAACACAGAACTGTTTCGGATGACCGTGAAATGCATGGAAGTGATGATGAATTGAAGCGAAATGACCATGAAATGCATGCAAATGAGCTTGAAGTGAAGGAGTTTGACCGTGAATTGCCTCAAAATGACCGTGAATCAACACGGAATTGTTTCGGATGACCGTGAAATGCATGGAAGTGATGATGAATTGAAGCGAAATGACCGTGAAATGCATGCAAATGACCATGAAGTGAAAGAGTTTGATCGTGAAATGCTTCGAAATGACTGTGAATCAACACGGAATTGTTTCGGATGACCATGAAATGCATGGAAGTGATGATGAATTGAAGCGAAATGACCCTGAAATGCATGCAAATGACCGTGAAGTGAAGGAGTTTGACCGTGAAATGCCTCGAAATGACCGTGAATCAACACGGAATTGTTTCGGATGACCGTGAAATGCACGAAAGTTATGATGAATTGAAGCGAAATGACACCGTGAAATGCCTTGAAATGACCGTGAATCAACACGGAATTGTTTTGGACGACCGTGAAATGCATGGAAGTGATGATGAATTGAAGAGAAATGACCGTGAAATGCATGCAAATGACCGTGAAGTGAAGGAGTTTGACCGTGAAATGCCTCGAAATGACCGTGAATCAACACGAAAATGTTTTGGATGATCGTGAAATGCATGGAAGTGATGATGAATTGAAGTGAAATGACCGTGAAATGAATGTAAATGAAATGAACGAAATTGACCGCTAAGTGAATGAAATGGATTTTTGATCATCGAGCTGATGAAATCTTAAAAAATAACCAAGTTGGTTGGTTAAAGTAGCTTCTCCTACTCCAAAATCATATAGGGTACATCAAGTAACTAATTTTAGTTTAGAAGATATTCTTGTTAAATGAATAAAGAAAGAAATGGAAAAAAAGAGAAAAAAAATTTATATGCTTATATATACATATTTATATAGATATGTGTTAGAAAAAATTATAGGTAGAATAAAGTTCTCCATTAAAAAAAAAAAAAAAATCAAAAAAATTCTGTTGCTACGGACTTTAGCTACGGTTATTATCCGTAGCCATAGGGCCCACCCTATGGGCGCGGCCTCGCCAGATCGGTGTGGCCGCGCCGGACAAGCCAGCAAGTGGCGCGGGGGGCCGCTAGTTCAGTGCACCCACACCGGACGGATCCTATTGCTACGGATTATGGTATATATGATTACGGTTATAATCCGTAGCCATGGGTATGACCGTAGCAAATGGTAACGCCATTATGCTTTCAACATCTACCGTTGAAACCCTTTCAAGGGTCACGGAAGTTTTGGATCATTACGATTTTTTTTTTCCTATTCATCCAAGTCTTTGTGACCTCATGAATAGATTAGATAGAAGATAAATGTTATGGTGGGCCCTACAAAAGTTTCAATGCTGAAAATCAATCTTCTACTGTTCTTTGTGGTGCGGTCCAGTTGATCATTGGATATGATTTTTTTTTGGGATAATGCTCCGAAATGATCTCGAAATTTGGATGAACGTTGTGGATATAATAAATACATAACTGTAGGGCACATGTAACGTTGATCTCTTTTGAACCGTTCGTATAACTCGGAGTTCGACGAGCGTCAGTGCTCGTCTTCGCGCAGCGGCTGATCCGCTTGAAGGAAAAAGTAGGGGCATTTCGACCTCTGGGAAGGCGTCCGTACGCCTGGGGAGTATTGTTGTGATGTAAAATGGGGTGGTCTTCGTCTCGGAAATGGGCCATATACTGGTCGTACAGTTGGAAATTTCTCTTTTAATGTTGAGACCAGATTACATGCCTCCGGAGGCACGGTATTTACGTGCCTCCATGTCATTCTGAACACGTGGCACAAACAGATGAGATCACAACCGTTCATTTCGTGCTTCCTCTACTAACTGATCTATGAACACAGAATCATAGTATTTAGAAAGTTCTGGCCCTTTAATAAGGGCATACAAGCGAACGCTAAAAGACAAAAATTACCAACGGTTCTTATTAACTTTGGGAAAGCCAATTTTATAGATGGCTAGGATCATGCAATAAAAAATATTTGGTTAACCGACGAATGATCCTACAAATCTACAGTTTAGATCATCCTGTACATGTTACACGTGTCTGATACAGAATCTAGAGGCACGAAAATTACCGGGCCTCCAGATGCAGGAAATCCGTGAAGCAACTTTCGCATGTCTATTTCAATAGCCCTCAATCCTAATCATGCTGCAATCACCAAACAAACATGGTAAGAAAACAACTTAGAGCAGATTCCATGCCTCTCTGTCTTTCTGAATACGTGGCACACATGGATCAGATCTAAACCGTCCATTTCATGATTTTGATAGTGATTAGAACATGGTTCAAAAATTGTAGGGTTTGGGCAATTCTCTCTCTTTAGTTGGTGGCATAGAAATGAAAACTAAAAGACAAAACCAAGAAACGGATTCTATTAAGTGGAAATGGTCCCATTTATTAGATGATATAGATGGTATAATTCAAGAAATTTTTTTCTAAGACTCAATAAACGGATGATTCAACAGGATGTATGGTTTAGATCATCTTACACATGTACCACGTGTGTAGTAAGCAATCTTGAGGCACCAAAATTCCGTGCCTCAAGCGCAGGTAATCCATTGTCAAAATAGATTAACGTACTCGAGAAATGCCAAGGTTTTGGCGTGAATAAAGGGACTCGGATTGTGGAGGGTACACAGCACCAGCATTGGTGCTTGTATATGTAGCAAAACTATGTGAGCTCACCATCATGCACGTGTTTTATCCACGCCGTCCATTATTTTTTTCAGATCATTTTAAGGAATGATCCCAAAAGTGAGATAGATCCAAAGCTCAAGTCGACTACACGACAGGAAGCAGAGGAGATAATGACGCCCGCGGTTGAAAACTTACAAAGGCCTGCCATGATGTTTATTTGCCTACCAACCCTTTATAAGGTCACACAGACACAATGGCTTCAAAGCCTATTAGTAAAATGCGCACGGTAGTTCTGAAGCTGGCTTCAAAATGCTTATTATTATACGGTTAAAGGCTGACGTGCTTTTATAGTCATAAGCTGGAGCTGAGTGCATCTCGTTTCGCCAGTGGTCTGATAGCTTAACGGATGACTTAAGGCTTAAAAAGCTTCCCAGGCGTGTTGAGCACCTCACGCGACTTGTTAGCACTTCCAAGCTTTGCGGGTTGCAAAGAGGAGATAAGAAAAGGCTCAGCAGGAGATGCCTCTGGATCATCATCAGGGATATCCAGTGGAGCGGGTGTACACGAACCGAGCTAGCTCAATTAGCTCGTTGGACTCAACTCGAAAAAGCTTGATTCGTGTCAATTGGAAGCTGACTTTGAGCTGAGTTGAGTTGATTTTTTGAGCTCGAAAATGAGTTCCAGCCGAGTTTGAGCCGGCCCAGCTTGACTCTGATTGGATTGAACCCATCTCGAATTAAACTCATATTGAATCGGTTCGGTGACTCAGTTACTTTGATATTGACGTTGCTCACTAAACTTTGATATTGATGTTGCTCACTAAGTGTTTGATGAAATGACTCAACCAAGTGTGGCTGGTAGGGGTCCTTACTCTTGCTCGGGTGGTAGACTCTCAGGAGTTTCAACTCCTAGTCAAGGGTTCAAGTACCCATAGGTGGTGAAATTCCACCAGCGTGAGTGTGTGGGGGTGTGTGTGTGCGTGTAAAAAAAAAAAAAAAAAAGTTTAGCTAGTAGCAAGGAAGGTATGTATATGAAACAAATATCCTTTTAAAAAAAATTTATTTTTACATTGCTTAGAATGTTTTTGATAAAATACTTATAAAATCATTGCTACTGCTTTATATGAGTGAGATTTTGAAGGTGCAGTCTACGTGTTTGTGAAAATGCTGCACAGGTGAACTCGACTCGATCGTGGCTCGAACTCGCCCAAGTTACTGACCAAACCGAGCTAAGCTGGCTAATCAGGCTGAAAGACCAAACCAAGCCTAGTTCAAGTTGAGGTCAACTAGTGGCCGAGCTGAGTTAAGCTGAGGCCAGCTCGACTCAATTGGACTCCATGTACACTTTTGTGCCCATGAAATTTCTAATGATAGGTGTTCAATCCCCACTCCTTTATGTGGTGTGGTCCATTTAAGCTTTGGATTTACTTCTTTGTTAAGCTCGTACCTTGAAAAAAAAATGAATGGACAATGTGGATAAAACACATACATCATGGTGGGTCTAGGTGTTGGTGAAATAATGATTTTATAATGCGGAATTATTCACTTAATTAGAATCAAAACTGAAAACTGAAATGCACAGGAAAAATACCTCCAGCCATTGATGCTTATTCAGTACTTCTTCACTGCTTCTCTCTCTCGGTTTGATACTTCCAAACTCTACTCACTCTATTTGATGATGTAAAACTGAAGGGGATTAAGTTAGTGAGTTTGGAGACCAAACGGTGTGTATTTATAGCCAAAGCTTCCATCAAGCTTTGATGGCTACATGTCCCACAACTTTAGATATCATGGGTAGTTGCTTATGTGTCCCATAACTGCAGATATCATGGGGTAGTTACAACTTCAGATATCATGAGGTAGTTACAACTTCAGATATCATGGGTAGTTACAACTTCAGATATCATGGGTAGTTACAACTTTCTACAAACATGATCAAGATTAGGAGTGGACCACTTTATAAGCTCCTAAAATTAAGGGGAGCTGGATACTTGTTTCTATAGACGGTCTCCGTGAGAAACGGTCAACACTAGGTACATAATTTTGCCACGTATGCACAGTACCAATGTAGATGTTGTGTTGTACACTACACAACCCAAGTCCCAAGGAAAGATTGAAGATGCGGTACACGCCCATTTGATAGTATGACAGATGTGGGTGTGATTTGGGCCGCTCATCACGTGGGACCCATTGCAAAATGAGTTCGGTTAAGGATTAAGCAGGCCCATATATCAATTTGGCTACACAAGTGTACGTTGAAATGTAGAATGTGGTCAACCTTCACCTAATTTTCCACTTTTTCTTCGTATTGCAACCCACTTACCCCATGAATGGTCCAGCGTTATTTTTGAACCATTGCATGTTTAAGGTGGCCCTCACTTGATGTGTGCCTGAATCTTGCCATCAAGTGCCATGTTGGCACGTGAGTTGCAAAATCCTGTCTTCAATCAAATTCTACGAATAGAAAAGAATATATATTCCATCATTGTATGTTTGAATAGTTTTGAAAGTTTTAATTGACAACTACCCTCCACTAACCCCTCTAAATGAGTAGTTTTGGAAGTTTTAGTGGTTTGAGAAATTACAAGCACCATTACATGTTTTAGTAGCTTTACAAGTTTTAATAGTTTCGAAAAATGCCCGCCATCACGTGCTACAATATATAAATATACAAAGATTTTTCTGTTCTTTTGTGATTTTGAGAGAGTTTTTCCCATTCTTCTTTGGTCTTTTAAAATAATATGAGAGCAACATATGTAGAAATGTATAAATTCCATTGAAGGCAAAGAAGCCGGTCTCCGTTGAGCATTCCCTCTTGCAAACAAAACATGGGCTCAGTGTTGGTGATCATGTTTCCTTACGGTTGAGCTTTTTCAAATCTCTTCTCTAGACAACTCAAATCAAATCTCTTTTAAAGAGTGAAGATATGATTGAATTTATCAATGAGACTTTTTCCATGTCTTTGATGATGGAAAATCAGGGATTGAAAATCTTAACTATCTCTTGTAGAAGAAATTTTGTAAGGTAAAAGGTTGGATCACTGTTATATTGTCTGAAAGTCCCTTATGCCTGAGTCTAGGACTTAGATAGCCCTATACTTGTATAAATACCATAAGCGAGTGCATATACTAAAGACTCTAGCGGGAGAATTTCATTGGATTTTCAGGTTATGACGTAGTGAAAACTTAGTACATTTTGAAAACCCAGTTCTCATATATTAATCCCAAGAACTCATTATGATAATCTTAAATTTCATTAATAGAGAAGCTAATGTAGAGCGGGCTGCGACTTGTTCCTAGCTCAGATGGATCGAAAGAAGCCTAAACAAAAGCAAACGTAGTCCATCATATCTGGGCCCAATCTTACATGGGGCATAATGTAATTGGGCCCTAGGCGTGTTCATATTGACAAAAAATCTCATTCTGAGTTCAAATTGTAAATCAACCAAAACTTTTTATTCGAGATGAGTTACAGGACGCACAACATATAAATTCCTATTGTAATAGGCTATCGAAGTAGGTCACATTCGTCTATTTTGCAAGAAAACGAATCCTTCCACTTCAAAATTGTAATTTTAGGAAAAACTTTCAATTTTAAGTATGTTTTGATTTAGATGTGTCTCATTCATTTTAAAGTTTTAGTATATGGTGTCTTCTTAGGAATTGCTTTTGTTATGGGTAAAAATGGACTGGCCAATAAGACAAGGTCAGGTCGGACATCCGTGCGCATTACGAGCTTAGCCACCAGAAGATGAAGTACATATTTCCATCAGACATTAAGCTCTTCCACGGTCCTATACATTTTCGAGTTGTCGCTTGGGTCATTTCTTAAGAACAACTTTTGTCCCATGTGATAAGATGAAAAGGATGGTCATCCTCGACTCTGCTAAGGACCTCAGTCTCAGTGCTCGAATGAGGGCAAGTTGGCAAGTCGACCATCTGCTTGATACTAAGGGAAGGCTCGACTGCAACTTACTAGAGAATTCAAGTCGGCAGACCGCTCTTCAGAATAGTCGTATAAGTCACCTTGGCTTCCTGCCACATGCTTCTACTAGTTCCGACTTGGTATCGACTGTCCAGATCTTACCAAACTCACTCATCCAAGATCCCAGCCAAGGATCTAAGGAGACTACTGCAACATGGGTCTATCCGAGATCTTCGCCGAAGATTTCAAAAGATAATTGTCATACACCCTAAATATGAATCCCTCTATGACACGCTCCTACTAAATAGGGAGATCATCCCCTATGCCACCCCTATCTCTCACCTATAAATAAGAGCATTCCTAATAGTGAAAGGTACGTACAATCCTAAGCTTAAAAACCCTACTCTTTACTAGATCCAGATTCCCTACCTGACTTAGGCATCGGAGGGTCCCCTACTGCAACCAGGGTCTACTTTGTCTTCTCCATGTGTAGGTATTCAAAGGTCCAAGGACGGTTAATTAGATTTCTGCATCAACAGTTTAGCACCGTTTATGGGAACGACATTAGAAGTCATTTTCATCACTTACAGTGATTCAATAATGGCGAAGGGGAGAAAGAAAACCCAGACCATCGTTGTTGTGCCTAGTCCTACACCGCCAGAACAGTCTATAGACCATCGGGACTCGTTTTCCCAACCTCAGATTTATTCTGCGCTTGTAAGCCTAGTGCAACATTCTCAGAACTAGGGAAGTCGACTTGTCTCTCTGAAGCACCAAGTTGAAGCCCTAACCAGCAACATCAATTAAATAAGGCAAATGCTAGAGCGAGAGAATCCTCCCCTCGACCAGGGGACTGAGGAGGTTGTTGCCCGAGCAGCCACTGGCTTCGGAGGAGCAGACAGCTAGGCAAAGCATGAGATGAACACCTTCCCATGCTTCGGGTGAAATTGCGGTAGAACCTCTATTACCGAAGTATGAAAGTATGTCCAAATGTCCTATATGGGGGTTGAATAGGATTTTTCAAAAAATATTTTCCTATAAGAACAATAAATGCCTGACTTTAATCAAGATCAGTAAAGTAAAGTAACTCTATTGCATCTAAGAGAATAGAGGGTCTAAAACACATAGGCTTACACAAGATTTACATATAAAGAACAAGCCTATAAGGATAGTGTATGTGATAATGTGTGATATGTGATTCCTATCAATACTTATACATTTACCAAATCATGCATCATAATAATCCTTTGATAGACATAAGCATAATTAGATCAATGCACAAAAAGCAATCCCAAACACAATCATATATAGTGGTTCGGCTACTTACCTACTCCACTCCCGGCAGATGCACTCTCTCCTATAGTGTACTGGATTTCACTGTCCAATGGTTTTAAATCAGGTTAACCTTGAACCTTCGCAACTTACACAAGGTTAACTAAGGTACCTACACAAGGTTACCTTAGGTGCCTACATGAGGTAAAAAGTCCTACACAAGGACATAACTAGGAGCCTACATAAGGTAACCTATGCCTATATAAGGCAACCTATGCCTATACAAGGCAACACATCCTTCACACGGACAACACGTCCTACACAAGGACAATGTATTCTCCCATCAGAGGCCTACAAAGAGGTCTTGACGAGTTTTTCACTAAAACTCTGAATCCCAATCATACATAAGGAAGGGGCTTCAGACTCAATGGATTCCTTATACTTATAGATAAGTGAGTGAGTCCCTTTCTTGCACAATCTAAAGATCTTCAATGTTGACGGAGAGGCTTCAACTCCCTTGAACTGCATCCGCTTCTGATGCTTCGATCAATTCTCCAAGGTTGTGAGGTTTAGGGTTTTGTTGTTCTTCTCTATTTAGATGATATGATTTGAATACTTAGAGAAGATTCCCATGAGTTATGCAGTCAAGAGTTCCAACACAAAGATTTACATATGATGAGGGCTATTAGAAACTCATTGAATGTTAGAGTTCATAATTTAATCCTAAGCAATGAAATATTGAATAGATGCTTATGCCAAAGATTGAATAATGAACTCTAATGGGAATGAGGAAGAGCATATAAAATCTTGAAGCAAATCTATCAGATCCTTTTAAATTCTAGCTCACTTTTTAAGAAGCAAGCCAAGTGTATTTATAAAATTGAAATCTCATGTAAAAAAACTGATAGAAATCTGATATTGTCAATGCCATCGAAGGGTATTCAATTCCATTGAAATTTGAATTTTGATGCTATCGAACCTTCTTCGATTGCATCAACTTCCTACATAAGATATTTAATTAGGTGTAGGATAGATTTTTTCCGATCTCATCGAGCATCCTTCGAGGTCATCGACGTGCACTCCGATGTCATCGAGGGATGTCTCAATGCCATTGAGATTCATTTGTGAAAAATACACAAAGGTTGCTGGACAGTTTTGTCCATTGTTTGATGCCATCGATCAGACCTTCGAGTCATTGAGATTTGAATTTCAATGACGTTGAAGGGTCTTCGATGTGCTCAAAGAAAAAAAAGATTTTCCTCGAAAGCTTGCTAGACAGACTGGAGTTAGTTTCAATGCAATTGAGCAGTCTTCGATGCCATCGATAACTTACTCTCAATGCCATAAAAAATGGTTCAATTAGATCGAGGAGCACTTCGAGTACTTTGGATTTTGAAAGAAGTAAGCCCAAGGTTGATATAATCAAAATGTGTTCGATGGCATCAAAACCTAAGTTTCGATGTCATCGAACAGCATTTGATGTAATCACCAATTCTCAGCATATTTTCATTTTGTTGATGGACAATTTGGACATGTATTCAATGCAATCGAATGATGTTCGATGGCATCGAAGATGTCCTCGATTGTAGTTCGATGTAATTGATAGGGCACATATTTTACTTGTTTTCTTTCATACTTCTTCAAATACTCAAAGTGCAAACAACTTAAACTTAACAGAAGATTTTTAAGTAGTTTTTAGGGTAAGTTGGGTTCTTATGGGGGCATATACCTATTAGGGTTTGCATTAGGTTGATGAGGCTTATAGTTTACCTGTTAAGTATGATCGTATGCCTTCATCTTTGATAAGTCTTATGCTTAATGTCCTCAACTTAGGGTTCACTTTATTGACAGACTCAACACTCACGTATATTGACAAACAAGGGCACTTTCATTGTTCACTGCCACGCTAGCTACCTCCGACTTATATCATGATTTGGAGAAGAAGAGGCGTGGCAAAATTCCCAAGAACATGGATGAGGCTGTATCCGAGAATGAGGACCCCTGAAAGGATGAACTTAATGAGCTGCGAGGTCAAATTGGCAATATACAACAAGCCTACCACGTGCACATTCCAACCTCAATAGAAGCCATGTTAGAGGAAACTGAGCTGTCATTCACCGCTAACATTATGCACGCTTAGCTCCCACCCAGATTTCAGATACCGCAAATCACCCCTTATTCCACGGCTACCGAACTGACCGAGCATTTGAAGTCTTTCAGGGCGTGGATGGAGCCACATAGTGAGTCGACTGCGGTGATGTGCCAAGTGTTCTCCTTAACTCTATCAGGGGCAACTCAAAAATGGTTTTAACAATTAAAATAGCATTCCATCACCTAATTCAAAAAGCTCAGTAAAGCCTTCATCACCAACTTCATCGAAGGAAAAGAAAGGCTAAAACCAACAACTCACCTCCTCACCATAATCCATAAAGAAGTTGAGTTGTTGAAGGATTACATCAAACGCTTCAACCTAGAAATGATGCAAGTGGAGGGCTACTCGGATCAGATCACCTTGGCTATCATGATGGCCACTTAAGGGAGGGGATATTTCTCTTCTCGCTCGGCAAAAATCCCTTGACGACACTGACCGATCTCCTCAACCAGGCCCAAAATTACTTCCATGTCGAGGAGCTTTTTAGTTTGTGAAAAGTTACTTAAAATAAGTGAAGCTTGACTAAGGAGAAATGACCTAAGGAAGAACAAGCATTGACTCCCAATAAGCGAAGAAGAAACGATGATTCGCCTAGAGGTCAACGTCCAAGCAGACGACTCGAGAGCAAATTCAGCTCTTACACTACCCTTAACGCGATGCCCGAGCAGATCCTTATGGAAGTTTGGGACAAACAACTCCTCAAATGGTTGAAGCGGATGAAGTCCAATGCCGACAACCAAGATAAACGGAAGTACCACCACTTCCATCGCGACCATGACCACTCCACCAACAATTGTTTTGATCTTAAGGAAGAAATTACGACCCTCATCTGTAACAGACATCTGTGAGAATATGTCAGGAGGGAAGAGCGGTCGGATTGAAAGAACGAGCAACCCAGCAATGGTAACAACAACCAATCTACAAGAGAGATTCACACTATTTTCGGCGGGCCTGCAAGTGGAGGAGACTTGAACCGAGCAAACAAAGCTCATACTCGAAGCATTAACCATGGCGGCTCGGAACATTAAATTCACTTTCCATCCCGACCTCAAAAGAAAAAGAGAGTAATCCCTTGCGAACTGACTTTCACCGAGGAGGACGCCCGAGGTATCCACCACCCCCATGATGATGCATTAGTGGTGGCAATGACCATAGCGAACTGCAAAGTGTTTTGGATCTTGGTGGACACTAGCAGCTCGACTGACATCCTCTTCGTTGACACCTTCAACAAGATGAGGGTCGGAAGGTCTTAACTCTGACCCGTCAGAACTCCTCTGCTTGGGTTCGCAGGGGACAAGGTTACGTTTGAAGGATCTATACTGCTTCTAGTCACTGCAAGAGAATGATCGAATCAAACAACAATGATGATCGACTTCCTTATAGTCAACTGTCCTTCCGTCTACAATGTCATCCTCAAATGACCATCCCCCAACGATTTACGAGTAATGGTATCGACTTACCACCTCGTAATGAAATTTTTGACCGAGCATGGAGTCGGGTAGGTCAGAGGAGATCAGCAGGAAGCTGGTTAATGCTACTACACGGCATTAAGGACACAGCACCACATGATGGCCATCACCTCCCCTGATCCCCCATAATGAATTCGACCTGAACAATATAGGTCGGCTCATCACTGGCTCCAGCTCTGCGGGATGATATCATGGACCTTCTCCGACAACACGCTGACATATTCACCTAGTCCCATTGAGACATGCTTTGCATCAGCCCAAAAGTGATGGTCCACAAACTGAATGTTGACCCCAACCATCAACCAATAAGGTAGGAGCGATGGACGTTCAAACCAAAATGTTATTCCATCATCGGTGACGAGGTTAGCAAGCTCCTCAAAGCAGGTTTAATCGAAGAGATCTACTATCCTAATTGGATCGCCAATGTCTTCTTGGTTAAAAATTCCAATGGGAAGTGGTAGGTCCATGTTAACTACATCGACTAGAATAAAGCCTACCCCAAGGACAGTTTATCCCTTCCATAGATCAACCAGCTAGTCGATAGTACAGTCAGGCATGGATGCTTATTCGGGCTATAACCAGATCATAATGCATCCCTAAGATAAGAAGAAGATGAATTTTTTCACCGACTAGGGGCTCTACTACTATAAAGTCATGCCCTTCGGGCTAAAGAACATGGGGGCCACTTACCAACAACTTGTCAATAGAATGTTCGCTTGATAAATCGGACGTTCCATGGAGGTCTACATTGACGAGACGCTTGTCAAGCGCATCAAATCTACAGGCCACACTGTCGACCTCGAGGAGATGTTCGTGTTGAGACTCAAATATTGCATATTTTTCTCAATTTATATCTTGGTTTTATGAACATGATACTATTTAATATTATCTTTTATGCATGTTTGTGTCACAAGGTAAATCTGAGAGCTTGGATTGAAAAGAATGTTAAAAGTATGGATTTAGTGCTCAAGAATCTTAGAAGACAAAGAACAGAGAATTCTCATACTAAATATCCAAGGAAAGCAAGTACAAAGGATGGAGAAAAGATTGATAAAAGTACAAGTTAAACAGTAGAAAAATAGGACATTTAGGTGCCACCTAAGCTAACTTCGGTGCCACTTAAAGTGCATAAAATAGTTCGGCAAGAAAATAAATTAATTTGGTGCCACCTAAGCTTAACTCGATGCCACTAAAGCTAATTTTGGTGCCACCTAAGCCAATTTCAGTGCCACCTAAGTACTCTACACATACAATTTCAGATGCGATAAAATGCAATTTCAGGGCTACCAAATTAATTTTGGTGCTACCGAAATCACGCAGAGTGTAATACAGTGTCTATGCGGATTGCATAAATAGAGTTTTGCGAAAGTAACTGAGATAGGATATAAATAGAGGTTTCCTACTGACTTTATAATATATCTAGGATTTTTTAGAGAGCATATCTAGGGTTTTTAGAGAGCTCTCAAGTTGCATATTTTTAGAAATTATTTTTCTTTACAAGTTTTTAGATCTTTATTTTTCTTTTTTGCATTCTTGATGCTTTTCTATGTTGCAATTTAATTATGTTTTTCTAGTTCCCTCTAGCCCAAGCTAGAAGGGAAGCACATTGGTTTAATAATTTTATAAATTATGATGATTAATTATTTTAAATAATGAGAAGAATGGTGTATGCATGTTATCAATTATCTAAGTTTAACTTTTTTTATCATCATGTGAGATCCATATTGATGGATGGGCTTAACCTGGATCAATTAGATTTCTTAGATGGGAGACGTTCTCGACCGCTACATTTCTTTGATTCATTTCTTATGGATATGAATGCTTAAAATCAATGGTGCTTGGAAATATATGTTAATAATGCTAATCCATGATTCTCTAATCTCTTATATCATTTATTAAAAATATTTGAACTATTTTATTTTCTAATTAGGCCGACCATAGTGCTCGGATCCTAATTGTGTTATCAAAGTCATCATGATTTTGAATTATTAACTTATGTGTGGAACTTTGAAGCTTGGGTGTTATTTTAATTCAATTAAATTTCATACCTTCAAAACTTTCAAAATCATTTCATCTGTTTAGTTTTCATTACTTAGTTAGTTTTGCATTTGATTTTTTCATTCTTATAAATAATCTTCATGTAGGATCGAACCTATATTCACAGGATATTACTTACGAACCTCTGCACTTTGAGGCAAGCAAACAGTTCGTAATCCTATGAAAATATCAGATGAACTTGAATCCGAGCAAATGCGCCTTCGGTATCAGCTCAGGAAAATTCATTGGCTTTTTGGTCAACCAAAGGGGGATATAGGCGAACCCTGATAAGATCTGAGCTCTGCTGTATATGAACTCGCCCAGGATAATAAAGGAAATTTAATGCCTCACAAGGAGAGTTGCTGCCCTCAACCGTTTTGTCTCCCGAGCTACTGACAAGTGTCTCCCTTTCTTTAAATTGTTGAATGAAAAATAAAAAATAGAGTAGACCGAAGACTATGAGCTAGCCTTCCAACAGCTCAAATAGTACTAAGATTTACCCCTGCTACTCTCAAAGCCCCAACAAGTAGAGTCGCTACTATTATACTTTGCAATCTCGACACCAGCGGTCAACTCAGCCCTTATCCGAAAATAAGAAGGGAAATAACTACCAATGTAATATGTTAATAAAGCCTTGGTCCCGGCCGAGACCAAGTATTCAGACATCAAGAAGCTTGTCATGGCTTTGTTCATGTCATCCCGTTGTCTCCTACCATACTTTCAAGCCCATACAATCATAATCTGAACCAATCAGCCTCTCCACCAAGTGCTCCAGAAGCCTGAGGTGTCAAGGAGACTCACAAAGTGGGTTGTCACACCCCAGATTTGAAAACCCAAGTTTACTTGACTCAGTCGCCGAGTCGAGGGTGTGACTCGATGAGGAGGGTATAATATTATACATAAACATAATAATCATCAGAAATGGTAAACTTAATTAATCGTCATGCATCCAATCAAAGTATTAATTATCTACTTGCTAATATCCATCCTACTGGCTAATATCCATCACAAGTTCATACATCATTATTTAAAAGAAATAAATATAAAATGAAAAAAAATTTATTCTCGTAGCAAATTTCTAAAAGCATGCCTTTCAATGTCATCACTCTCCACGTAAAGACTCCAATTCATTTCCCTATCGTAGATGGTTTTTCAATCAACATAATGAGTTAATAACCCATGAAGTAGTTGTACACATGATTCACAATATAAGCATGATACAAGTGCAAATACCAAAATCTTAGCATGTTATATTATCATATAAATAGTTTCTTTAGTGAATAACCAGGGCCATACCTGCGCACAACATCTGGCTTGCCAACACCCATCCGACAAAGATCCATACAAGCTCAACACGTGTAGGATTTTACTTACATCCTACGAAAATGCTAGCTTGAGCTGTTTCACGTATCGTGTATAACTATATAGTCTAGCAATGAGTAGGCCACTCTAGAGTTGGCCAAATCGTTCCCCAGCCTTGACTATAGCCCAAGGAGAAGGCTCTATTGGTACCAACTCGAGTTCCCTTGGAAACTCTGCTCAAGAATTTAAGGGATAACTCGATCCCCGAGTTGTCTGTTGTTTTCATAATGATATATTAAATACAAGACAGTTGCATATTTGAACAAATATCAGCAGATTATAAAAGTTAAGCAAAAGTAAGCATGTAATGTTATGCAATACATTCGAAAAAATCCTTCCATGATAGTGACTACTTACCCATAACATGCATTCCTTATTCAACCATTTTGACATTTTAATTATTTCCTCATGGATCTAATAACTACACTCGAGTCTACAATCCAAAGAAAGTTTTCTTTTTTGAGTCATAGCTAGAATACAAGCATCAAATTAATTTCTTCCTTACTTAGTATTCATTTTCTTAAAACACTTACAAAAATGAGTAAGATCCTAAGATTGTTACATTAGTCCATTAAATCGATCAATCAAGTCCCTAAAATTTTTTATCAAAGCTGTAGATAGTCCATTTATGTTTCTAACAATAGATCAAAGGTATTAATATCTATTTCGGATCAAGATATACCTTAATGACAATTGGATATTTAGATCCATCCTATCAGACCATTTATTTCTTTATTTTTCACGATTTTGGTCTAATGGTCTTGATTAATCTTCGATCTAACATTAGATCAAGTATATTTTAAATTTTCTTGAATCTAATCCCTTAATTAGTTTATTAAACCTTTGATCAATGGTTAGGTTGGACCCGATCATCGATTTAATGGTCCATATCATTATTATGATCTTTTTCCTAATTTTAATAATATGGATCTGGATTAATAAGGTCTTCAATCCATATTTACCCTTAATGAATAAGATCTTTAAAGGTACAACTGATTTTAGGTAGGGCCCACCTTCGCACTAAGCGCTTATGATGAATTTACCACTTACATAATTATAACATAATACAAGATATGGGAAACACAAATGATGTAATCTGATATACATAATCTTGTGGTGGGCCCAATTTTGTGAGTACAATTTCTATGTGGGGCCCACAGAGATTATGATCATCATATATACTCTAAATGTAAACATTCTAAAATATTTTGTTCTAAAAATTAGGATTAAATCCATCACATCAATCATATTGTGTGGTGGAGCCCACTTTAAAGGGTATTCTTAGCATATGCGGCCCACCACATGATCATGTGATGATATTATATATTTCACATGAAATGTCTGAAGTTAGATTCTAAAATACATATATTCACTTTTAGGACCAATCTAGGTCATACATCAAGATTGATGGTGGGATCCACTTGATGATATGTAAGATCAGGTCCGTTAAAATAAGGTAAGGGACAGTTTAACACTTGAAGTAGATGGACAATGAGGATCATGGATCACACCTCTCTCTCTCTCTCTCTCTCTCTCTCCTGATTGAGAGTGGGATGTCACTTATGTCTCTCCCCTTCTGTCAGGCTCGTATCCTAGTCTGTACCATTCCATAGGCTCTCACAATCCTTTCCGTCGAATTCTGGCAACCCGCGACCTATAATCAGGATTTGCGTGCGACCTTAAGTGTATCCCGTAGATCTGAATCAGCTCGACCTGATACTTGTATCCTAGCGACTGCGCTGTCACAGTGGTTCCAACGTCGCGTTGCCCGCATCGATGCGATACCCAGGCCAAAAGATGTGGGCTCGCGTATATTTTGAATAAACGCCGTGTGTTGTGAATTTTGAGAGAATTCTACTATCAATCCCATCAATCAATTAAGTACAACACCCATCCCTCTCTTACCAACAAGGCATGACAACCCATACCTCTCCCATCCAAAGTCAACTCTCTCTCACTCCACCAATTCCTTCCTTACACCCATCACGATAACTCTCTCCCATCCATCACTCTCTCTCTCTCTCTCATCTCTCTCTTCACTCCCAAGCTACCAAGGAGAGATCGTCCAAGGTCTTCTAAGAGAGAGAGCCAAGTGTGTGGCCCACTCCTACCCCATATCTCTTAATCCAACCCTTCAATCTTTATCAATTCCCATCAAAGTTGAAGCTTAGGAGCTAAGGAAGCCAAGGAGCTAAGAAGGAGCAAAATCGGTGAGTGTTTATAGGTTTAGATTGTGTTATTTTTATGGTGAACTAAGTAGTGCCTACCAATTGATGGTGTGGATCCTAGTTGGGACCCCTATTGATGTATATTTTGTAACAAAGAGGGGCCCATAGTGGTGGGGTCCCTCCACTACACCGTCCATCTCTCTCTCTCTCTCTCTCTCTCTCTCTCTCTCTCTCTCTCCCCTTTTTCCTATGCGACCCACCTTGATGAGTGGATTAAATCCACATTGTCCAAATATACTGGACGTGGGAGCCCACCATGATGCCTTAGTTTGATCCATGTTGTCCACCGTCCAAACTCCTGGACGGTAGGACCAGCCATGAGGACGTGTGGACCCCACTGAGATGTATAGGCCAGTCTTATCCTAACCGTCTAGCTTGCTGGACAATGTGACCCACTTTGTGTCTAGACAGTCCATCCAAAATGCTGGATGTTGTATCATTTTTTTAAAATAATAATAATAATAAATATTATAATATACTATGCTATATGGAGGACCGGACCCCACATGGGACCCACCCACATGTGTGACATGTGTGGTAGGTGGGACCTACCTTGATGTATTTATTCTATCCCCACCGTCCATCTATCCAGGACGGTGGGCCTAATCATGATATATATGTCATATCAAAACCGTCTGTCCATTTTCCATGGATGTGGACCCACCCCACATGTGTGGGGGTGGGATCCACCCTAATAGACGTATTCTATATCCTAGTCATCTGACCGTTCTGGACCGGTGGGGCCCACATTGATGTACGTATTATATCCTTGTTGTCCATCCATTTTTCAGGACGGTGGGTCCCACTGTTGACTGACATCAGCAAAGTCCTGTGGGCCACCAAGATGTAGGTGCTTCCCTAGCCATCCATCTATTTCGGTGTGGGCCGCACCCTGATGTGTGTATTGTATATCCACCGTCCATCTGGGTGACCCACCGTGATATATGTGTTTCATTGTCTATCAGATAAGGCTATCCCAGATGATGTATGTTTTTCCCTAGCACGTCCAACAGGGAGTTGGACGATGGGCCCTGACCTAGTATATGTGTTGCATCCACGCTGGTGGGGCATGCATGATGTATGTGTTTCATTCTTGTTGTGTGGTGTACACAGTGATGAATGTGTTTTTCACCCACGTTGTCCATTCTCCGGACGGGTGGAGTTCATCTTGATTTATGTATTTTATATACACGTTGTCCATTCGTGACCCACCGTGATATATGTGTTAAACCCACACCGTGCATCCACGAGGCCCACCTGATGTATATCCATACCGTCCACATGGGACGTGGACCCCACGTGATGTACGTGTTTGATCCAAACTACCCATATGTGAGGCCCAATCTTATGTGTATAAGGCCCATTTGGCAAGGCCCGATGTGATGTAATGAGGCCCATTATGATGTAATTGGGGCTCGGGCGTAAGGCCCATTGTGATGTATTTGGCCCATTGAGATTGTATGTGGCCATTGAGATGTGTATTAGGCCCATGAGATGCGGCCCATTGTGTTATATTTGTGACCCATTTGGCGAGGCCTATTATGATGTATTTGTGGCCTTTGACGAGGCCCAATGTGATGTATTTATGGCCCATGTGTTGAGGCCCATTATGATGTATATGTGACCCGAGTGAGGCCCGACGTATTGTATATGAAGCCCATGTGATGTGGCCCATTGTGATATGTATTAGGCCCATGTGATGCGGCCCATTGTGATGTATTTAAGGCTCATGTGATATAGTTTGATGTGATGTATATTAGGGCCCAACTATATTTTAGGCTTTATGTAAGTCACTCTCCTTGGGAGCAATGTTGGTTAAATGTCCACATTAAAGGGCAATGGTGGTTAAATGTCTATATTGTGACCATCCCTCAGGCCCTTTATTAGGCCAATTATCGATGTCAGTTATCGATGTCGATTATTTATATCGATTATGAGTATGTGACAGCATAACATCATGATACATGACCATATGCATCATCTGCATGTTTGTTATGAGATTGGTTGGCCATTACATATGTCATAGGGTAGGTTGTTTATGAGACTCCCAGATAGGCGGAGTCGTCCCACATGAGTGCACGGTATGCGCAGGATTGATGTATAATTGAACTATGTGACCCATGCATCTTGCATTTTATGATATGACTACTGTACGCCTTAGCGATATCAGAGCCGTAGCCTCCACATGCATATCGTGGATGGCTAAATGGGATGCCAAAAATCTTTTTCTACATGAGGTATTATAGATGTCCCTGGGTGAAAGTCCTTAAACCTCCATGGCCAGGAGAAGCTCCAACGTCTAGACTAAGTGGATACATGAGCGCATGAGGGCCGTATACCAATAGGCCGCGTCTCTCACTGTGTCATGGTCGGTTGGAATGGAGAGTGACCTTACCCACCTGAGTAAGGGAGTAATATCAAGGTTGAGTTTGACCAGCTTGAGGAATAGATCCGTTGTCGATGAGCCTGACCCGATATTGGCAAATGGATAGTAAGGCCTCTTCCAGTTACCCAGTTGTGTGCTCGGATAGAGGCGACAAGCTGGCATAGAGTGTACTCGACCCCGATGATGATCCCAAAGATTACGTTACTGATATGTGAATTTATTGAGTAGAAGTTGCATACTCAGCATTTTACTCATTCATTCATTTATTCACTATCCACTCGGGTTGGTGGTGCACAACTAATTGTTATGTGTCTTCGTAATGGCCAAGATTTCAGTTGGCGTACGCGACTAACTTGAGATCAAGAGCTTATCACATTAAGTCTATGCATCTAAATTTAGGTATGAGACTAATTTGGATAGAAGTCCCTTGTGATGCACCCCATAGCCTGCGATACTACATACCATCTAGCCAACGTCACATTCCAGCTTGGTCATTTCATACGCATCGCATATTACATTATATCCAGACATATGACATTTTGGGTTGCTATATTTCTGCATTTATATGGCCTGGATGAGGTTAACGGTGTTCGTAGACCAGTCAGGATTTGCATATTGCATTGCATGCTTAAAATATGATATTTAGCTTACTATGTCTTCGTATTGTGTATCTAATTTATATTGCTTCCTCAGTATATAATATTGGCTTATTATATTTTTGTTTCGCATAATCTAGATAAGGTTAATGGTATTTATGGACTTACCAGCATGTTTCTACATTGCTCTGATATTGCATACTTGACACTTACCTTGCATACACACTTACACTACCCTCTAAGCTTTTTATAAGCTTATGCACGATAGATGCATGCAGGTGGCGTTAAGTCGTAGCAGCGTTGAGCTTGGAGTGTGCAGTTGTCTTCTGGAGCTTTGATTTTCGTTATATGTATTTTCCTTTTAGCATTGTATTCAACTGTTTTGATGATAATGTTGCCTTTGTGATTTAGGTAAATTTGTGGTTATGCTTTTTACAAGTTAAATATACGTTGAAAAATCTTTCTTGTACGATCTCAGAACTAGAATATGGTGTATGGGCACTGAGAGTCAAGAATGGGGTACTACGAAGGCTGTCGGCACCGGATTCGGCAATCGAAAATTTTGTGGGCCCGGTTTCCAAGTTTGGGGCGTGACACATTCTCTTTTATATTTTAAGGTGGGTCCCACTTTATTAATGCTTGAGAGGTTTCACACGTGATTTTTAATCTTCGCGTGCTTTTTATTCTTTTTCTTCGCTTGAGAAAATGCATGTGGGTTAGGATTTCATATACTTTGAAAATTATCCAAAGTTTGGTATGGACCACATATTTGATATGACATATGACCCCTCATGCTAAAACTAAACTGTTGAGGTTTTACGATTTTTGAAGTTGTATAATGTGTACCGTTGGTTTGGTGATCGATTGAATAGATAAGCCGATCTATAGTAATTACAAAAAATGAATGATGTGCGGTTAAATGATTTGCAAATGAGAAGCGTATGGTCCACTAGGCTCCTTAAAAGATGATGGCATTTGTGTACAGACGGTTTTATGGATAGTTTAAAGTATACGAGGTTGTTATGTGATGTACACGGTGAAATCATATATATAACTGTACACACATTCTTTAAAAATAAAAAATTGAAACTTTCCAGGATTAGATCACTATTGATTTGTGGGTCTCATTGTCTCATAAGAGATAATTTCTCAGAACCGATCAATAAGAGTGTTGGGCATAACAAGATCTTCATGATGAACTATGAGACTCGTATTCTAGCCTGTACCATTTCATATGCATTCGCGGTCCTCCTGATCGAATTTCAGCCTAAAATTTGTTATCAGTGTTTGCGCGTGATCCTGAGTCGTATCCCATATATCAGAGTCAGCTCAACTCGAAACTTGTACCCTTGTGACCGCGCCATCGCCATGGTTCCAACACCGCGTATTACATGCTGAGGTGATACTCGGGCTAGGAAATAAGGGCCCGCGTTTAGTTCGAGGAAAATGTTGCGCGTTACAAATACCGAAAGAATCTCTAGACACATCACATCAATCCATCAATCAAATGTCAAGTACAACACCCATCCCCAAGTACAACCACCCTCCCCAAAGTCAACTCTCTCTTACAACTAAGTTCACTCATTCATCACTTACCATCCCTCTCTCCCATCACCTCTCTCTCTCTCTCTCATTCTCTCTCTTATTCTCCAAGCAACCCATGTCCAAGCAAGCTCCATGAGAGAGCTTTGTGTGGCTCACTTCCTATCTCCTATCCACACCCTTTAAAACCATTTTCGACTGTTCAATCTCATCCATTGGAGCTCTGGACTGCGTTGATGGAAGGAGAAGTCCATGATCAAAGGTGGGTGTTCTTTAGGTAGATTCTTTCATTTTCTTGCATAGTGGACCCACCAATCAATGGTGAAGATTCCATCTTGGTCCCTAGGTATGGCCAATGGCCCACCTTGATGGCATACATGTGATGTAATACATGAGGGACTCATAGTGGCGGGGCCCCTCCCACAACCGTTTTCTCTCTTTCTCTCCCTCTCTCTCTATTTTTTATGATGTGTGGCCCACCTGATGTGCACAACACATCCAGATCATCCAGGGCCAGCAGGCCCACCGTGAAGCATTTTATCTAAGCCGTCTATCTAGCTACTGGAGCCCACCTTACTGTCCATTTTGGGACAGGCATGGATGGGGAAAACACTAATATCTGCCTTGATCGAAACTAGGTGGGCCACACTGATGTGGACCCCACCTGATATATGTGTTTCATCCCTACTGTCCACCATCCAGTAAGGGACGGTGGAGCCCACTTAATATGTGTTGTATATTCACCACCCAGAAGTAGGCGTTGCTAGAGGGAGAAAGGGGAATATCAACTTGATCCAAAAATTTTAGTGGGCCACTCATGTGGACCCCACCTTGATGTATGTATCTGATCCACACCGTCCATCCAATTTTTCAGCTCATTTTAGGCATTGAGCCAAAAAATGGAACCAATCCAAATCTCTGGTAGGTCATACCATCAAAAACATTATTTTAGTAGTGATAAACTATTAGAGCCCGCTGTGATGTTTCTGTGCTTCAAAACATATTGTATATTGGGCTTGTTAGGCCTATCTCGCGCTCGAGAATCAAATGGATGGACTGGATCCTCCTGATGTGGGCCTCACCTAGGAAAAACTGCAAGAAAATAAAAAAAGGTAAAAAAATAAATTAAAAAAATACATAGCAGACGCTGTTGCTGCTACCATCCAGAGGACGCTACAGAAGCGTCCTGCTGCTTAACGTAAAGGTAGGGACCGTGGGTCCTAGCCGCATGCCCCACCATGATGTATGTCGAACATCAATACCGTGCATTTGATGGGGCCCCTTTAAATAGTGGGGCACCCCAAAAATCGGCCGTACACACAGACCAGGTGGTCCACACTACTAGAAACAGTGGTGGATTAAACGTCTACCATTGAAGCTTCTTTAGGTCCCAGAAGTTTTAGATAAATACGAAATTTATTTATTTTTTTCTTTATTTAGGTCTTCGTCACCTTATGGACAGATTGAATGGAAAATAAACGTTACGGTGGGCCCCACGTGAGACCCACCTCTGTGAAGTGGGTTGGTTGGTGTACAACAATTATATAGTTACTGTATTGAAGTCCGCGAATTGTGGGTCTGTAACCCATCTTGTTGTATGATCCACGTGGTCCAGCAGGTGAGACCCGCGTGATTTATGTAATGTATCCTCACCATCCAATCCAACAAAGGATGGTGGGACACCATCTGATATATGTGTTTTATCCCAGTCGTCCATCATCTGGACGGTGGGACACCACGTGATGTACGGTGGCGCTCACCTTGGTATATGTGTTTTATCTTAGCCGTCTGTTACATGGACTCCATGATGTATGTGTTATATCCATAGTCCATCTGTATGGACCACACGTGATGTGTGAGTTTTATTTGTACCATCCATTTGCTAGAGATCACATCTATATTACTACTATTTTGATATTAGTAAGTTCTGTGGTCTGACATGAGGTATGTATTATATTCCAACCATCCGGGTGGGACCCACTAGATGTATGCATTGTATATTTACACCGTCCATTTTGGACGGTACCATGTGGGGCCTACCATTGATGCATGTATTGTATATCTTCGCCGTCCGTCCACCTAGCTGGTGCGACCCACCATGATGTATGCCTTCATCTACACCGTCCACTACCTAGGACGGTGGGACCCACCTCACCTAAACTGAGGCAGATTCAAATCTTAGATGGGCCACCACGTGGACTCCGGCATGATGTATATGTTATATTCATACCGTCCATTTGTACTGGACATGGGCCCACCCCACACGTGTGACACGTGTCGATAGGTGGGACCCACCTTGATGCATTTATTCTATATTTATTACGTCCATCTGCCCTGGATGATGGAATGGATCCCACTGTAATGTATGTGCTTATGCACACCGTCCATCCATTTCAGCTTATGTGGGGCCCACCCCACACATGTTGCAACTGTGGGATGGGACCCACCTTGATGATGTGTTGTATGTTATCTCCGTCCATGGCAGGTGAGACCCACCTTGATGTATTTAATTCATCCAAACCGTCTAGATTGTGCTGGACAGTGCTGACTAATGTTTGGACAGTGTAGATTTACCTGTCCAATGTTTGGACAGTGTAGATTTACATGGACAATGTTTGGACAGTGTTGATTTACTTAGGCAATGTTTGGGCGGTGCTGATCATCATTAAAGCACCATGCGCCTCATAGAATGATAGTGTACTATGATACACATGTTAAACCTACAACTATCGAAATGATTTTTAGTGTGGTCCAAGCCCACTTGAGGCCCGTTGGTGTGGCCCATCCATGAGGCCCATGTGTAGGGCTCACCTATGATGCATATATGCCCATATGTAGGGCCCACCTATTGTGTATTTGAAGCCCATGGGTTTTGGCCCATTATGATGTATTCGAGGCCCATGGGTAAGGCCTGATGTGATGTGTTATGGCCCATATGATGAGGCCCATTGAGATGTATTTTCAGCCCATGTGATGCGGCCCATAGTGATGTGTATTAGGCCTGATGTGATGTACTTAGGGCCCATTTGGTGAGGCCCAATGTGATATATGAGGCCCTTGTATGAGTCCTAATATGATTTATTTATGGCCCATTCATTAAGCCCCAATATGATACATTTGGGGCCCACCATGGGCTGAGGCCCATTATGATGTATTCGGGGCCCATAGGTTGAGGCCCATTTTGATATATTTGGGGACCATGGGTTAAGGCCCATTGTGATATACTTTGAGCCCATGGGTAGAGGCCCATTATGATATATTTGAGGCCCATGGGATAGAGCCCTTTGTGATATATATTAGGCCCGTGTAAGAGGCCCGTTATGATGTATATGTGGCCCATATGATGTGGTCCACCTAATGTATGAGAGGCCCATAAATGTGACTCATCGTGATGTAATCCCTTGTATGAGGCCATATGCCCATGATACGTTTGGCTCTATGTGGGCCACTCCTTGGGAGCAATGTTGGTTAAATGTCCAAATTGATGGGCAATGATGGTTTAATGTACACATTGTGACCTTCCCTTAGGCCTTGTTTGGTCGATTATCGAGGCCGATTTCAATTATCGAAGTCGATTTCAATTGTCGAAGCTGATTTCGATTGACAAGGTCAAATCTGATTATCGAGGTCTATTCCGATTGTCAAAATCGATTCTGATTGCTGAGGCCGATTTCGATTATCGACGCTGATTCCGATTGTCGAGGCCCATTCTAATTGTCGAGGTTGATTCTGATTGTTGAGGTCGATTATTGATGCCGATTATGAGTATGTGACAGCATAACGTCATAATATATGCCCATACGCATCATCTGCATGTTTGTTATGAGATGTTGTTGACCATTGCATATGTCATTGGGCAAGTTGTTATGAGACTCCTTGATAAGAGGAGATTGTCTCACATGAGTACACGGTATGCACAGGATTAATGCATGACCGGATTGTATGACCCATACATCTTGCATTGCGTGTTGTGATTACTGTATGCCCTAGCGACATCAAGGCGGTAGCCTCCACAAGCATATCGTGGATGGCCAGATAGGACACCAAAAATCTGTTACTAGCATCGGGCCGCCATAAATGGCCCTGGGTGAAAATTCCTAAACCCTCTTGGTACCAGAGGACTCCCCCAACGTCTAGACCGAATGGATATATATGAGTGCATAAAGGCCGTACACTAGCAGGTCGCATCTTCCACTGTGTCGTGCTTGGTTGGGAGGAGGTGTGACCTTATCCGCTTGAGTGAGAAGGCAATGTCTAGGTTGAGTTTGACCAGCTTGAGGAATGAGTCCGCTATCGATGAGCCGAGCTCGATATTGGTAGGTGGATAGTGAGGTCTCTTCCACTTACCCAGCTGTGCACTTAGATAGGGGCGATAAACTGGCATAGAGTGTAATCGACCCCGGTGATGAACCCAGAGATGTACAGTACTAGTATGTAGACTTATTGAGCAAGAGTTGCATACTCATTCATTCATTCATTCACTATCCACTCGGGTTGGTGGTGCGCAACTATTTGTTACATGTGCTTTTGCAATGGCCAGGATTTCAATTGGGGCGTGTGACTAACCTGAGATCAGGAGATTACCACATTGAGTCTGACTATCCAAATTTAGGTATGAGACTGGTTTGGATAGAAGTCCCTTATGGTGGACCTTATAGCCTGCGATACTACATAGTATCATCCTGATTTCACACTCCAGCTTGGTCATTTCATTCGCATCACATATTGCATTACATCCGCAGGAATATAACATTTTGAGTTATTATGTTTCTACACTCATATGGCATAGACGGACTCAGCAGGGTTTGTATATTGCATTGCATCATCAGCATCTGATATTTGGCTCTTTATGACTCATAATTTGAATAGCTGATCTGTATTGCGTACTCTGATATTGTATGGTTCGTGGACTTATCAATATCTCCGTTTACTCTGATATTACATTCTAAGCACGTATATACTGCTCACACACTTACACCATCCTTTAAGTTTTCTATAAGCTTATGCATGATAGATGTGTTTAGGTGACATTACGATGCAGCTGAGCTGAGGTAGGAGTGTGTTGTTGAGCTTCTGGAGTTTTCTTTGATATTTCTATATTATATTTTCCTTTCAGCACTATACTCAAATGATTATATTAGTGGATATGTAATGATGATGTTGTTCTTGTGATCTGGGTATACTTGTGGTTATGCTTCTTATGAGACAAATTCATGTTGGAAATCCTCCTTGTAAGATCCCAAGATCGGGTCTGGCGTATGAGTGCTGGGAGCCGAGATTGGGATACTATGGAGGCTTTGGGCACCGGATTCTGCGATTGAAAATTTTATAAACCCGGTTTACGAGTTTGGGGCATGACCATTAATTTTAGTTTTTAGATGGACCACTTGAGAGTTATGATCCATATTTGCAATAGATGGTGAGATAATGTATCTAAGTGTGAAAATTAAGGGATTTTGGTTTAATTTAGGTGAATAGTTCTTGGTATAAGTTCGGATATAAATGGGCATATGCAAACAAGGTTTTAAGAACAGTCTATATGCATGGGCATCCACACCCATGGATGTTTTGGATCGATGATGGACCTCGCATTTTGAAGAATTAACTTAAATGAACAAGTACCCAGTTAAGGGTTTCTAAGCATTACATAGTGATGAACTCAGTTTTGTAATATGGTCACCTATCATGGGTGATCTCTACCGTCAGATTTCGATAAGGACCCACTGGATGGACCTTTTTGGAAAAAAATAGATAATTAAAATTCTCATATAGCCATTTACAAAATGTCCAGACGGTTTTTTGATAGGGCCTTAAGAAATTAGTTTTTGAGAATGGTCTATACATGTGGGTATTTATACTAGGATTACTAGGATCACTAATGATCAGGTTTGGAATTGACCTGACTGTCAAATTAGTGGTTATCAACAAATTGAACCAAGATCACTTAGTGTGACCCATCGAAGCTTTAGATAAGCCCTATTATTGGACTCATGGCCCTATAAATATCGAGGAATCAAATGGTTGGAGTGAATTTCATAGAACATCTTGGTGGACCCCACTTAAATCTGTGCGTGTACACAGACTAGTGCATGCCGCAGAGTACCGCACGCCAAGACCCGGTCAAACCAGGTTTAACTCGAGTCCAAAGGAGGAAAGACCTCCTCATCCTTTCATTTTTTCACCAGTGACAAACGCCGTCTATTTGTTCGAATTTTGTCCCACCACATGTGATTACGTCAATGATTTGAGTTGTTCATCTGGTAGGGCATCCAATTCTGACCAAACCCCAACCCTTTCACACGTTTCCACGCACGTTCATGCACATAAGAGCGGGCACAAGTGGAGTGTGTACTCGGGTGCATTCTGAAAATGGAAAATTTCTGTTTCTCCCTCCTTAGCTGGAATTTGCATGCATCATCCTCTTTACATCTTAGCCCCCCACCTCGGCGAATCTCAAGTGTACAGTCCGAGCTAGCCTTAGGGTTCCCATCACAATAGGAGAGTCGCCGCCTCATGCTGATCCTAAAACCATTAATTAAAAGCTTGTAACCATCCATTTGGTGGGTCCCATAGTGTTTAGTGATCTAATCCAAGCCATCTAGATGTTTCAGATTAGACGATTAACTATCCAACAACATTTCACCATTATTAATGGAGTTATGTTCCTCGATTGATCAAAAATTGCACAAACGAAGTGTGGGCCCTAAGCATTGATCTAAGTTGTCCATTAGGTGGGTTAGGGTCCCATAAATTCACCCCTGGTGTCTGATAGGGGCCATGCAAGCTGTTTAAGACTATCAAATCCAAATTTATGAGGATTTACTGCCTACACCACAACTAATCAACAGATTAACATATGACGATTCTAAGTGCTATGAAGATTATAAAAGCTCATTTTCATTTCTAGGAAAGCCGCCTTAAAACCCTAGGACTCTGGAAATAGAAAAATAAGAGAGAGAGAGAGAGAGAGAGAGAGAGAGAGAGAGAGAGAGAGAGAGGGGAGGTGAGCGTCATTCTTTTGCTGTCACACCAGCTCAACTTGGACCGAGTCTTGCGTCGGGCCAAGCTGTTGGTCATTGCAGAAGAGGGAGAAAGAGATAGATAGATAGATAGAGAGAGAGAGAGAGAGAGAGAGAGAGAGAAAGAATGAAGGGCTGTTGTCGAGTCAAGTGAACTCAACTTGCCAAGTCTGAGTCGGGTCGAGCTTCGATCCAGCTACCTTGTTGGACCTGTCTGAGAAAAGAAGGAGAAAGGAGGGAGAGAGATAGAGAGAGGAAGAGAAACGAGAGAGAGAGAGAGAGAGGGCTCGAGTCGTGGGCTATTGCCGAGTTGGGAGGATTCAACTCGCTAAGTTTGAGTTCGGATTGAGCCAGCTGGGTTGAGTTGGGCTTGGGTCTGGTCCATGTCCGGTTGGAGTTCCAGTAAGGGGGGGGGGGGGGGGGGGAGAGAGAGAGAGAGAGAGCAAAGAAAGAAGAAGAGAGGAGGAAAGAAAGATAAGAAGAAGAAGAGTGGGAAAGAGAGGAAATAGAGGACTTGAAAAATACTGAGTTAACCCAGCTGAGTTGACTCAGCTGAGTTTATTCGAGTGCGGGCCGAGTTTGAATATTGTTTGAATTGTCTGAGAGAGAAAGGATAAAAAAAGAATAAAAAAGAAGCAAAAAAGATAGAAGGAGAATCGAGCCGATCGGCTCTAACCGAGTCGATCTGCCAAGTCCCGAATCAAGTCAATTGATTCAAGTTGGGTTGGAACCAAGTCTAGATCGGGTTGATCCAATTGGGGTGAATTTGATTCAAGCTACTTCACACCTTTAAACCCTATGGAGAGGTGACCACACATCCTAAGGTGAGAACTCCCCCTTTAAGCTTTCTACTTAAATTCGATAATCTTAATATAAATAATGTTTTAACCTCTTATATTTAGAATCTTTTGAATTACTTAATTAATCTACTTATCTCACTTTATGATATGTTAATCTGTTGCACAATCGACTTGTGAATTGAATGATTAACATACCTCTTTAATTTTAATAAGCATGAATGATTTGATTGCCACATGTTATTTTGAGTTGAACATTTGTCATTCGATTAAATATTTACTACTCATGATTACTTGATGATATTTTGGAGATGTTTGAACTAGTGTATACTTCTAATAAATTGAATGGAATTTGTTGTGGACTTACCATCTCACGGATCATTTGCGCCTATATGGCTGTTGGGGATAACCCGTTTTTATTGAATCCATTGACAGACTATTTGCCCTATATGTCTTTGATTAGACATTTTTCCTATGTGACTTTGATTGGATATTTACTGTATATGGCTTTGATCTTCGAATATTTTCCTATGTGGCTTTAATGAAATATTTGCCCTTTTGAGCCTTGATGGTTTAATTTGTTTAAACTTGCTGATTTTCGGGTCATTATGTGGAGTTCCATATAATTTTCGAGTGAAATTGAAGTTCATTTATTAATTTTCTAGTCACCTTGTGAAGTTCATATAATTTTCTAGTGATGTCGGAGTTCACATGTTGATTCTCTCTTCATCTTACGGAGTTCATTTATATGGTGATTTTCGGGGAAAGCTGAAGTTCATTTACTGATTTTCTAGTCACCTTGTAGAGTTCGCATAAAATAAGATTCCTACGTGAAGTTGAGGTTTGAATGTTGTTTTTCAATTTATCTTGTGGAGTTCACTTGTATTGTGATTTTCAGGTGAAGCTGAAGTTCACATGTTAATTTTTTAGTCACCTTACAAAGTTCTATATGATTTTCGGGTGAATTTGAAGTTCATTTATTGATTTTCTAATCATATTGCGGAGTTCATATGATTTGTGGGTGAAGCTGAAGTTCACTTGTTGATTTTCTAGTCATCTTATGGAGTTCACGTACAATGTGATTTTCGGGTGCAATAGAATGTCATATGTTGATTACCTGGCTATTTGAATGCATTCACTTGTATTGTGATTTCTACTACATGTTCTTAATAATGAAATTATGTTGGTTGGCTATATTCTTGTGTATATGATCATAATTTCAAATTTCATTGTTTGATATATCTTTTTTTATGTCTTGGAAACTATACTGAAATATGAATGATGAGTGTATAATCTTAGAAGTCATTCCTCATTGCGATAGCCATTGATGTTATTAAAACATATCAGTTGATGCAGGTGTAAAACGAGTCGATGCGGTTCACTTAGTTACTGGGATAAATCGGGCAGTTGAGGAGCTAGTCGAAGTCTCAGTGGGACATTTTGAGCTTCATCATTAGTTGATAGATTTCCATTTTAAATTAGTGTACTTTTGATATTTGGGTTGTATAATTCTTATCTGGGCACTACATTTGGATTTTTGTTATGAATGAAAAACTTTTACTTAGTGCATGATTTACTCCGCTAGTAATTGCTGCTAACTCTGATTGATAATAAGATTGTTTAAATTTAAACTTGAATTTTAAAGGTTAATGCTCGGATTTTCAAGAAACGAATAGTATTCTCGGATTTTGAAAACCAGAATGTTACACGCTCTCTCTCTCATATTTAAATTTATATAAATGTACTTTTAAGTGTGTTAAATTTTCAAGTATTTTAAAACTTATCCCTATAAAAGCATTTTAAACAAAATAAATTAGGCACAAAAAGTAGGTTAAGACCCAAGCGAACAACCCTTTTACTTCTCTTTTTTGGTACTAAATAGAGACTTGTTAGGGGGCCACTTTGATGCATGCTCGGTTCATACCAATATCTCTCAACATTTAAAATTGGTTAGAGAAAATTTAGTAGCATTTCAAATTTTAAAATTTTCCAAAAGTCTATCTTGAAATGTATCTTAAAATTCCCAAGCACCACCGTCTTTGGTTGGTGGGAGGTAAGTATTCATGGAAAGCTCTCCAGCCCTCGATTAACATTTCTCGTACACAACTTTTTCTTTGTTGTTATTTATGGATGCAGATGGGACCACGAACTCCAATCTTTGGACACTGCCTAAAAATAAAGTGTCCATATTTGAAATTGGACCCACCATGTTAATGGGGTCCAAAACATATTAATTTGAAATACATTGTTGCTTTATGCATTTCCCTTTTTTATGTTACTGATGATGTTATACTTGAATCTTTTGCACCTAGCACCCTCTTAGAAACCCACGATGGAAATTTAAGTTTTCTGTAATGCTTGTGAGAGGCCCAACTGGTATTTATAATAATGAGGGTCGTACTAGTTTAACCCATTACAGTGTAAAAGTACATGTCTATTTGAAATATTAGGCATACTTAGTACAGTCCAAGTGCACAATCCTTAATGTATTTGAATCAATCACAACTTTTACAGAGTCCACGTGTACTCTCAATTGAAATTATCTAACAGTCGAATTATCCAAACCATTGATCATGTGGGGTCCACCTAATAACAATCTTACAAAACATGGTCTCGATTATGAAATTGGGTGCTCCAAGTTGGACTTTCAAATGGGTTGGATTTGGACCACCCAAAAGTATGCCAAGCCAGAACTTCTTGTAGAATTTACCCTCTAATTCCTTTTAAGTAGAGATATAACTAAGGCCGTTTACTAAAATATAAAGACCTATCTTATTGGGTGTGCTTAACAGAAGTTTTATATTAACTAGGAGTTTTAAAATTATACTAACCCAACTTAATCAAACTTAGATCCAACCTGATATAGACCATGGTTAAACAGGTCGAGACTGGATTCTCCGAGTCTAGGTTCAACCAAGACTAAACCTAGATCCAGCTTATTTGTATTTAGACTCAACTCGGACTTGGCCGATATACTAATAAATTGGTTTAGAGCTGAAATCAATCGATGATTATTAAACAGGTCGACCTGACCAACCCATTTGCACCTCTACACTCATATATAAACATGCCCAGTCAATTTTAGGGCCCGTTTGGACACAACTTAGTACCAAAGGCAAACCTCATTGGACAAGCTTCATTTGTACTAAACAAAGAATTGTTAGAGGACGAATTCAATGCACCATTATCTCTCAACATTTAAACATGGTTGGTGAGAATTGAGCAGCATTTCAAATTCTAATTATTTTTTTTCGAGGGTTAATTTTGAAATAGGTCTTTAAATTGGCAATAACCATTTTATGGAGGGTGGGAGGGTAAGTATTGGTAGAGAGTTTCCCATCTTCAGGTGAATACTCTCAGTTGTTAGTATGATTGCTGACGCAGGGATGGGTGTGATGAGGTTGAGCACCATCTTCCGCAATGATAATTACTCTGAATCCATGGAATTTTTTTGGACTCCTCACGGATATAGAAAATAAAAATAAATTCTAATAAAATTAGAAATAAATTGATTGATACATAAAAATGAATTTACAAAGCTTTAAATAGTGATACCAAACTTAGGAAAAAGTTTGAGAATCAAACTCCTCAAACTCCTTAAAAATTGTGTCTTACTATAAATAGTAAACTTACTATTTATAAGCGGTAATGATTTTTGCTAGGCTTCCTTATTTTAGGCCAAAAATAGTAAGTGTCCTATTTGGCCTAACCATGTTGTTCTCTTAAACTTTTTTAACTTTTTTTTATGTTAGACACACCTCTTAAAGCTCATTAGATTAAAAGTTACGATTGAACTAAAACTTACTATAAATAATAAAAATAAAAATAAAATAAATTTTCGACCATAGATCAGATGGAATCTCACAAATTCGGCGTGGGCAACCTTACATATCTAGTTGGTTGGCTAAAGTAGCTTCTCCTACCCCAAAATCATATATTATATGTTGAAAAACTCATTCCAATTTGCGAGATATAATTGTTTTAGTGTTTTGACGATCCCGAACACTTCCGCCTTTGATCGAGCCTTCGTTGGTCCATCTTGGACATGAAAGTGTTAGTGACACGCTCTACATCAGTTGCAGATCCGTCAGGAAATATTTTAGTCCAAATTTGAAATTAGACCCACAGTGCTGATTCATGACCAAAGTACGGCCCCAATAATCAAATAGGTCGAGTCTATTCTTGGGTGGTCCCAATCTGATTTTCGTGTGGGTTGAATTTGGACCACCCAAAAAATATGCTAGCCTGGAAATTTGTTGTATAAATTGACCGTTCAATTTCTTTTATTCAAGGTAACTAAATCAATTTACTAAAATGTAAAAATCAGTGCTTGATAGAATCATTTAAAATATTAATATTAAAATTAGACCGACCAGACTTAACCTTAACTCGTCAGACATGCCGAATCAGGATCCTTTGAGTCTAGACATGACCAGGACCCATCTAAGACCCGTTCTAGACCCAGGTTGTTTGTATTTAGATCCAAACTAGAGTCGGCCTATATACTAATAGAATAGAATGAAAGATATCCTAGTCAAGATGGCCCACTCATCATGTGAACCGCACGTGATATTTGATATGACTAGTCGACATGCCTTAGCCATCTATTTTCGGAGCTCATCTGGTCACTTGGTGGTCGGACGCGCCCGACATAGCTCATATCCACATCTCTACTTTTTAACTAATTTCCAAAATAATGAAGTACTTAGCTTTTCTGGGCCCACAAGCGTGTACAAGGCCGCTCATATTCACGCGCCGATTAGGTGAGGCAGAGCTAACAGCATAGTGGGTGAGGACTTGACTGTGGGGCCCACTTTGATGAATGTGTTGTGTATCCACGCCGTCCATCCTTTTTTTTGGATCATTTTATGGCATGGTTCCAAAACTGAGGCAGATCCAAGTCTAATGTGGACCACATATTTGGTATTGAATTACCACAGTTAAAAACTCCTTGGGACCACAAAAGTTTTGGATCAAGCTTCTATTGTGTTTTCCCTTATCAACAGGGATATGTTGGATGACAAATAAACATTACAGTGGGCACCAGGGAGCGTTTAATGGTGGTATTCAATCATCAATTTTTCCCTGTGGTGTGGTCCACCTGAGATTTGGATCTGCCTCATTTTTTAGAATATTCCCTAAAAGGATCTGGAAAATTGGATGGAAGGAATGGATATATAACACATTTATTGAGGTGAGCCCACGGTCAGGGCTCATCCACCATGCTGTTACCCCTCCCTCACCTAAACCCGTGTCCCCAACATACATGCCACACGTCTACCATCTTGGCGCATTGGTATGGAATCCAATTCATTAATTAGAACAGCACCACTGTGTAGATGCTCTATCCCAATACTCAAGTCAGTCCACTTATCAGGTGGCCCACAATTTTAAGAAATATCCATCTGAAAAAGACTTGGTTGAAATTCTATTACCTGTTCAACTGCTTCAAAAATTGTGGGCCCACCTGATGAACGCTTATTTTCATGTAAAAATATCTGCAGAATCAAACCCACCTGATGCACGGCGTGGATAATGCACTTGCACATCGAGCTGGGACGGGTGGCAGCACGTGCGTAGGCAACTTTACATACTCGTGTGGGACGCGGATCAGCTGCTGACTGGTTGGCTACTGAAGTGACGTCACCAGGTTCTATGGGCCACCATGATCCGTGTGTTATATCCACACCGTCCATCCATTTGGAGAGACCATTTTAGAGCATGAGACAAAAATGAAGTAGATCAAGAGCTTACATGGACCCCACTACAGAAAACAGTCAGGGTTGAACACCCACCGTTAAAAAGTTTTGGGGGCATAGAAGTTTTCGATCAAGCTGATATTTGTGTTTTCCCTTCTTCCATGTCTTTGTTAAATTGAGTGGTTGGATATCAGATAAACACATCATGGTGGGACACGGGAAGATTTCAACGGTAGGTGTCACTGTCCCAATGTTTTCTGCGGTGGATTCACTGCTTGAGCTTTGGAGCTGCCTCATTCTTTTGCCCAAGCCCTAAAATGGTCTCTGTAAATGGATTGTGTAGATACAACACATAGATCATAGTGGGCCCACAGAATATGGTGACGTCACTTCAGTAGCAAGATTTTTCCACTCGTGTGGGCTTAGCAAATTTCGTTGGAAAACTTGGGGTAGATGCCTCTCCGTTGTTGCTAGAAAAAAGCTTATTCTACCACTACTACTTACACGGCCTGCTCGGGTATGTATGGAAACGGATTGGCTACTCCCCCTGCCAGCTGATGGTCGGTGCTATGTGGGCCCCATCATGATGTATGTGTTTCATTTATTTTTAAAGATCATTTTAGGGCTTTATCCTAAAAATGAAATGGATATAAATCTCAGGTGGACCACACCATAGGAAAACAATAGTGATGGGATATCCACCATTTAAATCCTCCTGAGGCTCACTGTACTTTTTATTTGAAATAGAATCTGTTGATTAGGTTATGAAGACCCAGATGAAGGCGAAAAACAAAGATCAACTTGATCCATAACTTTTATGGCCCCCAAAAAGTTTCTAATGGTCAATGTTAATTCAACACTGTTTCCTGTAACGTGGACCACTTGGGATTGGGGTATACCTCAATTTTATTCTCATACCATAAAATGATTTAGAAAAATAGATAAATAGCATGGATGAAACACATACATAATGGTGGGTCCATAAAGCACCGACCACCAGGCAGGTGGCAGGGGGGTAGCCAACCCGTTTCCGGTGTATATACAGTAAAGAGTATGAAACAAAGGCTATCCAACCATCAGGTAGGCCATCACATAAATGCCGAACGTTTTGGATGGATGTTTATTGTTTTCTATGGTATGGCTCATATAGTGCTTGAATAGAATGGTCTTTTTAGTAGATCATTTTCATAGGAGGGCTCACTTGATGGATAGATTTGATGGCATACACAAAAAGTGGTGGACCCACACACCTTCAAATCCAAGATTTGAGTGTTGAAATGCATAATGTCTACCACTGAGCCATGCCATACACTAAAAGACTCTTCTAAACATATGCTAATAACTAGGGGTGTACACGAATTGAGTTAGCTCAGTTAGCTCTTTCGACTCGGCTCGAAAAAGCTCGGTTTGACTCTTTTCAAAGCTGAGTTTGAGTTGATTTTTTTAGCTCGAAAAAATTTCAATCCAGGTTCGAGCTTGCCCGAGCTCAACTTGACTCGAATCGAACCCCAACTAGAATCAAACTCGAATCGAACCAATTCATTGACTTGGTTATTTTGATATTGATATTGATCAGCAAGTGTTTGATGAAATGACTTAACAAAGTGTCAGCTGGTAGCAAGGAAGTTATGAATATGAAACAAATACCCTTGTATTTTAAATTTCATGTTGTCTGCCGAATGTTTGATGAAATACCTATAAATCGATGCTGGTGCTTTACATTATATGAGAAATTGAAGGTGCACTCCATGTGTTTGAGAAAATGCCATAGAGGGTCGATCTTGGATCAAACTCGGCTTGAATTGGCCCAAGCTATTGATCGAACCGAGCCAAGCTAGCCAATCAAGCTTGAGGATCAAGCCGAGCTAAGTTCAAACTGGGGCCAGCTAGTGGCCGAGCCGAGTCAAGCTATGTCAAGCTCAAATTAGTTTGATTTCTGTACACCCCTGCTAATAACCTTTACAAGCAATTTATTTAGCATTTTCTTCGACAAATCTTTTATAGAGGATCTGGGCTCTACAAGATGTGTATATGCAAGCTAATCTAAACCGTTCAATTTATGGGCCCATTTAAGATGGAGCATATCTGCACAATTATGATCATCTAGTCAGCAGCTATGGAGCAATCAAAAGAAATTGATGAGCAGTCAAAATTAATGAATTGAATTTAGAACGTTAAGATCCTTCTGTTGTTGTACTTTTCACGCTGTGTTCCATCCACAATTGTGCCCTTGACTTAAATGGTCCCAATTGGCATAAATGTGATTCACGCGAGCCATGGTGATGAGTTGCAACCATTGTTCGGTGACTCATCGGAGTCGACTTGGACTCAGTAGACTAGTGCAAGTTCACCCCGAAAGGTTTGATCTTGGAGGTCACTCGGTCATGTCGGGGTGAGTTAAACTGTCAACTCGTCTAGTTAAAACAATCAGCTACCCATGCTTATGTTATACATGTGCCACAAGTATTCTGCGACCACGTTGGCACAATGAAGCGGGTTAGATCCGCGATATGATTCACTCAAAATTCGTATAACGCGGAATTGATCTTAAAATAGGTCCAATTAATTAAATGGGCTGAATTCAGATTCATAAAATAAATCGGAATCACATTTAAGGCGGATCCAGATCTAAGTGCAGGGTGTATGTATGAGGGACTAGTGGTCAGAGCTGGGCATCGAGTCTAGTCGAATTGAGTTAGCGCTGACTCGACTCGATCCGGTTTTGAAATAAGCCTGACCCGAACTCGATCCGACTCGATACCGAGTCTAGTATGCTTGACTCGATCTGAGTCCAGTCTGGCCTGGACTGATTCGGATCGAGTCCAATCTGGTCAGAAGTATCGAGTCGGGTCGAGTTGGCACTGAGTTGGATTGAGAGGTGGGGGAGGAGAGACCAAGAGAGTAGAGAGGAGAGAGAGGAGGAGGAGGATGATGGTGATGGTAGGTGTTTGTCGGGCTTGGAAGATGAGGAGGATGTGTGTGTGTGTGTGTGTGTGTGTGTGTGTGTGAGAGAGAGAGAGAGAGAGAGAGAGAGAGAGAGAGAGAGAGAAACTGGGCTTGGAAGATGAGGAGGATGAGATTTTGAGATCTGGTCAGGGTAGGGTTAGAAAGTCGAGTTTCGAATCGAGTTGAGTCTAACCAGATCAAGTTTCGGGTCGAGTTGGGTTTTAAATCAAGTCGGGTCTAATCGGATCAAGTTTCGGGTCGAGCCGAGCCGAGTTACTAGGTAACTCGAACTCGACTCAGTTTGAGTTTGGATTGGGCGAACCCTACTCGGTTCGGATCAACTCACCTATTCGATTCGGGTCAAGTCATATCTAAAACGAATCGGACAAGTTGAGTTAACCGGATCGAGTCGTCCCGTACCCACCTCTACCAGTGGTATCTAATTATTGGCTATGAGGTGACCAGTGGCCTCAAATCAGATCAAGTCCAACTGAGTCCGAGTGACTCAAACGAGTCGCATCGAGTCGCCCAAGCCTTAGAAACATGACCACAAAACACCAGAAACCGGTATTTTAATCATGGGCCCACAGTATCTGCCCCATGTATAATATCTCATCCGTCCAATCACCTCATGATGTAAAGAAAGTTTCATCCAAGAATTTATCTGGTCATGTCTACCATTCCGAGTTTGTCTGGATTCTACATCGAAAGAATGCTTTTTACCTATGGATGTCTAAGTCAACTGCTGCGCCTCAACAGACGATTGGACGCACCCGCTCGTGCTAAGACATTTGAGCAGTCAGATGCTAATACGGTATTGTCAACCCGTTTGGCTCGCCAAGATAATAAATATTTCTGCATGCAGGAGCATGTGCGGTAGCCGCTTATTAGGTGAGCTTGACTATGAATATGATCTGGCCCAATCCTCACATAGCTTTGCTAAGTCTGCACGAGTGTATATGGTATCTCGTGTACACACCACAACTTGTGCCAACAGTGCAGGAAGATATAAGATTTCCGTGATAAATCCACTCCATCCATCTGTTTTTAAAGACCACAGTAGGATTAGATTCTAAAAAACAAGCAGATTCAAAACTCAGGTGGGCCACCAGAAATGAAAGAGTGGGAACAGAAAAGTCCACCATTGAAACCTTTCTAGAGCTGACCATGATGTTTATACTCCATCCAAACTATTCATATGGTTATTACCGCTCAGATAAACTGTAATAATAAATATCAACCTGATACAAAACTTTTGTCATCCCCAGGCGTTCAATCCCCACTGTTTCATGTGGTATGGCCGACATGAGTTTTCGATATTCCTGATTTTTCGATTCCTGTACTATTGTGGTTTTTTGAAAGGGACGGACGGAGTGGATTTATCATAGACATCTCTTTGGGTCCCACACAGCCCCGGGCACAGGTATATCTCTGTACCCTGGGGTACATGCAATCCGCTCTCATCACAAGGGTCCCTCTATGTTTGCATCCTGGTGCAAAAATCAGGTCGGTCCAATAATTATGTGCGTGGGCCATATTTAATTTATAAATGTACAGCCAAGAAATTGGGTCAAAGTTTTCTAAGCCGTCCATCTATTTCTAACATCCCGGCCCACCTAATCAGTGGATGAACGTGAATTTTGGCCGAGAACACCTGCATGGTTGGATCCACGTGATGGACGGCTTGATTGGATATTTCACGTCTGTCGGACTGGCACATGCGGTGGGGGTGTAAATGGTGTGGTGTACCTTCTGGTTAATGGCCCGGTCATCCATACGGTTGCCTTTTGCCTGCCTTGTGCGTAGCTTGAATGTCACGCACGTTGCACATGTTAGCACGTGAGCCTTGTTTATTGCTGCGAGTGGGATTGGCAAACCTCTTTGAAAGGACTTCCAAACCCTCTAATAATACGATACTCGGCCTTGCACGATATACTCAAGTTTTCGGTTCTCGCAAGTGGAACTCATGTTTCTATGATCTGGACCATTAACATATTGCATCCCACCGTTAGTGGATCGTGCCACATAAATATCTGTGATAAGACAATCCTCACCTTCCAATTAGTGGCCTACTGCTATCTAAAAAGAGAAATATTGACTTGTTGGGACATAGTCTATCTAAGTGGGGCCCAATAAACAACGGTCACAATAACTGGACGATGGCCCCAGTTAACAAACTGAAAACCTAGTATACTGCAAATGTCCTTGAATGGAGGATCAGCTTCTTTTGCAAATCGCGTTGATATAAAACTTGTGTAGATTATCCGCAAGCAGGTTCTGATCAGATAGCTTGCACGGCCCAATTAGCCTGACTTTTTTGTCTATGGCCCATCTATTAGATGGTCCTGATTGATTGGCATGTGCACCACTTGGACGGCTGAAGATGGCTTCTCCATCAAGGTAGGTGTCTAAGTTCAAACCTATATGTTTGCCTACAACTTGTACAGATCATTGCAAAGCAGTTTGGCCATCGGATAATTCAGAACATCCGATTGGAATGGCGGTTGCGCTGTAGCCCATCCAATAGGTGGCCCATCTATTGGATTGTCCCGATTGATGGGCACTAAACTTAAGACGTGGACTATGTACTTAAGTAACTCTACGTGATAATATATATTGATTTTAATATATATATATATATATATATATATATATATATATATATATATATATATATTGTTATGGAAAAATTCGAGCCCGTGACAAAACGTTAATCAGACTTGAAGTCCGAACTGAGGCGTCCAAGGCGTGATCCATCTGACCAAGACTAAAGTATCGCAATAACAAAGCGCGAACGTCTTTGAGTCAAAGTCAGCTCGGAGTTGGTCCTAATTGTCAGATCAGATAACCCGCTACCCCCCAACTCTGAGGCGCTTAAGTCAGTCGGATCGGATTCGGTATAACTGGTCGGATGACGTCCTACTTGGAGCGTTCTTCGATATCGCCTAGCAAGCCGAGCCGAGCAGATCTTCTAACGTACGTATCCCACTCACTAAACATGGAAACTGCCATAACCAAACGTGGTCGATAACTTCGCTCGCACATGTGCACGATCCGCCAGATACGCTGCGCAATCAATAGATTGCGGGCAGTATCTCCATGATCCCAGAATCCCTCTGATCGTGTCGAGATCATAGGATCCGGACCGCCCCACAGGCAAGTATAAATAGCCCGCAGTGCTATGTCTACAGGTACGCGAAATTGAGCTCTCCTCTACACTCAACATAGACCCTGATTCCCTTGTCCTGACTTAGGCATCGGAGGGTCCCCCGGCTTAGCCAGGGTCACCTTTGCCTTTCCTCTTGGTGCAGGTTTTAGGGACGATACGCAGAGAGCTTTGTGGAGAGAGGGCCGACCAGATTTTGTCATCAACATTTTTTGGCGCCGTCTGTGGGAACCTGAAACTAGAAGTCAGGTTCTCATTCACTTAAGCAATGGCGAGGAAGAAGAAAGCTGTAGTGGTGGAACCGGTACCGAGTGAGCAAGCTCGGTCATCATCAACGCTTCATGCCGAGTCCGCACAAGGACCTTCTCAACGTTCTCGCAACCTTTCGGGTAAATACCGCGCCATGCAAAACGAGATCCATGCCCAACAAGATGAAGCAGAAGAGGGAACCAGAGTCACGTTTGGTTCAGGAACAGTCTGTTCTCGAACCGGTGAGACTATTCGTGGAGACCTTCTCTGCGCCAAGGAGTGCAAGACCTGAAGCCTCACAGCATTCAGGGGTGCCGCGTTCAGGACAGAACCCTCCTGCGGTGCATGGCGAGGGATCCGCGCCGAATGCCACTACCCGGGTTCCCACAACCGTTCATTCCGCTACGTCCGCTCTGCCGCCCACGGACCTCCGACATCAGTTAGAACGGAGGAGAGAAGGGAGAACGCCGGAGGGCGAGGATACCCCAAAGGTCGTCGCGAAAAATAGGGACCCATGGGAGGCACGATTTGCAGAGTTGAAGGACAAGTTCCTGACGTTGGAGAAGAAGGAACAACAATCTACAGTCCCAGCCACGATCCAAGCGATGATGGAAGAGACCGAGCCTCCCTTCATCTCAGCCATCATGGCTGAAGTGATGCCGCAGAGGTTTCGGATGCCTCCCGTCATCCAGTATTCAGGGTCTGGGGATCCATCCTAACACCTGGAGTCCTACTGATCGTGGATGCAGATCCACACTGCAACGGACTCAATGATGTGCAGGGGATTTTCTATCACCCTCACAGGATCTGCTCGGATTTGGTATCGCCAGCTCAAGCTAAACTCCGTGGGCTCCTTCGCAGAGCTAAGCCGACTATTCCTTACACAATTTATAAGTGGTAAAAGAAGTTGGAGACCTAACACCCACCTGCTTACCATCAAGCAGGCTTCGAAGGAGTCGTTGAAAGACTAAATCGCCCGTTTCAATGAAGAGGCGTTGCATGTCGAAGCTATGATGACAAGATGACTCTCGCTATCACCCTGAGCGGACTGAAGGAAGGAAAGTTCGCCTTCTCCATCGGCAAAAATCTCCCAAAAACACTAGCGGACTTCATGACGAAGGATCAAAAGTACACCAACGTCGAGGAGTTCACTAACGCCCGTAAAGGACTACAAGTCGCCGACTCGGCGAACAAAGGGAAGAGGCCAAGGAACGAAGACTCCCAGCCGAACGGCAAAGGGACCGATGATCGCCCTCCCAGCGATCGTCGACCGAGCCGTAGGCCGGAGGGGAAATTTCGTTCCTATACTCCTCTCAACACATCTGCCGAGCAGATTCTGCTAGATATCCGAGGAAACAGGCTACTTAATTGGCCGGTCTGTATGAGGGCTGACCCCGAGCAACGGGACAAGTGAAAATTCTGCCGCTTCCACCGAGATCATGGCCATAACACGGATGACTGCGTGAACCTAAAAGACGAGATCGAGTCCCTCATCCGTAAGGAACATCTGCGTCGTTACACCAAAAGAGAAAGATCCACTTGGAGAGAGGAGCAGCGGCGGGAAAAGCCAAACAACCCCCTAGAGGAACCCGTCGAAATTCGTACCATCTTCGGGGGATCAACTGGGGGAGGGGATTCAAACAGGGCTCGAAAAACCCATTCCCGGAGATCCGAGTCAGAGCATCACGTTCACCTGACGGAACGTCCCAGAAAAGAACTACGAGTCGCTCCGTGCAGCCTGACTTTCATGGAAGATGATGCGCGCGGGATCCAGCATCTGCATGATGACGTGCTAGTGGTTACCATGACCATAGCGAATCACAAGGTGTTCTGTATCCTGGTCGACACCGGGAGTTTGGTTGATGTCATGTATTCTGAGGCGTTCGAAAGAATGGGAATTCCACGGTCTGACTCTGACCCGTGAAGACTCCCTTGCACGGCTTTGCCGGAGAGAGAGTAATCTCCGAAGGAGCTATCTCCCTCCCAGTAACGGCGGGAGAAGGGCAACATCAAGTCACACTTCTGGTGGACTTTTTGGTTGTCAATGTTCCATCTGTCCACAATGTAATCCTGGGCTGACCCTCCCTCAATGCAATGAGAGCGGTCGTCTCAACTTACCATCTGATGATGAAGTTCCCAGCCGAAGGAGGGATCGACTATCTCCGAGGCGATCAACGCGAGACCCGAAGATGTTATGCTATAGCGGTTAGGAAAGGAGCCGCTAAACAGGCTCTCGTCGTGGACGCCTTGGACCCTCAAGGGCTAGCAGAAAGTTCATCAGTCGAGGATCTGAAAAAAGTACCCCTCGATGAATCAGACCCGGGCAAGACTGTCCAGCTCGGGTCAACATTGAATTCCGAGTGGAGGAACGAATTGCTAGCCTTCTTGAGGCAGCATCGAGATGTCTTCGCATGGTCGCATGCGGATATGCTAGGAATCTCTCCTGACGTACTGGTTCATAGGTTGAACGTGGACCCAGATCATAAGCCGGTCAAGCAAAAGAGAAGGTCATTTGACGCCGAACGATATGAAGCCATTGCCGAGGAGGTCTCTGTCCTGCTCGATGCGGGCTTCATAAAAGAAGTGTACTACCCTGATTGGATAACAAATGTTGTGCTCATCAGGAAGTCCAACGGGAAGTGGCGGGTCTGCGTAGACTATTCCGATCTGAATAAGGCGTGTCTTAAAGACAGCTTCCCATTACCTCGGATCAACCAACTGGTGGACAGCACGGCCGGACACGAGTTACTCTCGTTTCTGGACGCTTATTGCGGATACAACCAGATTGCTATGTATCACCCAGACAGGCAGAAGACGACATTTGTCACGGACAGAGGATTCTACTGTTACCGGGTCATGCCATTCGGCCTGAAAAATGCTGGGTCGACATACCAGAGGCTGGTGAATCAGATGTTCGCCAAATAGATCGGGGGCACCATGGAGGTGTATGTGGACGGCATGCTAGTAAAAAGTATCAAAGCCTCTGATCACCTTACAGATCTTGAAGAAACGTTCAACGTCCTCCGAGAGTATCAGATGAAGCTTAACCCTGCCAAGTGTGCGTTTGGAGTTGAGTCAGAGAAGTTCCCTGACTTTCAAGTCAGTCAACGAGGGATCGAGGCCAACCCAGACAAAATCAAGGCCCTCCTCGACATGAACTCGCCTCGGACTCTTAAGGAGATACAATGTCTCACGGGAAGAGTTGCCACCCTCGGACGCTTCATATCCAGGGCCATAGATAAATGTCTTCCCTTCTTCCAGCAGTTGAAGGGCCATAAGAAGGTGGAGTGGACGCCAGAGTGTGAGCAAGATTTTCAGCAGTTGAAACAGTACCTGGGTTCACCGCCTCTATTGTCCAAGCCAGAAGAAGGGGATCCCCTGTTCCTCTACCTCGCAGTCTCGACTTCAGCTATCAGTTCGGCTCTGATCAGAGAGGTCGGAAACAAGCAGTACCCTGTGTACTACGTAAGCAAAGCCATGGTACCAGCTAAAACAAGGTATTAGTCCTTGGAAAAACTGGCGCTCAGGCTCGTCGTAGCGGCTAGAAGACTGCGACCATATTTCCAAGCCCACTCCATAGTTGTGCTAACGGACTCTCCTCTGAGGCAGGTCCTCCAGAGGCCTGAAGTGTCAGGTCGGATCACTTAGTGGGCCGTGGAGCTCGGAGAGTTCGACATTCAGTTCCGCCCCAGGGTGACAATCAAAGGTCAAGCGGTAGCCGATTTCATCACCTAGTTCACGGCTCTGAGTGAGGAGCAGATCAGTAAAGAAGTTGAGATGACACCACCCGTCCCGTTGAGCGTCCAGGAGGCAGTGTCAGATCCTGGATGGGTCCTTTATGTTGATGGGTCTTCCAACATTAAAGGAGCAGGAGCCTGTGTTTTCCTGGTTACACCTGATTCAGCGACAATCCAACATGCAATCAGACTCGGATTCAAAGCTTCAAACAATAAGGCCGAGTACGAAGCGTTATTAACTGGGCTCAGGCTAGCAGCGAGCCTGGGCATACAGACCTTGCAAGTCCATTGCGACTCACAGCTAGTGGTGAACCACATCTCCTCGGAGTACGAGGCCAAGGAAGTCAGAATGATCTCTTACCTCGAGGAAGCGAGGAAATTGATCGAGAAATTTTGGAGTTGTACCATCCAGCAGATCCCCAGAACCGAAAACTCATGGGCCGATGCGTTAGCAAAACTCGCCTCGTCATCCGAGGGAAAGATTTCGCATTTCGTCCCGGTCGAGTTCGTTGAACACCCAAGTATCGGTCAAGCGGAGAAGGTCAACCCCGTCCAGTCCATTCCTAGTTAGATGGACCAGATCTTCAATTATTTGTCATTCGACGAAATCCCCACGGACAAGTTAGAGGCAAGGCGACTCAGAGTCAGGGCAGCTTGATACGTCGTGTTCGACGGAGTGCTGTACAAGAAGGGACATTCTCAACCTTACCTTAGATGCCTCCGACCGGACAAGGCCGACTACGTGATTTGGAAAATTCACGAGGGAATCTGCGAAAACCATTCTAGCAGTCGCGCCTTGGCCATGAAGATACTTCGTCAAGGGTATTTCTGGCCGACTCTTAAGCAAGACTCCAAGGATTTCGCTCGAAAATGTGACAAGTGTCAGCGTTTTGCTACTGTGCCGAGGTAACCGACAGAAGAGATGACCCCTATGAGTGGGCCGTGGCCATTTGCCCAATGGGGGATCGACATCATTGGTCCCTTGTCCACTGGGAAGGGACAAGTAAAGTTCACTATAGTTGCGGTCGACTACTTCACCAAGTGGGATGAGGCCGAGCTAGTTGCGAAGATCACTGAGCAGAAAGTAATCAACTTCGTGTGGAAGAATATCATCTGCCGGTTCGGAATCCCTCGAACCATCATTTCCGATAATGGCCGCCAATTCGATAATATCAAGTTCCGTAGTATGTGTCAAGGGCTTGGCATTGTGAACGCTTACTCATCACCTCGGCACCCACAGTCAAATGGACAGGTAGAGGGGGTCAACAAGATCATCAAATATCATCTCAAGACAAAGCTGAAAAAAGCAAAGGAAAATTGGGCCGAGGAGCTCCCCTTCGTCCTCTGGACTTACCACACCACAGCCCAGACCTCAACGGGTGAAACTCCATTTTCGTTATCCTATGGTTCGGAAGCAATGATGCTAGTAGAAATCGGACTCTCTATGGCGAGGGTAAGGAGCTTTGAAGAAAATCATAACTCCGAGTAGATCGCTGCTAATCTGGACTTGCTCGAAGAACTTAGAGAGGTTTCCAAGCTCCGAACGGCGGCTCAGCACCAACAGGTAGCGCGCTTGTACAATTCAAAGGTCAAAGTCAGATGCTTCTGACCAGGGGACTTGGTCCTCTGATGGGTCTTCCAGAACACGGATGAGCCGGGGGCAGGAGCACTCAGACCTAACTGAGAAGGACCATATCGTGTGGTCAAATCTACTAAACCGGGATCTTACCACCTGGAGGACCTCGAAGGCCGTCAGCTCCCTCATTCCTAGAATGCTGAACATCTGAAGATCTACTACCCATGAGGAACTATCCTTTAAGGCTCATAATAAAGTGTCTCAAAGTGACTAGCCTTTAAGGCTCTTAATAAAAATTTCAATTCGGCTTCGGATGTTTACTCAACTGTCTTGGTTAGTACGACTATGACCTAATGGTCCGACCCCCAAGGGGTCAGAGCCTAATCCTACAAAGATCGACAAGGCATTCCTTTGGGGAAAAAAACCTAATCATAATCCGATTCTCCAGTGGAGTATTCGACTCGATATACGATAATGAAAAGCTCTCGCCTGAAGAGCGACAAACCGAGCACTCCAAAAGATCGAACCCAACTAAGACTTAGGCGGAAAATGGATTAAGCAACAAACAAAGGACTAGGCCCGTAAAAAGAAATCAGCTCTACAACATCTCACAACAAGTTGACACAATGTAAAAAAAATACTTTTCATTAAATCCCCTTGGAGGGGCAAAACTACATTGGTTAAGATACATCGATGGTTTCTAAAAAAAAAAAAATAACCAAAACGATAAAACATCTTTAGGCCGGAGGAGGAGCTTGGGCGTCAGGGGCTTGGTCCGAGCAGATGACTTCGATCGGGGCATCTTCAGAGTCGTCAAGCAGGAGGGAATCAAGATCGAAGTCTGGGTATAAATCCAAAACTGCCTCGAGACACGCATCGAAGTCGCGGTTATAAAACGTCGCTGCCTTGGCGTCCCTCTCCTTGGAAGTTTTGAAGTCTTCAACTGCAGCGATAACTGCCGCAGCCGAGGAAGCCTCATCCTTGACCCGCTGAGCCTCCACAGCCTGGGCGATGGCTCGGGCTTGTTCTTCAGCCGCCTCGGCCTTGGCGCGGTTCAGGGCTTCACTGAGCCGAGCGGTCTCCATGGCCAAAGAGTCCGCGTGGGCCCTGGTGCAGGTCAGCTCGGCGAACGCTGCATCGCCACTCTTCTTAAAGTCATCTGCCTTGTCCTACAGATGCAGCTCCCTGACTTCCAAGTCAACGACGACTCCCTGCAGTCGCCTAACCCTGGCCCTCTTGCCCGTGAGCTGTTGGCACAGATTAGTCTGCTCAGACCTCAAGGCCGCTATCTCGGCCTGAAGAGCCTCCAACTCTACCTTCTTACTCTTGTGCTCTCGCACCCTCTGTCGAATCCAGAGCAGTATCGGGACGGCATGAACAGAAAATAAAAGATCAGAATCTATAGAATATGTATAACGACATAAAAGAAAGTCTTCTCGGAGATATACCATATATCATACAGAGGTGAAGTCGTTTAGGAAGCCACCCTCCAACCGCTCAAGGGTCTGAGCGATATCGTCTTCCTTTGCATGCTTGGTAGCCCATGGAGCCAAGCAAGCCATATGATAGCCGGGCTCGAACCTCCCACTTCTTGTGCCAGCCTGGGGCGAGGCCTTAGCCCCCTTGGTCCCTACCCTACTGCCGGCCAAGTTCTGACCCTCGGCACGGACCTCTCCCCCGACCTCGGGGGAGGGGGGGGGGAAGAGTATTGTCGGCCATTTTGTTGGCCTCCTCCCGTTCGGAGGAGGAGGAAACAGTGATGGGGGCCTCGGGGACAATGGCAGGCACCTCCGCGGTGGGGAGAACGGCAACTGTGGGAGCTCGAGGAGCAACCGAGCTCGGCACAATTGGGGTGCTGACCACAGTCGTTTCGACGAGTCCTGATGGAGGACGTATCAATGGGTACAAGACTGCAAGGGGAGTCACGGCAGTGCTAGGGCGCTCCGAAGTCGGTAGTGCGGAGGACCAGCCAACTGCCTCGGTGTTGGGGCTGCTGGGGTCGGCGTAGAGGAAGATGCCCCACACGAGAGGGAGCCGCCTTCTTCTGAGTAATCTTCACTCGGGGGCCTTCCTTTAGCAACTTCGCCTCGGTAAGGGCTACTTTACTCTTCCGAGCCTCGTAGGCCTCAACCATGCCTGCGAAAAAGAAGGTCATGTCAGCTATTAAATAACTGAAGGAAAGTTCATCGAAGAGATCAGGGCAGCTTACTGAGGCGTCCATACGGGTGGGTAATGGCAAACGAAAGTTCGGGGCGCCTTATATAGGCAGCGAAGGATTTTTGCATTGATGGCAAGCTTTGATGGCAGCAGCCGAATCGGCATAAGCCGACCTCCGAGCACACATGGCAACACCGCATTGGATGAGCATCAAACAGTCGGTACGGCTCTAACATCGGGCAGTGTGCCTCGACATGCGAAGCGACACCCCAGCAATCGGAGCCATCATAAATACGCCACCTCAAGCCTGCGTGGCAACTTCTAATAGGCTGAGAGAAGATCCGGGATCGTAACCGTCGCCACACGTTAACCAAAGCGACTAGCATGCACAATTTGAGACCCGTCATCATTGCGATAAGGGCGGGAGATTCTGTATAAGTACTCTCTGAGCCCGCAAGCAAGCTCGAAGAGTGGAGGGCTTCTGTTATGGAGAAATCTGAGCCCGTGGCAAAACATTAATCGGACTTGAAGTCCGAGCTGAGGCGTCCAAGGTATGATCCATCTGACCAAGACTACAACATCGCAACAACAACGCGCGAATGTATTCGAGTCAAAGTTAGCTCGGAGTTGGTCCTAATTGTTAGATCAGATAACCCGTTACCCCCCAACTCCGAGGTGCTTAAGTCAGTCGGTTCGGATTCGGTATGACTAGTCGGATGGCGTCCTACTCGGAGCGTTCTTCGATATCGCCTGACAAGCAGAGCCGAGCAGACCTTCTGACATGCGTATCCCACTCGCTAAACATGGAAACTGCCATAACCAAACGTGGCCGATAACTTAGCTCGCAGATGTGCATGATCCACCAGATACGCTGCGTAATCAATAGATTGCAGGCAGTATCTCCATGATCCCAGAATCCCTCTGATCATGCCGAGATCATCGGATCCGGACCGCCCCACAGGCAAGTATAAATAGCCCGTAGTGCTATGTCTACAGGTACGTGAAATTGAGCTCTCCTCTACACTCGACATAGACCCTGATTCCCTTGTCCTGACTTAGGCATCGGAGGGTCCCCCGGCTTAGCCAGGGTCACCTTTGCCTTTTCTCTTGGTGTAGGTTTTAGGGACGATACGCAGAAAGCTTTGTGGAGAGAGGGCTGACCAGATTTTGTCATCAACATATATATATATATATATATATATATATATATATATATATATATATATATATATATATATATATATATATATATATGGTTAGCAAAATACTTTTTTCTTATGTTTTGGGAATAGTTCCACGTTAGAACACAGAGAGTATATATGCTGTGAGTGGAGTATTATAATATTCACTCACCTAGTCCAAGGAGTATGGAGCTTGCGTCTTACCCACGCTTGGACTTGGTCTCGGTCACAGGTACAAGCTCGATGTGAAGGCGTGGGCATGTGAGGTAGTATGGTTGTAGTGGCACACCTTGCACGTCCGCATCATGTCACAAAGAGTAGCTCATTCGCGACCTTACGTGAACCGGTGCGAGACAAGTGCGACAGAGAATTAAGGCAGATGGCTGGATGGGAGTCTAGAAGACTGAATGTGGTCCCTTAGATTATATAGAGGCTGAAAATAGAGTCATTGCAGGGAGGTGTAACTCCTCATGCAATTGATTGCTGACTATGAAGAAACTACTACATGTGGCTATCCCAACAGTTAGAAATGGGTAGCCAGTGTCTCACAACAGTCAAAAATAGCTGCGTGCAGTAGCCATTACACTACATGCACAACAGTCAAAAACTACAAATAATGGCTAGTTTCTCCCAACAGCTAAAAAATGATCATATGGATTTATTTCCTTGGGCTAAAACTGTCAACCACCATTGCCTATATATAAATAAGGTCTGGATGGGTTTACAGTCCATCACAAATACACTCTAGTAGAATTATACGAACCAAGTCCTCTCTTACAAGCCAGATACTCCAGCAAAACAACAAGGTTCATCTGAACCATTGCTTGAAAAATAGACCAGTGTTGTGGTCTAGAACGGTTCATTTGAACCATTAGTAGGAGATCAGACCAATGTCGTGGTCAACACATCTTACTTCTTCTTCTCCTTTTAGGATTTTTTCTTTTATTTTCTGCCAGACATTTATGTACCAGAGTTCCATTTAGTGGATCATCGTATTTGCTGAACGCGGATCCACACCAGGATCATCGTATCCTAGGAGCTATTTGCCTAAAACCTTTTAGCATACTCAATCTATTTGAGTAAGGGCAAATAACGCTTTAAGAACAACGTTCTCATAACGTGCTTCATCCTGTCCTGATTCCAGATTATTTTCGATTTTCATATTTTACAGAAAATATTATTTTTGTATATTTTCTCAACGATCTTAAAGCGTTATTTCTAATGGAAGCCGATAGTGTATCATCCATCAAGTTGATGAATATTCATCTTGATCGGTTCGATGGAACCAATTTTACCAGATGGCAAGATAAACTCAAGTTTCTTCTGATGGCGCTAAAGATCTATTACATCTTAAATCCAACTCTGCAACCACTACCTATATCAACTGAAGTAGACACACCTGAACAGATCACTGCCCGCACCAAATGAGCTGAAGAAGAACTCCTGTGTCGTGGACACATCCTGAATGCGCTTTCCGATCGTCTGTACGATCTATACGCACAAACATCATCAACAAAAGAAATCTAGACCGCCTTGAAGTTCAAATACAAGGTTGAAGAAGAAGATACCAACAAGTTCCTGATTATCAGGTACTTCGACTATAACATGTTAGATAACAAACCACTGTTGGCTTAAATCAAAGAATTGTAGCTAATAGTAAACAAAACCAAAGCCATTAAGATTAATCTTCCTGAATCATTCCAAGTCGGGGCTATTATCACTAAGTTGCCCCCCAATGTAGAAAGACTATATAAAAAAGTTGCTACACAAGCTGAGGACTACACACTGGAACAAATCTAGAAACATCTCAAAATTGAGGAAGAATCCCGCAATCGTGATAAAAAAAATGATAACGAGAATTCCTCGTCCAAAGTACACACAGTGGAAAATACAAACAATAAGAATCTTGAGAAGGACGATTCCCTGAAACCTAATAAAGGGAAATTCAGGAAAAATACCCAGAAGAAGAACGGAAAGTTCAAAGGCCCATGTCATGTTTGTGGGAAAAATAAGTATTATGCTCGATTTTGCCGATATCGCAAATCTAAAAAAGAAGTACATGCAGTATAATATGATATTGTGGCAATGATCACTGAGGTGAACACAATCTAAGGAAAAGTTCATGGTTGGTGGTACAATACTGTTGCGACCGTACATGTCTGCTACAACAGATCAGCCTTCAAAACCTATGAGGAATTGACCGATGGTCAAGAAGTCCAAATGAATAATGAAGTCCGATCAAAAGTTGTCGGCAAAGGAACCATCAAACTAATGTTTAACTCTGAAAAGAAAGTAATTCTGACATACGTACTACACGTCCTAGACATGAGGCGAAACCTAGTTTCTGGGGATTTTCTGGGCAAACCAAGAATAAGGGTGGTGTACGAGTTAGGAAAATTGATTTTATCAAAGAATGAGAACTTTGTTGGAAATGGATATGCTTATAACGGTATGATCAAGTTTTCTCTAAATGAAAATAGCACTTCTACATATATTATTGAATTCGTTAAACTAATACATCAATGTACTGTGCCGTACAAACCTCAACAAAATAGAATAGTAGAAAGGAGGAATAAAACGTTAGTGGAGATGATCAATATAATGTTAATACGAGTAAAGTTGTCACTCAGTCTATGGGGTGAGGCATTGCTTACAACGTGTTATATATTAAACAGAATTCAATTTAAAAAAATATAAAATGTCACCATATGAAACATGGAAAGGTCAAAAACCTAACCTAGGATATCTTAAAGTGCGAGGATGTCTTGCATATTACAAAACTCCTGATCCAAAAAGAACTAAGTTAGGACTCAAAGCTATTAAATGTGCCTTCGTAGGGTATGCACAAAATAATAAAGATTATAAACTCTTAGATCTAGAGTCTAATGTCATAATAGAATCAAGAGACGTTTAGTTCTTTGAAAACTTACTATCCTTGAAGTCAAAAGATAATGAAGTCCAAACTCTTAATAGAGAACTAGAAAGTACAACTTTACAAGTAGTGAAAGCTCCTATTGAACCTCATAGGAGTCAAAGGACTAGAATAAAGAAGAGTCTAGACGATAATTATATAGACTCTCAGCGCATCTTTTCTCATATTGTAGAAGGAGATGGATAAAATGTTATAAGAAAAATACTTATAGTGACTATAGAAAATGATCCTAAAACATATAAAGAGGCTATATCCTTTAAAGACTCAGCTTTCTAGAAAGAGGCTATTAATGATAAAATGGAATCTATAATGTCAAATCAAACATGAAAACTACTTATATTACCTCTAGGTTTTAAACCCATAGGTTGCAAGTAAGGTATTTAGAAAGAAATATCACACTAATGAGACTATTCAAACCTTTAAAGCTAGACTACTAGTTAATGGTTTTAGACAAAAAGAAGGAATAAATTATTTTGACACATATTCTCTTGTAGCTAGGATAACATCCATTAGGACATTATTTGCGCTAACTTCCATACATCATATTCACATCCATTAAATGGATATAAAAATTACATTTTTGAATGGTGACCTCAATGAGGAGGTATACATCAAACAACCTGAAGGATTCATTCTACCAAGAAATGAAAATAAAGTATATAGATTAATCAAATCTTTGTATATATTAAAACAAGCACCAAAATAATGGCATGAGAAGTTTGATTCCAAAATAGTATCTCATGGTTTCATACATAATGTAGCTAATAAATACATATATTCTAAAGTTGATCGTAGCTGTATAATTATTATTTGTCCGTATGTAGTTGACATGTTAATAATTAATAATAAAATGGAAGGTATGACTGAAAAAAAGAGGTTTTTATCTTCCATATTCAAAATGAAATATTTTGGACAAATAGATACCATCTTGGGTATCAAAGTTAAAAAAATATTGTGGGGGTTATGCTTTGTGTCAATCTCATTGTATTGAGAAGATACTAAACAAGTTTAACCATCTAAATATAAGAGAAGCAAAAACCCCATTTGATCCAAGTATCAAGCTAAAAGAGAATAACGGAAGAACAGTTGCACAAATAGAGTATGTGAGTTCTATAGGGAGTCTTTGTATGCTATGCAATGAACTAGACCTAATATCGCATATATTGTGAGTAAACTTAATAGGTTTACTAGTAACCCCAGTATTGAACATTGGAATGCAATCAGTAGATTCTTTAGCTATTTAAAATCAATCAAAGACTTATGACTATTTTGTTCAGAATTTTCTACTATATTGGAAGCATATGCTGATGCAAGCTAGATATCGAGTGCATGAGACAATAAGTCTACTACAAGGTGGGTATTCACCCTAGGAGGTGCAGTTGTATCTTGAAAATCTAAGACACAAGCCTGCATAACGACTATGGAATCTGAATTTATAGCTTTGGCAGCAACAGGCAAAGAGGCTGAGCGGCTAAGGTATCTTTTATTAGAAATCTCTTTTTTATGTAAAGCCTATATCGGTTGTGTCACTACAATGTGATAGTGAAGCCACATTAGTTAGATCTTATAGCGGCACCTATAATGGTAAGTATAGACATATAAGTTTACGATATGATTACGTCAAACAATTGATTCAAGATGAAATCATTTATATTTCTTATGTGAAATCAAGCAATAACCTAGCAGACCTTTTTACTAAACCTATACCGAGAGAAGTAGTAAAGGCAACAACTAGAGGGATGAGGTTAAAATTCTTTAACCAAAGTTTCACCAATGATGGTAACTCAGCCTAAAATTAGAAAATCTCTAATTTCGAGTTTAATGGGTAAAAACAAGTTACTAATATGTGGAAAGTTTTTAGCACTAAAATTATATACGACCTCATCTATAATGAGTAAGTGTTGAGTGTTACAAAAGAGGGTTGAATATTAGAACTCTTAATGAAATCCAGTTTAAAGAACAAGTGTCTTATAGTAACGAAGACACTAGAAAGATTTCACATATGTGGACATGGAAATGGTGTCGTCTCTCATGAGAGTTAGAGTTTTCTCTCAGGATCGTTCATGAAATAGGATGAGCACATGGTCATTAATTGTGCTAAGTAGGATTGTAAGAACTCTAAATTACAAGTAGTGAATATGTGTGTAGTTTCTCCGATTTTATTATATAGGAGTAAATGGTTCAACGTTGCGGCTACCAGTCATTTCGATAGAACTTTGAGATACTTACAGTAAGGAAAGATTCAAATCGAAAGATATCTTTTTTAATGCATATAAGCTGTTTTTATTCTGGCAGAAATATTTTTTTCAAAAAATATATTTTAAAATCAAGTGGAGGATTGTTGATATATATTGATTTTAATATATTTTAAATAAAAAATTTATTATATTATATATATACATATATATATATATACATATATATATATATATACATATATATATATACATATATATCTATATATACATATATATATATACATATATATATATATATATATATATATATATATATATATATATATATATACATACATACATACATACATACATATATATAAGGTTTGGAAAATAACTTTCTTCTTGTGTTTTGGGAATACTCCCACATTGGAAAGGAGAAGAAGGATTTTGAGTATATATGTGGTGAGTGGAGTATTATAATATTTACTCACCTAGTCCAAGAAGTATGGAGCTTGCATGTTCCAATGCGTAACACTGGAACACCCGCGTGTGCGCTCGGGCATGGGCACAAGCTCGGTGCGAGGGCGTGGGCATGTGAGGCAATGTGATTGTAGAGGCCCTAGTGGCGCACTTTGCACTGAGTAGGAATGACAATTGATCATTGAAACCTTCCACGAGCCTACAGTGATATTTATTTGTCACTCATCCTTTTAATAAGGTCACAACTGCATGCATGAAGGCAAAACACAAATATCATCCTGATCCAAAACCTTATGTATGTGTCTTATCTCTACCGTTCATCTATTTCTATAAATCATTTTATGGCATGGGCCCAAACTTGAAAGATATCCAACGCTTAAGTGTTCCACACCATATCATTGAAAACAATTGAAATTAAAGGCATGATGTTGAAAACTTTTTGGGAGCCACATAAGTTAAGTTTTGAATCAAGCTGATATTTATTTTTTCCTTTTGTCTATTCCGATGTGATCTTATGAATATATTGGATGACAAATAAACATCATTGTGGGCCCTGGGAAGTTTTAACAGCGGACACCATTATTTCTATTCTTTCTTGCGTAGTCCACTTGAGTTATATGTTTTAATTTTGAGCTCATTCCTTAACACGATTTGAAAAATCATATGGACTGTATGGACAGAACAGATACATCATGTGTGGCTTCATAAAGATTACTCGGTACCCCATCCACGTCCCTAAATTGGGGTGAAAATGGTCACAGAGGGCCCATTGGGAAACCACCAAATAAGTTACTTTTTAATTTATGATAAGTAATATAGTTAATCTTTTTACTTAAGGTAGTTTGGTAATCATTATTGTAAATGTAACTTAGGTGTCAAAAGAAACTAATATTAATAAGTCATTATTTTTAGCTTTTTAACATGTGACTTTTATACTTCTCTCTCACATTAAATGTCAAAGACAGCTCTTTCCCACGTTCCATATCAAAAGAGGGCCCACGTGGTTGACTGTCCACATTGAAGGTGGAACTCACATGGTGGATAGTCCACATAAAAGGTGGGCCCCACATGATTGATGGCCACATATTGATGTAGGCCCACATATGGATGATCCACATCAAAGGTCAGCCCATAAAATTAAAAAAAGCTCACATCCAAAGTGAGCTAGTATGATGTACAACCTGCTTTAAAGGTGAGACCTATATTGTAGACTATACACATCAAAGGTGGGCTCCACATGATGGGGAGTAGCCCACCCCACATAATGGATGGTCCACATCAAAGGTCAGCCCCTAATGATGAGAATCACCCACATCCAAGGCGAGCCTTGCATGATAAGCAACCTACATTGAAGGTGGGGCCTAGATAGTCCACATCAAAAGTGGGCTCCTGTAACACCCCTATTCTCAAAACCAGAGGACGATAAGCTCGAGTATGAGAACCTGAGTGTTACACTATGAAGTGGACTAACATGCATCTAATTAATAGTAAATCTCAAAATCATTAAGTAAGATAACTATTACATCAACCAAGAATATTGAGGGTAATAACAAGGTAGTTTAATACAAGTAAATAGAAGCAAAATGGAATCCCACAGTTAGGAACTATTACAATTCAAATATAACGCAAAGTATGAAACATGAAAATATGTAAATCCTAAAATATTAGTGAGCTCTAACGGCTCAACTACATTCACATAGAGTTTTTCCTTGCCTAAACTCCACCTTGGCCGTCCTTAGAAACCCATCATAGAGGTCTCCACCTGTCCTCATTCCTGAATCTATTTGGTGCAACTGCACGATTGTGTGAGTGAAAACTCAGTGAAAATTTCCCACACGGATTCATACATATCATGTCATTCCAAAATAGTTTAAATCAACATATTCAAATTACAAGGAGACTAATCATGAAATTATAAATGAATGTATGAGTATATGAATGTATGTTTAAGTCACAATCTGGGGATGCACATCCAGCTGTCAAAATAAAGGGTCGCCCAAGGAGAACTAATCACCCGAAAAAGACCATGTAGACTGCCCACGGTAGATTATCTACCTGAAAAAAGCCATGTGAGTGCGCCCAAGGATGTCTAACCTCCTGGAACAATACATGGGGTATGCCTGAGGAGGTTTTAAGATTTCGAAAAAGTCTCGTGTAAAGAAAAACGCCCAAAGTGACCCAAATGCACAGGTTCTATGAGTTAAACTAAAGTGTTGGAACTTTCAATAAATTGTACAGAGTATGGCTTACATTGGGTACTTGGAAAAGCTCATATGCCATGCGTGAATGTCATGAACCATGATGCTCATGCACATTCCATAGGATTAACAAGATTACTCTCATAAGCATGATCAAGACTTGTGGTCCTTTAATAAGATATCTAGCATTCAAATATGAGCTCAATATAAATTCATTTACTTTCCCAAGGTCCAAAGGAGGGACCAAATATGACATTTCAAACATATTAGGATAGTAACAGGATTTCTACACATCTTAAGAAAAGAGATATTCATTGTACATCTTATGAGATAGAATGAATATATGCATCATGATTCTTTTCTCCACTAATAAAACTATGTACAAAATTGAGAAAATGCTAGGATAGCATAAAGAATGCAATTCTAAGTCCTAGTCACATAATTATTAATCATCGGACTTGAGTGATAAAAGTTAATGAAAGAACTCATGTTCACCACATCCAAATGAGAAACTAAGCCACTAAGTTATTATTTACAATATTCTAATACTTCATTAACTTCAATTTAAAATCAATCTAGCATATATATGGAAATTACTGGAGCAACCTCATCATGGAAACAAGATCCACTACCTCTTGGTGCAAATAGTAGAAGTACACATGTACGTATGTAATTTCAAAAGTGGCATGATGTGCATAATACAATTCTTATAAGATGGATTAAAACAACAAGATTCAAAACAATCCCACATGATTAGCAATGTTAATTCAATATTAAAGGAAGCAAAATTAACATATAAATAATTAAATATATTTACACTTTTAAGCTTAACTATCCAAGAATTCAATGAAATGAGGAAGACATGTGGGATATCCCTCACCTTGAATGAATGTTCCTCTTGATTTGAGATGTTCTTATGAGGTGGATGTAAAGATCTTGATAAGATAGGGTGAAGGAAGAAGTTTCTTCTAAGGTACACAGTTGCTGGTTGTACCTGGAGAAACTATTATAAGACACTAGTGAGTTACGACCAAGTTGACTCAGTCGGGGTTTTTAACTAACAACTAATTGAGTTATTTTTAAGAGATCTACTAACTATAAGATTAGAATAATGTTTCATTGGATCTAATGCTTTTCAAATCCTCCTCAGATGATTTTGACATTGGATATAACTTGATTCAGTTGGAAAACTGTCCGAGTCAACCAGCTACCGAGTGTAGGGTTGACTCAGTTGAGCAATTGGCCGAGTCAGCCCCTAAACGTGCAAATCTGAACCGGCCTTGACCGGGCTTTAAGTTCACTAGGGCGAGTTGCTTCCCAGGCCTAATCGAGTCAGGGTTTATCTACCTAAAATGAAACTGAGTCACTGACTTAGTAGTGACTCGACCTAGTCGATTCTTTCAACAAGTAGCGTGGGGCGCTGTGAAGGTATTTAAGATCGATTCGAGGTGCTGATCCTTGCTCAAGGCAAACCGATCTCCACCATTGATTCAGATTGGGGTTTTCACCCCAAAATGCAGATCTGAGTCACTCGACTCGTGACTGAGTTGGGGTTACTGTGAACTAAGATGGTCGGGCAGGTGAAATCCTTCAACGATAGAGAGGGAAGTAGACATGGTACCAGATCAAGGGCGTTGCTTGGATACTGAAATGGGTTTGTATGTGTCGTGATCAGCTCCAGGATTGTCAGAATGTAGAACCACGTCTCCTGACTCGATCCCAGGCATTGCCTTAGGTCGAATCAGACCTGGACTAGGGCTGGAGATTTGAGTTGGACAAGAAGAGTTTGCTGTGAGATGGGTCGGCTTCGGAATGGACGAAACTCACACCAGCAGCACCACTCTCCCTTCTTCTTTCTCTCTCACAATCTCTTCCTTCTCTTAATCTTCTACACAGCATACAAACGACTCAGGCCGAGTCGAGTTGCTACCTATAACTCGATCTAGTGGCGCCCAGAACTCTCTCTTTCTTTTCATTTCTTTCTCTTTTTCTCTTCTCCTCAGCTTTCATTCTTTGTTTCATCCTTTTTCTTTCTTTTCCAGAACTCCAGAACGAGTTTGGGTCAGTGACGACCAACACCATGATCTGCTTGAGTGCAGAACCAACCTGAGTTGGAGGTTGGGTCGTTGGCTCGACAATGAGCTCTTAACGTATGACCCCTCCTCTCCTCTTCTATTTTCTTTCTTCTTCTTTTTCCTTTCTTCACTCTCTCTGAACAGGGGAGAAATCTCGACTTGACGCGGATTTAACTCTTAAGCAAGTCGACTTAGTGCGACGGCGTTTCCTCTTTCACTTCCTATTTTTGGAATGGCTGCCCTAAAAGGGAAACAAGCATTTATAAGCCCCTGAATCTCCTCTAAAGGCTTCCATCTCTAATCCAGGATTAGTTACACCATTCCAATCTAAATCACATGTGAATCCTATAACTAGGTTGAGGTTAGTAACTGATCCTACACTGATCCACTACATGATCCCAATTAGATTTCACAAACACGTTTCTGGCCCTCTGGCCCACCTATCCCACGTCCTAGATCAATAAATAGGCCCCATCATCAGCTGATGGGTTTTTCAAACCAACGGAGAGGATGACCCAGCCGCTAATGGTGGGTCGTCCTTAAGTTGTTGATCTTACGATTAGAAACACGTGGATGGTTTGGATTTAATACTAGATCATTGTGGGACCCACTAGATGTGTTGTCATCAGCTTCTTTGTTATTGAATTTTGGTTTCCACATGCGGCGGCTCTCTTGTTACAAAGAAAGCCCTAGAGAACGGAGAGAATAGAGGGCTGGGATGTTTCCGCACAAAGGGTTGAGATTGAGGGAATTCCGCACGCAGTTAGCCAGCGTGGCAGCAAAAAGGCAGAATGGTTTCCGTTTTCAAAAAATTCCAGCCACACAACTCAATTTTTGTTGGTGGTTGTGGTCACACGTGTTTGATCCATGGGCGAAAACTATGTAGGGAATGGTCAGATTCATGCCTTCTGCAAGATTAACGGATCCAATTGTCTAGGTGGATGATCATGGTGGGCCACAACGACCCAAAATGGAAACAGTCCGTTTAAACTGTTCCGAGCAGGAACTGAGGAGAAATCCTCTATTTTTTTTAAAAAAAGTTTCGGGTCAACCTAGTTTGACCCTAGCTGACGCTCAGATGCATCGCGAGTATGCATGTAATGTGCACACAAATGGCCCCAAAATGGGGCGGACTGGTTCGTGTAATCTACTCCATCCATTCATTTAGCTTACCTGGTCTGGGCCATGAATCTTGGAATGAGATTGATCTAAAGCTAAAGTGGCCCATAACAATTGGATTACAGTCCTAAAGTGTTGATTAAGATGATCCGACGGTCAGATTACTTTTAATCTAAAAATCAACGGTCAATAGGTCATACAGGTTAGTTATATGTATATTCAAGATTGTCACGATAGGTTGTTATTTGAATAATATTATTTACTCCTGATTTATTCTATTATAAATTATGCCATTCCTTTGTATGTATTTTTAATCATGTTGTGGTTTCATTATAATCTTAATTCGTCTCTAGTTAAGAGATCTCAAGGTCTTCCCATGTGGAATTCAATGGTAATTTCAATGATTAGATGATTCAATGGTGATGATTAGGTGGTGGATTCCTTATGGGATGGTGTTGGCCTGATGGACTGTATATTTGATGACAAGTCTTAATATTAAAATGATTGGTTTAATTTATGCACGATTGAGTTACATGCAGATCTCGACATCGATTGCTCAGTTAAACCCATCCTATGATTACGATGTGAATTGATCAAGTTGATTTAGGACCAAGTTAAGAGATTGGTTTATGTTTGTAACTGTATCGATTATGGGTTTGATCATTATTGTTGGTATAGTCTTATGTTGAAAGGTCAAAGGTCAATTCAAAGTACCTTGCAGATACGTTGTGGATTGTTTAGTTTGAATCTAATGGTCAAGATGGATAGATTGAGAATACTTGGATGGAGGTGTGTGGTCTGAAATAGCGGTGAAAACCGCTTGAGTTGAAGTAGGAATATGCCAATATGTCCTAGAGGGGGGTGAATAGGACTTTTTAAGATTTATGAGTTATATTAAAAATCCTATCACTCTAATCCTTTTAGATATGCATTTATCAGGATTACTCAAATGTAACTCTACTGACTTCCAAGCCCAGTAAAGAATCCAATCACAAAACTATTCAAATTAATAAGCATGAAGCGGTTATAGCCTATGATGGATGTGACTGTGTGTGTGAAGTGTGAACAGATATGAATGCAATTAACATAATCACACAAATGATTAAGCATAAGAATCAATCACAGACACAATCATTTTTATAGTGGTTCGACTAGTTGCCTACTCCACTACCGGCAGCCACACTCAACCCTTAAGTGTACCGGATTTCACTAAGGAGGTTTTCCATGGTTCACCTCAAACCTAAGGTTTTAAATCAGGTTCACCTTCAACCTTTACAATCTACACAGAGGCTGACTGTTTATGCTCTCATGAGCAAGGGTCAACACATAGCACCCGGTTTAGGTACACTGGCCAAGGATCTTACCCTAAGACCCTAACAGAGGTTTTACACGGTTCACCTCATAACCCAGAGTTTTATTAGTTCACTCCTAACCAGATGTTTATGCTCTCCACAGAGCAAGGGTCCACACAACGCAGCCCGCACGTACACTCCCGTATGAGGCCTCCTTTGAGGACTTCAAAGGGTGAGCAACACATACGACCCAATCCTAAAAAGAAATGATCACAAGTGTCTTCTGGACTCTAAGTACTTACAGATAAGTTGATAAGTCCCTTTTAGCGCAGTGATGAAGATCTCCTTCTTGTTGATGAAGAGTCTTCAGCTCCCTTGATCTGCAACACAAAAGATATACCAATGCTAGGCTTCAGGTTGTGTCAAGGTTATGATGGAATTTCACTCTCTAAAAATTTTTCTATTAGGAAGATAGAGTGATTCAAATCATCTATGCATTCAAGGCATCCCAGCTTAATGATTTACCATTAAGGTAGTAGCTGGAGGATCCTTGAATGTGAAAGTTCATTCCTCAATCCACTCTATTGAATATCAATGATGAGGGTGGATTGAAGGATGAACTCCCTAACAGAAAGGGCTTAAGATAAATGATATGAAGTTTAAAACACTCAGAAGCACTCTCTTTTTTCTCTACCAACAATAAAGACTAACCTCTCTATATATAGGCAAAAGGTTCCAACGGATATAAAATGGTCACATTTATGACAGAGTTCGATATCATCGAGCAAGAGTTGATATGATCGAACGTATACTCTCGATTGTATCGACTGACCTCTCGATGATACAAACTCAAATATCGTTTTCACTTTTGGAAACCTTTTACCAACTGGTCGATGGAATCGAGACACGCATCGATGTTATCAGATTTCGAACTCCGATTCCATCGATAGAGGGATCGATCTATCGACAGGTGAAAACAAGAGAGATAAGCCTTGAAGAATTTCAGGTTCTAAAGATATGATCAGGGAACAGTCGATGTCATCGAAATTTATATATCGATGATATCGGATTCCGTGTCGATGGGATCGATAAATCGTATATATTTACCCATAAGCTTGCTGGACGGTTTGTGTCCGGTCTCAATCCAATCGACCAGGTCTTGATATGATCGACATATGAATATCGATTTTTCTATTTGTAACACCCTGAAAATCGGGGGTCGTGTATAAACTCAACTCCCGAGTTCCAGACCGTCACTTATGCAACAAAAATGGTTATGATTCAATGTTGTCTGATTTAAAGCATTCACATGAGTAAAAGTATACCAAAACTGCAATTCATACTTCAGATCCAGTGATAAAAGCAAGCGGAAGACTAAACAATATATATATCACTGTATGGAAAAACAAAGTAATCTCAGCTGTCTCCAAAGTATGACTACATCTCTGAGTCTCATATACATGTAAATAGACAAAAGAATAAGTTCAAAATAGTCCCACTGAAGTCCCCCTCGATCCAGGTCACCTACGAGAAGCCGTCGTGATACTGCATATACGAGAACTCATCCTGGTCCTCGTCAATCTCCGGCTCCACCTCCTGGATCTCGTCCTCACCTGCAACTACAACAGGGTCTGGTGGGTGTTGCAAACACCATCCCGTAACGTGGGAATGAGTGATCAACTCAGTGGAATCATAGAGCAAAGATTAGCATGTTCACAATTCAATCACGCGATAATAGTAAAGCAGTAAATCAGACAATCCTAATACTGTTGTTAATGCAAGATGATATGACGTGATGTATGCCCTCACCGACGATCACCCTCATGCGGCAACATCTTACGACCGCGGCATGCCACACTCCCTAGAGTGCTCCACATCTTCCAGGCACATGCAATGCTATGGTGATATGATTACCAAGTTGTTATTAGTCCATTCAAACAGCAGGATTGGGAAACTAAGGTACTTCCCTTGTATCAATCCCAACACAGATCCTATCTAGGGTCGTCACTCCTAGTAATCTCATACGATGTGTATTTCGTAGGTCACTGCAAGGGCTGCCAGGGCTGTTGCTCGCACTCGTTGCACCGCTCCCCCATCACCTTATCAATACAGGCCTACTGTACTCTACTACACGGAAGGGTCGTCGCCTCCCGTGGACTCAGAATACGCTCGCGGTCACTACAAAGGGCTCGTCGCCTGATCAGTGTAGGCCGACAGCTAGAATATAGTGTCCCATACCACCATAATCTGCTCACGAGTTTAGGTGCTCACTGGTCACTACGGGGAGGTTTGTGGCCCCAGCGTAGGCCGACAGCTCGACCACGGTGTCCCATACCACCATGCCCGGCTCATGAGTCTTCGTGGATCAAGGTACCACGGTTAATAGGGTTTACAATGGTAAGTTCAGTACCCTAGGTTCAAGCAGTTATGATACGTACAAGGTGAACAAACATCGGCCAGTCGGGTTACTTGACGGGCTCGACTAGCGCGATCGCATATCAAGTCGAACGACATGAAGTGCGTAAAACACCTCACGTGGCCTAACCACTGCCGCCAACTCTCAACACGAAGCACGTTCATCGACGCGTCGTTCGTGGCTATGACCAGTCAGCCACGAATTCGCTCGGTTACCGACTGCCTGGACTAAGCCAAGTCCCACACATCTATGGAATTACATTAACACTATACAAGGTATTGGAATTGAAATACATCATGTGAGCATGTTAGCACATGTTATAACATTCAACTTAAGCAAATCTTCAAGGCATACTTCCCATGCATATTCAACCTAAGCAAATCCTCAAGGCATACTTTCTATGCATGTAATGCGATCATGCATAAGGTCAACGTGTAGGAAATCATTTAGGTCAGCATATTAATCATGAAATCAATCTCAAACTACTACATCACATCATTTAATTCAATACATACTAATACAAGCATTTATACAAACACATACACTACACACTTAAGTCCACATATAGTATGTCGACCCAACATGCGCAACTTGGCGAATCTCTTCGCCAAACTGATTATGCAAGCATTCCTAACTCCCTAATGCGGTGACAAACCATGTCAATCACGTCAGCAAAATATGCATGTAGACCGTACTTCCTACAAATGACTAAAATGCCCTAAATCTCATATTCTTCGTTAATTTACGAAACAGGAAACGGAGAGCATGTTGTACATGTCAAACGGCGATGCCGTCGATAATCTACTATTAAATGACATTGAAAGTGTTGTAAACCGTCAATCAAAGCGTCTAAAATCCTCACTTAGTCTCTTACGGTCGCGGGATTTTGATCGGAGCGTGTACGCTTCGTCTACGGCTGTAAGAGAACCTGATTCATGGATTACGTTAGCTAACATGCTCAGAATCTACGTAAACCCTAAATCAGCAAGTTTTTGGGGTTTTTCAATACCTGAAAAAGTGGAAAAATCCCCAGCCAGGTGATTGGAATGAAGTGTTGAAGCAGCACTGTCAGGGGCTCGGAAGCGGGAAAAATCTCCTCTTCCCTTTCTCTCAAACTCTCTCTCTCTTTTTTTTAGGGTTTGTGAAATTCGGATGCAAGGAAGGAATGAGGGTTTCAACCCCTTTTATAAGCTTGGAAACGCCAAAAATAGGCTCCGGGACGAAGTTTACTTGATGTCTATCCATTTCGGGGCTGTTTCGGTCCAAAAATTGCTTTCTGGTGGTCCCCTGGTCGATTGCGATCAGACTTAAGCTCATGGGTACCAGATGTACCTCGTATTAAGTTTTCAGTCTGGCAGGGTTCGCAGATCGCACGTGGTGGACCAGTTTCAGTTCAGCAGTCACCGCACGTAGATCAGGGCTGAAAGTCTCATGATAATAAATAGAAATTTTTCCTGATCCAAGGGTGTAATCTGGATGAATTCTGACGGTCAGAACGCTTAATACTGACGCGTCAAGTCATGTGCCAGATTTGGATTTGAAATTCCAAATTCGTCCCTATTCGCGGTCGCTTCAGTCCGGGTTCAACGAAATACTCTGTGATTATCGGTTTGACTTGATTTTCGAGATGATTGTCAAGTCCAGCGGGGCGGTTCTAACGGTCTAAGATAGGAGGTATCGGACCTTCGACGCGTGGTCTAAATCCAATACAAAAGTTCAATATGGTCCAGAGGACAAACCTGCTTAGAGTTTGATCCAAGGTTATAGAGTATTGTAGAGTTGTCTGTTCTACTCGATTTGGGTCTTGTAGAACGTATTTAAAGTGATCAGGGACGATTTCCCAGCTACTCTAGCGTTGCGCTAGCTAACTTACGTTTAATTTTCATGGAAAATATTTCTACGCGATTTCGGGTCAAATCGGTACTCGAATCCAAGTACGGATTTTTCACGGGCGTTACACTATTGGCCCCCCAATCAATGTTTAAAAACACACTAAAATTTATGTTGAAGGAAACATGTGCCCACTATCGATATGATCGAATAACTTCCGATATGATCGATATTTGAGTTTAGATTGAATCGGACAGCCATCGATATATCGAAGCTTATAGTAATTTTCTTTAGAAAAACAGGGGCGCCGAAAAACTGTCTGTCGATATTATCGATTCACTTTCGATGGGATCGATATTCGAATATCGATGATATCGATTAAGATTTCGATATATCGATAAATCGTCAAGATGAATGTTTGGTTGCTGGATGCTTTTTGTCCTCACTCGATTGTATCGATTGAGATGCCGAGGATATCGACAGAGCAGGTCGATCATATCGAAAGAGGAATCGATATAATCGACAAGGTAAGAAAACTTGAAGATTTTCCTGTTTGGTAAAAAGTTTTCTTACAATAAAATCCTAAGATGTTCTACTTAGTTTTAAGGATTTTAATCACCTGGTGTTTTGGGACATGGGATGTGAGGCTATGATTTACCTATGACGAGCTTCCACACATCCAGTTGAGGCAGACACTTGACTTGATCTTCCTGTTAGGCGCGGTTGTCCGACTGACTCAACTTACACCGTAATTGACAAACCAAGGCACTAGTAGGTGCACTTTCATGGTCTAAATTATATGTGTCCTCACACGTGTAAAGTAATTTAGATCTCTATAGTAACACCCGAGCATAGAAAATACGGGGTGTTACAACTCCACATGATGAGCAATTAATAATGGTGGGCCACACATGATGGATAATCCACATCAAGATGGGCCCCACATAATGGACGGTCCTCATCAAGGTAGGCTCCACATGATAGTCGGTCCATGTCAAAAGTCAACCCTAATGATGAGTAGCCCATATCCAAGGCAAGCCTGCATGATGGATGACTAACATCAACGGTGAGACCCACATGATGGACAATCAATATCAAAGGTGAGCTCCATATGATGGGTGATAGATATTGAAGGTTGGTCCCACATGATGGGCAATAACATTGATGGTGGAACCCACTTGATTGATGACCAACATCAAAGGTAAACCCTACATAATAAATGGTGCACATTAAAGGTTGGGCCATGATGATGAATGGTCTACATCTAAGGTGGACCCGTATGATGGACAACCCACATCAAAGGTGGGGCCCACACAATAAATGGTCCACATTAAAGGTTGGCCCCATATATTATATAGTTAATGTGAGGGAACCAAACAAACTTGAGAGATAGTTACTTAAAATGTTAGAAACTAAATATGCTTTTCAACTTTTTGGTTGATAAGTATGTTAGTAACCAAACATACTTATAGGTTGAACAAGTAGAAATCAAGATAAACTGTTAATATCATAAATAACTTACCTAAAGTAACTTACTATTCAAATGCCCCCTAAATAAAGTTCTACTATGCAAGTGAATCTCTTGATAATGGCACTATGTTAATGAAATCCTTTTATTTAGATAGGTATGATTTAAGAGGTTTACTCCAATACGTCGCAGGTATGATCTAAGAGGTTTGCTCGAATAAAAAGGTACTAATTGCAATATTACCTACCATGCATCATATAGACATTGGTCGTTGAATCTAGTTAATCTTCTCATTATCCAAACCGTTCAACAAACCTCACCTTTAGTGGGAAAAGTCACTTGAAAAAAAAAAGAAAAAAAAACTATTAATTGGAATATTTAGACCCTTTGATGATTTCGCTTTTTTACTTTGGATATGAACTGTCATCATAACCTTTGTATAATCAAGTGGCCGAAAAATATTCTTTCAAGAGTTTTTCTTCTGGCATTCCCAATCTAAAGGAAACCCTATCAAATAAATGATTCTAATCATTGAGAAAACTCCAAATCCAACTATTAGAGTCCAGATATATCTTATTACAATAAGCCAAATGTATTTGAGCAAACCCCTAATCTAGGCCACGTATTATAATTGCATGAGAGAGATGACAATGATATTTAGAGGTGTACACAAGTCAAACCGAGTCGAGCTTGGCACAACTCTACTCGGCTAGGCCACTAGTTGACTCTCACGCCCCAAACTCGAAAATCGGGCTCACAAAATTTTTGATTGTCGAATTCGGTGCCGACAGTCTCCATAGTACACCATTCTTAGCTCCGAACGTCCACACGCCAGGTTCCGATCCTAGGATCCTATAAGGAGGATTTTTCAACATACATTTGTCTCATAAGAAGCATAACCACAAGTATACCCAAATCGTAAAGGCAACATCATCATCACATATCCATTAATATGAAAATTTGAATACAATGCTGAAAGGGAAATACATATGTCAAAGTCAAAGCTTCAGAAGTCCGCTGCACGCTCCATGCTCAATGCTGCTGCAACCTAACGCCACCTGCATGCATATATCATACATAAGCTTATAGAAAACTTAGAGGATGGTGAAAGTGTGTGCACAAGATAAGTGTCAAGCATATAAATATCAGAGTAATGTGGAAATATGCTAGCAAGCCCATAAATCACACAGTATCAGAATATGCAATGCGGATCAGCTATACACATGCGGAATCATAGAGAACTAAATATCAGATGCTGATGAAGCAAATGTAATATGTAAATCCTGAAGAGCCACGAATACCATCAACCTCATCTAGGTTATACATCAAACCTGCACGTATCGCATGATCATGTGGGGATAACTCCATCTCACAAGGAGTCTCATAATCATCTCAGCCCAATGACATTTACTTTAATCAATCATCCATCACAACATGCATACAAATGATGGGGGTCCACAGAAGGATAGCGGATCGAGTCCAAATATCAAGATGAGCTCACTGATTTTAAAATGCGTCACGATAGTTAAGGAAAGAATCCAACCTAAGGCCACCACAACATTAGACGATGCTTCCAATGTGGGACAAAGTTCTACCTTCACTGTGTGCAGAGTAGCTTACCAATCACTGGTAGCTCGCTTAGGTCCTCATGCCCCCCCCCCCCCCCCCCCCCCCCACTTAGTGTCCACCCACGTGCGCCCGCCCACATGTGATCATAGTGATGGAATGTCACAATATCCCCCACCGAGGGCATATCCGAGTCTAAGTGCAATAAGTGGGCTTCCTTGCCCTCTCTATCACACAATAAACTGGACTTCCTTATAGGCCCAATATACACACAAGGTGAGCTCCAAGGTGTAGGTATTATGATGCTATGCTGTCACATACTCATAATCGGTATCGATAATTGGTATTGATAATCGACCTTGACAATCAGAATCGGTCGAACAAGGCCTAAGGGAAGGTCACAATGTGGACATTAAACCATCATTACCTAATAATGTGGCCATCTAACCATCATCGCCCATCAATGTGGCCATTTAACCAACATTGCTCCCAAGGAGTGGCCCATACAAGGAATTCATACACAACTTAACTGACCATATATACAACACACTGGGCCTCAACCATGGGCCTTGAATACATCACAATGGGCCTCAACCCATGGGCCCCAAATACATTACATCGGGCCTCATCAAATGGGCCCCAAATACATCAAATGGGTCGTATCAATGGGCCGAATCAAATGGGCTTCATGTATATCAATCAGGCCCACCCTCATGTATTTTTGAGATCCGACCTATTCATAAGTTAACATAGAGGTAGATGAAGTGAACGCAAAAACATTAGCTTGATCGGAACTACCGTGGCCCTTAAGAAGTTTTGAATGGTGAATGTCACTGTCCCCACTATTTTCAATGGTGGGGTCTACTTGAACTATAGATCTGTCTTTTTTTTAGTCTCAAGCCTTAAAATGAGCTTTTAAAATGGTTGGACAGCTTGGATGGAACACATGCATCATGGTGGGTCCTATAGATGGACAGCGTAGATGAAACAAGTGGGACCCATGGAACTTGGTGACGCCACTACAACAGCTATGTAGCTGGAGTGAGGTACACCAGCCATCCCACTCCCAAATGTGGGGACGATGTGAGTAAAATACTTACATCAGTGGGTCCCATGTGGGGCCCACCATAACGTTTATCTATCATCCAATCTGTTAATAAGGTCACGCAGACCCAGATGAAGAGGAAAAATAAATTTCATAATGATCCAAAACTTCTGTGACAACCCAAAAATGGTTTTAATGGCAGACACTCAATCCAACTGTTTCCTGCCGTGTGGGCCACCTGAGTTCCACATACGACTAGTTTTTGGGGTGGCTAACTGCCCTAAGGAGGCCTACCAAATGCATAGTGTTGATGTCCAACACACCTCAGGTGGGGCTCATGGCTGGGACCCACATCCCTGGCCCCTTTCACACCCAGTGCAGGACGTTGCCGCGTCCTCTGACGGTCAGCAACAGTAGCGCTGCTGCTCTTTTTTTTTTTTCATTTTCAGGGGGTTTTTCATAGGTGGGGCCTGCATAAGGAGAATCTGCTCCAACCATTGGATCCTCCAGCTCATGACGGGCTAAATGAGTCCAATATTTGAGGTATTTTAAAGTATAGAAACATCAAAGGAGATTTTAATAGTAAAAACAATTGTTTTCTATGAAATGGCCCGCCAGATAATCGGATTGACCTCATTTTTTGGCTCAACACCTAAAATGAGTAGGGAAATGGGATGGACGGTGTGGATTAGATCAATGCATCAAGGTGGGGCCTATATGAGCGGCCCACCCAAAAAGTTTAGAATCAAGGTGATATTTTTTTTTGTTAGTACAATCCATCGTCTGTTCACACTTCACTACACATCCAGCATCCCTGGATGCTGGACGGATGACGTGAATACATATCAAGGTGGGAACCACATAGACGTGGCCCACTTAATTTGGATCAACAAGATATTTATGTTTTCCCATTAGCCCAAGGTAGGGTCCACATGAGTTGAACGATGTAGATCCAACACGTCCATCAAGTGGGTCCCACGAAGGTGAATGACTTGGATGATTTACATACATCATGGGGCCATTAATAAGGGAAAGAGAGAGAGAGAGAGAGAGAGAGAGAGAGAGAGAGCGATGGAGGGACCCGACACTATAAGCCCTCCCTTTCATGATTTACAACATACATCAAGTGGGTCCCATTATATATGGCCCCACCGATCAAAATCAAAGGTGAAAATCCTTTCTCCATTGAAATACAAGGTCTAGATGACCCTATTCAATTAAAGAAAATAAAAATCATGATGGGGTCCATGGATAATGGCCCCATCATGGAATGATCATGAGAATTAAGGTGGGCCATCGGCCGCACCTAGGGTCCAAAGTGAGATCTATACCATCAATCGGTAGGCCTCACTTGGTCTATCATAAAAACATGAAATATATGCATATAAAAATACCCACCGTTCGATCTTCTTGGTCCGATGGAACGCCGATCTTTTTGTGCCTCACTTTGATGGAAGATAATGAGAAATGAAGGGCTAGGATGATGAATCTTGGGATGGAAAGTGGGTCAAACACATCACACTTTCTCTCCTTGAAAATGCTTAGACGTCCAGCATTTTTTGTTACTTGGAAAATGTGAAGAGAAAGAGAGAGAGAGAGAGAGAGAGAGAGAGAGAGAGGGTAGTAGGTGATGGATGTGAGTGATCGATGTGAGTTGATAGGTGTACTTGACATGTATTGGTGTGTAAGAGAGAGGGTGAGAGAGAGTTGACTTTGAGGTTGTATTTGTACTTGACACGAGGTGATTAATTGATTGATTGATGGGACATGTTGTAGAGATTCTCTTGAGATTGTAAACACATGGTGTTTTTCTCAAAATAAATATGGGCCCACATCTCATGGCCAAGGTATCGGATCGGTGTGCAAGATGAGGCGTTGGAACCGCAGCGACGGTGCGGTCACAATGATATAAGTATCAGATTAAGTCGACTCATATCTATAGGATATAACTTATGGTCACATGTAAATGTTAATTATAGGTTGCAGGTTGCCGGAGTTCGACGGGAAGGATCATGGGAGTCAATGGAACAGTACAAACTAGGATACGGGTCTTACATTGACCCCAGCTTGAATTCAGTTTAGCTCAGTCCTCGAGCTTGACTAGCCAACTCAGCTCATTTCGGTCAATAGCTCGGGCCAGTTCGAGGCAAGATCGAGCCTGTGTGGCATTTTCATAAACACATGGAGTGCACTTTCAATTTCTTACTACATAAAATAACAACTGTTGTTTACAGGTATTTCATCAAACACTTTGTAGGCAACCAAAAAATTAGAGCGGGGCATCAAGTCGAGTCAGATCGGATTGGGCCCAACTCGACTCGTTCCGAAATTTACATGGCCTGACCCGAACTTAATCCGATCTAGGACCAAGTCTGGGTCATCTGACTCGATTCGATCCGGACCATTGCTGGCCTGGTCTGATTAGAGTCCGACTCAGTCAAGGAAACTAAGTCAGATCAGATTTGGTATGGTTCAGATCAATCCTAATTTTATTTTAAAAAATTTTAAATAAAAATGGTGGAGCCACCGCTCCAAAATAGTCCAAAATATAGGTTAAAATTAAAAATATACATAAATAAAAATGAAACCTACATACCTACCTAATGAATGGAGATGATGAACGGTGATGATGAGTTGGTCGAGCTGATGAGTGACCGGATCAAGATGGTCGGGTGCGGTGCTCGTTCGGGTAGAGACAGATGAAAGAGGGAGGGATTTTAGGGATGAACGGTGGAGTGGCCAGATCGAGATGGCTGCTTTTTCAGGTAGAGAAAGAGAGGGGGAGTGATTTTAGAGATTTTAGGGATTTGAGGAAGAGATTTCAGGGATTTTGAAGATTTAAGGGAGGGAATTTAAGGATTTTTGAGATTTAGGGTTCATCGTTGGTTCGGGTGTGGGTGGGTAGGGTAAAAAGTAAAAGAATAAAAATTTTAAATATATATATATACTTAGGGTAAAAAATAAAAGAGTAATACACACACACTTATTAATGGACGCAATCCGGATCAGATCAGATCAGATTAGATCCAATTAGATTAGATTCTGGATCAGATCGGTCTGGATTGACATTGATCTGAACTCGATCTGATGAACGGTCGGATCTGACTAAGCAACTCAATACGGCTTGATCCTGACCTTCGGTTGGAATTTGTCGGATTGGTCTAGATTCTAACTAGCTTTAATCAAAATCAAGAAAAAAGGGTATTTGTTTCATACATACATACATATATATATATATATATATATATATATATATATATATATATATATATATATATATATATATATATATATATATATATATATATATATATTATACCTTCCTTACCAATAGCTGACACTTTATTGAGTCATTTCATCAAACACTTGATGAGAAACATCAATATCAAAGTAACCGAGTCACTGAACTAGCTCGATCCAAGTTTGATTTGAGTTAGAGTTCGATCCGAGTCGAGTCGAGCCCGGGCAAGCTTAAACTCGGTTCGAAACTTTTTCGAGTTCAAAAAATTAGCTTGACTCAGCTCGAACTCAGTTTCAAACAGAGTCTATTCAAGCTTTTTCAAGTCGAGTCGAGCAAGCTAACCGAGCTAACTCAGTTCATGTACAACACTAATGATATTACACTGTACCGGTGTTTCAAAGTTATGGTACGCACAGTGTATTTTATTTCTTTTGATTCGGAACACCTCCTGTAGATTAGCATTAGTAGACCAACTTAGCATGTTGGATCCTCTGGTGCTCACATGGACCGTAGATAATATCCCACCTAGGTGTCTCACCAGACCACGTGAAATGGTGCCCATCCTTTTATTTTTTTATTCCTCCGGGGTTGGTAAGAGATTTATGCAATAGGGGTCCAAGGCCTGAGTTATCGGACGAGGTGCCAGCTAGTTGCTGTCAAACTCTGTGGGCCCCACCATGATGTGAGTGTTTTATCAACGCCATCCATTCATTTATCCAGCTCATTTTAGGGCATGAGCCCAAAAATGAGGCAGATCCAATTCTCAGGTGGACCACACTACAGGAAAACAGTAGGGATTGAGTGTCCGCCATTAAAAACCTCTTGAGGCCCACTTTAATGTTTATTTTCCATCCAACCTGTTGATAAGGTCACATCAATCTAGACAAAAGGAAAACAAGAACATCAGTTTGATCCAAAATTTCTGTGGCCACCAAAAAGTTTTCAAGAGTAAGCATTCAATCCCCATTGTTTCCTGTGGTATGGTCCACATAAGATTTGGATCTACCTTATTTTTAGGTTCATGCCCTAAAATGAGTTGACAAAATAGATGTACATCATGGATAAAACACACACTTCATGGTGAGACCCACAGGTTTGACACTAGCTCTGTAGTGGTGTTGGGGTCACCAGCTAAACGGCTTCCTGAGTTATCCATCAATCCAAACTATACAACTAGTGGGCCTCATTATAGATTGACAGTGTTTTAAAAATCATACTTGCCATCACTTAATTTTTACTTTTCAGTTCATTAGGCTCTATGGTGAATCATCCATAGTATGCAGTGAGTATCATAACACACACGACTCTATGTAGTGACAAAATTTTGTTCAATAGGTGGGTCCCATTGATGCTGGAATGGGCATGATGAGGTCAAGCACCGTCTTCCTTAAGGGATAATTACTCTGAATTCTAGGAGAGAAAAAAATAAAAATAAATTCTAATAAAATTGAAAATAAAATGATTGATGATAAAAATGAATTTACAATCCTTTAAATAGTGATACCAAACAAAGGAAGAAGTTTCAGAATCAAACTCCAACTCAAACACGCCTAGATCCATAGCTCAACTGGCAGACTGAGTGGAGATACCTCGTTTCAACACTTGAGGTCATGGTATCGATCCCTAGTGGGGGTGGCTAACATGGAGTGCGTGTACTGACATGGGTGTGTACTAACAAGCTAACCCAAAAAATAAAATAAAAATAAAAGAGAAAAACTCTAACTCAAACTCTCTGAAATGTGACTTACTATAAATAGTGAATTTGCTATTTATAAATGGTCATGACTTCCACTGTACATCTTGGTTTTTAGCCAAAACTAATGTCTAATTCATGGTTTTTGGCCAAAAATAGTGTCTACTTTGGCTTAAACATGTTATTCCCCTAATTTTTCTAAGCCATTTTCATGTTGGGCACAACTCCTAAATCTCAATGGATCAAAAGTTATGATCGAACTAAAACTTACTATAAATAGTAAAAACAGAAATAAAATGGATTTTCAACTGTCGATCCGATGGAATATCACAAATTTGGCATGGGCAAGCCAACATAGCAGGGTTGGTTGGCTAAAGTCGCTTCTCCTACTGTAACGCCCGTGAAAAATACGTACTTGGGCTCGAGTACCAACTCGACCCGAAATCGCGTAGAAATAATTTCCATGAAAATTAAGCGTAAGTTAGCTAGCGCAACGCTAGAGTAGCTGGGAAATAGTCCCTGATCACTTTAAATACGTTCTGCAAGACCCAAATTGAGTAGAACAAACAACTCTACAATACTCTATAACCTCGGATCAAACTCTAAGCGGGTTTGTTCTCTGGACCACATTGAAATTTTGTATTGGATTTAGACCGCGCGTCGAAGGTCCGATACCTCCTATCTTAGACCGTTAGAACCGCCCAGCTAGACTTGACAATCATCTCAAAAATCAAGTCAAACCCATAATCACAGACTATTTCGTTGAACCCGGACTGAAGCGACCGCGAATAGGGACGGATTTGGAATTTCAAATTCAAATCTGGCACACGACTTGATGCGTCAGTATTAAGCGTTCTGACCGTCAGAATTCATCCAGATTACACCCTTGGATCAGGAAAAATTTCTATTTATTATCATGAGACTCTCAGCCCTGATCTACGTGCGGTGACCGCTGAACTGAAACTGGTCCATCACGTGCGATCTGCGAACCCTGCCAGACTGAAAACTTAATACGAGCTACATCTGGTACACATGAGCTTAAGTCCGATCACAATCGACCAGGGGACCACCAGAAAGCAGTTTTTGGACCGAAACAGCCCCGAAATGGATAGGCACCAAGTAAACTTCGTCTCGGAGCCTCTTTCTGGCGTTTTTAAGCTTATAAAAAGGGTTAAAACCCTCATTTCTCCCTCCCATCCGAAAATTCCAAACCCTAGAGAAAAGGAGAGAGAGTTTGAGAGAAAGAGAAGAAGGGATTTTTTCCGCTTCCGAGCCAGCGACAGCTGCTGCTTCAGCACTTCTTTCCAATCACCTGGTTGGTGATTTCTCTCCTTTTTCAGGTATAAAATAACCCTAAAACTTGCTGATTTAGGGTTTACCTAGATTCATAGCATGTTAGCTAACGTACTTCATAAATCAGGTCCTCCTACCGCCGTAGACGAAGCGTACACGCTCCGTTCAAAATCCCGCAACCGTAAGAGACTAGGTGAGGATTTTAGACGCTTTGATTGACGGTTTACAACGCTTTCAATGTCGTTTAATAGTAGATTATCGACGGCATCGCCGTTTGACATGTACAACATGCTCTCCGTTTCCTGTTTCGTAAATTAACGAAGAATATGAGATTTAGGGCATTTTAGTCATTTGTAGGAAGTACGGTCTACATGCATATTTTGCTGACATGATTGACATGGTTTGTTGTCGCATTAGGGAGTTAGGAATGCTTGCATAATTGGTTTGGCGAAGAGATTCGCCTAGTTGCGCACTTTGGGTCGACATACTATATGTAGACTTAAGTGTGTAGTGTATATGTTTATATAAATGCTTGTATTAGTATGTATTGAATTGAATGATGTTATGTAGTAGTTTGAGATTGATTTCTTGATTAATATGCTGACCTAAATGATTTCCTACATGCTGACCTTATGCATGATTGCATTACCTGCATGGAACGTATGTGGTTGAAGATTTGCTTAAGTTGAATATTATAACATGTGTTAACATGCTCACATGATCATATTTCAATTCCAATACCTTTGCATATGTTGCTAATGTGATTCCATAGATGTGTGGGACTTGACTTAGTCCAGGCAGTCGGTAACCGAGCGAATTCGTGGCTGACTGGTCATAGCCACGAACGACGTGTCGATGAACGTGATTCTTGTTTAGAGTTGGCGGCAGTGGTTAGGCTACGCGAAGTGTTTTACGCACTTCATGTCGTTCGACTTGAGATGCGATCGCGCTAGTCGAGCCCGTCAAGTAACCCGACTGGCCGATGTATGTTCACCTTGTATGTGTCATAACTGCTTGAACCTAGGGTACTGAACTTACCACTGAAAACCCTGTTAACCATGGTACCTTGATCCACGAAGACTCATGAGCCGGGCATGGTGGTATGGGACACCGTGGTCGAGCTGTCGGCCTACGCTGGGGCCACAAACCTCCCCGTAGTGACCAGTGAGCACCTAGACTCGTGAACAGATTATGGTGGTATGGGACACTATATTCTAGCTGTCGGCCTACACTGATCAGGCGACGAGCCCTTTGTAGTGACCGCGAGCGTATTCTGAGTCCACGGGAGGCGACGACCCTTCCGTTGCAGTAGAGTACGGTAGGCCTGTATTGATAAGGTGATGGGGGAGCGGTGCAACGAGTGCGAGCAACAGCCCTGGCAGCCCTTGCAGTGACCTACGAAATATACATCGTATGAGATTACTAGGAGTGACGACCCTAGACCGGATCTATGTTGGGATTGATACAAGGGAAGTACCTTAGTTTCCCAATCCTGCTGTTTGAATGGACTAATAACAACTTGAAAATCATATCACCATAGCATTGCATGTGCCTGGAAGATGTGGAGCACTCTAGGGAGTGTGGCATGCCGCGGTCGTAAGATGTTGCCGCATGAGGGTGATCGTCGGTGAGGGCATACATCACGTCATATCATCTTGCATTAATAACAGTATTAGGATTGTCTGATTTACTGCTTTACTATTATCGCGTGATTAAATTGTGAACATGCTAATCTTTGCTCTATGATTCCACTGAGTTGATCACTCATTCCCACGTTACGGGATGGTGTTTACAACACCCACCAGACCCTGTTGTAGATGCAGGTGAAGACGAGATCCAGGAGGTGGAGCCAGAGATTGACGAGGACCAGGACGAGTTCTCGTATATGCAGTATCACGACGGCTTCCCATAGGCGACCTGGATCGAGGGGACTTCAGTGGGACTATTTTGAACATTATTCTTTTGTTTATGTACATGTATATGAGACTCAGAGATGTACTCATACTTTGGAGACAGATGAGATTTACCTTTTTTTTCCATACAGTGATATATATATTATTTAGTCTTCCGCTTGCTTTTATCACTGGATCTGAAGTATGAATTGCAGTTTTGGTATACTTTTACTCATGTGAATGCTTTAAATCAGACATCATTGAACCATAATCATTTTTGTTGCATAAGTGACGGTTTGGAACTCGGGAGTTGAGTTTATACACGACCCCCGATTTTCAGGGTGTTACACCTACCCCAAAATCATATATGCTATGTTGAATAACTCATTCCAATTTGTGAAATATGCATGTTTTAAGGTTCTAACAATCCAGATCACTTTCGCCTCCGATCGAGCCTCCTCTAGCTCATCTTGGCTATGAAATTGTTTGTGATTTTCTCTACATCACCCATTGTACCTAGCAAGGCAGGCAATCACAAATATCATGTCAATCAAGATACTTAATCTTGATCCTGGCCTTCATATCAAAGACTGAAACAAAAATGGCATTATTTTATGGCATATGAAAATTATAAACCATCCGCACTATGGGCCAAATTGACTAATGAAACATGGGGCATGTTAATGCTCAAGTCCGGTTAACCCTACCTCACCTCATGCGAGTCGCTGAGCACCTGGTCAATCATGCGTCACGTCCTACGAGCCGCTGAGTACCTATAATTTAATGGAGAATAAGTGAGTACACTGAGGCGCCGGTTAAGGTCGAGGACCCTTCGATACCTAAGTCAGGAGTATAGATACACAGTAGGCATAGTAGAATCTATATATTTGTGTGTACCTTGTTCTATGGCAGGGGGCTATTTAAAAGATCTCTTGATCACTTGCTTGTTTTGGTTAGTTTGAGGATATGTTGGAGGGCTTGTATTAGAGTTAGACTCTAATTTCAAGAGTATCTCTAACTTTATCTCGATCAGCTTGATTTTCGACTATGACCTCATTGGATTGATCCTATCTTTATATGTTGCAAGATTCTCTCCAGATATTTGTATTCAGAGGTCGAGGTCAGTACCTAAGGTTAATATTGGTACCTAAGGTCAAGGTTATCTTTTGAGGTCAGCGAACAAGGCCGACCTCTAAAGTCATTGGTCGGTGCCTGAAGTCGGGTCGATAATCCGCCCTTTTTTGGGGAGTTTCTTATGTTCCATCTATTCTTAGTTGTCGGCTCAGTCTAATTTTACCCATAATAGTAGCCCCCTACTTCTAAGCGTTATCTCCAAGGGCTCGGGAAGTAAGTAGTTTTAGACTGACATGATCTTGACCTATCATATGATTAAGAGGCTTCAAATGTGTGAGAAGTTGGGAGGTTGACTCACTTAGTGTGCACCTCCTCATTTTTACTGCCTAGTATTTATTGTGGGGAGTAAAGACGGGCTTGCTGCGGTGACCAAGGAGGATATTATGACATATCTCCGTACGATGAGTCGTTCACAGCATGACGAGCTTTGTTTTGCTTTTATGCGTGGGTGGTCATGTATGATGACTTAGTAGATACAATAGTCAAGCATATAGGTTTTTAAGTCACGTAGCTTATAGACAAATATTAAAAACAAGGAACCTTTTCCCTTCAAATGGGGGAGGTTTCTCATGGTTAAATATATAAGTCGCGAGCATAGTAGGGAAAACAGAAAGAATGTGAAAGAGCACCTTCTTCCCTTTAACTAAGAGAGGTCACTCATAGTCGAGCACATAGTAGATAGAATTAGGAACCTTTTCCCTTTAATAGAGGGGGGTTCCCTGCAGTCAAGCATGCAAGTCTAGAAAACCAAATATCAGAAATAAAGAAATATTTTCCCCTTAACTGGGGGAGGTTTCCTTATAGTTGAGCTTGTAAATAAAGACGGTAGATAAGACAGTAGAAGCAAATAGGGGACCTTTTCTGTAAGCCCCGTATCTTAGTCCGTACCATTCCATAGACTTTCACGGTCTTACCGGTCGAATTCCGGCAACCTTCGACCCTTAACTGATATTGACGCGCGACCCTGATTCGTATGCCGTCAACCCGAGCCGACTGAACCCAAGACCATTACCATAGTGACCGCGCCATCGCTGCGGTTCCGATGCCGCGACTTGCGCACCGAGGCGATACCCCGGTCAAGAGATGTGGGCCAACGTTCTGTGCGAAGAAAACGCCGTGCGTTGCGAAATCCAAGAGAATCTTTACGATGTGTCACATCAATCCCATCAATCCATCACATGTCAAGTACATGTCAAGTACACATTACTTTTCACCCTTCCCAAGCAAGCCTCAAAAGTCAAAAAGTCTCTTATAAACCCATGCCATTATTACACAAAAGGCCTCAAAAGTCAAAAAGTTCTAACACACATCTATCACTCCATCCATCCATCACTCTCTCTCTCTCCCTTTACAACTCTCTCTCTTTCTCTCTTTCTCATTTCAAATCTCCAAGAAAAAAAAAGATCCCACGTATGTGAGCTCTCGAAGCCTCTCCCTCTCTTTCAAAACTTCAAGTGTGGCCCACTTTCCTACCCCATGATCTCTCATCCTAACCATCCATTCCACATCTCCTCCATTGGAATCAAAGCTAAGGTGCTAAGGAACTCATAGGAGCAAGAAGATTGAACGATGGGTACTCCTCTAGATGTAAAAAAATCTAATTTTTTATAGCCTAGATATTTTTTTTTTCTTCTTTCGTGAGGGAAGTGTAGGACCCACTAATCAATGGTGGAGATCCCACACAATCCCATGGTTGTGGCCTAATGGCCTACCTTATACATGCATGATCCATGCATGGGGCCTTTCTTTATGGGCCCCATCATAGTAGTTTTATTTCATATCATATTATGTTTGGGTCATCTAGACCTTATAACCATGGTGGGGATGGCATCCTCACCATGCATTCTAATTATAGGTCATGCATGTGCAAGATTCATATTGTAAATGTAAATCTAGGTATGATGTGCGGGTGTGATTGATCTTGGGAGAGCTCAATAGTGGCGGAGTCCCTTTCCCTATGGCCAGATTGTCCTTCTATCTCTCTTTTTCCTCATTTTATTTCCTGATGTGTGTGGCCCATTAATGTATTTTATCTAAGTACATGTTGCTGTCCAGGATTTTTTAGACAGTTTCTGGTTATTTTTGGACCAGATTTTTGGACTGTTTGGGGGACTATTCATACTTATTAAATTTACTTTTCTGAAAGGTGGGGATCTCATCTTGATGTCACCTAAATTTTAGCCCCAACTGACCTTCATTGGGATCCCAAAGGTGTGGTCTAAGTGAGGTGGAAAGTCTGGATTTTCTGCACTGTTCCAGCAACATTCCACCATGGACAGTTGGATTTTTGAAATTTATTAAAATATCTATGGGTATTTAAAAATTATAAACATTTTCAGGGGGATGGACTACTTATGGTAGGACCCACCTACAAAATTTTTGGGCCAATGGACCCCTGTACACACCGTAATGATAGCGGGACCGACCCATTATAATATGGTGTCCAGATCAGTCCGATTTTCAGGACAGATTGATTTATGTAAATGAATTAAAATATTTACAGATGTTCAAAAATTTTAAATTTTTTTAGGAATGTGGTATACTTATGTTAGAACCCACCTACCAAATTTCAGGGTCAATGGACCCCTATGCACACCGTGGTGAGGGTCGGACTGGCCCACCACGTTGGGACGTCCAGGTCTGTCCAATTTTTTCTGAATAGTCTATTTTATTTAAATTAATTAAAATACTTAGAAATATCTAAAAATTATGAAATTTTTTGGGAGTGTGGCCCACCTATGGAAGTATCCCTCTGTGAAATTTTAGCCTCAATTAACCCCGTTTGGGTATCCAAAAGAATGGGCCAAGATGGTTGGACTCCCAGATTTTTCTGCTGTGCAATCCAGCAATATACCTTGATAAAATAAAAAAACATAATTCAAAAATATTTCTTCTGATGGTGGGCCATCTTTTTGGATTTCTTCTCATTGTATGCATGATGAGGGACCTTGGCCCTCAATTTTCAGAGTTTTAAAAGCCTTGGACCCACTCCAATGGAGTGCCCAAATTTAGGACAACAACATGTTATAATTATGTTGGCCTTGGGCTGAAATTTTGAGGAGTGGGGCCCACCATATTATAAAGATCTTAGAGAAAATGATTTATACCTTTAGTTCCTTAAATGTTGGGCTTAATGAATATACTTTTGAGGCCCACCACAGTTGAATTTAATTGGGTCCATGAATGTAACTAGTTGTTGAATTATTTAAGGCCCATAGAGTGGATCCATTTGATGTGTTCCAAGGCCCATGGGATTAGGCCCATTTGATGTAATTTAAGGCCCATAGAGTGGACCCATTTGATGTATTCCAAGGTCCATGGGATTGGACCCATTGATGTATTTTAAAGCCCATGGGAGTAGGCCCATTTGATATGTATAAGGCCCATGGGTCGAGAACCATTTGATGCAATCTAAGGCCCACGGGTTATGACCCATTGCAATGCACATAAGGCCCATTTGATGAGTAAAAGGCCCATATGACGTGGCCCATTTGATGTATTTAAGGCCCAATGGGGTGTTCCTAAGGTCCATTGCAATGTGTGATCCCAATCTGGTTTACGTAATGTTATTTACTACGGGCTACACCTTGGGAGCAATGTTGGTTTGACGTCCACATTGTGAGTATAATATTGGTTAAATGTTTACATTGCGACTCTCCCTAGGGCCCATTGGTAGGCCCGTACTTGTTGTATGCAAGCCGTCTAGGCCAGTTGCGTTGTAAGGATAGGGCATTACTTTATAACATGCTTAGTATAACTCCATGACGCACAACTCATTTGTATCGGTCCATTTGATCGGCCTGCTCGTATCGACCATTTGATTGATTTAGCCCATATGATTGATTAGGCCCATCTTGGTATATTTGTGGCCTGTTGCTAAGGCCATATATGAGACCCGTTGTTGAGGCCCACCTTGATGTGTATGAGGCCTGTTGTTGAGGCCTACCTGATGTGTATGAGGCCCGTTGTTGAGGCCCACCTTGATGTGTATTAGGCCTGTTGTTGAGGCTCGCCTTGATGTGTATGAGGCCCGTTGTTGAGGCCCACCTTGATGTGTATGAGGCCCGTTGTTGAGGCTCACCTTGATGTGTATGAGGCCCGTTGTTGAGGCCCACCTTGATGTGTATGAGGCCCATTGTTGAGGCTCACCTTGATGTGTATGAGGCCCGTTGTTGAGGCCCACCTTGATGTGTATGAGGCCCGTTGTTAAGGCCCACCTTGATGTGTATGAGGCCCGTTGTTGAGGCCCACCTTGATGTGTATGAGGCCCGTTGTTGAGGCCCACCTTAAATATATATGAGGCCCATGTTGCAAGGCCCATTGTGATGTATGCAAGGCCCATAAGTCATGGCCCATTGTAATGTATGTAAGGCCCAATTGGTGCGGCCTATTCGACATAATTATGGAGTCCATGTCATTAGGCCCATCCTGTTATATTGGTGACCCGTCCATTGAGGCTCACCCGTGGTATATATTTGAGGCCCATGTGTAGGGCCCACCTATTGTGTATTTAAAGCCCATGGGTTGTGGCCATGGTGATGTATATTAGGCCTATGTGATGTAGCCTATACTGATGTGTATTAGACCCAGGTATGTGACTCACCTGCGAAGTATATTTGAGGCCCATTGTGATATATCTGAGGCCCATGGGTGTGACCCATCCAGATGTATTTGAGGTCTATGGGCAAGGCCCATTGTGATATGTGTTACACCCATAACCAGGGCCCACCTGTTTCGTATATTTGACCATTGTGTGAGGTCATGTGCCCATTATATATTCGATTCTATGTGGGTCATTCCTTGGGGGCAATGTTGGTTAAAAGTCCACATTGTCGACATCGGTTATTGATATCGTTTATGAGTATGTAACATCATAACATCATGATACATGCTCATTCGCATCATCTGCATGTCTATTAAGAGATATGATTGACCATTGCATATGTCATAGTGCTGGTTGTTATGAGACTCCCTAATAGGCAGAGATTGTCTCACATGAGCGCAAGGTTTGCGCAGGATTGATGCATGACTGGATTGTATGACTCATGCATCTTGCATTGTGTGCTGTGATTACTGTATGCCCTAGCGACACCAGGGTCGTAGCCTCCACAAGCATATTGTGGATGGCCAGATGGGACACCGAAAATCTGTTCTACATGGGGTGCTATAGATATCCCTGGGTGAAAGTTTCTAAACCCTCTTGGTTCCAGAGGTTGCTCCAACGTCTAGACCGAGTGGGTAGATGAGTGCTGAGTGTCGATTACCAGATGGATGCGCTCTCCACTGTGTCGTGGTTGGTTGGAAGGGGGTACGACCTTACCTGCCCGAGAGGAGGGGACAATGCTAGGCTGAGTCTGACAAGATCGAGGAATGGGTCTGCTATTGACGAGCCGGGCTCGATATTGATAAGCGGATAGTGAGGTCTCTTTCACTCACCTTGTTGCGGGCGATGGGGCGGCAATCTGGTATGGAGTGTAATAGACCCCAGTGATTTCTCAGAGAAGAACTATACTGATATGTGAACTTATTGAGTAGGAGTGCATGTTCATTCATTCATTCATTCACTATCCACTCGGGCTGGTGATGCGCAACTAATTGTTGTGTATCTTCGTTATGGCAAGGATTTCGGTTGGGCGCGCGACTAACCTGAGATCAGGAGTTTACCACGTTGAGTCAGACTATCCAAATTTATGTATGGGACTGGTTTGGATAGAGGTTCCTTATGGTGGACCCCGTAGCCTGCGATACTACGTACTATCATCCCGACATCATACTCCATCATGGTCATTCCATTAGCACCATATACTGCATATTCCATTACATCTTCGGTGTGTGGCATTGTGGGTTGTTATGTTTCTGTATTCTTGTGACTTAAATGAGAGTGATGATATTTGTTAGCTCTTTCGAATTGTGTATTACATTATATCCTTGTCATTCGACATTTGATTATCTATGACTCATCATTTGCATAGCTGTCCTATATTGCGTATTCTGATATTGATTAACTTATGGACTTGTTCAAACTTCCGCTTATTCTGTTATCGCATGATTATAATCTTGTCAGTATTTCTGTTTACGCTGATAATTCCTGCTCTTATCAGTGTTTCTGCTTATTCAGTCATTGTATAGTTTATGGATTAATAGCTTTTCGGTATTGTATGATTATGATATTGTATTGAATACTTAGCACTTATCTCGTGCACACTCTTACACCACCTTCTAAGCTTTCTATAAGCTTATGCACGATAGATGCGTGCAGGTGATGTTAGGTTGCAGCGGCATTGAGCTTGGAGCGTGCAGCTGTTTTCTGGAGCTTTAATTTTGACATATATATTTTTCTTTCAGCATTGTATTCAAATGATTATATTAGTGGATATGTGATGATGATGTTGCCTTTATGATTTGGGTAAACTTGTGGTTATGCTTATTACTAGTTAAATGTACAAAAAAAAAAAAAATCCTCATTGTAGGATCCCAAGATCGAAAATCTGGCATATGAATGCTAGGAGCCGAGAATGGGGTACTACGGAGGCTGTCGACACCGGATTCGGGGATCGGGATCCCTGTGAATCCGATTTTCGGGTTTGGGGCGTAACATTTTCCCTCAACTGGAAGAGGTGCCTCATATTCGAATACAAGTAGCCTTTACTAAGGCGACCAGTCGAGCATAGTTGTTTAACTTGTCGGATTTCCTCATGGGTATTATATCTTCAAGCGCTTGCATTCCATGGGTGAGGTAAGATCTTACCCTTCATGTCTTATAGTCGACACGTCCCTCAGTACTTAAGGTTGAGGTTGGGGTTAGCCGATGAGCCTTATTACTGAGCTTGGTTGACTGGTTCAACTCAGTCATCAGGTTTCTTTGATTAGCCTAGCTTCCCTAAGTACCTGATATGGCTTGGTGTTCAATGGAGTGAACCGATGGAAGTGACTTTTTAAATGTCGGTTGGTATACTGGCCTCAGTTTTAGTCATCCTCCTTTCTTTTTGTGTTAGCAGTAGAGGGTTCCCCTTCTTCCTTTCACTTCCTATCCTTAGTAGAGTTGCTTCATCCTTGAGTAGCTCTTCGTGAACTGAAGAGCTCCTTAGCATTGGAATCTTTTTTAGATTGGTTAAGTGGGTCGGCAAAGGTAGTCAGGAGGTTCTTACCAATAAAGAAGATGAACTTTCCTTATTTAAGGTCAGCTACCATGGCAGCCAGAGCTATCTAGTTGAAGTAACCATCGATCTGGACAGCTTCAGCGTTGAAACAAATGATGTAGTCTTTTAGCAGCTCGTCCTCCCTCTGAGTGATCGTAAGGAGGTTGATTGATAACTTTCTTATCTTTCTCATTGATAAACTGAGTGATGAAAACCTTATTGAGTTGAGTGAATGAACTGATGGATTTTAGCTTCATGTGTCCATAACATTTCAGCACTGCCCTCGATAAGGTAGGGAGAATGTTAAGCACATCATGGGGCCCAAGGTGCCAAGAAGCTCCATCCAGGCTCTGAAGCACTTGAGGTGCTTGGTCGATTCTTCTGACCCTATATAGGGGGTATTTGGGGCATTCAGAACCTAAACTACAGTTGGGATCTCATAACGTCATCCATGAATGGGGGCTCAACTTCCTCTAGCAATGCATCAATAGAGGCAAGGGCCTTCATTCGGTATGCCTGCTGGATGTCTCCGAGTTGGTCTCAAATCTCCCTCAGCTCTACTTCTCATGGGACTTCACTTTCTTTGCTGGTCTCGGGAGCCTTTCTGCTTCTCTTCTTCTCTAAGGTGTGGCACAAATCAGAGTAGGTAAGCTCAGTTACTTCCACAGTTTGCACGAGGATGCACTTACTTCGTGCCTGCCGATCCTTCACCACATATGAATCATAAGGCGGTTATAGAGGTCAAGGCTGGGTAGAAGCTGCTCCCAATGTCGCACCCTGGTCGAGGAGGGGGTGTCGTCGTTCTATTATGTGCATGATTCAATTGACATTTCCTGCCAGGTCCTCGACTTTGTTTTTTAGAGAGATATGCTGCCCTCCTCGATTCCAGGACCTCTGTGCAACCACCAGTGAAGGAAGGTCAAGCTTAGGATCCGACGGTGACATTTGGGAGGTCTTGAGCTGGTCTTCTAGTACAGGTATTGGCGCAGTGATGGTGCTGAAAGCCTACCTTCTTCCTTTATCCATGACTAAGCAGATAAAAGGTTGATGATTCTTTTGATGTAAAGGGAACCTCTAAGGTGGCTTTGTTGTTGTTCCCACAAACAGTGCCAAACTGTTGATGCTTAAATCTGGTTCACCCTACCTCACCTACTACGAGCCGTTGAGTACCTGGTCGATCATGCCTAACCTCATATAAGCTGCTGAGTACGTACAATTTAATGGAGAACAAGAGAATACACTGGAGGCATCGGTTAAGGTCGAGGACCCTCCGATGCCTAAGTCAAGTATATGAACTCATAGTAGGCGTAATAGAATTGGTATATTTGTGTGCACATTGTTGCATGGAGGGGGGCCTATTTATAAGATCTCTTGATCACTTACATGTTTTAGTTGGTTTGAGGATATGTTGGAGGGCTCGTATTGGAGTCAGAATATAATTTCAAGAATATCTCTGACTTTACCTCAATTGGCATGATTTTCAGCTATAACCTCATTAGATCAATCATATCTTTATATGTTGCAAGATTCTCTCCAGATATTTATAAACTGAGGTCGAGGTCAGTACTCGAGGTCAAGGTTGGTATCTGAGGTAGGTACCCAAGGTACTTGAGGTCCAAGTCATTTTTTGAGGTTGGCAAACAAGGCCGACCTCCAAAGTCATTAGTCAGCGCCTGAGGTTGGGTCGATACTCCATCCTTCTTTGTGGAGTTTCCTATGATCCATCTTTTTTATTCCTCGTCGTCTAGTCAATCCAATTTTACCCATAATAGGACATATGCCAAATAACGGGTTAGATCGACTATTCAAAGCTAGTATGCATCAACATATTGCTACTCCTAGGGACTAGCATCATTATCGGGAATAAGAATAGCCACTAGTTTAATTTGTTAGATAAAATCCTATTGATCCAATGACTATGATTATACAATGGGTGCAATTTTCATCATTTGTCCCATCCATGCCCGAAACCTTATTTCTGCTGTTTTAAAGTCATTACAAGCTGGAGAGAGGAAGGGAGAGAGACATGTCAAGAGAGGAAGGTTAGATGCATGGAGTGACAAAGAGGGCATGCCTGCATGGATGAGAGATTAGAGAGAGTGAAGAGCAGTTGCATGTTACACACGTGCATGGGTGGATAAAGCTACAAAGGAAAGGGGTAGAGGGTGAAGGTTACTCTTATAAAAGGGACAGTCTTGCATGAGAGCAGATTAGGTGAGACCCTATATTTGACTTTGGGGCCACTGTGATGTTTGTGACTACATCCATACCTTCCATCCATATTGAAAGCTCATTTTAGGGCATGATTCAAAAAATGAAGCAGTTCCAAATCCCACATGGACCATAATACATGAAACAATGGTGATTAAGCATTAAAAACTTATTGTGGACCACGAAATCTTTGGATCATGATGATATTTGTATGGTCCCTTAATTTAGGTGTTTGTAACCATATCAGCTGGTTGGATGGAAAATAAATATTCCAATGGAATCCACGAAGTTTTTAATGGTGAGGATTTAATCACAATTGTTTCCTCTAGTGTAGTCTATCTAAGATTTGAGACAGCTTCATTTTTTTGCTCATGCCTTGAAATGAGCTTCAAAATAGTTGGACAGTGTGGATTTAAGGAATTTACAACATTGCGAACCCCACAGTCGGGGGTCCCTCCCACCTTAGTGGATCCTGGGCCTCACTTAATCCGCTCTGGTCTTACACTCACTCTTTCACATGGAGCGGGTAAAATTTGAGCCATCCATTGATTGATAAGCTCACAAGGTTTGCAAATTCTCTAAATATTCCTAACTTATGTTGAAAATTCTTTCTAACTCCTTACTAAAGTTCAAAGTTTACTATTATCCAAAACTAATTGTATGGGATAAGATGTCGAATTACTACTCACATTATATAGTAGAGATAGAAAATATGATAGGTGCATAAGCCATATTGAAAATGTGACGGGTGCATAATCATAATGAATGGACAATCATTTGGATAGGCCAAAATTTTTTGTAGAGATTTTATCTCAATTGAGTTGGTTAAATAGAATAATCAAAATGTTAGAGTCTTCCACTTACACTTTTGTTAAAATTTAAAAGAGATTTGAATTTCGTTTTTCCTCAAAAAACTTATTCAAAAAAGCAAAAACTTTTGAAAAACTTTTAGTCCCACATTATTTAGAGAGAGAACCAGAGGAGTTTATAAATTTTGAATTCTCTAATATTCTTACTTGGAGAATGGAAAGAGTAGGCTCTTTTATGCATTGGATCCAAATCTGCTTGCAATTCCTCCATCGTCTGATATAGATTCTCAAGAACGATTTGTTAAGAGAAAAAAAAAAAAACAAATGAGGATAAACTAATATGTTGTGGATACATCCTCAATGCCCTCTCCGACTATTTGTATGAGATGTATACATGCACAACTTTGGCCAAATATATCTGGAAAGCCCTCAAGTTAAAACACAAGGCTGAAGAAGAAGGTACCAAGAAATCCATCATGGCTAGGTATTTCAATTTTGTTATGATAGATAATAAACCTATCTTATCTCAAGTGCATGAACTGCAAATGATTATAAATAAGATAAAGGTCTTAAAGATTAAAATTTTTTAATCCTTCCAAGTTGGTGCAATAATCGCCAAACTGCCTCCATCATGAAAAGATTATAGGAAAAAGATTCTGCGAAAATTTGAAGATTTCACCTTAGATAAGATTCTGAAGCATCTTCGGATTGAAGAACAATCTCGTTTATGAGATAAGAAAGACGACATAGCTTCCAATGGGGCATATAAGGTTAATCCAGTTGATAGGATATATCAAAATAAAAGTTATCCAAAAAAGTGTAAGTATGGTTGTTTACTAATCACGTGTGTCAGTGTATCAGTAAGTTGGTTGAGCACTTAGAAGCTAAAGACTAAAGACACATAAAGACTTCAAGCATCAATGAGTGAAGAAACAGACAAATGGAGGTGCCTTGGTGACCCTAACCTTAGACCCCATTAGGTCCAAAACAACGGATCATCTAAATGATCTATTCCCTAATAGGTAAAATTTTGCATGATCATCACATGAGCCTTAGGAGCATTTATTTGATCATGGCTAGTTAGTCTTTAAAGGTTTAAAGCTGTGACAAACAAACAACCAAAATCAACAGTTTCGAGTGGATCTCAATCCCATCGACAAGCCATCGATAAGACTCAATACGATTGAATATCTCTTCGATAGAATGGAAAAAAATAGTCTAGCAACCAAACTGCATATTCCTGGATTTTTTCGATCGGATCGAAGGCCAGTTTGATCCTATGGAGGGCTCACTCGATCCCATTAATAGTGTTGTTGAACTAACCATTTTATATATGTTGGAAACCTTTTCTTTATAAATGGCATTCAACACATGGGCGAATGGATGAGTATTGGTACAATTAGAGCCTAGGTGATTCCTGACTCATTATCCCTCTCCTAGACTCTAAACTAAAGATATTCATGTCCCCTTCTTGTGATTAATTACTTTAATGAGCATTTCAAGCTCCATTATGAATGTGTACATGAACTCTCCCTTCTTCTAGAGATTAGACATAAACCTATAGTTAAATTATTGTCTAAACATTTGATAAAACACCCATCTAAGTGAATTCCTACTAAGAACCAATTAAAACCATTAGTTTTAGGAGATTCAGCACAACTCCTTTTATCTTGGCATCTCATAGGAAGATCATTATTGGTAGTCAGTTTGAGGAAGCAGAAGAAGAATGATTTTAAAGATCGGGGGAGTACAAGAGAAGTAGATTCAAGAATTAAAAGACACATTTAAAGCAATGCACTACAACGAGGCTCAATACGACGAGTAAGTTCGTTAATTTAGAGTTTACATACTCTTTCCTTATATGGGATTGTGTATAGAGTTTTTGACCCAAACTCGATCAAGTCCTTATGTAGGCCTTTGATGGGAGTGTACGTTTATTCAGTCCTTGTATAAGCCTCCAATGGAAATGTACATATGTAAGTCTCTATGGGAGCCTCTGGCGGAAGTGTACCCTTGTAAAAGTTAGGAGTGAACCTATTAAAAACTCTTGAGATAGTGAAATTCGATACACTTGAGGAAGAGTGTATCCGCTGAAATAGGCAATTAGCCGAACCATATTATATCCTTATATTTGGGATTGATTATATGGTTGCATTTCTATTTATGCTTGTGGATGATTTGAGTATATGAATGCATAAAATAGATTTTATACAAGGTGCTTAACTTAGATCATAAACAATTAGTATTTTCACATCTCAGCATATATACTAATTGCTTGTAATATTGCATCTCTTGTAGTCCATACAATTGGACCCACTTGACTTGGAAGCCTAAATATTAATTGTTTTTAATTTGAGCATAATTTTCAAGTGGTCCTATTTACCCCCTAGGACTTAGTTGTAATTCTAAGCTCCACTAAGCTTTCGTGTGTCGTGGTAGAAAATCCACGTAATATCAATTAGTATCAAAGAAGGTTGCTCTTCAAGTACTTAACCATCTAGAGTTAGATCCATTGGAGCTCTAGAAGCATGTTTAATGATAGAGGGTGTTGTGACATAGAGGATACATCTTTTGACTTTATACATATAGGTATATCATTCAAAAAAAAAAAAAAAACCGTTGTCACATTTTCAAGGGTTATGGTCATGCTACCTCCATGTCTCCTAACATGTATAAATTCAAAGAAAAAACTATGGCAACAAACAAGATGAGTTTGAGGATTTTAAATTATATCATAAAAAATCCCATAGTGATTGAGACCTTAGATCTATGTAAACTTTAATGGACTCTAACACTTCCACTCTCCCCATTACTAAAGACATGGGAGAAGTTGCCGACCATAATATCTGGGAAGAAGAAGAACAGACATTCTCCTCTAATGATGATGAAGACGAAGACGAAGGAGATGAGGTATTGCAAGATGCCTACAACCAACTTTTCACTAAATGTATGAAATTTTAAAAGAAGCTAGTGAAATTGTGGTTTAGACCGCTGATATTGAAGAATGAGTATGAGACAATGTCCTAGAGGGTGGTGAATAGGACTTTCAAATATTATACCTATTTAAAAACTTCTAATTACCTTCTTAAACAATCATTCAATTTAAATCAAGTAAGGCAATATAACTCTAAAGGCTTCCAAGCCAATAGAGGATCTAAGTGCAAAGGCTGCTCAAGATATACAAATAGAGCAACTACCCTATAGTAATGTGAGCTTGTGTGTGGAATGTGCACGTGTGTGTGGAATGTGCTACCTATCAATCTTAATCATGCATAAACAATCAAGCATTCAAACTTAAATAATCATGATTAAATAGATGCACAAATGACAATTCCAAACACAAGCATGTATAGTGGTTCGGCTACTTGCCTACTCCACTCCCGACAACTACACTCTGTCACGCCCCGAACTCGGGAACCGGGCTTATAAAATTCTCGATCACCGAATCCTGTGCTGACAGCCTCCATAGTACCCCATTCTCAGCTCCCGACACCCATACACCAGATTCCAATCCTGGGATGCTATAAAGAGAATTTCTAATCATCAATATGATTCATAATGAGTATAACCCACGAACAACAACCATAAGAACATCATCACACAATCCACTATGATCAAAAACTTTTGAGTACAATGCGTCTGAAAGAAAATACAAGATAATGCAAATAACGGAAACTTCAAAAGCTTGATTGCACGCTCCTACTGCGCTGAGGCTATGGCTGCGTCCTAGCGTCACCTGCATGCATCAATCATGCATAAGTTTATAGAAATCTTAGAGGGCGGTGTAAGTGTGTGCGCAATATGAGCGTGCTAAGAATGTAAGGTCAGAGTAATGCGGAAACATGCCAATGAGTACATGAATGCAATCAGTCGTACCAAGGCTATGTGGTGCAAGATATGAATACTATCGACCTTGTCAAGATCATGCGATGCGTGATGTGACTCAAACATATCAATCCTCATCCAAATCCACATACAGCTCATCAAATATCAATACAGTTCTCATTCTGAATAATCACCGGGGTTTAGTATACTCCAAATGGCATTGCCGCTCTCCTAGCCACACAGTCTAAGTGAGCGTAAGAAACCTCACTATCCACCTAGTCAATAGTCTACCAATACTTATCCGGCACGTCGATAGCGGATTCATTCATGAGCTGGTCAGACTGAGCCTAGTATTGTCCCCTACCCCCGGGCGAGTAAGGCCACACCCCTTTCCAACCGACCATGACATAGTAGGAGATGCGGCCTCCTAGTATTCATCCCTCGTGTGCTCATATATCCACTCGGTCTCAACGTTAGAGTCATCCTATGGTACTATCGGGTTTAGAGATTTTCACCCAGGGACATCTATGGCACCCCGATGCTTAGTAATAATATTTTCAGTATCTAATCTAGCCACCCACGATGTGTCTGTGGAGGCTAGGGCCCTAATGTCGCTAGGGAAGATAATAATCACAATCACACAAATGCAAGTGCATGAACCACCCTACCAGACATGCAACAATCCTGCACGTACCGCACACTCATGTAGGGCAACTCCGTCTATCAAGGAGCCCATAAACAATTCGCCCGAAGGCATATGCTATGATCAGTCACTCCTCATATCAAGCATACATATGATACGTATGATCATGAATCACGGATCTATACTAAACATGCTATATGATGATAGACTCTGCTCATAAATGAAGACGGGCCTGAACGACCTACACACTACCAGTATGGGCCTATCAATGGGCCTTAGGGAGAGTGATAATGCAGACATTTAACCGACATCATCCTTACAATGTGGGCATATAACCATCATTGTTTCCAAGGCACTACCCGTTGTAAACATCATTATATACACCACGGAGGAATCACGCATTGCAAAGGACCTAATTGCACCCCATTGGGCCTTAAGTACATCAATTGGGCTGTATCATATGGGCCTTATATTCATCAAGTGGGTCGTATCAATGGGCCGCACCAACGGGCGTTACGTACATTGCAATGGGCCATAACCCATGCGCCTTGCATACATCACAATGGCCTCACAACATAGACCTTATATATATATTAAGGTGGGCCTCAACAATTGGCCTTATGCAAATCAAGGTGGCCTCAACAATGGGCCTTAAATTATCTCCAAAATGGTTGAACGATTTGGATGAAACACATGCATCATGGTAGATCCCATAGTGATTGAAAAGATGGATGGCATAGATGAGGTACATACCCATGGTGGGGCCCACACTATTAGGAGGTGTGGATTACAATACATACATCAAGTGGGTCCTATGTGGGGCCTATTATAATGTTTATTTTCCATCCAACCCATTGATAAGGTCACTCAGACCTGGGGCCCACAGAAATGTTTATTTTCCACCCAACCTAGGCCCACTGTAATGTTTATTTGCATCCAATCTGTTCATAAGGTCACGTGGACTAAGGGCCCTCCATAATGTTTATTTGCATCCAATTTGTCCAAGGGTCCATGGTTATGTTTATTTGCCACCGAATCGGTTGATAAGATCACACGGACCTGGATTGAGGAGGAAAAACAAATTTCATATTGATCTAAAACTTTCGTGACCCATAAAGGGTTTCAATGGTAGGCGTCCAACCCACTGTTTCTTATGATGCGGGCCACCTGAGATCCGTATACGGCTGATTTTTGGGTGGCCCACCAATTACAAGGTGTGGATGAGTGACACACATCAAGGTGGGGCCCACAGCTAGGACCATAGGTCCCTGCTAGTCCGTCTGCCTGCTATCAGCCTACTGCTACCCTTTTTTTTCTTTTTCTTTTGAAATCGCAATTCCTGTGGTTTTTGGTAGGTGGGGCCCACCTCAGACAAATCCAACCCAACCATTGGATTATATGGCTCATTACAAACGCATCAAGCCCAATATTTGATGGGTTTTGGCGTACCGAAACATCAGGGGGTATTTTAATGGTGAAAATTCCATTGTCCATACTATAGCCTGTCAGGAAGTCAGATTGGCCTCAAATTTTGTCTCAACGCCTAAAATGGCCTGAAGAAAAGGATGGACAACTTGGATTGAGTACATACATCAAGGTGGGGCCTTCATGAGTGGTCCACCATTTCCTTCTCTTCTCTCTTTTTTTTTAAAGCTTGTAAGTACACACCCATGTTAGTGCACATACTCCACGTTAGCCACACCCGTCCAGCGTCCAGGGACGCTGGATGGCATGGATAAACACATGCATTGTGTTGGGTCCCACATGAACATGGCCCACTATTCTAACCAAGGTGGGTCCCACATAAACGTGGCCCACTTGACCTAGATCAATCTGATATTTATGTTTTCCTTCCATCCGGGCCCACTAACGGGCTGGATGGGGTAGATCCAACACATCCATCCGATGGGTCCCACATGAAATATATGATTCATGGTGGGCCACACTCACTCCTTCATCATCATCACCATTCAAAGAAAGAGAGAGAGAGAGGGAGGGAGAGAGAGACGGTGATAAAGAAGAGGGACCCTGCCACTATGGGCCCTCTATTGATACAACACATACATCAAGTGGGTCACACAACAAGTGCGCCCTTAAAGTTAAAATAAACAATGGATCACCCACCTCTCGGCCTTCTCCTTGCTCCCTTAGGCTCCTAAGCTCCTTGCCTTCAACTTTAATGGAGGTTGATGGGGTTTTGATGGTGAGGATGAGAGATGAGAGGGTAAGGAAAGTGGGCCACACTTGGCTTTGGGAGAGAGGGAGCTTGGACGTGGGATGGTGTGTTGCTTTGGGAGTTTTAAGAAATGAGAGAGAGGGAGTGAGGTGATGGGAATGATATGGATGGGGTGATGTAAAGAAGGATATGGGTTGGGTTGAAAATTTGTAAAAGAGGTATGGTTGTCATTGAAATTTTGTAAAGGAGAATGGTGAGGTAGAGAGAGAGTTGACTTGAGGAAAAAAGGAGGGATGGGGCTTGTACTTGAGATATGGTTGTACTTTATATTGATTGATGGGACATATCATAGAGATTCCCTCGATATTCACAACACGCGGCGTTTCTTTGAAATGAACGCAAACCCATAACTTCTAGCCTAGGTATCGGTTTGGTGCGCGAGTCATGACGTCAGAATAGCGGTGACGGCGCGGTCGTCAAGGTACAAGTTTTGGTTTGAGCCAACTTCGGTATGCGGGACTCGGCTTAGGATCGCATTTAGACGTTAGATACGGGTCGAAGGTTGCTGGAATTCAATTGGAAGGATCGCGGAATCCTATGAAACGGTACGGTCTGGCACACTAGCACATAGGTCTTACACACTCTCTCCTGGAGTGTGTCAGATTTCACCATAAATGGTTTTAAATCAGGTTCACCATTAACCTTTATAGCCCTACACAAAGGACTCAATAATTTATGCTCTTTAGACGAGCAAAGGTCTTATACTAAGAACTTATGTTTAGGCTTCACGACCAAGGTCCCACACTAGGCACCTACGTTTAGGCCCACTAGCCAAGGTTCCACACAAGGCACCTACGTTTAGGCCCACCGGCCAAGGTTCTGTACTAGGAACCTACGTTTAGGCCCACTAGCCAAGGTTCCACACTAGGAACCTAATTGAGTTTGTGGATAGCAAACTCTTAACCTCAATCCTACATAAGGATAGAGACTAAACTTTGGACTCTTAATAATAACACTTACTTGTCGGAATGAGTCTTCTTTTGTAGCTAGTCTCGGCTTGCTTGATCTTCGCTCTTCTGTACATAAATCAGCTCCCCAATGCTCCCCAAATCACTATGTTGTAGTTTACTTGTTGTTTAAGCTTCATGATCAAGAAGCTTACATATGATATTCCTATACAGGTAACCAAGGTAATGGGATTTGGTTGAATCTCTAACAAAGGTTATAAATGGATTTCCTAAGAGATTCAACTAATGGATACACTAGAGTATGGTTGAGACTAAGGATATACCTATAGGTATGGTCTCAATACTCTAATGCAAACTTAAGATCATGTTCTTCATTAAAGTGAGCTTGGAATGCTCATTGAGATGATGAATCATAATGAAAAGAACATGAATCTCATATGGATAGAGTCTAAGATGAGAGATTAAAGCTTGGGACAACCTAGGGACTCTGAAATGCCTAAATCCACAATTTTTACAAAGTTCTGGGTCCTATATTTATAGAGAAAAGGGCCCAACGGATCTATAACGACTAGTTATTGGTGCTACCGAGTGAACCTTCGAAGTACGAAAACATAGTCGGTGGTACTGAATTATCGCTTGATGGTACCGAATTAGATCCTAAAGTTTGCTTGATGATTTTTGTTCCTTTCGATGGTATTAAAAATTGTTCATCGATAGGAGTCGATGGTACCGAATATTCTTCGAAAGCTGCTGGACTGTTTTGGGCACTTTCGGTAATACGGAAGGTATCTTTGGTGCTACCGAAGGTGCCATTCGGTGGCACTTTCTCCTACTGAATGTGGACAGATTTTCCTATTTTAACTTCTTATCCATTAAATCATTTAACAACTTGGAACTTCATAAAGCCAATACTAAAAGGATAGAAAGTATGAACTTAGAATTGACATTGAATAGATGACCTAAGTGGGTTTTCCTATTTATGTTAGAGTCATCTATAGGCAAGATCTTGATCATAGAAGCTTCTTTGGAATATGACTTTGTAGCTTGGGGTTTGGCTCCAGTTACGTCGTCAGTCTTCATTTGCAAAGGACTCATCCGACTACTTGACACAACTAGTCACGTGATTGACAAACATATGTGCAAATAAGTGCACTAACAATCTCTCTCTTTGTCAATTACATGACAAAAACAACCTATCCTAGGACATTTTCATTATACATACCGATGACTTACCAAAACAATAAAAGATTACATATCATGTACTAAATTACAACTCAAATATAAGACTAGATATGTAACATAAAGATGTTACTCCCCTGTAGTTTCTTACATGATTAGCCTGTATGCTGTAGAAAATAACGGAGTGTTTTGGTGGCTGGATAGGTTTCTTCTCCCCCCTTTTGTTAGTTATTGGAAAAGGATTTACCAGGAAGCAAGCCAATATATGATGAAATTCAGTGTAGAGAGAGAGAACATGCAAATCACATAAAGTTGGAACAGAAGAGTCATGAAATATATAAGTATTATGTGATCAAAAGAAATATATAACCCAAGTTAAAAGACATATATAACCATGGCGAAGACTAGCAAACATGAGCATAATAGATATCCTCATAAATCCATCAAAATTACTACCCCAATCTTGGGTAGAATAATCATCATCCAAAAACCACAAGCCCTTGAGGGCATAATCATCTTTAAAAAAAAGTATTATGATCCAGCAACAACATAAGAGACATGATCATCTAGAAGATCCACCCTTATACAAAGGGATATAAGAACGACGAGTTAAAAGCAATTCAGTGATGTGCTCCCTAGTATGTTGAAGAGCGTCAAGACGCAATTCAATCCTAAAGAGTCGATTTTTGCACTACTGGAGGCAAGCATCTATATTTGACTGCCCTTCAAAAAATTGACGAACTAGATCATTCTATCGAAGAAGACGCCCAGTGCTAACTGATAGTGGACTTAGTTCAGCCACTAGGGTGTGACAAGAGTCCTAACCAGTGGCCATGGGAGTGTCTTTAGCTTCTTCACCGCTCCTGCATTCCTGATTCTCTTTAAATGTAGTTGCAAACACATTTAGTTGAATTAGAGTCTCCTTGTAAAAGCACAAGGTAAGATATATCGTACCATAGGTAGGTGGCAAACTAAGGAAATTTGAAAGTTTACAGATAACAATTGGAAAGGGAAGGCCAGTACAATGAATGCCTTTGACGAATAGGATCAATTATTTCAAGATAAGAGTGGGTAGGCATACTTTAATCCCTTGAAAGATATCATACAAGATATTCAGAACAAATGGAGAGATCATATCTCTAGAAACTTCACATGAGTATGCATTGGAACTTAGAATGATGTGCAATACTTTTGTGGTTGAGTCCAAATGCAATGAGTGAAGGAAGTTTCATTTGTTCTGGGGGATTGTGGCACCATTACACAATGATCGAGTTAATTCACCCCAAACTCCAAGATAATTTAGAGGACAATCAGTTGGAAGAATTTGAGTTACTCTGAGGTGCAATAGTTGACTCAGCACCAAAGGAGTGCTCTCCTTGGATTTGATCATGAAGTTAATGCTGATGGATGGAGGGTCATCATTAGTTCAATGGCGAGAGGTTAAGAATTGACGGATGAGGTCATGCTGAACCTCTCCTCCAAAGTACATTAGATTATCTCACCCAATTGATCATAAACAGAGATCAATCCCATATGGTTCGATGAGAAGGGATCAGATCATCCTATCAAACACAATTTTGTTTGGCATATCCATTTTAGTAGGATTAGAATAGGGAGAATGACAATTGTCAGTTCATCTAGTGAAGTGTTCTCCTGTTACAAGAGCTTTACCTTTGTCTTTTACCGTTGTTGAGCTGTAATCATATTTTAGAGAAGTTAATTTAAGGATTAACAAATCTTAACAAAATGCATATGAAGTTCTAGATTCTCAAATACAACAAGAAAAGCATATGAAAATTTTCAACAAGAGTTAAGTTATGCATATGAAACTTTAAATTAACTTATCTTCAAAATAAGATTCCACCTATAAATTTAACAATATAATAAAAGGCTGGAGTCCTCAAATTTCCTTGGAAAATCAATTATCAAGGAAATGGATGAATACTAGAAAAAAAAAAAAAAATCAGCTATAAAATACAATATCCAAAAATCCACAGAGAAAAAAAAGAAGATCCTGATACACAGTTAATCTAGCAAGATCTGTCAACAATATCTTCTTGTGGGCATGACAGAAGTGCCGTAATCTGTTCCACCGACTGTTGGAGTGAGTGGAGCTTTTCTTCCATTGACTTCGCCATCTCGCCAAGTCTTGATTGCTCCTCCAAAATTTGCATGAGAGTATTATTTTGAGGAGTAGAAAATGTAGGAGAAAAAGTTGGTAGATGAGTATCTAAGCCTTCCTTAACAATTTCATCTTCCTTATTCGAAAAACTCTTCTTCTGTCAATATTGAATTATCAGTTTCATTCACAGAATTGAGATTCATTTTCCTGATACTGTGTACATTGATTTTTGGGGCTAATATAGTTTCACCTTCAATGTAACACCCCGGATTTTTACCAATCTGGAGTTAGGCGTCCTTAAGAAATGGGTCAACCATAGCACCTTGGTAACTTCTCAAAACTCGAGTCCAAAGCCAGAGAAATCATTTAGAACCTAATTCTTTAGAAATTTAACATGTATTAGCCAGCGCTACACTAGATTTCCTACAAAATTAGCACCAACCACTTTAAATACGATCTGTAAGACCCAAAACCTCTAGAATTGTGAACACTACGTTACCCTGAAATCTAGGATCCAACTCTAAACCCAGTTGCTCTCGGGAATGCTTTGTAACTTTGTATCGATTTTAGACCACACATCGAGAGTCTGATACCTATGAATTTAGACCATTACGACCGCCTAGTTGAAATTAACAATCACCTAGAAAATCAAGCCCAACCAATGTCCTGAGATCATTTTATTAAGCCCGGAGTGAAGAGAGTAGGAAAAGGAAGATTTTTAGAAAATTAATTATATTTTTAAAGGAATCTGGAACGTTTCACTTGCGTGTTATTTTTAAGCGTTCTAACCATTAGAATTCGACACAAATTCACCCTCGGATCAGGATAGGTGGCCCTTACATGTCATAGCACTTGTGGCCCTGATCGAGTTTCGGTGACCGCTGAACTGAAACTGGTCTGCCACGGTCGATCTGGAAACTCTACCGGAATGAAAAATTAGCTTAACCTAGATCTAATATTAGAAAGCTTAAGTCCGACGGCATTTAGCAACAGGACTTTCAGAAATGCTCCGTTAGATCGGAACAGACTCGATTTGGTTATAACCTAAGTATACCTTGGCCTTAAGTCTATTTTTGTCAAGTTTAGGCTTATAAATAGGGCTTAAAACCCTCATTCCAAATTCTATACAAATTTTCAAACCCTAGCTTTCCAAGAGGGAGAAAATAGAGAGAAAGTGAGGGAGAAGTTGGTGCTGCTTCCTGTAATTCTTCCCAGCTTTGCTACGTGCCTAATCCATCTATCCTTATAGTTATTCTGGTGTTTCTGATCCCGTTCTTATGTAAGAAATCCTAACCCTAACCTGTTTTGAAGCTTAGACAAGCTGTAGGAAAGTTGTAACTAACCTTTTTCATGCCATAAGTAACGTATCCGCCGTTAACGAAGACACATCGTCTGAATCATATCGAATACGCATTTGCTGGTTTAAGGTGCGGACTATATGCGCTTAGGTTATGGTTTTCAATACTTTCAATGATAGTTAATGATTTATTCATGTTGTGAATGCAATTACACATGCAAAATGTGCTATTTATTTTGTCTTCCGTATACGTATACTCTATATTGTAAATACTATATTTCACGTACATGTTAGAATACACGTATGCGTATGAAATCTGTTGATATATTTGTCATGATTAATGATCGTTGTTATATGCCTGATATGTATACGGCAAATCCTTGGTAAGAGGACTTGCCCTAATATGCGACGGTGTCGACATACGTGATGTATGTTGAATAGTGTAAGCTAAGTGTTTGTTTAAATGTCCAAATGAGATAATGGTTAGAAAATATGTTTGCTAAGATGGTTGGGATATAGATTTCAACCATAATGTTTGTGTGAATGATTTTCTTCATGAATCATGTGACTTAGAATATCCATGCTAAATGAGTGTATGTTTCCTCCATGGATTATGTACTTGGTTGAATCATGTTAAATGTGTGTATAAATTCCTGCATGCACTATTTACATTTCAAGCTATACTTCGTTATTGTTCATGTGAATGCAGGATATGAATCATATGCTAGTTATTGTATGTGTATGTGAATGGGGTTGTGTTACAATCCAAGCAATCGGAAATCGTTCTAAAAATAGTGTTGAGGTTGTTTACGCCACACAGGATGAGTTTAGCGAATCTGAGTCGTTCTTGGGGTGTTCGGCAGTGGTTAGGCCACACGAAGTGCTTATGCATTCCATGTCGTTCAACTCAACGTGCGCTTGGCCTAGTTGAGCTTATCAACTAACTCGCTTGACCGATGTTTGTTTACCATGTTTGGTCGCTACTGCATGAACCTAAGGTACCAAACTTACCAGTGAAAATTCCCTCTAACCTTGGTACCTCAATCCACTAAGACTCATGAGCCGATTATGGTGGTATGGGACACTATATTCGTGCTGTCGGCCTACATTGATTGGTGACGAGCCCTCTATAGTGACCTCGAGTATATCCTGATAGTGCATAAGGGCGACGAGTCTTGTTGCAGTATGTGGGATATAATTAGGCCTGTATTGATAAGGTGATGGGGGAGAGGAGCAACGATTGCGCGCAACAGCCCTGGAAGCCCTTGCAGTGACCTAGAACTGTGACATCGTATGAGATTATCTCAGACTGACGACTCGAGAATGGATCACTATTTGGGTAATGATACAAGGGAGTTACCTTAGCTTCCCAATCCTACTGTATGAAAAGGACTAATAAGAACTTGGTAATCATACTCATGATATCACACTACATGTGCCATTGGCGTTGGTGTGAGAGCACAATGGTAGTAATTCATGCCGTGATCGTTAGATGATGTCGCATGAGGGAGTTTGTGGTGAGGGCATGCATCATTACCTCATATCATTCTTGTATTAACAAGAGTATCTAGGATATGTTTGATTGTACTGCTTTATCATTACTGCTTGATTGAATTGTAACATGTTGACCTTTGCTGTATATAGTTTCCACTGAGTTGATCACTCACTCTCACGTTACGGGACGGTATTAGCCACACCAACCAGTCCCTGTTTTAGTTTCAGATGATGGCGTTGCTTGTGAAACAGAGACGGACTTTATGATGATGGGGAGAATTTCTCCTATATGCAGGTTTTGATCGACTGGGTTACAGGGTTACTGATTAGATGCCAATACACTTGGTATTTTTTCTTTTATTTAAACACTCATGTATATTCTTTTCTTTCCATTTTTGGAGTATACATGTATATATTTAACCTGGTAACATGTTCACACTCTGGAGACTTATAACAGTCTATATATGTTATATATACTATTACAGTCTTCCGCTCACATAATTTAACTGTCTCTGGAGTATGATATGTTGTTTTGGCTTAATCCCACTCATGTTTAATACACTAACATAGACAACATTCAATCATAAGCATTTATGTTGCATAAGTGATGTTCTGAAACTCGGGAGTGGAGTTTGTGCTCAACCTCCAATTTTCGATATGTTACATTCAAGCACCCTAAACCCACATTGATGGACCAACTTGCATAGCAAATGTCCTAAAGGTATTGCTGTGAAGTTAGACTCACATCCTAAAACTATTTGATCTTATATTAAAGTAGGCAAACATAATGGTTCCCCTTTACCAATATGATATAAGGTCTTGTAACAACTCATGTTTAGAGATCCTAAACCCTAGCTTGCTAATAGTAAATCAACCAAATCAGTCATCTAAACTGTAAATCCGGTTGATCTTTAACCAAAGATAATTAGTAAAATTACTAAGACAAACGAACGGCTTAGATCACACTAATCATTGCATGGGCCCCACCTTTGGAGTCGTGTGCTAGCACGAACAATGCACTCCTATCTCCCACAATGCATGAGACCGTGTATTCGGTCAAGCGAGGTCTGACCTGATAAAAATTAGAAAAATCTAAAATTTCGTCCCTTTCTCCCGCCACTTACAATTTCAAACGAACCACGTTCGTTCGTCAATATGAAATGGCCCACTGTCAGATGCCACCCTTAAAATCCAAACCAGTCATCTTCAACTGATGATCCCACCGTCCATAACCACGTTCAATTTATACGTGGTGATACACATGCAAGTGCACGATCACCCACTCCAGATAGCGTGGCACCACAAGCTCTCGCCGGATATAGAATTCCACATCACCATCACACGCTGGCAAATCCGTTCTCCCAGTGAGTTCAAGACCTCGCCCATGCATCACACCGAACCTAATCATGCCTACTATTTCCAAAAATAGCTCCCTATTCAGCAAAAGGTGGAAAGAATATTATCCGTTTTTAGCAATATTTGATCTCAACCATCCCTCACTTTCTGGAAGGTTCGCTCGAGTGATCTGAGGTGACAAAAATAGCGCTACCAGAAATTTCTCCTAACGACGAAGTAATGCCGAGAAATTGAAATGGCGCAATAGTTTTGGCATCAGCAAAGTCGTCCAAATCAACGACTCTCCTTACACTTAGGATGGACCCCACACATCTTCTAGGAAATATCAGAACCATCCAAACGTCCCAGATCATCGGATCATATGGTCATTTCAAAAATGCCATGATCGACTGGTCATCTTCTTCTAATCAGCCAAAGAACCCACTTCCTTGAAATTAACCCATTCTCTAATCCTAAGCGTCCAAGTTGTGGCCCACCTTACTAGAAACTCATCGAGCATAGCTGTTTGGGCCCATGCAAACACTCGACCATACAAGACAACCCTTACAACAGGATTCTTGATCCTTCCATCTCTAATATTTCAACTAATCCCATGATTAGCAATTAAAATCGCTCGAAGTAGTAGAAAACCTATTTATAGTCCGAAAGTTAGGGTGACATTTGAGGTGAGATTACAAGAAGAGAGAGAGAGAGAGAGAGAGAGAGAGAGAGAGAGAGAGAGAGAGTGCGTGAGCGGCGCCCGTGGCTGGGCCCCTGGGTCGTAACTCGACCGAGTTACTGGGTAGGATAGATCCATGACTCTATCCTCCTGTTAGTAACAGGACTGATAAGGATCTGGGATAAAGGGAAGGAAGGATCCTTCCACATCAAACCGTCGCCACCACCCAAACCAGCCCGACCCTGTAAAATCCGGGTCGACTCAGCATAGATACGAGAGTTATCATCGAGTCAATAACGTCTCTGACTCAACCTTCCCAGTGCAGCTATCGTGCTCATGCCATCAACCGTTATCACCAACAGCAGGTCTTGACCGTCCCATTGTAGTAGAGAAGAAAGTTGAGTGGAGAAACCGCTGGCTGCAACAAATCGCTGGCATATACCCAGCTCAATCCAAATCGAGTGAGTCAGCCCTGCGCCAACTCGTCGTCCCAGCTGATTTCTTGAGCGACGCAAATCTTCCCTGGACTGCTAGAGAGAACCAACCTCCGTCCAGGTATTATATAGAAACCCAACCATTCAATCTATAGCCACTTAACTCATTAATAACTCGACCTAACCTTCTGCTGAGTCTTACCAGTGTTATCCCAAAATGCAACTAGGAGACCTAGATCGAGTCAGAGATCGAGTTCCCTAATTCAGACGAATTCGGAGCAGAACATACCTCATCTAAACTCTTTCAGTAAATTAGAACGACCCCTATTCAGGTATAAAATCAAAACCCTACAACCTGTAGTTAAGATCTCTCTCAACTCAATCGTGAGTTGACCCATCTAATTTCCCAACTGAGTCAGAACTAAACAATCCTCAAGCTGATGACAAGGATCACCTAAGGAGAGCTTGAGAAGCCTCATCAATCCAGGAACCAATATCTGTTTAGGTAGTTTTCCTAAACTCTAAACTCAACTAGTTTGTTGGTTGAGAATCCCAACCAAGTCAACTTAGTAATGACTCACTGGGATCTTGTATTGACTCATTCAAGTGCTACTTACAATTGTTCACCTTGAAGAATACTCTTCTTCAACAAATTCCAAAAACAAGTAAGTAATTCATAAAGTTTATGTGACTAATGACACGTGCAAATATTAACTAGAAATCTAAACCCATACTTACCTGAATTTTAGGACTCTTGAACTCATCTTGTAAGGACACCAAATCAGGGACAACACCCACCTAAGGTGAGGAATTACCCTCACTACTCCTTATATTCATTAATTTCTATCTTAGTTTGAAACTAAAGTTTAGAAAATTCTAGAATATTGTGAATATTATTTCATTCCTTTCATTCTTATTTAGTGTTGATGAGCATGAAGTAAGGATTTAAATCCTATTACTCTAATCCTACATTAATTAACCATGTGTATAGAATTTAGACTTACATCCTCTACATTACATTAATGATTGCTTTATTATAAACATACTTCTATTAATCATGTCATGAGCCTTGAAATTTCATTTCAACTTATATTGTAAATTGTATGATAGAGAATAAGTGTGGAATGTCTTCTTTTGTAAGAAATGTAGAATGAACTCTTAATTATTTCCAATAGTTTAATCATACTTGATCTTGACATGCCACATTTGTTGGCCCTTATTTGAGCTTAGAGGAATTATAAAAATCCATGTTGAACTCATGGTTGGATGTTTAATCTTTTATTAAGAATCTTCGGATTTGATTATGTTTACAAATTGAGGAGCAATCTTGTCAAATCTAAGGAATGTACATGGATACCATGGTGCATAACATCCACGCTTGACATGTGAGCTTTACCAAGTGCTCGATATAAGCGACATTCTGTTAGGTTTACTAAGAGTTCTATTACTTAAGTTAAATTGTCAAAATATGTGCATTTGCACCACTATGGGCCGCTCACTCTTTACATGAGGCTTTTTCGGGATTAGAACCTCCTCAGGTGTATTCCTGAATATTTTTCCAAGAGCTTAGACATCATTGGGCGCCCTCACCTACATGATCTTTTCCAGGTAGTTAGTCTACTGCGGGCAACCTTTTCTTTTGATAGTTGGATATACATCCCTAGATGTATGACTTAAACATACATTTATTCATCCATGCATATGTACATATAATATTACTATCTTTATGAAATAGATATATGTTAGTTTAAACTACGTTGGAATGCTTTCATATGCATGAATCTTTGAGAAAAATTTCCACTAAGTTATCACTCATCCAATCGTGTGGTTGCACCAAATAGATGCAGGTTTGATGGCGGAAGGAGGCCCATTTGATGGGATCCCGGGGATGGCTGAAGAGGAGTTTGGCGAGGAAGAACTTTATGCCGATGTAGTTGAGCCATTGGAGCTCAACTAATATTTTAGGATCTACATACTTTCGTACTTCAGACTTTGTGTTTTTCTTGAATTGTAATAATAATCCCCCGCTGAGGGATTTCATTTTGATTTCATTTACTTGTATAGAACTCCTTCGTTATTTCTCATGATATCCTTAGTTTATGTAGTAGTTACCTCACTTGATGTTATGAGATTTGCTAATGATTAGATATATGTTAGTTAACTTCATAACGTGATACTTGGGTTCTCAACGAGGAGAAATCATCCTCCGATTATGAGAACCAGGGTGTTACAGGTCTTCACCATGAATGGTGTAAGGTCAGTATGATTTCCCTATCTAGGATAGATGTTGAAAATGCAAATCAGATGAAGTACATGATAATCAGGGGACATATTTGTGGCCCGTAGTGCATTCTCGTGATTCCAAGGTACATTGTTCCCATTGCACAAACATTTAGTCCAAACAGCCCCTTTTGCTTTAGTGAGTAGGTTTAATTCAGTGGGTGGTTTGGAGTCCAATGGTATTCCTATAAGAGTTGAAATGCGATATGGGGTGATTTTAAATATTTGACCATCGCAGTTAACTTTGAAACCCCTAGATAGTATGTAATGAGACAAGAATGATCGGACTAAGGTTTTGTTAACTGGCCTTCCAAACGACAAAACTTACAACCATCCCCGTGGTGAAAGAATTTCCTGAACTTTAAATTTTTCAAGACAGTTCACATCTACTCTTCTTTCACACACAATCCTTCTCTTCAAAAATTTAGCAGTAATGGGACTGGTAGAATCAGGTTTTGAAGAGGTCGAGGGTCTAGACACTTGGTTAGAAGATCATCCACGCTTTGGAATGCAGAGTTTTTACATAGTTTTAGTTGAATCTTCTCCATCATGCTTCATCTTGGATTTATTTACTCTAGGCAGTGATGACTCCATTTGGGGAAATGAAGAGGAATGATAAGGACCTATCACGAGAAGACAAAACTAAGGCAAATGATCCTGGTTTTTGAGGTGTAAAGAGAAAACACTAGGAGATACCTTAGATTTTGCTAATTTTGGTTGCATAGCCCTTCAACCGAACTTGCGAAGAAATAAGAGAAATAACAGTCTAAATGGAACTGAGCAATGAGGGATTTAAGTAATTTGACATGACTTGATTTTGGTAGTACCAAAGGTAAGTTCGGTGTTATCAAAGTATCCCTGGAACTCAGAAGTTATTATAACAGCTTTTCCTAATATACAAATTATGTTCATAATATGATTTGAGAGTGAAGATTCAGTATGAAATCACCAAAATGTTTAGAGGCCAAGAATCCTTTGATTTATTAATTGAACCAATCATCAGGCTCAATCCTTTGATTTGACTCTAATGTTTATATAGGAGACATGATCCTCAGATATACCTATTCGGCTCAAGTGGACCATTGGGGTCGCTTTTCAATATTCTTGAGGGGATGATGTGATGTGAGCCAATAGACTGCACATTTGGCTCTCATCCTTTGCACTTATATGTTTTTCTTCTATTTTATTCTTCAATTTGGGAATGATTGTATTCGTAGATGCCATAAGTATTTTTAGTGAATTTTGGTCATCTTCACTTTTGGACTCACTGTTTTCAAAATTGGATTCATCTGTGTCATCCCATGCGGCTACCATAGCTTTTCCTTTTGATTTCTTGGATGGACACTTAGTGGATATATGTCCATACTTTTGGCAATTATAAAATTGAAATTCTTTGGACTTCCTAAAGGTTTTGCCTATTTGGCGTTTGTGGTCCAATTGAGCTCACTTTGTTATTGTATGGTCTCCCACGGTTCTTGTTGAAGAATTTTTTGAACCGTTGAACCAACAGAGCTACTTCCTTATTAACATTTTCATCTTCATTTTCTTCTTCCCTATTATATTTATGTCTTTGGTAATTTTGAGGGCATTGTTCTTGGTTTTTGTAGAAGGTTTGAAGTGTAGTTCAAAGGTTTATAAGGAACCCATTAGTTCTTCTACCTTCATTTCTTCTATGTTTCTACATTCTTCAATTGTAGTGACCTTGGAGTTGAAACGTTCTGGTAAGGATCTCAGAATTTTCCTAGTATTTTGGGTATTGGAATTCTTTCTCCAAGTCCTCCCATGGAGTTGCATAAACCATTTAATCTTGTGAAAAACTCTATGAACGTCTCATCTTCTATCTTTATTTGTTCAAATTGAGATGTTAGGAGTTGAAACCTTGACATTTTTACCATGTTAGTACCTTCATGGGTAGTTTCTAATAACTCCCATGCTACCTTGGAGTTTGCACACATACTTATCTGATGAAATACTTCTTGTGAAACTCCGCAACAAATTGTATTCATGGCTTTGGCTTCACATATCCTCATCTCTTTGTCATACTAGGTCCATATGGCCTTTGATTTTGGTTTGGTGATTGTTGTGCCATCCTCGAGAATAATTTGTTCTCTTGGTGCAATATATCCATTTTCAACAATATCTCATACATCATTATCTAAAGCCCCGAGAAACTATATTATTTTGGCCTTCCAATATGCATAGTTTGTTCCATTAAAGATGGGCGGTCGTGAGACAGAAGGTCCCTCTCCTTTCCCCATAATTCTTTCTTCAGTCAAAATCTTCCTCTAAGTTGTTAGACCTTTTTCAAAGGAACCTCTCTCTGATACTAATTGAAATTGTGATTTAGACTACTGATACTAAAGAATGAGTATGAGATCATGTCCTAGAGGGGGGTGAATAGAACTTTCAAATATTTTTCCCATCTAAAAATTCCTAATTACCTTCTTAAATAATCATTCAGTTTAAATCAAGTAAGGCAATATAACTCTAAAGGTTTCCAAGCCAATAGAGGATCCAAGTACAAAGGTTGCTCAAGATGTACAAATAGAGCAACTAGCCTATAGTAATGTGAGCTTGTGTGTGGAATGTGCTACTTATCAATCGTAAGCATTCATCTAATTATGCATTAACAATCAAGTATTCAAACTTAAATAATCATGATTAAATAGATGCACAAATGACAATTCCAAACACAAGCATGTATAGTGGTTCGGCTACTTGCCTACTCCACTCCCGATAACCACACTCTCTCATAGAGTATGTCTGTAACACCCCGAATTTTTGTCAGCCTGGGATTAGACGTCCTTAGGCAATGGGTCAACTAAAACACCTGAAAAATCGCTCAGAACCCAATTCCATAGCCAAAGAAATCACTTAGGACTAATTCCTTTAGAAACTAAGCATAAGTTAGCTAGCGCTACGCTGGAGTAGCTGTGAAATAGTCCCTGACCGCTTTAATCGAGTAGAACCAATGACTCTATAATACTCTAAAACCTCGGATCAAACTCTAAGCCGGTTTGTTCTCTGGACCACTTTGAAACTTTGTATTGGATCTAGACCGCGCGTCGAAAGTCCGATACCTACTATCTTAGACCGTTAGAACCGCCTATCTGGACTTGACAATCATTTCGAAAATCAAGTCCAACCGACATTCACGGGCTATTTCATTGAGCCTGGACTGAAGAGAGTAAGAATAGGGACAGATTTGAAATTTGAAATTTAAATCTGGCACACGACTTGACATGTCAGTATTAAGCATTCTGACCGTCAGAATTCAGCCAAATTACACCCTCGGATCAGGAAAAATTTCTATTTCATATCATGAGAATTGCAGACCTGATCTACGTGCGGTGACCGCTGAACTGAAACTGGACCGCCACGGGCGATCTACGAACACTGATGATCTGAAAATGGGATGTGAGCGACATCCGACAAGTACGAACTTAAGTCCGATCGCGTTCAGCTAGGGGACCACCAGAAATGTCCTTTTAGACCGAAACAGCCCCGATTTGGATATACCCTAAGTATACTTTGTTCCCGAGCCTATTTTGGGCACATTTTGGCTTATAAAAGGGGTTGAAACCCTCACTCCTCTCTCCCATCCGAAATTGAGAAAAATCCTAGATTGGGAGAGAGAAAAGGTGAGAGTTTGTGAGAGAGAGTGGGAGAGAATTCCTTGCCGCTTGTGCTACCTGTTGTAAGTGCCTAAGCAATATACTTCAATCACTTTGCCGATGATTTCTGTCTTTCTAGGTAAGAAAATACCCTAGATAGTTGTTGATCTAGTGTTCCTCCATTTTCATAGCATGTTAGCTGATAGATCTTGTAAATCAGGTTGTCTATTTGCCGTAGACGAAGCGTATACGCTCCGTTCGAATTCACACACCTATAAGAGAAAAGGTGCGGATTTTAGACACTTTGATTGACTGTTTCCAACGCTTTCAATGTCGTTTAATAGTAGATTATTGACGGCAACGCCGTTTGACATGTACAACATGCTGTCTGTTTCCTGTTTCGTAAATAGACGAAGAATATGAGATTTAGGGCATTTTAGTCATTTGTAGGAAATACTGTTTTCATCCATAATTTGCTGATGTGATTGACATGGCTTATTGTCGCATTAGAATACTAGGAATACATGCATAATTAGTTTGGCGAAGAGATTCGCCTAAATGCACACTTTGAGTCGACATACTATATGTAGACTTAAGTGTGTAGTGTAAGTGTTTGTATAAATGCTTGTATTAGTATGTATTGAATTAAATGGTGTTATGAATTAGTTTGAGATTGATTTCTCAATTAATATGCTGATGTAAATGATTTTCTACATGTTGGCTATATGCATGATTTCATTGTATGTATGAAATGCATATGTTGGAAGATTTACTTAAGTTGTATGCTATAACATGTGTTAACATGCTCACATGGTTGTATTTCATTTCCAATACTCTCACATGATTGCTGATATGAATTCATAATTGTTTGGGACTATACCTAGTCCAAGCAGTCGGCAACCGAGCAAATTCGTAGTTGGCTTATCTTTGCCACGAACGACGCAACGATGAACGCAAGCCGTGTTTTGGAGTTGGCGGCAGTGGTTAGGCCACGCGAGGTATTTTACGCACTTCATGTCGTTCGACTTGAGATGCGATCGTGCTAGTCGAGCCCGTCAAGTAACCCGACTGGCCGTTGTATGTTCACCCTGAATGAGTCATAACTGCTTGAACCTAGGGTACTGAACTTACCATTGTAAACCCTGTCAACCATGGTACCTTGATCCACAAAGACTTATGAGCCAGGCATGGTGGTATGGGACACCGTGGTTGAGCTGTCGGCCTACGCTGGGGCCACAAACCTCCCCGTAGTGACCAGTGAGCACCTATGACTCGTGAGCAGATTATGCTGGTATGGAACACTATATTCTTGCTGTCGGCCTACATTGATAAGGTGATGGGGAGCGGTGCAACGAGTGCAAGCAACAGCCCTGGTAGCCCTTTGTAGTGACTGTGAGCGTATTCTGAGTCTACGGGAGGCGACGACCCTTCCGTAGCAGTGAGAGTACAATAGGCCTGTATTGATAAGGTGATGGGGGAGCGGTGCAACAAGTGCGGGCAATAGCCCTGGCAGCCCTTGCAGCGACCTACAAAATATACATCGTATGAGATTACTAGGAGTGACGACCCTAGACAGGATCTGTGTTGGGATTGATATAAGGGAAGTACCTTAGTTTCCCAATCCTGCTGTTTGAATGGACTAATAACAACTCGGCAATCATATCACCATCACATTGCATGTGCCTGGAAGATGTGGAGCACTGAGCGGTACGCAAGCATGCCGCGGACGAAGATGGTGCCGTATGAGGGAGAATGTCGGTGAGGGCATCCATCATGTCATGTCATATTGCATTAACAACAGTATTAGAATTGTTTGATTTACTGCTTTACTATTATCGCATGATTGATTTGATAACATGATAATCTCTACTCTCTTATCCCACTGAGTTGATCACTCACTCCCACGTTACGGGATGGTGTTTTCGGACACCCACCAGTCCCTACTGTGATTGCAAATGATGGCGCGGCCTGCGAGGCAGTGCTGGACTTGATGATGATGAGGAGGATCTCTCCTTTATGCGTGTTCTGATTGACGGGATTACAGGGAGGTTGATTAGATACCTTGACACTTGTCATTTTATATTTTTAACGCACTCATGTATATTCGTTTTGTCTACTTTTGGAGTATACATGTATGTATATAATCTGGTAACATGTTCACACTCTGGAGACATACAACAGTTTATATATGTTATACATACTATCACAGTCTTCCGCTTGCTAATTTAACGGTCTCTAGAGTATGATATGATGTTTTGGATTAATCCCACTCATGTTTAATACATTAACACAGACAACATTCAATCATACACGTTTATGTTGCATAAATAACATTTTGAAACTCGGGAGTGGAGTTTTTACTCGACCCCCGATTTTCAGGATGTTACAATGTCGGATTTCACTATGATAGTTTTAAATCAGGTTCACCATTAACCTTTATAGCCTTACACAGAGAACTCAACAATTTATGCTCTTCGTACGAGTAAAGGTCCTACACTAAGAACCTATGTTTAGGCCCCATGACCAAGGTCCCACACTAGGCACCTATGTTTAGGCCCACCGACCAAGGTCCCACATAAGGCACCAACGTTTAGGCCCACCGGCCAAGGTTCCATACTACGAACCTACGTTTAGGTCCATCGGTCAAGGTCCCACACTAGGAACCTAATCGAGTTTATGGATAGCAAACTCTTAACCTTAATCCTACACGAGGATAGAAATTAAACTTTGGACTCTTAATAATGACACTTACTTGTCAAAATGAGTCTTCTTTTGTAGCTTGTCTCGGGTTGCTTGATCTTCGCTCTTCTATGCTTAAATTAGCTCCTCGATCGCTATGCTATAGTTTACTTGTTGTTTCAGCTTCATGATCGAGAACCTTACATATAATGTTCCTATAAAGGTAACGAAGGTAATGAGATTTGGTTGAATCTCCAACAAAGGTAATGAATGGATTTCCTAAGAGATTCAACTAATGGATACACTAGAGTATGGTTGAGACTAAGGATATACCTATAGATTTGGTCTCAATACTCTAATGCAAGCTTAAGATCATGTTCTTCATTAAAGTGAGCATGGAATGCTCATTGAGATGATGAATCATAATGAAAAGAACATGAATCTCATGTGGATAGAGTCTAGGATGAGAGATTAGAGCTTGGGACAACCTAGAGACTCTGAAATGCCTAAATCTATAGTTTTTACAAAGTTCTAGGTCTTATACTTATAGAGAAAAGGGCCCAACGGATCTTTAACGGCTAGTTATCGGTGCTACTGAGTGAACCTATGGAGTATCGAAACATAGTCAGTGGTACCGAATTATCACTTGATGGTACCAAATTAGATCCTAAAGTTTGCTAGATGACTTTTGTTACTTTTGGTGGTACCAAAATTTGTTCATCTATAGGAGTTGGTGGTACCGAATTTACAGTCGATGGTACTGAATATTCTTCGTAAGCTGCTGGCCCGTTTTGGGAAATTTCAAAAATACTGAAGGTATTGTTCGGTGGCACTTTCTCCTATTGAATGTGGATAGATTTTCCTATTTTAACTTCTTGTCCATTAAATCATTTAACAACTTGGAACTTCCTAAAGCCAAGACTAAAAGGATAAAGAATATGAACTTGGAATTGGCTTTGAATAGATGACCTAAGTGGGTTTTCATATTTAGGTTAAGAGTCATCTATAAGCAAGATCCTGATTGTAGAAGCTTCTTTGGAATCTGACTTTGCAGCTCGGGCTTTTGCTCTAGTTGCATCATAGGTCTTCATTTGCAAAGAACTCATCCAACTACTTGACACAACTAGTCACATGATTGATAAACATATATGCAAATAAGTGCACTAACAGTTAGGTTTGGTTGTAAATAAGAATTAATTGGCTGACCAATTAGAAAAAGTAAAATTTGAAAATTCCTCCTTGATTCATGAAAAGAAAAATCTTGAGTCTAATCTTTCTGAGACTCTAAGGGGATGTTAGGTTCTTGAATTGAAACTTGATATAGTAAAATCTAAAAATCAAAAACTGAAATTTCAAGTCAGTCAACTTGAATCCAATCTTATTGATGCTAAGATTACTCAAGGTGAATCACAAATATGTAAATCTGTAGGCATGGGTAAGCCTTTTAGGGACAAGAGAGGTCCTAGAAGCAATAGGAATATTCATGTTACAATCTTTGTCCCCGTGGTAATCTAAAATGACTTTATAACTTCACGGAGTAAAGCTAGAGTCTCTTCCGTGTGCCATGAATGTGAAGAAATTAGCCATAGGAAATTTGAATGCTTAATGTCCAAAAGGTTACATTCCACCATATTCCCACGTTGAATAAGTAAATTTATTTGAATTGAGAAAATGGCACACTCTAAAAAGAGTCCAAGACGACCACCGAAACATTAAAAAATAAAAAAAAGTTCTCATCCACTCTAAAAATGAATATCCATATGAGGAAGTTGGCAAAACAAGTTTCTCTTTTGAATGAGGGAACTAGGAAAATCATTAGTCGAGGCAACAATTACGTATAGAAAAATCCCCTACCAAACATAGATCTTCGAGTAGAGATGCACTGAGAAAAGAAAACTCTCTCCTGAAATTGATCTAAGTCGTAGGAAATTCACACCCATGTGGGTTGTAAAAAAAGGATAGGTGATCTATAAAGATCTATTTGTGCTTAATAGGTAAATCTAAAGATTTTAACCTCATTTTCATTTTGGTATTTTAGCTATAAAGTTGCTTCATTTTGGTATCATATGTTTTTGGCTAAACTATCATTGGTCATATTGCTTGATACGTATATCTTTTGAATGACTATATTATGCATGCTCCATGTTGTTTTGATGGTTATATGTATCTTATATTCCCTTTTTAGCATGTGCTTATAAGTAAAATCATGATTTATAGAGCTTTTCATATTTATGATTTTATTGGTATATCTATGTAATGAACTCCTTGTCAAACAGGGACAAAATGGGGAGAAAGATCAAGTCCCACTAAAACAAGCTGAATGCTTTTTTACAAGATCTATTTGTTATAGGGATTTGATGAAGTTATGAGAAGAATTTTAGGGGGAGCATTGAAAGTGGTTACATGTCTTGTTTGTTTTCAAGTTATAAATCTTTGTAATTGACATATAATATTTTGAGTTGTTTTGATTTGTCATTAGTATGTACAATAACAAGGTATAGGTTAGTTTTTGTCACATAATTGATAAAAATAGAGGTTATAAGTGCACTTGTTTGTCAATCACATGTGTTAGTGTGTCAAGAAGTCGGTTAAGCCATTAGAAGTTGAAGATCGAAGACACATGAAGACTTGGAGCATTAAGAAGTGAAGAAACAAGTGCATCGAGGTGCCTTGGTGATCCTAACCTTAGATCCCATTAGCTCCAAGACAACCTATCCTCTAGATGATTTATTTCTTAATAGGTAAAGCTTGCCTGGATCATCTCATAAGCCTTAGGAGCCTTTATTTGATCATGACTAGTTAGGCTTTAGAGATGCAAAGTTGTTAATAAACAAAGAGCCCAAATCAGCAGTTTTAAGTGAATCTCGATCCTATCGACAGGCCAACGATAGGACTTAAAATGATTAAAGATCTCCTTAATAAAATCAAAGAAATAATCCAGCAACCAAACTGCATATTTTTGAATTTTTTCGATCAGATTGAAAGCCAATTTAATCCTATCGAAGGATTGCTCGATCCTATCGATTATGCCGTTGGAGACATTTTTTCTATAAAATGGCATTCAATCCTTAGGCAAATGGATGGGGCTTTGGTGCAATTAGAGCCTAGGTCATTTCCCACTCATTAGCCCTCTCCTATACCCCCAAACGAAAGATATGCATGACTCCATTTTTATGATTAACTACTTTGATGAGCATTCCAAGCTCCATTATGAAGGAATACATGAACTCTCCCTCCTTCTAGAGAATACATGAACACCCATCTAGGTAAATCCCTACTACGAACCAACTAAAACCATTAGTTGTAAGAGATTCAATTCATCTCCCATTAATTTGACATCTCATGGAAGATCATTACCAGTAGCTAATTCGAATAAGTGAAAGAAGACTGACTTAAAAGATTGGAGGAGCACAAGAGAAGCAGATCAAGAAGTGAAGACTCATCTCAAGCAAGGTGCTACAATAGAGTAGAATATTAAGTGCTCAATATGTAAATAAAGCAAAGATATCAATTGCTTAAGTATTAAAATGTTATTTCTAAATATTTCGTAGGTCAATGTTCACAACCCCAAGTGTAGGGTTACGATGTAGTAATAATCTTGGTAAGACCAAGATCGAATCTACAGGGACTGAACCTTGTACGTAATCTGAAAGTAACCAGAACTAGAACTAGGCAAAGATGTAAATTAAATCAGGAAAATTTAAGAGAATAATGGTGACATATTAAATTAAAGCTTGTAAAATTCAAAGGTGGAAAACTAGGGTGCCAAGGATCCACTTGTAGAGATCAGGGAGATCTACGCTTGATTCAAGAAAACAACTGGATTTAGTGTCCTATCTTCATCCAGTTGGAATATATTTCATTAAAAACTAATCTGAACTTCCTTTAATCCAGTTCTCAAGAGATGAGAGGTATGAGAATTAGAATTAATTCCATCACAAAACTATGCCCATAAGACAAAAAAAAAAAACAGAATTTAACCAATCCACAACCAACCTAAGAGAGTTATGAACATTAGGAAGGATTCCATCATCCAACCATACCCGTGAGACAATGGTGACCAACAAGGCTCCCATGTTCATAATCCTTATAATGAATAGAACATGCTCAGAGCCATCGCAGATCCATTGTAATTTAAGTCACAATAAACCATTAAAGACTAAAAATATTTCATATAATCAAACTATAATCAAAGAGAGTTCATAAACATAAATCAAAGTCGTAGAAACTACCCCATTACGCTACAAGCTTCACCTCTTAGCCCTAGCTAAGAGGTTTAGCCTGACATAGTCATGCTAAAAACTCTTAAAAGGAAAGAAATAAACAAAGAAAAAGAGGAAAATGAGGAAGGATGAGAAGATGTTGAAGCCGTCCACAACTTTCTCTCTATCATATGCTCCACCCCATGTCCCTTTCTTACTCACGTCCTTGGCCTCCACGGCTACCTAAGAGATAGACTTCACATCCTTTTCTTTCTTTCTTTTATAGGCAACAGAGAGAAATCGGTGGTGGAGTCGATTGGTGGCTTTACGCAGCTTGTGCAGTCGCCATACACGTAGTGAAAAAACTCGAGAATGCTGCTCCCGCTGGTTCTCCTATAGTCCACCAAAAATAAAAGGAACAATGTCCCTTTAAATGATTTTGGATGGTCTATAAGATAGTGGGTCCGGATCATCCATACGATCAACGATGGTGGCCACTGCTTTCCTGAAATTTCGATTCTCCCTGACGTAGTTACGCATGGGAATTCACTGACATGTTTAGTGGGCCCCACAGTGATGTTTTTTGAAAAATCCACCTCATCCATCAGATTCCTGGTGAAAAACCAGTCAGGAAGGGATATTTTTGCTCAAGTTTGGAGTGGCTCATTGTATCAAATCACCCCGTCATTCATCCTATATTTAACGGCGATCTGCGTGTGTACACGTGCATATGACCAAAAGGTCACCATGGTTGGGGTCGTGGCCACCCCCTGAGTGTGTTGGATAGTTCATATCGTCCAGTGCGACGATCATAGTGGCCCACTGGGAATTGTCCGTGCGGACGCTGGCGGAAGAACGAGATTTTCATTTTTTCTGAAGGGAGAGCTTAGGTCAGTGTGTGCTGACCGTGTTCACTCCCCAAGTGTAGGGTTGTGATCTAGTAATAAACTCGGTAAGACTGAGATCGAATCCTAAGGGACTGATACTTGTACATTATCTGAAACTAAGCAGACTTAGAACTAGAATAAGATAAAATCTAAATTGAATAGAGTTAAGGAATAATGGTGAAATAATAATCTAAAATTTAAAGAATTCAGAAGTAGGAAACTAGGGATTCATAGGATCCACTTGTAGAGATCAGGGAGATCTTATGCCTGCATCAAAAACTCAACTGGACTTAGAGTCCATCTTCATCTAGTTGAAGAATGTACCCATGGAAATCAAAACTGAACTTCTTTTGATATAGTTTTCAAGAGATGAAGGGTATATGAATTAGAATGGATTCCACACCAAACCATGCCCAGTAGACAAAGTAAACAACAGAATTAAACTAATTACCAACCAATCAACAATACATGAAGGTTAGGAAGGGTACCGTCATCCGACCATGCCCAGGAGACGATAGTGAACAACGGTGCTTCCTGACGTCATAAACATTAAAAAGGAGAAAGAAATACTCAAAGCCATCGCAGATCTATTGTAATTTCAGTCACAACAAACCATTAAAAACTGAAAGTATTTCCTTAATTAAACGAAAATCAACATCAATTCAGTATATAAAAAAAAGGCATAAAATAGAGTCTCTCATCTCACTACAAGCTTCACCTATTAACCCTAGCTAAGAGGTTTAGCCTGACCTAAACATGATTAGGCTAAAACTCAGGAAATAAAAGCATTACAAAAATTAAGAAAAGAAAGAACAACTACTCTTGTTGCCTTCACACGTCCCCTACCTCGAACTTCCCTGATCTAATATATCCTCTCTCTTTCTTCTCTTCTCCTTTTATAGGTAGCAGGGCGGAGTGAATTCAGTATCGGAGTCAGTAGAAGAGGCGGTGGAGCGGCTGTTTACACACAACAGTGGAAGGAAAGGTGGTGGAGTGACTGTTTATGCACAACAGTCTGCATTGAACCCTGTGGGGCCCACAATCAATGTCAGTGAAAAAATCCACTCCGTTCGTTGAGATCAGCACGGAAAACCGGTTAGATATGACCGTTTTTCTTCTGTTTTGGTGTGGCCCACATAACTTTTTCTTGGTGCCATCTACCTGCCATTTGAATGGTTGAAAACCATTCTCTATTGTCTTTCACAATTTCGCCACCTAGGCGAAGGTCTTGGCCACCTCCTCGACCGAATGAGCGGTCCTGATTATCCATGTGATGAATGGTGAGGGCCCACTACATTCATCCGCAGCCTCTGTTGTGAAACAGAGCCTGCACGGCCTCTGCGCTATTGACTGGTGGGACCCATATGCGAAGATATCTGCGAAATCTAGACCGTCCATTTGATTCACAAGAAAAAACCATTAAGAGATGGCTAGCTTTGGATCGAGTTAGATGTGGCTCATTGAATTCTAACCCAGCCATCCATCCTGCATTTTCTAAAGATTCACGTGCATACACGTGCATGGGCCAAAAGGGCGAGCTTGGCGATGGTCACGGCCCCCCTCTGGACACATTGAATGGTCCAGATCCTCAAAATATGATATGGGTGGGACCCACTAGCTAAAAATGGTGGCCGTACGTAAGACGCTGGGGAGTTTTTTCTTTTCCTTTTTTTTGAAACTATCATATTTTAGTAGTTGCGACGCACGGCCGGTGCACTTGTGCACCATGCACGTAGGTCCCATGTGGGGTCCATTGTGATGCATATATGAAATCTGATCCGTCCATCCTCTCTCTCATTTGATTTAAGGGGTTGAGACCAAAATTGAAGTATATCCAAATCTTAGGCAGGCCTCAATTCGAGATTTTATGGGCTGATATGTTTATTACGCCACCTCTACAATGATCCAATGGCTGAAATTTGACGTGTATGGTTAATTTATGGCCCTTGGACCATGTATGAAGTTTCGAGCCGAACGGATGGTGGGAACCCCATGATCTTGCATTCTGGATGATTTTCAAGCCACTTGAGCCTCAATTTCTCAATTTTAACGGATTTCTGGCATGTAATTCTGTCGATCATGGTCCCCTGGAGTCCGTCCCTCGCCTTTGGTGTCCTCAGAGCTTTAAATCCATGTTTTAAGCACCCTTTTTAGTCTATGCTCGTAAATACACTCTGCATCACAAACACAATTAAATTGAGCCATTAAACAGTATCATGTTCGTAAATCTAGGCATTAACTGGGGTCTAATATAAAATATTTGACCCTCAACAGACCACCCTCATGGTTTTCATGCATAGCTAGTGCGCATATGTTGTGCACACACACACCCTCAAGGTGGGGTCTATCATGATGTGCATGAGAAATCTGCTCCAACCATCTGCTTCCTCATCTAATTTAAGGGGTTAAAACCAAAATTGAAGCATATCCAGAGATTAGGTGGGCCCCTGATTGATGATATATGGACTGATCTGTCCATTGGGCTACTTTTACAAAGATCCAATGGCTGAAATTCGATGTGTACGGTTAATTTAGGGTCCTTAGGCCAGATATAAAGTTTCGAGCTGAACAGATGGTGGGAACCATGTGATCTTGCATTTTGAACGATTTTCGGATCTCTATAATGTGAATTGCTTGATTTTCTAGGATCTCTGGTTTGTAAATTCTTTGATCTAGGTCCCCTAGAATCCATCCCTTGCCTTGGTAATTCTTGAGAGTTAAATTCATGCTTTTAATACCCTTTTCAGTCCAAGCTTCCTAAATTCACCTTCCACCACAAACATGACTAAAATAAGCCATTAAACAATATCATGTTCGTAAATTCAGGTAATAACTGGGGTCTAATATACAATATTTGACCCTCAACACAATCCCCAACTAGCATTTCGCTAGTCCCGAACAAAGTATGTGAAAAATAAGTTAAGAACCACAGGATAATTTTTATAAACTCGAGTGATTTTTGAAAAGCAATAGAATTTCAAGATACATCATTGTTGGGCATTACCTTCTCCTAAACTCAAGCGCACGATAAACTTCATGGTTAAGTTCAAAGTATTAATCTATTAATTAGAACACTTCTAAACATGGAGTTCCATAGGTGCATAGTGAAACCTAAACTTATCATAATCAAAGATTCAATTCTCTATTTCATAATAACGTTGATAATCAAAAGAGCATTCAGGATAACCATAACCTAAACTAAAACTTTCTTTACAGTTTAACTTTTCATTCTTTTAATTTTTTATTTTTTCATTTATGGCTTTCACACTATGTCAATCTTTTTAAAGATTTTTAATAGGTAGCCCTTTTCGACGACAACTATTTTTTTAACTGGGTATTTTTTTTCTTTTTTTTCTTTAATTCTTCTTATTAAACATGATAGATAAATTCCCCAGGTTGGTTCCTTCCATGCTTAATGATCACCAGGTTAACAATTCAACATCAACTTAAAACCTTAATGTATAAGCGAGATGTGACATGTGAAATCATAACTCAATCAATATTTAAAACTTCGAATCATGAATTAATAATTTGAACTTAATTGTGAAATCTAAGAGGTTGTTGAATCCAAGAGTCGTAAATCACCAACATTATGTATTTTATACTTCTAAATCAGGGATGGCCTTCAAAAGCACTTCGAATTTATAAGAATTTCCAAAAAAAAAAAATAATAATAATTTTCACAATTTTTGCTCAAGACTAAGAAAATACTGATTAAGTAACCTAATCTCTCATCACCAACCTAAAATCTACATTGTCTTCAATGTAAAGATATAAGCATACAATATACATGAGATAGAAAGTAAAGGAGAAGTGATGGAAAGATAGTACCTAACAAAGAAATCAAGAGGATTTTTTAAAAAGGATCGCAGCGTGAGAGTAGGTCTGCACAAGAGTAAAACCAACAAAAGCAAACTAACCTAAAAAAATCAGAAAGCAAACTAACCTAATGGCATAAAGCTAACTATCCTATAACGATATAAAGCAAACTATCCTAATCATATGAAAGTAGGGAAAAAACTACTTAGTCATGTCGCAAGATTCCTCTTCCAGCCAATATCTTGATAAATTTCTCAGTATATTTCTCAATAAGATCATCCAAAAGCCCTTTTTGCAATAGGCTTGGATGCCCTGGAGCATGAAATTCCAGAATTCCAGAGAAATTTATAAACCTCATTAAAAAATTATCATTGCATCACCTTAAGTATCCAAAGTATATATGATTCACCTGTGATCGAAAAAGTTTCAATGTTAGTACTCCATGGTGAATCAAAAACTACAGGTAAATAGAATTTAGAAAAAAAAAATTTCATTGGATGATGTAACCTGAACACATTCCGAAGTTCCAGACTTCTGTTCAATTGTTAACTCTCCCTCCTGTGATAATAAGCATTCAAGATTTATTGAGGGAGGGATTTCAGAGTACGGGTTCCCTCGATCCGTGACAACTATCAAGGTGTTGTCTTCTAAGGAATCCACTATGTCGTTTATCATAGGATCGTTTGAATCTGCAAAGTGTGTCAAGCAATCATCTAAAGAGTTGAAAATTTTCACATTAAAATCTGTAATGAGATGCTCAAGGACTCCATCATCTTTAAAAGTAGATGGAGTTATGCTCTCTTGCTCCAGCCCTGCACAAACAGATTGAGGGTCAGTAGACAAAGTATTGATGTGAGGACTCTGTTCATTGATACTACTCAGAAGAGGCATTGAATCGTCAAAACTTGACAGCTCAGATGGTGGCATTAACTCGGTGGTTTCAAATTCCAGAGTCATATCGAGCAACTCGTCCCTTTCCTAAATCATATTATCATTCAATTCAGGAGAGTGGTATAAACATGTCTCACAAGAGTTAGAAGGGTCGGTTGTAAGGAGCTCATCTTTCACTTTTAAATCAGACATGTCAAGTGAGTGGAGTAGCTCATTATGACCGATCATTGATCTGGACCAAACTTGAGATTGATTCCAAGGGAATTTGGGCTGCACATTCATGATCGTCATCCCAATACGCATCATCTTCCAATTCAGTGCAATATACTCTTGGGATGGAATCACTTTCCTCACATTCTCTTTCTAAATTGGGTTGAGGTTCGAATAAACTAACCTCTCCCTTATCATTGAAACCTAGTGTGTCATGTGAGTGAAGTGTGTCATCATCATTATATTTGAAAGACACCCACGTCTCTTGATCATTCTTTTGAACTGTCATCGAGATCAACTCTTTGAAAAATTGAACCATATGCTCATTAACATAATCTAACTCTTCATTTCAAATTCTAGAGTTCTTCAAAAGTGAGTTAGGATCACTTTTCTCACATTATATTTCTACATTGGGTTGTGGTTGGGATGAATAAGCCTCCACTATCTTATCGAGGCACGAATTAAGCGCTTTCAACATTTTTTTAATTTTCTTAAGACAGTCCATGTTTCACTGAAATGAATCCTCTTGAATCGTTTCTGGTTGGATCTAAAAAGTAGGGTATCCAAGATAATAATCATTATAACATGTTGTTGGTTAATCTTTTCAATTTTAATATTTCCACTAGTTATAGTCATACAGGTCATATGTGGGAGAATATGATGGTTGATAATATTCCACATTCGCATAATTATTACCATGTAAGGATTTCTTAACCGATGGAGCATAATATTCCAGTCGGTTCTCAATGATGGTTTCAAAAAAATCTTGAGATATAGGTTGAATTCCATCGTAATCATTATATATCCCTCCCCAATATCTCTTATCCATCTCAGCATACTGATGCACCCACTCTTCCATGGTGAAACCCAAACTCTGAATCTAATCCTAAGAAAAATTTAAAAAAAAAAGATCCTACAGCAGTATGGAAAGTAAGAGGAGGAGAAGTTAGAAGGAAGTTACCAAATTAGAAGTTCCTATGTTAAGATCCTACAAAAGAAAACAAAAGAAATTAGTTTCTAAAAATAGAAATTCTAAGGTTAGAAAGTTCCTACAACCTAAAAATAGAAAGTAAGTTAGTTCTAAAAATAGAAAAAAAATCCTAGAATTAGAAAATTTCTAAAAAGAGAAAATAAAATCTAAAATGAGAGAGTTTCTAAAAATAAACTAGTTCCTAAAATGGAAACTTTCTAAACTAAAATTTGAAAGTAATGCTAGTTTTTTTTAAAAAAAAATCATAGAATTAAAATTAGAAAAATAAAATCTAATTCTAAAACTATTTAATCTTAGAAAAATGTAACCGTCAGCCCCCGGCAACGGCGCCAAAAACTTGTTCACAACCACAAGTGTAGGGTTGCAATGTAGTAATAATCTCGGTAAGACCGAGGTCGAATCCACAAGGACTGAACCTTGTACGTAATCTGAAAGTAACCAGAAATAGAACTAGGCGAAGATGTAAACTAAATTAGGAAATTTTAAGAGAATAGTAGTGAAATATTAAACTAAACTTATAAAATTCAAAGGAAGAAAACTAGGGTGCCAAGGATCTACTTGTAGAGATCAGGGAGATCTACGCTTGATTCAAGAACACAACTAGATTTAGAGTCCTATCTTCATTCAGGTGGAATATATTTTATTAAAAATTAATCTGAACTTTCTTTGATCTAGTTCTTAAAAGATGAGAAGTATGAGAATTAGAATTGATTCCATCACAAAACCATGCCCATAAGACAAAGCAAACAACAAAATTTAATTAATCCACAACCAACCTAAGAGAGTTATGAACGTTAGGAAGGATTCTATCATCCAACCATGCCCGTGAGACAATGGTGAATAACAGAGCTCTCACGTTCATAATCCTTATAAGGAACAGAACATGCTCAGAGCCAACGCAGATCCATTGCAATCTAAGTCATAATAAATAATTAAAGACTAAAAACATTCCATATAATCAAACTGTAATCAAAGAGAGTTCATAAACATGAATCAAAGTCGTAGAAACTATTCCATCACGCTACAAGCTTCACCTCTTAACCCTAACTAAGAGATTTAGTCTGACATAGTCATACTAAAAACTCTTAAAAGGAAAGAAATAAATAAAGAAAATGAGGAAAAGGAAGAAGGATGAGAAGATGTTGAAGTCGCCCACAGCTTTCTCTCTCTCTTGTGCTTCACCCCACGTCCCTTTCTAGCTCACGTCCTTGGCCTCCACGGCTGCCCAAGAGATAGATTTCATGTCCTTATATTTCTTTCTTTTATAGGCAATAGAGAGAAGTCAGTGCTGGAGTCGGTTGGTGGCTTTACGTAGCTTGTGCAGTCGTTGTGTGCACATATAAAAAAAAACTCGAGAATGCTGCTCCCGCTGGTTCTCCTAGTGTCCACCAAAAATAAAAAGAACAATGTCCCTTTGGACAGTTTTGGATGGTCTACAAGATGGTCAGTCCGGATCAGCCATATGATCAACGATGGTGGTCCACTACTTTCCTAAAATTCTAATTTTCCCAGACGTAGTTACGCATGCGAACTCACTGACGTGTTCAGTGGGCCCCATAATGATGTTTTTAGAAGAATCCACCCAGTCCATTAGATTCCTAGTAAAAAACCAGTATAGAAGGGGTATTTTTGCTTAAGTTTAGAGTGGCCCATTGTATCAAATCACCCCATCGTTCATCCTACGTTTAACGACGATCCGCATGTTTGCACGTGCATGGGACCAAAAGGTCACCATGGCTGAGGTCGTGGCCACCCCCTGAGCGCGTTAGATAGTTCAGATCGTCCAATGGGACGATCATAGTGACCTATTGGGAATTGTCCGTGCGGACGCTGGCAGAAGAACGGGATTTCCTTTTTTTTAAGGGAGAGCTCGGGTCAGCGTGCACTTATCGGCCTCTTGGTTTTGGTGCATGGCGAGTGCACGTATGGTGTGCACATGCACACCCTCAAGGTGGGGTCTATCATGATGTACATGAGAAATTTGCTCTGACCATCTACTTCCTCATCTAATTTAAGGATTTGAAATCAAAATTAAAGCATATCCAGAGATCAGGTGTGGGCCCCATATTGATGATCTATGTGTTGATCTGTCTGTTAGGCCACTTCTACAAAGATCTAATGGCTGAAATTCGATGTGTATGGTTAATTTAGGGTCCTTGGCCAGATATAAAGTTTCGAGCCAAACGGATGGTGGGAACTCTGTGATCTTACATTATGGATGATTTTCATATCTCTTTTACATGAATTACTTGATTTTTTAGGATCTCTAGCGTGTAAATTGTTCGATCTCGGTCCATTGGGGTCCATCCCTTGCCTTAGTAATTTTTGAGCGTTAAATTCATGCTTTTAATACCCTTTTCAATCCAAGCTTCCTAAATTCACCTTGCACCATAAACACGATTAAAATAGGTTGTTAAACAGTATCATGTTCATAAATTAAGGTAATAACTGGGGTCTAATATATAATATTTAACCCTCAACAGATAACCTTCACCTAAAGTTTTAGGTAAGATAACCTTAATTTACAAATTTCTTTAAAATCAAACCAGCAAACTTGCAAAAGGAAACTTAAAATATTACAGCATTCACCACTCAACTAAAATTAAATACAATCAATCCACCATAAATAAAATAAAGGCATTCTCCACATGACACAAAGGATTATAGTGGTTTGGTGCTTTAAAAACAGTCACACCTACTCCACTCCAAAAATCACTTCCCTCGTAATGTTGGCTTTCACTATGAAAAAGTTTTCTCAGGTTCACCATAATAACCTTATACAATTATTGTGATTTTCACGGGCTATCACAATTAAACCCAAACTGAGATTTTATAGGCTATCTCAGACAAAATCTTAACTGAAATTTTGGATTATCTCAGAAAAACTTAAAAGATCTTAGAAGGTATACTTATCTTCACCGTAGAAGACGTATCAGAAGCTTGTAGCTGAAGAACCTCTTTCTTTAATGTAATTGTTCCTTGTTCAATCAGATAGAAAGGGTCTAGGGTTATATTGATTTTAATTAAGTTAAACCCAAATGCTACTTAAATCAATTCTCTTAGATCTCAAAAGAAGAGTATAGTTTACTCTCTTTAGAATCAAATTTGAAAGATATGAGATAAATAGATATGAAAAAAAAGCTATATGAGTTAAATTATAAATACTGTTCAATAGCTTGCTAATAACTTGAGCTTCTCTCTCTCTTACAGAAGGATTTTGATAATTAAATTGTGTAATTCAAAATGAGAAAGGAACTCAATTTATAAGCAAAGAAGTTAGAACTTTGACTAGCCCGAGTAGACTAGATTTAGTTCAATGGATTTCGGATTGCGCGGGATAAGATTTATCCAAAATTTGGCTGGCCCGAGATCAACTTCGATTGGCCGAACAACATAGTTTGGCTAGTCGAATTTGCCATTCGGTTGCCCGAATTCCCCTGAATTTTAAAAGATGACGTTGCTGGCATTTGACCCGAACTTTCTCGAGCTAGCCAAATTTCAAGCTCGGGTTAACCAAATTTACAACAAAAATTAGTTGTTACTTCAGGCTTGAAGTCAGGCTGGCCGAACCAAAATTTAGGCTGGCCAAATTCTAGGTAAAACAAGCATAAAATCTAAAATTAAACATTTTTGAAAACACGTAGTTCTAAGGTCTTTCTAGGGTTTTATACTACCTCAGATATATCAAATATCTAATTCTTCTTTGACTTGAACTTAGTCTCGGACTTCATCTTGAACTTGAGCTTGATCTTTTCTTGAATATTAATCGATCTTGAGCTTAATCTTCTCTTGAGTATAGACTGGTCTTGAGTGTTCACTCCCCAAGTGCAGGGTTGTGATGTAGCAATAAACTCGGAAAGACCGAGGTCGAATCCTAAGGAACTGATACATGTACGTTATCTAAAACTAAGTAGAACTAGAACTAGACTAAGATGAATTCTAAATCAATTAGCAGTTGTGAAATAATTGTGGATTAACTAATCTAAAACTTAAGAAAATTTAGAGAAGGGAAACTAGGGATTCAGAGGATCCACTTGTAGAGATCCGGGAGATCTTACGCCTGCTTTATGGAAATTAAACTGAACTACCACTAATATAGCTTTCAAGAGATGAAAGGTATATGAATTAGAATGGATTCCATCACCAAACCATGCCCGGGAGACAAAGTAAACAACAGAATTAAACTAATTATCAACCAATCACATGTATGAAGGTTAGGAAGGGTACCGTCATCCGACCATGCCCAGGAGACTATGGTGAATAACAGGGATTCCTGACGTCATAAACATAAAAGGAAAAGAACATGCTCAAAGCCATTACAGACCCATTGTAATTTCAGTCACAAAAGACCATTAAAGACTAAAAAACATTCCATTAATTAAACTATAATTAAAATCAGTTCAGTGTAAATAAAAAGCTCAAACAAAGTCTCCCATCACGCTACAGGCTTCACCTCTTAGCCATAACCAAGAGGTTCAGCCACGCATAGGCATGATGTGGCTAGATCTCATAAGAATAAAATATTAATAATAATAATAATAATAATAAACTCTAACTGACTCTCCTACTCCACGCTCACATCCAAGCCAAGCTCCAGCCGTCCTCCCTTCACGTCTCAGCCGTAGGTTGAATGTCTCCTCACCTCTCTCTCTTTCTTCTTTATAGGTGTCAGGGAAGGTCGGTGAATGGTGGAGTCGATGCAGAAGCAGAGGCGGCTATGCACTTACGAACTCTGTTTAATACAGCGTGCACAGGCTGTTTACACCGCCAAGATGCGCAACAGGTGGAGCCCACATTACCTTCTTTCTTTCCAAAGAATTAACGTCCCCTGAGGCATTTTTCAACGGTCTACACGATGGACGGTCTGGATCGTAGAATCAATCAGAGGTGGTGGCCCACAAGGCTTCGTTTGCAAGCTCTGTTGAGAACAAAGCCTACATTAGTGTTACGCACTGATGATGGTGGGACCCATAATCGGTGATTTTAAGAAAATTCACTTCGTCCATTGGTTTCAGGACGAAAAACCGTCCGGGAAGGGTTGATTTGGAGTAGTTTCAATGTGGCCCATGAGATCTTTCACTCCACCATCCATCTGACGTTTAACGGTTGAAAACACACAAATGCTTGCATGGGGTCAAAAGACGAGCTTGGCGAGAGTTGTAGCTACCCCCTTGGTGCAATGGACGGTTTGGATTATCCATATCGACAATAGGTGGGGCCCACTATGCAAAAACGAATGTCGGCAGTGAAGTCGCTGTTGCGTCTTTAGCAATTTTGAGAAGAATCATTGGTCAGCGCAGTGCTGACCGACTTTACTTTGTTCGGTGCATGGCACCCGCGCGTGGGCTATACAAACGCACATGTAAGGTGGGTCCCAACTCGATATATATGTAAGATCTGATCCGTCCATCCAATTTCTCACCTCATTTAAACAGTTGAGACCAAAATTGAAGCATATCCAGAGATCAGGCGGGCCCCAATTCACAGATCTATGGGCTGATTTGTCTGTTGGGCCACTTTCACAAGGATCCAATGGCAGAAATTCGACGTGTACGGTTAATTTATGGTCTTCAGGCCATGTATGTAGTTTCAGGCCGAACAGATGGTGGAAACCCCATGATCTTGCATTCTGGATCGATTTTTGGCCACTTAAGTTTCAATTTCTTGATTTTCGCAGATCTTTGGCGTGTAATTCCGTCAATCTTGGTCCCTCGAGTCCGTCCCTTGCCTTTAATGTCATCAGAGTATTAAATCCATGCTTTAAGCTCTCCTTTTTAGTCCATGTTCGTAAATACACTCTACATCACAAACACGATTAAAGTGGGCCATTAAATGGTATCATGTTCATAAATCCAGGTAATAATTGGGGTCTACTATGCAATATCTGACCCTCAACATTGAGCTTGATCTTTTCTTTATCTTGAGCTTGATCTTCTCTTGACATAGACCGATCTTGAAGATCTTTTATCAAGTTGTTTTTCTTTACGAAATTTGACAACTAAAGCGTGCTCAACATCTTGGCACTTACACTGATAAGTAAGGTTGTCAATTTAAAGTCTGTATAGTCTTTCCTTGTATAGAATTGAGTATAGAGTTTGTATCCAAACTCGATCAAGTCCTTATATAAGCATCCAATGGGAGTGTACGTGTGTTAAGTCCTTGTATAAGCCTCCAACGAAAGTTCACATTTGTTAAGTTCTTATGTAAGCTCCAATAGGAGCATACATGTGTAAGTCTCCATGGAAGACTCCAGTCGGAATGTATGCTTATAAAGGTTGGGGTAAACCTATTGAAAACTCCTGATAAAGTGAAATTTGGTACACTTGATGAGAGTTTGTCCATCAAAAGTGGAATAGGCAATTAGCCAAACCAATATTCATCCTTGTGTTTATGATTGATTATGTGGTTGTAACTCTATTTAAGCTTATGGATTATTTGAGTATATAAATGTATAAAATAGATTGTATGCTAGGCACTTAACTTAAAGCACACACAATTAGTATTTTCGCATCTCAGTCTAGTTACTTATAATATTGCATCTTTTATGGTCTAAACAATTGGACCCATTTGGCTTGAAAGCCTAAGTGTTAATTGCTTTTAATTAGCACAATTTGTAGGTGGTCCTATTCACCTTTCCTCTAGGACTTAGGCACAATTCTAAGCTCTGTTAAGCTTCTGCATGTTGTGGTAGATAATCCATGCAATTTTAAAAAGAACAACTCTTTGAAACCTAGTAAGGATCAAGAGAAGTTTAAGAAGTCCCGAAAGAAGAAAAGTGGGAAACCCATATGTTAATGCTACATCTGTGGCAAGAATGGGCACTTCACTCATGTTTGTCGGTTTCATAAAAAACCTATGAAAGAAAATAATGAAGTGGATGAAGGCATAGTTGCCACAGTAATTGAATTCAACATGGTCCATGGGAAGATAACTAGATGTCGGTATGATACTAGAGCCAAAATTCATGTTTGCCATGAAAATTAACCTTCAAAACATATGAAAACAACAACACTGAAGATTTAAATGGGAATTGATGGTTGGTCCAAAGTAGTTAGCAAAGGAATTGTGGAAATCTTCTTTACATTTAAAAAGAAGATCACCTTGACCAATGTTTCGCATATCCTTAATATGAGAAGAAACTTAGTTTTTACAGATCTCTTAGGCAAACCCGTTACACAGGTTTTGTTTGAGATGGAAAAAATAATTTTGTCCAATAATGAGAATTTTATTAGGAAGAGATACTCTTGTAATGGAATGGTTAATTTATCTATAAATGAAAATAATTCTTCTATTACTCATGTGATTGACTATATTTCATTATGGCTTGGACATAAGTACATGTAGGATATAGTACCATTAAGTTAATGGTAAAGAATGGTTTAATGTCATATTATGAAAATGAGAATAATAAATGTGAAGTGTACATAGTATCCAAGATAACTAAAAAGCATTTCCAAGTATTGAGAGATGCTCTCAAGTTTCGGACCTAATGTACACTAACATATGTGAATTGAATGGAATTCTTACTAAAGGTGAAAAGGGGTATTTCATTACATTCATAGATGATTGTTCTAAATATATATATATTTGTGTACCTGTTAAATCTAAAGATGAGGCCTTATGTGCCTTTAAATGTTATAAAGTTGAAGTAAAAAATCAGTTATAAAAATTAAAAAAATTAAAAAAAAAAAAAGATCAAATCCTCATAGTGACTGAAGAGGAGAATATTTCTCTAATGATTTCTCTAACTTCTATGAAGAACATGATATAGTGAACTAATGCACATCACCGTACACACCACATCAGAATAATGTGATCAAAAGGACTAACCACACATTAGTAGAAATAATAAATCTATACTTTTAAATTTTAAGTTGCATTTTAGTTTGTGGGAAGAAGCACTATTAGCAGCCTATCATGTCCTTAATAGGATTTCATCTAAGAAAACTAGAAACTCTCCATATGAGATATGAAAAAGCAAAAAAATCAAACTTTAGATATCTCAAAGTGTGGTGGTTTCTTGCATATTGTAGAACTCCATATCCTAAAAGAACTAAACTAGGTCTTAAAGCTATCAAATGTGCCTTTGTGGGTTATGCACAAAATATTAAATCTTATAAGCTTTTACCCTTAGAGTCTAATGTGATGGTTGAGACTTAAATATTTGATATTTATCTTCTCTTATGCATTGTTTTCCCTTGCATTCAAGTACTAAATTGATCTAATTAGATATATTTTCTTCATGTAGGATGATTTTGAAAGCAGAGTTGAATACAAGCTTAAAATGTCAAATTAAAGTCCGAATGAATACAATTTGAAAAATTAAGGAATTAAAAGTTGAAGGATGAAGATATGAAGACTTGAAGAACTAAGAAAATCAAGTATTGAGATTAAAGAAGTTATTAAAGATCAATGTGTGCTATAATTGAAGACTTTTAACAGAGTTCGATCGACCGACCATCGGGCTCAATCTATCGACAAAACCTTCGAGTGACCTTAATCAGTCTAGCTAGGCATCAGAATTACTCAGAATTTTTTAAAAAGCTTGCTAAACATAATTGGTCACCTTTGATCGATCGAGGATCAGTGTTCAATCGATCGAGGAATCGTTAATCCATCTCGATTGATCGGGAAAAGACATCGAGAAAATTCAGAATTCCTAACGGAACTCGATGGACATATTTTGACAAGTTCGATCGAAAATTCTACTTTTAACACTAAGATTAAAGGCACTTGATCAACAATCCCCACCATGGCTTCAATCCTCCATCTCAACTAGTCCAAGTTGTTATCACTATCTCTAATATTCAATAGTAATACCATCATCGCCGCTTCTCATGCACATTTAATCTTTATTTCTTCTTTGCGAAGCACAGAGAAGTTGAGCTAAACTTAAACTTCTCTGCAAGAACAACCTTCATAAGTATGTCCATTGGATTCTTATTGGTGTGAATCTTTTTAAAAGTAACATCGCCTTCCTCTAGTATCTACCGGATAAAATGATAATGAACATCAATGTGTTTAGTCCGAGAATGATAGACCAAGTTCTTCACCAAATTGATAGCGCTCTCTTTGTCACAATGCATCAGCACGACTTTCTACTGAAGCTCCAACTCATTCATCATCCCTTTTAACCAAACAGCTTACTCGAATGCTTTTGTCACTGACATATATTTAGTTTTGGTTGTAAAAAGAATAACTACGGACTGAAGTTTCAACATCCATTAACAGTTCTACCTGCTAACAGAAATGAGTAACTGAAAGTCAACTTTTTATTATCCAGATTCCCTGCATAATCGTCATCCATATACCCTACAAGTTTCTCCTCAAAATTTTTAAAAACCAAGACGTGGTCCATTATACCTCTACGTAACGAAGTAACCATTTCACTATTTCTCAATGTTGCTTGTCGGGTTTTGACACGTGTATGCACATAACACCCACCACATGTAAAATATCCGATCTAGTGTAAACCATGACATACATAAGACTGCCAACGATACTCGAATAGGGCATACGAGACATACCATTTTTCTTCATCTGACATAGGACATTGTTCTAAAAAAAGTTGAAAGTGAGCAACGTGGGGTGTGCTAACTAGTTTATCATTTTTCAATCCAAACTTGATCAAGAACTTCTCAAGATATTCATCCTAAGACAACTATAGCCTATTCCTCTCCATGTCCTTATGTATATTGATGTCGAGAATCTTTTTTACAACCCCCAAATCTTTTATTTCAAATGTTCTGGATAATTGAGCCTTCAATATATTGATTTCAAACATGTTACAGCTGGCGATAACCATATCATCAACATACAACACCAGAATAATGAATTTTTTGTCACTTATTGCTCTAAAATAGATATAACAATCAAATTCACTTTTGATAAACCGTTAAATCAATATGAAAGAATCAAATTTCTTGGACCATTACCTAACGACTATTTTAGGCCATACAACGAACTCTTTAACATACAAACCATATTATCTTTTCCCTACACCTCAAACCCTTTAAGTTGTTTCATGTATATCTGCTCTTCTAGTTCCCCCTGTAGAGGTACAATCTTCACATCTAACGATTATAGTTACAAAATATATTAGGCAACTAACGACAATATAAATATGATATATACTTGCTTTACCACTGACAAAAAATCTCGTTGAAGTCGATACATTCCTTTTAAGTATAACCATTCACTACCACCTTGTCCTTGTACCTATCTAGTTTCTTCCTTTAAATTCACTTGCAACCAATCACTTTACGCCCAACGGTCGACTCCATTAACTCTCAAATTTCATTCTTGTACATAAAGTCCATCTCATCATGCATCGCTGTTATCCACTTCTCTACAACATGTCTTCGAAAGCCTCCTAAAAAGTAGACGGAGCCCTCTAATTTATAATGAGGACAAACGTAACATTCGAGTCATCCTTATATCTCACCAGCAACTTACGATCCCTTCGTAGAATTCTCCTGACAGGTAGTTTCTCTTCCTCTTGTTGTAGCTCTATTTGTGGCTCAACCTCTTCAAGTATTTCACATTTGTTTGTCTCAACATCAACAATAGATTTTTTTTAATTTCCTTATGCTCATCCTTTTGAAATAAGTAACATTCATCAGACTTGGCATCCTAGCTAAATGTGATTTTTCATGAAACCCGATCAAACAATCTAATCCTTTCACCCTATCACCATAGCAAATAAAAATACACTTATTAGCCCTATCATCTAGCTTATCTCTCTTAACTGATTATACATGAGAGTAAGTATCACACCAAATATCCACAATCCCAAGTAATCAACTACCTAATCACTACATACTTCTTCTGAAATTTTACAATTATTGGCTATAAAGGGAGATTGATTCATTAAATAGCAAGTCATAACGACGGCCTTAGCCCATAATTTCTTGTCCAACCCAACATTACTCAAAACACTGTAGGCCCTTTTCAAAAATTCATATTCATATGTTCAATTATACTATTCTGCTCTAATGTGTGTCCCACTATGTTGTGTCTCACTATCCCCTCACTTTTACAGTATTGATTAAACTCCCTTGAAGTAAATTCTCTACCATTATCTGTCCTCAGAATTTTTAAAAACATTTTTGTCTATTTTTCAACCATTACATTTCAGGTCTTAAAAGTGGTAAACACATCATATTTATATTTCAAATAATAAACCCAAACCTTCTCATAGAAGTCGTCAATAAATTTGAATACAAATAATCTAGCTAACTTTAGTTACTTGTTTTTCGGTTTTAAAACTTAACCTTTCTCGTATATGTAATGCTCACATATATTTAAATCAATACTTTTAAAATAAATAACGATCAAGAAGTACATTCATACCTCGCTCACTCATGTGGCCTAAACGCACATGCCATAAACGTGTCGCCGTGGACACCGTTATAGACGCTACAACTCCACCTAATATAGTATTCTTGATCAACTTGTAAAGATTTTTACTCTACTATACTTTTTATAACTGTGAGTGCTCCTTTTAAAACTTTTAGGACACCTTCATAACTGACAAATTTACACACGAGTGCATCTAAAGCTCTGTGAGAGATTAAATTCTTTTTCAAATCCAGAATGTGCCTCACATCAGTCAAAGTATGCTCCATCACATCAAAAATCCTGATGTAAACTGAATCAATTCCTACCATCTTACATGCATGATCATTGCCCATAAGAACCAGGTCACCATCATACTCGTTATATGTGGTGAACCAACTATAATGAGAACACATGGTACCAGCCCCTATTCAAAATTCACACCTGATAGAAGCAACCGATTTTGGACACTGACAACATGTCATAACCACTCAATTCTTTACCTGATTCTACTGAATTGTCCTCCTTTGACAAATCATATAATTTCTTCTCCATTTGAGTTTTGGGATATGTAAAGTCCTTCATATGTCTCACCAATTCCAACACTTGAACTTGCCTTCGACTTGGACCTAGATCACGACTTCCCCTTCTCTCACTCAGACGATCTTCCCCAAGTAAACAATCCATCCATCGAAGCACCCACCCCTATGTTATTCCTTCTCATATGCTTTAACTAAAGGGCTAAGATAATGGTATCTATGTCCAATGTATCCCTACCATAACATGGAGTATCAACTAAATACTCAAAAGACTATAAGAGATGTTAATAAAATTAAGGTCTTCTTCATTGCTCTTCATCTTCACCCTTGTCAACTTACACACTAGTTTGTTGAAGACATTAATGTTATTATAGATATCCGAACCTTCTACCATCTTCAGAGTATAAAATTATCTCTTTAGATATAGATGATTAATGAGCGACTTCATCATGTAAATGCTCTCCTTCTTTGCCCATAAGCCTGCGGTAGTCATCTTATCAATGATATTATAAAGGACTTCATTGGCCATGCACAATTGGATTATGCTAATCATCTTCTAATCAATTTCATCGCAATCCTCTTTCTTCATAAATTTCAAATATTTCACTTTCTCAAGGAGTGCATATTGCAACCCTTGTGAACTAAGAGGGCTTTCATCTTCGACCTCCATAGTTTAAAATTAATTTCACCAGTGAACTTCTCTATCTTGATCGTCACATTTTATCCGCCCAATGCCATGTTTTTATATTCAATCTGATAACCCAATCTACGCTCTAAAACCACCTGTTGGGCGCTAAAGCCCCTTAACGGGCGTGGAAGCAACCTCAAAATGAATCAAGTAATAGAGAACGAAAAACAATAGGCAAACACAGAGAACATGGAGATTTTTGTGGAAAACCCTTGCGAAAAAAAACCATGACACACTATTCATCTTTTTTAACTCAAATTATGATTACAAAGAGTATTTATATACTTCTGTATGCAATTAGAAATAAAATTCACACTTATGCAAACTTTCTCGCACTATCGATCTAACTATCGATAGGACTCAACAAAGCATCGATTGAATCGACCTCTGTCAATCGAATCAACAATGTGCAAAAACCTCCAATGAGTAAATTGATATTTTTAAGAATATTTCGATTGAATCAACACCTTTGTCAATCAAATTGAAAAACTCTGCTTTTGGTATTAAGATTAAAGGCACTCGATCAACATCCTTATCTTGAAGATACATGCGCAAGACCATGCAGGGTCCCATATCCCTCTTTAGTTTGTCCTTTACTAATGACATCATAGACTCTATGATAAAGAGAGTATAATACAGTACACAAGTACTATTTATCTCACTGGTAAGAGGGTGGGAGACTAAATGTTTGGCCACAACTATTTTGTTCAAGCTACACCTTGTCACAAGAGTTAAGATCATTTTTGCATTGCTTGCATCATGCATCTACATTTGTACTACATTGCGTTAATTAATTTCTTTCTATTTTAAATAAATTATTTTCTTGCTATTATTATCTTAGAATTAATAGTCATACTGTGTAGTATAATTAAGGGCATGTATTATATTACATGCCTAAAATGTAATAAGAACCCAGATTATTAAAAGCATTTTAACTATATGCTCTTATCTCTCTTGTGCGCATGTGGCAATGTCTATGAATGTTTGTGGATGTGAATGTTTATGTAATATCAATACCAATTGCAAATCGATGTCAACATTAGTAATGTGAATCTTTATAACATATTGAGGTTAGGTATATCTAGAGGTGTACACGTGTCGAACCGAGTCAAGATGGGCACAGCTCGACTCGGCTCGGCAACTTGCTAACCTTAGTTCAAACTCCGCTCAGCTCGGTCCTCAAGCCTGACTGGTCAACTGGCTCGGTTCAGCTAGTAGCTCAAGCCAATTCATGCTAAGTACTGCACCTTCAAAACCTCACTTTATGTAAAACTACAGTAGTGGTTTTACAGGTATTTCATCAAACACCTTCTAAGCAACATAAAAATCAAGAAAAAAAGTGATGCAGGGATGAATGTGATGAGGTCGATCACCGTCTTCCTCAAGGATAACTACTTCGAATCCACGGAGCTTCTCTGGACTCCTCACAAAGACTTCTCGAATCCACGAGGAAAGAAGGCAGGAAAATAGAAATAAATTCTAATAAATTTGAAATTAATTGATGAATGAATAAAAATGAGTTCACACCCCTTTAAATAAGGGAACCAAGCAACAGGAAAGAAATCAGACTCAAACTACAACTAAAACTCCAAGAATCCGTGACATACTATAAATAGTAAACTTACTATTTATAGACGGTCGTGATGTCTACTAGTGCGCAAGGTTTTCGGCCAAAAATAGAAAGTGTCCTATTTAACTTCACCAAACCGTTCTCCTAATTATCCTAAGCACTTTTCATGTTGTACGTAACTCCTAAAGCCCAACGGATGAAGAGCTATAAGCAAACTAAAACTTACTATTTATAGTAAAAATGAAATTAAAACGGGGAAACGACCGTCGATCAGGGGATTTCTTACAAATTCGGGCTGCGCAACTGGGCGTAGCAGGGTTGGTTGGCTAAAGTAGCTCGTTTTACACCAAATTCATATATTTTACGTCAGATAACTCATTCCGAATTGCAAGCTACGCCCGATCTAAGGTCCAACGGTCCGGATTACTTATGTTGTCGATCATGCCTTTTCTGATCCATCTTGGCCATGAAATTGTCCACGACCCACTCTACATTAGTCCCCTCCACTTGAAAAGAACTCGTCTTCGAGTTCTCCTCCTACGCTGGTTCATGATACTCGGTCAGGTCCACAACGTTAAAAGTCCGTGAGATCGCCAGGTCATTTGGAAGATCAACAACATAAGCGTTGTCATTGATCTTTTGGATGATCGCTACCGGTCCAATCTTCTTATTTTTCAACTTGTTGTATGTCCCAGTTGAAAATCTCTCTTTATGCAGATGGATCATAACGCGGTCGCCCACCTCGAACACTTTTTGTCACCAGTGCTTATCCGCTTGTTCCTTGTACTTCTCATTCGAGGCATGTAGCTTGGCCTGCACTTCTACATGGATGCCCATGATTTTATCTGCCATATGTTCTGCTGCAACGCTCGTGCCTAGGTGCTTGGGCAAAGGGACCAAGTCAAGTGTGTGGCGAGGCACTCGTCCGTAGATAATATGGAATGGCGATTTCCCTGTCGAGTGGTTCACCATATTGTTGAACGCAAACTCTACTTGAGACAAGGCCAAGTCCCACTGCTTCGACTTTTCTCCTGTAATACTGTGAAGGAGGTTTCCCAATGTGCGATTCACAACTTCGGTCTGCCCATCAGTCTGTGAGTGGTAAGCACTGCTGAATTGAAGTCATGTATCGAATCGAGTCCACAAAGTTCGCCAAAAGTAGCTAATGAACTTCGTGTCATGATCAGAAATAATGGTCTTAGGGACCCGTGTAGCCGTACGACCTCCCTAAAGAAGAGATTCGCCACGTGTGTTGCGTCGAGGGTCTTCTTGCATGGGATAAAGTGCGTCATCTTAGAGAAACGATCGACCACCGCGAACACCGAATTCATGCCGTGTTGTATTCGTGGAAGACCAACCACGAAGTCCATTAATAAATCCTCCCAAGGACTATCAGGCACAGGTAACGGGGTGTAGAGTCCCGTATTCTGAGATTGCCCCTTGGAAGTTTGACAAATATGAAAATGTTGTACGGTTCTTCCCACATCACGTATTAATTGCTGCCAGTAATACCGTTCTTCCACAAGAGCTCGCGTCTTGTCTCGCCCAAGGTGTCCACTGAGGCCACCTCCATGTAGCTCCTGAATAATCTGCTCCCTTAGAGAACTTTGGGGGATGCACAACCAATTCCCTTTGAAGAGAAAATCATCCTGTATATGAAGGTCACTGGGGTGACCTTCTTGGCACTTTATCTAAGAATCCTTGAAATCATCATCATCGGCATACAGCTCCTTGAGACAGTCGAAGCTGACTACCTCGTTACTCATCGTAACAAGTAGTGATGCACGACAGCTAAGTGCATCAGCCACCTTATTCTACTGTCCTGACTTGTGCTTCAGAATGAACGTAAATTCTTGTAAAAATGTAACTCATCTAGCATGCACACAATTCACGTTAGTCTGACTATTAATAAACTTTAATGCTTGATGGTCAGTGTACAGAACAAACTCTCTTTGAATCAGATAATGCCACCAATGTCATAGCGCCTGAACAACTACGTACAACTCAAGCTCATAAGTCGATCACTTCTTTCGTGCTTCGCTGAGCTTCTCGTTGTAGAAGGCTAGCGGCCTGCCTTCCTGTGATAATACTCCCCCGATTCCGACGTATGAAGTGTCACACTCAACCTCAAATAATTTATCAAAATTAGGAAGCACCAAGACCGATGTTGTAGACAAATGATGCTTGATCTCGTTAAAGCTCTTGTCAGCTTTATCAGTCCACTGGAACGGTCCCTTTTTCATGCAATCTGTTATAGGCGTAACTATGGTGCTAAAATCTCACACAAATCGACGATAGAAAGTCGTCAAACCATGAAAACTCCTCACCTCATGGATGTTTATCGGGATCGGCCATTCCTTAATAGCTCGCAACTTTTCATCGTCCACTCAAATGCCTGTGGACGTTACAAAAAATCCTAGAAACAACAGGCCGTCAGTTAAAAAGCTACACTTTTTCAAGTTGAGGTACAACTTGTTATCTTGTAGGACCTGCAGCACCTGCCTAAGATGTTTCTTGTGCTCCACCTCATCCTGGATATATATTAATATGTCATCAAAATATACTACCACAAATCAGACAGTGAACGGTTTTAGAACTTGATTCATCAAACGCATAAAAGTACTTGGTGCGTTCGATAGGCCGAAGAGCATGACCAGTCACTCATACAATCCTTCCTTTATCTTGAATGTCATTTTTCACTCATCACTAGGTCGGATACGAATCTGATGGTACCCACTCTTTAGATATAGTTTAGAGAACACCTTGGCCCCTCTCAGCATATCGAGCATGTCGTCCAACCGTGGTATTGGAAACCAATATTTGATGGTAATTTTATTGATTGCTCGGCTATCGACACACATGCGCCAGCTTTCATCTTTTTTTGACGTTAATAATGCTGGTACAGCACATGGGCTCATGCTCTCTCTTAATAGACCCTTACGGATCAATTCCTCCACTTGCCCCTGAAGTATCTCACACTCCTTTGGACTCATCCGATAATGAGGGCGATTGGGCAGGCTAGCCCCAGGAATGAGGTCTATGTGATGTTGGATGTCCCTCATAGGGGGCAATCCATCAGATAAATCTTTAGGTCAGACTTTTTTAAATTCGTTTAGCAACAGTTTTAAGCTTGAAGGGATGTTTGAGGGTTCCTCTTCCTCGCCCTTCACCACTACGGCGTATACCTCGCCGGTTTCCTTGAATTCCTTCATAAAATTTTGAATGGTCAAGAGAGAACTCTCCTCCACTTTAGAGACTTCAGGGTGGTTCTCTGATGCCATAGGGGCAAGGATTATTTTTTGACTATCCTTGACGAATATGTAGACATTGTCTTGTCCCCGATGGGTCGCATCACGGTCCGACTGCCAGGGTCGATCGAGTAGCATATGGTAGGCTTCCATGTCAACCACGTCACAAAGTATCTGATCCTTATAATGTTTACCAATTGAAAACGAGATAGTGCATTGTTCAGTTACCTTGGTCTCATTAACCTTTTTTATCCAACCAATTGAGTACGGGAAAGGATGTCTCATCGTTGGTAGCTGCAACTTGTCCACCATCACTCTTGAGATGATGTTCTCACTGCTACTACTGTTTATGATCACATCACAGACCTTTTCGCTTATAGTGCATCGAGTACGAAATATATCGTGCCGCTGTAGATGTAATTCCTTTCGCAGGGTATACAGTAGTGGCCTCACAATGAGAGATTTTCCACGATCCTCGCCTGTCATTTTATCGCCACCTGTTATTTCTTCAGTAGTTTGTTCATATTCATCAAAGTCATGATCTTCTTCTGTGGCTTCATCTTCAGTGCCCCCTTCGTTTATAGTCAAGTGTGCTGCCGAACGTTGAGGACAAGTATTTGATAAGTGACCTGGTTGGCCACAGTGGTAACAATTGTTTGGCCTTGGCCAAGCATAAGGATTCGAAATCCTACTCGGGCCCGCTGTTGTGGGTGCTACCCGTTGAGGTCTAGATGGTCCGCTCCCCATATCACGGTTTGCGGGTGGAGGAGGTTGATGATGCTCTCCCACCGGATCTTTTCCTCGAGCCAGCACTGGATCCTGTGTGGGACCCGTCATAGGGGGTCGATTTGAAGGATAGGGACGAGCAAGAACTCTTACAAGTTGTGTTTCTACCCTTCCTGTCAATTGAACTGCTTCATCTACGGTCCTGACTGGGTACATCTGAACTCGGTCCTGAATTGCCGGTCGCAACCCACCTATAAATCGTGCCACCTCCTGTGACTCAGATTTTGACAGATCGTTTCGTGTAGCTAACTGCTGAAATCCTTCAGTGCAATCTGTAACAGTTCGATTTTCTTATCGACAATTCTGGTATTGCTGGAATAAGATCTGCTCATAATCACTGGGGAGAGATCGTGATCGAAGAAGACGTCTCATCCGAGGTCATGATGCGATGAGCGCCTTATTTTGACGGGCTCGTGAGAGTTGTAATTGTTTCCACCATGCAGAATAACCAAATTTTAATTTAAACGCTACCAATTTCACCCTTTTATGATCTGGCACATCCATATAATCGAAATATCTCTCTACTTCAGCTAGCCAATCGAGAAAATCTTCGATACGTAATAAACCGTTAAAACTAAGAAGTTTAGCCTTACCTCGATAGTCTCTTTCAGCACGATCTAGACGATCGCCTCCATGGATTGGTCGTCGGTCAAAACCCTCATTAATGTCCTCATCGCTGGAACTAGAATCATCTGGTGTAGCCCTACGGTTTGCCACTGGTAGTGCTCTGCGATAATCGGGGTCACGTCGTACAACAACCACGGGTGGTGAAGCGACCATAGGTGGTGGAGCACCGCCTAGAGCTCGGGGCGAAAGTAGCGCATCCGCCAGATGGTCGAGGGTTGCCTGCAGCCCTTACATGGTCAACTGACTCTCCCGATGGAAAGCTTTCATTCTTTCCGAAAGATAACGAATCCCTGGATCACCGTCCACAGGATTTTGATTCATACGTTCGTTGTTTGCCATCGGCCCGAGGGGAAACCTCGCTCTGATTGACACAGGGATGAACATGATGAGGTCGATCACCGTCTTCCTCAAGGATAACTACTCCGAATCCACGGAGCTTCTCTGGACTCCTCATAGAGACTTCTCGAATCCACGAGGAAAGAAGGCAGGAAAATAGAAATAAATTCTAATAAATTTGAAATTAATTGATGAATGAATAAAAATAAGTTTACAGCCTTTTAAATAAGGGAACCAAGCAACAGGAAAGAAATTAGACTCAAACTACAACTAAAACTCCTAGAATCCATGACTTACTATAAATAGTAAACTTACTATTTATAGACGGTCGTGATGTCTACTAGTGCACAAGGTTTTCGGCCAAAAATAGAAAGTGTCCTATTTGGCTTTACCAAACCGTTCTCCTAATTATCCTAAGCACTTTTCATGTTGGACACAACTCCTAAAGCCCAACGGATGAAGAGCTATAAGCAAACTAAAACTTACTATTTATAGTAAAAACAAAATTAAAATGGGGAAACGACCATCGATCAGGGGATTTCTTACAAATTCAGGCTGCACAACCCAGCATAGCTAGGTTGGTTGGCTAAAGTAGCTCGTTCTACCCCAAATTCATATATTTTACGTTAGATAACTCATTCCGGATTACAAGATACGCTCGATCTAAGGTCCAACGGTCCGGATTACTTATGTTATCGATCGTGCCTTTTCTGATCCATCTTGGCCATGAAATTGTCCGCGACCCGATCTACATCAAAAAGGGTATTTGTTTCATATACAAACCTTCCTTGCCACCAGCTTCACTTCATTAAGTCATTTCATCAAACATTTGGTGAGCGACATCAATATCAAAGTAACCGAGTCACCGAACTGGTTTGATCTGAGTTCGATTCAAGTTAGGTTCGATCCAAGTCAAGTCAAGCTAGAGCAAGCTCTAACTTGATTCAAAATTTTTTGAGCTCAAAAAATTAACTTGTCTTGGCTCGAATTTAGTTTCGAACCGAGTTGAATCGAGCTTTTTCGAGTCAAGTCGAGCAAGCTAATTGAGCTAACTCAATTCGTGTACAGCCCTAGGTATACCCCTTATTGAGTTTATGGCCTTGACCTAAGTTGAGATCATAGTTACTATAAAGACACCCTTGATGAACTCACCTATATGAGTGTGGAAGTGGTGTCGCTTCTTACGAGGATTTGGTAAATTCCTTAGAGCACTCATAAAATTGGGATATTGCACACGGCCATAACATACAGCTTTGAATACTTTAAAAACCTTATAAACTATTGTATATATTTTGTGTACAATCTATTTAAAAAATCTAGTTCAAGTCCTACTTCGTTAATTTCATGCAGTCCAAACACATTTCATTAAGTAAAGTTTAAAACAATTCATCACTGTTATTTATGTATAGTAGCTCTTTATCATGCCCAACTTTATATTATTTTAAAATAATGAGAAATTGTTAAAAGCATTTCAAATATTACAAAAGTTTCATTTACAAGAGTAAAACCTACATTTATCATTTAGTGAAAATCTTTAGTCCCACATCATATAAGAAAAAGGTTATGCAGTGGGTTATAAATTTTTGCTCACAATAGGTTCTTATGAAATATGCTACATTATACATTGGCTCGTACATGCACCCGAGGTTAGATCAATGGAAAAACTTGCCTGAAAACCCTAAAAACCAGTTAAACGAGCGCGTGTGGATGATACTCGTGCACATAAGGGGGATCTAACCACGGTAAGATTGAGTGGGCCTTTATCAGTCCATAATGTTTGGTCAGTCAAAATCCCCATTTGAACGTAACAGATTGTTCATTCAATTCAATGTTAACTGTCAGATTTTGTGTAATCGGTCCTTGAGACATTAGATCATTAACTAAATCTTTTTATGAAAAGATCTGACCATCATATCTTCGAGGATCATCAGATATTATCATTTAGACACACAAATCGAGCCCTATGGCCCACCTGAAAGTTGGATCAGCCTCGTCTCTGGCTAGACCTATTTTTTTAGACCTTAAGAACTTCTGAACAAAGTGGATTTCATTAATCATTCGTGTGGGCCCCACACTCATCCTGTGTGTGCATAAGGTGTGCATGAACTTGTGGTGCACCGAACTATGAAACTCAGTCAAACCAAGTTGACCCAAGTCCAAAAAGGAAAAACCTCTCTCTTCCTTTATTTTTTCTACCCGGATGGGATTTGAATGAGTGGTGATCAGTGGCGTGATATGTGGTCCACCATCAAGGATCAAATCAATGATCTGAGTCATCAATCGTGTGGGAAATGAAGGTCCAACCAAAACCTATGCTTCACACACGCGAGTTCACTCGTGTGTACGCTTGGATTCGAACCACTTTCTTCGTCCGAGACTTGTTTTGACAGCAAATGGAAATACACCAAACTTAATCAAGATGGTCCACCTTCGAATTATCTAAACCGTTCATCATGCTCGGAATATAGTTTCGACCATAGCCCTAACAGTTTCACACTATTCCATATAAGTGTGTTCTCATAAATTCGATCATAAGCAGAGTTTCTCTTGATGATTTCTAAAAATAAAATTTTATTTTACTACCAGGCTCGTAATCCGCACGCTCTCTTCCCTTTCCATCTTAGCCATCCACCTCGATGCTTCCCAACCCTCCATTTTAAGGTTTCTACAACTAGAGCTAGGTGCAGAAAGAATATTCTCACTTATTTGTTGGCTTAATCCTAGCCATTCGTGTGCTTCTAGAAGCCACTCCAAATTAATCTAGGGCCTTCAAAATGGGATGCAATATCCCAAGTAAGCCCAAAACCCTAGCTGTGTGAGGAAAACCTGTAACCACAACTAACTCTTGCTAGTTTTTTCGAAAACCAGCCGATCCCTTCTTCCTTCAAACCCACCACCCAAACGAACTTGGAGCTTCGTTTTCTTGCTCCTACAAGCACCGCATGGAAGGTCTAGTCCCTCCAGTATAATCATTTCAAAGAAAGATGGCCTACATTCAAATCCACCATCGGAGGCTGACTTTTTCCCCATTTAAAGTCACAACAAATAGTCTCAAGTTGGGGTGAGTTATGGTCGAGTTAGAGCTTCTGTTGGCCATAGTTGAAAGAAAGAAAGAGAGAAGGAAGAAGAAGGCAGATATAAAAAAGAAAGCCATAGAGAGAGAGAGAGTGTGTGTGTGTGTGTGTGTTGTTTGCCACACTAGCTTCACTCGAGCTGAGTCACTGACTCACTCGGACTCAATCAAATAGAGTCCAGAGCTAGTTGGACTTGAAAAAAAATTAAGAGAAGGAAGAGGAAGAAAGAATGAAAGGGAATGAGAGAAACAAAGTAAAAGAAGAGAAGAGATGTGTGAATTCACCCGTGTTGCACCATTTATGCCACACTGGGTCGACTCAATGTCGAGTCTGTGCATGTCAAGTTGAATTTTATTAAGTCCAAATGCTGGACATGAGTTACAGAAAGAGAGAAGAAATCAAGGAGAGAAAGAGATGGTGACTGTTGGTGATCTCGGGTTGAGTCTGAGCGAGTCTGAACCGTTGACATAACTTGAGTTCAACTCGGGGCCAAGTTAAGGCCTAGTCTATGCACACCCTACCGGTCGATCTGAGAAGAAGGAAGAGGAGGAAGGATAGGAGAGAGAAAGAATAGAAGAGGAGAAGTAATCCAGTTGTGTTGTTGACTGGTCACGACTATGTGACTCAGTTAAGTTAACTCGCTAAAGTACTCAGTTATGGCTGAGTTTGGCTTGAGTTCGGGTCGAGTCATGCCACACCGCGTGCCACTGAGTTCAGTGAGGATTGGGGTCTGGTCTATGTAGATCTTGCTGATTATGGTGAGAAGAAAGGAAAGAAAGGAGGAAAGGAAGAAAAGGGAGAAGAGGGAAGAAGAAGTCGCCATCGAGTTGTGCCGACTCACTGCCCTTTGAGTCAAAGCTGAGTCCTGATTAGGTAGAAATTGTCCAGCCCTAGGTTTGGACAATGTAACAGTTAAGGAGAAAAGGGAAGATAGGAGAGAGAGAGAGAGCGGGGGGGATCGGGAAGCCGAGTTCGCGACTCTCTACGACAACTCGCTTCCGAGTTAGATGGGATTTGGGGTGAGTCCAGTTTGGACCTAGGGTCGTTGGACGTCCCAATGATTAAGGAATGATGAAGAGGAATGATGGTATTAGGTTGATTCAATGAGTTCAGACAAGTTCAACTAACTTCAGCCGAGTTCAGCTTAGTCCAACAAAGACCAGTTGAGTTTAGCTGAGTGTTGCGGAGTCGAGATTGAATTAAGTCCCGGGTCGGATTGACTCAATTGATTGAGGTATATTACTCTATTTGGGATTGTTGCTCTTATTGATTTTTAGTGCTTGAATTATTATAATGAGGGGGATTGACAATTTTTAACCCTTAGGTCTAGATTCACACCACTTGGACCTCGTGTTAAATTGAGTTGGGAGCCAAGCCAACTTAAGGTCAACTATCTATCTACCCTCTTATGTGAAAATTTAGATTTGATTATTTAATTAGATGTTATAACTATGAAACTTGTATTTCTCAAAATTCTAACCTTAGGTTAGATTGTAGGTCGAAGTTCACTAAATTACATAATTAAGACCCTAGCGTTGATCCTAATTGTAGATAGTTTATAAAACTTTGATCCAACTATACAATTTCATAATTTATGGTAAGATTCGACTCTAAGGGAGCACGCATTCTCTAACAACATTAGTAGGCAATTAGACTCATAAGGTGATTACATTTTCCCCTTGGGCTTTCTACTTTCATGTTAGTTTAAGTGAAAGTTTTCCTTTTAATTCTTGACTAATAGTTGATATCCTTATTCCATGATTATTTGTATTGTTATTGGGATAAATCCTTAAAGTATATGCTCAATATTTATCTTGTATAAACAATTACATGTTGCACTTGAATATCTTTTCATACTTGTGGATTGTCTATGAAACTTAAATTGCTACATCAATTTGTGAAAAAATTCACTTATATATGTATATTCAGATTTGGGATGTAACTTGATTGCTTGTGATTACAATGAGCCCTCGATTTAGTAACTATTTTGTGTATTGGATTGAATGAAGTTTTATCATGGACTTCTCATCTTGTGGATCGTTTGTGCTATGTGGCTTTTTGAAATATTTCATTTTTTATCAGATCCTTTGATGGAATATTTTTCCTATGTAGCTTTGATTTAATATTTGCCCTATGTGGCTTTAATTTAATATTTTTCTCATGTGGCTTCAATTAAATATTTGCTCTATGTGGCTTAATGGATTATTTTCATATAACCTAGCGATGGTAAGTTTCACTTATTGAATTATTATTAGTCATTGGTTGAGGAGGTTACCATTAAACATTCTAATATTGGAGTCTTATGAGGCGGGGAGGGTGGTATAAGACACTATGCCTGAGCTGTCGACCTATGCTGGGTGACGAACCCTCCACAATGACCTTTGAGCTTTTTAAAATTGGTTGTTCGCAATTGGAATAATATTGGTTGGGCTAATCATACATTCATGGCATAGGGCAATGACGGGTCGCTAATTTTGAATGTTGTAGCATGTATCCTTTGTCGTAGTATTTTTCGCTAGCTCCCATACTATCGATAATCGACCCAATTTATGTGAGTTAGTCATTACGTACGTACTTGATATATTTTTCCTAATGATTGACCACTTGCATGTGGATTTCACCCCACTCGTGAGTTTTGTTCAAAAGCCAATTGGATGAGCATCCCCAGTTGATGTATATTCATGCATCCATGCATTTAAATGATATTGCATTTGAATTTTTTTTTATAAATTTTCTTGTTTAAATTATACTTAACTAATATGATGACGTGTAATCTTAAGGTGAATTTACACTAAGCTAGCCACTCATTTTTGGAACATATAACCGTACTAGTAATGCAAGTGGTTTAAATGATACTTATGTTCAGATTGATGAGCATGGTACATATATCAAGGACGTATGGACGTATTTACTCCAAGAAAAGTTATGTGATCTTACAGCTCAAGCCTGGCTTTAGTTTATTTTCTTTATATGATAAATTGCTTATTTCTTGTATTTGTTAGTATTGAGATATTAGTTTATATAAGCCTTATGGGCAGCTGCCTTTATATATGGAATGTGTATGCATATTTTCTTTAATACTTGATTGTTTCTTTTCTGTTGAACTGCTCACTATGAAAAGAAAAGAAAAAAAATATATGTGAAATTTTGCTTTTCTTTATAGGTTAATACTCGAGTTTTTGAAAAATAAGTACTAAACTCAGGTTACGGGAACAGGGGCATTACAACCTGTTAGGGTCATTTCCATTACACGAAACATGCCATTTTATTTAGACATGTCTAAAGTATTACGGTCATATTCAATCAGGTCATCATAACATTTCTTAATGTGACATGTTGGTATTATATTAAAAATGAGAGTTTGGCTTAGAGATGTTTTAAAAATGGGTCTTTCATCCCTTAGGTTTCTTATGCTTCTTTCTTTTTATTCTAAAACTTTTCTGTATTTGTTCATTCTTCTTTAGGCATAACGTTGGGGGGTGGTTTTCCTATTAGAGATTTGGCTTTGGGATTTTCACCACCAGTGTATTTTATGGATTTTCTCTTTGTTAGGCTATTTGGCTCGAAATTTGATCATTAGTACATATATATAGTGTTAGGCATGCCAGAGCCTTTTATAACTCAATTTAAACCAAATGCCTATGACCTCAAGCACCGAAATAGACAGAGACACCATAAGCAATTGTTTATGACTAAGAACTAAAGCAGTTCGGCCGTCTATTCAACCACATATTAATGAAATCATGAGATTTACAATGGGTAAGGTTCATCATATTACTGAGTTCTTTTAGTCTTTAAGTCAAAATGATTTTTTTTCATTATAATAGCAGAGATGATCATATTCATGCAATGTAGGAGTAGAAGGAACTAAATTGTATTAAATTAAAAAATAAAAATAAAAACTAATAATAATATCCCTCGGTGATTTGACATCTGTGACATAGATGGTGAGGCCATGATTTTAAGTCTTCCTTGGTACAACAACTTAGATGTAGACGAAGGGAACTGCACTATTGAAAAAGAAAGAAAAAAAAGGTCTTTTTTGTGATTTGATGTTTAACGTAGATAAGAGAGAATTACACTACTCCTAATTTAGGTAGGTCTAGACTTCCAGTATAGACGGATGAGATTACACCACTCTTATGCTAAAGTCGATCTAACGTGATAGCATAAATTGGTTGTCCTAAATTAATATGAGACAAAATATAAGGATAAGCATCATTGTGCTATAGATTTGATTTGTATTGGGTTTGAGAGAGCTAAGAGCTATTTGATCTTCCTCCTATTTATAGAATTTTAAAGTGGTAGTTAGAGAGAGATCTTCGTAGTTACTCCTCACATCTACTAATGTAAAAATAACCACTGGGTCCGAAGACAATCATGACCTATCAAACAACACCATATATGTTAGTCATTTGTCATAGGTTGGCCATTGGTTGCATGCATGTTCTCTCCTATTACTTGGACGAAGTCTCTCTTAAGATGCCATGTGATAGTGATAGGTATCCTTTTCTTCATGTGAATGTGTATAGTGTGTCGAGAAACTCAACCAACTTGGCGTTGCTATTACTCCGCTCCTTAAATATTTTCAGCCACAAGGGCTTTTACAAGATGTTGAGGCGTATTGGCCGAATTCGACATTGTCGCCGTCGTATTTTAGTTAGTACCCATTTTCAGTCATGGGGCCCCTCTAGTGAATAAATGACTTTTCCATGTAAGCGAGATGCACACACGTTTCTCATGGTTGTAGCTAGTTGGGCTTACCCTTTTTGGGCTACTCATGGATTTATGATTTTTATTGCATTTAACCATTGAGGTAACATAAAGATCTTTCATTTGTCTCTTATTAAGATTCCATTGACACGTGGCATCATCCGAGTCTCAAGATCTGACAAGGTTAAATTAGGCATAAACATGAGTTTTGTATTATGGGGAAGAGCATTGAGTCTCCTATACCAAGAGATGTGAATTATCTCAAAAATAGTATGTCGTCCATGTCTTAACCCAACAACAATAGAAAAGGTGATTTATGCCTTATTGTCAACAATGATCATCTTCTCTATCATGAAGTTCCTTTAGGGCGTGCTTAGAAAGATGTATTGCATTGCATTGCATTAGATAGAATTAACACTATTAGTACACAATGATTATATGTATGAAAATACCATGATATTTTAACCATTTAATCCCATGTTTGGTATCGAATTCTTCCTCTAAGAAAAATACTATTTTACATGAAATACGTGTTTAGTAGACACTAGAATTATAATCAACAAACTAAATTTCGTAGTTAATATTAGTCACTTATATTCATATACAACTCAAGTGTCACATGTACAAGGCATATATGGATAGGTGTCATGGATAAAAATATGTAATAATGTACAGTCTATAGATGTAGTGGATCTTGAATCCACCAGAAATCCCATTGTATCTCCCGTTAAGACTGGAAGGTCAAATACTTAGATTAATCCAATCTTTCCCATCGATTCTAAATGTCAGATGAAATTTATATCCCACCAAATGCAATGCAATACCACCTAATCCTATGTTCCAAGTAAGCCCTTATCATACATATTTTATTTAATTTCACCCATATTCTCCTGTAGTGATTATTTAGGATTTAAACATTTTATTAGCTTCATAATATCATATGTTAACTGAAAAATGATTCGTAAAAATGATAGAAATAACTTCCCAATTTAGTTAAACAAATGCTCCATAACTCTTTACTTTGGGATTAGTCTGCATATCATAAATTTTTTAAATAAATTATAATCTTACTTAGTTGATTAATTTTAAAAGCAATTTTTAAAGAGAACACAACACTTGAAGATGTGAAGCATAAACAAGCTCATTGACGAGTATTGTTTGTATTGCTAAATTCATTGGAAATTAGGCTCATCAAAAATATTATTCGTACTTTTTCATTGTCTTCTTAATAACTTAAACTTTGCATAACATTTTAGCTTTTTATATTTAAAGTTGATTGTTAATGTATTCCTTCATCATGTCCTGTCTCCAGTCCAACATGTTGATAAATTATTTTCCACTTTATGTCCTTTCTCTATTTTTTGGATCTTAACTTTTAGGAGATAACCATCTATTTGTGTTGTCTATTAGTTTTTAACTATTGAATTATTATTATAAATTACAAGCATAATTCTAAATAAAATATTATTAAATCATAGTTTTTAACAAATGAGGTAAAAAAAAATGTAATCTAATTACAACATATACACAGTCTACTGTCACTAAGTAGTTTAAAGTAGTGTTTAAAAACTAAGCAAGCAGATTTGAGGTTGACCAATCCATATGGTATTGGTCGGAATCTTAGTTGGACCTCCCTTTAACTCAACCCAACAAATAAGTATTTTGACATGATCACTGGGCTAAAAGGAACACTCGACTGAGTTTTCATGTAAATCAAATGAGTCAACTCACTAGTTAAAATTTAAAACCTATTCTCTCTCTCATGCATACATGTTTTATAATTTATTTACTTTTAATTCCCACCCCAACTCCCCTTTCTTTCCTTCTACCAAAATAAGCCCTATAATTTTTTTTAAAAAATTTAAAATTTTAAAAAAGAAAGAATAAAATAACCTCTCTAGCCTTGAAGGAGTTCTTATGGTAGTATCCCTAGGGGTTCAAACCAAACATGATCATAGCCCACAAAGAACTAGAGTTGATCAGGTCATGCTCCAGTTCATGACATTCCCACTCATAATTACTTGAAAGGAGTGTTTTTTTTTTTTTTTCGGCGGATGATGCTGCCAGAATCTAACTCCTTACAATCAGCCTCATGACACACCTACTTTTTTAAAGAATCACTGACCCATTTATCCACACATATAGTGTTGAGATTGTGCCTTGGAAAAATGATGTTATTAAACCTTGATTAATGACATGATGCATTCGTTTATTGGCTAAGTTAATGATTTTGGAACATGCTTATACATATGGGTTTGAGAAGATTTTTTTTTTTATCCTTGGACACTTGAGATTTGACATAACAACTTGTTGGCCAAGGGAGAGTTGTGGTCCATGGATCTCATTGCCCTGGCCATGACCATATATGTTTCCAGACATACCTATGATATATAAATATAGTGAATGGTCATTTTACATGAAAGGACCGACTAAGTGTCAGGATGAACAACCTCCACTATTAGGAAGGATGACTTGGTGTTGGTGTGCCTTAGCCCTATCTCACATGACTATGTGAGTATGTCGCGACATGAATGATGACTATGTATACATAAGTTATATCAATGAATTATATAAGGGATGATACAATTTGTGCAACCAACTCAAATAAGTTAGGGCAATACATGTTATGTAGCCCTCCTAGGTGAAGGCAACTTAGGTTCTATTATATAAAGGGAGCAACCGAAATCTGTATGATAAATATCAAGCGATACTACTGGTTTGTACTAGTTCAGGCCAATAGTTTAAAAATGTTTTGCTTCATGTTTGCCATGGTTTTACTTACAATAATTCACTTTCACTCATTTTCACTAACCCAATTATATACGGTCGACATGGTCAGATGGTTTTAACCATTTTCCTAATAACACTTAATTGACGATGTTTGCACCCAATAAAAACCCATGTACCTTGTCAACTACTAAAATCTAAAGTGGGGTATGAAAATTAGTCACGATATAGTGTTAGGAGAAGAATCTCTTCTTGATCACACAGAGTAAGATTGATTAAAGAAAAAAAAAGATGCAAACCACAACACAAAGATTGATGTGGTTTCTTTTTTATACATTCATAGAATTGTACTAATCCATTATGCTCAAAGACAAAAATAAAAATAAAAATGAAGAAGCAATTCTCAATACAATAGTTTCTCTCTTTCTCATGACAGAATATATACTACCTTAAAATAAACTAGGGTTTACATAAAATACTATGTGAAATTATGAAGCTGTTAGTTTGATGAATAACACGACTCTGATGATCGGGCTCCACAAATCCTAATAATGGGTAGATATCAACTCTTAAAGAGAGATTATCCAAGTACATTCGGTTAATTGCAAGCTACGATACAAATTACAACCTTTCTTTCATCACTAAATTCATCCATGTGTAGACAATTCAAAATGGAAAGGTGAAATTAGGTTGATGCAATGAAGACTTATGGATCTAGTGATGATTTGCGGTGGAGAAGCAAGTCAAATAAGGTGTATTTGTTGTTAGGCACTAAATTGCTGGTAGTAGGTTTTTTTTTTTTTTTTTTTCCATAAACATGTATTTCTTTTCTAGTTTACTCTCTGATTTTTCTTTGATAATTGTTATGAATTCGATATGGTTTTGTGTCTTTGAATTTAGCTTTGGTTATCCTTTGATAAAGCCCTTGATTTGTGGCCATTAGGGTTTCTACTTAGAGGATTTGTTCAACAATTTGAGAGAGAAAATTGGGCTACATGGGCACATGAGTCCATGCATGTGTCAACATCACATGTAAAAGAATTCAAAATGTAAAGAAGGTGGAGTCAAGATGATTCTTTCATCGATTTGCATGCAATAACAAATCAACCAATGTTATGACTTAGTGTAATGGTGAGGTCTAAATAATGAGTGATTAGGCTTATTTTTGCATCCGTTGATAATTATGGTTCGAACCACCTTTTGCTCAAATTAGATATTTCACTTATATGACACGTTCGAAGCAAATAAAAAGTCCTAATGGTGTGTTGTGGCATATGTCTAATATTTTCCTATATTTCTTAGGGTCTGTTTGGATTTGTGAAAAGTAAGGTAAAGAAATAATATATATAGAGACACCTTATTTATAGGAAACTTAGGAAAAGGAAACATAAATTTTTATTTATTTATTTTTCAACAATATTTTCATAAAGATTTTATATCTATTATCAAATTTGTTGTTGGGTTAAAAAAAAAAATTTAGAAAAAAATTATAATAATTATTGGCATGTGCTTGATTAACACATTTGGCATACATGGAATGTTGGATACAGACAACTTCAAATGTGGCATACAAAGCAATGTAAACTTATTGAAGTTGTATGGTGGCACATGTAGCAGAAGAGACACATCGACCCATTTGACACAAGTGACCACTTGAAGCTAGAGGATAACACCTGTTTACATTCGCACGATGGCACATATTGTATATATAGAACAATTGAAGGTAAAATAAGGCACATGGCATATTGGCACATGTAGGGGGTAAGAGAAGAGAGTTGGTGGTAGATGTGGCAAATTAGCACATGCACAATGCTTTGCACATGTGGGCACAACAAAAGATAGATGGTGGTACATCCGGCAAATTAGCATAATGGGATGCTTTGCACATATGGGGAAGAGAAGACAGATGGTAGCTCATGTAACACATTATCACATGTGAGGAACTTTGCACATGAGTTATACATTGGGGTCTAAGAGAAGATGGATGGCAATAGATGTGGCATAGTGGTACATGTGGGGGCATAATCAAAGATGGACAATAGTATGTGTGGCACATGCAAGGCAATTGAAGATAGATAATGATACATTTGGGCCAAACTCTTGAAAAATTCATTTTCTTTTATATGCAATGCCTATTTTTAAGGTGGAAGTGAGAAAATAAATTTATCAATTCTCCAATAAAAATATATAAGTAGGAAATTATAGTTTCCATAAATTACCACAAAGAACCTATTCACAAATAACAAAAAGGTAATTTGATGGTAATTTATATTTCATTTTCAACACAAAATGCTTATTTCATAAAATTGGACATAAAAACAAATAGCCATGATCCAGATTTCTTGCAACCCTACCTAACCGGAGGTTAGGTATCCATGGGCTCTATAGGACCACCAAGATGCGCGTGTGAAAAATAGGGAGATTTGGAATTTTGAGTGGGCAATATCATAAAAAACAATGGTTGATAGTTAAAACTTTCTTGAGATCATGAAAGTTTAATCAGGTTGATATGAATGTTCTTGCTTCATCATCATGGTGGAAATAACTTAATGAATGAATTGGATGGCATATAAACATCACTGTCGGTAAAGAAAACTTACTAATTGGCGTTTTCCACCCACACTGCTAAGTTTAATGTGGGCTACTTTGGTTTTGGTTATGGCTCATTTTTGGGTTCATTTCCTGACAATAGGAACTTGGGTAATTGATGGGCCAAGTGGATGCCATGAGGATATTGGGAATTGTTGGTCGCATGGGCTGCCCCAATGAACAGATTAGGTATCATGGCTGCTTGTCCCTAGCAGGAATAGACAATGGCTCTAAGGGGTTACCGTGATGTATGGGTTCTATTCATTTCATTCATCTATTTTGCCATATCATTTTAGGGCGTGGGTGACGCATGATGTTAAATGGGATTAGGTGGGATGGAATTGCATATGGTCCCATGCCAATTCTACTCAATGTTTGGGAAGATTGGAAAAGCTTGAAATTAGATTAGATGGAATTGCATTGGGTCCGTGCTAATTCTACACAATGTTAGCAAGTTGTGTAGGTCCCACCATGATGTGTGGGCTATATCCACATCGTCCACTCATCTTTCGAAATCATTTTAGAGCATGGATCAAAAAATCAGGTAGATCTAAAGCTCAAGTGGATTCCACCATAGAAAGCAGCAGAGATTGAATACCCACCGTGGAAAACTTCTTTGGGGTCACGTAAGTTTTGGATCTGCCTCATTTTTAGGCGCATGCCATAAAATGAGGTTACAAAACAGATGAACGGTGTTGATATAACACATGTGTTACTCTCAGTAGTTTCAAAAGATGGTCGGTATATCCATTCAATGTATCACCCTATCACAAACATAACATAGAATTAACCGTATTCCATGATAACTTAGGATAATCTGGCCATATGTAATAATTATATCTTTTTATTCCCATCTCACCTAATCCTTCTCAATACCATGCGCTGGGGTATAAATTTAAAAATTAGATAGATTGAAACCTTAAGTGTGCGGATTAAACATCTATTGCCAAAAACTTTTTAAATCTGTTGCTGAAAACTCTTTAAAGGTCACCGAAGTTATTTTAATATTTTTCTTTTATCAAAATCTATGACACCTTCCGAACGGTTTGGATGGCAATTAACCATCACGGTGGGCCCTAGGAAGGCTTCAACTATGGGTGCCATTATTACTGTTACTTCGAGCGGTTCCTATGCATCGAGACGGCTCCCTAGAAGCTTGGTTGATTTTTGCGTGGGACTGGATTGGGCGGTACCCAACTCGCGGTCGCCCCTAACAGTGGTTGTAGCAAACTCTCGTCCCATGAGTGCTGGATCGGAAATATCCATTAGGGTGGTCCTCACAATCAATAAGCATTATCCCAAATCTATGCCTTGTCTACTTATCACCTGGGCCATGCGTGTAAGAAAAAATGGACTGCATTAAATGTGCACGTGTCGATCACCATACCAATGAGATGATCTGATTCTAAGGACAGGACAGTGACGTATTTCTGAATAACGTCCAAGATCCTTCACACATGTGCCGCTTCAGCAGGTGTGGTGCGTTTATTTTAGCGCTTGAAGATGGACCCTGTGGGATTAGCGCTCCTCATCCTCGTGCTAAATGGTTAAAAAACCGTCATGCCTATCTTATCATCGGGTGGGCCACACCACGCGAAAACCACGTGCGATACCCCAAAGGCTTCCCAATTCACGTTGTGGCCATACGATGATCTCATCCGTCTGATTTTTGAAGCAACCCGGGTTGGACGCCACGTACGGACCAGGTTGGGACCACGCGAGGAAGTGTTGTAGAATAAGACCGGCCGCCAGTCTTTAAGACTGAAATCGTCTACAACCCGGGTTTTATGCGGGAACATAAAGCACTCAACTATGTGGAGTCTACCATGTTGTATGCTAAAATCCACTCCGTCCATTGTGTGCTATCTTCGGTGATAGGATGTTAAGAAAAATCTCAGACAGTTTCACAGACCAGGTCAGCTACAACACCGGAATCAATGAGAAAGAAATGCCAACCGTAGGTTTTCATGTAGGGTCACGATTTTGTATATCCTTCATCAAAACCGTTAATCATGTATAAATAAACAGTATGAAGAGAAGATGAAAAAATAATCCATATAAAATACTCGTTTCGGCCACGCCACGTAAAATCATAGGTTTTATTATTTATTTAAAGTTATTTTTCATTGATTGGCCCATTTGAGTTTTTGATCGGGACGATGTTTTTCATGTACGGTGAAAATAATTCTTATCAGATGATGGACAGATTAGATTTTACATATACAACAACACGATGGCCCATTATGCATAAAAGAGGTGTTGCAGATTATTCCGGTCCCGAGTCGCCTAGAAACTACAGTCGGCAGTGACATCTCCGCAAGGACTGCGGTACCCTGGCTACGCGCACTCACGCTACGACTAACCAACCACCACGTAATGAAGAATATTAATCAGATCCACTCCGTCCATAAGGTGGACCACCGTAATTTAACGGTGAATTATAAAAATAATTCAAATATAAACTATACTTGATTAACACGATAGACAAATGTGTAAAATCATGCCTAAAAACTATAAATTTACCTATTGTGGTCGAAATTCGTCTTGCAATGTAATATCATTAATAAATTCATTAATCCCGACAAGATAAGTCATATGAGTGGATAGGATGGAATATAAAACCATAGTGGACCCCACACACAATTCGAATTATTTTAACGATGACACTTCCCATCTCAATTCTTCGATTTGGTGTGGTCCATATGAGATTTTAAAAATACTGAAATTTATTTTTACTTTTAAAAATATTGTGTTAAACCTGATCAACGGATTGGATCTATTCCACGTGAAGTCGTCCATCCAAGTCAGCAGATAGTCAGCGTAGTCACGCAAGAGTTTTCTTTTCCCAAAAATATCCATCCTTTTATCCCATCCCTCCAGAAGAGAAAACAGAAAATAAAAACAATAAAAATAACAAAAATAATAAATTTCAGACAGCACAGAGTAGAAAGAGACTGCGAAAGAACGAAAGCTTGCTGTGAAGGAAACCAACAGCAAATCTCAACCTTCTTCTTGCAACCCTCCTTTCTTCTCTCACTCCATTCCTTCTCCTTCTCTCTATAAGTAGAAGATAGATAAAGACAGAGACAGATGCTGCAAAAGCTAGGGATTCTACTACTCCATCCGATCCGCTCTCAAAAACCCGAAAATGCTACAGATCCAAGTCCTCTATTCCTTCCTAACCTTGTTTGGTTCGCGAACTGAGCTGTTTCCCCCTCGAATTACTCTTCAATATCGACAAACCCTAGCTCCGGTGGAAGTTCGGAACCGAGGAAGAGAGTGAGGGATCTTGTCGGAAAGATCTCCGGAGACGGTGAGTTTGTGAGAAATTCTCGTTTTCGAGTTTTGTCTTGGTGTTCTTGCAGTTAGGGTTTCGAAATTTTGAGGAATGGTTGGTTTTCGGGGTGTTCTAGCAGAGTTACGAAGGGGAATGCATGTTTTTGGGCTCAGATTGTTCGAACTTTAGGGTTTGGATGTGTGGATAAGGATATGGTGCTTTGATCCCTGCGAGTGCGAGTCCAGTTTCGTTCGAATTTCGCTGAATTCAAGGAGAATCTGATCCTTCGTGTGTCGGATTGAAATCACTCGAAATTTAGAATTCTTACTGTTGGAGAAGTTCTGTGCTAGATTTAATTGGTGTTTTTGTGTCTTGGGCTTTTGGAGGTTTGAGCTTTGATTTCGTTTTTATAAAGGTACAGTGTTGGTCGGTGCGAAGAGTCAAGAGCTGGTTCTTTTCGCCAACATTGCCTCAAGAAAAGTACACTTCTTTGTTGTTGGATTTTGGAGATTCAAGGTTGGGTTTCTTTGTAGAAGGATAAGGGTATTCTGGGTTTATTTCTTATCTGTTTTTGTATCCCTGGATATGGTGCTATATCTGATTGAGGATTAGGCTTCGGTTTTATGTATAAAGATATGGTCTTGTGATTTGTGAGAAAACTGAGATCGGGTTCCTTTTCCTGACTGAACTTGGCAAGACGCTTCTGTTGCTCGATTTTGGAGATTTGTGGAGTTGATTCTATGTGCAAGGATAAGACGAAATCAGGGTTCACTTCTGTATCTTGTTGTGCGTGCTATGTGCAAGTCGTTCCTCTGCCAAGTTTGAGCAAGATGTGTCTGCTTGGTTGTAGGTTGTTGGATATCTGGGATTTGGTTTTGGATCTCCATAAATTGGTGTGAGATCCCCGTGGGAGGAAATTCTGGTGGTGAACATGCCTCCTTCTCCAGTGTTGAGGTTCTCTCCAGCAAGGGATAACAGAGCAGAGAATCACAAGAGGGGCCACAGTCTCGAGAGCGGATTACTTCTCAAGGAAAAAGATGACGATCTTGCTCTGTTCAATGACATGCAGAACAGGGAAAGGGACAATTTCTTGCTTCAATCAGCTGACGATTTTGACGAGACTCTTTGTAATTTCTCTACTCTATTTGTTAGCACTTTTTACTGTTTTTTTTCTTCTTCTTCTTCTTCCTGTCCTTTTTCTTTTTGAAAGGCTAGTTTTAATGTTCATGGTGTTCATATTTTAAGACTTTGAGATTTAGTTTGGTTAAAGAAATGTTTGACCTTGCTGCTAATGCTCACTATTTTGGGAAACTTGTAAATGCTCTTCCTCAGCAACAAAATTGAGATACTTCTCAGACTTCAAGCTTGGCATCTCAATTCCAGTTCGAGGAGATAGTAGTGATCTGCTTAAAGCAGACAGCGACAAAAATGACTATGATTGGTGAGTTATTTCCCTGCTGATCTAAGCTCAATTTCTCAACTCTTTTAGTTTGAGATATTGACTGTTCTCTTTTTAGAACTACTTCCATGCCTGAATTGTAATACACAGAGCTTACTTGTGCACCTATGCTATGCATGCAAAATTCTTTATTCTATGAGCTGATGATTGAATTTCTTAAGATGATTAAAAAAAGAAAAAAGAAATTGTTGTACCTTTCAGTAGCTGGAAGTCTGGAGTTAGAATGTTTAATTTGTGATTACCCTATTTCCTTTTTAGTCTTATTTAGCGACTTTGCTATTAGCTGTTCATTTTACATGTTACTGATGGAATGCTTGGTGCTTTTGAACTTCAGGCTATTGACTCCTCCAGACACCCCACTTTTCCCTTCCTTGGATGATGATACTCCACCAGTTAATCTTGTACATAGGGGCAGACCCCGAAGCCAACCCATTTCCATCTCAAGATCAGCCAAGGCATGTTGTCATTATATATATATATATATATATATATATATATATATATATATATATATATATATATATATATATTTTGGAACAAGTAGTTGTGCTTATTTGTGTGCTTTTGCCAAATATATGTTGGATTTCAAAAGTTTGATCTCCACTCTTATCTGATTCTGGTAATGGTATATTTGATTGCAGGCGGAGAAGAGCTATGCAACCAGTAGAAGCAGTGCAAGTCCGCATCGATTAAGTCCATCCCCTCGGTCCGGTAGTAGTATGTTTCAGAACAGTAGAAGCAGTGCAAGTCCACGTCGACTAAGCCCATCCCCTCGATCTGGTAATAGTACATTTCAATCGAGAGGGAGGCCATCATCTTCTGCACCTCATTCTACTCCAACCCCTGTTTTACGATCGACTACACCGTCACGAAGGCCATCTACTCCCCCAAACAAACCCTCATCACCTGCTCTGAGGTCTTCTACCCCCACTCTCCGGAGGATGAGCTCAGGGTCAAGTGGCCATCCATCGTCATCTGGAAGAAGGGGGACTTCCCCAGCAAAGCCAACTCGTGGGAGTTCTGCTTCACCAAAGCTACAAGCATGGCAGTCGACCTTGCCAGGTTTCTCTTCAGATCCTCCTCCAAATCTTCGGACTTCCCTACCTGATCGTCCAGCGTCACATACAAGGGGCTTGTCGCCAGCATCCAGGAATGGGAGGGATTCATCTTCCAAATTTGGAAGGCAATCAATGTCACCAACTGCTTCTCGAAGTGCTAGCTCGTCACATAGCCATGATCGTGACCCCTTTAGCTCGCATAGTAAGGGCTCTGTAGCATCATCTGGTGATGATGATATAGAGTCTATGCAGTCTGGAGCAGTAGGAATACCAGAGAGCCCAGTTGCAAGGAGAAATGGAGCATTTCCAAATAGTAAAGCTATGGCATTTTCCAAAAAGCCATCCAGAACTCTGTCCTCAACTTCTGCTCCAAAAAGATCATTTGATTCTGCTCTTCGACAAATGGTATATTTCTCATTGATTAATAGTCTCTCATGGTGTAATTTGCATGCATGAATTACTAGAAAAAGGTACCATACAGTCTTGAGCCAGCATGTGTACAGTTTGCGGATTATCAGGATTTTGTACATGTGAGGACCATGATTCAGTGATCTAGACCGTTAGTCTGATGGCTCCATAGTGGATGGGGAATGCCTCGAGAACCCTTTCCATTGGTATTGGCTACAAACAGACTTAAGAAAAGAATACCACAATGGTCCTCATTGAATAGGGGAAAAAGGTCAATGATCATGAGGAAACTTTATCAATAAACCCTGTAATTTTTATTTATTCATAACTTTCCAGCTTGTGTGTGGTTCAGTCTCCCCAGCTCAATTCAGATTGGTCCCAAGTCTCACCTAGGATGATAGGCTGCCTGTTTCTTTATTTACCAATGAATCTTTGTGAGAGCTTGTAAGCCTCTCCCATAAATAACTCACCAATTGTTGCAACTTTGGTTGTGGTTATTCTGTGTGAAGCTGTCTTCTGCTAATGCTAGAATTTGCATATTTCTTGTCCTTGTGTTCCAGAAATGTTATTAAAGTTAGAGCAATTGCCTATTCTAGGAAGGAACAACCCATGTAAAATCAGCAGACTAAGCATTGGGATTTCCCTCTTTCTTTTATGATCTTTCTTCATTCAAAATCTTTGCTTATTGACCTTCTGTCCAATTGATTGCCCAAGTTTGGTTTGCTTCCCCACATGAGAACTACAATGAAGAGGGGGTTTTCTACTTATAAAATGTTACTTTCTAATTATCATAAAGAAAAGCATGTTGTGTGACTATGGAAAAATCCCGTGCGCGCTTGGCTTACTTTATAATTGTCTTAATTTTGGTTAGTTATAATTGTCTGTCGTTTTGATTATTTATTTTATTAGCTTTTTACATGAGATCTGGTGAGCTTTCATGTGCAGTTTGATGTACTCATGCCATCCTGTTCTTTGAATTTCATCCCGCACCTGCTGAATGTTATGTTGTTTTTTTATTTTTATTTGCTGCAGGATCATCGCAAAACTCCTCAGAATATGTTCAGGCCACTCTTGTCTAGTGTCCCAACTACTGCTTTCTATGTTGGCAAAGTTAATAGCGGAAATCGACCAATGGTCTCTAGGAACTCCTCAATCACAACTAGTAGTAATGCAAGCTCGGAGCTAGGTGTCAGTGTTGCACCTGATACTGAGGGTAGTGACCATGACCAGGATGATCTTGCTAGTGAATGGAGAAAGGCACCATATCCCAGTGCTCAAGAGGAAGTATTTATCTTTGATAGGGTGGATGAAGTTAATGAAGATGCTGGGTATGATATCTGTGATGGAAAACCCAGCAATGGGCATGGAAGCACTACAACTGAAGTTGAGCCAGGGGAATCTGAGAAGCTAAACAGTAGACCCGTTTCAATATCCATTGCTGGAACTGCCTCTCAATCATCAAATGTTGCAGCTAGCACTTCAGATGGAATTGGTTGTTATGAAATCATGGCATCTTGTTCTAAATGTGGCCGCAACTTCCGTATTGTTGAGGGCAATGTTGATATTTGCGAAGACTGTGCTAAGAAAGGTGATCAGTCGATGGCAGAGACTCCAGAAACCAATATATTTGCGTCTCAGAGCAACACAATTCACTCTGAGATGGCTTCGGAAGTGAACAAATCTTGTCGTGAACTGACAGCTGGGATGGTTGTACCTGATTTGCCAGAAAAGACTAGCAATCCGCATGTGCTTGGCCAACAAGAAATGAATGATGAGCAGGGCCATGGTTGCTTACCAGACAGTTGTCCTGTACAGTTGAAAATGGAGGGAGGGGAAGAGCATCTTGTGTACCGGCAATCCATGGGCCATCAAGCAGTCTGTTCCGGCCAACATGACAGCAACAATAAAGATCTGCAATCTAAACAATTTCATGCCCATCCAAGCTTAAAGGTTGATGGTTCAGAAGGAGCAGGCATTTCTGTACTTCTGAAACGATCAAGTAGTTGGAAATGGCCTGTTGTTCAAGGACGGACTTTTTCTGCTATAAATATACCTTGTGATGATCCCTCTTATGCAAGAGACAGCATGAGTCCTATGAAAAGTAATAGTGGGCAGGGAAGTGCTTCAGCTTCTTCATCTGTTGATTTGGGGTCATCTAGACAAATAGAGGCCCGTGTTCAACGTCAGTTGAGCAGCAAGAAAGCCGACATGGAAAATTTCAGAGACGATTCAACTGTAAAGCCTCTTAGCACCAGATCATCATTCTCTGGAATTTCAAGTAATGCACATGAAACTTTGGTTCAGGCAGTGAGCACAAGTGAAGAAAAATTGGCTGACTCTCTTAAAGATGTGGAATTTGAGGCTTTAGAAGGAAAGCCATTAGTAAATGTAGAACAAGGTAGAGCTTTGGAAAATCCAGAGGTTGTCAATAAACTTACCTCCTTTACCAACAAAACTATTCTCGAGGAAGATAAAGTCAACCGCACTGATAGTTGCCAAGTCATGGACACGTCTGCCTCAGAATTGTCAAACCATGCAAATAACATCCAGTTAGAGGATACTTCATCAGCTGAGCTTCTGAATGATGAAGATTGTGTTTCATCTGGGAATGCTCAAGGCCTCTTAAAAAACGCACGGGTCATTGCAAATATGGAAGTACCACATACGACCGCAGAGTCCTCTGCCATTGAGGAAGGATCCATACTGCACGGTAATGGAATTGATGTATCTGATGTTCCGGTGTACGGCTCATCATTGATATTGGGAGACTTGGAAGATGACCATGACAGTTCTTCAGTTTCACAAACTGACTGTGCATCCTCCCCAAATTCAAATAGCATTGTAGAAGCATTCCAGGAATCTATGGTTTCCACAGCAATGGAAAGAAACACCTCTGGTCATGCCCGTGATATCAATGGTACCTATTTCCCTACTCATTGCTAGACTTTTTCCTCTCTCTGTTTTTTTGGGGTGGAATAAGTTGATCCTTTTTTCTTTTTGTAGTATATTTTTTCACTTTTTTTTTTTGGTAGATGAAGTTGGTTCTGAATTTCTTCAGTGCGGATGTTCTCCACCACCTGAACTCTTATGGTTTAACTTTTAAATTGTTTATGCCCCATACCCTGGGTCTCTTCAAAGCGAGCATCATCCTTTTCTGTTAAAGTGTTGATGCTTCTGTTGAATTTTTTTTTTCTTTTTTGCTTGCAAAAAAGAGAGCAGAGACAAGGCTATGATGATGATGAGAAAGATATTTGCTGTTTATGCCTTACATTTCCTGATATGCTAGATTTCCTGCAAATTGACTATCTTTTTTCTGATGCTAACTTCTCAATACCGTGAACAAAGACACTACATGTTACCTTCATTTTCATTCTCTTACTTTGAATCATATTGACTATCTTTATCTGATGCCCACTTCTTGATCCCATGAACAGAGCCAACACATGTTACCTACATTTTCATTGTCTCTTGCTTTGAAGCATATTGTAGCTTTTTACACGAGTTAATGATTGTAATTTCTCATATGCTACCCGTTCTGTTTTACATTCCTCTGCATAAAATATGGAGATATCTGGAAACTGACTTCAAAGTTTGTTTGCAATTTGCTTGCTTGCTGCTTTGCATTGCTTGTGTCTAGTAATAGGTATTATTTCTGACTGGTTATTGTGTTATTGATGCCATGTGTGGTACGCTCTAAGCATGGAGTTCCTTTCCTAATTGCCTAATTCACACAAAATTTCCCTTGCCCAGCAAGGTTCTCTTCCCTTCATGTTTTTATATGCTGTTGCATGCAAGACCACTTCGGGTTGTAGCTTGATGTGTCCATGAGTTATTGTTGTCAATAATCTGGATTCTGGAAAAATAAAAAACTTATAATGCTCAATTAGCACAGTTTAACTGCTTGCAGTTTATCCAACATCATTGTCTGATTAATTGTTGTAAACCTTTTTATATTTTTTTAACAATGAATTCTCCATTAAATATTTGTTCTTGCATGGGAAGTTGGGAGCTAGGCATTTTCGGTTTCAGAAACCAGCATGAGCTTGTCTATGTTCTGTTGGAAGGGGCTTCTTTTATGTGACCCATTAACCAGGATAATGCAGTTATGTGTGGGAAATTACTCATCTGTGTCTGCCAAGAGCCTGTCCTAAGCTGTTGTGAGACCCTTATTCCTGACTTGGGGTTGGTTTCTGGGGTCCTCATCTGTTCAGATGTTGAAAATCTATGGCTGTAGGTTCTTGTCCTAAGCTGTTGCGAGACCCTTATTCCCGACTTGGGGTTGGTTTCTGGGGTCCTCATCTGTTCAGATGTTGAAAATCAATGGTTGTAGGTTCTTGTCCTAAGCTGTTGCGAGACCCTTATTCCCGACTTGGGGTTGGTTTCCGGGGTCCTCATCTGTTCAGATGTTGAAAATCAAGGGTTGTAGGTTTCCGGAATTCATGGTATGGTGAAAATTGGTGGAAGGTGCTTAAGTTAGAAGGGTAGGCAGGTCTCGGACTCAAAAAAAAATTCAAGAACAAGAAGAAAATGTTGAAGATATGAAACCATGACACTTTTGGTAAGATGGAAGAAAGCAAGAGGGAGATGCTCCATTGGGGAGAGGAATGGGATAAGTAGAGGAAACCTGTGGTGTCTCGAGAGAAAAGGAGTCATTGATTTCAATTAAAGGGAAGATTCCAATGAAATTGCCAAATTGGAAGAAATTGCATGGAGGCAAAAGTCAAGGGCAAGTTCGTTGAAAGATGGAGGAGAAAGATTATAATGTTCTTCCACCAGATTGCTGATACCAGAAAATGAGAACACAATTTCTAGAGCTAAAAGTGGATAAGGGAATGATGAGGATCAAGAAGCGGCAATAAGATGTTTATTAAGTTTTTTGAAAAGCTTTAGATGGAGGATAGTTGTAGCTGGCCATCCTTTAAAAAAGAGAGAGAGAGAAGAAGGATAGAGGTAGCCGGCCGCTCCATTGTGGGTTACATTTTGATAGAATTATGTTGGATTTTGCTGATCACTTGAAAAGAAAATTTTACCGGGAGGAAATCAGGGGGATATTATGATAAATCTTGGGAATGATAAAGCTCTAAGTCCCATGGTTGCTGTCTTGCTTTTTATTTTTTTACCAGTCATGTTGGTAGGTGGTGAAAGATGAAATTATGGAAGTGCTTCATGAATTCCATGAGCGGCAAGATTGAATAGGAGCCAGGGTGCAGTGTTCGATGCTCTTTTTCCTAAGAAAGGGTTTGTTGGAAGCAGAAGACTCTCACCAAATAAACTTATTGGGAAGTATCTGTAAGATCATCATCAAAACTCTTGCATATTGGTTGAGAACCGTTTTACCAAGCATCATCTTCCAAGGGACTTTCATAGGTGGGTGTCAAACTTTGGATGGATTTCTTATAGCCAATGAATGTATGCATTCTAGGGAGCTCTCAGGGACTGGGTGTTTTATGTAAGATCAACATGGTGATCATGGTTATCTTTTTGGAGAGGATCGGATTCAGAGAAAGGTGAAGAAGATGGATTACATTATGTAGTTTCACCTCATCGTTCTCTATCTTGCTACATGGTTGTCAGTCAATTTCTTCCTGAGTTTAGGGGCCTTTACCAAGGCTACCTTCTTTTTCTCCTGTTCATTCTTGTTGCAGAAGGCCTGAGTAGAATATTTCTTGAGCAGAAGAGCATGGTGTTTGGAGTTGGTAGTCCTCACTATTGCCTTTCCTGTTTCCACTTAGCAGATGACACTCTGATCCATTGTGAAACCATGGTGGTCTAAATCAACAATCTTAAGGTATTTTCAATGCTTTTAGGCAGTGTTCAGTTAACGAGTTAATATCACCAAGAGTGAGTTGATTAGCGTTGCTACAAATGATAGGATGATAGAGCCTTGACAAAAGTTTGAGATGTAAGATAGATACGCATCCAATCACCTACTTCCGCCCCATTGCAGTTAAAAGGAAACATGTTTCCATTTGTTCTTGGTTTTTAAACAGTCAAGAAACATCCCAACTGGATCTTCGAGGATGTAAAAATGGATCTTTCGAAAATGACTGAAGCAAAAGTAGTCTCATAACTGGGGCTCTTGCTTGCCCAGAATTATGGGGGATGTGTCATGGTTCTAAATACCGTATTGGCGGGCATATTGGCTTGGCCGAAACCCTATACGATATGGCATCACGTATTAGTATTGGCCCTGTACAGGACAAATTTTTTAGCCAAAAAATCATGGAATCTGTGTTTTTTGTTGTGCGTGTGTGTGTGTGTGTATTTTGAACATGTATTGAGTGGTGTATCGGACCATTCTCTACTATGAAATATGAATGTTGTTTGTTGGGTTAACCTGTTGCAAGCCATGATGTTGAGTCTTTTGACTTTTAACTTTTTAATATATGATATATTACTGATGTGATTATCAATCAACTATCATCTTCGCAGTCTCCCCAATTATGCTCTCCCGAAGTTCCATATTATGGCTCATAAGTTTAATCCCATGATAGATGGTGGACCTCTATCTCCTGTAATCTTGTAGATAGGTACCTGTGGAAATATATGTAATTGTGTGTGCGTGTATGTGTATTGTATACTTGTGTGCATGCATGAATGTGCGCGCGCGTGTGTGTATGTGTGTCTATGTTTGTGTCTGTCTGTGTGAGCAACACCGACTCTTGTTACCCTAGCCATATGCTTCTCTCTCTCCTCTTCTAAATTTCTTTATTTTTGTTCTTGGAATCAAAGCATCCGATCTGGACTTGACCGCAACCTGCGGTAGTGGGGCCCACTGTTGACGTCGTTCGTACGCACGAATGATGTCTGCAGTGTACGAATGGTAGTTCTTTTGGAGCAGAAAGCACGAGATCTTGTAAATCTAGTTTTTAAAGAAATAATGAAGATTTTTCTGCATAGTTTGGAGTAGTTTTTGTGGTGTTTCCATAGAAAATGAAGAAAAATAAATAAATAAATAAGTTCAGATTTCGTGATTTCTATTGTAGTGTTTTTTTTTAAAAAATTTTAAAGGGCTTTTGAGCAGTTGTTCCACATGGGAAATGTGCGATTGATCAAGAGCAATCTCCAACAACAAGTATCATGAAGTTTCATCGAGATTTGGGTTTACGACATCTTTTGCGAGATATTGGTGCCGATGGCCCTTGTTCTTTGGTTTCTTTGCCGGATTTTCTTCCTTTCTTCATGATTTGATATGCTGCTTGTGATTGCAAAGTTGAAGTTTTGTATCATGCACACAAAAGGTGTTCGACAAAATGCCTCACTCAACTCTATATGAGAGTTTCTTTACAAGTGGTGGATTTTTCCTTCTCAGTTCATCTTCTCTTCCTCTATCAGGCCTGTTTATGGTGTGAATGTCCCTCCACCCTGTTGTTTGTTGTGAGTGTTGTTGCACGTCATCACCACTCACTTTGTGTTGCATATGATGCATACAAGTTCTCTCAAGTCTGTGGGACCTGTGGGTGTAGTTCACTCATGTTGCACTTATTTGTGACAAAATATGTATGTGGATGACAAGTTATTGACTCGATTGTTGTCGAGTTTTGTTATAGCCTCCTACTTGAAGTGAAGATTCAACGAATGCAGTACAAACTACAGTCTGCGATGTTGTGTTTGAGGGGGAGCAATGATCCATGCTTATAGTTCTGTCTTCTTTGTATGTATTCCAAACTGGGCATGATCAATATACATGCTTCAGTTTGAGGGGGAGTGGAAACATATGTAATTGTGCATGTGTGTGTGTGTGTGTATTGTGTACTCATGTGGAGTATTGTAACATTTCCTTCAGAACTAATATGTGTGTGTGTGTGTGTGTGTGTGTGTGTGTGTGTTGGTCTCGAGACTAAGCAACACACCGACTCTTGTAGCCTTAGTCGTTCCTCTCTCTCTCTCTCTCCCCCCCCCCTGTTTCTCCCTCTCTCCCTCTTCCAAATTTCTTTATTATTGTTATTTTTTTACTGTACCGTGGTACTTCTCTATTCTTTTGGCATTTTCTTCAATCTTACAATCTTGTTGAATAACTTAGTCAACCCAAATAAACCAATATCCCGTCCACTTCCAAACCTTAATGGCATACCATCTGATCTTGGCCCTTTCTTGTTTTCATCTCTCAAAGCTTCTTTCACTTCAAATTTCCTAATCCTACCAAAGTATCTAAGGTTTTTGCCTCATTTGAGTTTATGATTCCTTATATTCCTGAGATCTCGTAGTGGTCTTCATTTAACAATTTTTGGTAATAGCTTCTCCAAGTTTCCTTGACCTCATTATAAAGAAGGTGGGCATAATTGGTTGACCATTTGCTGCTGCATTGCTCTTTCATTTCCTTTATCTGGGCAGAATTTTCTTCAGTCTTCCAAGTTTACTGGTGCTTCCCGGTTACAGTGGACCTCCTCTTCAAAGCGTGGCACGGTATCAAGATTGGAAAGAAGAAGACGCAGATCTGGAGAATGGCTCTTCTTGCCATTTGGTGGTCAGTTTGGGGAGAACGAAACGAGAGGTGTTTTGGTAATCTCTCAAATTCAGCCGAGGTCTAGCTTCCAAAGCTAAACGGGTGGTGATCGAATGGGCCGCTAATGTCGCTGGTTTAAAAGATGAAGATTTCCTTTTTCTAGGAGCATAGCTTTCTCTTCGCTATCTCAGCGATTCGTTCCTTACTTCTTTTCTTTTCTTGTTTTGTTTTAGCGTTTCTGCTTTGTTTTTCGTTTTGTCTGTTAGTTTTCCCTTTTCTTATTAATATAATTCAGTTGTCTTTTAAAAAAAAAAAAAAAGTTTCCTTGATCTCATTGTTCTTTACTAAGAACATTCGGTGATTGCTCTTAATGTATCTAATATGATCTAGGTCCCACCTTTCATCTTTCTCAAGATGACAAGTTTGAGGACATCACTTTCACATTCTCTTGTCCCCAATCTATTATATAGATCAGCCCTTAAGTATAGCCTCACTACTTTCTTAACGTTCTTTTTGACATTTTTGTATTCTAAAGTTTCTTCATTCCTAGTAGCTTGCTAGGCCTTAAAACATGATCACTTCTCGCTAATAGGCTTTTCGACCTCATCATTCCACTACCAAGTTTCCTTGTATGAGTGGCTTTTCCCTTAGATACTCCTAAAGCTTTTTTTACCACTTTCTTAATGTACTACACCCATCTCATCTATACCATATATAACACCACTAATTTTGGATGTTTTTGGCCTCGTAATTAGTCTTTAGATCTTTGGCTGATAGAGGGTAAAATAGTCATTAAAATGTAGTTGTTGGCAAGAGACTATCTAGATTCTACTGCACAAGGGACCATGAATGACCTAGATCATACTTGTTTCCTTCCACTTCTTTTAATGCATGTAACATGCATCGACCTCTCCTCTTCTTTTCGTATAGCCCGCACAAAGTGTCTAATTAGGGAGATTGTGTGACAAAGGTCCTGTGAGCCCACATTGATGGCTATGTATCATCCACTCCATACATATGTTGTGTCAGTTCTTGATAGGATGTGAGCCCAAAAATTTGGCAGATTGGGGACTCGAGTGAGCCACATGCATTCTGTGTGTGTGTAGCACTCACTTGCGAGTTGCCCTTACCTTTCCCTCTACCTATTTCTCATTTTTCCTCTTCTATTCGGTTCTCTCCCCCTCTCTCTATCCTGCCACTTTCCTTCTTCTATCAATTTATTTCTAAATAACACTTCTCTCCTTTTAAATTCCACCCTCTACCAGTCAAAAATAAAATAAAATAAACGATACCTCTATCTACACAAACCCTATGTTTTGGCCATGGTGGGCTTGGGTAAGATTTGGGTCTGGTCCTAGCTGCCTGGGTTGGACATGGACAGGCGTTGGCCTAGTACTGACGCATTTGCAACCCTACCCATTGCATCTTATTTAAAACACGTACCAACCATTGCTCTTGTTATGCTTTTTCCATCTTGCCTTTTCCTATTACCATAAGAACTGTGGTTAGCATATCAAGATTTTGGATTGCTAACGTGTTGGGTGTTGCGGGCCTTCATTCTTGATAGAGCAGACCTTGGACTTTGTAGTTAATCATGAAGAAAACAGAAGAAGAGAAGAAAGATTGGAGGAAAAAGAAGAGGAGAGAGGCTCAAAACCTTTCACACCCCCACCTCTTTCTTTTATTATTAGGGCAATCACTAATCATATGAAAATTACAATTATACCCCCCTTTCTTAGAGACAACATGAAATGATAATATACATGCCAAAGGCTTTAACTCAAACATATGACCAAGCCTAACATAAACCCAAACCTATATGTGGACCACATGAGTGGTTGGTGGCGCACACATGTGGTCATTAATGTATCAACACTCCCCCCTTAAGCTGGAGCATATATATCATGAATGCCCAGCTTGACAAAGAATCTATCCAAAAGAGCTCGACTTAAAGCCTTCTTAATCATGCCTACCGCTTGGTCTTAGGACCCTTATATTTATAAATAGTAAATACCTTAAAGTGTGAGGATGTTTTGTTAAAGTATGATTATCTAAAACTAAGAAAAGGAAATTAGGTCCTAAAATGACTGATTGTATGTTTATAGGATACACAGAAAATAATGTAGTTTATAGATTCGTAGTTTTGAAATCTAAGGATAACATTCTAGATCCAAACACTATTATAAAAGCTAGAGATTCAATGTTCTTAGAAAAAATCTTACCTATGTAGGTCTGTAGAAATAAAGGAAGTTAGTGGAACTGAACTTACATCAACTAGTACAGGTATAGACAAGATAAATGAAGAAGAATTAGAACCAAGGATGAGCAAAAGAGTTAGGAAAGAAACTAACCTAGGAGATGGTTTCTACACATTTCTATTGGAAGATGACACTCTTTCTTATTTAGAAGTGCTTGACTCTCTTGATACAACCTTTTGGAAGGAAGCCATCAATGACGAGTCAGAGTCTATTATATCAAATAACTCTTGGGAACTCGTAGACCTTCCACTTGGAAATTAATTGATAGGATGCAAGTAGTCAAAAGTGACAAATCTCTTTAACATTTTCTCAACGTAATGAGATTGCGATAAGATAAGAACGTCATCTTTCCTGATTACCTCGAATATACCTAATATCATACTTGCTTCCTCTAAATCTTTCATATCAAACTTAGAGTACATGGATTTCTTAGTTGCAACAACTAATTTAACGTTAGTACTAAAGATACATATCATCTACATAAAGACAAATAGTAATACCATAACTTTTTGAGACTTTATCATGCATACACTTATCTACATCATTTACTAAGCATCCATTGGACTTTAAAACACTATCAAACTTTTTAAGCCATTGTTTTGGTGCTTGCTTCAAAACGTACAATGACTTAACTAATCTACACACTTTATTTCCTTTCCTAAGATTTGATAACCCTCAGGTTGTTCCATATATATATTTCTTCTTTTAACACCCCATTTAGAAACACCGTTTTAACATCCATTTGGTGTACCACTAACCTGTATATGGATGCTATTGCAACTAATATCCTAATCGTTATAATCCTAGTTATTGGAGAATAGATAGCAAAGCAGTCAATTCCATGAACATCCACTGCGAAACCTGAGCTTGCACCTTAACATCTTCAACTAAATTAATTCGCATGTTGCATGGGCCATAGCCTTGTAATCTGCTTTTGCGCTTGGTTGAGTGACAAAACTTTGCTTGCCTTTTCATATTGCCGGATTTTCCCCTACAAACATGCAATAACCTGTGGTAGACGACCTGTCAGAAGGAGAGCCAACTCAATCTGCATTAGAAAACCCTTTTTTACTCAAAGATGTCCATTTCAATTATAAAGAATTCCACGGTCAAGAACTCCCTTTAAATATTATGGAAGCATGGCCTCCATATGAGGCATACGAGGGTTGAGGAGACTGCATAAACTGACTAACTACACTGACTGGATAAGTGATGTCTGGCCATGTAATCGTTAAATAAATCAATTTGCCAACTAGCTGATGATCTCCTTGGGTCATCAAATACCTTTTCATTGATATTCAGCTTTGAACTAGTATCGATGAGAATTTCAACTGGATAAGCTCCCAACAAATTTGTTTGTTCTTATAAATCCATCACATACCTTCGTTACGACAAGTTAATTCTCACATTCGACCTTGCTACCTCAATACCTGAAAAGTATTGAAGGCAATCTAAATCCTTTATGCAAAAGTGTTGCTACAAGAACTTTAACTCAAAAATGCATGTACTATCACTACCAGTAGCAATAATATCATACATGTTCAAGTTTCAATTGCCACGATAGTACCAGTCTCGCTCTGTCAAACAAAACTTAATGATTTGCATAACTACGTCTCATTCCAAATTAAAGCACCACCTTACTAAATTTGTCAAACCAAGCACGAGGAGACTGTTGTAATCAATACGTTGATTTATTTAGATGTCAAATTTTGTTTGACACCCCCTGAGCAATAAAGCTGGGTGGTTGCTCCATATACACCTCTTCAAGTAGATCCCCATGAAAAAAGCGTTCTTCAGATTAAGTTGGTACAACGGCTAGTTTAGATTTGCAGCAATAGAGATCACCACACTTATGGAATGAAGCTTCGCCACAAGGGAGAAGGTCTCAGAGAAGTCAATTCCTAAGTCCAAGTTTATCCCTTTGCAACCAATTGAGCCTGTAAATGATCTACAGGGCCATCTGAATTGTATTTAATGGTATAATACCCATCTGCACCCTACTGCATGTTTTCAAGCAAGTAACTTAGCTACAGTTCAAGTTTGATTTTGATTAAGTGCATGCAACTATCTATTTTTATCATAGCTCTTCGCTTCCACCCATCACTTTTAAGAGCTTCCTGGCAAGGGTGGGGTACAAACATTGAGGACTTGAGACAGAAAATTGTCGACAAGAATGAGATAAGCCATTAAAGGAAACAAAATTAGAGATAAGTTGTTGGGTACAAGAGCATATACCCTTAAAGAGAGCAACGGGCAGATCATCTTCAATAGACAGTACCGGTGAAGACTTAAGAGAATGATCTTTAGATGGGGTGGCAAGACTGATAAAGGACATGCAGGTATGCACTCCACCTCTCTTAGAATGTTTGGAGTAGACTTGCAGCGGTGGCGGATCTGAATGTTGCACAGGAACTCGCTCTACGGATGAAGACGTGTCTAGCCATAGGAAGAGTGATGTAACCTTCTTCAAGTTGCAATGATCTTCCTCCCTTAGAAAAATATGGAGTACTTTAAAAAAATGTGACATTAGTTGACATGTAGTGTCTGTGAGTAACTGAATTATAACACTCGTAAACCCGTTGAGTATAAGAGTATCCTAGAAAAAACATGCTTTACAGCCTTGGGTTCAAGTTTATTAGAAACATGGTCAAATCGATGTACAAAGTATATATACCCACAAACTTTAGGAGGAATTGATAATAGTTGATGGTGGGGATATATGACAGAAAAAGGAGATTTAGCACCTAAAGACAGTGAAGGAATCCGGTTTATGAGATAACATACAGTCAAGACTGCATCACTCCAAAAACCTTTCTAAACCTTCATATTTAACAACAATGCCCTCGCAACTTAAAAGTAAATGCCGATTTTCACGCCCAACAACTCTATTTTGTTGTGTTGTGTGTGCACATGATGTTTGGTGAATAATTTCATGGATAAAAGATGGGAACAAAAATAGTTCAATGTATATTCCTTGGTGTTGTCAGATCTTAGAATACACACTCTAGCATCCAGCTAATTTGGTATTTGCATATGGATTTCTTTAAAACATGTAAATACCTCAAGAACGATTTGTCATCAGATATAACCATTTCATTCTCGAGCAATCATCGACAAAGATAGAGTATATAAAGGCAGATTAGCTGGAAATATGAATTGGACCCCAAACATCTTAATATACCAAGTAAAATGGTTTATTTCTTTATCCTCTCGTGAAAGAAAAGACACTATATGATGCTTAACTGACACATACGACAAAGATGGGACAAGATTCTTCAAATTATTTAAAGATGGGTGAGCAAATCCTGGAATGAGACTGATGAGAAGAGACATTGGCCTACAATGCAGCTCAAATTCCTAATATTCCATGATCAAGGTAAGAGAGTTCGTTAAATTCATGTCCTCCACCAATCATCCTCCTCGTCTTTAGATCTTGAAATTCCCAATAGGAAAGATGGAATTTGACAGAATAGTTTAGAGCTTTGATTAGTATATTGACATATAATAAGCTTAAAGGAGACTTAGGAATGTACAAAATTGAAGATAATGAGAGATTTGAAGTAGGACAAATAGTGCCCACTCCGAATACAGGAGTTGATGTACTATCAGCTAGTGTTACAGAAGAGATGGATGAAGACTAGAGTAATTGAGACAACATACTATGCTTATTGGTCATGTGATCAGAAGTTTCACATCAATGATCCATGGGACACTCTTAGAAGTAAAACAAATCGTACTTGACTGGGCAAAAGTAGCTGTAGAGGAAGAGGCATGGGTGGAATGATCTTTTAGAAGTTTGGCACAATCTTCCTTAGACATAGTAACTGTACCACCTGAAGTACTCAGCTTAAGAAGATTGGCAGACTAAGACACATACCCTTCAAAACCATCATCCAATGAACGGACTTGATTAGCCCTAGCTAGTTTTCCAATTAGGTCCCAACATGTATCAACTGCATAATTGTTGAGGCTACAATGTGTGCAATGTTGATTACCATGACTATGACCCCGGCCACTACCAAAATTTGTGCCATGACCACCCCAAGTATTCCTACCTTTGACATGACCTCCCCTTGAGTCTCTTCCTCCAAATCGACCACCGTGACCTCAACCGCCTCGTAGAAGCTCATAGATACAAATTACGTTCTTTTCACCCAAATACATCTTTTTTTTTTTTAAAGGATAACAACTTATTTTATTAAGAAGCTGCAAAACTTAGTGGAAAAGAATACAACCCAAAGTTACATTCCAAGCAAGGGCTCTACTAAAGCAGCATTTACAATTTTCACCCCAAAAACCCAATTGAAAACATCTTTTCTTTTGATCTCCACACTAGCTCTTCCTAAGATCCTTGCTTGCCCATGAAATGACTCTTTCTAATGCACCATATATTTCAGAAGACCGCCATAATGACCAGACACCAACCGTCACATCACATCCTTAGAGGGACTTATGCTGTGCCAAGCCTTTAGTTGGTCCTCTACTGTTTGCGGCATTACCTAATCAACCTCAAAACATGTGAAAAAGGCAGACCACACTTTCCTAGCGAAGGAACAATGAATGAAGAAGTGGTCTATCGATTCTGAATACATCTCCTTCAAGTTATCCTAGACTTCTGAAAATTTGAGTTCGTTGGAAGCTTGGTCTAAAATTCTTGAAAAAATAGCTTTTTATGATTACATCGGCAATAATCCAGTGAAAGGAGGAATATTCAGAGCAGGCTCAATGGATAACAGGGATATAATGATTGCTAGATGGTCAGGACACCCCATCTTAAGGTGGTCTACCGATTTTGAATACATCTCCTTCAAGTTATCCTAGACATCTTCGGTGGTCTTGAAGAAGATGACATTCGCATTGATATGTAGCTCTATACTGTTCCACAACAATGCCCTAATTTGAGCATCTTTTGCTCCCCAATCATCATAGTCCATCATGGTTTCATCAGGTTTGGAGGAAGGAAGATATTTCACCTTTCTCTTCCCTATCAGAAAAACTTGTAGATTGTTTATATGATGTGATTTGGAGGGACATTGACTCAGATGGAGACAATGTTTTTGTTTGATTCATCCTTGGTGTCTGTCTTGACAAAAAGAAGAACTTTGAATACACACAAGGGGAAACTTCCTACTAAATTGACATCACACAAGTAGAAGGATGTATACATCCACAAACACAATCAACTAGATCATTACTTGTTTTTTGCCTTTTATTTGTAGATTTTTTCTTCGATTTATACCATCAACAATCTTCACTCATAACACCTATCTTCAAATCTGACCTTAACCTTTAACCGTAGATTCAACCATACATGAGAAATGGCCCCCTTTGACCCATCACACAGGTTTGAGTATAAAAGTGGACCAGACCTTACATGCCTTTGTTGAACATGAGCATACCACCCATCAAGTGGTGATATAATGAGGGAAAGGGATTGGGATAGGTCAGACCCAACATGTTAGGTTTTTCCCAAAAAAAAAGTAAAGAAAGAAAGAAGAGAGAACAATGGGGAAACAGAAGGGCAATATATCGGATCAACTACGTTCTAATACCACGTAGTTCATCATGAAGAAAAGAGAAGAAGAGAAGAAAGATGGGAGGAAAGAGAAAACGAGAGAGGGCTCAAAACCTTTCACATGCCCCCGCTTCTCTATTTTATTATTGGGGCAATCACTAATCGTGTGAAAATTATAAGTATACTCCCCTTGCTTGGAGACAATCAGAGACAATGACATATGGACCCAAACAATCTATCCCAAACATGTGACCAAGCCCAACATAAACTATGTGGACCACACGTGTGGTCATAATGTATCAACAGACTTAATGAACAGGACATAGAGGATCTTTGGTGTCACATTCCTTTTCACCACTTCGATCCAAGTAAGCAAAAGATTGACAACCATTAATTTTCTTTCACCTAATCTATACCAAAACCCCTAGTGGTGCAAAAGGTAAAAAAAAAAAGAGTCCAGTTAGCATTTCAAGATTTGGGATTGTTAATATGTTGAATTTTGCGTGGGCCTTTATTCTTGCTAGGGTAGACTGGGGAATTGAGGATCTTAGGTGTCAACGTTCCTTTCCACCACTTCGATCCAAGCAACAAAAAGATTGACAACCATTAATTCTCTTTCACCAAAGATATGTCAAAATGCCTTGTGGTGCAAAAGGTTTTTTTTTTAAAGATCAATCCAAATGGTCTATTTGCTTGCAGTTATAGTTTTCCCCCCAAACTATCTGGTGATCAAGTTCTACCACTTGCACCCGCTAGCTGCCTTTGTAATGACTAAAAGGCCTAACTGCCCTCACTCTTTGTTCTTAGTTGGATGCTTATGGTCTCCCATTGAGAAGCAAGAGGGTTGCCATTTGTCAGACATTAGACAGCTTCTCATGGCTCCAGGGTCTTGCATGAGCCAACAGCTTTGATCTTTGTGGTCTTCGCTAATGTGGCATTTGTATAGCTTTTCTTTGACCGATGCCCATCTGGCTCTAAAGCGGAGAGTTGAAGGCCTTGAACAACATCTTAGGTGTTGCATGCTACCTCAGATTTCAGATATCTGGTAAAGACTGGATCAAGGTTCTGAAAATAGTGTTTGATGGGCGTATCAGCCCTGCACAATCCTGATACAATGCAGGCTGTATTGGCTTGTTGAGCACTAAATAATGCACTATAATGAATGCCCAACAAGCCGAATAACATGAATATCATGAGTCCACTCATTATATTCCTGATATAACATACTGTAATGTGCTCATTATTTAATCGCAATATCATGAGCGCATAGTAATGAATGGCGTTCTATATATAACTAATTATATGCTTGTTATCCCAACATTATCCAATAACATGATGGGGATATATGCTATTTTACTGTGTAAATAGCTCAATCTGTTTAATATGCACAATTCTTACCAATATGTTGTCACTGTAAACATGATTGTCAAATGTGGTCCACTCCACCTTGATTCGTCGAATCATGCTTAGATCTTGTGTTTTGGTCTCTAAAATAGGCCTAGATTTATTAAAAAAATGAGTTCTCAGTCTTCCTCTACACTTGAAATGAAGAACAAACACTAAAAACGTTAGCAAGTAGGATAAAAATAAAAAATGGTTTCTTATAGGCGTACCTGTATTAACCATGGCCCATTATAGCTTCCAGTTTTTTGAGGGGACCTATTTCACCCCCTTATCACCTGATGTGGTTGGCTGATATGGCTGTATGGGCCAATCCAATTTCAATTTTCCAAACCTAGGGCAGGATGTTTTCATGTGCCTGATGCTTGTGTTCATGGTGTGGTTATGAGTGAACACGCAAACTCTCATTGCCTGAAGGATGAGTTTGTTATTTGCTGGCCGAGGATTCCTTTTTTTTTTTTTTTTCTTTTTCTTTCTTTCTTTTTTTTTTTTCTAATGAAAGGGTGACTGAATCTTTTTTTAGAAGGTGATTGAATAAGGCTTCCATTTGTTTGATGATCCATTCTAGAAGATACCTTATGTCCTGGACTTGATAACTTCTTAGCACTCTCACCTACGTGGCACTATTGCAACGCCCCAACTTTGCTCGAGTCAGCCTAGGTCCCACTTGCACTACCAAGCGCTAGATTCCAAAAATAGCTAGGATGCAAGAGAACTCAAGAGAAACAAGGGAGTAGAATGGGAAAGCTTGTATTGCACTAGAGGAGATTACAACTTGAGGGGTCCCAAATGAGGGTGATTCCCCTATATATAGGCTTGAGAGCCTTCTAGACACTTTAGTGGCTTGGATTGTATCATGTGACATTCATCCAATTGCCAAGAATATTGTAGGAATTTTCTAGACTCTTCCACACAAGCCTAGCTATCGAAACTTACTAGAGAACCTTGAAACTTTACCATAGTGTAGACAACTCTAGAAAATTGTTCAAAGTATCAGTATTGTTACATGTATTGGTGATCAAGGCTACGGAAATATGTATTGGTATCATCGATATTCAGAAAAATCTCGCTATCTATGGTTAGGGAAACAATGGGAAGGGAAAAGGGAGAGAATTTTTCAGTGAAACTTCAAGAGATGTTATGATGCAGGACATTTAAATATGATATGCGAGATTTCAGGCTTAAGATCACGTTAGTTCAGAAACAATTACACAAATTCTATGTCCCACATGAAAGTTCAAACATTCAATTAAAGGGGAATCTATGCGGGTCCAGGCCTACACATGATAGGGCTGGATTAATAAAAATTATGGACCAAACAATGCTCAAAGGGAAATAGACATCATCCACACATGCATAGTAACCAGTCTCTAATCCAAAGGATTCACGAATTTCAATTCAATGAACCCTAGGGTAAGAAAAGGGACAAATAAATTAAGGATAATGCAATCTAGGGTTAGGGTTTATGAAAAACTGGTATGAGAGGGTAAATTGAGAAGAAAACCTGAACCGGAATACAGTTTCCGCGCGTGGACAACAATAATGGCCTAGACGCACGTGTGTGGGGCTCACTATTCAGAAAAAGGCCACCTTGGCCCTACTCGGCCAGGGATAGACTCTAAAACCCCCAAATCTTAGCTCGATCCAATGCACGGTTTGTACGTGGTACTCCGCCGAAGTTTCAGCCCTCTTATAGGGCCAGATCTGGAAATCTGCTGTAGGAAGAAAAACGGCTGCAACTATTGATGGATTTGCAGATGGAATGCTTGTAGGAGGAGAAATGTGGATAGAAGAGGGTAGGGACAGATGGGGATAGATGTGGTTTCGCACCACGGTAGTTGACCCTTCAAAAAGGGAGGGCTTCGCACCCACTTGAATTTTTCTACAACTCAGAAACTCAGAGAGTAGAAAAAAACTTGCAGGAATTTTTATTAAACTTCAATCAATCAAAAGAACTACAGAGGGTGCTTATTTATAGGGAAAACTATATACTCCAAAACTCGCGCCATGTGCGCAACCTATTACTTGGCGATAAAGTAAAGTAAAATAAAAACCAATCAAAGAAATCTAAAGTGTTCATAATGTTCTAAATAACATAAATAAGCAAAATCTAAAGTATGAACTTAATCTGACTAGTGGGCCATGATCATGAGATCCCATGATGGGCTTTTCGTGACTATCAGGCTCACTCTTATGAATCGAAACTTCGTCTTCTAACTAGGAGGCCCTCCCTGGATGTCGTCATCAAGCCAGATCGACGGTGGGGCCCTCCTTCGTACGTACGTGCGTAGGAGACGGCATGTGTGTGCGTGTGATATCCCATCATGTTAAAAGACGTATGTATTGTCGAAAAAAGATCAGTATAAAAATATATATATAATATTTGTAGCCAATCAATAGACCAGCCAACACTCATTAATATATAAAATTTCTACATTAATTAACAGTGAAGAACACATTTTTCAATGTGAAAATAAAAATATTAGGGTTTCACCAATTCTTCCTAATTTTCACTTAAATGTTAATTTTTTTTCGCTAAAAATCCATATCAATATTATGAGAATAATGCATAGACATGGATTTTCATTGCCACCCATACTAACATAAAAAAATAAAAATAAATAAGTTTCTATAGATTTTTTGTCACTTTTGAGTTCTGGGCTGTCTTTGTTTCAAGTCGAAATTTTTCCTAAACTCCAAACTTTGATTCAATAAAAACCAAGAGTGATTGAAATCACCTAAGGAACAAAATTTTAGAGAAAAAAATCCCCAAAAATGGAGATTTTTTGGGTTTTGGAAAATTTTCCAATTTTCTGTCAATTTTTTTTGCCTTCTTACAGATGTTTCCCTGGTATCAGGATGCTATTGATGGTGTCACCAATACTCGGGAACTTTTATAAGGGATTCTTCTCAAAATATCACAGATATTATTGAAAATATTGGCAATATTTGAAAATTTTTAGACTACCAGCAGTTTCGGTATCCCTAATCTGCTGATACTGATAATTTGGACGATATTATCGATAATATCATCAATATTTGGAACACTGCTGTACAAATCTATTCTTTTTTGCCATGCACAAGCTTCTTGTGTACAAAATGTTCAGAAATGGCTGTCTTTACATTAGCCTCCATGCCTATGACATTCAACTGACCAAAGGGATGACAGGAGTGGGAAAAGGGGGCAACAAACTGCCCATTCCATTCAATGAAGAAAACTCCCAAATACATGTACGGACAAAAGTAAAACACACAAATGCTTGGATTGTTGGTGTCATGGTGGGATCTGTTCCATGCAAAAATAAAATAAAATCCACGCCCTTCAAGTTCATAATAGCCTCTTGTATTATTCAATTCAAGTACAATACTGACGATCTGTGGTAGTCAGGGTGTCCCGTATCCGTTACGATACGGCCGTATCGGCCGATACGTAACGGTAACGGCTGACACCGTTACGCGATACGGGGTCGAAACGGCCGTTATGGAATTTTGTGACCCGTTACGGGCCATAACGGCCGTTACGGACCCGTAACGGCTGTTACGGCTTGAAAAAAAAAAGGAAAAAGAAAAAAAACTTACCTTTTTTGTTTCTTTTCGTCTTCTTCTTCTTCTTCTTCTTCTTACAATGCTGTTGCGGCTGCTGCGGTTGCTGCGGTTGCAGCTGTGGTGCTGCTACGGCTGCAGCGGCAGCCCTTTCTCTCTCTCTCTCTCTCTCTCTCTCTCTCTCTTTCTCTCGGTTCGGTCCCCTCTCTGCTTTCCATCTTCTTTTTTTTCATTTCCCTCTCTTTTCTTTTCTTTTCCCAGCAAAACCGAACAGAATGGCGTGGCTGTTTCACAGCCACGCAGTTTTCTCTTTTTCTTTTTTTGTATAATCTGCAGTGCACGCTGCATAGTGCACACTCATTATTTTATTGCATGCGGTGGGGCCCACCTTGATTTATGTATGGTAAATCCATGACATTCATAATTTTTCAAGTTCATTTTAACGCATGAACCTTGAAATGAAGGGATCAAAATCTCAATTGGACCACGCAATTGGGATTGAATGCCCACCGTTAATTCTTCTTAAGGCCCATTTTGTGATCCACCTAAGATTTGGATCAGCCTCATCTTTTGGTCCATGCCCTGAAATAAGTGGGCAAAAAGGATGGACCACATGGATATACAACAAATGCCATTTATATATATTTTATATTTTTTTCTATTTACGCATTAAATATGGCCTTTTTTAAAAAAATTCGAAAAATCATTTTTTAATGATTGTTTTGCTGTTTTAATCATGCCATGTGATGTGTTAATCATAGGAGAACATGTTAATGTGCATTTTACAGATTTGGGGTGCCATTTTTTATATATATATATATATATTTTTTCTATTTACGCATTAATTATAGCCTTTTTTTTTAAATTTGAAAAATCATTTTTTAATGATTGTTTTGGTGTTTTAATCATGCCATGTGATGTGTTAATCATAATAGAACATATTAATGTGCATTTTACAGATTTGGGGTGCCATTTTATATTTTTTTATATTTTTTTTCTATTTACGCATTAATTAGGGCCCTTTTTTGAAAAATTCAAAAAATCATTTTTTAATGATTGTTTTGCTGTTTTAATCATTCCATGTGATGTGTTAATCATAGTAGAACATGTTAATGTGTATTAGATAGATCTGGGGTGCCATTTTATATTTTTTTCTATTTACGCATTAATTATGACCCTTTTTTTAAAAATTCGAAAAACCATTTTTTAATGATTGTTTTGATGTTTTAATCATGCCATGTGATGTGTTAATCATAATAGAACGTGTTAATGTGCATTTTATAGATTTAGGGTGCCATTTTATATTTTTTTCTATTTACGCATTAATTATGGCCCTTTTTTGAAAAATTCAAAAAATCATTTTGTAATGATTGTTTTGCTGTTTTAATCATGCCATGTGATGTGTTAATCATAGTAAAACATGTTAATGTACATTTTATAGATTTGGGGTACCATTTTATATTTTTTTAAATATTTTTTTCTATTTACGCATGTTCGAGAAATTCCTCAAAAATAATTGCAAACACCTAATGTAAGATATTTTCATATTACATTCATTATAATATATCTATCATTGATAGTAGATAGTTAGAAAATTAAATATATGAATTTTGTAGTCAAATTCAGGTTATCTAGTTCATAAATTCATCAGACAGTCCGATACAACTTCTCACCAAAGAGTGGACCGTTACACCACCATAACCATGTTCCAATTTATAAATGAATGCATATTTGGAATGCTTAGAATATTCCGGATTTAATCCATATTTTTTCATATTTTTTTGGCAAAAAAATTTTTTTGCGCCGTTATGGGCCGTTACACCCCCGTATCGCTATTACGCCCCCGTATCCGTATCGGTTTTGGAGGTCACCATTACGCCAACCGATACCGATACGGGACACCTTGGTGGTAGTAGGCTAGGAAGCAGTGCTGGGTGATCAAAGTGACATAATTTTAGCAAGTGAGGCTTTTTATCCCATCTGCCAAATAGGTTTAGACTCTGTTTGGGGTAGTGTGCAAATTGTTATCGTGCTCTATTTAAATGGTGCTGACTTTTAAATTGATATTGGTGTATGTTCTCTTTTAGAAAGCAGAAGCCATGTTCAACATTGAGTAGAACAACTAGTTTGAAATGGTGAGCTCAATGTGGTGGTTTCAAGCCTGTAGCTTGCTGGTAGACAAGGCTTGTTTCAACATTGAGGGCTTGGGTTCAATACCAACATGCCCATCAAAATCATCATCATCATCATCTAAGGCTTATCTCAACTAATTGGGGTTCGCTACATGAATCCTTTTCCACCATCCACTCTATCAAAGACCATAAGTTTAGTTAGACCATAGGTCGTCAACTTTTTACTTACTACCTCTATCCATGTCCTTTTGGGCCTTCCCCTTTCCCTTTTAGAAGCTTCAGCCTTGTACGAACTCACTCGTAACTGATACAGTCCTTGGTCTCAAGTTTACTTTCCCTCATGATGTAACCTATTGGTGCTTCTCCTAAATTCCCATGAATGCATTCATTTATAATGCTATCCTTGTCTTGCCACTCATCCATCTCAACATCCTCATTTCAGCTACACTCATCCTATGGACATGTTGTTCCTTGACTCCTCAACATTGTCCCGTAAAGCATGACTGTTCTTATAGCCATCCTATAAAATTTCCCTTTCAGTTTGAGTGGTACAATCAAATAAAACTCCAGAGTTAGGTCTCCATTTCTTCCACCCACTTGAATTCTATAGGCAACATCCTTTGCAATCTCTCCACTCACGAATTGTCAACCCAAGATATTGGAAATTTTGGGAAACTTCTGGGTCAGCAATGTTTACTAATTCCTCGTTCCCACTCATATTGTTACTATAGTTGCACTCCATATTCTCTGTTTTAGACCAACTAATTTTAAATACTTTAGATTCTAAAACACCTCTCCATAAATCTAGCTTTGTGTTTATGCCCTCCCTCACTTTTCAATCAAAACTATGTAATCTGCAAACAACTTACACCTGTGGGATCTCTTACTGCAAATGCCTCGTTAACTTGTCCATAACCAGTAAGGTAAGGATTGCTCAATGTCGACCCTGGTGCAGGCTATAGTAATTCGGAACTCATTTGTCTCTCAACTAGTGGCCCTTACATTCATTAGTGCTCCCTCATACATATCCTTATTCATATCAATCTATCCTATTGAAACTCCTTTCTCTCCCAACACCCATCAGATTAGCTCTCGAAGGACCTTATGTAAGCTTTCTTAAAGTCAATAAAAGAAAATATGGAGATCTTTCCTCCTCTCCCTATATTTCTCCATCGATTGCTAAGTAGGAAATAGCTTCAATGGTAGACCTCTTTGGCATTAAACCAAACTGATTTTCTGGTATATTCGTCTCATGCCAGTCTTTGCTCAATCGTTCTTTCTTGAAGTTTCATAGTATGGTTCATAAGTTCAATCCCATGACAGTTGGTTCAACTCCGTATACTTTTCCTCCATTCATCTGGCATTTTCTTTGATCTTACAATTTTGTTGAATTACTTTGTCAACCAAAATAGTCCAGTATCTCCCATACACTTCCAAACCTCAATCGTTATACCATTTGGTCCAAAGGCCTTTCCTGTTTTCATCTTTCTCAAACCTTCTTTCACTTCAGATATCCTAATCTTATGTAAGTATGGACTTTGACTTCATTTGAGTTTATGGTTCCTTCTATCTTTATGCTCTCAAGAGATTGTCCTTTAACGAGTTCTAAAAGTGGCTTCTCCACCTTTCATTAGTCTCATTGAAAATAGCTTACCTACCAAAAAAAGAATAAAAGATAACAAAAAGTGACCTCAAGTGAAGAGCTGAAATAGGTGCCATGGCCATTCTACTCAATGTACACGTACCCACTTCTGTATGCAACTTTAATCACTGTTGCTACTCATAGTAAACCAAAAATTGTTTCTTTGATGCAATGGCCATTCCACGTAATGTACAGATACTAATGAATGCAACCTGTAAGCTAATGCAAAGAGAGATGGAATGGAGAAGAAGAAAAGAGAAAAGAAGAGAATGCAGAGAGAGAAAGGGCTGAAGTTAGGGTTCATGCCCCCTCTCACCTTCTTTTATATTATGAAAGTTTTATAATTACAAAAGTGTCAACAATAAAAAATAAAAAATAAAAGCGAAAATTACCTCTACGTCCTAGACCAAAATAACCTAATTGGGCCTATGTAAGCCCGTGTCGCATTTTTTGATCCCCCCTAAAGCTAGAGCATATATATTGTCTATGCAAGCTTGGAATATATATGTGTGTGTGTGTACGCGCGCGTCTTAAGTGGTTGGTAAACACGTTAGCAAGTTAGTCCTGAGATCAAACAGACGGAGTAAAGATTTCACCGTTGGAAACTTTCTCAAGTATGCACTAACAGTCGATTTTGATGTATTTAATGCTTTCATAATAAACCGGATTGTTTGCTATGTGTGAAGCGGCTTGATTGTCATAAAATAATTGCACTGTAAATCCCATTACTTGCAACAATTTTTTGGTCCACCTTAACTCACAGGTTGTATGAGCCACTGTGTACTCTACTTGGGCACTTGATCGGGCCACCACACTCTGCTTCTTGCTCTTCCATGTGATTAGATTTTCTCCTACAAATGTTCAATATCTAGTAGTGGATTGTCTATCTATTAAGGAACCTGCCCAGTTTGCATTTGAATATCTTGTGACCCAAAGATGACCATTTCGTTTTACAAAATTCCTTGACCTGGTGCCCCTTTAAGGTTATGCAAAATTCAAATGATTACTTCCATCTGAGATACTCTCCGGGAACTCATGAATTGGCTTACCACACCCACTACATAGGATACGTCTAGTCGAGTAATAGGTACATAAGTTTTCCAACCAATCTTCTGTACCTCCCTGGATCCTCCACTACATCTTCTTGATCACTTTACATTATAATTAGGATCCATTGGAGTGTCAATTAGCATGGTCCCAATAAAACCCACTTCCATAAGTACCAGAACATATTTCTATTGAGATAGGTTAGCTCCTTTGGATCTAGCTACTTCTATACTAAGGAAGTATTGAAAATGACCTAAATCTTCTATGAGGATGCTGTTGAAGATATTTCTTTAATGCTTCAAACCTCGTGTTGTCGCTTTCAGTGACAACAATATCATGCACATATACTACTATTACAATGAGACCGAGATACCTTTCCGTACAAAAACAAAATGATAAGCATGACTTTGAACAAAGCCATAATTTAATACAACCTTGCTAAACTTGTCAAACCATGCACGTGGAGACTTTTTTTTAACCCATAAATTACTTTCAGAGTTAACACACTTTGTCACCACCCTTGAGCAACAAATCCGAGTGGTCGTTCTATATATAAACTTCCTCTATAAGATCACTAGGAAGGCAGGCATGTTTGACGTCCAATTGAAAGAGGGGCCAGCCATGATTAACATCTACAAATAGTATAATCCGAATGGAATTCAACTTGGCCATATCAGAGAAGGTTTCACTATAATCAACGCTAAGTGCTTGAATATACCCCTTGGCAATTAGATGAGCCTTCAACTGTTCAACCGTATCATCAAGAGGATAAAATTTGATTATGTAGACCCATTTGCAACCCACGACACGTTTACCAGTCTGAAGAGTAGTAAGTTCCCAAGTGTCATTATTATAAAGCATATCCATCTCTTCCTCCATAGCCTACTTCTACCCCTTATGTAACAAGGTTCCTCATATGAACAAAATGAGAAGATAAGGATAGGCCAAAGTTGCAGAAATTTGTAGATAAGTAATGAAAGGAAAAATATTTAGAGTTGGGATGATGGGTACATGTATACAGTGTTCGAGTTGTCAACGAAATGTCGATATTATCGCTGATAATATCGGTGTCGTAGTCTAGTGATACCGAAACCCCATTTTTTCGTTTCGCTTCAGATTATCGGCGAAATATCGGAGATATCGGCGAAAATCTTGGATTATCGCCGACAATATCCAGATTATTGCACTGTAGCTACAATCTCGATAAGAAAACCCCTCTTTCAAAAAATCAAAAAAAATATCGAAACAGGGAAGATCTCCTACCTGTTGATCGGAACTCAGAACTCAGAAGAATGCCTCGATCCCCTTTTCTTCGGCGGCAATCCCTCTTCCACAAAATTTTAGGTGTTTTTTTTTTTTTTTAAAGAAAAACCTTCCAGCCCGGAAGTTTTATATGGAAGCCTCGAGCGTTGATGCGGTTTGGCTAGTGACGCTGCCAGGTGGCTAGTCGCAAGTGCTATGTGGGCCCCACCGTGATCTATTTGTTTTATCAACACCGTCCATTCATTTTTAAATGTCATTTTAATCATCTGTCTCATAAATGAGATTCATCAGAATCTCAGGTGGACCACACCATGGGAAAACAATAATGATTGAACGTCTACTACTAAAACAACAGATGCTTCAGAAATCTTTCCACCTTCGTCGGGTCTGTGGCGTCAATGGCAAAGCGCCTTATTATAGAGTGGGCTGTGAATGTTAAGGATCTGTCAGGCCTAGATTTCTTCTTTATGGGAGTGTAATCGGAGGCCTGCTCTCTCAGCAACCTCCTTTTTGCCTTTTGTTTTAGTCTTGTTCTTTGTTCTCTCTTTTTCTTTATGAATTTTCTCTTTCATCTTTCCAAAAAAAACCTCCTAGGGCCCACTATATCGTTTATTTGACATATAACCTCTAGATTAGGTCATACGGACCTGGATGAAGGCAAAAAGCAAATATCAGCTTGATCCAAAACTATTGTAGCCCCAGGAATTTTTTAATGGTGAGAGTTCAATCAATGCTGTGTGGTCCACTTGAGATTTTGATCCACTTCATTTTTGGGTTCTTAGCATAAAATTATATGTAAAATGGATTAGACGGCATGGATGATACACATACATCATGTTTGAGGTCCACGGAGCACCGACCACTAGCCATTGGCTAGTCGCAAGGAGTACCCAATCCGTTTGAGGTAGCGGATTGCGTAGTAACTCCTAGTCCTACGCTTAGCGAAACTAAGTAAACTCTGTGAGGCCCGCCCATCATGATTTCTTTATTTTATCCACTCCATCCATACATTTTAACAGATAATTTTAGGCCTTTTGGAAAAAAAAAATGAGGCATATCCAATGTTCAAATGGACCACACCACAAGAAACATTTGAATTGAATGTCTACCATTGAAAAGTACATGGAGGGCCACAGAAGTTTTGGATCAAGCTTATATTTGTGTTTTCCCTTCATCCATGTCTGTATGATCTTATGAACAGGTTGGATGAAAAATAAACATCACTGTGGGGCCTAGTAAGGTTTCAACGGTGGAAATCATTATCCCCACTGTTTACAATGGTATGATCTACTTAATATTTGGATATGAATCAATTTTGGGCTCAACCCCTTAAATTAGATGGAAAAACGGATGGATGACGTGGATAGACCACATACATTCAAAGTGGGTCCAAATGAGTGGTCACTGAATGTTTAAACGGTGATCACTGAATCTCCACTATTTCCTCTCGTGCAGCTGCCCTGAGTTTTGGATCCACATGATTTTTTGTTTGATGTCCTAAAATGATCTAAAAAAAATGGATGGCCAGGGTGGATTTTTTAGAAACATCATGGTGAGACCCACGTAGCATCCCAGTGTAGGAAATAAATCCTTGGCCGGATGCGGATTAGCTGCTAATAGGTTGAGTAGCGAGACTCGCTACCAAGGTGACATCACCAAGTTCTGTAGGCCCTACCATGATGTATGTGTTGTATCCTCACCGTCCATTTATTTTTCTAGACCATTTTAGGGTATGAGACCAAAAATGAGGTAAATCCCAATCTCAAGTGGACCACATTACAGGAAATAGTGTTGAATGAACATAGACCATTAAAAACTTTTTGGGGCCCATAAAAGTATTGGATCAAGATAATCTCTGATTTTCCCCTCATCTTGGTTTGTATGACCTAATCAATAGATTGGATGTGAAATAAATAGTACAGTGAGCCTTAAGAGGATTTTAATGGTGAATATCCAATCACTGTTGTTTTCATGTGGCGTGGTCCATTAGAGATTTGGATCTGATTCATTCTTTACCTCATATACTAAAATGATATCTTCAAATGGTTGGACAATGTGGATACAAAACATAAACCATGGTGGGCCCACAGAAACGTCGCTTCAGTAGCAAGTCTCGCTACTCAACCTGTCATAGTACGTCCGTGTCATGTGAAGACACGAATTGCGTACGGAGTAAATTATGTGGGGTCCACTGTGATTTACATATTTTATCCACTCTGTCCATCCATTTTAAAAGATAATTTGAGGGCTTTAGCCCAAAAACTAAGTACATCCGAATCTCAAGTGGACCTCACCACGGGAAACAGTGTGAATTGAAATTATACCATGGATCAATCTGTTATTTGTGTTTTTCCTTCATCTGTGTCTTTATGATCTTATGAGCGGGTTGGATGACAAGTAAACATCACTGTAGGCCCTACCAAGGTTTCAACGGTGGAAATTATTATTATCACTGTTTCTTGTGGTGTGGTCCACTTGGTCAAAAATGTGTATTTTTTTGAATTTATTTACTTTTACATGTCTTAATTATTGTAAGCTTGCATTTATATTATATAAACTCTTTGGTTACTATTTGAGTGATTTCTTACGACAATGCATGCCTTTTAGCCTCCATTAAATGGAAACTTATTATTTAATGCATTCTTTTTGTAATTTTTTCATTCCTAAATATGTAAATATGTGTATTTAGGCATGTCCTGAAGTTTCACTGAAAAATTCCATCATTTTCTCCATGTTTTCCCATTTTTCCTTGTATTTCCGGTTATAGGCGATATTATCGACAATAACGATATTATATCTTTATCTCCGGCCAGCGAAACTTGTAGCGATACCAACAACTCGAACACTGCATGTTTACTTACCTTTTCTTAGGGAAATAGAAATATTATGTATCTGGAGAACTCACTGAACCAAAGTCTTTAAAGAAGATATGTTGGATGACACATCATGATCGGTTGTGCCATCAGTCCGTTTTCATCGTGAGTAAACCTTCAGCTGAGGCACAGTGAGAATGGAAGAGGCAGTACATAGAGGTTGGATGCCTTTGTTGATTGCAACAGGTATGGGAACCGTTTTCCTATCAAGAATTTGGTTGTCTTTTGAGGAGAATGGGGTAGACTAAAAAAGGTAACATCTGTACATACATTTTGTCTTTGAAGTGACGGACTGTAATAAGATTACTCCTTTGTGTTCGAGAATATCTAAGAAAAATATATTCTTCATGAGGATCAAACTTATCATATCCAAATTCCAACTGATGGACAAAACAAATGCATCCAAAAACTTTAGTAGGTAAAGGAAATGGTGGAGTATCTGGGAATAAAGCTTGATTAGTTGATTGAACCTTTAAAACAGATGAGGGCATTCGATTTATCTCAAGGAGGAGTTGATTTTTCCAAAAACTCTTAGGTTCATTCATGTAAATAAGAGAGTACAACTTACCTCAAGGAGGAGATGATTTTTCCATTCAACAATCTCGTTTTGTTGTGGGGTATGTGCACATGATGTCTGATTTAAGATTCCTGTTTTAGGGGAAAAAAAATAACTAAAAGCTTGGGACATGTACTCCTTGATGTAATTAAGCTGGCACACAAAAACCTTCGAGTTAAACTAATTTTGCACTTCCATGTGGAAAGTCTTAAAAATAAAAAATAATTCAAATCTAGCTTTCATTAAACAAAGCCATATCATTTTCGAATAATCATCAAAAAATTTAACAAAATAAACCCGGATCTAGGTGTATTTTAACTAAGCCCCAAACATTTGAATGAACTAAAAAGAACGGGACTAAATGGCGCTTCTCAGCATGTGGTGGAAAAGTAGCACAATAATGCTTGCTCAACTTACATGCATTATACTCTAGATATGAGATCGACAATGGAAGGAACAAGACCCTTAAGAATCCTCAACAATAGATGATCGAGATGGCAGTGCTGCTAATAAGTTGTGATGTTTTTTTGTGCTATTGTGCCCACAATGTTACAATCAAGATAGTACAACCTATCATGTTCATGTCCTCCACCAAATTTCCTCTTCATCTTTAGATTCTGAAAAACACAATGTGAATGATAGAAAATGACACAACAGTTAATGAATTTGGTAAGTTTACTAACAGGCAAAAGGCTTTAAAGGAAATTTTGGAACAAATAGAACCTGTGTTTTAAATAGCGATAGCATGTTACGTAGCGTTCAACCCTCTACAACATGTAGCGTAATTTACACGATACTTCTATTTTTTAATTTAAATATAGGAAAAATATGATAAATAGTAAGAAGAAAGCAAACAATATAAAAATGCCTAAAAAATTATTCATTTTTTCAATTATAAACATATTCAAATAAGTTATTGATTATCATTTATCAAAAGCCAATCCACGTAAAGTCATAAACCAAATCAAATAATATCACATCAACAACTTCCTAAGCAAACCCTTTGTTTAAAAATTAACCACTTTAATGAATAATGTCTAATTGAAACCACAAGTCACAACTCACAAGTATGAAAAGAAATAATAAGTACAATATAGATGTCATCTCTATACAAAGAGGGTTTTTGAAAATCCTCTTTCGAAATCCTTTTCCCTTTAAGTTTAGTTTTAAAGGTTTTTTAGGCATGTCAGTTTCGCACCAACTTTAAGTGGAAGCAAACCAAACCTTATATATATATATATATATATATATATATATATATATGAGTTTTATAACATTTTTAACAAACAAAATAAATAAAATTAAAAATTAAAGTACTCATCACTCTTCAAAATAGAAAATACATTGTAGCATACACTATAAACGCTATACGCTATGTAGCTATAGTGTACGCTACAGGGGATTTACTCTGTAGTGTTACTAGTGTACGCTACCGCTACACTATGAGCGTTATTTGAAACACTAAATAAAACTTAGGATAATGAAAGAGAGAACTTGTATGAATGGTACCCATTCCACATACTCTGGATTGGGCACCGTTTGCGAGAATGACAAAAGAGTATTAACGAGCAATCAATAAACGAAAACACACATGACTACCTATAATATGGTTGGACCCTCCAAAGTCAATTACCATGGATTATGAGACTTAGATCCGAAACAAGCTATACCTAAAGTTACGAATGAAGTCAAGGAGGTGGAAGTAGATACAAAAGTAGTAGAAACATATTGATTCTATAAATTGTTCAACTTGGAATATTCTTCATGACTTAAACTATCTCATCAGTCATGCATGTCTATGAAGCATTAGATGTAAAGTTGCAAAGGAGGCCTGCTACTCTATTTAGTGTGGGTCTGTGGGAAGCTTGATTAGCCCCTGCAGGCTTCCCATGGAGGTCCTAGCATTTTTAAACAAAATGATGGGATAGCCTACAATGTGTGCATTTCCTCGATTCACAACATTTATCACAGCCACCTTGCATGTCACCACGACCACCTCTTTCATTGCAGCCACCTCCCATGTCACCATGATCTCCTTTTCCACCACGGCCACCATCCTGGCCCCGGCCACAGAATGATGCTAGAGTCGATCTATTATTGGCTCAACTTGTAGAACCCAAAGATGCATGTTGAAGGCGTGCATACACCTCTGTTAGAGATAGCACATCTTTGCCACTCAAAATTTGTGCACAAGCCGGTTCATGCTCACATTTCGACCTAAATAAGAAATTGACCACTTGAACTCTTCATGATGCTGACATGGTTTCTCCAAATCGGTAGTCAAGGGCTACTACACATTCAACTTTTCCCACATTCCTTTGGGGCCTGTTTGGTACGTGGGCTTTGATGGAATTAGGTGGGATGGAATTGCATTTGGTCCCGTGCAAATTCCATCCAGCATTTGGGGAGGACGAGAAGGGTTGGGATTAGGTGGGATGGAATTGCATTTGATCCCATGTGGGATTTCTAATGGATTTTGAAATCCACTACACATGGGCCCCACATTGATGCATGTGTTTTATCCAAGCCATTCACCCATATACGCCTTTTACACATGACATTCTAGTTATATACGTGTACAAGTGACCAACATCCGTTGTGAAATTGGTTCATTGATTACAATTCCATTGTCCACCAAATGAGATTTTGCTGGTGTTTTTCCCATGGCAAGAATTCTATCCCAAACATAGGATTGGATGGCCCAAATACCATGGTATTTCCAGACATGCAATCATTGTGCAATAATGGTGTTAATCCCATCTAATACAATGCCATACCATTTAATCCCACAAACCAAACAAGCCCTTAGTATTCACCCAACGATTTATCTCCTTGTTGGAACTCGAATATTTTTTCGTATGATTGATAAAAGAATGTTGTTATCAGATGGATACTTCTATCGTAGAGCATCCCACACTTCCTTAGCCGTATAAAAAAACATGATGTTTGTGCTTATGAAGGGTTCCACATAATTCCATAACTATGTCATAAGACTCATAATTTGAGCGTTTTCTTGGATCCATTGGTCATAAGTATTGGATTCTTCATCTGGTTTCTCTAAGGTCAAATATCTCAATTTTCCCTTACCATTAGAAAAACTTGGATTAACTTAGACGACTGTAAATAATTTGTCTCATTTAATTTAATAGAGGTTCCTTGGACCTCTAAAACTCAGATGGATTTATAAATCTGGATTTCTGGTTACTTTTTATCACCATAACAAATAATTTTATTTTATTTTATTTTTTATTTTTTTAAAAAAAACAGAGTACCCCACAAGCACAAATGCAAGTTGACTTGGCATAATCAATGAGCACCCTAGTTGAACACTTCATATAATGCACACATCACCTTAGACAAAAGAATTAGCTCACACATCCATTACTTCAACCAATCATGAAAAAATATAGTCACAAACTAGGCATCCAACATGGGCAAACAACCCGTACATTTGCCACGATCACACATGAGGTGATATCATTCAACAAGCGGATGCCTTAATTTCCCATGCACACATGGACCTTTAAAAAAGTCCGGCACATAAAAGAAACAAAAAAGAAACCCTAGGTTTCTTAAGAAATTATCAACACAAACAAGATAAAGGACACCGAGGAATAAAAGAAATGAAGAAATAAGAAGATTTGGAGAAGGATCAGAAATGACAAAGCTGTGATACCATGTAAACTAGTGGAAAGAGAGATGGAATAGAGAAGAAGAAAGAGAGGAGAAGAGAATGCAGAGGGGAGAAAGGGCTGAAGTTAAGGGTTCACCAGGCCATTAATAACCAATTTCATATCACATCAATTAACACAACCTAAATTACTGTTGCTCTTGGATAGCAGAGAAGAAGCCATTTTGTTAACTTTGGTATTCCCACCTTATCTTTTGCCTTAAGAAATGCACAGTCACAATGCTAAAACTGATCAGATTATCTAACTGCTTTGGCAGTAGATCTCTTACCACTGGAAAAAGTGTTATTAGTTCAAGTTTCATTTATAGTTGTGATGAATAGTTTTGTCTATATCTTGTGATTGATTCCTGGCTTTTGACAGGAGAATCGACAATAACAGTAGAGGGCCCAAGAGGACAGAGGTCAAGAAGCTTCACACTGGAAGAAGCAACTGATACCATACTGTTCTGCAGTTCCATCATTCACGATTTGGCTTACGAAGCTGCAGCCATTGCGATGGAAAAGGATTCAGCTCCCCTTGAGGGTTCTCGGCCGACAGTTACTATCTTGGGTAAATCCGATTCTAACAGAAAAGAGCCCCGTGGCAAGACTTCTAGTAAGCGGACACCAAAACCTCATAAGGCAAGGCAGAGGCGGTTGGACACAACAGAGGTGAAGGCCCCATCAACCAAGGCAGAGAGCAATGTGAAAGCCCAAGAGCCATTGGCCCATGATTCAGTGGTTCCGAACAAGGTTGACAGTACGAAACCACCAAAGCTGGAATCCAAGTGCAATTGCACAGTCATGTGAGTGTCTCTATCTATCCGGAGCATGATCCGGAGGCAATTTCATAATTTTTGTAATGGAACTGCTCTCCTCTCCTCTATTTGAGGGCAAGGAGGGTTTGTACTTTTTAGAGTTTTTCTTTCTTTTTCTTTTTTTTTTCTTTTTTTTTTTTTTTTTTTTCTTTTTTGTTTTTAATGTTTCCCGGGGCGGCACATATATGCCCCACCAGTTTCCTCTCCTTCCGATTTATTTGTAAGAAACACCACATTGCGTTGGTGACATAATCTTGTAAAAATTGTCTACAGGTAATTTCCACGATGAATCATAGCTTTGTGGCTGCTCTTTGCTGCCTTCCTTTTCTTTTCTTTTTTTCCTTTTTTTTTTTTTTAAATTTCATTTGCTTTCTTTGGTTACAGTGTTTTTCTGCTGTCGTTCTGTTAGCTTCATGAAAGAAAATGATGCAGATTCTGCCATTTTGGGGCACTTCTGTTTGTGTGTGTGTGTGCGCGCACGCATGTTGAGCCTAGGGCAACAAAAGGCCCCATGAAAAACAAACACTTGGTCAAATAAAGTACAATTGTATGTATTTCTTCATAAAAGGCTAAAAGACAGTGATTGCCGACTGGCCAACAAAAAAGGCCCACCTTGATGTATGTCTTATGTCTATATTGTCAAACCAATTTGCCATATCATTTTAGAGTCTTAAGTGATGCAGGTGATAGAGACTATCCTAGGATGCAAGACGAGAGATCAATTACACATTAATTTCAGCAATCAATTATGTAAAATCAAGCATATTCTTATAGTAAATTCAGAAATTTAGATTTATAACGTCTAAGGTTTTCACATCCACGGTGCACGAAAATATAAAATATTTCAAGAGTGGCCTACTTGAAAGTAGGGACTTCCAATCTAGCGTGGGAAGTGTGACAATCACTTGGATAGATATAATGATGCAATCAAAATTATGATTTTGGAAAAGTTTCATGAAAATAAAAATAAAATAAAAAATCAGATTTTGATTAGAGTTTTGGATTCACTGATGGAAATTTAATGGAGTTTTTAGGGATACAAAGGATTTAGGATTTAGAAGATTATAATGGTAAGGAAAAGAGAAAGACAAAAGAAGAATACCTTGGAGAATCCATTAACAAATAAGCTTATACCCTTACACATTTCAATTGAAATGGAGGGTTTCTCACAAACCTTAAAAAGACAAATGAAGAAAATTCATTCACTTAAGAGAACTTCTATCTTCTTTTTTTCTTCTTAAATCAACGCTAGGGTTGGAACTCTCCCCCCCCCCCTTCCTCTTAATGATTTTATAATTAAAAATTTAACGTAATTACAACTATGTCACTTACTTAAGCAAAGTAGCCCATCATCCAAAATAAGAAAACTAAAACATTTATTATCAATCACAACCATCAAATAAATTTTAAAAATAAAAAAAAACATAATTAGAGCAAAATCAAAGTCTAAGGGGCTCAAATTAGAAATATCTGATGGCCTAATCGATAAGATCCAACGGTCGGATCGACACGAAATAGAAATCCTATTACTAAAATGGTCTCCTAAGCAGTTCGCATGCATCATCCCAAAGTGGGGTCTTCCTAATACACGTCCAATGCATGTGAGGTTTTCAAAATTGCCCGGTAAGCTCCATCTGGAACTCATCTCCCATCAGCAAAGAAAGTTGCGTTGATGTAGATGGTCGTCTCTGTCTTTGGTACACTTGAGTAGGTCCTCTGATGTCCCCATCAATTCTCCCCGGCTGAAAAGAATTCGCCACTGGTAAAATAAAGTTATGATAACGCTCGAGGAAATCAGGATTAATACACTGGAACTCTGCCTCTGTAATCTAAGTGTTGTCTGACTCCAGCTTGTTCTTTCATTTCACAAGGTATTTCTGATATCTTCCCTGGTGGGTAGAAATCGCTTGGTGGTTCAGAGCATCATCGATCTCTTCTTTCCAACCAGGTAGTGATGGAAGAGAAGGCAATGGATGGGAAGCAAAGTCCAGTGAGGGCCATGGGCTGAGGACAGGGTCAAGAATACCATCATTTGGAATAAGAGAAATGTTTGCAGGAGGGCTAGAAGATAGATGTGTGGGTCCGTAACAAGCCACAAGGTCCTCCACGTTGAATGTTACACTAATGCCCATGTCAGATAGAAGATCCACCACATACGCATTAGGGCCCACTTTTGTCAAAATTTTATATGGACCTGCACTACGGGCATGCAATTTTCTCACAATTCCCTACAGGAATTGTCTGGCCTAATACGGACCATGACGTAGTCGCCCGCCTAAAACTCCTTGAACCTACGATATGAATCTGCAAAGATTTTATAATGTTGATTACTAGCATTAATGCGCTTCTTAATCTCACTATGCAAGTAAAGAATGTCGTGAAAATGCCTCTGCGGACTCAAATGGCCTATGTAAAATGGACACGAGTATGAGATCTATGGACTCCATGGGGTTCATTCTGTAATGAGGAAGGTTTGGGAGAGTCGACCTGGGGACAAGATCAATAGCATGCTAAATGTCTCTCATAGGTGGAAGCTCATCTGAGAGGTTGTTAGGAAAGACATCACTGAACTCATCTATCACCGAAATCACCTCACTAGGCAACTCTACACCAACTTGGGGTAAAACTTCTCTAGTCACGAGGGCATACACCTCTGAATCCTCCTTGGTCTCTCTTTCAAATTTTTTTTGCATTAATGATATGAAGAGACTTATGTTTGGGCTTCCTCAAAGTTTCAAGATCACCCTTCGTGGTGATATCCTTCTTTCCAGTATGCTCTTGGGTGAAAGAGGATTCAATCTAATTTTCTTGCCCTCAAACATGAATGTACAAATATTCGAGCGATCAAATATTGTAACATCCTAGTCAAATAACCAGAGCTTACCCAAGATGATGTGACCGACATTCATGGGAACCACATCACACCATAACGAATCCTTATAGGACCCAAACTAGATGGAAACACAACATCGCTGTGAAACCGGAAGGGAGGACTTATCAAGCCACAACACTCTGTAGGGTTGAGGGTGAGACTCAGCTTGTAAGCCTAGTCAACTCATGGTGCTAGTAGAGACCACATTGGCACAACTGTCACTATCCATGATAACTTTACAATTCTTTTCTCCACACTTGGTATAAGTGTAAAATATCGTATTCCCACGCCAATCATCATTTTCTTTAGCTTAGGTAAATGTGCATCTGACTACTGTGAGAGTGTGAGTCTCCTAATCATCAAACTCACCATCACTAGCACCAATATCAGGCTCATGTTCCTCTATGTCGCAATTGTCCTCATCATCCTCATCTGTCTCATCTATTATAAGAGTTTTACATCTTTCTTTGTTTAAGCATTCTTTTGCGAGTTGACCATAACCATTGCAACGAAAACATTGCATGTGCTCATTTCCCTTCGAACTAATGCTGACTGAATCCCCACCTTTAACATCTTTGTCATAGGTGGGAGCACCAGTTGAGGCTTTAGTTTGACTCCCTAAGGAGCAACCCTACCATTGGAATCATCCCCACTTTTAACATCTTTGTTATAAGTGGGAGCACCAGTTGGGGCTTTAGTTTGGCTCCCAAGGTTAGGTTTGGCTCCCTAAGGAGCAACCCTGCCATTGGAATCACGAGACCCAAACCACCTCATGGTTGGTTACACTAGGTATCGCTCAAGCTCCTCTATCCTAAGGTAGGCCTCCTCTAGTGTACCAACATCATAAGAAATGAGCTCATGCCTAATCTCAGGGCGCGGGCCCGTCCTAAAACGAGACAGGGTCGCAGCAGGAGACTCATTGACATCACATCGCATCATGTACTCCTCGAATCTCTCAATGTAATCCGATACAAACATAGACTCTTGCCTTAAAGACTGCCGTTGGTCCAAAGGATGATCATGGTAGGAGAATGGGATATATTTTTCTTTAAGAATTTTTTTCATCTCAACTCATGATGTAATGGGTTCATCTCCACACTGCTTGCATCGACTTTAATGCTCTTCATAACCATATCCTCAAGGTCGTAACGATTCCGCTACTCTCTACAGGGTGCATAAGCGTGCAATCCTACATGACCTACTCTCTTACCAAAGTTCCTATTACGACCCCTAATGGGTTCTACTGGGATTAGACCCTCCTCAACTGGGTCCTCATCTGTTGGCTCTCCTGCTAGAAACTGGTGGTCTTCCCTGGTGACGAGGGTACCATGAGAGGTAGCATCTAGCCACGTGATACGCTGGTTGCAGGCAGTCAATTGCGTGACAGTGATCTCATTGTGCGTCTCAATGGCCGTCAAACGGCAGTTAATCCTTTCAAGAGCCTCGGCAATCTGATCCGGATTCATGGTGGGGAATATACTAAAACCACAACATGTTCGCGTTTGCATACACTAAACGACCCTAACGAGAAACAACCTATGTGTGTGTGTGTGTGTGTTATATGATGAATACGATGCGAAAATTAAATTTGATAACGTCCAATGTGACACTATATGATGCACATGTACTTTATGTATGATGACCCTACGTACCTTAAACTCTATGGACAACTCTGGAATGATTCTAATAAGGCTAAAATTGAAAATTTAACAACTAGGTATCTTAAAGTCACTAAATTTGAAAATTCTAGCAATATAGGGCTTTGAAAACACACAAGCGGAAAATTCAACAAGCTATATGTGACCTATATGCTCTATTATGGGTATGAAAATTTTGTCGAACACCTACCATATGGTAGACCTAAGCTCTAATACCAAATTTGATGCAAGATGATGGAAAGTATTTTATTATGCAAGATGAGAGATCAATTACACATTAATTTTAGCAATCAATCATGTAAAATCAAGCATATTCTCATAATAGATTCGGAAATTCAGATTTATAACATGAAAATTCTAGGTTTTCACATACACGGTGTACAAAAATATAAACTAGTTCAAGAGTGGCCCACTTCAAAGTAAGGACTTTCAATCTAGCGTGAGTAATGCAACAACCACGTGGATAGATAATGATGCAAGAAAAATTCTGATTTTGGAAAAGTTTCAAAAAAATAGAGATAAAAAAATTCAGATTTTGATTAGGGTTTTGGATTCACGAATTGAAATTTAAGAATGAGGTTTTCAAGGATTCAAAAGATCTCAGGTTTGGAATGTTGTAATGAAAAGTAAAACAGGAAGACAATGGAAGAAAAAGAAGAATACATTTCGAAGAAGAGAGATGAAGAGAGATGAAGGATGTAAGAAGAAAAATACCTTCCGAATAAGACGAAGAGGAATGATGTATCTTGAAAAATCCACCACCAAATAAGCTTTTACCCTCCACAATTCAATTGGAATGGAGGGTTTCTCACAAACCCTAAAAAATAATGAGAAAAATTCTTCCACACAAGAGAGCTTCTCTCTTCTTTTTTTCTTCTTTTCAACTCTCCACTAGGGTTGGAACTCTAACTCCCCCTGTGGTTTTGTAATAAAAAAATTTCTGAATTAAAAATTTAACATAATTACAACTATGTCACTCGTTTAAGTGAAGTAGCCCATCGTCCAAAATAAGAAAAATAAAACATTTATTATCAATCTCAACCATCAAATAAATCCTAAAAATAACAAAAAAAAAAAAAACATAAAAAAAGTAAAATTAAAGTCCAAGGGTCCTAGATTAGGAAGATCCGGTGATCCGATGGCCTGATCAATAAGATCCAATAGTCGGATCAACATGAAATAGAAATCTTATAACTAAAATGGTCTCCTAAGCAGCCCACATGTATCATCCCAAAGTGGGGTCTTCCTGATGCACGTCCAATGCATGTGGGGTCTTCAAAATGGCTCGGTGGGCCCCATCTGAAACTCACCTCCCATCCACAAAGAAAATTGCACTGATGTGGGTGGTCGTCTTTGTATTTGTTACACCCGAGTAGGTCCTCTGTATCCCCATCAATAAGCTTAAAAATGTAGCAGATTCAAATCTCAAGTGGACCGCATCACAAGAAACGACGGTGATTGACTATTAAAAACTTTTCGGGGGCCACAGAAGTTTTAGTTCAAGTGAATATTTTCTAGTCCTTTCATTCGGTTCTTTGTGACATTCTCAATAGGTTAGCTGACAAATAAAAATTCCAATGGCCCTCAAGAAGTATTTAGTGATGGGCGTTCAATCACCACCGTTTCCAGTGGTGCAGTCCAATTGAGATTTGGATCTGCTGCATTTTTAGGCTCATATCCTAAAATGATCTGGCAAGATGGATGGACAATGTGTATATAAGACAAATCAAGGTGGACCCACAGGGATCCACCAAAGCCGTGTCCAATAAATGTAGGATTTCTACTTAAATATCAAAAACTCCTCTTATTGAAATCCTCTCGTTACCTTTGGTGGTTGATGAATTCATTTTTGTAGCCATGGATTCTAGCTTATCACAAAGGTTATGTTCTTGAAAATTTTTAAGGCAACCATAGTAAGTTACGCATCTTACTTATCAAATGAACGTTTGGATCACATGTATGAACCCATATCCAACTGCTACATATAGTCACCATGTAGTCCACAACAGCTTGTGTAGAGTTGTACACGAGTCGAGTTCAAGTCTCAGCTCGACTGCACCATGACCTAAGCTCGAGCTTAGTTCGACTCAGTCTTCGAGCTCACCCCTCTAGCTCACCTCAGCTCACTGGTTCAAGCTAAGTCGATCCGCGATCGAGTCGTGTCGAGTGAGCTATTCGAATCGAGTCGAGTTATATGATTTGTTTAATATTATTTTACAACTTATTATAAAATAATTAAAATGATAAAAATCAAGATTGTTAGAACTAAGACAAGTGTAATGGCAGTGCATAACAAGTTATTACAAGCTACTAAATAATAATATGAAAATGATTGTTACTTGAAAACTATAAACTCACTCAAAATTCATTAATATCTTATTAATATGGTCCATATGAGGAACGCCTTCTTGGCCGATGAATAACAGAGTTATCACCTTCATCTGAACTCGATCCATCAGCATCGCTTTCGTCATCCTATCCACTTGATGCGTTTATAGTTTCATCGACAACGAGAAATATATTTGTATATCCAGAGGGGTTATCTTCTCCTTGGTAATTATTTACTTCTTCAGAATCAAAAGGTGATGGAACTTCACCATCATGTTCCTGTATAGATTTAGCTAAAATTTTCAATCCTTTTTTATGAGCCAATTTATAAGGAGTTATCAACATCATATAGAATGAGGAAAGCCTGGAGAAAAACTTTGATGTTTTGCAGCACTTCTTTATTTCCATACTCGGCCCTACCTTGGCATCATGTTGTCTTAGAGGACATCGATATCTAGATTACTTCACCCCTGCCCTACTTATCTTCAAGGCAAGTTTCAGTTGTTCTTCTTCCAAAGCTTTTAATCTGTCATTTTCTTCTTTTTCTTTCTTACTAATTCATTGCACTCTCTTTATTTCTGAATCTTTATCTATTATAATAGGCTTGTTATTGTATTTTTTATGGCTAGTTGAATTTGGTGTAGAGGGATGAGATTTTTCCTATTTGAGTCCAAGAGAGCCTGAAATAGAATTCGTACTTCATGCGAGGCATTAGGACATGGTTTTGCGTCTCCTTCCTGATTAAATAAGTATATTCTTAGCCGATTTGTTTTGTTTAGAATTTGTCTCCACACAAATAGCATTTAATCTTCATTCTTTAAGATGTTGGGGAGTAGACTTGGGTACTATAATCCCAAATGTCGGCGGATGGGTCATCAAATGACATTTATGCATAGGGACTTTTGTTAATATAGAATTACATTTTTAGGGGAAGTCATGAAGCCAATATAATTTACAAGAAATAAATTATATAATACATTCAAAATTTCAATGTCAATGTCAAGTACTCTACTCTAAAAATAACAGAAATTAAAGTCTTACAGAACAAGTAAAAAGATCAAGATGTGTAAAAAATTAAAACAACGTTTAAACTTTAAATATATGAGCCATAGTGTCAGTCTCATCTAAACTCTCAGTCTCGTCCTGTTCATTATTCTCTTCATCAAATGATCAGCCACCACAAACTAGATGCAACTAATCTTACATACAAATGAGCACTTCAATTATTTTAGGTGCAAGAGAGCTTCTATATTTGTTCACCACCCTACTACCAGTGCTAAATGCAAACTCTGATGCCACCATTGTTATCGAAATTGATAAAATATCTCGAGCTATCAACGATAGTGTAGGGTATTTTTCTTCACGAGCTTAAGTATTCCACTAATGTAAAATGTCAAAGTCTTGACTGGAGACCTTCACGAATGGCCCCTTGAGATATACATCTAATTATGACTCGTTTATTTATTGACTCACTTCATCTTATTCTAAGGCTAAAAAGTACTCGTTGAGAAAATTGTCAACACCTACAAACAAACTAGAGCCATGTTTATACATAAGTTGTCCTAACTTGTGGTAGAAATACCCACATAAGAAGAGTATAATTCTTCAATTACCACATGAACACTATATGTTTCAATTGTTGCCTTGTCAAACAAATAAATCTTCTTATAAACATAACTAACCAGTCCCATTTTGTAGTGAGGATCAAGTACAACAGGTAAAGCCTTCAATAGGTGAAATTCGATTCGGTACTTTTCAAATTTCACTTGCATGCTTAGTGCCATATTCTAAATATAATCTGGACCTGTTGTGACACTTCTCTGAAGAGCATCTTTAATCTTTCAAAGCTTTAGAAGAAATAGATTTACGACTGGATATTTATTTTCAGAAAATAACTTCATGCAGTCATAGTAAACTCGAAGAAAACTACAAACATCTTCAACTCTTCTCCGATTATCTTCATTAGGTAACCAAGCATATGCTTAATCACGAATCGCAAATTATGAAAATACAATTTTCAACTCAACTGCCACATACGACATTTTAGATGTTGAATTCCTTGGGTGCACACATCTAACTTCAATTTTTTTGTATTCCAACATTTAAACATTAAAGTATGTTATTACAGATACTAAGTCTTAATGATGATCCCCTTATATACTTTACGCTCTCTCTTATGTTCTTAATCATTTCGTCAATTATTTTTAACCCATCTTACACAATTAGATTAAGAATGTGAGAACGTCTGACTTAGAAAACTTTTCCCCCAAAATAAAGATTCCCTGCTGTCTTGAATTGGCTCTGCAAAAAAGAAATCACAACATCATTTGTATATGCATTATCTAGTGTAATTGAAGATATCGTACTTTTAATGCCTCACTCCTTAAGACAATTATATATGCAGTCTGAAATAACCAAACCGGTATCAGGGGGAGGAATGTGACGAAAGTTTATAATTGTCTTACGTAGATTCCAATTTGCATCCGCATAGTGTGCAGTTAGCAACATGTACCCCTTCCTTTGGTTGGATGTCATCCATAAGTCTGAAGTAAGACTTATATGTGAGACTGATGATAGAATAACTTTCATCTTTGTCTTCTTATACATATACATCTTTATGCATTCTCTTTTCACTGCGACCCACAAACACTTCTCAAATTTGGGATTCAAGTATCTACTTTATTTGCTAAAAATTATGATCTTTACAAATTTAAATAGTTTATCCTCAACAATAACTATTCTTGCAAACCACTCTTTCAGTTTATCTTTTTCAAATTTATGAGTGATGAGAAAGCTCGCATGTAAGAGTCGCTTCCACTAGATAAGGAAAATGAGAGCGATTGTTAGCCTGAAAGCGGGATTTTTTTGCTCTAAGCATAATTAATATTGTATCTATTATAATATGAAGTTGATCCCCCATAATGCTTTGTGAATGTTAAATTGCGATACTTGCATCTAACCTTGATAACACGGTTCAAACATTCTTTTATCTTAATCTCTTCAAAATCGTTCTAAACTGCTGATCTTTTTTTTTTCCTTTATTGAACATATCTAAATTTAAGTTTTTCTCATCTCATTTGACATCAATAGTTAGAGGGGATGTGGCATATGCACCTAGGGGTGTACATCGAGTCGAGCTGGTCTCAGCTCGACTCGGCTCGGCTTGGTCCTCGAGCCTGACTAGCCAGTTCGGCTCAGTTCGGTCAGCAACTCGGGCCAATTCGAGCCGAGTTCTCCAGTGCAACATTTTGACAAACACCTGGACTACATCTTCAAAATCTCACTGTATGTAAAACAGAAGCAATGGTTTTACAGTTATTTTATCAAACACCTTCTAAGCAATATAAAAACCAAGAAAAAAGGGTATTTGTTTCATGTACATACCTTCCTTGCTACCAGCCACACTTCATTGAGTCATTTCATCAAACACTTGGTGAGCAACATCAATAGCAGAGTAACTGAGTCATCGAACTGTTTCGATCTGAGTTCGATTCGAGTTGGATTCGAGTCGAGCTGGAGCCAGCTCGAACTCATTTTCGAGCTCAACAAATCAGCTCAACTCGGTTCGAACTCAACTTCGATCCGAGTCAAATCGAGCTTTTTGAAGTCAAGTCGAGCAAGCTAACCAAGCTAGCTCGATTCGTATACACCTCTATATGCACCAGCACCAGGGGTAGTAGGGACATCATCACTAACCATCTTAAAAATATATTATTTAAAAAAAAAAAAAAAAAAAAAAACACATAAGATATGTGAAGTTGGAAGGTGTGATTGTAATATGTGATTTATAAGTAGGCATTTTCTAAAGTCTTCTAAATTTTAATTTTACTTTTTATCCCATTCAGTAATATATCAAGTATTTTACTCACATAATTTACATTCGAGTCAAAAATTCAGTAGCATCTCCCCATAATTCTCTAAATATATGTAAAAAATTTCTATTGTTTGAATGTCATCACCATTATCTGTTATTCACAGAGGGGAGGCAATTAATCGGTTGAGAACCATATATTCAGAGAATAAATTGGGTTGATGCATCGAATTTCGAACTCTATGTAAATTGTATAAGCAACATTAAGGTACATGATATATTACTATATTGTCCAACTTGGACAATTTAAGAATTCATATATATAAATAATATCAAACCAATAATTGATTTGAATACAATTTATTATATATGAACTCTTAAACAGGTAGATAGATTATTAAATTCATTTGTCAAGTGTGTCAAGTGTCAAGTGTCAAGTGGAGTCGTTCTAAAACTAATTGATTTGTGTTTAATTAAAGTATACAACTATAAATCATATATTTAATATATGATTTGTAGTTGAATACTTGAATTAAGAATAAATCAAATTCAAGTAATCAAATACAAGTTTATAATTTCTCAAGTAATCAAGAATCATATCCAAGTAAATTACTTTAATAAAACACAAATCAATTACTTGAAGTAAATTAGAATCAAATTCAAGTCTACACATGTTTAGTATTTCTCAAGTAATTAAGAATCTAAATTCAACTATTCAAGTAATCAAAAATCATATCGAAGTAAATTACTTTAATAAAACACAAATCAATTACTTGAACTAACCCAACCCGACGTTGCCCCAACCCTATGCAACACAACCCTGACCCAACCCTATTAGGGGTGCACATCAAACCGATAGAACCGTGTAACCGGACAGGAACCGCTGGATCAGACTGGTTTGGTCCGATTCTAGACAGGACTGGTTCCGGTTCCGGTTCCAAAAGTTTGAGAACCGTTGGATACGAATCAGTTCCTGTTTAGGGCCCTGTAGAACCAAACCGAACCGTTGAGCCGAACCGTGACTCAAACTGTCGATCTGAACGTTTACTTTAAAGTTTCTTTCTTCTTTTAATGGTATATTAGAAAGATAATCCATAACATTTCTTTCTTTCCATTGAAAGATAATCCATAACATCAACTTATTTCTTTTGAAGCTGAAGCTCAAAGACAGCCATATATAGAGCTATATTTTCTTACCTAAAATAGATCTTCCAGCTCATTTTGGTTGTGTTGCATCAAATTCCTTATTCTTCTTCTTTTTATGCCATCATTTTTATCTGGTCATGGGTAGGCCAAGTTGCTCTCTAATATAAGTTACATAGCAATGCTAATAGTAAACAGAGTTGGATAGTTGTAATGCGTCATTGATCTCCTCTTACTAGTATCATAGTTGTGAGGATTTTCATTGTTTAATCAGTAGGATAAACATGGTGCTTTGTTTTGCTTTGCTACATACAAGAAAATATTAACTTTCTATGTTGACTTAATGACAAGGATGACTGCAATTATAATCTTACAGCCTTGCCTACATGGCTAATGCAAATCTCAACTCCATAGTTGTTTAACATGTGTGAAATCGAAGCCACTCATCTGGTGTGTCTCACCATGTAGATCCCTTGGCTGGGAAATCTAGTCATCTGCTCATTGGGTATCTAACACAGCACATGGACGATTAGAAAAACTGACCAATAGTCATTCAACACAGACGTGGGGACCACTGAATTGAGTGAACCAGCTTGATATTTGTGCCAGAGCTTGCAATGCACGACCTGTGCATCTGTGGCCACCAGGTGGGGCTTGCATATTGAGTCTCTGGGATCTTCCATGTTTGGCAGCAACTGTACTGGCAATGACTCACTCCCTTTTCTCAGTCTTTCTAATGCTTGATCCTTGTTATACAATGGTTGGGAAGTTTTTCATTCAGCTTTCAACGCATCCCAGTGAAGAAAATGGGGGCAAGAGCTCCCACTGATCGGATAACTCAAAAAGGAAAAAAAATCAGAACATTATCTAATTAGGCTGGATTTTTAAAAGCCCAGAACCGTGGAACCAATCCGAAACCGAACCGGTTTTGACGGTCCGGTTCCGGTTCGGTTCTAGGGTGCTAACGGTCCGATTTCGGTTCCAATAATTGAAGAACCGTTAGGAACGATTCGGATCCGGTTTCACCCTAGAATCGGACCGAACCGACCCGTGTGCACCCCTAAACCCTATGTAACCCAACCTTGGCCCAACCCGACGTAATCCAACTCTGACCTAACCAAAGCCCTCTCCCAACCTGATGCAACCCAACCTAACTCAACGTAACCCAACTCTAACCCAACCCAAACCCTGACCCAACCCGATGCAACCCAAACCCCGATCCAACTTAATTGCATCATGCAAGGAAAAAATTCAAAAATGTTACTTGACTTAAAGGATTGAAGGAGAGTAAAGTGAGAGAGAGAGGTGGGGTCGCTCTCGTTAGTCCACTTGGCTCGTCGGGTGGTGGGGTCTGTTGTCTTATCGCTCGCTCGCGCTGGGGTAGGGTAAAACGAAAAAGAAAAGAGGGAAAGTGAAGGGATAGCCGGGTACAATCAGGTTTAGGGTTTTTACCTTTTATTTTTTTTTAACATATATATATATATATATATATATATATATATATATATATATATATATATATATATATATATATATATATATATATATTTCGAGCGAGTTGAATTTGAGTCGAGTCAATTCGAGTCTGACCAAGCTCGACTTGATTTTTTTCGAGATATGGTTTTTGGCGCTCGGCCTGACCCGAACCATATTGTGAGTCAATTCAGATGGAGCTCAACTAAGTCGATTCGAGAGAGTTTCTCGATATAGCTCGACTCATGTTCAGCTCTAAGCTCGTGGGTGCACATTGTAGAAAACCTCTTTCTTGTGATTAGAGTTTAATAAATTAGATTGGATTTTACATCTTTGTAAAGAATGAAGGTAGAGGGTCCAAAATCACTTTGATGAGGACAACTGATCTGGGCTGTCCATAGTTCCATAACAATTTCATTGTTTACCATGTAAAAATCACTCTGATAGAACGATTCTAATCATCCCATTACTAGCCTATAAAATGGACGGTCGTGATCATTTATGGAAAAATACCCCTACCGAAAAATTTGGGTCATCTTTTGGTTGGGGCCACTATGGATTTCTTTTCTTATCATTCTAAAGAATCATTTTTATCAGAGAATCCTAAGCATGCCATCCAAGGCTAGAAAAATGAATGACTAAAAAAAAAAAACAAGGGCCAAGTTATGGATACATCGGACCATTCAATCAGTGTAATTTTCACATTGTAAGCCATGAAATGTATGTTGAACCTAATATACAGTCTCAATTGGTTGTTTGAACTGTCCAAGTGTCCCCCATGAAGCAGGAGCACCATGCTTATAGTGCTCATGTGGTGTATTCGTATGTGTGAGAGAGGCTGATGTTGTCTGTGGGTGTTTTTTTTTTTTTTTCTCTTTTAAGTACTTCCCCTCATTTTAGGGCATTAACCCAAAAATTAAAGCAGATCAGAAGCTCAAGTGGACCCCACAAAAGGAAACAGTGGACAGCCTGTATATAAAACACATACATCGCGTTGGGCACTGTGGCTTGCAAGCCCCGATCTTTGCTAAGCGAGCACACCTTACCTTTTTTCTTTCTTTTATTTCTTTTTTTAAATGTGAGATCACCTGCTTACAATATTGGATCACCATGCTCAGTGGATCAGATTGATTTTGGGGAGAACATGTAGAAGGTCGACCCAACTGGATGGATGGATTCTCACACCTGTGTCATGTTAGCACTAGCACGTGTGGTGTGCATGATGTAAGCAAAACCCTTTTTTTTAACACACGCACACACACCCCCACACACTCACGCCATAGTGGGATTTCACCACCTATGGATACTCGAACCCTTGACTGGGTGTTGAAACTCCTAAGAGTCTACCACCGGAGTAAGAGTAAGGATCCAGATGTAAGCAGAACTCTGCATACGCTTTACACCGTAAAAGTATTTTCCTGTCCGTCCATTTCCCTAGCTTAGTCTTTACCATTTAATTACTTTGCCCTGTTTGCTAGTTTGGTATATTATTTCACCCCTCCAAAACCATCATCCCCGAATTTCAGTCCTCGTAGGCATTATTTGGTAAAATCTGAATACTTCGAATTTTTTTCATAAAAATCCCATTATTTTATGGGAAAATAGTTTCCTCCCATTTGTTTATGCTATCAAGGATACGTGTGAAAATCTAAATGAATGACTTGTTGGGATATTATTGGAAAAATCTTGCCAAAAATAAAAAATATTTATTATAAATTAATATATAATAATAATAATTTTATTTATAAATAATTTTTGGCAAGATTTTTCCAATGATATTCCAAGAAAAATATTGAAATTTGAAAGTATTTTAAGGCCAAGAATGTGCTAGCTTGACATAATCAAAGATTTCAATTAGTACGAATGCAATGGTAATAAATAAAATCACATAAATGGTTTTGATAACAAAAACATAACCCTAAATTCAAAAGTGCTTTTAAATTTTATATGTCTTTTAATGGGATCTCTCACAAGTATCTTCAAATCATTCGTTCTTTTATTGACCCACTCATAATTCAACCCAGCCATTCATCATTAGCCATCTCTGCCGGACTCTGGGCCTAGAATTTAAGCCTGAGCCCACCCTCGAGCCAAGTTTAGGGGCCAAGCCCTCGCCGGGGCAGCCAGCGCATTGCCAACCCTAGTAGCAAGTAGATTACTGAAAATTTTGATTAAAAGAGCAGTTATTTATTTATTTTTTTCTAATTTTCCACTGTTGGATGGTGTGTAAAAAAATCCACAGCCGTCCATACCGATGGATCATCATCCATTCTCATGCTCATAGATCCAATGTGTAGAAATCCCTACAACATCATCAAGCATTTGGTAGATGAGTTCTGTATGAGGGTGTGATCTATCACCCATCACAAACTTATGAATGACACCATTCACTTCAATCATACTATAACCAGGCACCTTCCTAACTCCCAAATTGTTCATCAAGGTCCTCACCATGGCCACCTCCTCCCACTGGCCCACTTGTGCATACAAGTTGGCCAACATGACGTAATCGCCGGGAATGCAATCATCCAAATCAATCAAATTCTCCATAGCCAACTTACCCACATCGAGATTCCAGTGTGTGCAAGCCGAGCCTAGAAGACTCCTCCAGAGCGCACCCGTAGGCGTCATGGGCATTGTTCTGATGAAATCGACAACTTGGTCCAACAAGCCTGCACGTCCAAGGAGATCAACCATGCACCCAAAATGCTCAATCGTCGGCTCAATCTCATACACATCCCTCATACATTGAAAGTATTTGTGGGCCTTTTCGACCATGCCGCTATGACTACATGCACTCAAGATGTGTGTGAATGTGATCGGCGTGGGCTCAATTCCTGCATCTATCATTTGGGAGAATAGCCTGAGAGCCTCCTTTCCTAGCCCATGCATGGCGAGCCCACCGATCATAGCACTCCAAGATAGCACATTCCTATCAGGCATTCTATCGAATAGCTTCAGAGAGTAGTTTATAGCGCCACACTTGGTGTACATGTCCACAAGTGCAGTGGCCAAGCTGATGAGATCGAGCTGGAGCCCATTCACAATTGCGTGGGCGTGGACCGATTCCCCGAAATTCAAATACCCGCAACGGGTACAAGCTGAGAGCACGCTCACCAACGTGGTCTCATCGGCTCGCACATTGTCCACAAGCATTTCCACAAACACTCCTAAGGCCTCACGGGCATACCCGTTGTGATCATATCCCGCGATCATAGCACTCCACGACACAACACTTCGTTGGGGAATTTCGTCGAACAGTTGACGAGCGTTGTCGAGGCGGCCGCATTTACAGTACATGTGAAGGAGGGTGTTGAGGGAGTGGATATCCGAAGCATAACCAAGCTTGAGGAGGTGGGCATGGACGCAAGCGCCGGCTTGGAGGGCGGAGAGGAGGGAACAGGCCTTGAAGGTGAAGGGGAAGGTGAAATTGTCTTTAGAGGGCATCTGGCCGTAGACAAGGAGGGCAAGGTGGGGCGAGCCAATGGACGTGTAGGATCGAATCAAGGTGTTCCAGAGGTGGGGTTGATCAAGGTCGAGGCGGAGCGCATGAGCATGGATTTGGCAGAGGTGGATGGTGGTCGTGCATTGCTTTATTAAGGAAAGGCAACGGCGGTGATGAGGAGAAGGGAGAGATGGGCGGAGATCAACGGTTGCCAGGGTTGATGATGTAAGTGGGCCCAACTAAGGGAAGGCCGTCTTATATATATAGGGGAAGAAATGAGATCCAAAGCAATGGTGTTGGGGAAGTGGGAACTCTACCATATCATGGAAACGTGAATTGCCTGTTCCACTTGGAAGATCCTGGGTGGGAAGCTATTTGGGGGGGCCATAGAGATGGCCGTGACAAATCCACTCCGTCCATCAGTTTCTAAAGCGCAAAATAGGTGAAGAATATAAAAGTCAAGCAGATCCAAAATTCAGGTGGGCCATGTCACATGAAACAACGGAGATTAAACGCTCGTCATTGGAAACTTTTTGGCACACAAAGGATCAGTATAACATCTGTGTCTATGGTTTTTCCGAGTTGTAATAATCTTATGAATGGTTTGGATGGCGTATAAACATCATGGCCTTCTCCAAGAAGGTTTCGACAATCGACATTTTCATTCCCACCAAGAGGCTTGTGGTCTATTTAGTCTCAGATCTGCCTTTCCCCACATGCTGTGAGTTTGAGAAATTGATGGATGGAGAGGATTTGTCACAGGCATCTCTATGGGCCCATGTAGCTTCTTACCCCTCTTGTTGGAAGCAGTGTAACGCCGCAGAGATGACAGTGGCAAATTCACTCCGTCCATCCGTTTTGCAAGACCATGATAGAACAAGAGCCTAAAAATCAAGTATATCCAAACAAAATAAAACCGTGGAAATGAAAACATCCACACTTGGCCGTTGAAACCTTCTTAGATAAAGCTGACCTTAGTGTTTACATGCCATTCAAATCGTTCATAAGGTTATTACCACTCAAATATACTGCAAGCACAAATATCACTCATATACAAAATCATTGCCCCTTATGTGCACATGTAAGATGAATGTAGGTAGCAGTTGAAAGGGTAAAATTATCATTTTAAGAAAGATACTCTATATTTTTAACCGAGTCACCTGCATCTAACAAGCACACGCTAGAGAAAGTTTTTTTGTTGAGCCAATCCTGATAAAGATCGGTATAACTTGAGCATGTTTTCTTACTCTTCCTCGGGTGGTAGACTCTCATGAGTTTCAACACTCAATCAAGGGTTTGAGTATCCATAGGTGGTGAAATTCTACTACGAGTGTGTGGGGTTTGTGTGAGTGTGTAAAAAAAATAAAATAAAAATAAACATAAAACATGTTTTCTTTGTTTAATGAAGAAAAAACTACATAAAATATTTATACATTCCCTTGATACCATAGTTTCCTTTGTTCAAGAAACTAGAAAGTTACGAAAATAAATTCTCTTTTACTAAATTTTCCTCAAATAGCAAGTAAAATTATTTACGAAGAAACTTGTAAAATGTATATTTTTATGGTTTTAAGAACATTCGTCGCTCTTTAACTGTTAACATTTCAATGGAAATTAATACCCCAAATCAAATGAAAAAGTTACTGTTAGATTCAGAGTTTCCCATTTCATGATTCGTAAGGTTTTTCCATGTAGACATTTTGGATTCTTTTTTTTTTTTGAGAATATGAAAATGGTTGGAAATGCATATAAAAAAAGTTTCCATTAGTATAATGTTTTAGGATGTTTGTATTATAAAAGGTAGTTGTAAAAATTAACTGTCATAATTGCACTTATTCTCAAAATCAATGACTTGGTTTTTTCCTAAAAAACTAATACTTTTTCTCACAATTAGTGACTTGGTTTTTTCCTAAAAAGCTAATTCATGGATACTTTCACAATAATGAGAGATCTCTTACTATTGACTAAACTAATGACTAAGTCCTTTCAACATTTATGTGGAAATCAACCCGCCAAAACAATGTATATTAACTATTAAAATTGCACATTTCTACAGTTATCCCTGCTCACGGATTCTACATAGGTTTTTCATATCCGTGTTTTGGATTCATCTTATCTAAATATGCCCTAAACAAAAAGTTATATATACTAAATAGTCCTTGACCTCCAACACCTAACTCGCTTTTTACAACAAATAATCCCATCTTTGTAGCAATATGAGAGCAAGTGTGAAGGAAATTCAAGAACTTGAATGAAGGTGATAATGTCATATGTTCAAGATATGTTGCTGAGTAGATTGAATCTTCATGATTATGATGTATGAAAGCTCCTAGGATTATTCTCATAATATAATTGGTATTAAAAACATGTCATGCATCAGTTCAAGGAGTTTTCTTATTTATTTCTAGGCGAACATTGTAGTTGGTTACTTATTGGTTCCCAGCGGTGAATCTATGTGTGGAATGGACCCATGGAGTGCACCAAAAGCAATGATGTGATAGGAGAATTGAAAAGAAAATGTTTTAGGAAGTTACCACAAGCTAAAATCTCAAATTTACGACGGATTAAAAATTACAGAATGACGGTGATATAGGGATTAAGATGAATGGTCTCGATTTGATTGACACACGTGGTGGTTGATGTCCATATATTCGAAGGTCATCAGTTACAAAGAAAGAAAGTATTAGGCACTCGTCTCCGCTCTTATAAACATACAATATTTACTTTATTGGATTTGAAAATATTTAGAATTCTAGTTTTATGGTATTATTTGAAAATGAGTTAATATTGAATAAAGTAAAAATAATAATGGAACTCTACAACATGGGGTATATAAGAAAGGGTATATAATAACGTAGTAGATGGAAAGGAAAGTAATAAATGAGCCAATCAAACCAACCGGAGAGCCTAGAGATATGAGTGGAGAGGAAAGAAAATCGACACTCCTCTTAGGAAGAAGATGATCAGAGCTCTCGTATCTCCAACTGTTACGCCCTGAATTTTTACTATTTTGGATTGCCAAAAATCCATATATATATATATATATATATTACTATCACTAGCATACGTTGTTACTTACTGATCCTTGACGTGGGGTGAACTTATACATGGGAAGTACCAGTAAAGAATTCACCTGATCACTTAAACCTCAAGTCTGGCCTCGTGAATTGTTCATTTAGTGCCCAAATGTAACCGGTATATCACTGACTAATCAGGACAACCATAACTAAATTAAAGATCTACCCAAAGTCGAGCTAGCTATGAGCCACATCTTAATTAACGAACCAAGTAAACATATTTACTCATTTAACCTAAGAACCAACAGTTTAGAGTGATCATAAAAGAATCACCATTTTTATTTTCAAATAGGTCGCACTATAAACATAATTAATCCAGACCAAAATCATTGCACCCAAGAAATCTCACTACCTAATTCATTCTAGAAATGTCTTAATTATTCGAACAAGTTCTAGACTACTCATTAGTAGGTCACTAGTTTCGAAATTATAGAATAATATCTGTCTCACTAGGCTTGACATTCATCGCAGATGGTGAACCAAGAAAGTGCCCAGAACTGCTCAACTTGTGCCAGAAGCCAATTGCTTGAAACGCGCGAATCATTTAGGCTAAAATCTAAAAACTAAAGTGAAATAGACCTTCTGCTCTTTCACGAAGTTGTGACTTTTCGACCATTATATCGTAACCAAACTCGAGGCATGAGTTAAGGATATTTTCCTCCTCATATCCATATAATTGTGGCCCCGATCGATCACTGACGACCATCCATCGCAAGAAGGGCTCTCGTGGTCAATTGAGTCATCCGTTTGCCGCTAAATTCGGACCAATCACTCATCCTGCTATGGGGCACCTGCCCCATAGCACAAATGGGTCAGGAGGCCTTTGAAATAGCCCTATGGGCTAGGATTCAACCCACTAGGGGCATGCATGTTTAAAAAACAAAAGGCTCCCATGGCCATTTAGACACAAAATCTGAGACTATAAAAGCCCAAAAATTTCTCTCACTCTCATATGAATTTTCACTTACAAAGGAAGGGGAGAAAGAGATGAGGAGAATGGGAGAAGGTGCAAGAGGGGGTAGATTGGAGCATTCGTCCCATCCCCGCTAGCCCATGACGTAGCCGCAACCACACTGCATCGTCGGAGTCTCCCCAACGACCATTGGAGGTAATTAACAAATTCTCTTTTTAGGTTTGAGTATTGAAGCTTGAATGCATGGATCCTTACAAGTGAATTGTCTTGGTAGAAGGCATTGGTGAACCGTTCCGTGGAGTCCTAGTCATATGAGCAAGTCCGAATTCAACGAATTAACCCAAGGTGCAGACCATTACCTCTAGGTTGCCAATTCTCGAACCTATGTCATAAATAATGATTGTGTAGTGAAAATTGTGAATTATATGCTAACTAGTGACTAATCCTTAGGCCTATTATCCTCCATGAAGTGAAATTTTCGTTTATAGATGTTAATTATTGATTACATGCTTGAATAGAACAGATACACTGAAATTTCATACCCACGTGTTATATATTTTTTCCTGATTCATGCACTTATTTAGCTGATTGTGGTAAATTATGCGATGATTGAATAATGCACTTGCATGCCAATTTGCTTGCCTATATTAGTTAGAATATCCTGAAATATTGTTTAGTTAATTGCCTATTCCTAAATAGAATTGATTGTGGCGTGCTATAAAATATTAGTCTATTGGCAATTAGGTTGGCTAGCAAACCAAAAAAATTCACAAGGGCAACCCTACTGGATCGACTGTCATGGGCCAATCAGACCGATTCAGGCCAAAGAAGGACAACCAACAATAGTTGGACTATACGGGATGCTTGCACCCAGTGCCGGTTACCCTGTGGTTCGCTTAAATCAGTCGAATTAGTCCATTAGTTGGCCAACCATGTATGTTCACCATGTATGGTCACGCCTGCCTGAATCTGAAGCACCTCATACCTTTGAGAGGCATACTGATAACCATTAGTGTTACGATCCCACTAAGACTCATGAGCTGGGTATGCTGGTATGGGACACCGCGTTCTGGTTATGTGACAAGCCCGTACCTCGAAACTGAGTGATCATACTCGGTTTTTGGGTGACGACCCATACCGAGTTAATCCTCATACCTTTGGGTATCATGCCTTATCTTTGGAATTATTAATTTGTGAGATAGATGGATGATACCTAAATTTGGATCATGGATCGTAGGCTCAAAGCTGCTATGGACACCCTAGGCCAAGTGATCTGGATAAAGTCATTTATTTAATGGAGGTGTTTCAACTTCCTCAATCTTACTAGATGAACGAACTTAATTAAATACTCGGCCAACAGAAATATTCATGGCATTGCATTAACATAGGTTGGCAACTCGGCAATCGAGGTCGCATTGAGGGAGTGTTGGTCATATACAAACATATAGATGGTGTCGCTTGAGGGAGTATTGGATGGTGAGGGCATGTATCAAATCATAATACCATGCATGTGCATTAACAAGTGTGTATACGAACTGTATGCTTACTTTGTTTTTTATTAATTATGCATGTGGATTTGATAACTTGTGTAACTAATATTAATGAAACCACTAGGTTGATCACTCACTCCCACTCTAAGATGGTATTTTAAAACACTAACTAGACCCCATCTTAGATGCAGATACCACAGAGCCTAACACGCTAGATGAGGCGACCATTGTATAATCTATTTTAATTCCTGAAATTGCTCAAATGCCAGGTAAAATGAACTATAAAACCCCGCTTCTACAAAGCATAAGTAGGCACCCGAGATATTGAGAGTTGAGTATCTACTCGGCCCCTGAAATTCGAGGCGTTAAAGGTTGTATCAAAGCAATAGTTTGGAATTAAATTGGACTATGGGTTGTAGATTCATCATAACGCATTCGCTAACGTATATGGGAACGCTAAAACTTAGCAACGTTAAACCCTAGGACCGAACCCTCAGTTATCTCGAATATTCGAGCCTTAGTTTAGAAATTTGGATTGAGAAGGGACTTAAATGAAGAGAAAGTAGCTGCAATGTTTCTAGGACAGGGCCTTAGAACACTAAGGAGTGTTTCAGCTCGTACTTAGGTTAAAACTCACAAATTCAGCGTCGCAACCCAGCATAGTGGGGTTGGGTGACTAAAGTAGCTCTTCCTACCCCAAAATCATATGTGGTACACCCGATGATCCATTTCGGTTCATGAGATACGTCTATTTCAAATTCTAATGGTCCAGATCATCTTAGCTTTCGATCAGACCTTTTTCTGGCCCACCTGGATCATCGAACGGGCAAAACGGAGTCAAATTGGGAAAGAGGGGGAAGCGTAGAGTGAGAAAAAAAAACTTAGGTTCGCCGCAAACTGATACCCCTAATCCCAAATGGGCCACCACCGTATTCGATTAGTATTTTCTGTCCATCTTAACCTTAGAATCACCCACTCCCTGCCTTACACCCATCCCCGACAAAGAACTGTGTCACCACCAAATAAAATTTTAAAAAAATCAATGGTATATAATAAGAACAAATTTACAATATCTTAAATAATGATATCAAACCTTGTAAGAAGTTTTAAAATCCAACTCCAACTCCCTAAATTTCGTAACTTAATATAAATGGCGAATTTTCTATTTACAGTGAATGTCCTATCTGGCTTAACCATGTTATGCTCCTAAATTTTCTAAGAACTTTTCATTTGGGACATAACTCCTAAAGCTCAAGGATAAAGAGTTATAATCAAACTAAAACTTACTATAAATAGTAAAAATAGAAATAAAATGGATTTTTAACCATCAACTTGATAGAATCTCACCAAATAACCAAGCTAGTTGGCTAAAGTAGCTTCTCATACCCCAAAATCATATAGGGTACGTCAAGTAACTCATTTGGGTTTACGAGATACACGTGTTGTAAGGTTTTAATGGTCTGGATCAAAAAAATGGGGTGTTATCGCTGCCCACGAGGCGTGCCCATGCTGGGGAGGACAGAGAGCGGCGTTTCCACAGCCCGTGGGGCATCACAAAGCCTAGGCATTTTCGCTGTGCGGGGGCATGGCCACGCCATGGGAGAGGATTTTCACCGGGTGTTGGCCCCGCCCGAGGGGCGTGGCCACGTCGGGATTTAAGCAGATTTTTCACCAACTTTGAAAATTCATCTCCCTTAATCTAATTCTGATTGAGGTGATTAAAAATTCAAATTGAAGTTTAATAAGTCTAGTTTTATATAAAAATAAATAAAAATTTAAATATAGTTAATTTTAGGATATCTTGAAACCTGTCATAAATTTGATGGTTTCAAATAGCTGTTACTTTTAGAATTTTAATAATTTTTCTACAACTTCAAATGAAATAAAAAATTTTAGGATGATTTTAAACTTAATGATAAATTATTATAATTTTTAAAAAATAATTCACTAACTAAGAGTATAAAAATAAATTGTTATAAGTAATATAAGCATTTTAGAATTATTTTTTTTTAAAAAATAATAATAATAATAAAATCGTTGGTTTTGAATAACCTATACTTATGGAATTTTTATAAATTTTATGTAACTTGAAATAGAATGAAATTTCATGGAAAAAAGACTAAATTAATGATGAATTAGCATAAAAATTAACCCATACTTAAAAGTGGTAAATACGTTATGAACAAAAGATGTATTGAAACCGAAAGTTTCTACAACTACGAGTTGCCAGTGGACCGGACGTATCTTTTTCATCATAGAGTTTAGGATTCAAAATCTGCTTAGGAATTGCTTCAAAACATTCCAGGAATCATCCCAAGTGATTGAATTATATTTTTATTTTAGTATATTTTACTATTTTGGATAATTTCTTGTCTAGACGAATTAGGCTTCTTGAGTAGGGTTGAATTTCATTGCTTAAGACTCTGTGAGCTCATATTCGAAGCGGGCCTCACTAAAATATTTTAGGTTCTTATTCTCTTATGCATTCAAGATTAATACCACACAGTGGAGATGTTGTTATTCTTCTTTGCTTTTTTTACGTCCTTCTTAGTATCATCAGCCCTGTAAACCTCTTAAATATCTTAGTACTTTTGATTCTTCTTTTTCTTGAAATCAACGAAATCAAAGTATGATTTGCTCATGACCTACACCATAAGATCAAAACGGCAAAAGAAAAAAAAAATAGGCCATTGGAAACCTTTCTAGGATAGTCGTATGATCATAGGCACCGTGAGAGACTCGTCACTCACTAAGTCAAACAAGAATTAAACATGAACTCTCCTTAAAAAGACCCAAAAGACAACCTTATAAATGTAAGACTCGAACTTCTTAAAAAATTTTGACATTCCCTGAATGTTTAAAATAATTGGACTATGAAATTACGGAACTATACACATGCGAAGCATTCGTGGCTTGACCCAATTCTCAATCCTGGGCAACTACCAATGGACTCACTGCTTTGACCGAGCAGAAGACTAGAATCCACCAGGACTATGAAGGGATACAACGAGGCTTCTATCCTGGTTAGGTAGATGAATGACGTTTCGAGTTTAAGCCCACTACAAACGTCTCTCTGTATTGGTCAAACACTGAAAACAGATATTGTTACTTTAGATAGAGGGGAATCATCGTCATGAATCCAAATCTTTTAAAAAATTATAATTAACCATCGTGATGAAAAATTTTTAAGGGGGATAGACTACAATAAGCTATACTAGCATAGTTAATACGCACCCAACCATACATATGAACGTGAAATCAATGGAACTTAGGTGTAAGAAATTAGAATATCTTAAACAATTTACGTTAGGCAATTTCGGGGACGAAATTGTTTTTAAGGCGGGTAGATTGTAATGCCCTTAATTTTTGCTATTTTAGATTGTCAAAAATTCTAATTATATATATATATATATATATATATATATATATATATATCACTAGCCCACGTTGTCACTTACTGACCCTTGACGTTCAAGGTGAACCTATACGTGGGAGGTACCAGTAAAGAATCTGCCTGATCACTTAAACCTTAAGTCTAGCCTCGTGAATTGTTCATTTAGTGCCCAAATCTAACCGATCTATCACTAACTAATCAAGACAACCATAAATAAATTAAAAATCTACCCAAAGTCAAGCATGTTATGGGCCAGATCTTAATTAACGAACCAAGTCAGCCTATTTACTCACGTAAGAACCAACAATTTAGAGTGATCATGACCAAATCACCATTTTTACTAATTTTGAATAGGCCACACTAATTAATCCAAACCATAATCATTGCGCCCAAGAAATCTTACTATCTAATTCATTTCAGAAATACCTTGATTATCCGAATAAGTTGTAGACCACTCGTTAGTCGGTCACTAGTTCCAAAATTATAGAATAATGTGTGTCTCACTGGGCTTGACATCTATCGTGGGTGGCAAACCAAGATAGCGCCCAGAACTACTCAACTTGGGCCAGAAGCCAATTGCTTGAAATGCGCGAATCCCCTAGGATGAAATCTGAAAACTTAAATGAAATAAACGTTCTGCTCTTTCGCGAAGTTGTGGGTTTTCGACCATTAGATCGCAACCAAACTAGAGAGATGAGTTAAGGATATTTCTCTGCTCATATCCGTATAATTGTGGCTCTGATCGATCACCGATGATTGTCCATCACAAGCAGGGCCCCCATGATCAATCGAGTCATCCGTTTGCTGCCAAATTCGGACCAATCACTCATCCGGTGATGGGGCACCTGCTCAAAAGCACAAATGGGTCAAGGGGCCTCCGAAATAGCCCTATGGGCTAGGATTCAACCCACTAGGGCCATGCATGTTAAAAAAGGGCCCTTATGGCCATTTGGACACAAAATCTGAGACTATAAAAGCCAAAAATTTCTCTCACTCTCATACGAATTTTCACTTGCAAAGGAAGGGAGAGAGAGAGAGAGAGATGAGGAGAATGGGAGAAGGTGCAAGAGGGGGTAGATTGGAGCATTCGCCTCATCCCCGCTAGCTTGTGACGTAGCCGCGACCACACTGCATCGCCGGAGTCGCCCCGACAACCATTGGAGATGATTAACAAATTTTCTTTTTAGGTTTGAGTATTGAAGGTTGAATGCATAGATCCTTACAAGTGAATTATTTGGTAGAAGGCATCAGTGAACCGTTCCGTGGAGTCCTAGCCATATGAGGGAATTTGAATTTGACGAATCAACCCAAGGTGTGGACCATTACCTTTAGGTTGCCAATTATCGCACTTATGTCATAAATAATGATTGTGTAGTGAAAATTATGAATTGCATGCTAACTAGTGACTAATCCTTAGGCCTATTATCCTCCATGAAGTGAAATTTTTATTTATGGATGTCGATTATTGATTGCATGCTAGAATAGACTAAATACACTGAAATTTTATGCCCACGTGTTCCATATTTTTCCCTGATACATGCACCTAATTAGCTGATTGTGGTAAATTGTGTGATGATTGAATAATGCACTTGTATGCCAATTTGCTAGCCCATATGTAACGTCCTGGATTTTCATTTTTTTAGATTTCTAAAAATCCTTAAAATATTTTTTATTATTAACTTATAATATCACTTACTGACCATTAGCACTCAATGTCAGTTTATACATGGGTGGTACCAGTAAAGAACCGCACAAGTTCGATTAATCAACTGTAGGAAGCCAATGAATCTGCTCGATCACTTGAACATCAAGTTTAACCTTATGATTTACTCACATAGGACCAAAATATAACTGACCCATCGCTAACTAATTAAGACAATCATAGCTAAATTAAAGATCTAACCAAAACTGAGTCGGATAAGGCTTGAATCTTCACTAATAGATCAAATCAACCCCGTTACTCTTTTACCCTAAAATTGACGGTTTAGAGTAATCATGACTAAATCTTCACTTTCACTAGCTATAAATAGATCACACTATAAACATAGTTAATCCAAACCTTAATCATTACCCATGAGAAATCTTAATACCTAATTCATTCCAGAAATGCCTCAATTTTTCAAACAAGCCCTAGACCGCTCATTGGTAGGCCACTAGTTCCAAAACTATAGAATAATGTCTGTCTTACTGGGTTCGACGTCCGTCGCAGGAGTCGAACCTGGGTACTATCTAGAACCACTCAACTTGAGCCAAAGGACAAGTGCATAAGAAGTGTAAATACCCTAAAGGAAGAAGTTGAAATTTAAGTGAATTGGGTCGTCCACCCTTATGCAAAGTTGAGGATTTTGGACTGTTAGTTTACGGCCAAACCTCACACATGAAGTAAGGATATTTTCCTGCACATATCTGTATAGTCGCGGCCCCGATCGACCATTGGTGACCATTGAATAGACTTCTAACCATATCTGTCGATCGGCGCATCCAAATTGCGGGCCGATTATATCCATACATAGATCATCGTTAGGGCTAACTATCCTATGGTGTATATCAATATGTATACCTCATAGTAGGCCCTAAAGGTAATAAAAACTCCCCATAGGTGTAGGATAGTAAAAGCCCAACCCTTGGGCCATTTACACCAAATCTGGCATTATAAAAGGGCCTCATTTGAGCACCCCCTTCTCCCATACGAATTTCATGTCGTACCTTGGTGAAAGAGAAGAGAAAGAGAGAAGAAGATAAAGAGAAGAAAAGAGGTGAAAGAGAGAGGGGGAGCTTGGAAGCATGAGGGTTTGTACACCTTCACCCTCTCATCTCCTCTATAGCAATATTGTCCTTCATTGGTGTCGATTCGGCGACGATTGAAGGTAAGTATTGAGTTATGTTTGTGGGTTTAGGTCTTGTGTTTAATTCTTTCCAATTCTTACAAACTTGTATGCTTATTTCGGCATTTCAATGATGATTTCCTAACACCCTAACCCTACGGGCGCCGTAAATCGAGTAGTTCATCACAAGGTGTGGATCATTATCCTTAGGTGGCCAAGTACCAATTTTAGGTTAAATTTAATAATTTTAGATGTTAGATTGATGAACATACAAATTCCAAGGAAAAATCCTAAATTAGGAATCCATGTGATGAGTACACCCAACATGCATAAAATAATAAATGCATTGTTTGATCGTTATTCTCAAATTGTTTGGGCATAAGATTCGTGTTATGTTTACATTCTTGCATCTAACATCTTTGCACATTCTTCTATATTGTATGCCTGATTGCAATTTCCCATATTATGGATAATGTGTGATCTTTGCTTCTTAGGCAGTTCAACACCACTTGCACACATATCTAATTTATGCTATTAAGAGTAGTTACATGCATGTTAATATCCTAAAATCTTATGCTTGGATGTGTTGTACGTTTTCTTCCTTCTGCACTTGAAGATAAACTCTTAACTTCTTAGAATATTATTAAATATAGCCCACCCTTTGGGTTGGTCAGGAATTTAAGATCTGTAAGGGTAGTCCCGTTAGTTGGGTTGCCCTATGACTAGACTGACTGGTGTGGGCGGATGCGAATGGGCGACAGTAGTAGGACTACATGGTTTGCTTGCACCTAATGTTGTGCATTACGTGTTTGCCTGAATTTGGGCAGTCTAGTCCACTGACTGACCAACCATGCTTGTTAACCATGTTTGCTCATGCTTGTCTAGAACCTGAAACACCCCTCGCCCACTGACACCCACCGACAACAACTAGAAACTAATCCATAGTCTTGTGAGTCGGGCTTGGTAGAATGGGACACTATGTCCGAGCTATCGGCTTATGCTGGGGTGACGAGCCTCCTATAGTAACCGCAAGCGATCCCGCTTCCCAGCACTCCCCACATGCTTACAATCGGAGGTGGGGACTCCGATGGGATCAAGGATCGTGGGGTCTTGGCCTAGCACATTGAGGGGTCTTGGCCTCACAAATGAATGAGGGCATTGATATTGTCAAGGCGTACCAGTTTCTCCAACCTACTAGATGAACAGAATTAACTAAATACTCGGTTAACATTATTCATGCATTGCATTAGCTAGGATTTGGTGACTCGACAATCAAGGTCGCAATGAGGGAGTGTTGGTCATGCGCGACCGTGAGACGAAGTCGCTTGAGGGAGTGTTGTGGGTGAGGTCATGCATCATACATAACTCATGCATACGCATTAACAAAGACTAGTTAGTGATTTATGAATTTATGCTTTTCATTAAATTCATCATGGAATTGTTATTTGATGTAACTTATGGCTAATGGCACTCACTGAGTTAGCTACTCACTCTCACTCTGAGATAGTGTTTTAAAACACCAGCTTTAACTCCCGTATCCTAGACCGTACCGTTCCATAGACTTCCACGGTCTTACCGGTCAAAATTCTGGCAACCTTCGACCCTTAACCGATATTGACGCGTGACCCTGATTCATATGCCGTCAACCTGTATCGACTCAACCCAAGACCAATACCATAGCGACCGTGCCATCGCTGCGGTTCCGATGCCGTGACTTGCGCGCCGAGGCGATACCCTGGTCAAGAGATGTGGGCCAACGTTCGGTGAGAGGAAAACGTCGCGCGTTGCGAAACCCAAGAGAATCTCTACGAGATGTCACATCAATCCCATCAATCAATCCATCACATGTCAAGTACATGTCAAGTACACATCACCTTTCACCCATTCCCAAGCAATCACAAAAGTCAAGAATCTCTTACAAAGCCCATACCTCTCTTACACCAAAAGCCATCAAAGTCAAAAAGTTCTTACACCTCCCATGCCTTTCTTACACAAAAGGCCATAAAAGTAAAGATTTTCTTATACAACCATCACTCACCATATCCATCCATCACTCTCTCTCTCTCTCTCTCTCTTTACAACTCTCTCTCTTTCTCATTTCTCATCTCATTCTCTCAAACAAAAAAATCCATACATATGAGAGCTCTCAAAGCATTCCCAAAACTCCAAGGTGGCCCACTTTTCTATCCCATGATCTCCCATCCTAACCATCCATTCCTCATCTCCTCCATTGGAATCAAAGCTAAGGTGCTAAGGAACTCATAGGAGCAAGAAGATCGAACGATGGGTGCTCCTCTAGATGTAAAAATTTAATTTTTATAGCCTAGATATTTTTTTTTCTTTCATGAGGGAAATGTAGAACCCACCAATCAATGGTGGAGATCCCACACAATCCCATAGTTGTGGCCTAATGGCATACCTTATGCATGCATGATCCATGCATGGGGCCTTTCTCTATGGGCCCCATCATGGTAGTTTTATTTCATATCATATTATGTTTGGGTCATCTAGACCTTATAACTATGGTGGGGATGACATCCTCACCATGCATTTTAATTATATGCCATGCATGTGCAAGATCCATGTTGTAAATGCAAATCTAAGTATGATGTGTGGGTGTGATTGATCTTGGGAGGGTTCAATAGTGGCGGAGCCCCTTTCCCTACGGCCGGATTGTCCTTCTATCTCTATTTTCCCTCATTTTCTTTCCTGATGTATATGGCCCATTAATGTATTTCCCTTTTTATTTAACTTATATAATAAATTTTATCTAAGTACATGTTGCTGTCCAGAATTTTCTGGACAGTTTCTGGTTATTTTTGGACCAGATTTTGGGACTGTTTGGGAGACTATTCATACCTATTAAATATACTTTTCTAAAAGGTGGGGATCTCATCTTGATGTCTCCCAAATTTCAGCCCCAACTGACCTTCATTGGGGTCCCAAAGGTATGGTCCAAGTGAGGTGGATAGTCTGGATTTTCTGCACTGTTCCAGCAACATTCCACCATGGACAGTTGGATTTTTAAAATTTATTAAAATACCTATGGGTGTTTAAAAATTATAAAAAATTTCAGGGGGGTGACCTACTTATGGTAGGACCCACCTACAAAATTTTGGGGCTAATGGATGCCTGTACACACCATGGTGATGGCGGGATTGGCCCATTATAATATGGTGTCCAGATCAGTCCAATTTTCAGGACAGATTGATTTATGTAAATGAATTAAAATATTTAAAGATGTCTAAAAATTTTAAAATTTTTTAGAAGTATAGTCCACTTATGTTAAAACTCACCTACCAAATTTCAGGGCCAATGGACCCCTGTACACACCGTGGTGAGGGCCGGACTGGCCCACCACGTTGGGACGTCCAGGTCTGTTCGATTTTTCTAGACAGTCATTTTTGTTTAAATTAATTAAAATACTTATAGATATATAAAAATTATAACATTTTGTGGGGGTGTGGTCCACCTATGGAAGTATCACTCTGTGAAATTTCAGCCTCAATTGACCCCGTTTGGGTATCCAAAAGAATGGGCCAAGATGGTTGGACTCCCAGATTTTTTCTGCTGTGCAGTCCAGCAATATGCCTTGATAAAAAACCATAATTCAAAAATATTTCTTCTAATGGCGGGCCACCTTTTTGGGTTTCCTCTCATTGTATGCATGATGAGAGACTTTGGCCCTCAATGTTCAGAGTTTTAGAGGCCTTGGACCCACTCCAATGGAGTGCCCAAATTTAAGACAGCAACATGTTATAATTATGCTGGCCTTGGGTTGAAATTTTGAGGAGTGGGGCCCACCATATTATAAAGATCTTAGAGGAAATGATTTATACCTTTAGTTCCTTAAATGTTGGGTATAATGAATGCACTTTTGAGGCCCACCACAGTTGAATTTAATTAGGTCCATGAATGTAGCCAGTTGTTGAACTATTTAAGGCCCATAGAGTGGACCCATTTGATGTGTTCCAAGGCCCATGAGATTAGGCCTATTTGATGTAATTTAAGGCCCATAGAGTGGACCCATTTGATGTGTTCCAAGGCCCATGAGATTAGGCCTATTTGATGTAATTTAAGGCCCATAGAGTGGACCCATTTGATGTGTTCCAAGGTCCATGGGATTTGACCCATTTGATGTATTTTAAAGCCCATGGGATTAAGCCCATTTGATATGTATAAGGCCCATGGGTCGAGAACCATTTGATGCAATCTAAGGCCCATGGGTTATGACCCATTGCAATGCACATAAGGCCCATTGGTGCGGCCCATTGATGTGGCCCATTTGATGAGTAAAAGGCCCATATGACATGGACCATTTGATGTATTTAAGGCCCAATAGGGTGTACCTAAGGTCCATTGTAATGTGTGATCCCAACCTGGTTTACGTAATGTTATTCACTACGGGCTACACCTTGGGAGCAATGTTAATTTGACGTCCACATTGCGAGTATAATGTTGGTTAAATATCTGCATTGCGACTCTCCCTAGGGCCCATTGGTATCCCCGTACTTGTTGTATGCAAGCCGTCTAGGCCAGCTGCGTTGTAAGGATAGGGCATTACTTTATAACATGCTTAGTATAACTCCATGACGCACAGCCCATTTGTATCGGTCTATTTGATCGGCCTGCTCGTATTGGCCATTTGATTGATTTAGCTCATATGATTGATTAGGCCCATCTTGATATATTTGTGGCCTGTTGCTAAGGCCATATATGAGGCCCGTTGTTGAGGCCCACCTTGATGTGTATGAGGCCTGTTGTTGAGGCTCACATTGATGTGTATGAGCCCCGTTGTTGAGGCCCACCTTGATGTGTATGAGGCCCGTTGTTAAGGCTCACCTTGATGTGTATGAGGTCATTTGTCGAGGCCCACCTTGATGTATATGAGGCCTGTGTTGAGGCCCACCTTGATGTGTATGAGGCCCGTTGTTGAGACCCACCTTGATGTGTATGAGGCTCGTTATTGAGACTCACCTTGATGTGTATGAGGCCCGTTGTTGAGGCCCACCTTGATGTGTATGAGGCCCGTTGTTGAGGCCCACCTTGATGTGTATGAGGCCCGTTGTTGAGGCCCACCTTAAATATATATGAGGCCCATGTTGCAAGGCCCATCGTGATGTATGCAAGGCCCATGGGTCATGGCCCACTGCAATGTATGTAAGTCCCAATTGGTGCGGCCTATTCGATATATTATGGGGTCCATGTCATTAGGCCCATCCTGTTGTATTGGTGACCCGTCCATTGAGGCTCACCCATGGTATATATTTGAGGCCCATGTGTAGGGCCCACCTATTGTGTATTTAAAGCCCATGGGTTGTGGCCATAGTGATGTATATTAGGCCTATGTGATGTATCCCATACTGATGTGTATTAGACCCAGGTATTTCACTCACCTGTGAAGTATATTTGAGGCTCATTGTGATATATCTGAGGCCCATGGGTGCGACCCATCCATATATATTTGAGGCCTATGGGCAAGGCCCATTGTGATATGTGTTAGGCTCATGACCAGGGCCCACCTGTTTCGTATATTTGGCCCTTATGTGAGGCCATGTGTCTATTATATATTTGATTCTATGTGGGTCATTCCTTGGGGGCAATGTTGGTTAAAAGTCCACATTATCGACGCCGGTTATTGATACCGTTTATGAGTATGTGACATCATAACATCATGATACATGCCCATTCGCATCATCTGCATGTTTGTTATGAGATGTGATTGACCATTGTATATGTCATTGGGCAGGATGATGTGAGACTCCCTGATAGGTGGAGATTATCTCACATGAGTGCATGACATGCGCAGGATTGATGCATGATTGGATTGTATGACTCATACATCTTGCATTGTGTTGTGATTACTGTACGCCCTAGTGACATCAGGGTCATAGCCTCCACAGACATATCGTGGATGGCTAGATGGGACACCGAAAACTGTTCAAGCATCGGGCCACTATAGATGGCCCTAGGTGAAAATCCCTAAACACCCTCTTGGTTCCAGAGGATGCTCCAACGTCTAGACCGAGTGGGTAGATGAGCGTTAAATGTCGATTACCAGATGGCTGCTCTCTCCACTGTGTTGTGGTCGGTTGGAAGGGGGTGCGGCCTTATCCATCGGAGGGAGTAGGCATGGCTAGGCTGAGTTTGACCAGCTCGAGGAATGGGTCCGCTATCGGTGAGCCGGGTAGGTATTGGCAGACTACTGACAAGCGGATAGTGAGGTCTTTTTCACTTACCCAGTTGTGCGCTTGATTGGAGCGGCAGGTGGTGTGAAGTGTAATAGACCCCGGTGATTTCTCCAGAGAGGAACCGTACTGATATGAGGACTGACATGATATTATGACACCCCGTCAGTGTTATGCATGTGGGCGGGTACACGTGGGCGGACGCTAATGTGGGTGGGTGTGATGTGGGTGGGGCTGAGGCCTGGGCGAGCTACCACACTGGGCGAGCTACCAGCGGTTGGCAGGCTACTGTGCTGACAGGCTACTGAGTACGAGTTGCATACTCACTCATTCATCCATTCACTATCCACTCGGGCTAGTGGTGCGTAACTAATTGTTGTGTATCTTCGTTATGGCAAGGATTTCAGTTGGGCGCACGACTAACCTGAGATCAGGAGTTTACCACGTTGAGTCAGACTATCCAAATTTAAGTATGGGACTGGTTTGGATAGAGATTCCTTGTGGTGGACCCCGTAGCATGCGATACTACGTACTATCATCCCGACATCACACTCTAATATGGTCATTCCATTAGCACCATATACTGCATATTCCATTACATCTTCGGCGTATGGCATTGTGGGTTGTTATGTTTCTGTATTCCTGTGACTTAGATGAGAGTGATGATATTTGTTAGCTCTTTTGAATTGTGTGTTACATTATATCCTTGTCATTCGACATTTGATTATCTATGACTCATCATTTGCATAGCTGTCCTATATTGCGTATTCTGATATTGATTAACTTATGGACTTGTTCATACTTCCACTTATTCTGTTATCGCATGATTATAATCTTGTCAGTATTTCTGTTTACGCTGATAATTCATACTCTTATCAGTGTTTCTGCTTATTCAGTCATTGCATAGTTTATGGATTAATAGCTTTCTGGTATTATATGATTATGATATTGTATTGAATACTCGGCACTTATCCCGTGCACACACTTACACCACCCTCTAAGCTTTCTATAAGCTTATGCACGATAGATGCGTACAGGTGATGTTAGGTTGTAGCAGCATTGAGCTTGGAGCGTGCAGCTGTTTTCTGGAGCTTTGATTTTGACATATATATTTCTCTTTCAGTATTGTATTCAAATGATTATATTAGTGTATATGTGATGATGATGTTGCCTTTATGATTTGGGTAAACTTATGGTTATGCTTATTACTAGTTAAATATATATATATAAAAAAAATCCTTCTTGTAGGATCCCAGGATCGAAAATCTGGCATATGAATGCTAGGAGCCGAGAATGGGGTACTACGGAGGCTGTCGGCACCGGATTCGGCGATTGGGATTCCTGTGAATCTGATTTCCAGGTTTGGGGTGTGACACCAACCAGACCATTTACTAGATGCAGGTGAGGTGGAGCTCGACAAGCCAAGCGAGGTGAGCATAAAAAGGAAAGAGGAGTTTTCCTACTTCCAACTTATGGATGGATCACCATAGACTGTGCGGGTTATTTATGGGTTGTTGAGTAGGGATCTACCGCACCATTTCTTTTGGGCATTTCCTATATAAATTTTATCAGGCGATGCCTTGTGCGACCCGTTTGATATTTCTATAAACTTGTATTTCATAATCACATTTATTTTAGTAGATTAGTTGTGGTTGTGGTTTATGTTCCAGCCGATTCCTTTATTGCTCATTTAAACTAATTTATGTACAAATCACCATAATTAGGATTTAAGCGACACCTGAAATTTTGGAGGCTAAGTTCCTACACGGCCTCTGAAAACCCTGGGTGTTATAGATGGTATCAGAGCAATGGCTTGAATTAAATTGGGCTATAGATTATGAACTCGCTATAATGCATTCGCTGACTTAGGAGGGAGCGATCGAACTTAGAGACATTTATAGGATCCTGAGATCATGTCATTTGGTAAGTCCGAAGACTAAAATGTTAAAGTTTACAAATAGAAAGACTTAAACTGTTGTAAGGCGCGTATCCTAATCCGTACTGTTCCGTCAACTCCCGCAGTCCTCCCTGTCGAATTACGGTGACCCATGACGTGTAAATAGCAATTGCGCACGTTCGTGACTCACATCCTGTAAACTCAAGCCGACTCAACCCGAGACCTATATCATTTCAACCGCACTGTCACCACGATACCAATGCCACGTCTCGTGCGTCAATGCGACGCTTAAATTATGAGATCCGGCCTGTGCATTATTCCGTCCATTGATCGCTTGATCGCGGGACCCACCTATCCCTATTGTTGTATTTCCCTAAAAAGTCATAATTACTATGATGTCACCCTAGGGGTGACATCATCCTATCCTACCTTACCCTATCCTACCCTACCCTAGCCATAACTCCTTACAAGCAACCACCCCTTCCCTTTTCCCCATTAGTCAAACTCAATAATTGACTAGGAACCACCACCTCTCTCTCTCTCCTATTTCTCTCTCTCCCTCCCTCTTTCTTTCTTATTTCCTAGCAAGAGAGAGAGAGCTCCCAACATCCATGAGAGCTCTCCATTTCCAACCATTTGCAAGTTCTCCACCCCCAAATTCAACCCTTCAAAATCAATCCCAACCATTGAATCTTGTTCCCTTGGAGCTCTAGAGGCTATAAGCGGAAGAAGAAGATAAGATCCTAAGGTGGTTGCTTCTTCCTCTCTCTCTCTCTTTCCCTTTTTCTGTGATGATATAGTTGAGTGGCCCACTCAGATGGACCCCACCTTAGTGTATGTCTTATTCAGACCATTCTTGCATTTGGTGGCCCATCTGAGCAAGGCCCACCTTGTATGTGTGTTTTACCCAGACCGTCAGGCGTCTAGGGACGTCCCTGGGCGTGGAATGGAAACATAAAAAAATATTAGCTTGTTTCAAAGTTTATTGGGTGGGCCACACTTACAGACCCCACTTTGATGTATGGGACTAATCCATGCCGTCCATTCCTTTCCCACTTCATTTTAGGCGTTGAGCCGAAAAATGAGGTTGAGCCGAGTATCTGGTGGGCTATAGCATTGGAAACAGTGTCATTACCATTGAAATACCCCCCTGATGTTCTATTCATCGAAATATATCGGATATTGGGCTTGTTTGGTCTGTCTCGGGCCATGGAATCCAATGGGTGGAGTGGATTCACCTGATATGGGCCCCACGTACAAAAAAACCCCAGAAACTCCGTTTTTCAAAGAAAAGAAAAAAATAATAATATAGGCAGCCGCTAGCGACAGCAGCAGGCACTGTTGCGTTGACGGACGGATAGCAGGACCACGGCTCCAGCCGTGGGCCCCACCGTGATGTGTATCGTGATCAACACTGTTCATTTTGTGGGCCCCTTCTTGAAGTGGGCCCCCTCCAAAAATCATCCCGATATGGAACTCAGGTGGCCCACATCACAGGAAACAATAGAGATGAACGTCTGCCATTGGAACCTTTTTGGGCGTCCAGAAGTTCTAGACCAATACGAAATTTGTTTTTCCTTCTCATCCAGGAACGTGTGACCTTATCAACGAGTTGGACGGCATATAGACACTATGGTGGGCCCCACGTGGGACCCCAAGATGTATGTGTTCTATCTACACTATCCACAACAGTGCACGGTGGAACCCACTGTGATGTATGTGTTCAGTCACACCGTCCACAGCAGTGGATAGTGGAAACCACCATGATTTATGTGTTTTATCCACACCGTCCACACCTGGATGGTGGGACCCACCATGATTGTGTTACATCCTCACCGTCCAACCTCTGGACGGTGGGAGGCTGGGCCCACTAGAATACCTCACACCTGCTATATATATATATATATATATATATATATATATATATATATATATATATATATATATATATATATATATATATATATATATATGTTATGTATATGTATTATAATCTTATATTATATTATAATATTATAATATGATATAATATTATATTATGTATATAATATATATACATATTATTGGTATAATAAACGTGTGGGCCTCATGTGAGACCCACCTTTTTGGGATGGAGTGTTGGTGTACGTGTATAGCAGCTGTATAGCTGTTGTATTAACGTTGCCCAACAACGTGTGGACACACCTCTGAATGTATGTGTTCTATGCACAAGGGACCCACCTTACATCCTAGCCGTCCATCCATTTGAACAGTGGGTCCCCACCATGGCATGCGTGATGTCCAAACTGTCCACCCATTGGTAAGCTCGTTTTAAGGCTTGAGCCTAACTGAGGCAGGTTCAAATCTCTAGAGGGCCACCACGTGGACACCACCATAATATATTATTTCATCCACACCATCCAGATTATGCTGGACGGTGCTGGACAATGGTTGGACGTGTTGTCTAATGTTTAGATAAGTTGTCCAATGTTTGGATGGTGCGGAGTTACTTAGCCAATGTTTGGACAGTGCTAATCATCATTAGTGGGCCATGTGCCCTGTGGAATAATTGTGTACAGTGGTACACATGTTACACCTACAACTGTTGAAATGATTTTGTTGTGGTCCAAGCCCACTTGCCATATTTATGGCCCATCGTAAAGGCCCACCTTAATGTGTATGACGCCACTGTTGGGCCCACCTTAATGTATATGAGACCCATGTTATGAGGTCCATTGTGATGTATACAAGGCTCATGGGTTATGGGCCATTGCAATGTATGTAAGGCCCAATTGGTGCGGCCTATTCGATATATATTTGAGGCCCATGTGTAGGGCCCACCTATTATGTATTTAAAGCCCATGGGTTCAGGCCCAATGTGATGTATTCAAGGCTCGTTATTTAGGCCCACCATGATGTGTATGAGGCCTGTTGTTGAGGCCCACCTTGGCAGGCATATATGAGGACCATATGATGAGGCCTATTTGATGTATTTGAGGCCCAATGGGATGTAGATAAGGTCCTTCGCAATATGTGATTCCACCTTGGTTATGTAATGATGTTTATGGCAGACCATGTCTTGGGAGCAATGTTGGTTTGACGTCCACATTGTAAGGTTAATATTGGTCAAATGTCTGCATTTTCACTCTCTCAAGGGCCCATTAATAGGCCCAACTTGTTGTGTATGAGGCCCATGTGCAGGACCCACCTGTGATGTATATTAGGCCCATGTGTAGGGCCCACCCATTGTGTATTAAGGCCCGTGGGTTGTGGCCCATTGTGATGTATTTTCGGCCCAGATGGCAAGGTCCGATGTTATGATGAGAGGCCCATAGGATGTGGCCCATTGTGAGTTATTTGAGGCCCATGTACGAGGCTCATTGTGATATATTTAAGACCCATGGGACGTAGCCCAATGTGGTGTATTCGAGGCCCATGGGATGTGGCCCATTACGATATGTTCGGGGCCCATGGGATATGGTCCATTATAATGTACATGTGGCCCATATATGGGGACCATTATGATGTTACACATGGCCTTGTGTGAGGACTAATGTGATGCATGTGAGGCTTATGTGATGAGGCCCACTTTGATATACTTGCGGCCCATTAGTGCGGCCCATTGATGCAGTCCATCTTGATGTATATGTGGCCCGTGAGTGAGGCCCATCGTGATGTGTATTAAGCTCTTGAGTGAACCCCATGGTGTTATAGTTTGGCCCTTGTGTGAGGCCATGAGTCCACTATATGTTACGCTCTATATGGGTCATTCCTTGGGGACAATGTTGGTTAAATGTCCGCATTATCGAGGTTGATTGTCGATGCCGGGTATTGATACTGATTATGAGTATGTGACCGCATAGCATCATAATACATGCCCATACGCATCATCTGCATGTTTGTTATGAGATGTGGTTGACCATTGCATGTGTCATTGGGCAAGTTGTTATGAGACTCCCTAATAGGCGGAGGTTATCTCACATGAGCACACAGTATGCACAAGATTAATGCATAACTGAATTGTATGACTCATGCATCTTTTATTATATGTTATGATTACTGTACACCCTAGCGACATCAGGGCCGTAGCCTCCACAGGCATATCGTGGATGGCCAGATGGGACACTGAAAATGTTTGGTTCAAGCATCGGGCTGTCATAGATGGCCCTGGGTGAAAAGTCCTAAAACCTTCTTGGTACTAAAGGATGCCCCAACGTCGAGACCGAGTGGATATACATGAGCGTCCGAGTGCCGAATACTAGGAGGTCGCGTCCCCACTGTGCCGTGGTTAGTTGGGAGGGGTGTGGCCTTACCTACCCGATCGTAGGGGGCATTGTTAGGCTGAGTCTGACCAGCTCGAGGAATGGGTTCGCTATCGACGTACCGAATAGGCATTGGCAGACTATTGGTCAGGCAGATAGTGAGGTTTCTTACGCTCACCTAGACTGTGCAGCTGGAAGAGTGGCAGTGCCATTTGCAGTGTACTAAACCCCAATGATGATCCCAGAGAGGAGCCGTACTGATATGTGGACTTATTGAGTAGGAGTTGCATGTTCATTCATTCATTCATTCATTATCCACTCGGACTGGTGGTGCGTAACTAATTGTTGTGTACCTTCGTTATGGCAAGAATTTCAATTGGGCACACGACTAACCTGAGATCAGGAGTTTACCATATTGAGTCTGACTATCCAAATTTAGGTATGAGACTAGTTTGGATAGAAGTCCCTTGTGGTGGACCCTGTGGCCTGCGATACTAGGTACTATCATCCCGACTTCACACTCCAGCATGGTCATTCCATTCGCACTGTATATTGTATAACATCTGCGGCATATGGCATTTTGGGTTACTGTGTTTCGATATTTACATAATCTAGATACGGTTGACGCTATTCTTGAACTCATTAGGAATTACATATTGCATCGCATCCTCGACATCTGATATTTGGCTCTTTATGACTCCTTATTTGTATAGCTATTCTATATTACGCATTCTGATATTGATTGACTCATGAAATTATTCGTATTTTTGCTTACTCCATTATCATATGATTTATGATCTTATCAGTATTTCTGTTTACTCTGATAATTTATGATCTTGTCAATATTTCTGTTTACTCTGATAATTTATGATCTTGTCAGTATTTCTGTTTACTTTGATAATTTATGATCTTTTCAGTATTTCTGTTTACTCTAATAATTTATGATATTATCTGTACTTCTACTTATTTCGATGTTGTACGATTTATGGATTTCCAACATTTTCGATATTGTATGATGATGGCATTGTATTGAATACTTGGCACTTACCTCGTACACACACTTACACCACCCTCTAAGCTTTCTATAAGCTTATGCACGATAGATGCGTGCAGGTGATGTTAGGTTGCAGCGGAGTTGAGCATGGAGCGTGCGGCTGTCTTATGGAGCTTTGATTTTATTTTGACATATGTATTTTCCCATCAGCATTGTATTCAAAGTTTATATTAGTGGATATATGATGATATTATTGCCTTGTGATTTGGGTATACTTGTGGTTATGCTTATTAAGAGTTAAATGTATATAAAAAAAATAAATCCTCCTTGTAGGATCCCAGGATCGGAATCTGGCGTATGGACGCTAAGATCCGAGAATGGGGTACTACGGAGGCTGTCAGCACCGGATTTGGCGATCAGGATTCCTATGAATCCAATTTTTGAGTTTGAGGCGTGACAACTGCGCGAAGTGATCCATATCATTTCTAATTGAAAGGTTAGACGACTTGAGTTGACCCAACTTAAATGCGATAGGTTCAAGCTGTTGAAGTAACTTGTGCGATCCCAACATCTAGTGCATCCTGGCTCGATGAATAGGTGGGGCCCTCCCATACGTGGGGACGCCCTCCTTGCCTCTCCATGCTCCTTAAAGGCCCTAGGGGCTTCTACCTATGGTCATTTCTAGCCAATCCTACTCCTTTCACCCTCAATCATGATCCTTTGAGCTTTGTAGTTGTGTCCAATTTGAAAGTACTTAGAGAAATTAGAAGGATAAAGTGGTGGAAAGTGAGATAACTGGGTTATTTGGATAGAGTAGCTTCTCCTACCTTAAATTCATATATGGCACGTCATGTAACTCATTCTGCTTTAGAAGATATGGATGTTATAAGGTCTGACAGTCCAGATATCCAAATACAAAGGGGCCCCTTCCCAGCTGGCTTGGCCCTCTCCCGGCCCGCATGGCCCTCGCCCGGGGAACCAGAGGCCCGCGTGGCCCCTGCCCAGGGAGCCAGCCCCTACCAGAATTTCCTACAATTTTAGGTTGACTTCAAAAATTCATATCCCCTTCGTTACAACTCCAATTTAGGTAATTTAAAAGCTAGATTGAAGCTTAATATGTCTAGTTTTATATAAAAATAAAATAAAACTTATAATATAGTTAAAGTTTAAATGATTTGACAACTGTCCAAAAATCATCAGTTTTAGACAGTGTTTACTTCTAGAATTTTAATAATTTATCTACAACTCTAAATGAAATGAAATATTGTGGGATGCATTTAAACTTAATGATGAATTATTAGTTCAAACAACTATCACTTCTGGAATTTTAATTAAAAAAAATTTACAATTCAATATAAGATGAAATTTTTAATATGATATTAAACTTACTGATGGATCATAATAAAAAATTTTAAAAATAATTTAGTCACTTTAAGTATGAAGAATGTTACAAGAAGTAATGATATTTTATAAACAAATGGAAAATCGTTGGTTTCAGAAAACTAGTACTTCCTAAATTTTTATAATTCTTATGGAACTTTCAATGAAATGGAATTTTGTGAAATAAAGGTAAGTTTAATGATGGATTACTATAAAAAATTATAAAAATAATATAGTAATCAAAGGTGACGAATATGTTACAAATAATAGAAGGGTTGAAAACAAAAATTTCTGCAACTTCTAGTTGCCAATAGACTAGTCATGTCTTTTCATATTAAAGTTTAACATTGGATGTCTATTTAAGAATTATTTATAATCGTGCTAGGAATCATCCCGTGATTAAATTTGATTTTATATATATATATATATATATATATATATATATATATATATATATATATATATATATATTTGCTTAAGTTATTTTGGTGTAATTAATTTAAAACCGTTAACTAGGATTGAGTTTCATAGTTTAATACTCTGTAAGCTCATATTAGAGGCGGACTATAGTAAAATATATTGAGTTTTTCTATTCTCTTATGGACTCAAGGTTCAAACAACATCGAGAAGATGATATCCTTCATCTTTGCGTTCTCGCGTCCTTATTAGTATTATTAGCACTCCAAACCTCCAGAATACCTTAGAACTTTCGACTATTCCTTTATTATTGAAATTTATGAAACCAAAGTGTAGTCTGCTCATAACCCAGTAGCCATAAGATTGAAATGGTAATTTATATAAAATTTTGTGCCTTTAGAAACTTTTTAAGATGATCTTTAACCATAGGCATATTGAGAGATTTATTAATCCCCAATTTAGACATAAATTAAAATGAGGACTCTCTTAAACTAAGACCCAAAGGACAACCTTATAAATAGAAGATTTAAACTTTTCAATGATGATCATTCCTTAAACATTTAGATTGATCGAACTACAGAATTACGGAAGTATACATCTGTGAAGCATTCGCGGCTTGAACTAATTCTCAATCCTGAGCGACTACCAATGAACTTACTGCTTTGACCAAGTAGAAAATCAGGATCCACTAGGATGAAGAAGGGATATGATGAGCCTTCTACCCTGATCAGATAGATAATCGATGTATCGGGTTCAAGCTCACTACAACTGTCTTTCCGTGTTGGTCGAACATTGAAAATAAATATTTTTACTCTAGATAGAGGAAAATCATCATCATGAATCCAAATATTTAAAAATAAATAAATAAATTGCAGTAAACCATCAGGGTGAAAAGGTTTTAAGGGGGGTAGACTAAAATGAGCTAGACTAGCATGGATAATATACACCCTACTGTTCACTCCCCAAGTGCAGGGTTGTGATGTAGTAATAAAACTCGGTAAGATCGAGGTCGAATCCCAAGGGACTGAAACTTGTACGTAGTCTGAAACTAAGTAGAACTAGAATTAGACCAAGATGAAATCTAAACTAAATGAAATTTAAAGAATAATGGTGGAATAATTATCTAAAACGTAGAGAAATTCAGAGGTAGGAAACTAGGGATTCAGAGGATCCACTTGTAGAGATCAGGGAGATCTTATGCCTGCATCAGAAACTCAACTGGAATTAGAGTCCATCTTCATCCAGTTAAAGGTGTAACCATGAAAATTAAATTGAACTTCCTTTGATATAGTTTTCAAGAGATGAAAGGTATATGAATTAGAATGGATTTCATCACCAAATCATGCCCAGGAGACAAAGTAAACAATAGAATTAAACTAATTACCAACCAATCATCAAACTATGAAGGTTAGGAAGGGTACCATCATCAACATAAAAGGAAAGGAATATGCTCAAAGCTATCGCAAACCCATTGTAATTTCAGTCACAACAGACCATTAAAAACTAAAAATATTCCCATTAATAAACTAAAATTTAAATCAGTTCAGTTAAACAAAGGCACACGCAAAAGAGTCTCCCTGACATGATGAGGCTAAACATCCTTAAAGAAATAAAGAGTAACAAAAATAAACAAATAAATAAATAAATAAAATACTACTCCACTCTCTCTCTCTCTCTCTCTCTCTCTCTCTCTCTCTCTCTCTCTCTCTCTGTGCTCCACGGCTGCCTCACGTCTAGCCGAAGCCGACCCAAGATCTCATCCACGCCTTCTTTATATAGGTGATGCAGTCGGTTGTGAGCATAGTCGATGGAGAATGCGTACTCTTCACGCACAGCAGGTGCGAAAGTTTTACGCAGCTACAGCGTCCGCAACATCTTACGCAGCAGAAAGGTGATGCAGAAACTCCTCTTTCCTTGTTTTCTGTTGAAAAGGAGAACTTCCCCTAGGACTTCTTTGAGCGCCCTACATGATAGACGGTTTGGATTGCTAAAATGAACTATGATGATGGCCCACAACTACCCGCAAATCACGGACAGCGTCCGGGTGTTGTAACAAGGGTTGTGTAATTGTGACGCTGTGATGATGGTGAGCCCCAATTCACTATCATTTTGAGAAATCTACTCAGTCCAGTGTGATCCTCTCGAAAAACTATTTGGGAAGGGATGGTTTTGTATTAATTTCGACATGGCCCACAGGAGTTTTGATTCAGCCATCCGTCCCGCATTTGAACGGTAGAAAACCAATCTCCTTTGTCTTCTTCAATTCTGTCACATAGGCTTTGATTATAGGGACCGTGGGCTCCTGATGGACGGTCCGAATCAAGCCATAGATGCATGATGGTGGCCCACAACATTCTTCCGGAAGCTTTGTTGCGAAACAGAGCTTACGGTCCATATCTGTAATGATCGGTGGGCCCTAGGATGACGTCAAATATAAAATCCATGTTGTCCATTGTCTTTAGAACGAAAAACCATCTGAGAATGGCGAGATTGGATTGATTTTCAGTGTGGCCCACAAGATTTGATACACCGCCGTTCATCCTGCATTTAACGGCTGGGAACGGACGATATCCTGCATGGTGTCAAAAGGAAAGCTTGGTGAGGGTTGAGCCTCCCCTCTGGACTCAATGGACGGTACAGATCAGTCGAAAGGATTACGTGTGGGGCCCACTAGCAACGTCCGTTCGGACATGTGAAGCCGCTGGAGAAAGAAAGAAAAGAAAAAAAAATAAAAGAATTGTCGGTCAGTTGTAAGTTTGACCGAACTATCTGTCTAGTGCACTTCTCATGCACGTGTACCCTATGTACATGCAATGTACATGTGGGGTCCATCGTGTTGTTTGTGAGAAATCTGCTCCATCCATCCTCTCTGGAACTTTATTTAACACGTTGAAACAAAAATTAAAATATATCCAGATATCAGGCGGACCACAAATCCATGTTTCAGGTCTGATTTGTCCGTTGGGTCACTTCCATAGGGATTAAATAGATGAAATTCGACGTGTACAGTTAATTTATGATCCTCAGGCCATGTATGAAGTTTCGAGCTGAACGAATAGTGGGAACCCTGTGATCTTACATTCTGGACGTCTTTCGGGCCACTTGAACTTTGGTTTATCCATTTTCTCGAATCTCTGGCGGGTAAATTCCTCAATCTTAGTCCCCTAGAGTCCGTCCCTTACCTTTGGTGTTATAAGAGCATTAAATTCATGCTTTAAGCACCCTTTTTTAGTCCATACTCGTAAATGCACTCTGCATCACAAACACGATTAAATAGGGCCATTAAATGGTATCATGCTTGTAAATCCAGGCAATAACTGGGGGTCTAATATGTAATATTTGACCCTCAACACCTACCACACATAAACTTGAAATTAAGAAAACTTAGCCAAAAGAAATAATAAATTCTTTACTTGTTACCCGTAGGTAATTTCGGGGACGAAATTGTTTTTATGGGGGGTAGATTGTAACGTCCTAGATTTTCACTATTTTGAGTTTCCAAAAATCCTTGAAATATTTTTTTTAATTAAGTTATAATATCACTTACTGACCATTAGCACTCAATGTTAGTTTATACACGGGTAGTACCAGTAAAGAACTGCACAAGTCCGATTAATCAACTGTAGGAAGCCAACGAATCTGCTTGATCACTTAAACATCAAGTTTAACCCCATGATTTACTCACATAGGACCCAAATCTAAGCGACCCATCGCTAACTAATCAAGACAATCATAACTAAATTAAAGATCTAACCAAAACTGAGTCGGATAAGGCCCGAATCTTAACTAATAAATCAAATCAACCCCGTTACTCTTTGTCACGCCCCAAACTCGGAAACTGGGCTCACAAAATTCCCGATCGCCGAATCCGGCGCCGACAACCTCCGTAAAACCCCATTCTTGGCTCCTAGCTCCCATTCGCCAGGTTCCGATCCTGGGATGCTACGAGGAGGATTTTAAATATCAGTTTGATTCGTAATAAGCATAACTAAAGGCATAACCTACAAACAACAACCAAGAACTCCATTACATTTCCACTATGATCAAAAACTTTACAAGTACAATGAGCATAAAGGGAAATACAATGGTAAATAACAAAAACTCCAAATGATCAGTAACGTGCTCCTGCCTCAGCGCTGCTGCGATCCAACGTCACCTGCACGCAACGGTCGTGCATAAGCTTACAGAAAGCTTAGAGGGTGGTGAAAGTGTGTGCGCAAGGTAATAATATGAACATGCAATGTCAGAGTAAAGCAGAATATACAGATGGATCTATGATATCATGAGCCGTACCAAGGCTTATGCAATGCAAGACATGAAGGGTATCGGCCATCCCAAGGTCATGCAATATGCAATGCAACTCAAGCATACAGGTCCTCATCTATGTCCATACATCAATACAGCTCAAATATGAAATATCACCGGGGTCTAGTACACTCTAAACCAGATTGCCGCCACATCGCATACAATAAGGTAAGTGGAAGAGACCTCACTATTCGTCTGCCAATATCGGGCGCGACTCGTCGATAGCGGACCCATTCCTCGAGCTGGTCAAACTCAACCTAGCATTACCCCCTACACTCGGGCGGGTAAGGCCGCACCCCCTTCCAACCGATCACGACACAGTGGAGAGCGTAACCGTCTGGTAGTCGGCACTCAACGCTCATCTACCCACTCGGTCTAGATGTTGGAGTAACCTCTTGGTACCATAAGGGTTTAGGGACTTTCACCCAGGGATATCTATAGTACCCCATGTAGAACAAGATTTTCGGTATCCAATCCTGCCAACCACGATGCGTCTGTGGAGGCTACGGTCCTGATGTCGCTAGGGCGTACAATAACCATGTCACACAAATACGAAATGCATGATTCATGCTATTCAGTCATGCAACAATTCATGCGTATATCGTGCGCTCATGTAGGGCAATACTGCCTAACCAGGAGCCCAAAAATAACCTGTCCGAAGGCATATGCTATGATCAGTCAATCCTCATATCAAGCATACATATGATGCGTATGATCATGAGTCATGAACTATACTAAACATGTTGTAATGAAATGAACTACTTTACAATGCAAATGGACGTGGATGACCTATACACAATAAGTACGGGCCTAACAATAGGCCCCAAGGAGAGTCGTAATGTGGACATCCAACCAACATTACACTCGCAATGTGGACGTCAAACCAACATTGCCCCAAGGCACGATCTTTGTAAACATTAATACTTAGTCTGTAATGGATTTACACATTACAATGGTCCGTAGGTTGTCTCCCTTGGACCTTACATATATATATCAAATGGGCCATATCCTATGGGCCTTTTATTCATCAGATGGGACACATAAATGGGCCACATCAATGGGTCTTATGTGCATTGCAATGGGTCAAAACCCGTGAGCCTTAGATTGCATCAATTTGACCTAGTCACATGAGTCTAATTTATGACCAATGGGCCACACCAATTGGGCCCCAAACGTATATCAAATGGGCCTCAACCCAGAGGCATAACATGAGTCAAATGGGCCTAAACCCCTAGGCCTTAATCAAATAAAATGGGCCTAACTCATGGGTCTCAAATAAGTCCAATGGGCCTAATCCCATGGACCCTTTTTATAATCAATGGGTTTAGTCCCATGGGCCTTACAATATATCAACTGGATCCAATTTCACGGGCCTTGAAGTACATCAAATGGGCCTAACCCATAGGCTTTACATAGCAGGTGGGCCCAAGTCCATAAGACTCGTACGAATCAAATGGGCCTAACTCATAAGCATTTTATAAATTAATAGGCCTAACCCATAGCCCTTTTGAAATTAAATGGGTCCCGACTCATGGGCCTTATAAAATACTTATTTCCAACCAAACTATTCATAGGGACACATGGTCTAGGGCCCACTACAATATTCATATTAAAAAATATATATTATAAACTATATAACATACATAAATGTATATAATGGTGGGTCCCACAAAAATCACTATGGCAGCTGGCAGTGGGCCCCAGCATCAAAGTCAGATGGACGGCGTGTGTAGATCACATGCAACAGGGCCCCACCGTCCGCTGGACGGTGGGTGAAACAATACATCATGGTGAGTCTCACCGTCCACGGGCCGTGGACGGTGCGAATGAATTACATACATCACCGTGGGTCCCACAAATGTGGCCCACCGAAATATTTATTTGAAATCCAACCCGTTCATAAGGTCACTCAGACCTGTATGAAGGGACAACAAAAATTTCAGCTTGATCCAACCCTTCTGTGGGCCAAAAAAAATGGTTCTCAAGGGTAGGGGTACAGTCCCACTGTTTCATGTGGTGTGGGCCACTGGAGCTTTGGATCTGACCGAAATTTGGAGGGGGCCCACCTGAGGAGGGGACCCACCTCTTGAATAGGTTGGATGACAAACGAACATTACGGTGGGGCTCACGGCTGGAGTCGTGGGTCCCACGCTGGACGCCCGCCCACCCGCCGCCTTGGACGGCTGCACGCAGCAGCTTGCAGCGCTGCCAGCGCCCACTGACACAAGTGCAGAGGCTCTGCCTCTTAGATTTTAAATTTTGGGAAAATATAGTGTTCTTGGGGTTTTTCGCACGTGGGGCCCGCTTCGCCAAAATCTGTCCCGACCATAGCGTTCAGCGGCTCGAGGCCGTCCAAATGAGTCTAGAGTTTAAATTTTTTTGATGTTTGAAAGTGAAATAAATTAAGAAAATGATGTTTGAATGGTGAGGGTGCGACCTTTGACGCTATGGCCCACCAGGTGATTGGATCAGCTCCAAACTTCTACCCAACGGCTAAAATACCGTGGGTAAGAGGATGGACGGCTTGGATCGATCATAAACATCAAGATGGGGCCTGTGCAAGTGGGCCACCAAAAGAAAAAACCCCCCTTTCCTTCTTTCTTCCTTTTTCTTCTTTACTTGAAACGTCCAGCGTCTGGGACGCTGGACGGTTTTGATTTTTTTTTTCTTTTGAAAATGGTGGGCCCTGATGAAGTGGGCCACCACATGCTGGGTGACATGGGTTTAACTTTTAAGGTGGGCCCCACTTGAATAAAAATATTTATATCAAGGTGGGATCCATTCAAGTGGGCCACCATCCTATAGCATAAAAGAATAAAATAAAATAAAATAAAAGCAATAAAAGAGAGAGAGAGAGACATGGAGAGTGGGACACGGCTTGTGATGGAGGGACCCCGTCATTATGGGCCCTCCCATACATGAAATCATACATCAAAACTAAAAATCAACGGTGGGGATCCTTTCCCCACCAATGTGGATGGTCTATATGACCTTTCCAAATAAAAATAAACATCATGATGGGGTCCATAGAGAATGGCCCCATCATGGAATGATCATGATGATCCAAGTGGTCCATCGGCCACGTATTAGGGTCCCAAGTGAGATCCACACCATTGATCGGTGGGCCTCACTTGGTCCACCATAAAAACAAATAAATCTACCCTATAGAGGCACCCACCGTCCGATCTTCTCGCTCCTAGGGGTTCCTTGGCACCTAAGCTTCAACTTCAATGGTTAAGATGAAGAATGGAGGGTTGAGATGGGAGATTTTGGGGTAGGAAGGTGGGTCACACATGGAGTTTAGGGAGCTTGGAAAATTCCATACGTATGGAGCTCCTTAGCTTGGAGGTTTACAAATGAGAAACAGAGAAAGAGAGAGAGTGATGTAAGGGAGAGAGAGAGAGTGATGGATGGATGGGTGAGTGATGGTTGTGTAAGAAAAGCTTGACTTTTGAGGCTTTTGTGTAAGAGAGGTATGGAAGATGAAGACTTTTGTGGCTTTTTGTGTAAGAGAGGTATGGGTGATGAAAACTTTTGTTGTTGCTTGGGAAAAGGGATGGAAGTGATGTGTACTTGACATGTGATGGATTGATGGGTGATTGATTGATGGGATTGATGTGATTGATGTGACACATCATAGAGATTCTCTTAATTTTCGTAACACGCGGCGTTTTCTCGCACCGAACGTTGGCCCATATCTCTTGACCAGGGTATCGCCTCGGCGCGCGAGTCGCGGTATCGGAACCCAAAGACGGCGCGGTCGCTATGGTATTGGTCTCGGGTTGAGTCAACTCGGGTTGTCGGGACATGAATCAGGGTCGCGCGTCGATATCGATTAAGGGTCGAAGGTTGCCGGAATTTGACCGATAAGACCACGGAAGTGTACGGAAAGGTACGGACCAAGATACGGGTCTTACACTCTTTTAGCCTAAAACTAACGGTTTACAGTAATCATTACCAAATCTTCACTTTCACTAGCTATAAATAGCCCACACTATGAACATAGTTAATCCAAACCTTAATCATTACCCACGAGAAATCTCAATACCTAATTCATTCCAGAAATGCCCTGATTTTCCAAACAAGCCCTAGACTGTTAGTTGGTGGGCCACTAGTTCCAAAATTATAGAATAATGGTCGTCTTACTAGGCTAGATGTCCATCACGGGAATCAGACCTAGGTACTGTCCAAAATCGCTCAACTTGAGCCAAAAGATGAGTGCATGAGAAGTGCAAATGCCCTAATGGAAGAAACTAAAACTTAAGTGAATTGTGTCGTCCACCCTTATACAAAGTTGAAGATTTCAAACCATCGGTTTACGACCAGACTTCACACGTGAATTAAAGATATTTTTCTTCTCATATCCATATAGCCGCGGCCCCGATCGACCATCGTTGACCGTTGAATAGACTTCTAATCATATCTATCAATCGGCGCAACCAAATGGTGGGCTGATCATATCCATGCAGAGATCATCGTTAGGGCTAACTATCCTATGGTGTATATCAATATGTACACCCCATAGTGGGCCCTAGAGGTTAGAAAAATCCTCTCATAGGGTTAGTATAATAAAAACTCAACCCTTGGGGCCATTTACACCAAATTTGGCATTATAAAAGGGCCTCATTTGGGCACCCCCTTCTCCCGTACGAATTTTATGCCCTACCTTGGTGAAGGAGAAGAGAAAGAGAGAGAGAAGAAGAAAAAGAGGAGAAAAGAGGAGAAATTGAGAGGGAGAGGTTGAAAGCATAAAGGTTTGTGCACCTTCACCCTCTCATCTCCTCTATAGCAACATTGTCCTTCATTGGTGTCGATTCGGTGACGATTGAAGGTAAGTATTGAGTTATGTTTATAGGTTTAGGTCTTGTGTTTAATTCTTTTCAATTCTCACAAGCTTGTATGCTTATTTAGGCATTTCAACGATGATTTCCTAACACCCTAACCCTATGGGCGTCGTGAATCGAGTGGTTCATCACAAGGTATGGACCATTATCCTTAGGTGGTTAAGTACCAATTTTAGGCTAAATTTAATAATTTCAGATGTTAGATTGATGAACATACAAATTCTAAGAAAAAATCCTAAATTAGGAATCCATATGATGAGTACACCCAACATGCATGAAATGATAAATTGATTGTTTGATTGTTATTCTCAAATTGTTTGGGCATGAGATTCGTGTTGTGTGTACATTCTTATATCTAACATCTTTGTACATTCTTCTATGTTGTATGATTCATTGTAATTTCTCATACTATAGATAATGTGTGATCTTTGCTTCTTAGGTAGTGCAACACCACCCGCACATATCTAATTTATGCTATTAAGAATAGTCACATGCATGTCAATATCCTAAAATCTTATGCTTGGATGTGTTGTACATTTTCTTCCTTCTGCACTTAAAGATAAACTCTTAACTACTTAGAATATTATTAAATATAGCTCACCCTCTGTGTTGGTCAGGAATATGAGATCTTTAAGGGTAGTCCCGTTAGTTGGGCCGCCCTGTGACTAGACTGACTAATGTGGGCGGCACGAATTATAAGACTCGTATCCTAGCCCGTACCGTTTCGTAGGCTTCCGTGGTCCTCCCGGTCGAATTTCGACGACCAGCAATCTTTTATCTGTATTTACGCGCAACCTTGAGTCATATCCCATAGATCTAAGTCGACTCAATCCGAGACTTGTACCATTGTGACTGCACCGTTGTCGCGGTTTCGACACCGCGTATTATGCGCCAAGGCAATACCCAGGCCAGGAGATGTGGGCCCGCGTTCAGTTCAAGAAAAACACCGCGCATTTATAATCCCAAGAGAATCTCTACAACATATCCTATCAATCAATTAATCACCTCATGTTAAGTACAAGAGCAACCCATTCTTTCTTTCTCCATAAGTCAAGCAACCACCCAAGTCAACTCTCAAGTCAAGTACATTATCACCTCATATCCATCACTTCTCCCTTACAACCACCCCTCTCTCTCTCTTTCTCATTCACATATTCCAAGCAAGAGAAGAGAGTGGACATCCAACAATTCCAAGAGAGAGTGAGATGTGGGTGGCCCACTTTTCACCCCTAGATCCATCATCCTAGCCCTTCATTTCTCATCCTCTCCATCAAAGTGAAGCACAAGGAGATCGGCGTTCCATCGGACCAAGAAGATCGAATGATGGGTGCTTCCATAGCCTAGATTTCATATTTTTATGATGGGACAAGTGAGGCCTACCAATTGATGGTATGGATCTCACTTTGGACCCTAAATGTGGCCAATGACCCACCTTGATTATCATGATCATTTCATAATGGGGCCTTTCTCCATGGACCTCATCATGATGTTTACTTTCCAGTTTGATAAGGGTCATCTAGACCTTCTATTTTGGTGGAGAAGTAATCTCCACCGTTGATTTGATTTGGTGGGCCCACATGTATTGGGACCCACTTGATGCATGTTGTAAATCATGGAAGGGAGGGCCCATAGCATCGGGGTCCCTCCATCACACGTGTCTCTCTATCTCTATCTCTCTCTCTCCCTCTCTTATTTTTCATTTTATATGATGATGTGATTGTGCAGCCCACTCGGATGGACCCCACATTGATGTATGTCTTATCCACATCATCCATGCAAATGGTGGCCCACCTAGACAACACGTCTGAAGGTGGGACCCAACTTAATATGTGTTGTATTAAAAACCGTTCAGCGTCCCTAGACGCTGGACGTTCCTAGGATGAAAATAAAAATATCAGTTTGATTTGAAACTTGGGGTTGGTCACTTATATAGGCCCCACCTTGATGTATAAATTAAATCCACACCATCCATCCCTTTCCCTAGCCCATTTTAGACGTTAAACTGAAGTATGAGGCCAATCCGATTATCTGGCAGGCCATAGCATAGCAAATAGTGCTTTCTACCATTGAAATCCACTTTAAATTTTCTACATGCCAAAACATACCGCATATTGGGCATGTTTGGTCTGTCTTGAGCCATGGAATGTAATGGCTGGGTTGAATTTTTTGAATGTGGGCCCTACCTGGGAAAAACCGTAACAAATCAATTTTTTTATAAAAAAAAACCATGCAGCAGCTACTGCTGCTGGCGTCATCGTGGACGGGTGGGCAGGACAGGGATCCCATACGTGGGCCTCATCGTGATGTGTGTTGAGCATCCACGCCATGCATTGGTGGGCCCCCTTACCAAAATCAGCCATATACATGGCTCAGGTGGCCCACATCATAGGAAACAGTGGTGATTGAACGGCTGCCATTGAACCCTTTTTAGGTATTACAGAAGTTTTGGGTCAATATGAAATTTGTTTTTCCTTTGCCTCCAGGTCTACATGACTTTAGCACAGATTGGATGGAAAATTTACATTATAGTGGGCCCCATGTGAGACCCACCAATGATGTTTGTGTTTTATTCACACCATCCACACCATTAGATGGTGGGACCCACCACGATGTACGTGTTTTACCACACCGTTCACTCCATTGGCTGGACGGTTAGTGGACCCCAGCATGATGCATATGTTGCATCCAAACCATCTAACCATTTTGAAAGCTCATTTTATGGTATGAGCTAAAGAATGAGACAGATCTTGGATCAAGTGGACCACCCAGTAAAAAGGCAATGGGGATTGAGCTTCTACCATTGAAACTCTTTAGTTGTCACAAAAGTTTAGATCATTAGGAAATTTATTTTCCTCTTAATCTAGGTCTGTGTGACCTTATGACCAAATTGGATAGAAAATAAATGTTATGATGGACCTTGAGAAATTAATGGTGGAAATCATTATCACCACCGTTACTTGGTGTGCAATCCGGATAATATTTTAATATGTTTTATTTTATTTTATTTTATTGTGAAATGCTCTAAAATGATCTTTAACATATAGTTGAACAGCGTAGATGGTGAAGCCCAAGCAGTGCAGCGCACAAGGCCCACGTATGAGGCCCATAGGTGATGCATTTATGGCCCATGTGATTAGGCCCATCTTGATGTATTTGTGACCCGTGGTTGAGGCCCATCTTGATATATATAGGGCCCGGGTGGTTAGGCCTATCTTGATGTATTTGTGACCTGTTGTTGAGACCCACCTTAATATATATGAGGCCCATGTTATACAGCCCATTTGATGTATCTAAGGTCCATGGGTCAAGGCCCAATGGGATGTACATAAGGCCCATTTCAATGTGTGATTCTACCATGGTTTATGTAATGATGTTTATGGCGGGTTATGCCTTGGGAGCAATGATGGTTTGATGCCCACATTGTAAGTATAATGTTGGTTAAATGTCCGCATTATAACTCTCCTTAGGGCCCATTGATAGGCTCATACTTATTGTGTATAGGCCGTTTAAGCCCATCTGCGTTGTAAGGATAGTTTATTACTTTATAACATGCTTAGTATAATTTCATGACTCATGCCATATGCATCATATGTAATATGAGCAGTGACTGATCATAGCATATGTCATTAGGCAGATTACATATAGGACTCACTAATAGGAGTTACCCATATGAGCATTTGCTATGCGTAAGATTGTTGCATGACTAGATAGTGTGACTCATACATCTCGCATATATGTGACATGATCATTATACGCTCTAGTGACATCAAGGTCGTGACCTCCACAAACACATCATGGATGACCAGATGGAACACCGAAAATGCTTAATTCTAGCAGTATGGGCACTTAGGATGTCTTTGGGTGAAAGTCTCAGAACCTCCTTGGTACTAGGAGATGCTCCAACTTCTAAACCGAGTGGAATATGAGCGCTGGTGCCTATACCATGAGGCCGTGTCTCCCACTGTGTCATGGTCGGTTGGAAGGGGGTGTGGCCTTATCCGCCAGAGTAAGGGGACTATAAGCTAGGCTAAGTTTGACCAGCTCATAAATGGGTCTACTATCGACGAGCCGGGTAGGTATTGGCAGACTACTGGTGTAACGTCTCGGGAAAATTCATACCAAGACCCGAGTACCACCTCGATCAGAAATCACTTAGGATTAATTCCTTTAGAAATTAAGCGTAAGGTAACTAGCGCTATGTTAGATTAGCTGTGAAATTAGCACTGATCGCTTTAAATACGTTCTACAAGACCCAAAACTTATGGAATCGTTAACGCTATAACATCCTAAAAACTAGGATCAAACTCTAAACCCGTTTGCTCTTAGGAACCCTTTGAAACTTTGTATTGGATCTAGACCGCGCGTCGAAAGTCCGATATCTACAATCTCAGACCAATATGACCGCTTAGTTGGACTTGACAATCATTTCAAAAATCAAGCCCAACTGATGTCCTGAGGCTATTTCATTGAGCCTGGAGCAAGGACTGTGAGAGAGAGTAGAATTCTTTATAAATTAAATGTGATTTAAACAAATCTAGCACGTGTCGCTTGCAGGTTAATTATAAGCATTCAGACCATTGGAATCTGACCCAAATACACCCTCGGATCAGGGAACATTTCCCACTCATGTCAGTGTACTTGGAATCCCTGATCGAGTCTCAGTGACCGCTGAACTGAAACTGGTCCACCACATGCGATCTGGAAACCCGATCGAACTAAAAACTTAATGTGATCAGGATCCAGCATCCATAAGCTTAAATCTGACCGCATTTAGTCAGGGGACCTCCAAAAATGCTCTTTTGGATCGGAAAAGAACCGATTTGGCTATAACCTAAGTATACCTTGGTTTAAAGTCTAAATAGGTGAGTTTCTAACCTATTTAAGGACCTTAAACCCTCTCACATCCCTCTCATACGAATTTACAAGAAACCCTAGGAAAGAGAAGAGAGAAAAGAGAGAGATTGTGTGAGAGTTGTGAGGAAAGTTCCTGTCATTCGATCTTGCTACTACACGTGCTTAACCATCGTATTCTAATCACTCTTCCGGTGATTCTGATTTCATTCTAGGAAAGAAAACCCTAACCTTAGCCTGTTTTAGGAATTCTATCAATACAAGTAGCGAAGTAGCTAACTTATCTTATGATATAGGTCGTCATATTGACGTTGACGAAGCATAGAGTTTGTATTCAATTCGTTACGCTTATACGGCGTAAGGTGAGGATTTTAGATGCTTAGGTTACCTGTTTTCAAAGCTTTCAATGTCATTTGATAGTAGATTATCGACAAGGATGTTGTTTGACATGTAGAATATGCTGTCTGTTTTTCATTTCGATTACGTACGGAGAATATGAGATTTATGATATTTTAGGTATTTGTAGGAAATACTGTATACATCCGTATTTTACCGATATGATCGCCATGAGTATTTGTCGTGTTATTATACAAGTTAGGCGTGTATGATCTATTTGGTGAAGAGATTTGCCCTAAAGCACACGTTGGGTCGACATACACTATATAGACAAATGTGTGTAGACTAAGTGTTTGTATAAGAGTATCTATTAGTAAGTATTGAGTGAATGGTGTTGTTGATTAATTTGGAGATTTGATTCTCAACTAATATGATGATGTACATGATTTCCTCCATGTTGTTATATTGAATTGATTTCCTTATATATATGAAATGCTTGTGTTTGGTTGATTTGCTTATGTTGTATGTTATAACATGTTGTTAACATGCTTGGATTATTTGTGCTTCATTTCTGTCACTCTCATATGATTATTGAACTAGATTACAAGTGCTTGGGGCTATATTCTAGTCCAGGCAGTCGGTAACAGATTCGAAATCGTGGTTGAATTCTATTCGCCACGAAGGATGCGTCGATGAACCCGAGTCGTGCTTTGGTTGACGGTAGTGGTTAGGCCACACGAGGTGTTTTATGCACTTCATGTCGTTCAGCTTGAGGTGCGCTCGTACTAGTCGAGCTCGTCAAGTAACCCGACTGACCATTATATGTTCACCTTGTATTGGTCATAACTGCTTGAACCTAAGGTACTGAACTTACCAGTGAAAACCCTGATAACCATGGTACCTTGATCCATTAAGACTCATGAGCCAGGCATGGTGGTATGGGACACCGTGGTCGAGCCGTCGGCCTACGCTGGGGGCACAAACCTCCCCATAGTGACCAGTGAGCACCTCAGACTCGTGAGCCGATTGTGGTGGTATGAGACACTACATTCAAGCTGTCGGCCTACTCTGATTGGTGACGAGCCCTTTGTAGTGACCTCGAGCGTATTCTGAGTCTACGTGAGGCGACGACCCTTCCATAGCGATAAGAGTACAACTAGGCCTATATTGATAAGGTGATGGGGGAACGGTGCAACGAGTGTGAGCAACAGCCCTGGCAGCCCTTACAGCAACCTAGAAATATATCATCGTATGAGACTACTAGGAGTGACGACCCTAGACAGGATCTGTGTTGGAATTAATATAAGGGAAGTACCTTAGTTTCTCAATCCTGCTGTTTGAAAGGACTAATAACAACTCGATAATCATATCCATATCGCACTGCATGTGCCTGGAAGATGTGGAGCACTGAGGGAAGAAAGTATGCCGCGGACGTAAGATGGTGTCGCATGAGGGAGTATGTCGGTGAGGGCATGCATCATTACTTCATCTCATCCTTACATTAATAACAGTATCTAGGAATGTCTGGTTGTTTGCTTTACTATTATCGTGTGATTGATTTGATAACATGCTAATCTTTGCTCTATGATTCCACTGAGTTGATCACTCACTCCCACATTACGGGACGGTGTTTGTAAAACCTACCAGACTCTGCCTTAGATGAAGATAGCGAGGCGATTCAGGAGCTGGAGACGGACTACTACGAGGACCAGGACGAGTTCTCGTACATGCAGTTTTCTGACGGCTTCACATAGGTGGCCTGGATCAGCGGGATTTTGCTAGTTGGACTATCATGTGACCTTTGATTTTGGTTTGTTATATGTATTTGTGACTCAGAGTTATATTCATACTTTGGAGACAGTTCGAGATTGTTTTGTTTTACATACAGTGATATATATATCTTTCAGTCTTTCGCTTGCGTTTTATCACTGGATCTGGAGTATGAATTGCAGTTTTGGTATAATCTCACTCATGTTAATGCACTAACTCAGACAACATTTAATCATAAGCATATTTGTTACATAAGTGATGGTCTGAAACTCGAAAGTTGAGTTGTCACTCGACCCCCGATTTTCAGGGCGTTACAACTGGTCAGGCAGATAGTGTGGTCTCTTCCATTCGCTGGGCTGTGCGGCTAGGGAGGTGGTAGTCAATGTGGAGTGTAATAGACCCTGGTAATATCTCAGAGAGGAACTGTATTAATATGTGGACTTGATATGAGGACTGACATGATATTATAATACCTAGTCACTGTTGCACACTTGGGCAGGAACACGTGGGCGGATGCTGATGTGGGCGGGGCTGAGGCTTGGGCGAGCTACCACACTAGGTGAGCTACCAGTGGTTGACAGGCTACTGTTTTGGTAGGCTACTGTGTAGGAATTATGTACTCAGCACTTGACTCATTCATTCATTCATCCATTATCTACTTGGGTAGGTGGTGCATAACTATTTGTTACGTGTACCTTCGCAATAGTCAGGATTTCGGTTGGGGCGCGCGACTAACTTGAGATCAGGAGTTTACCACATTGTGTATGACTATCCAAATTTAGGTATGGGACTGGTTTGTATAGAATTTTCTTGTGATGGACCCCGTAGTCTACGGTACTACGTACTATCATCCTGACTTCACACTCCAACTTGGTCATTTCATTCGCATCGCATACTGCATTTCATCCGCGGCATATGACATTTTGGATTACTATGTTTTTGCACTTATATTGCTTAGACGAACTTGGCAGGATCTGCATATTGTATTACATCCGCAGTATATGATATTTGACTCATTATGATCTACATTATATACTCTGATATTATATGACTCATAGACTTACAGCATATTTTCGCTTACTCTGATATTGTATGATTTATGATCTTGCCTATATTTTCGATATTGTATGATTATATGACTCATAGACTTACAGCATATTTGATTTTGACATATGTATTTCTCTTTCAGCATTGTATTCAACTATTTATATTAGTGGATATGTGATGATAATGATGCCTTTATAATTTGGGTAAACTTGGTTATGCTTCTTACGTGATATATGTACGTCGAAAAATCCTCCTTGTAGGATCCTAGGATCAGAATCTAGCATATGAGTGCTGAGAGTCGAGAATGAGGTACTACAGAGGCTGTCAGCACTGGATTCAACGATCAGGATTCCTATGAATCCGATCTTGGGGTTTAGGGCGTAACATGAATGGGCAACAGTGGTAGGACGACATGGGTTGCTTACACCCAATGTCGTGCGTTACGTGTTCGCCTGAATTTGGACAGTCTAGTCCACTGACTAACCAATCATGTTTGTTAACTATGTTTACTCACGCCTGTCTAGAACTTGGAACACTCTTCGCTCACTGACGCCTACTAACAATAACTAGAAACTAATCCACAGTCTCGTAAGTCAGGTATGGTGGAATGAGACACTGTGTCCAAGTTGTCGGCCTACGCTGGGGTGACGAGTCTCCCCGTAGTGATCGCGAGCGATCCCACTTCGCAGCACTCCCCACGTGCTTACAATCAGGGGTGAGGACTTCGATAAGATTAAGGATCGCGAGGTCTTGACCTCGCACGTTAAGGGGTCTTACCCTTACAAATGAATGAGGGCATTGATATCATTGGGGTATACCAGTTTTTCCAACCTACTGGATGAATGGAATTAAATAAATACTCGATTAACATTATTCATGGATCACATTAGCTAGGATTTGGCAACTCGAGGGAGTGTTGTGGGTGAGGTCATGTATCATACATAACTCATGCATACGCATAAATAAAGACTAGTTAGTGATTTATGAATTTATACTTTTCATTAAATTCATTATGAAATTGTTATTTGATGTAACTTATGTCTAATGGTACCCACTGAGTTAGCTACTCACTCACACTTTGGGACGGTGTTTTAAGACACCAATCAGACCATTTACTAGATGTAGGTGAGGTGGAGCTCGACGAGCCGAATGGGGTGAGCATGGATAGGGAAGAGGAGCTTTCCTACTTTCAACTTATGGATGGATCATTGTAGACTGTGCGGGTTGTTTATGGGTTGTTGAGTAGGGATCTTGCACACCATTTCTTTTGAACATTTCCTATATAAATTTTATCGGACGACGCCTTGTGCGACTCGTTAGATATTCCTATAGACTTGTATTTCATAATCACATTTATTTCAGTAGATTAGTTGTGGTTGTGGTTTATGTTCCATCCGATTTCTTTATTGCTCATTTAAACTGATTTATGTACAAATCACCATAATTAGGATACAAGCGACACCTGGAAATTTGGAGGCCGAGTTCCTACACGGCCCCTGAAAACCTAGGGTGTTACACCATATTAGCTAGAATATCCTGAAATACTGTTTTGTGGGTTGCATATTCTTGAATATAAATGATTGTGGCATGCTGTAAAATATTAGCCTATTGTTAGTTGGGTTGGCTAGCAAACTGAAAAAATTCACAACTGCAGCCCTATTGAATCGGCTGTCATGGGCCAATCTGATCGATTCAAGCCCAAGACAGACAACCGACAGTAGTTAAACTACACGAGATGCTTGCACCCAGTGCTGGTTGCATAGTAGTTCGCTTAAATCAGTCGAATTAGTCCACTAGTTAGCCAACCATGTATGGTCACACCTGCCTAAATCTGAAGCACCTCATACCTTTGAAAGGCATACTGATAACCGTTAGTGTTACGATCCCACTAAGACTCATGAGCTAGGCATGGTGGTATGGGGCACCGTATCCGAGCTGTAGGCCTACGCTTGGGTGACAAGCCTCCCCGTAGTGACTAATGAGCAATCATATCTCAGGAGTCGAGCATGGTGGAATGGAACACTATTTTTGTGCTATCGGCATACGCTGGGGTGATAAGCCTCCCCGTAGTGACCAGCAAGCACAGGAGGTGATAGGTCCTTATTCGAACGGCCCCCGTCAAATTACCCGATCGATGGTTCCATGCAAGAGTACCGTTCGAACGACCCAGGCATGAATGAAATTGGGTGAAGAGCCCTTCCTTATGGTTATTTAGTTATGTGATAAGCCCGCACATCGGAACTGAGTGATCATACTCAGTGTTTGGGTGACGACCCATGCCGAGTTGATCCTCATACCTTTGGGTATCATGTCTTACCTTTGGAATTATTAATTTGTGAGATAAATCAATGATACCTGAATTTGGATCATAGATCGCAGGCTAAAAGCCACTATGACCACCCTGGGCCAAATGATATGGATAAGGTCATTGATTAAATAGGGGTGTTTCAGTTTTCCCAATCTTGTTAGATGAATGAACTTAATTAAATACTCGGCCAACATGAATATTCATGGCATTGCATTAGCATAGGTTAGTGACTTGGTAGTTGAGGTCGCATTGAGGGAGTGTTGGTTATATGCGAATGTAGAAATGGTGTCGCTTGAGGGAGAGTTGGATGGTGAGAGCATGCATCATATCATAATACCATGCATGTGCATTGACAAGAGTGTCTAGGAACTATATGTTTTGATTTTCATTAATTGTGCATGTAGATTTGATAGCTTGTGTAACTTAATGTTAATGGAACCAGTGAGTTGATCAGTCACTCCCACTCTGGGATAGTGTTTTAAAACACCACCCAAACCCCATCTTAGATCCAGGTACCACAGAGCCTAACACACTGGATGAGGTAACCATTACATAGTCTATTTTAATTCTAGGAATTGCTCGAGTGCCAGGTAAAAGAACTATAAAACCCCGCTTCCGCAAAGCATAATTGGCACCCAAGATATTGGGAGTCAAGTATCTACTTGGCCCCCGAAATCCGGGACTTTAAACTAACACTACCAAATTTTCAATCACAAGACAACGAGCCCTAATCAAAGATTTGAGTGGGGAATGAAGAACACTAGCACTCCTTTATGAGATAAGATGGCTAGGGCTCTTTGATCCACACCTTACTCATATGACCTTCTTAATAAAACCTATGGAAGGATAGTCTTAGAAGAGGGGAGAACTTCACCTTTTTATTTAAGATGTCATTACATAGTGTTCAAAATTTGTCACTTAGATATGTGAAAGGGCAATCTTAGGGAGAGGGAGCTCTTTACTACTTTCTTTAGGACGTCCTCACTTAATCTTCAAGGCTTGAAGTCATTATAGTGTGTTGAAAATAAGAGGGGTGAGGGGTATTTATAGTTAAAGGTGGTGATATTTTGATCATTTTTTAGTAGGTAAAAGGTAAAATGGCACGTGGCTTATTGTAATTGGTGCTCTAAAACCCTTGGGTACATGACATCTTCTCATTAGTTGGTTAGCATAGTTGAATTAGTAATTTGGATGGAGTTTAAGGGCAATGATATAAAGTGATTTTCTTTTAAAGATTTTTGGTAATAATGGTAAAAAATAATTTATGATAAGGAGAGGGATGATAGAGAAATTAGAAAACTATATAAAAAAAAAAATGATGTCATATCTAGGTCTTTATCAAAAGGGAAAATTCAAGTTTATCTTGTGATCATTGAGAAAATCTTTACACCTAATTGATTAGCAATTGATTGAAGGACACTTAAAAGATTCTGAATGATAGAATGTGATAGCAGAAATTGGATTTTCATTGCCACCTGATGGCCAATCTTGCCTTTGTTTGAAATATGGATGGCTTGGATTAGGATTTGGGTCAATTAAAACTGGATTGGGGTGATTTTGGATGGATTTATACTAATTTATATGGATTTGGATAAGGGAGTGATTTTGGATTTCTGTTTAATAAGTGATCTTTCCAATCGAGCACGATCGATTATTTCATCATCGGGTGGGGTGTCTACGTTATGAAAAATATCTATCATTGGATCATTGTGTTTAGAGCACTTTTAGTGGATATTTTTGAAATTCATCCTTTAAGTATTGTTGATCATCTTTTAAATCGAGATCAAGTTGAGGGTATCTATCTTCAGTTCTTACTAATCTCTAGTAATTTTAGCCATTATATGTTGTTTTAAGCACATTACACAGTTACAACCAATCTCAGAAATTTATTCTTTGTTTGGTTGATCGTTGGTTTTGGTTAATGTCACCAAAACCAACTAATAGTTATGAGACTATTCGGCATCATGAGTCTATCATCTTAGAATAACATTACATGTTAGGTATGGAACTAACATGTGTTATAACCCAAGGTGCGAGACCCCTATCGGCAAATGACACTATACACTATGACTCATTCATTCATTATGCATTTTTATATTGCATTGTTATATAAGACATTTGGCTCGATGGGCCTTTTACTCTGTATAATCTTGGTATGACCGTTAACATTTATGGACTTGGCTGCATAGCTTTTCATCATTTCCGCATACTTTGATATTGTTATACTTATCACATCTATTGTTGTAACAACCTGAAAATTGGGGGTCGTGTATAAACTCAACTCCCGAGTTCCAGACCGTCACTTATGCAACAAAAATGATTATGGTTCAATGTTGTCTGATTTAAAGCATTCACATGAGTAAAAGTATACCAAAACTGCAATTCATACTTCAGATCCAGTGATAAAAGCAAGCGGAAGACTAAACAATATATATATCACTGTATGGAAAAACAAAGTAAATCTCATCTGTCTCCAAAGTATGACTACATCTCTGAGTCTCATATACATGTACATAAACAAAAGAATAATGTTCAAAATAGTCCCACTGAAGTCCCCTCGATCCAGGTCGCCTATGGGAAGCCGTCGTGATACTGCATATACGAGAACTCGTCCTGGTCCTCGTCAATCTCTGGCTCCACCTCCTGGATCTCATCCTCACCTGCATCTACAACAGGGTCTGGTGGGTGTTGCAAACACCATCCCGTAACGTGGGAATGAGTGATCAACTCAGTGGAATCATAGAGCAAAGATTAGCATGTTCACAATTCAATCACGCGATAATAGTAAAGCAGTAAATCAGACAATCCTAATACTGTTGTTAATGCAAGATGATATGACGTGATGTATGCCCTCACCGACGATCACCCTCATGCAGCAACATCTTACGACCGCGGCATGCCACACTCCCTAGAGTGCTCCACATCTTCCATGCACATGCAATGCTATGGTGATATGATTTCCAAGTTGTTATTAGTCCATTCAAACAGCAGGATTGGGAAACTAAGGTACTTCCCTTGTATCAATCCCAACACAGATCCTGTCTAGGGTCGTCACTCCTAGTAATCTCATACGATGTATATTTCGTAGGTCACTGTAAGGGCTGCCAGGGCTGTTGCTCGCACTCGTTGCACCGCTCCCCCATCACCTTATCAATACAGGCCTACCGTACTCTACTGCAACGAAAGGGTCGTCGCCTCCCGTGGACTCAGAATACGCTCGCGGTCACTACAAAGGGCTCGTCGCCTGATCAGTGTAGGCCGACAGCTAGAATATAGTGTCCCATACCACCATAATCTGCTCACGAGTTTAGGTGCTCACTGGTCACTACGGGGAGGTTTGTGGCCCCAGCGTAGGCCGACAGCTCGACCACTGTGTCCCATACCACCATGCCCGGCTCATGAGTCTTAGTGGATCAAGGTACGATGGTTAACAGGGTTTACAATGGTAAGTTCAGTACCCTAGGTTCAAGCAGTTATGACACATACAAGGTGAACATACATCGGCCAGTCGGGTTACTTGACGGGCTCGACTAGCGCGATCGCATCTCAAGTCGAACGACATAAAGTGCGTAAAACACTTCGCGTGGCCTAACCACTGCCGCCAACTCTAAACACGAATCACGTTCATCGACGCGTCGTTCGTGGCTATGACCAGTCAACCACGAATTCGCTCGGTTACCGACTGCCTGGACTAAGTCAAGTCTCACACATCTATGGAATCACATTAGCAACATATGCAAAGGTATTGGAATTGAAATATGATCATATGAGCATGTTAACACATGTTATAATATTCAACTTAAGCAAATCTTCAACCACATACATTTCATGCATGTAATGCAATCATGCGTAAGGTCAACATGTAGGAAATCATTTAGGTCAGCATATTAATCAAGAAATCGATCTCAAACTACTACATAACATCATTTAATTCAATACATACTAATACAAGCATTTATACAAACACATACACTACACACTTAAGTCTACATATAGTATGTCGACCCAAAGTGCGCAACTAGGCGAATCTCTTCACCAAACTGATTATGCAAGCATTCCTAACTCCCTAATGTGGCAACAAACCATGTCAATCACGTCAGCAAATTATGCATGTAGACCGTACTTCCTATAAATGACTAAAATGCCCTAAATCTCATATTCTTCGTTAATTTACGAAACAGGAAACGGAGAGCATGTTGTACATGTCAAACGGCGATGCCGTCGATAATCTACTATTAAACGACATTGAAAGCGTTGTAAACCGTCAATCAAAGCGTCTAAAATCCTCACCTAGTCTCTTACGGTTGCGGGATTTTGAACGGAGCGTGTATGCTTCGTCTATGGCAGTAGGAGAACCTGATTTATGGAATACGTTAGCTAACATGCTATGAATCTAGGTAAGCCCTAAATCAGCAAGTTCTAGGGTTATTTTATACCTGAAAAAGTGGAGAAATCACCAGCCAGGTGATTGGGAAGAAGTGCTGAAGCAGCAGCAATCGGCGGCTCGGAAGCGGAAAAAATCCCTTCCAATCTCTCTCTCAAACTCTCTCTCCTTTTCTCCTAGGGTTTGCAATTTTCGGATGGGAGAGGGAAATGAGGGTTTCAACCCCTTTTATAAGCTTAAAAATGCCGAAAATAGGCTTCGGAACGAAGTTTACTTGGTGCCTATCCATTTCGGGGCTGTTTCGGTCCAAAAGCTGCTTTCTGGTGGTCCCCTGGTCGATTGCGATCGGACTTAAGCTCATGTGTACCAGATGTAGCTCGTATTAAGTTTTCAGTCCGGCAGGGTTCGCAGATCGCACGTGGCGGACCAGTTTCAGTTTAGCAGTCACCGCACGTAGATCAGGGCTGAAAGTCTCATGATAATAAATAGAAATTTTTTCTGATCCGAGGGTGTAATCTGGATGAATTCTGACGGTCAGAACGCTTAATACTGACGCGTCAAGTCGTGTGCCAGATTTGAATTTGAAATTCCAAATCCGTCCCTATTCGCGGTCGCTTCAGTTCGGGTTCAACGAAATAGTCTGTGATTATCGGTTTGACTTGATTTTCGAGACGATTGTCGAGTCCAGCTGGGCGGTTCTAACGGTCTAAGATAGGAGGTATCGGACCTTCGACGCGCGGTCTAAATCCAATACAAAAGTTCAATGTGGTCCAGAGAACAAACCCGCTTAGAGTTTGATCCGAGGTTATAGAGTATTGTAGAGTTGTTTGTTCTACTCGATTTGGGTCTTGCAGAACGTATTTAAAGTGATCAGGGACTATTTCCCAGCTACTCTAGCGTTGCGCTAGCTAACTTACGCTTAATTTCCATGGAAATTATTTCTACGCGATTTCGGGTCGAGTTGGTACTCGAGCCCAAGTACGGATTTTTCACGGGCGTTATAATTGTGCACGCACACACATACTCTCTAAGCTTTGTAGTAAGCTTACACACATTATTCACTTGTAGGTTGTGCTAGACAGCAGTAGTAGTGAGGTAAGAACACATGCCCGACATTTTGGAGTTTTTATATATGTATTGTATTTTCCTTTCCAGTACTATAATCAATCTTTTTATAGTGGATGAATGTGATGATGTTTTCGCTTATGGTACATTCATGGTTATGCTTCCCTAAAAAAAAAAAAATTAAAAAAAAAAAAATTTGCCCTGAAAATCCTCCTTGTGGGATTCTATTTTCGGAACTTGGCGCGAGCTAGGAATCGAAATCGAGGTACCATGGATGTTGTCAGCATCAGATTCGGTTTACAGTGAATGAGAGCCGAAAATTAGATTTGGAGTGTGATAGAAGTTTGTATCAGAGTATAACCTGGGAATACCTGTTAACACCATCACATATCTATTATTGACCTTAGATTAACTACCTTTCACAACATGATTATTACGAACTTAGAATCATTAGGATCCTTGGTTTGAAACGACGCAGAGAATTACTTTTAGACTTCCCGGTTTGCGAACTTAGTTTAAATTAGTGTTCCTATTTGAGAACTTAGAAACTTCTGAACATATCTCCCTGACTGGTATGGTTTTAGTTGTAGAGAAATTTCAAGGATGAAAATTTTTATTAGTAGGGTAGAGTTATGAGACCCATACCCTGATTAACCTTCTGTACACTTAACTTCTAGACCAGATTGGCAAGATCGATCGGTTACCCTGTTTTAGTACCTTAACGATCCGAGACCTATACTGAAATGACCACGCAGACCTTGTGATTCTAACGCCACACGACACGATCCATTTTGACGGCCAGATCAAAAGATGTACACCCCATTAGAATTAATGCATAGTATACATCGTAAATGTGTGCACACGTGACATGGGGCTCACTTAGTATAAAATATTTGGAATAATAAAGCATCACTTTCAAATATAAAAAAATCAAACACATTTACGCATCAACCCATATTGAGTCATGCCTCCCCCACGTCTTCTCATATCTCTTTTCAACGATGGTCATGTCGTTCTTGCTTATATAACCCGCTCTCGCCCATCTCACCATGACTCCTGCGTGAAAGAATACAAAGAAAGAAGAGATAAAGTTGAATGAGATATTAAAGGAGGTTTGGAAGAAGGAAAGGTGATTTCAACCATTAGTATACACCCCATCTCCAAATCAACTGTTGAGGTGAGTGCGGGTGGTTTACCCATTGTCTTAATGTAGGGCCCATCAAATGGACTCAATCTTAATGTATATGTTGATATCCATGTCATTTTTCTATTTTTGCATAAGGTGGGACATATTTGTCCACGCTATCCAGCGTAGTTAAAGTGTGGTCTACCTTGATGTGCATATGATTCGTATATATGGGTTCCAAAATGGCGGGAGCTCATTCAATGATGGGAATTCCATGTTTTATTTACCCTCTCTATTTCTCTTTTCTTATGTTTTGATGGTTATACGAAACTCAGTAGGCCTACTATAAGCTGGCCAACCTCATGAACGGAGTAGATCACTCACGTGGACCTCACTTATGTATTTACAAAATTACAAATAAAATAGGTAATCATTGTAAAAGACATGGCATGCATAGAGACTCAACAAGTTACTTGTAGGCCCACCTTGAAGCATGTGATTAATCCATGCTATCCATCCTTTTTGTCACATTATCTAGGGTGTGGGTCTAAAGATGAGATAAATCTAGATTACAGGTGTGCCACGGTATAGAAAATTGTAGACTTGAATACCACCATTGACCTGGCATTTATTGCCACCCATCTTGCTCATAAAGTCACGCAGACCTGGGTCCTTACTCTTGCTCGGGTGGTAGACTCTCAGGAGTTTGAAAACCCGTCACGGGCTCGAGTACCCATAGGTGGTGACATTCCACTGTGAGTGTGCGGGGTGTGCGTGCGTGTGTTTAAAAAAAAAGTAAAAATAAAAAAATAAAAAAGTCACGCAGACCTAGACGTTGCAAAAATATAAATAATAGGTGACCCATCTCGTATGATCCAGGCCGTCCAACCAATTCTCCTGATTATTTTAGGCCTGCAACCTGAAAATGAAGAAAGTCCATATCTTAGGTGGGCCACACTGCAGTAAACATCAGTGACACTATCGACCACGTTAAAACCTCCCTGAATGTCTTGCCGTACGTGCTGGAACATCCTCACTTGCATGGGAAAACATAAATGCTAGTTTGATCCAAAATTACCATGGACTCCACATATAGTGCCCACTTTGGTCTATCCATGCCACCCATCTGTTTTTCCATATTATTTCATGCAAGGATTAGAAAATCAACCAGATCCAGATTTCATGTGGGCCACACCGTACAAGTTAGTGGAGATAGTGGCTTCTACCATTGGAACTTTTCCAGGGACATCACAATGTTTATTTTCCATCTAAATCCGCCTCTAGCACCACTCCTTAGGCTTGTCATGAGCTGGCCAAACTAATGTACAGACCAGATTATTCATATGTGGACCCCGCACATTATATATATAGAGAGAGAAATGCTCACGTGCGCACCTTCTTACATAAGCAAGCAACCATGCGCACCTTTGCACACGTCTTAGACACAGAATTCAAATGGTCCACGCGATGCGGCACCCCTTGAAACCAATTTTTAGCATGAGCCGGAACTCTAGCTGGCCATAGCAAAGAGAAATGCAAATCAAATGAGTAATTTTTTTTCTTTTTCTATGGCGCACTAGAGTTTTGGATCAGGCTGAAAATTGGACTGGGGAGGTTTCAAAGGGGTGCCGCATCACGTGGAGTGTCCAGATTCTGTGCATAAGACACTTGTACAAAGGTGTGCGCATGAGTGCTCACATAAGAAGTTACACGGGAGAGCATTCCTATATGTATGGGAAAAGATTCTATGTGGCCGAGAACTTCCCATGAGGTTGAGTTGTGTGAGGCCCATTATAATGTTTGTTAAACATCTACCCCATCAGTCAGATGCACCATTCCATGGCGGGCCTAAGGCTTAAAAATCAAGTCAATCTGTGACTTTTGTGAGCCACACCATGTACAAAAGTTGAGAGGGGTCATCCTCTATTAAAACATTCACAATCATTTGTTGGGCCACCAAGATATGGTTCATAAATCCATCCCATCCATTATGTGTGTCCCACTTGGATGAGGGGTCAAACAAAGTTTCAGATGCATCCAAATTTCATGTGAGCCCTACTAAGTGCTTTTATATGTTTTATGCATGTCTTCACATGATTTTAGATGGTATGGCCCACCTGAATTCTGTATACGGCTGATTTTTGGGATGTCCTACAATTTAAATGGGACCTATCAAATGCACAGTGTTGATGTTCGACACACATCAAGGTGGGACCCACACAGATGGACCTCCCCACCCACCCCCCCCCCCCCCCCCCCCCCCCCCCCCCACACACACACACACACACACACATATGACCTCATGAGTAGTGTAGGCCCCACCATGATGTGTGTCAAACATCAATACTGTGCATTTGATGGGTCCCCTTTAGGTCATGGGTATCCAAAAAATCAACCGGATACCAAACTCAAGTGAGTCATACCATCTAGAACCATGTGAAGATATGCTTAAAACATATAAAAGCATTTAGTCGGTCCCACTTGATTTTTGGATGTGGCTTAAACTTAGCATGACTCCTCGTCCAAGTGGGAAACACACAATGAATGGGCTAAATTTATGAACCACATCTCAGTGAGCCCAATAAATGATTATGAATGTTTTAATGGGAGGGTAACCCCTCTCAAGTATTGTATGTGGTGTGGCCTAGCCAAGTTATGGATTACTTAATTTTTAAGCCCTTGGTCCACCATGGAATTGTGCATCTGACCGATGGGATAGATGTTTGACATACATCACGGTGGGACTCACACAACTCAAGTCGACCTCGTAGTACCATTTCCCAGCCCCGCCATGATGTGTGTCGAATATCAACACCGTGCATTTGATGGGTCCCCTTTAGGTTATGGGATATCCCAAAAAGTAGTAATATATGGAACTCAGGTGGGCCATACCATCTAAAACCATGTGAAAACATGCTTAAAACATATAAAAGCACTTAGTGGGGCCCACCTGAGTTTTTGATCACTACGCCAAAACAGCGAAAAAAGGACGATCGAAAACCGTCTCAAAGGGCCATAAAGGACGGTCTTGGACCGTCGCAAGGGCCGTCATATTTTGGGGTGTCGTATTACTTAAAGGATGGCTATAAACCATCTCTAAAGAAAGACGGTCTATAACCGTCTATAAGGGTAGATACTAAATGGCTGTATTGAAGCTAAAAAGGATGGTCCTAGACCGTCCGTAAAAAGGACAGTCCATGACCGTCAACAAAAAAGACTGTTATAACCATTAAAGGATGGCCATAGACCGTCCTTAAAAAGGACTGTTTTGCACCGTCCTTTTTAATGACTGTTTTGGGCCGTCTCTGATGAACCTAAATAGGACGGTCTTACACTGTCCCTAATGCTGAAAGACCTGGTAATAAAAAATCTGATATATTCAATTGAAACCTGTATTTTTTAATATTTTAAACATAAAAAATGTTACAATACAATTAAAACTAAATATTAAACAAAATTTATATTACTTCACAATAAAAAAAATATAATATTTACAACAATAAATTGAAAATGGTCTTGAATAAAAATAAATAAATAAATAACAAATCCTGTGGTCTACTCCTATCCCGAGTGGCGTCAAAAGGCTAAAGTGCTTGTAGGCCTAAATTTAGTCACAATTAATTAAAATCCTGTACAAGAAAAAAAAAAGATTCAAAATGTAGCATTCTACAAAGATTAAAAAAAATGAATTAAAAAATATGCCATTAATTACAAGGTTGAAAGATTTTACCAACAATGACTTATGCAAAGAACTTGAATATGCTTTTAGGGGAATCAATTGACCAAAATACTTTTTTTTTCCCTTTTGATTTTCTCCTAGAAAGTGTCAAGGTAAAGCATTTTTAGGCTCTCATGGTGTGTTCATCACATTCAACCCACACAACAGGTTCATTCCACCATGATGATCATGTGAGGCCAAAAAATTAAGTCCAACAATCAGGTGGGCTACATATGAATTTGAAGGTCTTTGGGTGGTTTAGGCCAATCTTTTATTCCATTCCAATACAATAAACATTGGATTTAGCAGACGATGTGGAATTGAGAATAGGTTAACGTTTAGGTTTAGAAAATCGGGTTCGGGATCGGGTTTAGGTTTGGGTTTTCAAGTTTAGGTTTAGGTTTAGGTTAGGGAGTTAAGATTAGGATTAGGTGTAGGTTTAGGTTTAAGAATTTGAGAATACATTTTGGTTTTAGGTTTAAGTTTAGGTTATAGGTTATAGGTTTAGGTTTAGGTTTAGATTTAGGTTATAAGCTATAGGTTTAGGGAATTGAGAATAGGTAAGGTTTAGGTTTAGGAAATCGGGTTCAGGTTTGGGAACGGGTTGAGGTTTGGGTTTTCAAGTTTAGGTTTAGGTTTAGGTTAGGGAGTTGAGATTAGGATTAGGTGTAGGTTTAAGTTTAGGGATTTGAGAATACATTTAGGTTTTAAGTTTAAGTTTAGGTTATAGGTTATAGGTTTAGGTTTATGTTTAGGTTAAGGTTTAGGTTTAAGTTATAAGCTATAGGTTTAGGGAATTGAGAATAGGTTAAGGTTTAGATTTAGGAAATCGGGTTCGGATTCGAGATCGAGTTTAGGTTTGGATTTCAAGTTTAGGTTTAGGTTTAAGTTAGGGAGTTGAGATTAGGATTAGGTGTAGGTTTAGGTTTAAGTTAGGGAGTTGAGATTAGGATTAGGTGTAGGTTTAGGTTTAGGCTTTAGGTTTAGAGATTTGATAATACATTTAGGTTTTAGGCTTAGGCTTAGGCTTAGGTTTAGGTTTTAGGTTATAGGTTAAGGTTAAGGTTTAGGTTTTAGGTTTAGGTTAAGGTTAGGTTATAGGTTACAAGTTTAGGTTATAGGTTATAGGTTAAGGTTTTAGGTCATAGGTTTTGGTTTAGGTTAAGGTTATAGGTTTAGGTTAAGGTTTAGATTTAGGTTATAAGCTATAGGTTTAGGAAATTGAAAATTGATTAACGTTTAGGTTTAGGAAATCGGGTTCGGGTTCGGGATCGGGTTTAGGTTTGGGTTTTCAAGTTTAGGTTTAGGTTTAGGTTAAGGAGTTGAGATTAGGATTAGGTGTAGGTTTAGGTTTAGGGATTTGAGAATACATTTAGGTTTAGGTTTTAGGTTATAGGTTAAGGTTTAGGTTTTAGGTTTAGGTTTAGGTTAAAGTTAGGTTATAGGTTATAAGTTTAGGTTATAGGTTATAGGTTAAGGTTTTAGGTCATAGGTTTTGGTTTAGGTTAAGGTTATAGGTTTAGTTTAGGTTAAGGTTTAGGTTTAGGTTATAAGCTATAGGTTTAGGGAATTGAGAATAGGTTAAGGTTTAGGTTTAGGAAATCGGGTTTGGGTTCGGGATCGAGTTTAGGTTTGGGTTTTCAAGTTTAGGTTTAGGTTCAAGTTAGGGAGTTGAGATTAGGATTAGGTGTAGGTTTAGGTTTAGGAATTTGAGAATACATTTAGGTTTTAGGTTTAGGTTTAGGTTTTAGGTTATAGGTTAAGGTTTAGGTTAGGTTATAGGTTATAAGTTTAGGTTATAGGTTATAGGTTATGGTTTTAGGTCATAGGTTTTGGTTTAGATTAAGGTTATAGGTTTAGGTTAAGGTTTAGGTTTAGGTTATAAGCTATAGGTTTAGGGAATTGAGAATAGGTTAAGGTTTTGGTTTAGGAAATCGGATTCGGGTTCGGAATCGGGTTTAGGTTTGGGTTTTCAAGTTTAGGTTTAGGTTTAGGGTAGGGAGTTGAGATTAGGATTAGGTGTAGGTTTAGGTTTAGGGATTTGAGAATAGATTTAGGTTTTAGGTTTAGGTTTAGGTTTCAGGTTTAGGTTAAGGTTAGGTTATAGGTTATAAGTCATAGGTTAAGGTTTTAGGTCATAGGTTTTGGTTTAGGTTAAGGTTATAGGTTTAGGTTTAGGTTTAGGTTTAGATTAAGGTTAAGGTTTAGGTTAAAGTTGTAAGCTAAAGGTTTAGGAAATTGAGAATAGGTTAAGGTTTAGGTTTAGGGTGTGGTTTAGGTTTAGGGATTTGAGAATACATTTAGGTTTTAGGTTTAGGTTTAGGGAATTGAGAATAGGTTAAGGTTTAGGTTTAGGAAATCGGGTTCGGGTTTGGGATTGGGTTTAGGTTTGGGTTTTTAAGTTTAGGTTTAGGTTTAGGTTAGGGAGTTGAGATTAATATTAGGTGTAGGTTTCGGTTTAGGGAATTGAGAATACATTCAAGTTTTAGGTTTAGGTTTAGGAAATCGGATTCGGGTTCAGGATCGGGTTTAGGTTTGGGTTTTCAAGTTTAGGTTTAGGTTTAGATTAGGGAGGTGAGATTAGGATTAGGTGTAGGTTTAGGTTTAGGAATTTGAGAATACATTCGGGTTTGGGATCGGGTTTAGGTTTGGGTTTTCAAGTTTAGGTTTAGGTTTAGGTTAGGGAGTTGAGATTAGGATTAGGTGTCGGTTTCGGTTTAAGGATTTGAGAATACATTCGGGTTTGGGATCAGGTTTAGGTTTGGGTATTCAAGTTTAGGTTTAGGTTTGGGTTAGGGAGTTGAGATTAGGATTAGGTATAGGTCTAGGTTTAGGGATTTGAGAATACATTTCGGTCTTAGGTTTAGGTTTAAGGAATTGAGAATAAGTTAAGGTTTAGGTTTAGGAAATCGGGTTCGGGTTCGGGATCGGGTTTGGGTTTGGGTTTTCAAGTTTAGGTTTAGGTTTAGGTTAGGGAGTTGAGATTAGGATTAGGTGTAGGTTTCGGTTTAGGAATTTGAGAATACATTTAGGTTTTATGTTTAGGTTGAGGGAATTGAGAATAGGTTAAGGAAATCGGATTCAGGTTCGTGATCGAGTTTAGGTTTGGGTTTTCAAGTTTAGGTTTATGTTTAGGTTAGGGAGTTGAGATTAGGATTAGGTGTAGGTCTAGGTTTAGGGATTTAAGAATACATTTAGGTCTTAGGTTTAGGTTTAGGGAATTGAGAATAGATAAAGGTTTAGGTTTAGGAAATCGGGTTCGGGTTCGGGATCGGGTTTAGGTTTGGCTTTTCATGTTTAGGTTTAGGTTTAGGTTAGAGAGTTGAGATTAAGTTTAGGGTGTGGTTTAGGTTTAGGGATTTGAGAATACATTTAGGTTTTAGGTTTAGGTTTAGGGAATTGAGAATAGGTTAAGGATTAGGTTTAGAAAATCGGATTCGGGTTCATGATCGGGTTTAGGTTTGGGTTTTCAAGTTTAGGTTTAGGTTTAGGTTAGGGAGTTGAGATTAGAATTAGGTGTAGGTTTCGGTTTAGGGATTTGAGAATACATTTAAGTTTTAGGTTTAGGTTTAGGGAATTAAGAATAGGTTAAGGATTAGGTTTAGGAAATCGGATTCGGGTTCGGGATCGGGTTTAGGTTTGGGTTTTCAAGTTTAGGTTTAGGTTTAGGTTAGGGAGTTGAGATTAGGATTAGGTGTAGGTTTAGGTTTAGGGATTTGAGAATACATTTAGGTTTTAGGTTTTGGTTCAGGTTTTAGGTTATAAGTTAAGGTTTAGGTTTTAGGTTTAGGTTAAGGTTAGGTTATAGGTTATAAGTTTAGGTTATAGGTTATAGGTTAAGGTTTTAGGTCATAGGTTTTGGTTTAGATTAAGGTTATAGGTTTAGGTTAAGGTCTATGTTTATGTTTAGGTTTAGGTTATAAGCTATAGGTTTAGGGAATTGAGAATAGGTTAAGGTTTAGGTTTAGGAAATCAGGTTCAGGTTCGGGATCGGGTTTAGGTTTGAGTTTTCAAGTTTTGGTTTAGGTTTAGGTTAGGGAGTTGAGATTAGGATTAGGTGTAGGTTTAGGTTTAGGGATTTGAGAATACATTTAGGTTTTAGGTTTAGGTTTAGGTTTTAGGTTATAGGTTAAGGTTTAGGTTAGGTTATAGGTTATAAGTTTAGGTTATAGGTTATAGGTTAAGGTTTTAGGTCATAGGTTTTGATTTAGATTAAGGTTATAGGTTTAGGTTAAGGTTTAGGTTTAGGTTATAAGCTATAGGTTTAGGGAATTGAGAATAGGTTAAGGTTTAGGTTTAGGAAATCGGGTTCGGGTTCGGAATCGGTTTTAGGTTTGGGTTTTCAAGTTTAGGTTTAGGTTTAGGGTATGGAGTTGAGATTAGGATTAGGTGTAGGTTTAGGTTTAGGGATTTGAGAATAGATTTAGGTTTTAGGTTTAGGTTTAGGTTATAGGTTATAGGTTAAGGTTTAGGTTTTAGGTTTAGGTTAAGGTTAGGTTATAGGTTATAAGTTTAGGTTATAAGTCATAGGTTAAGGTTTTAGGTCATAGGTTTTGGTTTAGGTTAAGGTTATAGGTTTAGGTTTAGGTTTAGGTTTAGATTAAGGTTAAGGTTAAGGTTTAGGTTAAAGTTATAAGCTATAGGTTTAGGGAATTGAGAATAGGTTAAGGTTTAGGTTTAGGGTGTGGTTTAGGTTTAGGGATTTGAGAATACATTTAGGTTTTAGGTTTAGGTTTAGGGAATTGAGAATAGGTTAAGGATTAGGTTTAGGAAATCGGATTCGGGTTCGGGATCGGGTTTAGGTTTGGATTTTCAAGTTTAGGTTTAGGTTTAGGTTAGGGAGTTGAGATTAGGATTAGGTGTAGGTTTCGGTTTAGGAATTTGAGAATACATTTAAGTTTTAGGTTTAGGTTTAGGGAATTGAGATAGGTTAAGGATTAGGTTTAGAAAATCGGATTCGGGTTTGGGATCAAGTTTAGGTTTGAGTTTTCAAGTTTAGGTTTAGGTTTAGGTTAGGGACTTGAGATTAGGATTAGGTGTAGGTTTAGGTTTAGGGATTTGAGAATACATTTAGGTTTTAGGTTTTGGTTCAGGTTTTAGGTTATAAGGTTTAGGTTTCAGGTTTAGATTAAGGTTAGGTTATAGGTTATAAGTTTAGGTTATAGGTTATAGGTTATAGGTTATAGATTAAGGTTTTAGGTCATAGGTTTTGGTTTAGATTAAGGTTATAGGTTTAGGTTAAGGTCTAGGTTTATGTTTAGGTTTAGGTTATAAGCTATAGGTTTAGGGAATTGAGAATAGGTTAAGGTTTTAAGTTTAGGAAATCGGGTTCAGGTTCGGGATCGGGTTTAGGTTTGAGTTTTCAAGTTTAGGTTTAGGTTTAGTTTAGGGAATTGAGATTAGGATTAGGTGTAGGTTTAGGTTTAGGGATTTAAGAATACATTTAGGTTTTAGGTTTAGGTTTAGGTTTTAGGTTATAGGTTAAGGTTTAGGTTAGGTTATAGGTTATAAGTTTAGGTTATAGGTTAAGGTTTTAGGTCATAAGTTTTGGTTTAGATTAAGGTTATAGGTTTAGGTTAAGGTTTAGGTTTAGGTTATAAGCTATAGGTTTAGGGAATTGAGAATAGGTTAAGGTTTTGGTTTAGGAAATCGGGTTCGGATTCGGAATCGGGTCTAGGTTTGGGTTTTCAAGTTTAGGTTTAGGTTTAGGGTAGGGAGTTGAGATTAGGATTAGGTGTAGGTTTAGGTTTAGGGATTTGAGAATAGATTTAGGTTTTAGGTTTAGGTTTAGGTTTTAGGTTTTAGGTTAAGGTTTAGGTTTTAGGTTTAGGTTAAGGTTAGGTTATAAGTTATAAGTCATAGGTTAAGGTTTTAGGTCATAGGTTTTGGTTTAGGTTAAGGTTATAGGTTTAGGTTTAAGTTTAGGTTTAGATTAAGGTTAAGGTTTAGGTTAAAGTTATAAGCTATAGGCTTAGGGAATTGAGAATAGGTTAAGGTTTAGGTTTAGGGTGTGGTTTAGGTTTAGGGATTTGAGAATACATTTAGGTTTTAGGTTTAGATTTAGGGAATTGAGAATAGGTTAAGGTTTAGGTTTAGGAAATCGGGTTCGGGTTCGGGATTGGGTTTAGGTTTGGGTTTTCAAGTTTAGGTTTAAGTTTAGGTTAGGGAGTTGAGATTAGAATTAGGTGTAGGTTTCGGTTTAGGGATTTGAGAATACATTTAAGTTTTAAGTTTAGGTTTAGGGAATTGAGAATAGGTTAAGGTTTAGGTTTAGGAAATTGGGTTCGAGTTCGGGATCGGGTTTAGGTTTGGGTTTTCAAGTTTAGGTTTAAGTTTAGGTTAGGGAGTTGAGATTAGGATTAAGTGTAGGTTTCGGTTTAGGTTTAGGTTAAGGTTAGGTTATAGGTTTAAGTTTAGGTTAAGGTATAACTTTTGGGATTTGAGAATAGGTTTAGGTTATAAATATAACTTTTGGGATTTGAGAATAGGTTTAGGTCATAGGTTTTAGGTTATGAGTATAGCTTTTGGGATTTTAGAATAGGTTTAGGTTATAGGTTATAAGTTTAGGTAACTGAGAATAGGTTTAGGTTATAGGTTTAGGGTGTGGTTTAGGTTAAGGGTGAGGTCCCTGCAAAAACAGATATAAACACGGCCTGTCCAAATTGTCAGGCCCTTCCAATGCTATCCATAGAAAATGGACAGCTTCATCATGGTCAGCGGTTCCCACCTTCCAGAGACCCCCGCTCATCCGGATAGCTCCGACGCACATCCGGGTATACTCCATTAATTTTGAACAAATACATAAACATGGCCTGTACAAATGGCCAGGCCCCTCTAATGTTGTCTATAGGAAATGGACAACTTCATCATGGTCATAACAGCGGTTCCCACCTTCCAGGGACGCCCGCTCATCCAGATAGCTCTGACGCACATCCGAGTCTGGTTCATCAATTTTGAGCTAATACATTTAAAAATAACATAAATATATCTAAAAGCATCTGGATACCTGGGGAAGGCCTCCCATATTTATATTGTTGGTTACTCATCCCTTTGTCTATAAGCCACAATCAACCGAAGGAATAATATTATTAAATGACCTGTACACATAATTTAATGTTTACACATCATTAAAGATATAATATAAGGAATAAGAAAAAATGAATTTACCTGTACGCATCATTAAATGTTTCCCTATAAGGAGGTGATATTATATCTTTGATGGCCACAACCTATATGACAGAGAAAAATGTAACCAATACAGTCTGTTACAATTCAAAGGAGAAAAAAGATTTATGGCTGCACCGATATTCTAGTACATTACGAACGGCTGTCTACTTTCCCAAAAAGTCAGATTGGGATCAAGCCACTACGTAGTTCTTTTTAATTAACCAAGTTACTAAAGGTCATAAATTTCATATTTAACAAAGTATCATTAAACGTCGTCTTAAATCATTTCTGGTTGGTGCATTTAAAAAAAATTGGTGCACAATCAATGTATATTCTTGTTACATCTCGTACTGCAACAAGAGACAACGTTCTGTTAATACTTCAATTACATTTGAAATTGAAATCCTTTAGTGACATGGTTAATAAAAAACAAATGACAATCAACAAATATTAATAAAAGAGGACGCTAAAGATTAAATAAATAAATAAGGCAACTTGATCAAAAAAGCATTTCATTGAATAATCAAGTTTTCGTCATACAAAATGTCCTAAAGTTCAAAAAGTTAAACAAAACTACTAAATATTCAAATTCTCATCAGGAATTTGGGCCAAACAACAATTTCACCCAATTGAATATCTTCAAATGTCCTATCATCATTACACAACTCTGTTGTGCGAACGTTGATATCATCTATTACAACTCTGATGCATTCTGGAGGGATGCCTGTATTATCTGACACCATCCGCCTACTAGCAACAGTCCGACCATAGATATCATAAAACCATGCATGATGCATCCATACAAAAAAAAAAATCAAATGGAAATTTTATATATATATATAAACTAATATTTTTAATATTAAAAAAGACATTAAAAAATACAACAATTCTCGATCAACTGAATATGAAATATTTTCAGTGCATGGGCCATCTAGGGTGAGAACCCATCCTATCAATTACACTTGTATGAACTGAAAACCCAAACTGTTGAATGGAGAACAAGAGCTATAGTTTAAGAAAAAATAATGGTTAAAAAAAAAATACAGTAATGGTTCATATTCAACTGGAAAAAAAGGTCGAAAAACAAGTTAGGTTTAGGTTTAGGTTAAGGAGTTGAGATTAGGATTAGGTTTAGGTTATAGGTTTTGGGATTTGAGAATAGTTTTATGTTATAAGGTATAGGTTATAGGTTTTGGGATTTGAGAATAGTTTTATGTTATAAGGTATAGGTTATAGGTTAAGGTTAAGGTTTGGGTTTAAGTTTTAAGTTATAGGTTATAGGTTAAGGTTAAGGTTTAGGTTTAGGATATAAGTATAGGTTTGGGGGACAACTATAAATTACAAGTGACAACTATAAACTGTAATATGAATAATTTATCCTAAAAATATTCTGCTACAAGAAATACATTCTTCATATCAACAATAGCCTAATGAAAAATAATGTAAATTCAAATCTAAACATAATTCAAAATCTAACCATGTCTAGATAAACATAATTCAAAATCTAACCATGTAGAATCAAAGCAATTAACCATGTAGAAGCATATGTTCATAACAACTCATTTATAGAGCTAGATCATATATGATTCAAATTGTTGGAAGCAACTGGCCCACTTTTATAAAAACATATCAGCATTTCTTTTTGGGTGTTCCCCATCTACAGTTAGACATGTGCATTTTTTTTTGGCACCACATTCCAATGGCTAAGGTCCCTATAAATCTGTAGACAATTGTCCATTTGCATTAATAGCAACCTAGCGCACACAGGGGTGGGGATCTTAGAACGAGTTCAAAACCATACATGCTAAAGTAAACTATCAACTATCAAGTATTTGCTATAACTAGATCCAATGGTATAAAAAAAACCCACGGATGTAGTATATGATGTATAGCAACAAAGTATATGGTGCCATTCATTCCTAAAAATACAGTTTTATTATCCAATCTTGTGTCGCCACAATATATAATTTTTTATTCAGTTAAAGAAATGTTCAGCATATTCTCATCATCAAGAAAAAATGTAAAGCAAGCAAGGTGGAGTTCCTAATGTTCTGAGAACTGAAGCTCGAGGTTACAACTTCTTACTTTGAAATTAAGCTTGAACAGGAAAGCACCAAAAAGACAACAGATTATTAAGGGAATAAAATACAAATTTATCTTTTACTGGGAACACAGCCTGAAACAAAAATGGAGAAGTTAAATTAAGAACCTGAAACTTGAAAGGTTTTGCTGCATTTTCTAGTCTCAGGTTTTGATCATCAAAATCTAAAGAAAGAAAAAGGATATGGAATTCCATGAAATGGTAGACAAGTAACCACTGTAGACTTTCTGACCATGTTACACTTGTAAACAACAACCTTCTGAAAAATCCAAAATCCTGCCAAAACAAAGATGACAATGTGACCCTTCCTCTCGATCTTGGCCGTCAGATAAGTGAGTTCCACTTGGTCTACATCATATGTGCCCATACACCTTAACTAAATGATGATAAATAAAATCAATTTTCAAGGATACTCATACAAGTAAGCTATGGAAGAATGAACATACTTTCAAATTTTACATTCTACTTGGTAAGGAATTATTCAAAAAATAATAATAATAATAAAAAATCCAATTCCAACCACAACCACAACCCCAATTATTAAAAAAAGAAAAAAAAAAAAAAAAAAAAAGAAATCCAATCCCTAATTTTCTGGTTCTTTTCACACTTTCCTCTATGTCAAACCCATGTGGGGCAAATGTTAGACATACTCAATTTAATGAAGTCTATCAAGCAGATGAAGAGCTCCACAACATGATGCATTTTATGTACCTAACTAACAAGCAACAAGTAAACAACCCCATCAAAATAGGAATGTTGTTTTACAATATGGAATTTTTATCCAAACTATCCGAATGAAAATTAGCAGAAGTTTCGAAACTGAAATTGACAAATCAGATATAGATCTTATACATGGAGAATCATCAACAACATGGAGAATCATCAAATCAGATATAGATCTTATGCTCACAGTAATTTCAACAAACACAATCAATGCAGGAATTTATTAAGAATCCGATTTAAGCCATTTTTCACATTGACTTTTCAGTAATATTACAAGTGATCAATTAAGCAAAGGGGAAGTCTAGGCTAAAAGGATTTGATAGCCAATTAAGGCATCTATGGTAGGAGATTTACTTACATCTACACCTACATTGAATATATTCGAGTAATGTAAAAGATTCTCAAACCATCAGATCCATCAGCAAAAGACAAATAGGACAATTGATTATTCTTAAATGCAAATGAAGGGCCCAAGATCCATAAATTAAATCCTTAAACCAGGTAACATGCCTCCACATTGACAACAATAAAAAATTCCAGCAATGCTTCAAAGCAATGAAGTATTAAAACTAAGCCAAAAAAAATCATGAATCAAGTCAAAATGAAATCAAATGGAAAAAATAAAGCAATCATATGTGATGCACTGAAATTGTAAATGGCTTAGCATTTATGGCCAAATTGCACATCCATGACTGTAAGCATTTGTTGAATCAAGAAAAACAAAGGCATTTTTAATAGGCTCACTTTTCCACCGAGCAATAGGAGGTATTCAGTACACTTGCTGAATATAATGATCAAAACAAGTGTAATCCAATCGATCAAATTCCTCTTAAGAATTTCATCGAACACCCCATGTGCACACCCAATCACTTGGCATTTTGCATAAAAATTTAATAGCCCGGTTTGCACAAACAGGGCTCATGAGATTACACAGTAACATGTTCTGCAGCGGCTAGCTTTCTGTCCTGGCATAGGAATCTGATTCCTGATCAGATCCATCAATTCCTTAAGGAAAAGAAAAGAAAAAAAAAATTTCAAATACCTGTACATGCAACTGGAAACTATCCAACAATATACTTGGGAACAAAAGCATGCTAACCCCAAAAAGGGTTTCAACAATGCAAATCCCTAAAAAGGGATTCGACAATGCAAATCCCTAATTCGGGATTCGACAATGCAAATCCCTAATCAGGTATTCTAAATTGCAGAAAGCAACAGCAAGAATTTTGAGATTCTCCACTTCCAAATCAAGCAACAGCAATAACAAGAATTGTAAAAATGCAACAACAACAGCAAGAATTGTAAAAATGCAAACCCACTTCTAAATCAAGCAAGAATCAACGCCCTTAAACTCAAACTCCTCAATGCCAAATCAAGTAATAGCAACACCGTCCTCTTCTTCTTCGTGGCCAGAACCAGGTCCTGCTGAGATTGCGCAGCAGCCGTCGTCGGAAGGAGGGCGATGCACCACCTCCGGGCTAGGGTTGTTTGGGACCGGGACAACGAGAGAGAGGGGCTGGGGTGTCTGGGACCGAGAGAGAGAGAGAGAGAGAGACGGCAGGAGGGCAACGAGAAAGGGCATAGGGCAAGGGTGAGAGCGAGAGAGAGAGGGACGGGTTCGGGATTGGGCGCGGCTCTGTTTTAAGCGTGCGCCCAATTTTGGGCCGAACATGTACGGTGCTCTGTGGGCCCTACCATTATATATGGGTTTCGTCCATTCCGTTCATCCATTTTTAAAGATCATTTTAGAGCTATACGCCAAAAATTAGAGGGATATAAATGTCAGGTGGTCCACACCACATGAGAATAATAGTGATTGGATATCCACCATTAAAATCCTCCTAAGGCCCACTGTACTGTTTATTTGACATCCAATTTGTTGATTTGGTCATACATGACCCAGATGAAGGGAAAAAACAAAAATCAGCTTGATCCAAAACTTTTATGGCTACCAAAATATTTTTAATGGTCGACGCTCATTCAATACTATTTCCTGTAATGTGGTCCACTTGAGATTTGGATATATCTCATTTTTGGTCTCATATTGTAAAATTATTTGTATAAATATATAGACGGCATGGATGAAACACATACATCATGGTAGGGGCCACAGAACACCGACCACTAGTCATTGGCGAGTGTCTGGAAAGTAGGCAATCCGTTCCCCAAGTGTACTAGGTCAATCCTGTGAGGCCCACCATGATTTATTCATTTTATCCACTCCATCCATCCATTTTAACATATAATTTTATTATATAAGCTCAAAAATGAAGCCTATAAAAATATGAAGTGGACTACATCATAGGAAATAGTATAAACTAAACGTTTACCATTGAAAAATTTTAGGAGGCCATTGAAATAAGATAATGCTTTGAAATCCGTATGTTATGAGTTTTCCACTAAATAATAATACAAACTCTATTAACAGTCGTACATGCATGAGACCAATTTCTAGATGGTTAATATTGTAATATATAATAAAAATGTATAAATATTTACCATTTACAATAAATTGATTATTTGGATGGTCTGGATAACTATATATCTTAGCCACTATTATTATGATCAAGTCATCACTATTTTACATTAAATACAAAACTTACAGTGAAAAACCAGAAAAATGAAAACGGTAAATAGAGCTTTGGTTCTAATATGGCTCTGTGGGCCCCACCATGATCTACACCGTCCATCATTTTGGAGAGATCATATTAGGGCATGATCCAAAAAAAGAATCAGATCCAAAGCTCAAGAGGACCCCACTACAAAAAAAAAAAAAAAAAGTGGAGAGAGTGACGCCCACCTTCAAAAAGTTCTAAGGGGCATGAAAGTTTTCGATTAAGCTAATATTTGTGTTTTCCCTTCTTTCATATCTGCTTTAACACATGAATAGGTGGGATCTGAAATAGACATCATGGTGGACCTTTGGAAGGTTTCAACAGTGGGATCACTCTCATCACTGTGGGTCCACCCCAGCCTTGGATTTGCCTCGTTCTTTCGACCATGCTCTAAAATGATCTCTCCATATGTATGGATGATGTTGATACAACACATACATCATGGTGGGGCCTAGAGCCTTGGATCCACCTCGTCTATTTTAACGATGGGTGTTCAATCACCGTTGTTTTCCTATGGTGTAGTCCATTTAAGATTTGGATCTACTTTATTTTTGGGCTCATGCTCCAAAATGATATGAAAAAATAGATGAACGGCATGGATAAAACACATACATCATGATCGGCCAATAAAGCATTGTCTAATAGCTACATAACTAGCCCACAAAGCTCTATCCAATAGCTACATGATTGCAAACATGGTGTCATTGCGGTGTACATTAGAGAATCTATGCAATTTCGTGATATTGTGAAAATCTTGGCACGAGTCATTATTTCGCAGACTCTCTCATTCTCATGACGGATGAATCCTAGCCGTGAGTGGAATCTAATGACTCATATATAAGCTCGCATTAAAGCTTCATGCGGCCTTATGCGTAGGAGACCGGGACTCTCTATATATATATAATATTTAAAAAATATAAAAACTTACGATGTATTTGTTATATCCACACCGTCCATCCATTTTGAGATATCATTTTAAGTCATGAGCTAAAGAATGAGATAGATAAAAATCTGTAGTAGACCCCACCATACAAAACAACGGGAGGGTGATTCCCACCATTGAAACTATCCTAAGGCCCATCGTAATGTTTATTTGAAATCCAACTAGTTCAAAAGTTTTTAAAAAAAATGGTCGTGGGGCCAAACATCATGGTGGGGCCCACACAGCACCAACCACCAGTCATTGGATGGTGTAGGGGGAGTAGCAATCTATTTCCCTTATTTGTGGTGTGGTCCAATTAATTTTTGAATATGATTCATTTTTTAGACAATTCTGTAAAATGATCTCGAAAAATAGATGAACGGTGTGTATTAATTAATCCCAAATTTTTGGTAAATCCAAAACTCAAGTAGACCATGCCACACAAAACAGTGTAGAATAATGATTTCCACTGTTGATACCTTCCTTGGGCCCACAGTAATGTTTGTCATCCAACATGTTCATAATATCAAAAAGATATGAATGAAGGGAAAACACAAACATCAGCTTGATCCAAAACTTCTATCAAATGCACAGTGTTGATGTTCGACACACATCATGATGGGCCCTACAAAACGTACTAATATTAATTCTTAGAGTCTCAGGGTGTCAATAAGTTGGGTCACAATTTTGACTAGAATATTTGACCCGTTTTACATGTCTGGTCCATTCACTTTATTTTACTGATCATTACCCTCAAATTGACTAGTTACTTGCCCGATCATGCTACATATGAGAAAAATATTGGGGAACAAGATCGATCAACAATTTGAGTGAATTTTGATTTAAATATCTGAAGTTATTTACTCTTCAATCTAAACTGATCAGATTGTCCAAAAACAATTAAAGGTTGTTCATAATATCAAAAATATATGAATGAATAGAAAACACAAACATCAGCTTGATCCAAAACTTCTATAGCTTTCAAGAAATTTTAACTAGAATGAGGTTCAATCACACTATTTCCTGTGGTGTGGTCCACCTGAGCTTTGGATATGCTTCCTTTTTATTTTTTAGACGTCAAATTATCTATTAACATGGATGAATGGAGTGGATAAAAAAAAATAATAATAACAGTGGATCCCACAGAGTTTAATTACTCTAATAAGGGTAACAAGTAACTCACCTAAATGTAGTAGAGAAGGGTTTCCTTAATTAAAACACTCATAATCATATATTGGGCCTGCCTACATGTGATTCACATATCCTATGTCCCACTTGGATGAGGGGTCAGACCAAGTTTCAACCGCATCCATGTCTGTATTAACTTATAAACATCGCGGTGGGCCCTAAGAAGGTTTCAATAGTGGGTGTCACTATCCCACTCTTTTCTATGGTGTGGGTCCACTTGAACTTTGCATCTGCCCCGTCAGTCAGATGCACCATTCCATGGTAGGCCATGAGCTTAAAAATAAAGTCAATCCATGACTTGGGTGGGCCACACCACATACTATAGTTGAGAGGGTTACCCTCTCATTGAAACATTCATGATCATTTATTGGGCTCACCTAGATGTCGTTCATAGATCCAGCCCATTCATTATGTGTCCCACTTGGATGAGGAGTCAGCCCAGGTTTCATACACATCCAAAACTCATGTGGGCTCCACCAATTAAATGCTTTTATATGTTTTAGGGATGTCTTCACAAAGTTTTAGATGCTATGACCCACCTGAGTTTCGTATACAACAGATTTTTAGACTCAAAGGGGACATATCAAATGCATGGTGTTGATGTTCTACATACATCATGGTGGGGTGCACATAGATTAACCTCATGGGAAGTTCCCATGAGGTGACCTTATAGTACCATTTCACTATTTAGGTAACTCCTTCATGGGTGTTACTCTAACCGTGTAGGGCCCACCTTGATATATTTTGTGTATATCGACACCGTCCTTATATTTTTCCATCATATTTTAGGATGTGATTTCAAATCATAAGAACTCAATAATCTCAGGTGGGTCAAGCCAATCAAAACAATGATGAATAACTATTAAAAACCTTTTGAAGGCCACAAAAGTTTTGGATCAATTTGATCTTTGTGGTTTGCAATCATCTAGATCTTCTTTACATTATCAACAAGTTGGATTACAAATAAACATTATTAAAACCTTACGATGGGCTCTTTATAATTTTTAATGGTGAGGTACTATATTATCATTCTTTCTAATGGTGTGGTCCACTTAAGATTTAAATATACACAATTTTTTATACCCGACTCAAAAATGGGTTGGAGAAACATAGAGGCAATAAGGATATACAACACATCATCAAAATTTCACTTTTGTTATCTAACTTTTCAAATTTTTTTGTCAAAATACAAAATTTAGTTCTTTTTTAAAATATATATATTTTTTACAATTTGTCAATTTTTTCACAATTTTGTTTAATTTTTTAAATTTTCTTTTTCAAAATATCACTTTCTTTAAAATCTCACTTTTGTTATATAACTTTTTTTCTTGCCAAAATACAAAATCTAGTTTTCTTTTTTAAAAAGTATATTTTTTTACAATTTGTCAATTTTTTCACAATTTTGTTTAATTTTTTAAATTTTTTTTTCAAAATATCATTTTTTAAATCTCACTTTTGTTATATAACTCTTTAATTTTTTGTCAAAATACAAAATCTAGTTTTCTTTTTTAAAAAATATATATTTTTTTATAATTTGTCAATTTTTTCACAATTTTGTTTAATTTTTTATATTTTCTTTTTCAAAATATCATTTTTTTCTATTGAAATCTTTTTTTTTTTCTAAGTTCTTAATTTATTTTTTTCAAAATGTAGATTTTTATAAAATCACAGTTTTTTTTTAAACATTGTTAATTATTTTTTCTAAGCTCCTTAACTATTTTCTATTGCAGGTCGTACTTGAGCATTAGAGACGGTTACTGATCGTCTCTAATACAGACGGTCTTCCACGATCCTAGAAGACGGCTAAGGACTAGAGATGGTTAGTAACAGTCTCTAATAGAGACGGTCTTTGACAGGCACTAACAGATACAGTTTTTGACAAGGCAATAAGACAGCTAAGGACCGTCTCTAATAGAGACGGTCAGTAACAGTCTCTAATAGAGATGGTCATTGACAGTCTCTAATAGAGACGGTCTATGACAGTCTCTAATAGAGACGATCTTTGACAGTCTCTAATATAGATGGTTTTTGACAAGACAATAAGACAGATCTTTAACAGCCTCAGATTACAAGTAAAAGACGGCCAATGACCATCTCTAATATGGACGGCCAGTGACCGTCTTAGATGACAGCATATAAGACGGTCGAAGACCGTCTCTAATGCGGACGGTCTTTGACCGTCTCAGATGAGGTATATATGATGGTTAAAGACCGTCTTAAATTATTTACAAACGCAGAACATTTAAAGACAATATTAGGGATGGTCAAGAGCCGTCCCTAATTTTAAAGACAATTTACGGCTGTCTCTAAAGCGTCTTTAAACCAAGCAATTTTAGAGACGGTCCAAAACCGTCTCTAAATTCATCATTTTTTTCCATTTTTCACGTAGTGGATGCAGCTGAAACTTGGTCTGACTACTCATCCAAGTAGGAAACACACAATGAATGGGCTAGATTTGTGAACCACATCTCTATGGGCCTAATAAATGATTATGAAGGTTTTAATGGGTGGGTAACCCTTCTCAACTGTTATATGTTGTCTGGTCCACCCAAGTCACGAATTGATTTGATTTTTAAGCCCTTGGCCACTATGGAATGACACATTTGACTGATGGTGTTGATGTTTGACACAGATGATGGTGGGGCCCACACAACTCGAACTCTTGAGAAGTTCCCATATATATATATGAGAAACGCTTGGCTATGTACCAGTTCGTACATTATTCGTGTGAACCTTGCTATCAACCTTCAAATAAGGCTGTTTAGATGAAGGCGCTCTTATCGTGAGTTTGAAAGAGTGAGTTTCCTTCTCCAGCACGCCTCTTCACATTATTCTTTAACTCCCGGAAGGATGCAGCAGAAGCCTTTCACATGAAGTTCTTCTGCTAGAAACCTAAGTGGGACCCACCGTTCTATTTTACGAAGTCCAATCCATCCATCCATTTTGTGAGATCAATTTAGGACATGAGGCCAAAAATGAGCAAGAGTGGGCCAAAAACGTAAGGAATGAACACACACTATTGAAATATTCTTGGGCTTCAAAGCATTGAATTAGGCTAATATTTGTGTTTTTAGTTCATCTCAATGGTAATGACATTACGAATGGAATGGATGGCATGTAAACATCACTGTCGACCCTAGGGAGGTTTCAATGGTAGAAAATTATTTACCCACCTTTTCCTTTAGTTTGGCCCATTAGAGTCTTGCATCCTACTAATTTTTGGTCTCAGGTCCTAAAACGATCTCAAAAAATGGATGGACGGGGTAGATTTCTCCAAAACATCTTGGTGGCCTCACCTATGTTTCCAGCGTAAAAGGCTTTCGCAAGAAATCCGCGTCGGACAAAACCACACTGTAGATTTCATGTGAAAGCCTTCTACATGAAGTTCCTGCTTTGGAAACCTAAGTGGGACCCACCGTGATGTTTTTGAGAAATCCAATCCGTCCATCTATTTTGTGAGATTATTTTAGGACATGAGACCAAAAATGAGCAGGATGCAAGACTCAATTGGGCCATACTAAAGGAAAATGTGGGTAGGAAATTTTCTATCATTGAAACCTCCCTGGGGTCGACAGTGATGTTTACATGCCATCCATACCGTTCGTAATGTCATTACCACTGAGATGACTAAAAACACAAATATTAGCCTGATACAAAGCTTCTGAGCCCCAGGAATATTTCAATTATGTGTGTGTGTTCATTCCTTATGTTTTTGGCCCACTTAAGTATTGTATCTTGCTCATTTTTTGCCTCATGTCCTAAAATAGTCTCACAGAATGGATGGACGGATTTGATTTCTCAAAAATGTCACGGTGAGTCCCACTTAGGTTTCCAGCGCAGGAACTTCATGCAAAAGGCTTTCGCAGGAAATCCTCTGCGTGATTTTTTTGGACGCAAATTTCCTGCGAAAGCATTTGGCACGCTAGAAACCTAGGTGGGCCCACCATGATATTTTTTAGAAATCTACCTCATCCATCCATTTTTTGACCTCATTTTAGGACCTGAGACCAAAAATTAGGAGGATATAAGACTCAATGGGGCTGAACTAGAGGAAAATGTGGGTAGGGAATTTTCTACCGTTGAAACCTCCCTGGGGTCAACAATGATGTTTACATGCCATCCATATCGTTCGTAATGTCATTACCACTAGGATGAACTGAAAACACAAATATTAGCCTAATTCAAAACTTCTGAGCCCCAAGAATATTTCAATTGTGTGTTCATTCTTTACGTTTTCGATCCACTTCAGTATTGTATCCTACTCATTTTTGGCCTCATGTCCTAAAATGATCTCACAAAATGGATGGACGGATTATTTCTCAAAAATAGAATGGTGGGTCCCACTTAGGTTTGCAGTGGAAGAACTTCATGTGAAAGGATTCCGCCGCATCCTTTAGAGAGTTAGGAAATCAAAATGCGTACTGAGTTACTTAGTACACTCTTATCGTACTGAGTAAACTCTGTTGGGCCTACAGTGAATGTATCTGGTCTATCCATGCTGTCCATCCATTTTTCTGTATTATTTTAAGGGTTGAGACCAAAATTTAAGCATACCCAAGGATCGAGTGGACTATACCATATGAAACAGTTGGAATAATGATTTCCACCGTTGAAACCTTTATAGGGCCTATATTGATGTTTATTTCTCATCCAACCTGTTCATAAGATCACATAAACATGGATGAAGGGAAAACACAAATACAAGCTTGATCCAAAACTTCTCTAGCCCCCAAACAATTTTCAATGGTAGATGTTCAATTCACACTGTTTTCTCTGATGAGGTTTGGATATACTTAATTTTCTTTTAAAAACCCTAAAATTATCTGTTAAAATGCATGGATGGAGTGGATAAAATATATAAATCACGGTGGACCCCACAGAGTTTACTCGATACGCTTAGCGTACTAAGTTACTCAGTACGCAATCTGCTTCTGAGAGTTAGAATAAGGTGAAGAGGCGTACTGGAGAAGGAAATTCGATCTTTTGAACTCGCCCTAAGAGCGCCGGTTAATAGTAAGGTTCACACATAATGACATGTGAACCGATGCATAGCTGAGCATTTATATATATATATATATTATATATATATATATATATATATATATATATATATATATATATATATATATATATATATATATATATATATATATATTGTAACGCCATAGATTTCGAAGGTCGAACAAAGCTTAACTCCCGAGATCCAACGCATCACTTATGTAACATAGATAATGATGTTTAAATGTTGTTCATACCAATGCATTAGATATAAGTGGGATTATACTAAAACAGCATATCATACTTAAGAGACAATTAAATTTAGCAAGAAGAAGACTGAAACACACACACACACACACACACACACACACACACACATATATATATATACATATATATATATAAGTATGTAAGGGTGTCACAACATCTAGAGTATGAGTATGATACCGGGCAGAATATAAACATGTATTGTTTCAAAATTTATAAAATATCAAAATTTAAATGTTCAACTAATCCATGTAACCCTTTAATCCCGTCGAATCAGTACAAGGTCTATGTAGACCCGCCTGATAGCTGAACATAAGAGAATTCCTCATCCTCATCCATGAAGTCCATTTCAGGTAAATAAACTCCGTCATCACCTACATCTACAATAGAGTCTGGTTAGTCTTTTAAAACACCGTCCCAGAGTGGGAGTGAGTGATCAACTCAGTGGTACTATAAGGCAAAGGTTAACATGTTATCAATTCAATCAAGCAGTAATGATAAAGCAGTACAACAATCACTTTCTAGCTACTCTTATTAATGCAGGGATGGTGTGCAATAATGATGCATGCCCTCGCACAAAGCTCTCTCAAAAGTGACTCTGTCAACCATTCGCGCATGAAAACTCCTTAAACGTGCAACTTCCTTGTCAAAGCACATGCAATGCAATGCATGGTTGTGTTGGCCAAATACGTAATTAGGCTTATTCATACAACAGATTCGGGAAGCTAAGGTACCTCCCATTATATCATTAACCCAAACTGAAAGATCCATCTAGAGTCATCAATCCTAGTTAATCACATACGATAGACGAGTTGTAGGGCATCACCCTTAATGAAAAGCAATGAATAAGAAAATTCAAGAGTTTATACTCGAGGTCACTACGGGGAGGCTCGTCACCTCAGCGTAGGCCGACAGATCAATTACAGTATCCATACCATCATATTCGGCTCACGAGTTTGGGTTACTCACTGGTCACTACGGGGAGGCTCGTCACCCTAGCGTAGGCCGACAGCTCAACCAAGGTGTCTCATACCACCATGCCCGACTCATAGGTCTTAGAAGATTGCGGTACCATGGTTGAAACGAGTCTTTACATTGATAAGTGGTACCTTAGATTCAAGCAGTGATGTCCATACATGGTAAACACACGATAGGCCCATCGGTTTATTAGATAAGTTCAACTGAAATTAGTGCACGCCGAATTAATCAACATGGAGCGCATAAGCATTCCGTGTGGCCTAACCACTGTTGACAATCGTCGTACGACCCGGATTCACTGAACATATCAAATATGGTGAGACTAATTCAGCCACTCGAACGAAACTGTTACCGATTTCCTGGACTACGTTGCAGTCTCAATCTTACTCAGATGTAGCATGTAAATACATGTGAAAATCATATAAGCATTTGGCAAATAATTCAAATCAATATCTCATTTGAGCATTTCATCAGACATATTAAACATGTTACCAAACATTACATTTCATCCATAAATTGTGTAGTCGAAATTAAGATAACATGAAGGAAACTATACATATAACTAAGGTAATTGACAATCCCATCTCAATACCCTTATTAAGTACGATTCATCAATAATTTCTCATTTAGACATTTTATTAAACACTTAGACTACACATTACTAAATACATAGACTAGATTAGTTACGACATGAACTATTACAATTCGTTACACAAAGAGATTGTGATACACACAACAAACATAAATCCTAGATTTATAGTCATGACAAGCACAAATCATAATTTCATATTCGTTCAAACATTTCAACAAACATATAGAATACATTTCAACATAGTTCACACATGTATAACATAACGAAAACATCGTAACTAAGATCATATGGCAGCAATCAAGTCAGACATAAATCATTAGCTTACATTGAAAGCCTTGAAAATCATAACCTAAACGTTTATAGTCCGCACCTTTCGTCGAAATACTCGATTCGGACGTGGTTCGAATCCTACGTTCCCGAAACGGAACAACGGGCACCTAAGAAATGAAATAGGTTAGTTATTTCGTCGATTACTCTATTTGGATTCCTAAATCAATATTAGGGTTAGGATTTCTTACTCAAATCGTGGGTGGAAAGATTCGTGTAGTGACGGTGGGGAGATAAAACAAAACGTGGAGTAGTGGAAAAGAATCCCAGCAACGATCTCCCCATTTCTCTCCTCTCCTCACACTTTTCTCTTCTTTTTTCTCTTCTCTGTCCTAGGGTTAGAGAAATTCGTTTGGAATGAAAATGGGGTGGTTTAAGAGCTTTATATAGGCCCAGAACTGGTGTAAATGGCCCCAGGGCCATGGTATACCTAATTTACATCCAAAGGGCGACTATTTCTGACGAATGAGGTTAATCTGAAGGTCCATTACTCACTTACAGTGTAGGGTAAGTTCCCTGACGATGGATTTATGTCAAGATGTGGTTTCAACGCAATTGGATAGGTCGATTGACAGTGAAGGACCTGTGTCAGATCAACGGTCGTTGTCACTCGATCAGGGCCACAAGTATACAGATATGTGTAGGAAAATTTTCCTGATCCATAGGTGAAGTTCGGTCAAAAACTGACGGTCTAAAATCTTCAAATTCGCCCGCAAGTCAATAGTCCAATTTTCTTAAGTTTCATTACATTTTCCAAAGGTATTCGCGTTTCTCACACACTTTACTCAGGGCTTAAGTTGTGCGCCTCTGGACACTATTTGGGGTTGATTCCCACGATGGTTGTCAAGCCCAATAAGACGATCATAACCTTATAGTTTCGCGGTCATCGGACTTTCGACGTGCGGTCCAGGTCCGATATGGAGTTTCAATGTGCTTCCGAAAGCAACAAACTTTTGAAATTTCTCTTAAGTTCTCAAGTAGTGTTGAGTTAGTAATTTTGATGGTTTTGGGTCTTGTCATTTGTATAAATAGTGGTTCAAGCTAAATCCACCGATTAATTTAGTTTAATACTTAGTAAATTTTCATCTAATTTCCACAGAATATGGTCCTTAGGGATTTCTACCTGAGGTGGTACTCGGGTATCTGTACAGATTTTTTCAAGATATTACATATATATATATATATATATATATATATATATATATATATATATATATATATAAAGTCATGCTCCCCTGCGCACCTACGCACGTGCGCACCTTTGCACACATGTCATGGGTGTCTAATCTGAACAGTCCATGTGATGCGGAATCCCATGAAACCCCACGTGACAAATTTTCACCCCGATCTAAAATTCTGGTGGGCCATAACAAAGAGAAATGCAAATCAAGGGAGGAAACTGTTTCATTTTTTATGGCCCATCAAAGTTTTAGATCAAAGTCAAACTTGGGCTCGGGGGTTTCACAAGGTGCTGCTTCACATGAACGGTTCAGATTTTGGATCCACATCACGTATGATGGGTTCTCAAAAAAGTTCATACATAGTATATATGAACTAGTTCACGGGTGAGCATTTTCATGTGTGTGTGTGTGTGTGTGTGTGTGTGTATATATATATAGGTAAAAGGTTCTATGCTGTCAAGCTCATGGGAACTCCCCATGAGGTCGAGCTATGTGGGCCCCACCATGATGTATGTTTAACATCAACACCATGCATTTGATGGGTCCCCTTTAAATTATGGGATATGCCAAAAATCAGCCGTATACGGAACTCCGGTGGGCCATATCATCTAAAATCATGTAGAGACATGCCTAAAACATATAAGAGAACTTAGTGGGGCCTACCTAAAATCTGGATGCGTCTGAAAGTTGGTGTGACCCCTCATCCTAGTGAGACACACATAATGGATGGGCTAGATTTATGAACTACATCTCGGTGGGCCCAAAAAATGATTATGAATGTTTTAACAGAGGACAACCCCTCTCAACGTTTGTATGTGGCGTGGTCTACACAAGTCACGGATTGAATTGATTTTTAAGCCCTATATATATATATATAAAAGAAGAGCGCTAGAACAACAGCGTCAAAAAAAAGCTGCCGTCCAGCAGCATGAGTAGAAGTGGAAGCTTCTTTTAGGGGCTAGAGTGGTCCCCACTTTAGTGCATATGGTGTATCCACGCCGTCCACCTGTTCGGACGGATTATTTTATATTACTGGCCTAAAAATGAAGCATATCCGAATCTTAGATGGACCCACACCACGGCAGACAGTGGGGTCCTTACTCTTGCCCGGATGGTAGACTCTAAGGAGTTTCAACTCCCAGTCAAGGGTTCGAGTACCCATAGGTGGTGAAATTCCACCATCGTGAGTGTGTGGGGGTGTGTGTGCGTGTGTAGTAATAATAATAATAATAATAATAATTAAAAATTAAAAAAAACCCTCCCAGAGCCGCTATGGGAGAGCGTTGAGCCCTATTTGGCGGTAACCAAGGGTTCCACTAGTGGAACTCACCTTGGTATGTATGTTGTATCTAAGCCGTCCATTCATTTTCCCGTATCATTTTAGGGGAGAAGAATCAGTCAGATCTACCTCTCAGGTGGATCACACCATAGAAAACAGTTGGGAAAGAGATATCCACCATTGAAGTCTTCTCAAGGCCCACCTTGTTGATTACGTTGCTCAACCCACACGTGACATGTATGGATGAAATGAATGCACAAATATCATCTTAATCCCGTACTCCTGTGAGCCCCACCTTTAGATCAGTGGTAATTAAATCGCTAGCCTGTTTGGGAGTGTGGATTTGGAACCCCCTAGATTCGCAACCCTCGGGATTAGAAACCCCCTGGATTGGTAATCCTCTCGGTGTGTTTGGCACCTTGAAGTGTAAATCAGCTTTAATTCAAAAATACTTATACATAATATATTTACAGGGGTTTGAATTTAATTACTAAATTAACTTTAATATCCCCAATTAGTGAGATATATAATTTTTGACATTATGGTTGTGATAAGTCCGCTAAAATATATGCTTTGGATAAAATTGATGAAATTCCAAGCCTCGGATGGACCGCACGCATAAGATCATGTTTGAGTGACTAACAAATGATTTTTAATCGTTGATTGACCTGGACAATGTTTGGATGGTGCTAAACAATATTTGGACGGTGCTGATCTACATGAACACTATTTAGATGGTGTTGATCATCGTTAGTGAGCCATGTGCCCAATAAAATGATAGTATACAGTGACCTATATTTATACCTGCAACTGTTGAAATCATTTTAGGTGTATTCCAAACCCCCTCAAAAGGGGATTGGAAACTCCCTGGATTGGCAATCCGCAATTGCAATACGCTGCCAAACAACCAATGGGTTTCAAACCACCACCACCCCCCCCCCCCCCCCCCCCCCCCCCCCTCTAATCCCCTCCAATCCTAGGTGCCAAACCAACCCTTAAGCTGAATATTCTCATGGCCCGTGGTGTGGTTTCACATCCATCCTGTCCAGTTGGTGATACCGACCTGTACGACGGGAAATCAAGTATGTTAGCAGCTCGTTTCAATTGGTATATGTTTTTTATATCTAAACTGTTAACCATAGAAAACACCTGACATGTGTAATATCCATACCGTCCATCCCTTTTGCCCTATCATTGTAAGACTGGAGCCCAAAATTGGAATAGAACCAGATCTCCGGTGGAGCACATCACAGGATACAATGAGGTCAATGATGTTTACATTTGAAATTTGTTTGAGGGCTCTACCATGATGATTGATTGTCATCCAACTGGGTAACAACATCGCCCAGGTCTAAACGTGACCAAACCCCAAATCCAAAGTAGATCTGAAGCTCTAGCAGACACCACTCCAAGAAACAGCAGTGACTGAATGCTGACATTGAAAACCTCCTTTGGGCACCATGACGTTTATTTTCCACGGAGGAGTTTATCATTGTACGACCCATTTATGGCCATTTACACGTTGTCGCCCACTGCTTTTTATCTCACCAGAATAAGTCTGAATGTACGGATAACTTGCCAAAGGCCAAATACTCCTGCTTTTTCAATTTTTTAAGCTGGGGCCCCCATAAGTAAGGATTATAACCGCAGCCATAATCATAACATTAATCTGTCAATTGGAAGAGGGGGGACAGTGAGTCAGGGTCGACGAGTTAGAGGTGAGTCTATAGATACGTGAAAAACTTTTTACATGGAAAGTTTTTAATCTTTCTTTTTTAATTTTTTAATTTTTACATGAAAAATTTTATTCTACCTATATTTTTTTTTAAAACATATTTTTATAAATCTATATATAAGCATATAAAAAAATTTCTCGTTTTTTTTTTCATTTCTTTCTCTATTCATTTAATAAGAATATCTTTTAAATCAAAATTAGTTACTTAATGTATCACATATAATTTTAGTGTAGGAGAAGCTACTTTAGCTAACCAACCTAGTTATTTTCCAAGATTCCATCAGGTTGATGGTCGAAAATCCATTTCATTCACTTCACAGTCAATTTCATTCACTTCGCGGTCAACTCAATTCATTTCACGGTCAATTCCCTTGACTTCACGATGAATTCCATGCATTTCACGATCAATTTCCTTCACTTCACGATCAATTTCATGCATTTCATGATCAATTCTCTTTACTTCACGGTCAATTTCATGCATTTCATGGTCAATTCCCTTTAATTTATGATCAATTTAATGCATTTCACGGCCAATTACGGCGATTCCCCTTCACTTCACAATCATTTTCATGCATTTCACGGTCAATTCCCTTCACTTCACGATCATTACCATGCATTTCACGGTCAATTCCGGTTATTCTGTTTCAATTCACGATCATTTCCATGCATTTCATGGTCAATTCCCTTCACTTCACAGTCATTACTATGCATTTCATGGTCAATTCCAGCGATTCTGTTTCATTTCACGGTCATTTTGAAGCATTTCATGGTCAATTCCCTTCACTTCACAGTCATTTCCACGCATTTTACGGCCAATTCCCTTCACTTCACATTCAATTCCCTTCACTTCACGGTCATTTTCATGCATTTCACGGTCAATTCGCTTCACTTCACAGTCATTACCATGCATTTCACGGTCAATTCGGGCGATTTTGTTTCAATTCACGGTCATTTCCATGCATTTCACGGTCAATTTCGGCAATTTCGTTTCATTTCACAGTCATTTCCATGCATTTCACGGTCAATTCGCTTCACTTCACAGTCATTACCATGTATTTCACGGTCAATTCCGGCGATTTCGTTTCAATTCACGGTCATTTCCATACAATTCACGGTCAATTCCCTTCACTTCATGGTCATTTCAATAAATTTCACGGTCAATTCCCTTTCATTTCACAGTCATGTAACGACTCGAAAAAATTCGTACAAAGACCTGAATAACACCTCTAGCAGAAATCTCTTAGGACCAAATCCTTTAGAAATTTAACAAGGATTAATTAGCGTTAAACAAGATTTCTTGTGAAATTAGCACCAATCATTTTAAATACGGTCTGCAAGACCCAAAACCTATAGAATTAGTAACGCTACATTACTCTGAAATCTAGGATCCAACTCTAAACCCAGTCGCTCTCGGGAACATTTAGGAACTCCATATCGGACCTACACCGCACACCGAAAGTCCGATAGTGATAAACTTAGACAATTATGACCGCCTAGTTAGACTTGACTATCACCTTAAAAATCAAGTCCAGATGATGTTTTGAGACGATTTGCTTAAGTCCGGAGTGAAGAGTTTGAGAAAAGTGAATCTATTTAGAAATTAAATATAAATTTAAGTAATCTGAGTCGTGTCACTTGCGCGCCAATTATAAGCATTCTGACCGTTGGATTCTGACCCAAATTCACCCTCGGATCAGGGAAGATGGCCCACACATGTCAAAATACTTGTGGCCCTGATCGAGTTTCAGTGACCGCTGAATTAAAACTGGTCCCCCACGGTCAATCTGGAAACCCGATCGGACTGAAAACTTAACTTGGTCAAGATCCAGTATCAGTGAGCTTAAATCTGACCACATTCAGTAAAAAGACCTCCAGAAATGCTCTGTTGGATCGAAACAAGTTTGATTTGGTTATAACCAAAGTATACCTTGGCCCTAGGGCTGTTTTCATCATTTCTGGGCCTATATAAGGGCCTTAAACCCTCTCTCATACACTCCATACGAATTTCCTAAAAACCCTAAGGAAGAGAAGAGCAGAAAGAGAAGGAAAAAGAGAGAAGAGTTGGAGTTATTCCTGGGATTCAATCCTCATTACTCCACGTGCTTATTCACTGCTACCGGATCGTTATTCCGGCGATTCTAATCCCAAGATTGGATAAGAAAATCTAACCCTAATCCATTCTAGGGTTTCAAATAGTTTAAGTAATGAGATAACTAACCTATTGAGTGTTATAGGTGGCCCTCGTGTTGTGGACATACAAACTGAGTTCGATACGCGTGGACAACGACTTGACATACAAATTGAGTTCGATACGCGTTTATCGGCGTAAGGTGCGGACTATATGCGCCTAGGTTATGATTTTCAAGGCTTTTAATTTCAGATAATGATTTATTACTAATGTGGGTGTCTTTACACATGCCAAATGCGTTGTCTGTTTCACTTTACATATACGTATACGCTATGTTGTATTTAGGGTATTCCATGTATTTGTAGTAATAATCGTCTACGGATAGAATTTGAAACTATGTTTTTCATGATTTGTTGTCATTTATATATGTTAGGTGTATGTGTAACAAGTCCTTGATGAAAGGATTTGCCCTAATATATATTCTAACCAACATATGTTATATGTGTTGGAATATGTAAACTAAGTGTTTGTAAAAAATGTCTGAATAACTAAGTAATTAGTAAACTGTAATAAATTCAAGTGTTGAGATATGATTCTCAATTACTTTAACGATGTGTATGATTTCCTCTATGTATAATGTCTTGTAGTGTTTATATGTCTATAGGATACTTATGTATGAATTCATGCTTCAATTGTATTTCTTAAACTGCTTAAATGATTATAGGAGCTGATCTGTTTATTTGCTACTGCTTTCACTATCTCATATGATTACCTATTATATATGAATGTGTTTGGGGCTATAATATAATCTAGGCAATCGGTAATAGGCCATGAACTAGTGGTTGAGGTTATTTTCGTCACACAGGCTGTCCCGATGAATCCGAGTCGTACTACGGTTGTCAACAATGGTTAGGCCACACGGAGTGCTTACGCACTTCATGTCGATCAACTCAACGTACGCTCGTGTTAGTCGAGCTCGTCAAGCAACCCGATTGACCCGATGTATGTTCACCATGTTTGGACGCTACTGCTTGAATACCAAACTTACTAGTACAATTTCGTCAACCTTAGTACCTCGATCCGCTAAGACTCATGAGCCAGACATGGTGGTATAGGACACCGTGGTCGAGCTGTCGACCTACGCTGGGGTGATGAGCCTCCCCGTGGTGATCGGTGAGTAAAACGAACTCGTGAGCCGAATACGGTGGTATGGGACACTGTATTCGAGCTGTCGGCCTACGACTTGGCGACGAGCCATTGGTAGTGACCTCGAGCATATTCTAAGTCTACATTAAGGCGACGAGTCTTTTCGTAGCATTAGAGTATAACTAGGCCTACACTGATCAAATGTAGCGTTATGTGAATTTGATGTGTTTCCCGCAGGAGCAACACTGATTTAGTGAAGAGTCTTTTTATAGTGACCTAGAACCGCAATATCATATGAGTTATACTATGACTGACGACCCTAGACTGGATCATTGTTTGGAAATTGATATAAGGGAGGTACCTTGGCTTCTAAATCTTACTGTATGAATAAACATAAATAAGAACATGGCTAATCATGAGCATGCATTGCATTACGTATGCGTTTGACGTAGCAGGTCAAGCACTGAGGGAGTATTGCATGCCGCGATCGTAAGATGAAGTCACTGAGGGAGCGTAGACGAGGGCATGCATCATTACATCCACGTCATTCGTGCATTAATATAATGCCCTGAAAATTGAGGGTCGAGCATAAACTTTACTTCCGAGTTCCAGAACATCACTTATGCAACATTTTTAATGATGGATGAATGTCGACTGTATTAATGCATAAAACATGAAGTGGATTAAGCCAAAACAGCAAACATAATTCAAGGACAGTCTGAAAACACGAGCGGAAGATTGAAATATATATATATATATATATATATATATATATATCAACATAAGTCCCCAAGCTATGCATACTCTGTCAGGTCATAATTACAAGTCGTGTCTCAAAATACCTATATCAAAAGTGATAAATCACTACCAATATAGCCCCAAATCTCCATCAATCAGAGCATTATTCACATGAACCCGCTTGAGATCTGTATATAGGAGAAACCCTTTCTCATCGGCATAAAAGATCGGCTTTGCCTCGCAAGCATCGCCACCATCTGAAACTAAAATAGGGACTGGTTGGTGTTGCAAACACCGTCCCGTAACGTGGGAGTGAGTAATCAACTCAATGGTAACTATACAGCAGAGGTTAACATTATCAATTCAATCAAGCAGTAATGATAAAGCAGTACAATTAAACATGTCCTAGATACTCTTGTTAATACAAAAATGATATGAGTGAATGATGCATGCCCTCACCACAAACTTCCTCATGTGACATCATCTAACAATCGCGGCATGAATCACTACCACTGTGCTCTCATACCAACGCCAAGGGCACATACAGTGCAATGTCATGAGTATGATTACTAAGTTCTTATTAGTCCCTTCCATACAACAGGATTGGAAAGCTAAGACACATCCCTTATATCAATTCTTAAACATTGATCCATTCTAGGGTCGTCAGTCCTGGGAAATCTCATACGATGTTACGGTTCTAGGTCGCTGCAAGGACTGTCAGGGCTGTTGCACGAAATCGTTACACCACTCCCCCATCACCAAATCAATACAGGCCTAGTTTGTACTCTTGTTGCTACGGAAGGGTCATCGCCTCCACGTAGACTCAGAGTATGCTCGAGGTCACTACAAGGGCTATCAGGGCTGTTGCACATAATCGTTACACCACTCCCCCATCACCAATCAATGTAGGCCGACAGCTCAAATACAGTGTCCCATACCACCATATTCGGTTCACGAGTCTGGGTTGCTCACTAGTTACTACGGGGAGGCTCGTGGCCCCAGCGTAGGCTGACAGCTTAGCCACGGTGTCCCATACCACCATGTCCGGTTCATGAGTCTTAGGGGATCACGGTACCAAGGTTAACGGGAGTTTCACTGGTAAGTTAAGTGCCTTAGATTCAAATAGTAGCGACCAAACATGGTGAACAAACATCGGTCAATCATGTTAGTTGATAAGCTCAACTAGGCCAAGCGCACGTTGAGTTGAACGACATGAAATGCATAAGCACTTCGTGTGGCCTAACCACTGTCGAACATCCCAAGTACGACTTAGATTCGTTGAACACATCCTGTGTGGCGTAACAAACTCAACTACTACTTGAAGAACGGTTACCGATTACCTGGACTATACAATAGCCCCAATCACATTCAGTTATGACATGTTATCCAATGGTATAGGCAAAGTAGTAAATGGATCACTTTTCAAATTGTACAATCAAAGGTCTGATATTGTCCGCTTTAGGACTGTTAGGGCTGTTGCACGGAATCGTTACACCACTCCCCCATCACCCTTCACAGCATTGTTTCTACATGTTATGGAATACAACCTAAACATGAATCCACACATATGTAATATAAAATACATGGAGAAAATTATACACATCATTAATGTAGTTGAGATCATATCTCAACCCGCATACAGGTACATCTTACTAACTACTAACTCATTCAGACACTTTTACATACACTTAGTCTACACCTTACATCACATCATACATATTATGTATTTATTAGCATACGTATTATGGCAAGTCCTTTCGTCAAAGGGTAGTCGCCCATACAACAATCATATATCCACGACAGATTGTCATGGCAAGCACAAATATAAAGTTTATACTCATTCAGTCATTTTCACATACACTTAGGCTATACATACTAAATACATATCATATATTGGTATATCATGCATTTGGACTAAACCTTTAGCCCAGGAGTTGTTACACATACATATAGCATACATAGACGGTAGTTAATCATGGTAAACTCAAATTCATATTTCATACGTATACGGTATTTTCTACAAATACGAGGAATACAGTATATTCAACATAGTTAACGTATAACTGAAAAATGAAACGGACAACACTTTATACATGTAAAATAGTATCCACGTCAGTAATATATCATTAACTGACATTGAAAGTCTTGAAAACCATAACCTAAACGTATATAGTTCATACCTTAAACCAGAAAATGCGTAACGGATATGATTTAGATGACAAGTCTTCGTCAACGGTGGATAGACAACCTAAAACATGAATATAGGTTAGTTACAATAACACTTAACTATTCTAAGCTCCAAAACAGGTTAGGGTTAGGATTTCTTATCCAAGAATGGAATCAGAAATGCCGTAATAGCAATACGGATTGGTGGATTAGGCACGTAATAAAGCTGAAAAGAATTTCAGGAAGAATCACCAACTTCTCTCTCACTTTCTCTCTCTTTTCTCTCTCTTTCTTATATAGGGTTTGGAAATTCGTATGGGATTTGGGAATGAGGGTTTAAGGCCTTTTTTTAAGCCCAAAAGCGATGAAAATAGCCCTAGGGCCAAGGTATACTTAGGTTATAACCAAATCGGGTCTGTTCCGATCCAACGGAGTACTTCTAGAGATCTTATTACTAAATGCAGTCGGACTTAAACTCTCTAATATTGGATCTAGGTCAAGTTAAGTTTTCAGTCCGATCGAGTTTCCAGATCGACCGCAGTGGACCAATTTCAGTTCAACGGTTACGGAAACTCGATCAGAGCTACAAGTACTATGAAATGTATGGGCCAACTATCCTGATCCGAGGGTGAATTTGGGTCAAAATCTAACGGTCAGAATGCTTAGAAATAACGCGCAAGCGAAACGATCCAAATTACTTAAAATTATATTTAATTTTCTAAAAATTTTTACTTTCTCACTCTCTTCACTCCGGACTCAAGGAAACAGTCCCAGGACATCGTATGGCCTTAATTTTTGAGGTGATAGTCAAGTCCAACTAGGCGGTCATAGTTGTCTAAGTTCATCGCTATCGGACTTTCGACGTGCGGTGTAGGTCCAATACGAAGTTACAAAGTATTCCCGGAAACAACTGAGTTTAGAGTTGGATCCTAGATTTCAAGGTAATATAGCGTCAACAATCTATAGGTTTTGGGTCTTACAGATCGTATTTAAAGTGGTTGGTGCTAATTTTGAAGGAATCTAGTGTAGCGCTAGTTAATACACGTTAAATTTCTAAAGAATTTGGTTCTAAATGATTTCTTTGGCTTTGGAATTGAGTTTTGAGAAGTTACCAAGGTGTTATGGTTGACCCATTGCCTAAGGACGTCTAACTCTAGGTTAATAAAAATTTGGGGTGTTACAATTAATAAGAGTACTTAGGATATAAGTATTATATTGCTTTATCATTACTGCTTGATTGAATTGATAATATGTTAACCTTTGCCTTATAATTCCATTGAGTTGATCACTCACTCCCACGGTCTGGGACAGTGTTCGCAACACCAACCAGACTCTGTCTTAGATGCGGATGGTGGCATGACTGATGAAGCGGAGCCGGACTTCACAGACGATGAAATGCATGCAGTATTCGGGCAGGTTTATGTAGACCGTTCGGATTGACGGGGCTTTAGGGATTTACTTATAGTGGACTATCACATTTATTTTGCCATTTTGACATTTTGTGTTGTAATTATTGACCTGGTAACACATACATATTTTGAAAACTTATACTGGTGATAAAGTTATATATGTTCGATTCAGACTTCCGCTTGCATGTTACAACTGTCCCTGGATTATGTTTTGTTGATTTGGCTTAATCTACTTCATGTTTTATGCACTAATACAGACAACATACATTCATCATTTAATATGTTACATAAGTGATGTTTTGGAACTCGGGAGCTAAGCTATGCTCGACTCTCCGATTTTCAGGGAGTTACAAGTCATTTGCATGCATTTCACGGTCAATTCCCTTCACTTCACAGTCATTTCCATGCATTTCACGGTCAATTTGCTTCACTTCACGGTCATTTCCAATGAAGTGAAGGGAATTGATTGTGAAATGCATAGAAATCACCGTGAATCAAAATGGAATCGCCGGGATTGACCGTGAAATGCATGGAAATGACCGTGAAGTGAAGCGAATTGACCATGAAATGCATGGAAATGACAGTGAAATGAAGGAATTGACTGTGAAATGCATGGAAATGATCGTGAATCAAAACGGAATCGTCAGGATTGACCGTGAAATGCATTGAAATGACCGTGAATTATAGGCAAATGACCGTGAAATGCATGTAAATGACCGTGAAGTGAAGGGAATTGACCGTGTAATGCATGGAAATGATCGTGAATCAAAACGAAATCGCCGGGATTAACCGTGAAATGCATAGAAATGACCATGAAGTGAAACGAATTGACCATGAAATGCATGGTAATGACCGTGAAGTGAAGTGAATTGACCATGAAATGCATGGAAATGACTGTGAATCAAAACGGAATCGCCGGGATTGACCGTGAAATGCATGGAAATGACCGTGAAGTGAAGCGAAATGACTATGAAGTGAAGGGAATTGACCATGAAATACATGGAAATGACCGTGAATCAAAATAGAATCACCGGGATTGACCATGAAGTGAAGCGAATTGACCATGAAATGCATGTAAATGACCGCAAAGTGAAGGGAATTGACTGTGAAATGCATGAAAATGACAGTAAATCAAAACGGAATCGCCGGAATTAACCGTGAAATGCATGGAAATGACCATGAAGTGTAGGGAAATGACTGTGAAATACATGGAAATGACCATGAAGTGAAGGGAATTGACCGTGAAATACATGGAAATGACCGTGAATCAAAACGGAATCGCCGGGATTGACCGTGAAATGCATGAAAATGACCATGAAGTGAAGTGAATTGATCGTGAAATGCATGAAAATGACCATGAAGTGTAGGGAATTGGCCGTGAAATGCATGCAAATGACCGTGAAATGAAAGGGAATTCTCCTTCAGAGTCATTTTCAATGATTCTGTTTTATTTCACAGCGATTTCCATGCATTCCACAGTCAATTCGCTTCACTTCACGGTCATTTCCATGGTCAATTCCACCGATTCCATTTCATTTCACGGTCAATTCCCTTCATGGTCATTTCCATGCATTTCATGGCCAATTCGCTTCACTTCACGGTCATTTCTGGCAATTCCATTTCATTTCACGGTCATTTCCTGATTCCGTTTCACTCATTTCCATGCATTTCACGGTCAATTGCCTTCACTTCACGGTTATTTCCATGCATTTCACGGTCAATTCACTACACTTCACAGTCATTTCCATGTATTTCACGGTCATTTCTGGTGATTCTGTTTTATTTCACGGTCAATTCCCTATACTTCACGGTCATTTCCATGCATTTCACGGTCATCGACCAAATGGAATCTTGGAAAATAACTAGGTTGATTGGCTAAAGTAGCTTCTCCTACCCTAAAATCATATAGGGTTCATTGAGTAAGTAATTTTGGTTTAGAAGATATACTTTTAAATGAATAAAGAAAGAAATTTTTAAAAAAAAAAAAAGAGGAAAAAAATTTTATATGCTTATATATACATATTTATATAAATATGTGTTTGAGAAATTGTAGGTTGAATAAAGTTCTCCATGTAAAAAAGATAAAATAAAATAAAATAATCTGCATAGACTATTGTCGTGGCAGTCCGTCTATAGCCACAGTTATAATCTGTAGCCATAGAGGCGGCCAAATGGGTATGGTCCCGCCGGATAGGCCAGCAACTGGCATGGGGGTCACTAGTTCGGCGAGCCCACCCCGGACAGTTCTCTATGGCTATAGATTTTAGTATCCATGGCTATATCTCTAACCATAGCATCCGCCATCATTCTGCTTTGAACGTCTACCATTGAAACCCTTTTATGGGTCACACAAGTTTACGATCATTTTGAAATTTGTTTTTCCTCTTCATCCAGGTCTTTGTGACCTTATGAATAGATTGGATGGAAAATAAATGTTATGGTGGGCCCTACAAAAATTTCAACAGTAAAAATCAATTTTCCACTGCTCTTCGTGGTTCGGTCCAGTTGATCTTTGGATATAATTTTTTTTTTTTTTTGATAATGCTCCGAAATGATCTCAAAATATGAATGAATGTTGTGGATATAATAAATACATAATTGTGGGTGCATGTAATTTTGATTTCTTTTGAACCGTTCGTATAACTTGGAGTTTGTGGAGCGTCAGCACTCGTCTTCGTGCACCAGCCGATCCGCATGAAGGAAAAAAGCAGGGGCATTTTTGACCTTTGGCAAGTCATCCGTACAGCTGAGGCTTATTATGTTAAGGTAAAAAGGGATGGACTTAAGCGGGTAAATGGGCCGTAAATGGGCTGTACAGTGGTAAATTTTTCTTTTCCATCAAACCCGCTTGGGCCTGTTTGATTTTCTAGTGGAATGGTAAATAGCGGGAAAAAGAATAATAATTATTTCCCTCGTATAGTTGCCGCACTCTTTTCCATAATTGATTTGGCGGCTACTTTTTGGAGGTTAAAATGGTAAATATTATAAAACATTTGTGGGTCCCACCATGATGCATATCATATATCCACACCGTTCATCTATTATCTTAGATAAATCTATGGTATAAGCAAAAAAATGAGGTATATTCAATGCTCAATTGGACCACGTAATAGAAATATGTGAATTAAATACTTACCGTTAAAAACTCCATGTGACCATTGTTTCTTTTGGTACGGGCCAGTTGAGTGTTGGATCTAACTCTTTTTTCTGTAAATATCTCAAAATGTTGTGATAAAATGAGTGAACGGAGTAGATATATCATATACGTCAAAATGAGGTCATAAAATGCCCACTATTACTATTGAACCGTTTCCAAGAAGTGAAATCACCGTGAATATTCAAACAGCTGAAACGGTAATAATCACCCATTTCTTGGGTATTTACCATTTCCAGGTGAACCGATGAAAACCAAACAGGCCCACACCCATGCAAACTGTAGTGGGATTTAAGCACCTACGGTTTGGAACGGTTTGGAACCTAAGGCCTCGTTTTGAAATTACTCAAAGAGTCTACCACTAAGGTATTTTTTATATGTACGTGCTCCTGCCACAACCATTTCACCTTATCGGTCACATGGACAAATAACCCATTGTCCCACGGCAGTGGCAGCATATTCCAAAGCTTCGTTCAAACAAGTAAAGCATATTCATTTCAACGAAGCCGCCAATACAGTGGCCAACTTGATGTAATATATATCCACGCTACCTATTTATTTTGAGCATGGGCCTAAAATGAAGTTGATCCGTATCCTTGGTGACCACACAAGGACAAAGGGTCTACCCAAACTATCCAACGTGGAACCCACTTTGGGACACTTGTTTAGATATTTACCATAACACGTACCTTGATGTATATGTATTACCTGTGACCTACGTTTGTTTTACTAGTTCATTTTACGTGCATAGGCCCAATTGTGGGACCGATGCAAGTCTTAAGTGGGCCATGTCACATAAGCATTTAAATTTCTAATAGTGGTTGCCGTTTGGCTCCCACTCTCTTTATATTGAGTTATTTAAGGTTGATTATCACATATATTATGCAACCTACAGTGTATACATGAATGAGAATATGAGTGCATGCCAAGATTGGTAGCATGCTATTATACCTGGCCTTGATAAGGTCGACACTGATAATATGCTTAGTATAATGCATACCATGCTCATTTATATGCCAACGCGTGTTATATGTATGCATGTTATGGATTATGGTTGATCAGAGCATGTCTTTTGGCTTGATATATTCAGGGGACCTATATCAGATAGGGTTACCCACATGATCATCATATGACTTGATGCATAACTTGAATAGTGTGATTCCATATGCATGATGCATTATGTATGGCACATTGCATCTATTCACTAACGACATCAGATATGTAGTCCTGCAGCTGAGATGTGGCTTGCGTATATGAATATAAACGCTAGAAACTATTAAGGTTATAAGGCGTTACAGGCGTCCCTGGATGAAAGTCTCTAACCCTATCGTACTAGTAAGATGCTTCAATATTTATACTGGATGGATTTATGAGTGCATGATGGCTAGATATTGGTAGGCCGCATCTCCAACTATGTCGAGGTTGATTGGAATAGGATTGGATCTTACTCGCTCGGGTGAAGATGACTATATGCTAGGTGAAATCTGACTAGCTCGTGAAGTGGGTTCGCTATCAATGAGTCAGGTGAGTTTTCGTATATCACTAATGAGGCAAATAATAAGGTGTTGAGGGTCAAATATTGCATATTAGACCCCAGATATTATCTGGATTTACGAATATAATGCTATCTAATGGCTTGTTTTCTCATTCTTATGTTGCAAGGTGATTTTATGAGCATGGATGGAAAAAGGACGTTAAAAGTTGAGATTTAACGATCTGATGACGCCAAAGGCAAGGGACACACTCCAGGGGACCAAGATTGACAAATATACACGGTCAGAAATCCAAGAAAAGTAAGAAATTAAAGCTCAAGTGGCCTGAAGGACGTCCAGAATGCAAGATCACGAGGTTCCCACCATCTGTTCGGCTCGAAACTTCATACGTCGCCTGAGGACCATAAATTAACCGTACACGTCAAATTTCAGCCGTTAGATCTCTCTAGAAGTTGCCCAACAGTCAAATCAGCCCATAAATTCTTAATTTTGGGGCCCACCTGCTATTCGGATATGCTTTAAAATCGGTCTGGATGACTTAAATAAGATGAGAAAAGAGATGGACGGAGCAGATTTCTCATATACATCACTGTTGGACCCACCTGTGCATTGCACGTGTACAGCGAGGGTACTCTAGCCGTGCATGGCAAGTGTCAGAGATGGCATGACCGTCTCTGACCGAAAAAAAAAAATAAAAATTACGCATTGGCAGCGGACGCACGGCCGCTGGCCGTTTTTACGGACGTTATTGGGCCCCACACAAGCTCCGTACGTCTGATCCAAGCCGTCCATCTTTTAGAGAGCTTCGAGAGCTATAAAACCATGTTGTCACTTTTCACCCATGCGTGCACACGTGTGAGATACAAAGGCCACAAAAGGGCTGCCCGGTAGCGTTCAAATCTGATCTTTTTGTAATTTCTTCTCTGGGCGACGTCAATGGACGTTCAAAACCACCCATTCTTGACTGAAATTTCGTTCTGAATCCAATGGACGGGATGAATTTTTCAGAAAATGCTTCTGTGGGGCCCACCGATCACAACAGCCAAATGGTGCGAAAGGTTTCGCACATCCGCAAAAACTGACTTTTTCAGGCGGTTTTGGCCCACCATCTTTGATCATATGGCAGATCTGAACCGTCTATCATGTAGAGGACCCAAGAAAGTATTAAGGGACGGTGTTTCTTTGGAATTTGAGCGAGAAAAGTGACGTGTTTCGAGGCACCGAACTTGACTGTAAAAATTGCACTCCGTGTCCTGCTACAACTCTATCACTGACTCCAGCCTTCCAGTAGCTATAAAAGGAGGTTTTTGGACGTGGGAAGCATTCATTCATATCTTGGGAGGAAGAACAGAGGGCTCGAGCTTGGACGTGGAGCAAAGAAGGAGAGAGAGAGAGAGAGAAAGAGAAAGAGAGAGAGAGAGAAATTCTTGGTTTTTTTCACTTTTCTTTTCCTTTTCTTTTTCTCTTTATTTAGTTGGATTTAGCCTGACCATGTGTGGCTGAACCTCCTAGCTAGGGCTAGGAGGTGAAGCTTGTAGTGAGATGAGCGGTTTTAATTTATGTTTTTATTTATTTATTTATTTATTCATGAATCGACGTTGATTTTAGTTGATTATTATGAGAATATTTTTAGTTCTTAATGGTCTGTTGTGACTGAAATTACAATGGGTCTGCGATGCTTTGAATATTTCTATTTTCTTTTCATGTTTATGATGTCAGGACGTCCTGTTGTTCACCATAGTCTCCTGGGCATGGTTGGATGACGGTACCCTTCCTAACTTTCATACATGTGATTGGGTGGTAATTAGTTTGATTCTGTTGTTTGTCATAGTCTTTGGGCATGGTTTGGTGATGGAATCCATTCTAATTCATACACCTTTCATCTCTTTGAAAACTAGATCAACGACAGTTCAGAAATTTTCATAATTTTTTATGCAAGCATAAGTTCTCCCTGATCTCTACAAGTGAATCCTCTGAATCCCTAGTTTCCTATCTCTGATTTGTTTTCTAAGTTTTAGATTAATTATTCTACAAGTATTCCATAATTGCTAATTGATTTAGAATTCATCTTAGCCTAGTTCTAGTTGTAGATAATTTTAGATAACGTACAAGTTTCAGTCCCTTGAGATTCGACCTCGGTCTTACCGAGTTATTACTACGTCACAACCCTGCACTTGGGAAGTGAACATAAGGTCTCTTACACTTGCTTAGTCTCGCTTGTAATGGCAGTAACCAATGTCGAAAGTGTACCAGACCTCAGTGATGATCCAATTGTGAATTGTTATGATATATAGATTAGACATTAGGATTGACGTGTGACATATGGTAATCATACATTCATATAATACTTAAGATCGTAGATGTATAAATATAATTCAATGTTATACAATCGTGAGCCTAGTCCCCAATAAGATGAGACTATTCAAGATCAGGAGTCTATCATCGTGGAATTACATTGCATGTTAGGTATGAGACTAATATATGTTGTAATCCTGGATGTGAGACCCCTATCGGCATACGATACTACATGCTACGACCCGTTCATTCATCATGCATTTTTGTATTGCATTGTCATATATAACATTTGGCTCAATGAGCCTTTTACTTTGTACTGCATTGGTATGACTGTTAACATTTATGGACTTGACAGCATATCTCTCCATCATTTCCGTGTATTTTGATATTGGTATACTTATCATATTTATTGTGCATGCACACACACACTATCAAAACTTCATAGTAAGCTTACGCACATTGTTCACGTGCAGGTCATGCTAGACAACAACAATAGTGAGGCATGAGCACATACCTAACATTTTGGAGTTTTTATATATGTATTGTATTTTTCTTTCCAATACCATACTCAAATAGTTTTAGAATGGAGGAATGCGATGATGTTTTAGGTTATAGTACATTGATGGTTATGCTTCCATTTAAATATATATGTATATATATATTCTGAAAGTTCTTGTAAGATTTCATTTTCGAAACTCAGCGTAAGTTAGGAAGGTACCACAAAGGTTGTCAGCACCAGATTCAATTTATGATGAATGAGCGTCGGAAATCAAATTTTGGACGTAACACATTCAACATGTGATATAGATGATAAATGAAGTGTATTTTACATATTATCATTTTTGTCAACAAATGAGGTTAATGCAAGGTTTAAAATAATTTATTAGTAGTCAACCACTAATTAAGCTAGAGGCTAAAAGTTTACTTAAAAAAGAAGATACAAATTCATTATTATGATATATCTAAGGAATTATTCCAATAAAAGTAAATACTTTTTCAATGCAATGTAAGAGTTGTTGACTTGATTAGACTTTTAGACTAATGATTTAGTGAGCTAAGGGTTTGTTTGTTCCATCAATTAGCATAGTAATATAAAAGAGATATGATTCCAAATTATTTGACCGACTCCTCACAATGTCTGCATTTGACTACTGGTTCTAAAGTTTGTTTTATTGATTTTGTAAAAGGTACAATAATTATATAACAATACTTTAAAAAACACAATTATTACAAATTTCTTTACATCTCACCTGATCGGTACATATTACATTTAATCGATGATTCCCATGTTTAACTTAGAAATGGTAAAATCACCATGATCACGTATTTCCTTTTAAGTGCGTTAGAATCTTTCAATCCACGTATTTCTATTTTAATTAACTTGGTTTGCATCCGCATCACATACTGGGGACCCATTAATTCCAGTTTAATCATCATGGCTTGCCTTGAAATTTTCGTATTGATTGGATGATCCAAACCTTATGGTTAGTGGCATGAAAAGTGGATGCAGAAGAGTATTCATGGCAGATGGGCTCGGTGATGGATGCTTAGAACCATCTCATGAATGTGGGTTTTGGTTAGTAGGGAACAGGTGGACCGTACCCAATGAACGGCTGAGATAGGTGATGTGAAAGCCAATCCGTTCAAATGCAACTATGCGCGTGGAAAGGTTCAACAACGACTAAGTCAGTTCAAGACATGTTCTCGTCCATGCACTCGATGTTCAAGTACATAACCATACACTTCGTATCCATCATTGCTGGTGATCTAGAATTGAATGATAACCCAAAATCACTTGTTGGGTTAGGATTGCTCCATCAGAGCATCTTACAGGCTATCTCATCACCAGCTTGGTGAGGCCCACCCGTTGATTGAGGACAGGTACACCCCACCTATATTGATGGAAGCAGAAGAACTCTCCTAACGGGGCATAGGAGTTATTCATCAGGGCGCGGATTGAGTCCTACCCTCGCCGGTCTCCAGCTGTGAATGGGCAGGAGCTTTGAGTGGCCATAGTGATGTATGGTTCTTATCCACACCGCCCATCAATTTTTTAGTATCATTTTATAATGCAAAGCCAAAAATTAGGCATATCCAAAACTCAAGTGGACCACACTAAGGGAAGAAGTAGTGATAATGATTCTCACCGTTGAAACTTTTTTAGGGCCCACCGTGATGTTTATTTTCCATCCAAACTATTCATAAAGTTATGTAGACCTGGATGAAGAGAAAACAAAAATATAAGCTCCATCCAAAACTTCTGTGGCCACCAAGAAGTTTCCAAAGGTAAGAGTTTAATCCTCATCGTGTAGTTCACTTGAGCCTCAGATCCGGCTCATTTTTAAGCTTTAATCTAAAATGATACTAAAAAATGGATGGACGGTGTGGATAAGACTCATACATCTCGGTGGCCACTCAAAGCTCCCGCCCATTCCCAGCTGGAGCGGGCGGGTTAGGACGCAATATGCTCTCATCATCTGGTAGCACACGAGCGTCCCTTAAGCACTGTCTGTTAGTCTGTTATGTGGTGGCCAGCGTGATAAGTGTACCATTTATTTTAATGGGTCAACGGAATGTTTATGATGAACGGCCTGGATCTCTATCACGTTTTCATTCCGGCTAAATTATATATGAGAGAAATCCAAATTCCATGTGTTTGGAGCATTCCTGAAAAATCTCCAAGATTGAAAGATCCCTACCAAAATCAGGACCTTTTTTTCATTTAAATGCGAACTGTTGATGGATTCTCTTCTTTGTCGTATGTAATTGATCTATCCGTTACATGAGACTTATCCCGAATGGTCTGAATTACCAAACCATGGGCCCCACCAACCCGTTTACAGTGCTAGGATGCGGGCCGCATATCAGACAATTCCTCCATACGTACGGGATCATAGCCATTGGCTCTCGGGTCATGTTCTACATATGGCTGCCTCAAAAATCATAGATGATGGCCGAGTCCAAAATCTTTTAATGTTGGAAGATCGTAGAGGACAGTTGCCCAAAAAGTAAGGGTTAAATAGACGGTCTATATTCAGAGAAAAAGAGCAACAGTGATCGATGGATTCCAATACGAGAGTTTTGTTGTACCCCATCTATGGTAAGGCCCATCATATAAACGGTTTGGATCATCAAAACATGACCCCACATCTAATCATCTAACGGCTATTGTCCCTACGTTTCCCATACAAATCTCCCGGGGTAACTTGTGGGACCGCACCATCTTTCTCTTGCTAAGATGCCACTTCTCCAGGACATCAGTGGCATGGAAACGGTAGGCCCCACTATAAATACCACCTCTTTCGTAAGTCAGCCGAGCTGATAACCAGGTGGACCTTTCTTGGATGTAGGTTCGGACCGGCGGTTACCAATTTATTCAGATGGTGTGGACCACCTGATGATATAAACAGCCTGATTTTTGTCTCAGGTGATCAAAATGGTGGGACCTACCGTCTAGATAGTACTCATGTTGTACGAAATGTGGCATGTTGTGGAAAAGATGACACGGTACGGCAAGTTATGGTACCTTGACTGGATGCGCTCTCCTCGTGGCAGGAACCTATATGGATTCGAAATAAAAAAATATAGGCTCTTTTATTTTTTTGTTCTTTTTTTTAACACACACGCACACACCCCGCACACCCACGTTGGTGGAATTTCACCACACCTACGGGTACACGAACCCTTGACCAGGAGTTGAAATTCTTGAGAGTCTATCACCCGAGCAAGTGTAAGGACCCATGAGAAATTATAGGCTTGAATTCACTTTACCACTTCCTAGATGATGAAAATGCCTATGGTCGGCTCTTATCTCCGAGAGAAAAGGAAGTGGCCCTATCTCAAATTGAATTTTGGCACATCCCTTCAGCAATTTATCTAATCATTTTAATACACCCAGATCCATAGCTCAACTGTTAGATTGAGTGGAGATACCTCGTTTCAACACTTGAGGTCTTGGCATCGATCCCTAGCAGGGGTGGCTAACATGGGATGTCATGTGTACACACACCCACAAGCTAACCCTCCCCCCCCCCAAAATATATATATATATATATATATATATATATATATATATATATATATATATATATATATAAATAAATCCTTAGTATAAAATCTATGTTTTGCCTAAATGGATTCCTCGCCCTTAAAAAAAAAAAAAACTATTCGTTTTAATTGAACATCTATGAATAACAGAGTGGTCTTTCTAATTGTATGTTTACTCACAATTATATTAACATTTTGTATTAATTCTAAACTATTTTTTCATATGTGGTCTATCCATAATGAGTTTTGCCCTCAAACTTAGGCTAACAACATAAAATTAAAACCCCTATGTGTGAACTTGATGAACTTGTTTCAAGACAACCCAATGGACCCCAACCCCTACATGTGAACTTGATGAACTTGCTTCGAGACAACCCAGTGGACCCTACATAAGGTGCCAATGAGTTCAAAACGTGTGGCTCTTCTACACAATGGACATTTGGCGATTTTGTTGTTTTTTTTTTTACAGGAGGGGAGGATGATGCCTTTTGACTCCCTTCTTTCTCCTTTTCTCCTTCTTTTGTTTTTTTATATTTTTTTTAATAATTTGGTATAAATGGTTAGAGCTTGTTAAGGAGAATAGGGTGTGAAATAATACTATAATTGATTAATTTTGTAATAGAATAATGTTGTAATGCATTAATTTTATAATTGAAGAATGTTGTAATTGATAGATGTGATGAACGTTTGAATTAATGAGTTTTTTTTTTTTAATAGAAGAATACTAGGATGGAAGTGTGTTGTAATAGATAAATGTTGTATTGTAGATCATTGATATGTCGTGTAGATTACTCATATTCACTGTAAATCATTGATATTTTTATTGTGAATAGCCGGTATTCAGTGTAAATTATTGATATTCACTGTGGATCGCTAATATTTAGTGTGGATTGCCGATATTCACTATGAATCACCAATATTCACTGTGGATAGTTGATATTTCCATTAGATCGTAGATATTTATTATGGGATACTGGTCCGACGAAAATAATCATAACTCTCTTGTTACATGTCTGATTTGAGTGATCTTGTGCTCCTTGAAAAGGTAATTTGATGAAATTTTAAATAACTTTAAAATAATATCAATTTAACATAATTTTTTCCCTTAAAAGTAGGCCCAAATTTCATCATTCCCTATATGATCACTGATATTCGCTATGGAGTATCGATCCGACGAAAATGATCATAACTCCCTTATTACATGTTCGATTTAGGTGATCTTATGCTTATTGGGAAAGTAATTTGATTAAATTTCAAATGGATTTTGAATTATCTCATTTTAATATCATTTTATTGTTCAAAAGTGGACCCAAAGTTCATCATTTACTATTGGGTATCGGTCCGACAAAAACAACCATAACTCTTTTGTTACATGTTCAATTTAGGTGATCTCATACTTATTGAAAAGGTAATTTGATGAAAATTTAAATGGATTTAGAATCATATCATTTATAAATCATTTGATTACCCAAGAGTCAGTTCAAATTTCATTATTTATTGTAGAAAAAATTAGACATGTAACGAGAGAGTTATGACCGTTTGAAAGTTCATCAAATTATATTTATAATCAAATAGCATTCAAATGATGTGATTACAAATCCATTTAAAATTTTATCAAATTACCTTTACAACGAGTATAATATCACTCAAATTGGACATGTAATGAGGGAGTCATAATCGTTTTTGTCAGATCAATACTCTACAATAAATTATGAATATTGGGCACACTTTCGGACAATTAAATGGTGTTAAAATGATATCATTATAAATCCATTTGAATTCCAATAAATTACCTTCCAACGAGCATAAGATCAACAAAATTGGGCATATAACGAGAAAGTTATGGCCGTTTTCGTCAAACAGGAACCTCATAGTGAATATTAGCCATGCCATAGTGAATGATAAACTTTAGGCCCATTTTTGGACAATCAAATGCTGTCAAAATAAAATGATTCAAAATCCATTTAAAATTTTATCAAAGTACCCTTCCAACAAGTATAAAATCACCAAAACCAAACATATAACGATAGATTTATGACCGTTCTCATCAATCTGGTATCCCATAATGAATATATGTGATCCACGGTAAAAATATCAATGATTTACAGTGAATATTGGTGATCCACACTAAATATCAGCGATTCATAGGGCTTGTTTGGCCAGGTGAATCTCATGGGATTAGGAGGGATGGGATGGATTTTAAGGTAATGATGGTGGTGTCAATGGATTGGTTTAAGCTCCAAGGGATTGCTATATCCCAAGACAAGTTCACTAGGTCTGTTTGGCACGCCCGACATATCCTAGGATTTGACCTTCCAATCCATCCAACCAAGGGATGGGATCAATTTTAAGGTAATGATGGTGATGTCAGTGGATTGTTTTAAGATCCATGGGCTTGCTTATATCCTGGGACAAGTTCACGTGGTCTGTTTGGCTCGTTATGCATATCCTGGGATATCGCAATCCCATCCCTCATAATACCATGGGATTAGTCTGGCCAAAAAGGCCTATAGTGAATATCGATGATTTACACCAAATATCAACGATCCACAATGAAAATATTGACGATTCATAATGAATATGGGTGATCCACGATAAATATCAATGATCCACTATATAACATTCATCTATTACATCATACTTTCATCTTAGCATTCTTCCATTATAAATATCTATCCATTCCATTGTTAATCACGTTTATCCATTATAATATTATTCTATTACAAAATTCATGTATTATAGCATTATTTTATTACAAAATTAATCAATTACAGCATCATTCCATTATAAATATTCATCGATTGCAGTATTCTTCCACCTCTTATTCCCTCTCTCAAACTCTCACCAATCATATCAAATAAAATTTTTTTAAAAAATAACTATAAAATATATCAATGAATGAAGAATGAAGAAAAATGGAGTACAAAAACCATCCTCTCCTCCCAAAAAACAACAAAGAAGAAAGAAACAACCAAATGACTCTTGTACGAAAGGGCCATATGTTTTGAATCCATCCACATCTTATGTGGGATCCATTGGATAGTCTTGAAACAAATCCATGTAGGATCCACTGGGTCGTCTTGAAACAAATCCATCCCATCCACATCTTATGTGGGATCCATTAGGTTGTCTTGAAACAAGTTCATCCCATCCACATGTAAGGGTTTTAATTCCATGTTGTCACCCCAAGTTTAAGAGAAAAACTTATTATAAATGAACTATACAGGAGAAAATAGTTTATAATTAATGCAAAATGTTAGCATAATTATATACTATAAATAGCTTCAAACATAGAATTGAAAAAACCTTTCCATCGGTTCATTGCTATTTGAGTCAAATAAATAAATCAAATTGGCCGAGGGACAAGCTGGATTTTAGTTTTGGAAGGGCCAGCGCTGTATATGAGCATCAAGCATTTTTGTTCTCCAAAGAGTGAAAAAGTAGGTTATAAGGATTACAATTTCGGTTATAAGGATTACAATTTCTTATTATTGGTTTGTACGGGATACTGCCACAACCATGTCACCTTACGGGGTCACATGGACAAATAACCCGTTGTCCTACGGCAGTGGTAGCATATTCCAAAGCTTCGTTCAAACAAGCAAAGCATATTCATTTCAACGCTAACCCGCCAATACAGAGAGCAAAAGAGAGGAGAGAGAAAGACCGTTACTTGCACGTAAAAACCCCATTCTGCCCTAAAATTTCCAAAAAAACCCTCCACCGAAATCGAAGCAGATCGTTATAGATATTAGAAACAGTCTTCTTCTTCACATTCCTCTCTCTCTGCTGTATTGTCTTCTCTTCTTCGATCTTGAAAGAAAGGGACTGAAATTCAAAGAGAAAAAGCTCGATCGATCGTTAGGTAGGCCGGTGGATGGATGGCGTTACAGCTTCTTCGTCATCATCATCAATGGACAGCCACGTGGCGAGCTCTGCTTCGTCTTCCATATTCCGGAATTTCCCTCTCTTCTCAGCTCTTTCCGCTTTTATCCTCGCTCAAGGCATCAAGTTCTTTACTACTTGGTATCTCTCTCTCTCCCTCTATGCCTTCTGTAATTTTCGATTCTTTCATTTGAGTAGAAACCAGATCTGGAATTGTTTTATGAGGTACTACATAGACCGTTAATATGATGGGCCTCACTGTAATGACCGCACACCAACGATCTCGACGAAGATCTTGTTTGTTTTAGTTCCAAATAGAAAATCACTTTAATTCATGCATTGTACTTCATCGTCTGATATTGCAATGGTGTTTTTGTTCAGCCTAGTGATCGTGCAGGTGGGCCCACCTTTTCATGATCGAAATTGTTAGCTGGAGGGCCCCATTACAGATGAGTTGTGCCAGAAAATTCTCTTGCTGGGTGATCTTTCACATCCAATTTGGTCCCTGCAAATGGATGGTCTGGGCAACATTCAGCATTAATTGGGGAAGAAAAGCCAACGGTTGTGGGGCTATGATTCGCTGGACAAGGGAGGTTTTTGGGTACTACCCATTTATTTTGAGGCCCACCAAATAAATAATAGTCTGGATCACATAGAGTTTACTCGGGACAAGGGAAGTGGAAAAAGTGAGGTACTTGGATGGGCCTCTTATTTATAAGTATTATATAAAAAGATCAAATTGCCTTGCTTAACCAGGGGTAAATCAGTAATGGGAAAAATAGCTAAGAAAAATACATGAAAAAAAGCACTTTTCTTTCCTGACACTCCCCCAAAATTGGTGCTTGGAAATGCCTTGGTGGACCTCTCTGCAAATTGATCCTTGTACTGAAAAGAGTGGATGTCTATTGCGTAGTAATCTTCTCATGTATAAAAAGTGGCAGTTTACTTCTGTGTTTGGTGTGTTCATTATAGACTAGATTGAAAGAAATATAGATCATAGCTTGATTATCACATCCCACCTTCTCTAGAACTGAACAACAGAAACCTAATTCCGTCATCAGTTTCTTTTGCCAGATTATGCACAATATCCCGAATTCTACTTTAGCACCAGAGCTTGCAACAACATACGATTTCTTGCTCTTCCACATAACAAGAGTATCTCCTAGATATGTACATAGCCAAAAGTGGATACATGATCTCTAGAGCTGGCTCAATCAACATCTGAATACCCCCACTTAATGCAAATGAATATTCTTGGAGTACTAAAGACTGCATGAGCCACGCTACGCACTTCACACTTGGTAACTCTTGCACAGACAGCGACGTGGGTGGAACTTTCCACACTACGTACCTCGTGCTAAGTAACTCTTGCACAGAGAGCAACATGGGTGGAACTTTCGTGAGATCCACCCTATCCATTAGGTATGCTTCATCATGCTTACCTTGGGACACAAAAATCATGGCCATCTAGAACTTGAGTAGGCCACACCTGAGGAGAAAGTTGGGAGAGGATGCCCACCATTGGTTTTGTGTAGGGCCTACTGTGGTGTTTATAGCCATCCAATCCATTCATTTGATGTTCTTCATTAGGATGAAAGAATTACCCAAAAATTACAGTATTCCAAAACTTAGGTACGCCATATCACGTGAATTTGAAGGTTTTTAGGTATATGGGGTGGCCCACCTGAGTGTTGAATCAGTTTGTTTTTTGGATCAAGGATAAACAAGGGTTGATGCACTTAATGTGCTTGATGGATTTCACGCATGTTAAGTTGTTTCCCCCAAGTTAGAGCAGTGTTCAAAGTATTGGTATTGTTACAAGTTTCGATGGTTGGGGATACAGAAATATCGCCGATAATATCATTGATGGCCAGAAATGCAGGGAAACATAGGGAAAACAATATAATTTTTTAGTGAAACTTCAGGAGATGCTAAAATACACATCTTTGCATATTTAGGAATTAAAAAAATTACAAAAAGAATGCATACGCAATAAGTTCCCACTGAATGGGGGCCTAAAAACATGTGCTGTTGTATGAAATTAGTCCAACCAACCTATCTATCCATCCAACCATCCAACCTTTCATCCAAACATCCATTGATATTTCAAAATATTGACAACACACGATATTTCGCCAAGAAATAGTCAACAACCAGATATGAAATGAAAGATTGTGGTCTCGATATCACCCATGTTGCGATAATGATAATATCATGATATTATCGTCGACAAATTAAACACTGTATACAACTATGCGCCTGTAAAAAAATTGAAATGGAAATTTTTTAATAAACAAAATTTTGGTGATATCGATACGTAGGTGATATTATCAAAATATCACCAATAATTGGCAATACAAGTGACACTTGGAATTTACACGGTCCAAATATTGGCGATACATTGGCGTTATCGATATATTGGCAATACAAGTGACACCTGAAATTTGCATAGTTGAAAATATTGGCAATACATTGGCAATATCGATACCCATTTAACACGCTATAATCTCCCGCCTGTGATTTTTTTAATAGGATTGTCATTTTGTCCTCCATAGCCTTACTCTTGGAAGGATGGGTAATTGTTCTCATTGATTTCCTTGGGATAGAACAAAAAATAAGGGGCAAATGAAGAAGATGAAGTATGGTGAGAGAATAATTTACAAAGAGGATAATTGGTGCAATTGCGAGTAGCCTTACATGAAGCAATGGGTAAATTAATATCGATGGTATTAGGAGAAGATGGGACGCCACATACGAGTATAGAAGTGATAACCGGGGACTTTGAAGATGTTTGGTCAAGTGTGGCTGAGGATTCTGGTAGGAACATTGATTTCCTTGTCTTTGTTTGTCATGTTAACATGTGTAAGGCTGTCATGCGCTAGGAAAATTCAATACTTTTGAGTGGGATTAGTGCTTTTATGCGCTGCACTACTTTTGGAAGGAAGAGTGATTTAAGGTAGGTGGAAATTTGTAGGAAGTAGTGTTGTTAAAGGCACTAGGCACACTTGCATGTGGAATGCCTGAAACACTTTAAAGTGTGACCTAGATGGATGCGTAGAGATTCTGGGTGTGTTCTAAATGTATTTTATATCATATATATTGTAAATGAAAGTCACCGTGTGTACATGTTCTTGAAGTACCATACCAAGGATTTTTGTCACTTATTTTGTTCTTTATCTTTTGTAATATTTGGTTTCTATTTTTGTAAACATTTCTGATCATAAATAAAAATATTGAGTGGGAGAGGGCATCTCTCTCTCCCCCACCCCCTCTCTCTCCTCTAATATCATGAAATAACATGGTATCATGGATCCTTGAGTAAGTTCCTTCTTTCTTCCTCTCAAAACTTGTCTCCTCTTCCTCTCTCAATTTTCTTTTATTTCTTTGCTTTGAGAGTCCACTAATCAAATATGATGGACCTCGACCCTTGAGGTCCTTTTCTTCTTTTGACGATGAAAAGGGATCACAACCCTATTATCATCATCTAAGGGCTTAAAGGGACCCATTTAGTAGCCTTAATTGTTCTGACATCCATCTGTGTTTGCAATAGGGTCCACGGACCCCACTTTCATCAAACATTCAACCCATCAGGGTCCACCTATGTCAGCAACAAGGTCCATGGACCAACCTACTTTCACTGGAAGACTTGTCTAGGTCCACCTGTGTTAGCAGCAAGGTCCAGGGACCTCACCAGCATCACCGGTAGACTATTAGGCTCCACCCACATTGGTAGTAGAACGACAAACCCAACTACCATCTCTAACAGATCTACCTGTGTCCACCTGCATCAGCGGTAGGACCTATATACCCCACTTACGTCATTGACAGATTAGTCTATGTCCATCTAGGTTGCTGGCGATATTTGCAGATTTCATTCTTCTCGATTGTCTCATTTGGGCCCATTAGTAGTGGCAGGCAAGTTCATGGATCCCAACACCATAGTCAACGAGCTCAATAAGGACATTGATATTTGCATCTATCCGAGTATTTTAGCATTTTTTTGAAGATAAAAAATGATCAGAAAGTCCATTTGACAGGGGTACACAATGATTATCCTAGTCTTTTGATAAATACCATCAAACTGGATGGCGAAAATTATCTAGGATGGTCATAATCCCGCCAAAATGTTTTCTGGAGCCAGAAGAAATGTGACGCCCCGTCACTGTGATCACATGTGGGTGGGACCTCAGGTTCTGGGCGAGCTACCAGTAGTTGGCAGGCTACTGTGTACCCAGTGAGAGGTGGAACCTTGTCCCATATCGGAAGAGTTGTCGGAAATTGTGATGGTTATATGTGGAGTTGTCACCCTATACTGTATGAGGCCTTTTGGGGGAGAACCCTGAGAACAAAATCGTGCGGGCTGTGCCCAGAGCGGACAATATTATACTATTGGGGTTGGCCGTTACAAATGGTATCAGAGCCGAGGACGGCTCTGCCCTCGGTGGGGAATATGAGGGTCTGGGCGAGCTACCAGTGGCTGGCAGGCTACTGTGTACCCAGTGAGAGGCAGATCCTTGTCCCACATCGGAAGATTTGTCGGAAGTTGTGATGGTTATATGTGGAGTTGTCACCCTATACTATATGAGACTTTTTGGGGGAGAACCCTGAGAACAAAACCGTGCGGACAATATCATACAGTGTGGGCGTGGGCTGTTACAAGAAAACTTAGATTTATAATGGGAAACAAGAAGGAACTGCCCATTGATGATCCGTCCCATGATGATTGGGAAAGTGAGAATATCATGCGATGTTTGTTGCACTCGATGCAACCAAATATCAGTCAAGAGTTATTGTTTGTAAGGATAACAAATGAGGTCTAGGATACATTTGCCAAGACATACTTAGTGCAAGACGGATGGCCTAAACTAGGATGATGCAAATAAATTAATTAATGGATTACCATAGCAAAACAAAGCATAAAATAAAGCCAATCTACCACAAATTTAGAGAAATCAAATATTCAATTAAGCTCAAGTTCAAGACCACATCACAATCCTGCAAAATATATCCTTAAGGCTATTGATCGGACATGGTCCAATGGAAGGTAGGCTTTCCATCTAGCATAGGATTCAAGGATTCAATTGCGCTTTGCTAGGGTTTGAATGGATCAGGGTTTGGAAATCAAGAAATTGGGAATTTATAGTTTTATATAAGGCGAGGGTTAGGGTTAGGGTTTTATGAAATAGAGAAGAAGAGAGAGAATCAATGAGTGGGAGATTGTTCGGCTGTATGGATAGGTCCGTGCAGTGTATGTGCATGCCCATACAGTCATATGGATGGTGTGGTGGGGCTGGGTCAGTTTGGTCGGTGATGAGTTGGATCGATGATGGTGGAGTTAGGGTTTGAGAAAGAAGAGAAAAAATATTCAATGGAAAAAGAAGGCTTCAGAAAGAGAGAAGAAAGAAATACCTTGATAAGAATAAGAAAGATAACTTTGAATCACTCCAATGGCTTCATACCAAATTCCATTCGCAAGAAGTTTTTTGGCTCAAAGGAAGTAATGTAGAGAAATTTCAGTTAGTATGTCCATCCTTTCAAGTCTCAAGTCTCAAACAAGTATATATAAGAAAACCTAAGCAAACCTTAAAGTCTAGAGCTATTCTTGACCGTCCAAATCTATTAATGGTCAAGTTCAAAATATAAATCTCTAATAACCTAAAATAAAATTGAAAAATAAAGCAAAAATAAAGATGTGCTACACGGCACAAGGATGATCTCCAACGTGCAACAGGTATGTCCACACATCCCACATGTGATCAATGGCCTGGATGAATGTGGTCCAATGTGTCCATGGCTTAGATGTGCAGACTAGAGTGTCCGTACACCTAAACCCGAGTTTCCTAACATGTCTAATGATTCAGATCACCAAACCGATGTGTCCAAGATATCCAATGGCATGGTCTAACATTTGTAACGTTCAGATGTGGTCCAGGTCAGATTGGGCGACGTCTAAACAGTCTAAAGATGTATCAACAATTCCAAATAAGCAACTCACATGCATCTTCCCAATGCAGAGTTTTAAAAAATGCACAATCATGCATGTGGGGTCATTAACGCGGCTAAGAATGGGCTCCATATAATGATCATCCAACCATAATGAAATTGGGGTTGGGGCCTCAACTCTTCTCCTCCGATAAACTCGTGTATGTGCTCGGATGCCCTCATCAGTACTTTTATGGACATGATTTGGCCCATATTTATCAATTTCACACAGAATTTTGATTTGGCCCATATTTATCAATTTCAGACAGAATTTTGATTTGGCCCATATTTATCAATTTCACACAGAATTTGCTTACCTTCAGTAGGACAAAAGACTGTTGAGGAATAGTTTGTGTGCCTATGTAAAAAATGGGAAGAGTTGGGACCATCATTAGGGTATTACACTCAAACCTGAAGTTGCCAAGAAACAAATGGGACAATTACGAAATTTCCATCCCGATTTTGAGCTACAGCGTGTTTAGGTTTGTGGGAGAGATTCCTTGCCCCCTTTAGAAAACCATATATACTTATATTTGGGGAGAGACTGGTTGTCGGGCAACCACTATTGGGAATAGTTCTGTTGCTTCAGAATGGTATGCGCGTTGTGGCAGTTGATGCTAAGCTATTCAAAGGACAAGGATAGGGGAAAGGATACAATCTTCCTACAGATAAGTTGAGATGCATTTACTGTGAGTAGATACAACACCTTTGAGAACAATGTTGGATCCTGACTACAAGTCTTCGCCCAAGAGAAATCCATTCAAAACCGAGGGGCAATATGACTACAGTTGTGGGGGAGCAAGGTTCCAGTGATCCTACTTTAAACAGTTTTACTCCAGATTATTCATGGGACAACGCCATCAGTGACCTTCAACATCAATTGCCAGCTCTTAAAGCTCCTCTTCCATCTGTTGCACCAGGGAGCAGTTATGTACATCTTCATCTGCCAATCACATCTCTCAGTCTACATCTACATCCTGGATTATTGATTTAGGAGAATCTGATCAAATGATGGGTATGAAGATTGGTTACCTCTCATATTCTTCCATGTCCATCAAATAGCAATACGAAACTTGCAGATGGGTCCTTATCTAAAGCCATTGGAAAGGGAACCTATTGTCTTTCAGACTCTGTCCATGCCCTCAGAAGTTCATGTCCCTTCTTCTCCTTTAAATTTGTTATGTTTCAGTGCCTTAACAAAGCAACTAATTTGTTATGTTATGTTTTATCCCTCTCGCTGTGCTATCCATGATCCAACAATGGAGAAGATGATTGGTGGTGGTTGTGAAACTTTTGGTCTTTATTTCCTTGATCCAGGGAGGGTTACCTCTACGTTGGTTTATGAGTCTATTACTAGCATAAGAATTGAGTGACCTTATGGCATACTTGATTAGATTAACTGTCCCTGAAATCTCTTCATTGGTTGTTTTCGAATAAGTTGGACAATATCCATAACTTTTAATGTGAAACATGTCAAATTGCGAAACATTGTCAAACCTCTTTTCCTATCAACTAAAATAAAAGCACTAGTTCCTTCTATCTTATTCACTTTGATGTGTGCAGCGTCTCTGTTTGGTTTCAGATATTTTATTCATCATTGATTACTATTCTAAATATATGTGGATTCACCTCATAAAAATAGGGATAAAGTTCCTATTCTCACTAAGGTTTTCATAAGATGGTTTCAAGCCAATATGATGCCAGGATAAAATAATTTTGTTTCAATGATGCCCGGGAATACCTACATGATTTGCAGAATAGTTTCTGGAGCATGGCATAGAATTCCAGTCATCATGTCCTTGCAACCTGCAACAAATTAACACTGCGGAATGAAAGATTAGAAGTAAGCAGATCCTTACTGTAGGAATGTTTGTACCCAAGTCTTATTGGGATGAGGCTTTCATGGCAACCTATGTGATCAATAAGATTCTTACCAAGATTCTTGAAGGTAATTATCCTTTAAAAAATTCAAACTTGCTCTTTTTTCTACACCTCCTAAGGTATTTGTATGTGTGTTCCTCATTCATATGCTTGATTTGAACCCCAATAAGTTGGTCTTCAATCCATGAAATGTGTGCTCTTAGGATATTTGAACTCCCCAAAAGGGTTATAAGTCCTATTGCCTTGTGAATAAAAAATGGTATATTCCAGAAGATGTTACCTTTTTTGAAAATGTACCTTATTTCTCTTCACAAAACAGTTATTCCTGCAACCTTTAATCTCCTGATCCTATTTTTCTTCCAGTAATTGTCCACAAAGGTAGGGCAAGAGCAAGGGTGGGAGGGCAACTCGGAATTAAAAAAATGTGCTTTCTCTTAATAAAGGTGGTGCAGGGAGGGAGTGATGTCCCTCCTTGCCTACCACTGTCTGTTTCTCACTTTCCTCTGGTGTCCCTTCCTCTAGTTGTCCCTCCCTCCCTCCTCTATCTCCCTCAACAGAAGTGGCACAGAGAGGGAGGTGGAAATGAAAAATAATGAACATGGGACTTTTTGTTACTGGCAATGTGAACCTTCCTATATGGTTGTGCGTTGGACCGAATTTTCATTTCATGTATTTGAGCATTGCATATTTCCTCCATACTGTTTGAAAACAACATACAGTTGAGAAAGTTCACTTTTTTTTATAGTAGTTCTATGTTGTAGAGAAGTGTCTGAAAGCATGTAGATGTAATTACAACGACTCAGGGAAGAATTTGGATAAACACAGTTGTTATATCTCTCTCTTGTAAATGCTTAGAAATCATTTGAGTATATTAAAAAAATGCCTAGTTGTTTTTCTCCACCTTCGGGTGAAGTTAAAGTGGTAACTGAGTCCCTACAGAAAACTTGATTGACTATCCAAGAAACTCATTAGGCTTGGACCCAAACTGACAAAGTTTTGAGTTTATTTGGAATCAAACTCTGTTTGAGTTTGGGTTGAGTTTTAAGTTTTGAACCTTGCTGCTGATATAGTCCGGATGAGTACTTATATGGTGAGTAGATATATGTAGCACATGTTGGAGATGTCAAATTCTCTGTGTTTTACTTGCATATGCAAATTTAGTACCCTTAATGACATCGTGGCGGGGCCCACGGAGCCCAACCTTACCATAACTTATGGTAAGGTTGACCTTATAGGAACACAATTCTGTAGTGGTGGTTGCTCTAGCATGACCTTATCTCAATGGATTGATGCAAATTTTCTACCGCGTGTACATTCCCATAATGATGGTGCTTTTCTAAAATCAAACTTTGTTCAGCATCTTGGACTAGCCATCCTTTAGAATGTATTGTTAAAAGATCATCAATTCCTAATGAAATGGATGTAGCAGTGGCTTGCTGAAACCTAGAGTCTTTACTTGATATGACCAACAACAAGAAAAATAAATGCAATAGCTAAATGATGGTGATCAATATCGGTTAGCCATAAACTTTGCATTTGTGGATGGAATCCCCCGAGCAGGGTTAGAATGGCATTTCCCAGTCCTTGGGAGGTACCAAATAAATGACTGGAATTGGGGTTTTGGGCATAAATATTCCACTAACCTGTAAAAAGTGGGCCCAACTGGTGATACAGTAGTACATCTAAGAAATTATTCTATCTGACGTACTCCCCCCTTGATCCGGGGATAGCGACTTGAGCTAAATGTCCTGTCCAAACACAAACTATAGCCAATTAACAAGCCTAAGTCAATACTTCATTATTAGCCGATTTTATTTTAGTGGTGTTTGCTCTAGCCATAGGAAATGATCACACATAGTTGACTCCATATAGCTTACCATACAATCAAGCTATGCAGGCCCCACCATGATGCATGCATCATATCCAGCCCATCCGTATGTCCCATGATTTTAGGCCTAGGGCCCAAAATGGGCCAATCCATGAATCAGGTGGCCCATAGCATAGGGAAACAGTTGGGAGGGGACACCCACCCTTGCTTTACATTGCAGCCCACTCTTGAGTTGCAAAATGACATGATTTTTGGTGTGACCCTTCTTCCAGGCAAGATGAAGGGGCTGAATGGCTCAGATTTTGTATCCACAGCATGGGGGGTGGGGGGGGGGGGGGTACCAATGTGGGTGTCCCCCTCCTAACTGTTTCCCTTGGCATGCCCCACCTGATTCATGGACTGACCTGATTTTTTGGGGTCTGTGGTCAGCATGATGGCTCAGCTTAGGTAACATGTATACATCACGGTGGAGCCCACAGAGCTTGACTGCATGGTTACCATGCAGTCAACTCTGTCTCTCTCTCTCTCTCTCTCTCTACTGCAGTGCTGGTTACTCTAGCCATGGGTACGGACTATAGCCAAGTGACGAGCCTAAGTCACTAGTACTTCATTACTTCCTAGTTCTTACAAAATCTGATGTCTAGAATGTCAGAAAAAAAGGTTGCAAATTCTGAATTATATTCGTCAACTACATTTGTTGGCTTGCCCAATTTATGATGATCAGTGAAAAACTGAAGGATCATTCTAAGATTTTCTTGGTGTGCATTTTCTATACATCATTGCACTTTACAAAATTAGTTTATGTTTCGAGGTGCTTCTCCTAAATAATAACCTTCTTAAATTTATTACTACTATTATTATTTAAAATAGATTCTCCTAAGAATCATAATTGTTTTAGATTTGCAGGTATAAGGAAAGGCGTTGGGATGCTAAGCAACTAATTGGATCGGGAGGGATGCCATCATCCCATTCAGCCACAGTTTCTGCTCTTGCCATTGCTATTGGATTCCAGGATGGGTTTGGAGGATCGTTGTTTTCCATCGCAGCAATCTTTGCATGTGTTGTACGCCCTTTCACTTTGTCTCAAACAGAAACCCTAATTTCACAATTGCATACTTCTTCCCTGCACCTTTGAAAATTTATGGTTGATTTTTTTTTTTTAGCAAGTTTTTCTCTTAATTGAAGGTCTCCCTTAAAACATCACGAGTCATTCTTTCTAGAAGCTCTCTAATTGAATAAATTAGGATTTCTACGAAGTTGTGTTTAGCATTTAATACTAACACTGTTAAATGTTAGATGTTAAAATCATCCCACGTGTGGGCTCTATGGGCTGTTAGGCCTAATGTACAAGTTTGGGTAGAGTTTTAGGCCCATTATTATGTCTCTCTTTAAGTTACTTAAGCAAGGGGGTAGCATTGTAATTTCAACATTTCAAGTGAAAGCCCTAATAAGACAAGAGTGGGGATGTGTGGGGGCTGAGAAGTCGAGCCGTTCCACTCTTCTCTCCTCTCTCTTCTTCCTTTCTCTTGATTATCATGTTTCACACAATTTCACATGGTATTAGAGCTAATCTGTGCGTGATTCAGGTCCTAAATCTCCTCAATTCAAAACTTCAGTCTTTTGCAATCTCCGAAGGGAAATCATAAACGAAAGCATAAGAAGAAGAATATTCTATGTTTCGTTTATGGAAAGCTTCGACACTTTGTTGACCAGTGCCCTGACAGGAAGATAGTAATTCCCATGACCCTATCACTGTGCAGTGATTTTGTTTGCTTCAAAATCCTAATCGTTGACACATCATCCCTTGGATGGATATTAGATTTAGGTGCAAGAAAGCTTTGATAAAGGATAGGGGAGGCTTTGACTTTTTTCAGCCAATTGCCATTGGAAGCAACAAGTTGTACATGGGAAACAACGCGTCAAAAGACATGCATGGAGTTGGTATGTATTGACTTCAAACTCGCATGGGACAGTCGTTGATTCTCAAGGATGCTTTGTTTGCTCCAGGCATGAAGAAGAATCTCGTTACAATCTCTTGGCTTGTTGGAGAAGGTTTTACGGGAATAATGTCTATTAGGAAAAACAATGTTTTCATTGTATGGAGCAATTTATATGGAGTCTTGTTTATTTTGGGTGTTACCACCTTTGTTCCTTCATCTACGTAATTAAATTATATTGGTTTAACTGATGCATCCATCATTTTCGAATCCATTAAATGCATGCTAGGTTAGGTCATATTGGTAAAGATTGCATGACTCAATTAGCCGAGGAGGGTTTATGGGGTTCTTTAACCAAAATAAACCTATCTTTATGTGAGTTAACCAAAATATACATATCTTTATGTGAGTACTGTGTATCAGACAAGGTTACCAGATAACCCTTCCTCAAGATTGCTAAGGCACAAAGGCTTCTACATATTATTCACACTGGCATCTGTGGTCCTATGAATGTATTTTCCTGGACTGGTTGTCAATACTCCCTCACATTCATAGATGATTACTCTCGATATAGATATGGATATCTCATAAATTGAAAGCACTTGATTGTTTTTAGCAGTATAAAGATGAAGTTGAAAATCAACTAGGCCAAAAGATTAGAAGTTCTTAGATTTGATAGAGGTGGAGACTAATTTAAAATATTCAAAGCCTTTTGCGTAAGTGTTGGTATCATTCAGTAGTACACAATGCCTCATACTTATCAATAGAATAGAGAATCAAAGTGAAGGAACAAGATTCTTCTTGACATTGTTAGATCAACGATGGCGCATGCCAATTTCTCCACCACCTTTTGGGAGACACGATTCTTATAACTGTCTATGTGCCGAATCGAGTCCCTTCTGATTCAGTCTTCAAAACTCCTTATGAGTTATGGATTGGTAGGAAGCCAAAAATGTTCTCTAGGTAACTTGTGCCCGTGGGAATCTTTGGGTCATGTGATTGTTCCTGCTGATAATCTATGTAAATTAGATAGCAAACATATGTTATTGTACATGAGGACTATGGAGGCTAGATTGAGATTGAATCCCATGATGCGACTATTTTTGAGGATAAATTCCTAAGCAGAAAGAAGCAAAAACTTGATTTGAGTTTTATGAAATGCTTAATGCAATTCAAAATAGTGGGAGCATTCCTCCAATTGTTGATGAAAGTGGGAACATTTTTTCTTGTTGAACCTGAATTGCAATGAAGCACGGGAGGAAGGATTCCTCGAAGATTCTTTGAATTTGAGAGAATTTTTTTCGCTTGCATTGTTATTAATGATGATGAACTTGCTTCTTATCAGGAAGCATTAGCTTCTCCTAATCCTACTAAATGGTCTGTCGTAATGAAAGATAAAATCGCTCCCATGGTGAAGAATCATGTCTAGGAACTTGTTGATCTGCCACCTAGTCATAAGGCGATGAGAAACAAGTGGGTACTAAAACTTAAAAGGAAGGCAGATGGCACGATGTACAAGTTCAAAGCTTGTTTAGTAGCTAAGTGTTTACCTAAATTGAAGGCGTTGATTACGATGATATTTTCTCACTAATTGAAATTGTCTTCAATTTGCATGATCTTAGCTGTCTTTGCTTGCTTGGACCTCGAGTTTTATTAGATGGATGTAAATACTGCATTCCTCAATGGTGACCTAGACAAGGAAATCTATATGCAATATAAAGAAAATCCTCATAAAGTTATGAACTCTTAAAATTTATTTTTGGGCTGAAATGGTCTTCAAGGTAGCGAGCGGTAAATGAGATTCCACATGGCAATTTCCTTATTCAATTTCACAATGAGTGAGGAGGATGGTTGTGGGTATATTAGGTGGTTTGGGAGATCTTTCATAATATTGTCCCTGTATGTTGACAACATTCTCTTAGCCGGCAATGACATGGAATTGTTGTAGTTGAAAAAGGTTGGTTCTCCTCAAACTTCGAGATGAAAAATCTTGGAGAAGCTAACTTCATCTTAGAAGTTAAGATTATCATAGATCGTTTTAAGAGATTATTAGGTCTTTCTTAAGCATCTTACGTCCAGAAGATTTTAGAACAATTCATAATGCATAACTCCAAACCCGCCAAAACTCTAATGGATAGAAATGTTTGGCTTGGTATGATATTGTCTCCCCGGACTGATACAAATGTTTTCTGTATCATTATTGCATAATGTATCACACCCTTGGGATACAGATACATATCGGTTATCGCACGGGATATATCAGTTTTATCGCATAATTCATCATTGTTGTTGGGAAACATGGGAAAACATCAGGAAATTGGTCGAATTTTTCAACGAAACTTCAGGGATTGTTAAAAAGACACCAATATACACTGGAAATAAAAAATTCACCAAAAAAAATGCACATAATAGGTTTCCTTTGTATATGGTCCTAATCTATGTGTTTTCTGATTGAACTAATGTAACCAATGTTTTTAATATCTTGCGATATCACCAACATATCCCACGATACATCTATTACCCAGCTGGGCGATATGAAACCCAACTTTAATATCCATTTTTCGTGGTGTCATGCATTATATTTATACTCCCCCTATATAAATTCTTAATGTATTGTGCGATATACTGAGTACGATATCAAAAGGGGTAACTAGAAACTGACGTTGTTTTGTGTAGAAAATCCTTAAAAATTCACAAAAATCGATTAAAAAAATTTATTCCCAATATATTGTAAGGTGATTTCGACCAGTCCACACTAGTTTATTGGAAGAAAATCTTCAAAATTTCTCCAAAATCGTGATTGGAAGCTTCTTGGAGTTGGATTCTAAAATGTGCGTATTTTTAGTTTTGATTCATTTTTTCGTATTTATATGTTATAAATATTATCAAATGGTAAAAAAATTCATGATTCTTCATGTTTTGCATGAAAAATTATGGATTTAGAGCTTTGATTTCGAGATTTGGGGAGATGGGTTGAGTTTCAAAAAATTAGAAAAAAAGAAGATTTTTTTTCAAAAATTTCCAAATTGGTTGCAATCTTAGTGTCCAAACATGAAATCAAACATGTATATAACTTGATCCACACATTTTTGCCAATTCGAGGAATTAAAAAAATATTTTTAATTAAAAATAATTAAAAATGTTATAATATATATATATATATATATATTTCAAAATCCACCGGTATATTTCTAGTTTTCTACTTCTTCTTTTGCTTTTGAATGTAATGCTTGTGTTTTCATTCATATCTTCATACATTTATAAATTTTATTTATTGACTTTGAATATAGTTGCATCCAATGTTCTCAATATCAGTATCGTGTTACGTATCGCATACTTAGGATACAGATACGTATCGGTTATCGCATGGGATATATCTTTTGTATTGGGTAATTTATCGCACTTTTTTGCAAACATGGGGAAACATTGAGAAATTGGTTGAATTTTTTAATGAAACTTCGGGGATTGTTAAAAAAAAGACTTTAATACACACTTTTAAATCATAACATCTAAAAAAAGTGCACATAATAGGTTTCCTTTGTATAGGGTCTTAAGCTATGCACTGTTTGACTGAACTAATGCAACTATATTCAAATAGAATTCATAACATTTATAAATGTAAAAAGGCATGTATGAAAACATAACCAATTCATTGAAAAGCAAAAGAAGTAGAAATTGAGAAATATACTTATGAATAATGTGACTAGCTGTAGCTTAGACCTACATAGAGCTACGCGGTGGCTAGTAATCATACCGCTGGCCATATCTCTACCCGTATGAGAAAATGAACTCCTGACCATAGTAAAAAAATGATGATCCGTAACTGCTGGAGTTTCTCTCCGTATACCCACTTGCTCCATATCCACACCCATACTGTGGCATAGAACTCGAGCTACTCTACTGTGCCTGTGATCCATATTCATGTTGTGGCGTGGAACTCAGGCTCCCCTCCCTTGTCCGTGATCTAGATCTAGAGCCTTTGATACCCCCAAGACCGTGCGCGTCCCTCATGGATATCGCCAGTAACCGCTCTAATTCTGTTAGCTACTCGATCTTCTTCTTTTTTAGTAGCTTCTTAAGCATGTATGCTTTGTTAATGATCGTGGTTCATCTAGACAAGAATCATGGTCAGTATCCTAGGTGGCATGATTAAAATCCATTCCCCCGATGAATGGGCTAAGATGCCTCTTAGACTCGCTCTTGCCGCCAACATCCCTGTCGCCATCATCACCATCATCGTTACTGTCACCAGAGTCACCATCACTCACATCATCATCGCCGTCATAGCCATCACTGGACCCGCCCCCTGCATACTGTCTCGGTCTCGGTGTCGGATAATGTCTCCTTGTCATGTGTCTTGTGTGATAGTGATTGCCGTGGGTTGCCCTCTGGACTCCTTATCAATGGGTTGAAAACCTCACAAGAAGATCTCTGCTGCTCTACATGAGTGTCAATATCAATATGTCGTTTCGTTGCCTCTGCCACTACACGTGGCTTCAGTCGCCCATTCGAAGTATCCAAGTCATCCGACTTAACCCACTGGTAAAGTGGGTCCTCATCGTCCTTAACATATGCATGTTGTCCGACCGCCATCAGGTCTAGTGTGTCCTCCCGTGCCTTTCTTCTTCCTTCGGCGCAGTGCAACCTTTCTTGTAGCTTCATCTTCTAGTGGTAATACACTACCTTATGAAGCCTCTCTTACCCTAACTTGTTGTGCTTATATGTTTGGATGAGGGAGAATGTGCTCTAATTTCTTTCACAGGGTGAAGAGGACACCATTTGCGCTAGCACATGGACAGTCAACCATTGGAAAACCTCGCAGTTAGTCCCATACATGGTCCACAATTCACCTGTGAATTATAATTTTCTTCATTAGTTTCAAATTTGTTAATAAAGGATCAAAATAAAAAATTACTCATCGATTGAGAAACGACTCCAAATGCAAGAAAATCTTGATTTTGATTTCAAGTATGAGTTTTTCTCCTAAATCCAAGCAAGGGATGGACGTGAATCCACCCACTAACAGGTTAGAAGAGAAATTCGAAGAAAAATGGAAAAAATCAATTTTTGAGAAGGGTAGCATGCGTTTCTTGTGAAGTATCGACGATATCTGTACTTTACAGGAAATGCATGCCGCCCTTCCCAAAAATCGATTTTTTCTATTTTTATTCGAATTTCTCTCTTTTAACTTGTTAGTGGGTGTATTCAGGTCCATACTTTGCTTGGATTTGGGAGAAAAACCCATAGTCAAAATCAAGATTTTCTTGCATTTGAGGTCATTTCTCATTCGATGAGTAATTTTTCATTTTGATCATTATTTAGCAAATTTGAAACTAACGAAAAAAAATTATAATTCACAGGCGAATGGTGGGCCATGTATGAGATTAATTGTGAGGTTTTCTAGTGGTTGACTGTCCGCGCGCTAGCGCAAGTGGTGTCTTCCTCACCCTGTGAAATGAATTGGAGCACATTCTCCCTCATCCACACAAATAAGTGCTCCAAATTGGAGTATGAGAGGCTTCAGAAGGTAGTGTATTACCATTAGAAGATGAAGCTACAAGAGAGGCTGCGCCGCGCCGAAGGAAGAAGAAAGGCACAAGGGGAGACACTAGACGTGATGGCGGTTGGACAACATGCATATGTTGAGGACGATGAGGACCCAATTTACCAGTGAGTTAGGTCAGATACTTCGGATGGGCAATCGAAGTTGCATGTGGTGGCGGAGGTAGCGAAACAATGGATTGATGTTGACGCTCATGTGGAGCAACAAAGATCTCATGATTAGGCTTTCAACCCATTGCCGAGGAGTCTGGAGGGCAGCCCGCGAAAATCATTATCACGCAGGACACGTGGCAATGAGACAATATCTGAGACGGAGAGTGATGCCGGGGAGAGAGGGATTTTGATCATGCTACCCAGAACACTGACCATGGTTCTCGTCCAGATGAACCATGACCCCGTCTTGTCATTAACAAAGCATACACGTGTAAGAAGCTACGGGAAAAGGAGAAGACCGAGTAACTGACATAATTAGAGGAGCGGTTACTGGTGATATCCATGAGGGACACGCACGGTTGTAGGAGTATCAAAGGCTCTAGATTTGGATGACGGATGAGGGAGGGGAGCTTGAGTTCTAGGACACAACATGCATATGGATCACAGACATAGGAGAGTAGCTCGAGTTCTGTGCCATAGTCTGGGTATGGATATGGAGCTAGTGGATATGCGGGGAGCGACTCTAGCATTTACGGCTCATCGTTTTTTGAATACGATCAAGAGTTTCACTTCCGCATACGGGCAACAATATGAATACCCAAAGCTCTATCCATGCCCATTCCAGATTCATATTAGCCATAGACTGTGACGATTACGTAATACCCACGGATGGGCATATTGGTTTAGTTCGGAGAGGATAAGTACCAGTGTTATGTTAGGGAGTATCTTAACTGGTACCATTTTACTATGACCTAGGCACAATACTGTCGATTTGTGGAGCAACAATACTATTCCTAGCTCCGTCGAGATGAAGACGTGATTACGAGCTGCCACACAACTCTATGTGGGTCTATGCCACAAACAATCACATAATTCATAGTTATATTTCTCAATTTCTACTTCTTCTTTTTCTTTTCAATGATTTTTATTTTTTTATTTTTTTTTTCCATTCATGTATTCTTACACATTTATAAATATTATGAATTCAATTTTAATATAGTTGCATTAGTTCAATCAGACAATGCATAGCTTAGGACCCTATATAAAGGAAACCTATTATATGCACTTTTTTTTTTTTTTTTCCACATGTTATGATTTAAAAGTGTGTATTAGAGTCTTTTTTTAATGATCCATGAAGTTTCATTTTAAAATTCAACCAATTTCTCAATGTTTCCCCATATTTCCCAAAAAGTGTGATAAATTACCCGATATGAACGATATATCCCGTGCAATAACCGATTTTGTATATGTATCCCCAGGGTGCGATATGTAACGCGATACCGATACTGCGAACATTGTGCACTACATAATCACATAGATCATTCCATAAAAACTGCCCAACCCTTAAGATATATCCTAATAGTCCACTCAAGTCAACATGTCAACATGTAGTGGTAGTGGATATCATCATCGGCATCATTTAAGCCTTGTCCCAACTAACTGGGGCCATTCCTCAGTTAAACCATAGGTCATAACTCTTTCTTAGTACCAAGGACCCTATCCTCCATCAAGGCCATATCCTCGGTTAAACCGTAGGTCAACAAATCTTTTCTTACTACCTCTACCTTCATCCTTTTGGGTCTTCCCCTTTTCCTTTTAGAGCCTTCTACGTAAACCAACTCACTCCTAATTGGTGCAGTTCTTGGTCTCCATTGCATATGTCCAAACTATCTATTTATTTTTCCTTATCTTATTACCTATTGGTGCTACTACGAAGTTCCCTTGAATCTATTCAATTCTAATCCTATCCTTTTCTTGACACTCATCCATCTCAACGTCCTCCTTTCAGCTACACTCATTCTATGAATATGTTATTCCTTGACTGCCCAATATTCTGTCCCATGAAGCATTGTTGGTCTTACAACTATCCTACAAAATTCCACTTCAATTTGATTGGGATGCGTGACGATCACATAAAACTCCATGGGCGCATCTCCATGTCATACACTCAACTCTAGTTCTATGTGCAACATCCTTCTCGTTTTCTCCACTCTCATGAATTATTGACCCCAGATAGGCAGAAATCTTAACTAAGTTGTTGTTTCCACTCCTGTTGTTACAATTGCATTCCATATACTTTGTTTTAGTTTGGCTGATTTTAAAACCTTTAGATTCAAAACCACATATTGTAGCTATGCTAATTTGTAATACCTAGCCAACACACATTCAAATTCTGGGACCGATCTCTTTAGAACCCAAAAGCATGAATGGCCCTAGTAAGATCACGATTTTTGCATCAATCACAATAAAAATGTTTCTTTGGGTACAAATAAATGAGAATGAAGCGGTAAATGACGAATTTTGTGGCTGTTCAGAGGAGGCCCTTATGGGGAGTTGGGAATGTTTATAATTTGGAAATGCAAGAAACCCTGTTTATCCAGCAAGTTAGAGCTAGAAATGGTTTGTTTCATTAGTTGGTTATCTTTCATCTATCTAGTTAGAGTTTGGGCTTTCTGTGAGTGACGGGAAGTTCACTTCCAAACAATGTTTTAAATAGCATGTAGCGTATAGCGTAGTGTTTGGCCCTCTATAGTGTGTAGCATAAGCTACACAATCCTTAATATTTTTAATTAAAATAATAGAAAATATGATAAAATTTATAAAATGCATAATTTCTATGAGTTTTTGACCACGAATCTGGATCATCAACCACTTATTTCCATGCAAAATCTCTCTCTCTCTCTCTCTGTCTTTAGACATTTCTAAGTGTGACTTCAAATTTTTTTTTTTTAATTTGAAACACTACAAATTCATGATATAGACCACAATTTGGATTGTCTGGATTTATCTAAGTGCTCTATCTATGATATGGACCACAATTTGGATGGTCTGGATAGTTTAATGTAGTGCCATGTTTCATTGGTACGAGTCATGACCATTTAAAAATAGGTGTTAAACTAAAATAGAAAAAACACTTAAAAAATGAGATTTCAAGTAGCTTATGCTATCCACGCTACACACTACGCTACGCTACGCTACGCTACGCTACGTGTAGCATACGCTACATGCGCTGTAGCTTACACTACCAGGGAATTACGCTACTTGCGTACGCCACGTTGCATTTTCGCTACGCTATGCTACATAGTGTACGCTGCACGTTATGCTACAGTGCTATTGAAAACACTGCTTCCAAAGTGGGCCGGGATTTATGTAATACTCTTATCTTATAATGAATATATATCGTTGATTTTCAAAAAAGTAAAAAAGGAAGAAAGAAAGAAATAAAGAAGAGCAGGTAAATGGCTTGTAAAGCCAAGCCACATCCTTGTCCAACAATTTCACAGGCTAGGCATTCTTCTTTCATTATGGGAAGCTTGGTGTCATTGTCTTCTTTCTTCATTAGTTAAAAACAAGTATGATGTGGGGAACTACAAGTTCCAATGTGCGCCCAAGTCTGTCCCAAAAGGCACTCTATTCACAGCTGAGTAGTTGAAGCAATGGAAGATTTCAAAACAGCCATGGAAGAAGTGCTGTACAACAGCTATGGAGGGCAAAAAGAAGGGCTGATGTCATCCCCAACATCACTGAATAGCTGACATCAGCAAGACATCAGGCTTGATCGTGAAAATGGCTTGTTTACCCAAGTCTTTGGAAGGCTTTACATAAATTTATTGAACTTCATGTGGGCCCCACTTATTGTTAGTATCTACATAGGGTTTGTGTATAAAGGAGTGTAGATTAGGGAGTTAGAAGGGCCAGGATTTACGTAATCAAGGGCTGAGATAAAGCCAGCTTAGGTTTTAGTTATATTGGCTTTATTTAGATACGATTGCCAATGCACTTGTTTTTTGGGACAATTGAAACTTCCTGTTATTGTTTCCTTTCGAGAGAGAAATGTGTGGAGCAATTTGGGGGGGGCGGGGGGGAGGGGGTGTTTAAAGCTCTGATTTCTGTATTGAATTTAGACATTCTCTCCTTTGTGGTCAGCCTAAGTCCAGTATGGTTTTTCTGTTTCTTTAATTTCTAAAATTCCGATGCGTGTTGAATTTTGATTGGGTTTCTAGAAAACTGCATCGTATAGCTGGAAGCCTGAAATCAGTTATACCTGCGGGCAAGGTATTCCATAAGGGTAACAGTGGCCATAACGGCCACTACCACTACCATTATGATAGGGGCTGTAATGGCCGTTGCCCTAGAATGGATCGTTACGGGCCAATTTTTCCTGTAATGGCCGTTATGGCCCTGTAACGTGTAATGGTTACCACTATTACTGTTACGTAATGGCCATTATAGCTGTTACATATAATGGCCGTTATGGCTGTTACATTACCATTTTTTAATACCTTGCTTGTGGGATTCACGTTGTCTTGCTGGAAATCGTGTTGGCCATTATGTAACTGTTTTTGAATACCTTGTGGGTATTCACATTATCTTGCTGGAAATTGTGGTCAGATTGCAGGGGTTGATTAATAGCTACTGAGTTTTCAATTAGTTACCAATTTTTGGGTAAAATTCGAGCAAATTATTAATTTGTTTTCTGAAAAACCTCTAGTATCAACTCTAGGGAAACCTTTGGAAACCTCTAGTTCCCTTGAATTGGGAAGAAGTATGCAACCAGTGGCGCAAGGAGGTGCGGGTTTTAGGAAGTTAGAGGAGATGAACCTAGCCTTGTTGGAAAAATGGGTTTGGAGGTCTGGGTTAGAGGGAGAAGCTAGATGGAGGGAGGTTATAGCTAGAAAGTATGGGGTAGAGGATGGGGGGTTGTTGACTAAAGCTTCATCTTTGTATTTGATTGTCTTTCTTGTGGAAAACTATTGCCTCCTCCAAAGTGAAAGTTTGGGATGGTATAGGCTTTATGATGCAGGACATGAAAATTAACTATGATATGCAAGATCTCAGGCTTTAGATCATACTAATTCCGAAACAATCACATAAAAAATTTCACATCCCATACAAAAGTTCAAACATTCAAGCAAGGGTAGGGCTGGATCTCTAAAAATTATTGACCAAACAATACTTAAAGGGAAGTAAATTCATCCACACATGCACAACAAACAGTCCCTAATCCAAGGGATTCACAGGTTTCGGTTCAGAGAACCTTATGATTAGAAAAAGGGGCAAACAAATTGAAAATAATGCAATCTAGGGTTAGATTTATGGATTTTGGGTGAAAGAGAGGAGAGAGACGAACCAGAGAAGAACGACATGTGTGGATAGCAACAATGGCCCAGACGCACGTACGTGTGATCCCGGCTGCACGTGTGTGGGGCCCACTATTCAGAAAATAGCCGGCTTGGCCCTGGTCAGCCAGGGGTGGACTCTAAAACCCCCAAATATCGGCTCGATCCGATGCACGGTTTGTGTGTGGTGCTTCGCCGAAATTTCAGCTCTCTTGCAGGGCCAGATTCTGGAAATCTGCTGTAGAGAGAAAAATTGCTTTAATAAAAGATGGATTTGAAGCGTAGATGATTGTAGGAAAAAAGAAATATGGATAGAAGAAGGTGGGGGCGAATCGGGATACATGAGGCTTCGCACCACAGTAATTAGCTCTTCGAAGAATGGAGGGCTTTGCACGTAATTAGGTTTTCATAACTCGGAAAGGAGCAGGAAAATGTAGAAATTTTATTAATCTTCAATGAATAAAAAAGACTACAAGGGATGCCTATTTATAATAAAATTCTATACCCCAAAACTCGCGCCATGTGCACAACCTATTACTTGGCGATGAAGTAATCAAAATAACAACTAATTAAAGTAATCTAAACTGTCCATGATACTCTTAATGACAATAATAAGCAAAACCTAAAATACGAGATTAATTAGACTAGTGGGCCATGATCATAAGAACCCATGGTGGGCTTTACATGGCTATCGGGTCCACTCCAACGAACTAAAACGCAGTCCTCTAACTAAGAGGCCCTCCCCGGACATCGTCATCGATCCAGATTGATGGTGGGGCCTTCCTCCGTGCGTGTGTGCGTAGGGGGGTGTGCATGTGCATGAGATGTCTCCATTAATTCTCCTCGGCTGCAAAGGTTTCACCACTGGCGAAACAAAACTCCTGAACCGCTCCGAGATGTAAGGATCAAGTCTTTGAAGCTCCTCCTTAGCGAGCCACGTACCGTTTGAAGCTGGATGTGACTTTCACTTCACTAAGAACTTCTGAAACCCGCCGTTCGACGTGGATATTATCTGATGGTCCAGAATATCCTCTATTTTCTCTCTAGGTGTGGGAATGGTAGGTATGAGAGGTAGAGGCTGGAAAGATGGGTCGGGATGGGTGGGTATGGGAGGTAGAGGCTGAGAAAATGGGTCGGGAAGGGTAGGTATGAGATGTAGTAGGTAGGAAGATGGGTCAGGATGGGTAGGTATGGGAGGTAGAGGTTGGAAAATGGGTCGGGAAGGGTACGTATGTGACGTAGAGGTTGGGAAGATGGGTCGGGAAGGGGTCATGGATCAAGAAAAAAGTCTGGAGAATCAGGATGGTTAGGTGATATGTTAGACAATGTATCAGTGGTCCCCTGAAATGCAACTAGATCTTCTACATTGAATCTAGAACTATCCCATGGAAGGTGGAAGATCTACCACATACGCATTGAGACCGTTTCGTTTTATAATTTTGAATGCTTTAGCGCTACGCGCGTGTAATTTACGAATGACTCCCTGAGGGTACCGCTTTGGCCTAATGCGGACCATCACAGAGTCTCTTACATTGAATTCATTGAAACGTTTATGTTGGTTTGTAGAAAGTGTGTAATGTTCATTACTAGTTATGATCTTCTGCCTGATTTCTTGATGCCATAAATGAATGTGATGCGCGAAAGACTCTGCAGACTCTGACGGCCTATGGGATAGTGACATAGGGACAAGATCAATAGGTTTCCTAGGTTTATAACCAGTAATGACTTCACAAGGACTCAAGACTTGTGGACCTATCGACATAACTATTAAACACAAACTCAGCTATAGGTAGCACGGTGTCCCATGTTCTGGTGTGCTTTATATCCCTCATAGGGGGAAACTCATCTGGTAGATCATCAGGAAAGACATCATGAAACTCATCCACTACCAGAATGGCCTCAGTGGGTAACTTTTCACTAGCATCTGGTGCACTCTCTAGCCACAAGGCCATACATGTTGTACCACTCAAAATAGTGGTCTTGATGTCCCTCACGGGGTGGGTGCACGAGTGCATGCTTATAACTGATTTCCTGGGCACCTCCATTCATTGGTCTATCCTCCTGGCCACTTGCCTGAGATTGGGCATCTTTCCCAACGGTGGGGTTAGTCCTGACGGAGGTCTCTAGTTGGGTAATGCGCACATCAAGTTGTTCAAAGCATTGGTCCATATTTTGTTCCAAGCGCTTACCCAAAGAGTCAAACTGCCGGGTCAGCTTGTTTAGTGGCTCTTGCAATTACTCCATGTTTAGTGTAGGGTGCAAGCCAAAACCACGACCCGAACGTGTGGGCATACAACCATTAACTCAACGAAAAGACCTCCTAATACAACTATATGTGTCTAAATGGGGCTAAATGGTCCTATGAGACTCTATATAAGGAAAACTGCAAACGCTACCAAAATTTAGCAATATAGCTGTCAAAATAAATCTGTTAACAAAAAATCCAGCAAAGAGATGCGGATTTTCTGATAGAAGAAAATTCAGCAGCTTATATCAGAAATTGTGGACCTCTAAACAACTCTATATGATGATGTTTAATGCATAATGGACACAAATAAACTAAACCCTAAACATGTAATGCATTCCCCTATAAAAACCCTAAGCTTTGATACCAAATTTGATGTAGGACATGAAAATTAACTATGATATGCAAGATCTCAAGCTTTAGATCATACTAATTCAGAAACAATCACATAAAAAATTTCACGTCCCACATAAAAGTTCAAACATTTAGGCGAAGGGAATCTATGCGGGTCTAGACCTTCACATGTTAGGGCTGGATCTCTAAAAATTATGGACCAAACGATACTCAAAGGGAAGTAAATTCATCCACACATGCACAACAATCAGTGCCTAATCCAAAAGATTCACAGGTTTCAGTTCAGAGAACCCTAGGATTAGAAAAAGAGGCAAACGAATTGAAAATAATGTAATCTAGGGTTAGATTTAGGGATTTTGGGTGAAAGAGGAGTGAAAGAGAGGAGAGAGATGAACCAGAGAAGTACCGCACGTGTAGACAACAGCAATGGCCCACACGCATGTGCGTGTGATCCCGGCCGCATGTGTGTGGAGCGGGGCCCACTATTTAGAAAATGGCTAGCTTGGCCCTGGTCGGCCAATGGTGGACTCCAAAATCCCAAATGTCAGCTCGATCTGCTGCACAGTTTGTGCGTGGTGCTCCGCCAAAGTTTCAGCCCTCCTGCAAGGCCAGATTCTGGAAATCTACTCTAGAGAGAAAAACTGCTGCAATAAAAGATGGATTTGAAGCGTAGATGATTGTAGGAAAAAAGAAATATGGATGGAAGAAGGTGGTGGCGAATCGAGATAGATGTGGCTTCGCATCACAGTAGTTAGCCCTTCGAAAAAGGGAGGGCTTTGCACTCAATTAGGTTTTCATAACTCGGAAAGGAGAAGGAAAACGCAGAAATTTTATTAATCTTCAATGAATAAAAAAAGACTACAAGGGGTGCTTAGTTATAATAAAACCGTATACCCCAAAACTCGCGTCATGTGCACAACCTATTACTTGGCGATGAAGTAATCAAAATAACAACTAATCAAAGTAATCTAAACCGTCCATGATACTCTTAATGACAATAATAAACAAAACCTAAAATACGAGATTAATTAGACTAGTGGGCCACGATCATGAGTAATAGAATTAGATTTTGGGATGATAGGTGGGTGGGTGAAGTGAAGCTGAGGGATATGTTTCCATCTTTAGCGGGGATAACTAGGGAAGAGGGGGCGATGTTGAGTGATTGTTTTTCAGTTAGGGGAGGAGGTAATTTGGGCTTTTACTTTCAGAAGGAATATGGCGCATGAGGAATTCGAAGATTTGGTCTAGCTTATGCAATTGTTACCAAAGGTATCTCCAGAGTTATCAGAAGCGGATTCCATCTTATTTGAAAGCGAAGTCTTGTGTCCCTTTCAGTTAGGTCTCTCTATGGTCTCATAACTAAAAGAGTCGAATCTGGAGGGATATCTCCAACGTTCTATCTATGGAGGTACGGGGCTCCTTCAAAGGTGGTGGCTTTCAGATGGCTTGTGTGGAGGAATAGAGTGTTAACGATCGACAACCTTTGCAAGAGAAATATGATTCTCCCAAATGTATGCCTGTTGTGCTTCAGAGATGCGGAATCGGTGGATCACCTGTTTATTCATTGCTCTTTTGCTTTTGAAATTTGGAATCATTTTCTTCAGTCTTTTGGGAGGTGCCTTGGGTATTCCCGAGGTCAATAGAAGATCATTTTATCCCTTGGCATGGCGGGGGGGTGGGAAAGTTTGGAAAAAGAGATGGAGTTTAGGCCTGTTAGCGGTTAGATGGACTATATGGAGGGAAAGAAACGAGTGTTGTTTCAGAAATTTAAAAAAAAAGGTGCGTCAGAAATGATTAAAAGGGCTCTTCTTTATGTAGAAGAATGGTGTCATAGGTAGCTTTGAGCCTTCTTTTCAGAGTGGCTTGTTTATCGTTTGTTCATAGTTTCAGTTTACTTCTTTTTGTTGTTGTATTCTTTGGCCTCAGCCTTTTTAATGAAATTTCATCATCTTCTCAAAAAAACTTAGGTCAACTGCATCATACTAATTGTTGTCTATGCCGACTGGTAAATACATTTTATCCATTTAATTTCCATTATAATAAATAATGTTTCATGCTGGAGATATCTTATGAGTGACAATGGTTGGCAGGTGATGTATGACTCATCTGGTGTTAGATTACATGCTGGACGCCAAGCAGAGGTTTGGTTTTGCTACTTGTCTCCTTTCATTCATATTTGGAATTGCTCAAGAGCTTTTTAATGGAGAATCAAATTAATATCCTCGCTAGTCTAAAGATCTGGTTAGCTGTTTTTTCTATTGAAATAAATTGACCTTCTCTCTTCCTCGAAAGTGTTAATCATCTCCAATATTCAATCTCTGGTTTTTGAACCTTCTATGACTGTATGTGGCCTCAACTTGGTTTGGAAAACAGATCCTTTTCAAACCAGGTGTAATGCATATCAGCTTCAAGCTTTTTCTGTAATTTCCTGCTGTGCACACCTCCTACATGACCCATTTCTGAATTTCTTTAGGTTTTCTGTTCTCATCTCTCTAAAAGTTAATTTTGGGTATAAGGGTTTGGCTGTTGATGTTGCTTTCTCTGCAAATAGCCTAACAGGCCTGTATCTATAATTTGTGTTTCCCTAGTGTTCCTGTCATATTTTGGTCTACTCAAGCATATGACAGTTTATGTGATAATTCCGCATGACTTGCTGATTGTAACCAACCTATATAATAAACTATTAGATAGTGCTTGATTGTAATCAACCTATGTAATAGACCATTATATAGTGCTTGATTGTAATAAACCTATGTAATAGTCTATTACATTGTGCCTGTGGGAGTTCAGTGCTCTCATTGCCAGACCCCAGCCTGGATAAGGAGGGTGGTTGTGTCAGGTTGGCACCGGCGTCAAACTTATGCCAGAACTTCCAACATGAGTTTCTTCGTTTCCTTCAATTAAATCCTTATTCTATGTGGGGGAGAGAAAGTTTGTTGACCATTTTGTATGCAGGTTTCTTTGGATTTCTGCAATTCCTGTCAACCTGCCCAGGAGAGAGAAACCTTTTATTCATGGACATTTCCTGTTTCTTTCTTATTACTACTTTGAATGTTTAGTTATACCTTTCTATAGCATTTCCATTCAGTAAGGGGTGCTTTTTTTTATTTATATGATGGATGAACTTTTATTTATTTAAATTTTAGTAATCAAATATTGGTAATAGAAATATAGGTTAAACTTCTTTAATATCCCATCTTAGTGTACATATGCGATATTTAATGAAATGATTATAACAAGCTCATTGAAATATATACTTTAGCAAAAAATGAGGAAATTTCGAGCCTCAGGTAGGCCACAAATGTAATAGGCCACAAATGTAAGGATCACAAACAAGCAACTTGCCAACGTTTTTAAATCGTCCATTTAGGTGGCCATCCTTTGGACGGTTTGGATCCATTTAGATGGCCATCCTTTCGGACTATCATTAACATGACACGTGTATGGCGTACATATGCATAGTGGCACCTTTGTTTACACATACGACTCTCCAAGGTGCTCAAAAAGGCATTTTGCCTCTCATTTACTTCCAAATCCTCTCTCGTGGAGAGGATTTCATTTACATGCACATTTACTCCCATTTCATTCCATTTACATGCATTTACTTCCATCCAAATACACTTTAACAACCATTTACCTCCATTTACTCTCAATTACACCCATTACCTCCATTTACTCCCATCGAAATGGCCCCTAAATATTGCCATGTATACTGAATCAGTACCCCAACGTATTCTTAAAATAGTCCTGATTCTATGCTTCATTGATAGTTCTTTTTGAGTTTTGCTATGCTCACATGCTCCTCTGCACGTGTCAAGCTTCCAAAATAGTGAATGGAACACTAGAGCCTTGAATCCAGTGGGGCCTTTGGCATAGACTACCTGGCCCAAATGAGACTATCCAACTCATCAGGTGTGATGCACCATTGAAAGCTTGAAAAAGCTTTCCAAGGGCCCACATACAACGAACATATGCAGCTTGCCTAATTACTGGACCAGCCAGATCTTTGGGTTATGTAATTTACATGGTTGGCCCAGAGGTTTCACGGCTCTGCTGTGCCATACCCAAATAATGTCAGCACATGTGTCCATGTATGGAGATGTGCTTGATTTTTATTTTTTATTTTTTATTTTTTATTTTTTATTTTTAATAGTTATGGAGGTGCGCTTGATTGTTGCTTCAATTTTCATGTACCTATATCTACGTCTATACATACCATATTCAGCGTTGGAAGAACCAAGATATGGCTGCCTCTCTCCACAGTACATGTGCTAAGATGATGGATCAATATCAAATTCCAACTAATATAAACCAATCTTTGAGGTAGATTTTCCTCATGGTGAGGCTAACCTGATACGAGGTATGGATGGGCATGGTTGTCTTAAGCGCGTTCTAAGTTGGAGGGGAACAGTTTTTCAAGAAGGGCATAATGGGGGAAAAAAAACTCCACCTCACAACTGGAACACTGCTTTGGACGGCAAGGGGTGTTTTAGGCTAGTTTAGCAAAACCAAGGGGTTAGTTGGAACAAAGATAATAACACAGAGAGGCGAATCCACAAGTTAATGCTAGGGGGGCTTTCGTCCTTATCCCTATTTTAATAATGTCTAAAATATTAAATCTTGTTACAACCATATAACCCTTTTGTAAATTGGTCAAAGTCACTCAGCTTACATTTGAATCATACGCTTTGGGCTTGTTTGGATGCTAACTTAATAGGTTTGCAACGGGATAAGTTCTGTGCCATTTAAACATCATTTAGTACCCAAAAAGTGGCACAAAAGTAACTGACGGAAATAAGGGTACCTGTTGATTGTTGCTAAATATCTGTTCGTTTCTTTATTCTATAAAAAATCTACTAAATGTATCGCAAAGTCCAACAGTGTGGACCATATGTGCCTACTGATTATCGGACCATGATGTGGGGTCCACTAACTGATTAGATAGTTTCATGGCCCCAATGATGATATATCTTGATCATGATCACTCTTAGACTGCCTCATTCCCTCCCAGTTGAGAAGAAACTTGTCCTTGAGTTAGAACTGCCACACATGTCAATCAGCTTGGCCTGCCTTATGTCATATCACCATTGGCTTTGCTGACAGTTGCTGATGGAGGCCCAACTGTCAGATTGGCCCGATTGTTGCTGGATTCTAAGAAAGGGCGACACAATCATGTTGTTAGTCTGACACAGTTGTTATTGTTGTGCCTGTCTCACTTTTGGTCCTTGAACTACTAGTTTAGATTGTTGGGCATGATTAATGTATTCATACTTTCTGAACTCATTATTAACCAATCCATCGGTTTAATTGTCAATCAATAGTACTTTGTGACTACGGTGGCAACTCGATCAGCGTGTCATTGCCTCAAGAGAAATTCCCATCAGAGTTCAATATGACTCTTTGGGTAACTATATTGAGATTTATGGGCGGAATCCAATTTTGGATTCGGTACAGATAAAAGATCTTCCTATGTTATGCTATCATTCATTGATTCACCCATCGGTTCACCTCTCGACCCGTCCACATATCCCTCCATTCTCATTCTGATCTAGCTGTCGATCTATCAACAAATTCATCCTGTGATTCTGCTCAATCTAGCAATTGATCCATCAGCATATCCATCCACAGATTCATCTGTTGATGCTTTCTTCTTTTTGTCTGTCGATTTCTCTTGTACATCTTTTAGACTTCATAGGAGTTGTTATCTTTTCAGTGATCGACTTCATCATGAACAGCTTCCTCTTCGTTTTAAATGAGTAAACACTCTTCTCCACACCAGGGATGATGTTTGGTCATGCATCCATGGCTTTCGAAGAAGAATATGGCAGCAGCCCCTCAGACTAATAATTCACCTCACATCTTCAAAATGCTCTCGTCAAAGGAATACTTTAACAGATTCATAGAGTTGGATTCATTTCACCCTTTGGAAAATATCCCAGCAAAGACAATTTCATCACTGCTTCTTTGGAGATGAAGTTGTCACTACTGTTTCCATTGATTACCATCTCAAAGGCCTTCTTCCCATATAAACAATTAGTCCTAATCAGATCATGTTGTGAATTCATTGTGTTTGCTGAAATCAATCTATCCGAAGGAATTAAACTTGCTCTAATACCAAATCTATTGCAGAACAGATGAATCAACAACGCAACTTAATACTTGATTCCAAGTTTTGGGGTTGAATTCACATCAAACCTAGATTTTTTGGCTGAACCTGAATCACACCACCAGGAGCATCATACCTCCAAAATTAATATTGCAAATTGGTATAGAGATTGAAAAAGAGAGGAAGGAAAGAGAAAAGAAGAGAGAAGAGAGAAGAAAAGATGAAGGAAGAAAGGAATGGGTTAGGGTTGCATGTCCCCGCCCCCCTTTCTATTTTATTAAAGTAATAAAAAGAAAATATAACAAAAATACCCCGGACAATAAACTTTATGTCCAACATATCCCAAAACCAAAAACACTAAGAGCGTGTTTGGCCCGCGGAATTTAGGTGGATTAGGAGGGATAGTATTATAAAATCCCTTCTAACCCTATCTCTAGGTTGTTTGGATGGCAGTGGATATCAGTCTGCGTCATGGAGTCGGCGATTTCAGAGGAAAAGGGAGGGATTGCGAAATCCGTTCTTGGATTCATCGCCCGGTCATTGACCATCATTGATCCCATCCCACATATAAACAAATACCCATTTGTAGACAGCAATTACATCGTGGATTTTAGCAGAGCCTGCGAGAGAAGCTCTTCCTGAAGACCTACCAACACCTTGTATATCAAAGGTAATGGTTGTGTACCCTCTCTCCGCCAAACCAAGGGCTATCCCTCTTAGCAGGCCTTGGCAGCCACCCAATACGGAGTACAAATGGACAAGCACAATTACCAACTGGTCCTTGGGGTCCTTGGGCTTGAAGACTTGGGTGTGGAGCTTGGCGCCATCGGCAGTGCAGGATTTGACGGCAGATGATGGTGTGGTCATTGAGAGAGAAAGAGATGTTAAAATAGAAAGGGTTTGGGAAATGAGGGGTATTAAAGAGAGCAAATGTAAGAAACGAGCAACTGCGTTTTCAAGACGTGTTTTATGGCAGTTTGGTGGCCATCACTAGCGAGCATCGCTACTCGAAAGAATCGTTTTCAGCACATCGTTGAGGAGTAGACCGTTTTCCTGAGAAAACTGGCGTCCGACGTGCCCTCAGCGTGGATTTTTTTTGGCCTGAAGCAGGACTTCCGGTATAAACTTCCGCCATTCCAAACACTCCCCTCTGCTACACTTGCTGGATTACTGAATCCCATGCCCATCCAAACACATTTCCCAGATCGTCCCGGGATATTACAACCCATCCAAACAGATATCTTAAATCGTCTAGGGATATTGCAATACGGTGGAACTCCTTCACATCAACCGACAACATACATCATTGCCTTAAACTTAGTTCCATCCCTTCTAATCCCACCTAATGCAACTGGCCAAACATGCCCTAAGAAACTTGTGACCATAGGCTCATAACCAAAACCAAGGGGGCCATGGGTCCATACCCAACTGTTACCATTCCCCCTCAAGCTTGAGCATAAATGTCTTGCTTGGAAACAAGTTTTTCGAATTGAGATTTTCCAAGAGCCGTGGTGAATAAATCTGCGATTCGATTATGTGATGAAATATAAGGTGACACAATTTGTCCCTGAGATATCTTGTCTCGAATGCAATGGGAATAAACTTTTGTATGCTTCGTTCTCTGGTGAAAAACAAGGTTGTGGGCAATGTGTATTGTAGCTTGATTGTCATAATGTAAAGACATTGGAACTTGAACTTCGAAACCCAATTCTTCCAGAAGAGATTTCCACCACAGAAGTTCACAAGTTGCATGTGCCATTGACCAATATTCAGCTTCAACACTTGATCTGGCAACCACGTTCTGTGTCTTGCTTTTTTTCCAAGTAACCACATTATCGCCTAGGAAGATACAATAACCTGTAGTCGACTTTCAATCATGTCTCGATCTTGCATAATCTGCATCTGAATAATCTGTTACCAGAAGATGCCATGAACTCTATATAGGATACCCTTCCCAGGGGAACATTCCAAGTACCTGAGGATCCTCACAACTGTTGCCAACGTTCAAAATATCGTTATCGCGCAATGTATCGCACCCTTGGTATACAGATACGCATCGATCATCGCATGGGATATATCATTTGTGTCGGGTAATTGATCGTACTTTTTGGGAAACATGGGGAAACATTGGGAAAATGGTTGAATGTTTCAATGAAACTTTAGGGATTGTTAAAAAAGACATTAATACACATTTTTAAATCATAACATCTAAAAAAAGTTTACGTAATAGGTTTCCTTTGTATAGAGTCCTAAGCTATGTGTTGTCTGTCTGAATTAAGGCAATTATATTCAAATATAATGCATAACATTTATAAATATATGAAGATGTTGATTCCGGGCTTGAAATTCTTCTTTTACTCTCAAAATCTTCAGCAAGGTGGATTGAAATACACCTAAGAGCAACTTAGAAGAAAGAGTTTCGAAGGAAAATAAGGATTTTGAGTTTCGAAGGAAAATAAGGATTTTTTTTTTCTTTCGAAAATCGCGAGTTCTTTTGAGAAGGGAAGGAACTTCCTGTTGGTATCATCGATATTTGTCGATATTGATGAAATAAGGTATTTAAACAACGCAAAACTCGCGAGATCATGCGATATATCGCCGATATTGGCGATAAATTGCGATATCAATGATATATTGCATGAAAAGTATATATTTTTTAAAATTTTTGGTATCTTCTGTGTGATTCTGTATTACTGCCTTGTGATACCGATAGTATTGGCCGATATATCAGACAATATTATTGATATTAAGAACATTGACTGCTGCTAGGTGTGGTGTCCTTGGACTTTGCATGAACCAACTAAAAATGCAATATTAGGCCTAGTGATGGTCAAATAGATGAGTCTACCAACAAGTCTCCTATATATTCCAGGGTCTTCTAACAATTCTTCTTCTACAACTTCTAGCTTGAGATAAGGATCCATTGGAGTATCAACTAGTTTGGCTCTCAACATCCCTGTCTCTTTTAAAAGGTCACAAGTATATTTTCTTTGAAATAAATTTATTCCAACTTTCGATCTTGCCACTTTAATGCCCAAAAAATTTCAAAAATACCAAGATTTTTTTTTTTTGAAACGGAGTTTGAAGATATGCCTTTTAACTTTTTGATACCCTCAAAGTCATCACCATTCATTATAATATCATTGACATACACAACCAGAAGAATGTAGCCAGGTGTTGAGTGCTTGGAGAAGACTGAGTGATCTACTTTACTCATTTTTAATCCAAACGATACAACTACACTTCTAAACTTCTCAAACCCAGCCCATGATGATTGTTTCAACCCATATGTTGACTTGTTTAACCCTTGTACTTTAAATGGCCTCCCTTGAGCGACATGCCCGGGAGGTTGCTCCATATGAACTTTTTTGGTGTAGGTCTCCATGCAAGAATGCGTTCCTCACCTCCAACAGAAAGAGAGGCAATCATGATTTGCAGCGAGTGATATAACAACACGAACTGAATTAAGCTTAGCCACTGGGAAAAATGTATCCATATAATCTATCCCATAAATCTGAGTATATCCCTTAGGAACCAACCTTGCTTTATAACGTGTATCCCATAAATTTGAGTATATCCCTTAACAACCAATCTGGCAAGAACTTAATCGTGTACACCCATCTACACTTGACTGGAGTCTTACCTGAAGGAAGATTAGTTAGCTTCTAAGTATCAATAGAGTACATGGCTTTCATCTCTTCATCCATAGCTCGTTTCCAATTTTCATTGGACAATGCCTCCTGGACTGACTTAGGAATGGGTACAATAGACTAGGTAAGGGAAAACTTCCGATAATTTGTGGACAAATAGGTAAATGTGACAAAGTTGGAAATAGGATGAGTAATGCAAGAACGTTTACCTTTCCGGACTGCAATAAGACGATCATTTGCAAACTCAGGATACTCAGAAGAACTAAGCACCTCACTAGGTGCAGTAGCCGATTGTGTGGATTGAAGATGAATAGTTTGTAATGCTTGGTCTTCTCTCTCTCTCTCTCTCTCTCTCTCTCTCTCTCTTTTCTTGTAATAAGTCTATGTCAAATCCTTTTGAGGTGATGTATGTATTTCAACATCAAATTCTGAAAGAAATACCTTGGGCAAGGGAGCTTCTATAGATTTGGTGTCGATAGTATGCTCAATTTTAACGTAGAATGGAACATCTTCAAAGAAGGTTACATCAATAGTCACAAAATGCTTTTTAAGAGTTGAGGAATAGCACCGATAACCCTTTTGAGCACGAGAATATCCCAGAAAAATACACTTAGCTAAACGAGGCAAGAGTTTATCTTGACTTGACCCAAATATGAGCAAAGCAAGTACACTTTGGGGGAAAGCTGGTTGATCAGGAAGCAACATGGAGAATGGTGTTTTGCCATCTAAAACTGATGAATGCATCTTATTGATCAAATGACATGCAGTAAGAACTGCATCAGCCCAGAAGATTTGTGGAACATTCATTCTTAGTAACAAGGCTCAAGTCACTTCCACTAAATGTTTATTCTTGCATTCAACCACCGCATTTTATTGGGGTGTATAAGCACAAGAGGTTTGGTGGATAATGTCCTTACTTTGTAAATAGATTTTAAAAATCCTTAAAAACAAATTCCAAGGCATTATCCGACCTAAACATGCACAATTTTACACCAAATTGATTCTTTATTTCATTATTTTTATTATTATTTTATAAAATACATGATAGACTTCTGACCTATGCTTTATTAGATGTAAATACGTCATCCTAGAATAATCATCAATAAAGAGAATAAAGTATCTAAAACCTAACTAACTTGGGACTCGAGCCGGTCCCCACACATCACTATGAACTAATTTAAATGGTACATTACTTCTTGAATCAATTCTAGACGAAAATGAACTCTATGATGTTTACTTAGCTCACATGCTTCACACTCCAACTTTGACATCTTCGGAAGAGATGGGATGAGTCTATAGATTTTGGATAGATGGATTTCCCAAACGATGATGCCATTGAATTGCCAAATCTGAAGGAAGCATTGCCGCACCTACTGGTTCTCTCTCCAAGTAATATAGACCATTCCTCTCACGACCTCCACGAATTGTTCTGCTTGTCTTGAGGTCCCTAAACATAGAATAAGAAGGAAAGAAGAACATGGAACAATTCAAGGACCTTATTAGTGTACTTATAGATAAAAGGCTAAATAACAACTTGGGTGCATATAGAACTGATGACATAGAGACTGATGCATTAGGTTGAGCGATACCAACTCGAACAACATTAGACAAGGTACCATTAACTAAAGTAACTGGCGTATTTGAAGAAACACAATTAAAGAAAGAAGAAAAAGACTATGATTACCAGAAACATGGTAGGATGTCCCAGAGTCAATGGTCTAAGAGGAGGCAGAAGACGACAAAAGACATGATTCACCTGATTGAGCCAAAGTAATTGTAGAGGTGGAGGTAGCATTGTTGTTGGATGTATAGCTATTAGAAGATAGAAAATATGTATATTCATCTCGTGATAATGAAATATTGATCTGTTCACCGCTAGGATTAGACGAAGCAAGAGTAGTGGATCTACCATTGGAAGAAGCATCCTCTACCATAAGAGCTTGATAAGCCCTTAGGGAATTTTCATGAAGATCCCAACAAAAGTCCATAGTATGATTTGTCAGGCCACAATGAGTATACGTATGGTCTCTTCAACCACCTTTACTTGCCCTTGGGAATCTACCACCTCTTCAACCACTGAGAGCACCATGCCCAATGCGTGTACCACGACTTCCATCTGAACTAAAATAACTAGGAGAAGAAGCTAATGAAGTTTTATTAGATGCATTAACATTAACATTGTCAAATTCGCTTGCCAAGGAGACTCTTTGAAGTCTTGCACAAATCTCTGCCACTGAAGTAATAGAGGCTCCTTCCAAAATCCGATCCTTTGCCGATTGATACTCATTTGGTAGTCTAGATAAAGGTTTGACTACTTTCATATTTTCCCGCAGCTTCTTCATGAGGGTGTGGAAAGTTCAAATTTGCAAAGTATTCATCGAGGGGTTTATCCCCACTTTGAAAAGAGAAGATCTCCTCATATAATTGATACACGAGAATTATTTTGTCATGAGGAGTACATCTTCTTCACAGTATCCCAGACATCTTTTGTCGTGTTTAAGAATACCAAATTAGAGCTCACTTTAAACTCCATGCTATTCTGTAACCAAGATCGAATATGGGCATCGTCACGCATCCATTGTCTGTATTTAGGGTCAGTTTACTCTGGCTTGGGATTCGTGAGATATTGATAATTTTCGTAGGCTAAGAGAAAAACCTCGACAAACTTGGGCCATAAAAGATAATTCTTCCCGTTCAACTTGACAGAGGTTATTGAGGCATTGAAGGAGGGACCCTTCATTTCCCCAAGAGGCGAGGAACCACCAGCTACACTTTTGGGCTCCATATATATTCCACAATAAGCTTATTTCAACACCAATGAAGAACCCTAATTTTAAACGCCAGATCCACACACAACTATATGTCCAAAATCACATAACACAGAAATTTCTGGCCCAAAATAACTCTAGCTCATGTTACAGCAGTTCCCACATCGCATATGACTTTCCGGGTAGGAATATTCAACCAAAAACTGCATTTATACAATGAAACCAACATAAAAGACAACTTTAAACATCACCTCATGAAAAATCAACAAGCCTTCATTATCTGTCAAGGTGTCTATCCTCTTTTTCCTTTAGGGTGTTTTCCTTCTATTTGAAGAGCGATGCAGAAAACGACATATTTTCTGCACACACAAAAAAAGCAAATTGTTTTCCCTTAAAGGCTGATCAGTCTCCTGCGTTTTTGAAAGATCTCCAAAGTTAAATCCAACAACTTGTGGGTGGATTGGAGAAGTTTGTGGGGCTCGAACCACTCCTAACCAGGCTCTGATACCATGTAGATTGGTATAGAGATTGAAAAAGAGGAAGGAAAGAGAAAACAAGAGAGATGAGTGAAAAAATGAATGGGTTAGGGTTGCATGTTCCCACCATCTTTTCTCTTTTATAAAGTAATAAAAAGCAAATATGACAAAAATACCCCTTACAATAAACTTTATGTCTAGCATATCCTAAGACTAAAAACATGACCATAGGCCCATAACCAAAACCAAGAGGGCCATGGGCCCATACCCAAATGTTAACAAATCCAATGCAACAAGAGAGAAAAAAAGGCAAACTTTTATCTTGCCATTTGTTATTCATAGTTCATTCATATGTATATATACTTTCTAAAGCACAAGAAACCCCATTCTAGTTAAATCATCAAAGGTTTGAAATAGTCCAATAAAAAGTCAAATGATCAAAGGTTTGAAATAGGGCTAGATGAGGTCTGGGTTAAGGCTAGGGTCGAGCTAGGGTTGGTCATAGCCAGGCCTAGGTCCCCTAAGCCTTGGCCTAGCCTTGGAAAACATGTCAGGCCAGGCTAAGGCCGACCCTATAAGATAAAAAGTTAAATGATCAAAGCTTTGAAATAGTCCAATAAAAAATTCATTTGGGGTATACTCCATCTATGATGAGTCCCTTCATATACTGTTTAGATCATTGAAACATGACTCTAGTAAGCGTATTTAAACTACACATGTACGTTGAATGAGGGCGTCCAACAAGTGTCTTTGAACCATAAATTCTTTATTTATAACATTGGATTACTTGGTTGTCAGATTGGGCCAACGGGGTGGCTGGGCCATTCATCTTGGTTGTCCTTGACCTAAACATTTGACCTAGATTTCAAGCTCGGGCCTGACCCTTGGGCCTAGTTCTCACAATTGAAGAGATAATGGCATCCTTTGGACACAAGAAGCTTAAATTGAGAAATAAATATTATAGTATTAAGTGATTTGTGGTTTCTCTAAAACTTTGAATTCAAAGAATGAAAAAGCCCCTGAAAATTGATGAGTTGTGAAAATTTATTTACCTTAAGGTGGAAGCAATTGATTTCATAATGAAAGTTGGTGTCTTGAGTCCATGTTGTAGTCTAAACCACATGACACATCATCATAGTTTGCATGACTGGGACAGGAAAGCACTAGAATTTAGATATGATTTATGCTTACTGCATGGAATACTGCTGGAAGTTCACTTGTCATTGGTGACTTTCAATCTGGTTTTGAGAAAGTGTCTGATTCATATCTATTTTCATTTTCATATTCTCCAAACTGGATCTTTTGCAGGTTTTGAATCAAATTGTATTTGAACTTCCGGCCGAACATCCTTTGGCTGACACAAGACCACTGCATGAAGTTCTTGGCCATACTCCTCCTCAGGTTTGTTGGATGCCTTAGGCCTCTTCATATGAAACTGATCAAAGTTTACATCTTTATTGGTTCTGAAAAGAATTCTGGTATTGATTCTATCCATTATTTTATAGGCATCTAATATTTTTGGTGTCACAAGTCAGAAGTAATTGAAACATACTCTAAATTGGTGAACCATCATTTAAAAAAAGCATCTATTTAAAATTTAAATGTGTCCAAGCTAAGTTTTGATTATTTTCACCTTGAAACACAGAAATAATAATGAGATGGGCAAACAATCCTAATACTTGAGATTTCTGATTCTCTAATATTTTAACAGCAGGGCCATATTATCTACTATTTTGAGGCTAACTAGATTGCCAATTCTCTTGCCAAAGAGGGAGTGACTAGAGGATCACTAGAAAACTACTCATCTTTTCATCTTAATTGATGTTTTTTTTTTTTTTTTCTTTGCTTTCTCTTAGTTTAATAAGTAATCATTATCTGGTATATGAACCTGGTAATTGTGGTGTTACAAAGTACTCATCAAAAATAAAAAATAAAAAAATGGCATATGAACCTGGTAACTGTGGGATTATGACGCAGGGATGAACGTGATGAGGTCGATCACCGTCTTCCTCAAGGATAACTACTCCGAATCCATGGAGCTTCTCTAGACTCCTCATAGAGACTTCTCGAACCCACGAGGAGAAAAAGCAAGAGAAGAGAAATAAATTCTAATAAAATTCGAAATTGATTAATGAATAAATAAAAATGAGTTCACAACCCTTTATATAAGAGTACCAAGCAATAGGAAAGAAATCAGAATCAAACTACAACTAAAACTCGTAGAATCCGCGACTTATTATAAATAGTAAACTTACTATTTATAGACAGTCGTGATGTCTACTAGTGTGCAAGGTTTTCGGCCAAAAATAGTAAGTGTCCTATTTGGCTTCACCAAACCGTTCTCCTAATTATTCTAAGCACTTTTCATTTTGGACACAATTCCTAAAGCCCAATGGGTGGAGAGTTATAATCAAACTAAAACTTACTATTTATAGTAAAAATGAAAATAAAACAGGGAAACGACCGTTGATCAGGGGGTATTTCGCAAATTCGGGCTGCACAACCTGGCATAGCGGGGTTGGTTGGCTAAAGTAGCTCGTTCTACCCCAAAATCATATATTTTACGTCAGATAACTGATGTAGGATATGAAAATTAAATATGATATGCGAGATTTCAGGCTTAAGATCACGTTAATTCAGAAAAAATTATGCAAATTCCATATCCTACATAAAAGTCCAAGCATTCAATTAAGGGGAATCTATGCGGGTCCAGGCCTACACATGATAGGGCTGGATCAATAAAAATTATGAACCAAACGATACTCAAAGATAAGAAATAATCACCCACACATGCATAGTAATCAGTCCCTCATCCAAGGGATTAAGAAATTCCAATTCGAGGAAACTTATGGTGAGAAAAGGGGCAAATAAATTAAGGATAATGCGATCTAGGGTTAAGGTTTATGAAAAACTAGTATGAGAGGGTAAAATAAGAAGAAAACCTGAACCGAAAGACACTTTCCGCGCACGGATAGTAACAATGGCCCAGACGCACGTGCGTGTGATCACGGCCGCATGTGTGTGGGGCCCACTATTCAGAAAAAGCCCACCTTGGCCCTGGTCGGCCAGGGATGGACTCCAAAACCTCCAAATATCAGCTCGATCTGATATACGGTTTGTGCGTGGTGCTCCGCCGAAGTTTCAGCTCGCCTACGGGCCGAAATCTGGAAATTTGCTGTAATGAAGAAATCTGATGCAACAAAAGAGACGAATTCGAAGTACGGATGGTGGGGGAAGATGGAAAAAAAGATGATGGAGGTGAATTGGGATAGATGTGGATTCGCACCACGGTAGTTAGCCCTTCGAAAATGGAGGGCTTCACACCCACTTTTGAATTCTTCCTCAACTCACGAAGAGCAGAAAAATAAAGTAGGAATTTTTTTTTAACTTCAATGAATCCAAAGAACTACAAGGGGTGCCTATTTATAGGAAAAATCCTATACTCCAAAACTCGCATCATGTGCGCAGCCTATTACTTGGTGATGAAGTAAACTAAAATAAAAACCAAACAGAGAAATCTAAAACGTTTACAATGTTCTAAATAATAACAATAAGTAAAATCTTAAATATGAGATCAATCCGATGATTAGGCCATGATCATGAGATCCCATGATGGGCTTTTCTTGATTATCGGGTCCAGTTTTTTGAACCAAAACTTGTCTTCTACCTAGGAGGCCCTCCCTGGACGTCGTCATCGAGCCAGATCGATGGTGAGGTCCTCCTTTTGCATACGTACGTGCATAGGGGTGGTGGTGTGCCGGCGTGCGTGCACATGATGTCCCCATCAATTCTCCCTGGCTGCGAAGATTTCGCCACTGGAGAAATAAAACTCCTGAACTGATCCAGGACGTCAGGATCAAGTCTCTGAAGCTCCTCCTCAGTGAGCCATGTGCTGTCTGAAGCTGGGCGTAACTTTCATTTAACCAGGTACTTCTAAAACCTGCCGTCCGACGTTGAAACTATCTGATGGTCCAGGATATCATCTATTTCCTCTTTGGGTGTGTGAAGGTTAGGTATGAGAGGTGGAGGCTGGGAAGAAAGGTTAGGAAGAGTAGGTATGAGAGGTAGAGGTTGGAAAAATGGGTCGGGCCGAGTAGGTATGGGAGGTAGAGGTAGGGAAAATAGGTCGGGAGGGGTAGGTATGGGAGGTAGAGGCTGAAAAAATGGGTCGGGATGGGTAGGTATGAGAGGTAAAGGCTGGAAAAATGGGTGGGGAGGGGGCCATGGATTAAGGGAAAGGTCTAGGAAATCAGGATAGTTAGTCGAAAGGCTGGACAATGCATCAATGACCCCTTAAAATGTAACTAGATCCTCCACATTGAATGTGGAACTAATTCCCATGGACGGTGGAAGATTTTTCATATACGTGTTGAGACTGTTTCGTTTTATAATTTTGAATGGTCTAGCGTTATACATGTGTAATTTTCGAATGGCTCCCTGAGGGTACTACTCTGGCCTGATACGGATCATCACAGAATCCCTTACATTAAATTCTTGGAAACATTTATGTTGGTCTGCAGAAAGTGAGTAATGTTCATTACCAGTCATGATCTTCTGCTTAATTTCTTGATGCCATGAATGAATGTGATGCGCAAAAGACTCTGCAGGCTTTGACGGCCTATAGGACAGTGACATACAGACAAGATTAATAGGTTTCCCAGGTTTATAACCAGTAACGACTTCATAAGGATTGAGACCTGTGGACTTATCGATAGAACTATTAAACGCAAACTCGGCTACAAGTATTACGATGCCTCGTGTTCTAGTGTGCTCTATATCCCTCCTAGGGGAAGACTCATCTGGTAGATCATCAGGAACGACATCACGAAACTCATCCACTAACGGAATGACCTTAGTGGGTAACTCTACACTAGCCACTGGTGCACTCTCTCTAGCCACGAGGCCGCACATGTTGTACCCCTCAAAATAATGGTCTTGATGTCCCTCATGAGGTGGGGGTACGGGTGCACGCCCATGACTGATTCCTTGACCACTTCCATTCATTGGTCTATCCTCCTGGCCACCTGCCTGAGATTGGACATCTACCCCAATGGTGGGGTTTGTCCTGGCGATGGTCTTTAGTCAGGTAATGCGTACATCAAGTTGTTCAAAGCATTGATCCATTTCCAAGCGCTTAATCAGAAACTTCAACTTCTGAGACAGCTTGTTTAGTGACTCTTGCAATTGTTCCATGTTTAGTGTAGGGTGCAAACCGAAGCCACGACCCGTACGTGTGGGCATACATTGAATTGCTCAACCTAAGGACCTATTACGACAACTATATGCGTCTAAAAACTAAATGACCCTACGAGACTCTATATGGAGGAGACTACACTGTTACTAAAATTCAGCTATATATGATGGACTGAATGTATGAAGGACTCAAACAAACTAAACCCTAAATATGTGGTGAATTCCCCTACAAGAACCCTAGGCTCTGATACCAAATTTGATGCAGGACATGAAAATTAAATATGATATGCGAGATTTCAGGCTTAAGATCACGTTAGTTCAGAAACAATTATGCAAATTCCATATCCTACATAAAAGTCCAAGCATTCAATTAAGGGGAATCTATGCGGGTCCAGGCCTACACATGATAAGGCTGGATCAATAAAAATTATGAACCAAACGATACTCAAAGATAAGAAATAATCACCCACACATGCATAGTAATCAGTCCCTCATCCAAGGGATTAAGAAATTCCAATTCGGGGAACCTTATGGTGAGAAAAGGGGCAAATAAATTAAGGATAATGCGATCTAGGGTTAAGGTTTATGAAAAACTAGTATGAGAGGGTAAAATAAGAAGAAAACCTGAACCGAAAGACACTTTCCGCGCACGGATAGTAACAATGGCTCAGACGCACGTGCGTGTGATCACGACCGCACGTGTGTGGGGCCCACTATGCAGAAAAAGGCCACCTTGGCCCTGGTCGGCCAGGGATGGACTCCAAAATTCCTAAATATCAGCTCGATCCGATATACGGTTTGTGCGTGGTGCTTCGCCGAAGTTTCAGTTCGCCTTCGGGCCGAAATCTGGAAATCTGCTGTAATGAAGAAATCTGATGCAACAAAAGAAACGAATTCGAAGTACGGATGGTGGGGGAAGATGGAAAAAAAGATGATGGAGGATGGGGGTGAATCGGGATCGATGTAGCTTCGCACCATGTTAGTTAGCCCTTCGAAAAGGGAGGGCTTCTCCCCCACTTTTGAATTCTTCCTCAACTCACGAAGAGAGCAAAAAAATAAAGTAGGAATTATTTTTTTTTTAACTTCAATGAATCCAAAGAACCACAAGGGGTGCCTATTTATAGGAAAAATCCTATACCCCAAAACTCTCACCATATGTGCAACCTATTACTTGGTGATGAAGTAAACTAAAATAAAAACCAAACGTAGAAATCTAAAGCGTTCATAATGTTCTAAATAATAACAATAAGCAAAATCTAAAATATGAAATCAATCCGATGAGTAGGCCACGATCATGAGATCCCATGATGGGCTTTTCTTGACTATCAGGCCCAGTTTTTTGAACCAAAACTTGTCTTCTAGCTAGGAGGCCCTCCCTGGATGTCGTCATCGAGCCAGATCGATGGTAGAGTCTTTCTGCATACGTACGTGCGTAGGGGTGGTGGTGTGCCGGCGTGCGTGCACATGATGTCCCCATCAATAACTCATTCCGGATTGCGAGATACGCTCGATCTAAGGTCCAATGGTCCGGATTACTTCTGTCGCCGACTTGGACTTTTCTGATACATCAGTCCCCTCTACTTCAAAAGAACTCGTCCTCGAGTTCTCATCCTGCGCTGGTTCATGATACTCGGTCAGGTCCGCAACGTTGAAAGTCTGTGAGATTGTCATGTCATCTGAAAGATTAACAATATAAGTGTTGTCATTGATCTTTCGGATGATTGGTACCGGTCCAATATTTTTATTCTTCAACTTGTTATACGTTCCGCTCGAAAATCGCTCTTTGTGCAGATGGACCATTACTTGGTTGTCCACTTCGAACACCTTTTGTTGCCGATGTTTGTCCGCTTGTTCCTTGTACTTTTCATTAGAGGCATGTAGCTTGGCCTACACTTCCGCATGGATGCCCATGATCTTGTCTGTTATATGTTCTGCTGCAATGCTCGTGCTTGGGTGCTTGGGTAGAGGAACCACGTCAAGTGTGTGGCGAGGCACTCGTCCGTAGATAATCTGGAACGGCGATTTCCCTGTCGAGCGGTTCACCATGTTGTTGAATGCAAACTCTGCTTGAGACGAGGCCAATTCCCAGTGCTTCGGCTTTTCTTCTGCAATACTGCGAAGGAGGTTTCCCAACGTGCGATTCACAACTTCGATCTGCCCATCAGTCTGTGGGTGGTAAACACTGCTGAATTGAAGTCGTGTATCGAATCGAGTCCACAAAGTTCGCCAAAAGTGGCTAATGAACTTCATGTCACGATTAGAAGTAATGGTCTTGGGGACCCCGCGTAGCCGTACGACCTCCTTGAAGAATAGATTCGTCACGTGTGTTGCATCGAGGGTCTTCTTGCATGGGATAAAGTGCACCATCTTGGAGAAACGATCGACCACCACGAACACCAAATCCATGCCGCGTTGTGTTCGTGGGGGACCAAGCACGAAGTCCATTGATAAATCCTTCCAAGGACCATCAGACACAGGTAACAGGGTGTAGAGGACCGTATTCTAAGATTGCCCCTTGGAGGTCTGACAAATATGACAACGTTGTACGACTCTTCCTACATCATGTACTAATTGCAGCCAGTAATACCGCTCTCCCACAAGAGCTTGCGTCTTATTTCGCCCAAGGTGTCCACCGAGGTCACCTCCATGTAACTCCTGAATAATCTGCGCCCTCAGAGAACTTTGGGGGATGCACAATCGATTTCCTTTGAAGAGAAAATTGTCTTGTATATAAAGGTCACTAGGGTGACCTTCTTGGCACTTCATCCAAGAATCTTTGAAGTCCTCATCCTCGGCATACAGCTCCTTGAGACAGTCGAAGTCGACCACCTTATTGCTTATCGTAACAAGTAGTGATGCACGACGGCTAAGGGCATCAGCCACCTTGTTCTGCTGTCCTGACTTGTGCTTCAGAACGAACGTAAATTCCTGTAAAAACATAACCCATCTAGCATGCACACGATTCACGTTAGTCTGACTATTAATAAACTTTAATGCTTGATGGTTAGTGTACAGAACAAACTCTCTTTGAATTAGATAATGCCGCCAATGTCGCAGCGCCTGAACAACTGCATACAACTCAAGCTCATAAGTCGACCACTTCTTTCGGGCTTCGTTGAGCTTCTCGCTGTAGAAGGCTACCGGCCTGCCTTCCTGTGATAATACTCTTCCAATTCCGACATATGAAGCATCACACTCAACCTCAAACAATTTGTTGAAATTAGGAAGCACCAAGACCGGTGTTGTAGACAAATGCTGCTTGATCTCATGAAAGCTCTTGTCAACTTTATCGGTCCCCTGGAACGGTCCTTTTTTTTTTCATGCAATCTGTTATAGGCATGATTATGGTACTAAAATCTCGCACAAATTGACGATAGAAATTCGCCAACCCATGAAAACTCCTCACCTCATAAATGTTTGTCGGGATCGGCCATTCCCTAATAGCTCGCACTTTTTCATCGTCCACATGAATGCCTGTGGACTTTACCACAAATCCTAAAAACAACAGGTTGTCAGTTAAAAAACTACACTTTTTCACGTTGAGGTACAACTTGTTAATTTGTAGGACCTGCAACACCTGCCTGAGATGTTTCCTGTGCTCCGCCTCATCTTGACTATATACCAATTTGTCATCAAAATATACCACCACAAATCAGCCAATGAACGGTTTTAGAACTTGATTCATCAGACGCATAAAAGTATTTGGTGCGTTCGATAGGCCGAAGGGCATGACCAGCACTCATACATCTCTTCCTTGGTCTTGAATGCCGTTTTCCACTCATCATCGGGTCGGATACGAATCTGATGGTACCCACTCCTTAGATCTAGTTTAGAAAATACCTTGGCCCCTTCTAGCATATCGAGCATGTCGTCCAACTGTGGTATTGAGAACCGATATTTGATGGTAATTTTGTTAATTGCTCGGCTGTCGACACACATGCTCCAGGTTCCATCTTTTTTTGACGTTAATAATGCTCATACGACACATGGGCTCATGTTCTCTTTCAACAGACTCTTACAGATTAATTCCTTCACTTGCCCCTGAAGTATCTCACACTCCTTTGGACTCATCCGATAATGAGGACGGTTGGGCAGGCTAGCCCAGGGACGAGGTCTATGTGATGCTGGATGTCTCTCATGGGGGGCAATCCATTAGGTAAATCTTCGGGCTAGACTTCTTTGAATTTGTTTAGCAACAGTCTTAAACTTGGAGGGATGTTCGAGGGTTCATTTTTCTCACCCTTCACCACTACGGGCTATACTTCGCTGGTTTCCTTGGATTCTTTTATGAAATCCTGAATGGTCAAGAGGGAACTCCCCTTCACTTTAGAGGCTTCCGGGTGGTTCTCTGGTGCCATAGGGGCAATGATTATTTTTCGACTATCTTTGACGAATATGTAGGCATTGTCTCGTCCCCGATGGGTCGCATCACGGTCCGACTGCCAGAGTCGACCGAGTAGCATATGGCAAGCTGCCATGTCAACCACGTCACAAAGTATATGATCCTTATAATGTTTGCGAATTGAAAATGAGATAGTGCATTGTTCAGTTACCTTGGTCTCATTCACCTTTTTTATCCAACCAATTGAGTACGGGGAAGGATGTTTTGTTGTTTGTAGCTGCAACTTGTCCACCATCACTCTTGAGACGATGTTCTCGCTGCTACCACTATCTATGATCACATCACAAACCTTTCCATTGACAGTGCATCGAGTACGAAATATATCGTGCCGTTGTGGATGTACTTTCTTTCGTGGGGTATACAGTAATCGTCTCACAACTAGAGATTTTTCACGATCCTCGCCTGTCACTTCATCGTCACCTGCTATTTCTTCAGTGGTTTGTTCATATTCATCAAAGTAATGATTTTCTTCTGCGGCTTCATCTTCAATGCCCCCTTCGTTTATAGTCAAGTGTGCTGCGGGACGTTGAGGACAAGTATTTGATAAGTGGCCTAGTTGGCCACAACGGTAACAGTTGTTCGACCTTGGTCGAGCATAAGGATTTGAAATCCTACTCGGGCCCGCTGTTGTGGGTGTTGCGCGTTGAGGCATGGATGAGCCGCTTCTCGTATCACGGTTTGCGGTTGTAGGAGGTTGAGGACGTTCTTCTGCTGGATCTTTTCTTCGTGCCAGCACTGGATCCTGTGTGGGACCTGTCATGGGGGGTTGAGTTGAAGGATATGGATGAGTAGGAGCTCTTGCAAGTTGTGTTTCTGCCCTACCCGCCAATTGAACTGCTTCATCTACGGTCCCGACTGGGTACATCTGAACTTGGTCCTGAATTGTCAGTCGCAATCCACCTATAAATCGTGCCACCTTCTGTGACTCAGATTCTGACAGATCGTTTCATGTAGCCAACCGCTGAAATTCTTCAGTGTAATCTGTGACGGTTCGATTTTCTTGTCGGCAATTCTGGTATTGCTGGAATAATATCTGCTTATAATACTGGGGAGAAATCGTGATCGAAGAAGATGTCTCATCCGTGGCCATGATGAGATGGGCGCCTTGTTCTGGCGGGCTCGTGAGAGTTGTAATTGTTCCCACTATGCAGAAGCACCAGATTTTAATTTAAACGCTACTAATTTTACCTTTTTATGATCTGACACGTCCATATAATCGAAATATCTCTCTACTTCGGCTAGCCAATTAAGGAAATCTTATATATGTAATAAACCGTTAAAATTAGGAAGTTCAGCCTTACCTCGATAGTCTCTTTTAGCACGATCTCCATGGATTGGTCGTCGGGCAAAACCCTCATTAATGTCCTTATTGGTAGAACTTGAATCATCTGGCGTAGCCCTACGGTTTGCCACTGGTAGTGTCATGCGATAATCGGGGTTGCGTCGTACAGCAAGCACGGGTGGTGGAGCCACCATGGGTGGTGGAGCAACCATAGGTGGTGGAGCACCGCCTAGGGCTGGGGGCGGAAGTAGCGCATCCACAAGACAGTCGCGGGTTGCCTGTAACCCTTGCATGGACAACTAATTCTCCCGATGGAAAACTTCCATTCTTTCCGAAAGATAACGAATCCCTGGATCACCGTCCACGGGATTTTGATCTATACCTTCATTGTTTGCCATCGGCCCGAGGGAAAACCTTGCTCTAATACCAATTGACGCAGGGATGAATGTGATGAGGTTGATCACCGTCTTCCTCAAGGATAACTACTCCAAATCCACGGAGCTTCTGAGACTTCTTGAACCCACGAGGAGAGAAAGCAAGAGAATAGAAATAAATTCTAATAAAATTCGAAATTGATTAATGAATAAATAAAAACAAGTTCACAACCCCTTATATGAGAGTACCAAGCAATAGGAAAGAAATCAGAATCAAACTACAACTAAAACTTGTAGAATCCGTGACTTACTATCAATAGTAAACTTACTATTTATAGACGGTCGTGATGTCTACTAGTGTGCAAGTTTTTCGGCCAAAAATAGTAAGTGTCCTATTTGGCTTCACCAAACCGTTCTCCTAATTATTCTAAGCACTTTTCATGTTGGACACAACTCCTAAAGCCCAACGGATGAAGAGTTATAATCAAACTAAAACTTACTATTTATAGTAAAAACAAAAATAAAACAGGGAAACGACCATCGATCAGGGGGTATTTCGCAAATCCGGGCTGCGCAACCTGGCGTAGTGGGGTTGGTTGGCTAAAGTAGCTCGTTCTACCCCAAAATCATATATTTTACGTCAGATAACTCATTCCGGATTGCGAGATACGCCTGATCTAAGGTCCAATGGTCCAGATCACTTTTGTCGCCGACCGGGCCTTTTCTGATCTATCTTGGCCATGAAACTGTCCGCGACCCGCTCTACATCAGATTATAAACTGGGCCTGGTGCTGAATGTTTGTCTTTTCTATTTTGTACGTTATAATACCACATCATTAATATTTTGTGTTGTCAATTGCATTGACCAAAATTAAACACCTACTTGGGATGCTGCCTTTACTTTATCAGTCCATGGATGTTCTTATTTTACTTGAATGATAATCAATTTGTTCATTTGACAATGATTTTGTGCTGAATGAATTGGGTTTGGCCTTTGTGTAGATTGTTATATATCCTCAATTTCAAGCAAGAAAGAAACATCAAAGGAACATAAAAGAATCCTCACTTTAAATATTAGCCAAGGGTACCCCTTTTGGCTGAGGTATCCACCAAATTATTTGCCTCTTTACCAAAATGGGCAAACAAACTGTTTGGGAAATTTTTTAGCCAAGAGGCAAGGTCATGAATCTTATAAAAAATAAACATCCTCATGGTTCAAGCCACTTGTGTAAGGTCAGGAAATAAAATTGCTAGTAACTCCTTCAATATGAAATGTCCTGGAGAAGTTGGTGAAAACACTCAATCCTTGAGGCCCTTTGGGCCAACCCAACCATCTGAAGCAGAAAAATGCATTCCACTGGCCCCATGATCTGGTGTAGGAACGTAGTTCATAGGAGGGCTGTTGTGTTAGATATGGGTGCTGAAGTACGTTCATGTTTGCTTTTGGTGAGGAAATTCTATTTGCTTTTTGTTGCTTAATTGAATCACAAACTAAGAAGACATGCATATTGGGAATTTTGTAGATTAGAAGAGAAATAAATGGAAGAGAACTAGCAAGAAAGCTGAAAGAGAGTAGAAAAGAAGAAAAAAAAAAATAGAGAAAAGAAGTTTTTGGAGAGCTTAACCCTGGATGCATTAGCTTGCTTATCATTCATATAAGCAACTTTGGAAAATTACAAATAACACCATACCAGTACTCATATTATAAAAAAGACCTTTTTAATACTAGTATTACAAGAAAGCCCTTCTAACCTAATTTCTCAACATCCCCCCCAAACTGAGCATACATGCTTACCTTGCTGAGAACATATTCTAATTCGCCTTAATAACAACATTAGTTAGAATCTCAGCTAGCTGATTGTAAGTTGTTACAAATGGTAAACAGAGGTCTTGAGAGATGACTTGCTCACAAATGAAGTGCCTGTCAACTTCAATATGCTTGGTAGGATCATGCTGAATTGGATTTTGTGCTATGCTAATTGCTGCATTGTTATCAAAAAAAAACTTTATAGGAGGGCCCCGATCAAGGTATTCCATAACGGTAATGGTGGCCATAACAGCCACCACCTTTACCTTTACAATATGGGTCGTGATGGCTGTTACGGCCCCCCAATAATGGCCATTACAATCTCTTTTTTTATTGAATGAAAAAAATCCAAAAAACTTGTATTTGCCCAGTATCGTTGGAAAAAAAAAACTGTATTTTTCCCGTAACAGACCATTATGGGGGACCCTATACAAAGGAAACCTATTATGTGCACTTATTTTTTGAGATGTTATGATTTAAGTGTGTGTATTAAGGTATTTTTTAACAATTCCTAAAGTTTCATTGAAAAATTCAACCATTTCCCCAATGTTTCCCCATGTTTTCCAAAAAATGCGATAAATTACCTGATACCAATGGTATATCCTGTGTGATGACCGATATGTATCTATATCCCAAGGATGCGATACGTAATGTGATACCAATATTTTGAACACTGTCCGTAATGGCCTTTATGGCACACTATGGCCCCGATTGGTAGAAAAAAAAACCCACAACCCCTTGGGGTTATCCTACACTTGGAAGAAGTAGGAAAATGAATAAATATAGCGATAGTTTGATTCTTCATTGTTGTAAATAAGAATATTAAAAATCCAAAAAGTTTCATCTTTACAAAAGGAAAAAGGAGTAATCAAAGGAAAGGAATGATGGGTGAATGACGGGAATTGAATCCACTGCCTTGAGCCACTTGGCTACATCCGCTCCTCCCCTTTGTATGAAGGATTTAGCATTCGCTTTGATTCTCAAGTCACGCAATAGAATTTTCAGCCATAATAACTCTGCTACACTGTGCCATAGCCTTGTACTCTGGTTCAACGCTGGACTTAGCCACCACATTTTATTTTTTTGCTTCTCCATGTGACCAAATTTCCACCCACAAAAGTACAATATCATGTAGTCGACTTTCTATCATCTACACCATTAATCTAATCTGCATTTGTGTAGGCTTCTATGCATAAATGCCATGATCTACAAACAAAAGACCTTTCTTAGGATGTCTTCAAATATCTCAAGATTTCGTCAACCGCCTCCAAATAAGGAACTCGTGAGGCCTACATAAACTGACTCATCACACTTACTACATATGCTACATCAGGTTGGGTGAGAGGGAATAGAGCAACCAGCCAACCAAGCTCTGATACATCTCTTAGTTTGGTAACAATTCCCCCTCACTTGAGCTTAGCTTATGATTAGGATCATTAGGAGTGTCTACTATTCAGGAGCCTAGCTTACCAATCTCCTTTACTAAGTCTAAGTTGTACTTTCTCTAATATATAAAGATGCCTCTCTTTGATCGAGCAACCTCCATACCTAAAAAATATTTCAAAATCCTTTAATTTTTTAATCTCATGGGGGCTGGGTATCATTTCATGTACCACAATATCATCCGCATAAATAATCAAAATCATAACCGATTGTCCCCATCATTTCACAAAAAGAGTATGGATGGAGTGACTCTGGGAATACCCACTCTTCTTTTGCCTGACTGAACCTCTCGAACCATGCCCAAGGAGATTGTTTAAGCCCATAAGTAGACTTCTTCAATCTACAGACTTTTCCTTCTCTATTGGGGAATCTGAAAGCAAGTAGGTGAGCCATATACACTCCCTCTTTCAAGTCTTCTAGGAGAAACATATCCCTCACATCTAATTGACACAAGTCTAAGACAAATTGGCTGCAAGAGACTATAGAACCCGTATTGAGTTCATTTGGCTACATATGCAAACATTTCTTTGTGGTCAATATCATATGTTTGAATATATCCCTTAGCGACAAGTCTGGCTTTATACCTTTTAATAGAGCCATTTGCCTTGTGTTTTACTGTGAAGGCCCATTTGTATGTCGTTCTTTATTAATGCATGTCGTTCTTTATTAATGCCCACATCTCTTCCACCATAGCGTCATGCTACTTTGGATCGGAGATCACCTCATGGAATCTGGAAGGCAAAGAAACAGAAGACCAAAGACAAGAAAGAATAATAGGAAGGAGACAAGACTGCTTATGGAGCAAACTTAGATATAGGTTGCAAAGCACTCTAACGCTTCCCTTTACGTTAAGGCAATAGGAGCACTATCCTTAGATAAAGAAGAAATAAACAAATGAGTAGGATTACCTGGTTGCAAGGAATCAGAATTAGTGAGTGGGCATGTCTCAGTGATCACCCATTTCTGTGTCTTATGTATGCTTGCAGTTCCTTTGCTTGTGAGTGTTGGGTTGCATTGGTTGCAATATTAGTAGGTTGCCTTGGATTAAATGGGACAACAGTTGATGAATTGCAAGGAATAGGGACAAGAAAGGGGGTAAATTGGAAAAAAATGCCATTCTTCTAACTCACTAAGAGCCCCCTGAAGAGATGCAGGATTATGAGACAATGCATGAACTCAAAAAAGGTGATGTCCATAGTGACAAAATGTTTCTCATACACAGGATCAAAACACTTGTCTCCCTTTTATGTGGAGGGATATTGTAGAAATACACTCTAAATGGCTTTTGGATCTAACTTGGTCCAATTTAGACCCAAGACATGAATAAAACACACACACCCAAAGACATGAGGTGGAACAATGAAAGACGACTGATTTGGACAAATGACCTAAGGTGGGGACTTTAACCTCAATATCCTGAATGGCATATGATAATAAGATAGGTGGTCGTAAGCATTGCATCAACTTAAAAACATTTTGGAACGTCCATCCCTCTTAAGAGGCTCCGAGTAACTTCAAGTAGATGATGAATTTTCCGTTTTGCCACTACATTCTGTCAAGGAGCGTACATACAAGAGCTTTGATGTATAATCCCATACTCTTCTAACTAACCCCATAATTCATCTTTAAAGTATCCTTGGGCATTATTTGATCGAAATATTTTTATATTCTTATCAAACTGGGTGAGACCATCTTATGAAATATTTTAATAATTCGTGGTACTTCATTATGAACCTTCAATAGATGCAACCAGATGTAGCAAGAGAAATCAACTACAAAAGAAATGAAATATTGGTAGCTGTCGATGAATATAATGGTAGCAGGTGCCCACACATCATAATGAACAATATGAAATGGAATCAAACTTCCATTTAAACTTGGAGAGAAGTTGATCTACAATTTTTGGACAACTCATGAACTTCACACTATAGATTATGTCTCACAACTGACTTCAACAAGTCTGGAAATAACAATTTTAATGATTGAAAAGACAAATGTCCTAAACTATTGTGCCACAATTTATCCTGGGCAACATTATTATCTCTACTAAGACTATTACTTGACTGTAAAGTTGAAGAGGAACTAGCAATACTAGAAGGTAGAGACCATCCGTTGCACGATCACTCCTAATCGTTTTCCTTGTCACCAAGTCCAGAAAAACATAGTGGGTAGGAAAGGAAGTTACATGACAGTTCAATTTTTTTGTGAGACTACTACAGAATAAATTTGCGGATAAATTTGGAACATGAAGAGCATAAGACAGAGACAAGTGATCATTAAGTTTGATATCGGCCTTTCCAAAGATAGAAGATAGGGATCCATCAACAAATCTCAATTTATCTTTTCCAAATGATAGACTATATGAGGAAAAAATGGATGACAAACCTATCATCTGATTAGATGCACCTAAATCAATGATCCAAGCTGGGTTGGATAAGGAATAACAAACAAGGTTCGAAGATGCATGTATACCTAACTGTGTTTGTTATCACCCTTTCCAATGATAGAACCAGTGTTTTAAATAGTGGTAGCATGATGCGTAGCGCTCAGCCCTTTATAGCGTGTAGTGTAAATACGTAGCGTATAGCATAAGCTACACGATACTTCTATTTTTTAATTTAAAAGTAGGACAATTATAATAAATTGTGAATAAAAAAAGAAAAAAATATAAAAATGCCTAACAGACGATTCGTTTTATCAATTATAAGCATATTCAAAAAAGTTATTAGTTATCATTTATCAAAAGCCAAATCAAATAATTATCATATCAACAACTTTATAAGCAAACCACTTTAATTAATAATGTCTAATTGAAACCACAAGTCACAATTATGAAAAGAAATAAAAATCCCGTAGGTTAAAAGTATCAAGTACAATACAAGTGTCACATTTCTCAACAGTAGAAACAAAGAAAACCTGAAAAAATAATAAAAAACTAAAATAGTAAAAAAAATACATTGTAGCTTACGCTATAGACGCTACGCGCTACACAGTTGTAGCGTACGCTACGACCCCTATAGCATACGCTACAGGGGATTTACGCTATTTGGGATGCTACGTAGTGCTACGGCCATGCTACACTATGTAGTGTACACTACGAGCGCTATTTGAAACACTGGATAGAACATAGGGATCCATCAACAATTTTCAATTTATCTTTTCTAGATGATAGACTATATGAGGAAAAAAATGGATGATAGACCTATCGTCTGATTAGATGCACCTAAATCAATGATCCAGGATGGGTTGGATGAGGAATAACAGACAAGGTTAGCAGACGCATGTATACCTAACTGTGTAAATGAAGTAGAAGCAAATAGACCTTCTAGTTGGAAAAGTAGATGATGAAAGCATTCCAAATCTGTAATAAATAAACTGTCCAAGGCCAATGAGGGCTGCCCAGAGAAAGGGCAGATGTGGAGGAAGAGGTAGTGCCTGAGGCAGGAAGAGCAAGGGTAGCGACAACGAGATTGGAGGAATGAAGCTGTCCAGGACAGTTAAACTTTCCTGGTCTACCATGGAGATCCCAACAAATCTCCCTTGTATGGTGGGTTTTTCCACAATAGTTGCATCTCAACTTCTCATCAGGTTCTCTATTCTTCCGATCGGATCTTTTTCTACCCTCAGAGGAACGAGAAGAGTTCTTCTGATTAGATCTTTTTCTACCCTCGGAGGAACGAGAAGAGACTAAAAGAACTAAATGATTGTTGTTGTAAGAAATTGGTTGCATGGCTTTCTTCCGATTTTCTGCACTTTGAACCAAGGAATAAACTTGGTTCAATGACGGAAGCTCATCTCTCCCCAAAATCTTCACATGTCAACTCATACCCAGAGTTCAAACTGGCTAAGAAATCAAATATTTTATCATGTTCAACATGTTTTTGATGTCTCTTCCTATCAACATTAGTATCCCATTGTAATAACTAATAATGATCCAATTCTTCCTATCGACCCTGAAGAGTGGAATAATAAATAGCCAAACTCTTCTACCCCTAAGAAATAGTAGCAATCTCTTGGCGTAACTAATAAACACCAGCAATAATCATTGGAAATAAGTTTTTCTAACTTTATCTTAGACTTCTGTAGCTGTCCGTAGGAATAAGAATCCTCTATTGATATGAAGTTGTATAGAGTTAAGTAGCCAAGACATCACCATCAAGTTCTCTTGCTCCCACTTATCATAACAAAAATCATCAGTAGCTAGTTCCTTTATTTGCCGTTTGAATACCCTAATTTTCCTTACCCGCAGATATACACCTTGGCAGATTGTGAGACCATCAAAGGAAATTAGTGCCGTCCTACTTCACAATTGTGATCCGTAAACTACGTTTGTCACCATAAACACCTATCGTGGATATGGAACTTGTGAATCCGGTAACATTGGAAGTAACCTCTAAACCATTAGTAGTCGACATCTTCCCACAGAAAGCAGTTCCTTATATTTTCCATAGTATAGCAAAAGTGCTATCTAGAATTTCAAAGAAGCTAAAAAAAAATAAAAATAAAAATAAAAGCTGACCCAAAAAGGGTTGTACAACACCATTCCTTCACAAATGTCGTCATAAATCTCTCAAATCTCAATGGAATGTGATAATTTTTGTTTTTGGAGGTGGCAACTGGTCAACCATATGAAATCAATGCAGAGAAGTTCCACAAAAATTCTCATAGGAAAAAGGCATGCATAATTTAAAAAAAAGCCCCCTTTTCGGGACTTCTCTGTTTCAAGAAAAACACCACCAAATACTTACCCAAAACTTGTGAAAAATTCATCATAATTCTTCTAAAATCATTCTTCTAATTCTCACACTTTTCTTCTTTATGGGACCATCCAACGGTATACTGCTTGTCAGTTGTACAGAATGATGACGTTAACAGTGGGTCCCACTGAAGAAACCTCCAATTAATGTAGAAAGAATGCAAGTGCTTTCCCGGCACTCTAATACCAAGACAAAAATAGAAGGAAGAGAACTAGCAAGAGGTGAAAGAGGAGACAAGAAAGAAGAAGAAAAGAGGGAGGAAAAGAGAAGTTTTTGGAGAGCTTAACACTAGGTGCGTCAGCCCCCCTTATTATTTATATAAGCAACTTTGGAAAAATTACAAATAACACCGTACTAGTACTCATATTACAAAAAAGACCTTATTAGTACTAGTATAACAAGAAAGCCCTTCTAACCTCATTTCTCAACAAGAAATTAATGGAAACAAGGGCACTAGTGCATGGAAAAATATTTTTCGTTCTCCAAGTCCCGGAACACTATTAAGATTTATAATGGCATTAATGAGGGGGGAGAATTTTGTATTATATTGCTCAGATGACACCTCATCATCATTGGTATTATTCTAATAAGATTATTGTTTTTTTTTTTTTTGAAAGATTATCGTTAACCCTAAAAAGTATTTTTATAGTGGAGCATTTGTTAGCGAATAATGCTGCTTTAGGCTCATGCTTCGATTTTCATGATCTGTCTATTCTTCCTCGTGCAAATTTATATGTTGGAACTAAGGCAAGTTAGGTTGCTAGGCTGTGCTTTTGGGGATTTAAGGCAAAGGCAAAATAGCCAAACTGAAGTTCCTTCCCACACTCCCCAAAATGAAGTAAACTAATAAAGAAATAAATAAAAGATGATCTTGGTACCTCAATCTTTGCATTGTAAAATTCCCTCAGGAAAGTCCCTTCATCTGATATCTTGTGATTAGGAGCTCAAATTGTAAAATTCCTTCAGTACTTTCAGATATGATACACAGGATGTTAAGATAATATAAGAAAGTGACTATCGTATGGTAATTTGTAAAATTTCTTCAGTAATTTCAGGTATCAGACACAATATGTTCAGATAGGTAAATAGATTACAGGTTAAGATAAAAGGATGGCAGAATTATCTGGTCTGCGGCTAAAGGATATGTTTAACATGCTTGGGCCTGATTTCCTGAAAATGGGGTCCGTGCTCAAAATGGTGAGGTCTGAATACCCGATTCATTAAAATGTAAAACATATGTAGTTATCATGAAAGGATATAGTTGAGTCAAATTTTCTTCAATCTTTAGTTTTTATGGCCCTTGTATTTATCTGCAGTTAATAGAGAAAAAAGAAGCCAATGATCCAGTGCCATTTTTTCTTGCAATTACAGACTCTTCCCCATTTAGGCATTAGGAAACCAATATATTATCTCATGAATCTCATCTATGGCTGCAGCAGCAGTTGTGTTTGAGCAATCACGTAAATGCAGGTAGGATAGACCCCAATTTATAAATGAGGTGACTTTTGCAGGAACATGTTGTCATCTCATTTGCTGCTTTACATATTGGGTGGCAACCGATTGGAGCATAACTGCATTTTGCAGGCATCCAAACAGGGCCTAATTGTTAAATTATTAATGTTAGTTGGGCAGTTCATCACCAAACTGGTTAGGGTCATGTGATTCATAGGTCATCAGCATCATCACTGAACTATTTACCCTATTATCATGAAAGGTTTATTCTATTTTGAAATGTGTATTTTGAAAGGCTTCAAATACTTTACAGTACCACTATTTAATCCAACTCTACTGCCAGAGTTCCTCAGTATATGTACTTCCATGGACTCATCACAGGTTGTTGTTGGTGCGCTTCTGGGATTTGTCACAGCTGGTATTGCTTACTTGATCCATAAAGTCACTGCTCAAGCTTGATGCTGACATTCAGGAAATGCGGTTGTGTCATCTATGATCCTCAATCTGCAAAACAAAGTTCGTAGGATGGGAAAACTACTCGAACAGCACCTGCTTGGTTATTTGAATCTGAATGTTAAACCAGAACCTCTGTAATGTATAAAATGTTGGCAGTGTTTTACATTAAACATTCTTTTCTGTTGAATTACAGTATTTACAATGTGCATCTGGGTTTTCTATGTAATATTTCTTAACTAGTTGGGGGGGGGGGGGGGGGGGGGGGGTGGTATGGGGGTATGAGATGAGATGCAATAATTCCTGTGAGCATGGTCAGTTCCCAATTGGGAAAATTGATACTATTTCAAGAGGAATTATCAGTACTGAGTTTATCATCAGGATGTGAATGATATCATGCTGTACCTGTTCCATACAAGTGTGACCCCATGGTTCAGTGATCTAGAATGTTGTTCTCATGGGACACCCCATGTTCGGTGGTTGCATAAAAAATCTTCCAGGATGGGAGTTTCTAGCCATCCAATCTTTGGCCTTTTTCCTACAGTATTGCTGGATTTGTCTTTCCATAATCACATAGGCCATTGATTGAACGGTTATCTACCAGTCTGGAGGACTGATTGGGCATTTCCTGTCTGCAATGGGGGCCATGGGGCCCATCAGATCAACGGTTCAGATCATGATCCACCTACTCAGCTCCACTTGTATTCAATGCCAGTATCAGGACGGTATTCATGTTTGATGTATTAGAATCCAACTATTCCTTTTGTTTCCAATATTGCCTATCAAGATATTCTTTTTGTTTCAACAGCATTAACCATAGTTTTCTTACTAAAATATAGACTGGCAATTTAGAATAATTGCTAAGAGGCTCGTACGATGATGATGATTGTTTGCAGTTTAAGAAATCTTACTGAGACCTACCATTAAAAGCCTTACCTAATCTTGAATGGATGGCATTGAGAGTTCAAAAAGAGGAGGCACGATTTTTGGAGTTTAGTTATACTCATTTTCCTAAGTGAAAGAAGAAACATCATTTAGAATAAAATCAGGGAAGTTTATACTTTATGAAAATAAAGGATTATCTTGGTTCTTTTGTTCATGAGGGTGTTGTTTTCTCCTTTTCCTTGTTGCCCTTTTGCATACATGTTGGCAGGTGAGCTGCCCAATGCTGAGATGGCTCTGGAACAGTGAACAGACCAGGACTCTGTTATGCCAGCCAGAAAGAACTACATTCTGTTGATACAGCAGGTATGTCGTTCTTATTAGATTGATTATCTTTGATGAAATAGAAGTTATCCTTTGGAATCTTTATGACCAGCCTCGCAGCAACCACGATAATGAACATATAGATGGACGGTGATGGTATCAGTCTACAAACCATCTCCACTATCCTATCATTGCTGGTGCCTTGTCACCTCTTCAATGAGATCATAGCCCAAAAATTGAACTCAGCTAATGGTACTAAAACTGTCCAATTAATGGCCTCTGCTAACTATCCAAAAGCACCGCATTGATCAAACAGTTTGGAAGATCTAATTAGTGCAACTTTTGGGGGATGACCCATATTAATGGTGGCTCATTGACATGAGTGAAAATCAAAGGGCATGTGCACGATTGAATGTAGTTATGGTTTATGGGCATGTTTACTGATCGAATGGTAAATATGGTTTATGCATGAGTTTCAGGTACATTTATATTTAATTTATAGATAAATATTCAAAGAGTAAGGCGCTATATCATCTAGGGGTAGGGGTATGGCACATCTAACTCACTTGGAGCGAGGGGATAGAGATTTGATAGAGAAATGGAGAAATACTGGGGAGCAAGTGAAGCAGAGGGAAAGGTGGGGTTATGCACAGGTGAGGGAGGGAGGGAGATCCACCTGACTGTTTCCCTTTCTGTGGTCCACTCAGGTCCTTGATCTGCTTATTTGTGGGCTGATGTCTTAACATGAGCTTATAGAACAGATGTAGGGAATGAATGTCATAGAGTCAACAGAGTGGGCCCCCATAGAGCCTTTGTCACATGATCTCCCTATTAGAAATATCGCAGGGGTACAGCTACACTCAAAGAGATTGGTGCGGGCAGCACGCATTAAAAGAAGTGAAAGGAGGTGGGTGCAATCTATTCCGTCCCTTTTGTAGTAAAATCTCAACCTTTCCCTGCCGAGCAGCTACATTTTTCTGACAAATTTGCCGGCTCTTAACCTATGCTGTGAAGACTAACTGTGAGGGCAAAAATGTCCTAAGTTAATGGTGTTATATACAAAGAGATTATCGACCATGAAAATGTAGAGTTATTATATTATTAGAGAACATAAACATACCACAACCAACGATGACAGTAGTCACAGACAGTAGCGAATAACAGAAACAAGGCAGACAATATAGTTTATAGGCTTCTAGATGATGGAACCATTCAGAGCTTTGAGGACACCTTGGGATGATGAAGGACGATACAGTTGTACGCATCTAGAGTCAGAAAATCATCGAGGGTAGGAGCAGTGCATTGCCTGGTGAAAATCCTGCAAGCTTCCCTATACATTCCGTGTTTAAACCTTTCCGCGCCAACCTCTCTCTCAATCCTTGCCATCTCTTCTTCCACCACCCGCCCAAATAGCTCCAAGCTCACCTTAACACCAAGACCATCACCATCCAAAACCACCCCATATTTCAACCACTGCCAGTTCTGTACTCTGCTGATCTCGGCAGTTGCAGCATCTTCCATGAGATTGTACAGGGGCACTGACCCAGTTCCAGTAAGCCAGGCTGCCAAGTACTGAATTCCAACTCGGGTGTTTAGTCTCAGGCCTTCCATCGTCCGCACTCCTCTAGGCCTCTCTAGGAGGTCTTCTTCAGTTACACTCACAGCGTCTTCCCGCTTCATAGTTTGAATCTGGTTCGGGGCAGCGCTGGTGTTGTTCATGAAGACTTCCATGATGGTTGGGATCAGGCCAGGGTGAGCGGCCCACGTGCCATCATGACCTGCACGAACCTCTCGTACCTTGTCCTTTCGAACCAGATCCAGGGCTACCTCGTTGGCTGCTGGATCATCTCTGATTGGAATCTGAGCTGCCTGAGAGGGCAGAAAACCTTTTGTTATGCCAACATACCAAATATGTGCATGTACTATATTATGCATGCACCATCTATGAATTCAGTGGTACAAACAACCATATAGATGCATGAACAAACACATACCAACGCACATACCTAAATACAAACATACAGACTAGTTATCTACATGACGGTGCATGATCTAGCTCCACTCATTTAAGATGTTACATAACTCGATGGTTTTTGAGCTGAGTCGCCTGGAAACTCGCTGCTGATCTTGACTCAGTCAAGACTCGGGCAGACTTGTCGAGTCTGACTTGATTGACTCGTCACAACTCAAACCAAGTCACTCACTGGGTGATTGCTTTTCATAATAAAAACAATAAACATGCAAAGCGTGAGATTCGAACAGCTGAACAATATCGAGTTGACCCAACCTGGCCAGGCTCGAGTCCAGTTGAGTTTTCATGTTTTTGAAATATGGTATGTATATGTACACCCAAGCGCATACATTCGTATACACAAGAGGACACATATACATAGTTGAACCAAGGTCCATGCCATTGGTTTTGAAGCCTCTTGAGGCATTGAACATGATTATGTTTCTTTCTAGTTTGCAACTTGGGTCAGTACAGATTTTGAAGAAATTTAGGGAGAAGAGTTATATACCATGCCGCCCATGGCATGCACGCCGCGCCTGTGGCATGTATGGATGAGGAGGTCGGAGTAGCTCCTCATGAAGTGCTGGGCCATCCCGACCTGAACACGGTCGGGAAGTAGGCGATCCGGGTGGGCCTGGAAGGTCTTGACATAGCTGAATATGTAATCCCATCTACCACAATTGAGCCCAACAGAGTGATCCCTTAGCTCATAGAGAATTTCGTCCATCTGAAACACTGCCGGAAGAGTCTCTATCAGAACTGTTGCCCTGATGCTCCCTCTCTCTATTCCCGCCATCTTCTCTGCCTTCTCGAAGACACAGTTCCATATCTTAGCTTCCCTGCCAATTGCAAAGACCCCTGTAAGGGGATACCATTCGCTACATAATTCTATTAGTGCTAGGCCAAATGATCAGGTATATAAACTACAAATCCACCATCTGTTCAGTATAATAGTGTTATCTTCCACCATGCATTGTGGAATGATCTTGAGATAGTGGGCCACGTTGAGTTGGATGATCGGATATACACCATAAAATGTTGTGTAGTTTTGTAGGTTATCATTACTTGTCGTAATGAAAGCAGTGCCAATTACCTTGAATGCTCCATTTTTGGGAGGTAGAAGAAGGGTCCAAACCCGCTGCCTTGGGTGGCATGGAACCTAGCATGATTGTGGTAGAAGTAGAGGCCAAAATCGACAAGGCAGCCAGTTGCAGGCTCACCGTCGATGAGAATGTGGGCCTCCAGCAGGTGCCACCCTCGTGGACGAACAAAGAGCTTGGCGATCTGGTCATTGAGTCTGTAGACCCTTTTCCTGGCTTGATCAAGGAAGCTTATGGTCCCATCAACTGCATCCTTTAGATTGACTTGGCCTCTCATGAGGTTTTCCCAAGATGGTGAGAGCGCGTCTTCAAAATCTGCCTGCAAACACCATTTTCATGCGTCAATTCAAGCTGATGAAACTATCATAAGTAAATACAACTGCAGAGATGGATCAGGCATGATAGCATCATCTTCATTTATTTTGCAGCCATGAATGGTTAGTGATAAAGTAAGAGGAGCTTCCAGGCTTGTTGTACAGTGAATCTGTCTTGATTCGTAGATGGTTCAACGCCTACATGGGTTGTAAAATCGATAAAGCCAGACCATCCATTTGGTGGGCCTTACCATGGATGGCCACGGTGCAAAACGCTCTCTAATTCGATAAACCTTTTTTTTCTCCACCATCTGTGGGCCGCAATTTTGTCAGGTAGAGTTTCTTTGTACCGTGGGCCATCTACAGTAAGGCCCAAGAGATGGACGATCTGGATTAAGCGACATTACAACCATGGGAAAATAGAGTGGCTACGAATCAGGCCTCCAGTTCAGCAATCCAAGATTGGCTGCTGGAATGGAGACCAGGAGCCAGACATCAGGCCCATTACTTTCAAGGTGGGCCATCTATTACGGGCCAATGGTTGCAAATGATTTAGGCCCCCGGGTCACCACTCTCTGGTATCTCTACTCACGATAACGAGGTCTAAAATCCATTGCACCGTGGTCGCCGAGTTTGGTCAGGCAGTGGGGCCCACCTCGATATAGGTGTTGTATATCCACGCTATCCATCAGTTTAGGACGTGGACCCAAAACTGTAGCATATCCAAATCTCAGGTGGACCACACCACAGGAAACAGGGGTGATTGACCATTAAAAACTTCTTGTGGTCGAATATATGTTTTCCCTTCATCCGGGTCTGTTTGACCTTATCAGCAGGTTGGATGGCCAATAAACATTACGGCGGGCTCTAAAAAGTTATTAATGGTAGGCATTTAATCACAACTGTTTCCTGCGGTGTGGCCGGCCTGAGGTTTGTATCTGCTTCAGTTTTGGGGCCGCATACTAAAATGAGCCGGAAAAAAAGATGCACGGTGTGGATATACAAGACACATCAAAGTGGACCCCACGGTCACAGCCTGACCGAACTCAGTTTGGCCCCATCCTGATTGCTGTGGATCTTTACAGTGAGGAACTGGTGTAGATGGGCCACGGAGCAAAACTTGCTTTATTGGACAGCTAGGATCATCTCACGAGTGTTTCAGCATAACTGCCCGCCTATAGCGCGTCTCGAAAGGCGATTAGCGCCAACCGATAGGCCTATAAACAGGACCAGAAAATAAACTGCTGGGATCAGGCCCCATTCATCATCTGGGCCACACAGTGGATGGCGTACATCAGAAAACCAGTTGGATGATCCTAGCCATTGATTTGAAACTTTTGATGTTAAAAATGAAATACGAAGAAAGATCCGACTAAATGGTGACATTCAACGGCCAAAAGCCCTCTGGTTGGTGCTCAAGGTCATCAGATTGATCTCCTGGATTTTTCAGGTGGGGCCACTTCTGCCAACAGAAGCTCGATGTATGGTCCCAAAATCACACCGATCGAATGATCCTAACACTCCAACCGATATCTATCAAATAAACGGTTAAAACAAAATAATCACAGCCCAAACACAACACGTGAAATCAGATGGTCAAGATCATCTAATCAGCATGATTTTCAGGCCATGCTCCATCCTCAACAGGACCAACAATCTGGACGACCCAGATTGCTGTGCATGCATACCATGAACGGTGGATGAGTCAACCCTCACATCAACGATGGGGCCCACAAATTAGACTGTCCTAACCAACAAACTACTTACAGAACTTGCTCACCATGAAAACCTTTGCTCCGGAGTTTAGTGCATTGATGATCATCTTCCTCTCGACGGGCCCTGTAATCTCCACCTTCCGATCAGCGACTGCCGGTGGGACCGACGCACAAACCCAATCCCCGTCTCTCACAAATTTAGTGGCTGGATCGAACCCTGGCAACATTCCTGCATTGTATCTCTTCTGGGTCCCTCGCCGACACTCCATCGCATACCGTATACGGCTACGGAACTCGCGTTGTAGGTGGGCCACGAATTGCAGGGCCTCCCTAGTGAGGATCCTAGCAAATTCATTATCATACCGGCCTCTGATGTCCACTCCTTCAGGAACATCGTAGCCATCCATTTTCATAGCCATTACAGACCTTTTTCTTCTGTTTTGCTTCTAAGCGTTTGTGCATGGTTTTGGTGTGAGGGTGGTGAGAAATATAAAGAGAAGGGATTGCAAGTAGACTCGCGCCAGGATATGGTTCATGAGGTGATTCTTCGCCCCCGTGCCATTGTTGTACATGTGCACATGATCTGAGCCATTCATCAGGCGAGGGCCACGTTGAACATGCCTTGGCCCTAAATAGACGACCTCTCTCTCTCTCTCTCTCTCTCTCTCTCTCTGGTCCTACTCGTTGGACTACAAGTTACGGTCCACCCAGTCCAACTGATCAAGTGAATACTACATCCAAACCCTTCCAATAGGTTAGACCCACCATTAGGATTACCTAATACAAAAATCATATCATATCCTAATCAGGTGGGCTACGCCATAGAAAACGATTTCTAACCATTGATAATAGGAAACCACAATTGTTGTTCATCTGATGAGCAGATGTGGCTGATTTTTGTAAAATGCTATCCACATGATGCGTCCAATCTATTGGACGGGTTGGATGTTCCACTTGCATGAAAGGCTGAAAGTTATCTCAGTTGGACCCAAGAGTCGAGACCTTTTACCAACCATCCTTTTTTTTTTTTTTTTTTTTTTTTTTTTTTGTTTTTGCTTGTGCATGCTGGGTTCATCCGATGAATGGACCAACCTGATAACTGGGCCAGGGAATTTGGACAATTTGCTCCACTCAGTGATCGAATCTCATACATGCGTGACACCTCGACACGTGTGCAGAGAACTGCTGTTGGATATCTCCTTGGGGGAAGGTTTTGTGGAGTGGATATGTATGGAATGGAGAGAGAAAGAGTGATGGTTATGGCCTATATTTGGAACGTGTATGGCATCTTGTGCGTCAGATGGTTAGCATCTGACGTACGCTCTCGAGAAATGGAAGGATTGAGGTTTGGGTTTTAGTGCCTGTTTCGTGATGCGTTTCTGTTGGATGCGGTGGGTCCTTGACACATGGCCTCATGCTTTTAGTGGTGGGCCTCGACACGTGGCCTCATGCGGATTAGGTGTTAATCGGGTAAACCTTAGTGGGTGTTTCACTTACTGATGTAGAGCGGGTCACGGACAATTTTATGGCCAAGATGGATCAGAAAAAGCACGGTCGGTGACAGAAGTGATCCGGACCATCGGACTTTAGATCGGGCGTATCTCACAATCCAAAATGAGTTATCCGACGTAAAATATATGATTTTGGGGTAGAACGAGCTACTTTAGCCAACCAACCTGCTTCGCCGGGTTGCGCAGTCCGAATTTGCGAGAAATCCACTGATCGACGGTCGTTTTCTCGTTTTAATTTTATTTTTACTATAAATAGTAAGTTTTAGTTTGAGTATAACTTTTCATCCGTTGGGCTTTAGGAGTTGTGCCCAACATGAAAAGTGCTTAGGATAATTAGGAGAACGATTTGGTGAAGCCAAATAGGACACTTACTATTTTTGGCTGAAAACCTTGCGCACTAGTAGACATCATGACCGTCTATAAATAGTAAGTTTACTATTTATAGTAAGTTGCGAATTCTAGGAGTTTTAGTTGTAGTTTGAGTCTGATTTCTTTCTTATTGCTTGGTTCCCTTATTTAAAGGGTTGTGAACTCAATTTTGGGAATTCATTAATCAATTTCGAATTTATTAGAAATTATTCTTATTTTCTACTTTCTTTCCTCGTAGATTCGAGAAGTCTCTGTGAGGAGTCCAGAGAAGTTCCGTGGATTCGGAATATTTATCATCTTGAGGAAGACGGTGCTCGACCTCACGTCCTTCCCTGCGTCAGTTTGGTATCAGAGAGAGATTTTCCCTCGGGCCGATGGCAAATAACGAAGGAATGAATCAAAATCCTGTGGACGGTGATCCATAGATTCGCTATCTTTCGGAAAAAATGGAAGCTTTCCATCGGGAGAGTCAGTTGACCATGCAAGGGCTGCAGGCAACCCTCGATTGTCTTGCGGATGCGCTATTTCTGCCCCGAGCCCTAGGCGGTGCTCCACCACCTATGGTCGCTCCACCACCCGTAGTTGCTGTACGACGTGACCCTGATTATCGCAGAGTACTACCAGCGGTAAACCGTAGGGCTACACCAGATGACTGTAGTTCCAGCGATGAGGACATTAATGAGGGTTTTGACCGACTGCCAATCCATGGAGGCGATCGTCTAGATCGTGCTGAAAGAGACTATCGAGGTAAGGCTGAACTTCCTAGTTTTAACGGTTTATTACGTATCGAAGATTTTCTCGATTGGCTAGCCGAAGTAGAGAGATATTTCGATTATATGGATGTGCCAGATCATAAAAGGGTGAAATTGGTAGCGTTTAAATTAAAATCTGGTGCTTCTGCATGGTGGGAACAATTGTAACTCTCACGAGCCCGCCAGAACAAGGCGCCCATCGCATCATGGCGTCGGATGAGACGTCTTCTTCGTTCACGATTTCTCCCCAGTGATTATGAGAAGATATTATTCCAGCAATACTAGAATTGCCGACAAAGAAATCGAACTGTTACAGATTACACTGAAGAATTCCAGCGGTTGGCTACACGAAACGATTTGTCAGAATCTGAGTCACAGAAAGTGGCACGATTTATAGGTGGGTTGTGACCGATAATTTAAGATCAAGTTCAGATGTACCCAGTCGAGACCGTAGATGAAGCAGTTCAATTGTCAGGAAGGGCAGAAACACAGCTTGCAAGAGCTCCTGCTCGTCCCTATCCTTCAAATCGACCCCTATGACAGGTCCCACACAGGATCCAGTGCTGGCTCGAGGAAAAGATCCGGTAGGAGAACGTCCTCAACCTCCTCCACCCGCGAACCGTGATACGGGGAGCGGACCATCCAGACCTCAACGGGCAGCACCCACAACAGCGGGCCTGAGTAGGATTCCGAATCCTTATGCTCGGCCAAAGCCGAACAATTGTTACCACTGTGGCCAACCAGGCCACTTATCAAACACTTGTCCTCAACGTCCGGCAGCACACTTGACTATAAACGAATGGGGCACTGAAGATGAGGCCGCAGAAGAAGATCATGGCTTTGATGAATATGAACAAACCACTGAAGAAATAGCATGTGGCGATGAAGTAACAGGCAAGGATCGTGGCGAATCTCTCGTTGTGAGACGACTACTGTATACCCCATGAAAGGAATTACATCCACAGCGGCACAATATATTTCGTACTCGGTGCACTGTCAACGGAAAGGTATGTGATGTGATCATAGACAGTGGTAGCAGCTACCAACGACGAAACATCCTTCCCCGTACTCAATTGACTGAATAAAAAAGTGAACGAGACCAAGGTAACTGAACAATGCACTATCTCGTTTTCAATTGGTAAACATTATAAGGATCAGATACTTTATGACGTGGTTGACATGGAAGCCTGCCATATGCTACTCGGTCAACCCTGGCAGTCGGACCGTGATGCGACCCATTGGGGGCGAGACAATGTCTATATATTCGTCAAGGATAGTCGAAAAATAATCCTTACCCCTATGGCACCAGAGAACCACCCTGAAGCCTCTAAAGTGGAGGGGAGTTCTCTCTTGACCATTCGAAATTTCATGGAGGAGTCCAAGGAAACCGGCGAGGTATATGCCGTAGTGGTGAAGGGCGAGAAAGAGGAACCCTCAAACATCCCTCCAAGCTTAAGACTGTTACTAAATGAATTCAAAGAAGTCTGGCCTGAGGATTTACCTGATGGATTGCCCCCCATGAGAGACATTCAACATCACATATACCTCGTCCCTGGGGCTAGCCTGCCCAATCGCCCTCATTATCGGATGAGTCCGAAGGAGTGTGAGATACTTCAGGGGCAAGTGGAAGAATTGATCCGTAAGGGTCTATTAAGAGAGAGCATGAGCCCATGTGCTGTACCAGCATTATTAACGCCAAAAAAAGATGAAAGCTGGCGCATGTGTGTCGACAGCCGAGTAATTAACAAAATTAATATTAAATATCAATTTTCAATACCACGGTTGGACGACATGCCCGATATGTTAGGAGGGGTTAAAGTATTCTCTAAACTCGATCTAAAGAGCGGGTACCATCAGATTCGTATTCGACCCGGTGATGAATGGAAAACGGTATTCAAGACAAAGGAAGGGTTGTATGAGTGGCTGGTCATGCCTTTCGGCCTATCGAACGCACCAAGTACTTTTATGCGTTTGATGAATCAAGTTCTAAAATCGTTCACTGACCGATTTGTGGTAGTATATTTTGATGACATATTGATATATAGCCAGGATAAGGCGGAGCAGAAGAAACATCCCAGGCAAGTGCTGCAGGTCCTACAAGATAACAAGTTGTACCTCAACTTGAAAAAGTGTAGCTTTTTAACTGACTGCCTGTTATTTTTAGGATTCGTTGTAACATCCACAGGCATTCGGGTGGAAGATGAAAAGGTGCGAGCTATTAGGGAATGGCCAATCCCGACAAACATTCATGAGGTGAGGAGTTTTCACGGATTGACGACTTTCTATCGTCGATTTGTGTGAGATTTTAGCACCATAGTCGCGCCAATAACAGACTGCATGAAAAAAGGGCCGTTCCAGTGGACCGATAAAACTGACAAGAGCTTTTATGAGATCAAGCATCGTTTGTCTACAACACCGGTCTTGGTGCTTCCTAATTTCGATAAATTGTTTGAGGTGGAGTGTGACGCTTCATATGTCGGAATAGGAGGAGTATTATCACATGAAGGTAGGCCGGTAGCCTTCTATAGCGAGAAGCTCAGTGAAGCCCGAAAGAAGTGGTCGACTTAAGAGCTTGAGTTGTACACAGTTGTTCAGGCACTGCAACATTGGCGGCATTATCTGATTCAAAGGGAGTTTGTTCTCTACACCGACCATCAGGCATTAAAGTTTATTAATAGTCAGACTAATGTGAATCGTGTGCATGCTAGATGGGTTGCATTTTTACAGAAATTTACGTTTGTTCTGAAGCATAAGTCAGGTCAGCAGAATAAGGTGCCTGATGCACTTAGCCGTCGTGCGTCACTACTTGTTACGGTGAGCAATAAGGTGGTCGGCTTTGACTGTCTCAAGGAGCTATATGCCGAGGATGAAGACTTCAAAGATTCTTGGTTGAAGTACCAAGAAGGTCATCCCAGTGACTTTCATATACAGGATGGTTTTCTCTTCAAAGGGAATCGATTGTGCATCCCCCAAAGTTCTCTAAGGGAGCAGATTATTCAGGAACTACATGGATGTGGCCTCGGTGGACACCTTGGGCGAGACAAGACGCGAGTTCTTGTGGAAGAGCGGTATTACTGGCCGCAATTAGTACGTGATGTGGGAAGAGCCGTACAACGTTGTCATATTTGTCAGACATCTAAGGGACAATCTCAGAATACGGGCCTCTACACCCCGTTACCTGTGCTTGACGGTCCTTGAGAGGATTTATCAATGGACTTCGTGCTTGGTCTTCCACAAACACAACGCGGCATGGATTCGGTGTTCGTAGTAGTCGATCGTTTCTCTAAGATGGCACACTTTATCCCATGCAAGAAAACCCTTGATGCAACACATGTGGCGAATTTATTCTTCAGGGAGGTCGTACGGCTACACGGGGTCCCTAAGACTATTACTTCTGATCGTGACACGAAGTTCATTAGCCACTTTTGGCGAACTTTGTAGACTCGATTCGATACACGACTTCAATTCAGCAGTGCTTACCACCCACAGACTGATGGGCAGACCGAAGTTGTGAATCGCACTTTGGAAAACCTCATTCGATGTATTTCAGGAGAGAAACCGAAGCAGTGGGATTTGGCCTTGTCTCAAGCAGAGTTTGCATTCAACAACATGGTGAACCGCTCGACAGGAAAATCCCCGTTCCAGGTTATTTACGGACGAGTACCTCGCCACACACTAGACTTGGTCCCTCTGCCCAAGCTCCCAGGCATGAGTATTGCAGCAGAACATATGACAGACAGGATCATGGGTATTCATGCGGAGGTGCAGACTAAGTTACATGCCTCGAACGAAAAGTACAAGGAACAAGCGGATAAGCATCGTCGACAAAAGGTATTCGAGGTGGGTGACCAGGTAATGGTCCATTTACGAAAAGAAAGATTTCCGACCGGGACGTACAACAAGCTGAAGAATAAGAAGATTGGACCGATACCGATCATCCGAAAGATCAATGACAATGCTTATGTTGTTGATCTTCCAGATGACATGGCGATCTCACAGGCTTTCAACGTTGCGGACCTGACCGAGTATTATGAACCAGCGTAGGAGGAGAACTCGAGGACGAGTTCTTTTCAAGTGGAGGGGACTGATGTAGAGCGGGTCGCGGACAATTTCATGGCCAAGATGGATCAGAAAAGGCACAGTCGGCGACAGAAGTGATCCGGACCATCGGACCTTAGATCGGGCGTATCTCACAATCCGGAATGAGTTATCCGACGTAACATATGATTTTGGGGTAGAACGATCTACTTTAGCCAACCAACCTACTTCGCCGGGTTGCGCAGCCCGGATTTGCGAGAAACCCCCTGATCGACGGTCGTTTCCTCGTTTTAATTTTGTTTTTACTATAAATAGTAAGTTTTAGTTTGAGTATAACTTTTCATTCGTTGGGCTTTAGGAGTTGTGTCCAACATGAAAAGTGCTTAGGATAATTAAGAGAACGGTTTGGTGAAGCCAAATAGGACACTTACTATTTTTGGCCGAAAACCTTGCGCACTAGTAGACATCATGACCGTCTATAAATAGTAAGTTTACTATTTATAGTAAGTTGCGAATTCTAGGAGTTTTAGTTGTAGTTTGAGTCTGATTTCTTTCTTATTGCTTGGTTCCCTTATTTAAAGGGTTGTGAACTCGATTTTGGGAATTCATTAATTAATTTTGAATTTATTAGAAATTATTCTTATTTTCTACTTTCTTTCCTCGTGGATTCGAGAAGTCTCTGTGAGGAGTCCAGAGAAGTTCCGTGGATTTGAAATATTTATCATCTTGAGGAAGACGGTGCTCGACCTCACGTCCTTCCCTGCGTCGCTTACCTTATGGGGCCTACCCTGATTTTCTTGTGTATATCAATGCTGTCTATCCATTTTTCCATACCATTTTAGGAAGTGATCCCAAAACTTAAGTAGATACAACTCTCATGTGGACCACACGATGGAAAATTTGGTGAATGATCATTAAAAGCTTTTTGTGAACCACAATTTCTTTTATCAAGTTTATTTTTATATTTTCCTTTCATCCAGGTCTGTTCAACCTTATCAATGGGTTGGCTGGAAAAGAAACATCTCGATGGGTATTACTATGGACCTATCAAGTTTTTAATGGTGTGCGTTGAGCCACCACTTTTTCCTGTGGTGTGGCCCACATGATGCATGCATGAAATCCAACACGTCCATCAGAAGCTTCAGAGCATATTACCCACAAGACCGGCACATCAGGCCGATCCTCATGTTAGGTGGACCACATCACAGGGAACAGGTTGAGAGATATAGTCCACCCTTGATTTGCGTGTGTGGCCCACAGGGTTCTGTATATGGAATCCATGCCATTCAGATCTTAATCTGGCGTGAACGAGAGGTGTGGCCAAACTTCCGGCTGTTTTGAAACTATGATGGGCCCGAATCACATAAAAGGATGAGCGTTCGATCTTAAAATTTTCCTTCTACTATGGCCCACCTGAAATTTGGGTCAGGCTGATTTATAACACGAGGTAAGTCATCTGATAGACGAGGCAGATGTGTTGCGTACATTAGGAGGACTGCTCATATGCCTGCTATCTATCACCCGAACTTCCGATTCGACGGGTCAGTGATAGGTGGATTGTGTTTATATGATGAGATCATGAGTTAAAGTGCCCATATGATGCGGGTGTGTCATGAAGTGAGCTGCTGATTTTGTAACTTAGTGGTAGATTAGTTGTGTTTAAATGATGAGATCATGAGTTATAGTGCCCATACGATGCATGCCACAACTCAGTGGTAGATAGACTGCCCTTAAATGATGAGATCATAAGTTACGGTGCCCATATGATGAGATTGTAGCGTGAAAAAGAAAAGGAATACAATTTATAAGATGGGATTGGCTTTGACCTAAATTTTAAGGGTTTGTGCTAGGCCTATTCAAAATGTGAGCTATTTAAGTGATTGGATAATTAGTTAGGCTCTTCTATTAAGTGGGCCACACATGATCATTGATTCAGATTTGACCGTTGGATTATTTAGATTGAGCGATTTGATGGACCTTACTTTAGTCATGATCATTGTAAATAGGTTTGGAGTGGGATGCTTAAACCATTGTCCCTATACTCGATTATTAAGCCATATATGTAAACCTACAGTGTGAAAACCCTATAGAAAAAAGTGTAATGGGTATAAGTGAAAAAACTCTAGTTGCATTGAATATTCAAGCATAGAAGATCAAGATTTCTATTGATGATAATGTCTTCTCTATTAGGTATGCTTTTAGGTTATGATATTAAAAATCCATTATTGATACATAGATGCTCCGTCAATTCCAGATACATATCTAACAAGGTTGGGTTGGTCAGTCAAGCCGTTTACAAGTAAATGGGTCTTGTTGAGTTGCTGCGCTGGGTCGGGCTTAATGAATTTTTAAGTGGGTGGGTTTGGGTCGGAGGGTAATAGTTCATGAGTAAGGCTACACTCTCACACACCACCTGTCATTGGCCAATTGATGCAATATATAAGCCGTCCATCAGGTGGGCCTGACTACGTTGATGTTGTTGACCCAAAATAATTCTAATCTGTTCAGTGGGTGGGCCATGATATTAGAAACAGTTGGACACATAAGAAACCTTCACCCAAGTTTTTCCAGCCGTACATTTATTTCTTAAACTATGCCCAATACACAAGTGGACCACCTTATTCTTGGGTTCCAGCCCCAGACATGCACCAAATAGAAATGAAATGATCAATGATTTAAAATAATCAATCAAAGAAAATTTTGTAAGTATTCCCTTTGATCACAAGTCCCATCTTGTAAATGATTTTGATCATCTAAACATTTTTCAAATTAAAGAGTGATCTAAATGATTAAATGTACATTGAGTTGGAACTGGACGCAAGTATCTGTCAACCGCACATCATGTGGTCGGGTTGATGATTGACTGGGCCAAATAACTGGACCAGGCCATTCATTGTTGGCTCATCTCCTTAGGCTGAGTTTAGGGGCCCAAGCCCTGGTCAGGGCCATCTGGCCTACATTACCTCTCCTCCTTGTGGACCGAGAAATATGATTAACCTTCCAGGGCCAAAAAAAATTGGACCCAATACCAGCCCATTGACATTCATGAGAGCTACGAAACCCAGCCATTGGCATTCAAGACAAGCCATGGCACGGTTCTCTGGCGATTCCTAGTTACAAAGTCGACAACCTTATCATATCTACCGATAAAACCATTCATAAAAATCAATCAATATACTAAATGTTGGACATAGGCCAGTGGGACCCACTGGTGAGCAATCGTTAGTGGGTAACTTCTTCTGCCTTTTTCATTCGGTTGAGATTTCAAATTCAATTTTGAATTTGATTTTGGATAGGAGATAGGGAGAAGACCGGATAATCTGGTCTCATCCCATCTCCTTCCTTTCCTATAAAAAGTGGATAACTTTTCTCTCGTAAATGATATTGAATCATACGAAATACCGAGGGTATACAGAGAGAGATATAGTGTGTACGGTAATTTGTCCATTTTGGCTTGTCCTTATGACGATCTAATCCATAAATCGCAATCCTGAGCCACTTATATCGTGGGATCAGATGTGGAAATAGATCTATCTGCTCCAGTAATTAGATAGGTGGGCCGTTGGAGCATCAATCTTCTGCTTTGTGAGGGTTCCAAAATTCGTGTAGACCGTCAGATCTCGAGGGCTCACCTTCCGCGCTTCCCAACAGCGGTATCAGAGCATTCAACGGCGGATCTTCGATTATTTTTATCTAAAAAGGTAAGTGGTCCATCCTTTCTAATTTGTTGATCTGCCTTCCAATCGCAAAGCGATAGGTAATAAATGGGTACTAAAGATCAAAAGAAAGGCAGATGGTACAATGGACAAGTATAAAGCACGATTAGTTACTAAAGGTTTTACGTAAAAAGAAGGCATAGATTACGAGGAGACCTTTTCACCTATTGCAAAGTTTTCCTTAATTCGCATGATCTTGTCTATTGTCGCAAGTTTAAACTTAGAGTTATATCAGATGGATGTAAAGATCGTATTCTTAAATGGTGACTTGGATGAAGAAATATATATGCAACAGTACATGGGTTATGTGGACAAAAAGCATTCAAAGAAAATCTGCATGTTGTTGAAATCTATTTATGGGCTGAAGCAATCTTCAAGACAGTGGTACATGAAGTTCCACTTGACCATCACCACTTTTGGATTCACGATGAGTGAAGAAGATCATTGTGTATACATGAAACGGTCTGCAAGATCTTTTCTGATATTATCTTTATATGTAGACGATAGTGAAAGTGCACCTACAAGTGCCCTGGTTTGTCAATTACGGTGTAAGTTGAGTCAGTCGGACAACAGCGCCTAACAGGAAGATCAAGTCAAGTGTCTGCCTCAACTGGATGTGTGAAAGCTCACCATAGGTAAATTATAGCCTCACATCCCATGTCCCAAAACACCAGGTGATCAAAACCCTTAAAACTAAGTAGAACATCTTAGGATTTTATTCTAAGAAAACTTTTTACCAAACAGAAAAATCTTTAAGTTTTTTTACCCTGTCGATTATATTGATTCACCTTTCGATATGATCAACCTGCTCTGTCGATGTTCTCGGCATATCAATCGATACAATCAAATGAGGACAAAAAGCGTCCAGCAACCAAACATTCATCTGGACGATTTATCGATATATCGAAGTTTTCAATCGATATCATTGATATTCAAATATCGATCCCATCGAAAGTGGATCGATAATATCGACAGACAGTTTTTTGGCGCCCTTGTTTTTCTAAAGAAAACTACTATAAGCTTCGATATATCGATGACTGTCCAATTCTATCTGAATTCAAATATCGATCATATCGGAAGTCATTCGATCATATCGATAGTGGGCGCATGTTTCCTCCAACAAATATTTCTGGGTGTTTTAAACTTTGATCGGGGGGCCAGTCGAGAAATCGATATTCATATGTCGATTATATCGAGACCTCGTCGATTGGATCGAGACCGGACACAAACCGTCCAGCAAGCTTATAGGTAAATCTGTACGATTTATCGATCCCATCAACACGGACTCCGATATCATCGATATATAAATTTCGATGACATCGACTATTCCCCGATCATATCTTAGAAACCTAAAATATTTCTAAGCTAGTCTCTCTCATGCTTCAAATGTCAATAGCTCGATCCCAGTATCGATGGAATCGGAGTTCGAAATTCGATAACATTAACACCTATATCGATCCACTTGATAAACCGACAAAAGGTTTTAAAAGCGAATGACTTGAAGTTTGCGCCATCGAGCGGATCATCGATACAATCAAGAGTATAAGCTCGATCCTATCGACTTTTGCTCGATGATATCGAACTTTGTCATAAATATGACCGTTTTATATCCGTTGGAACCTTTTGTCTATTTAAAGAGAGGCTTGTCTTTATTGCTAGTAGAGAAAGAAGAGAGTGTTTCTGAGTATTTTAAACTTCATATCATTTATCTTAAGCCCTTTCTCTCAGGGAGTTCATCCTCCAATCCATCCTCATCATTGATATTCAATAGAGTGGATTGAGGAATGAATTTTCGCATTCAAGGATCCTCCAGCTACTACCTTAATGGCAAATCATTAAGCTGAATGCCTTGAATGTATAGATGATTGGAATCACTCTATCTTCCTAATAGGAAAACCTTTAGAGAGTGGAATTTCATCATAACCTTGACCCAACCTGAAGCCTAGTATTGGTACATCTTTTGTGTTGCGGATCAAGGGAGTTGAAGACTCTTCATCAACAAGAAGGAGATCTTCATCACTGCGCTAAAAGAGACTTATTAACTTATCTGTAAGTATCTAAAGTCCAAAGGACACTTGTGATCATTCCTTTCTAGGATTGGATCTTAAGTGTTGTTCACCCTTTGAAGTCCTCAAAGGAGGCCTCCGGCGAGAGTGTACGTGTGAGTGCATTGTGTGGAACCTTACTCTGTGTGGGCATAAACATCTGGTTAGGAGTGAACCAGTAAAACTCTGGGCTATGAGGTGAACCGTGTAAAACCTCTGTTAGGGTCTTAGGGTAAGATCCTTGGCCAGTGTGCCTAAATCGGGTGTTATGTGTTGACCCTTGCTCGTGAGAGCATAAATAGTTAGCCTCTGTGTAGGTTATAAATGTTGAAGGTGAACCTGATTTAAAACGTTAGGTTTGAGGTGAACCATGAAAAACCTCTTTAGTGAAATTCGGTACACTCAAGGGTTAAGTGTGGCAGCCGGGAGTGGAGTAGACAAGTAGTCGAACCACTATAAAAATAACTGTTTCTGTGATTGATTCTTATGCTAGATCATTTGTGTGATTATGTTAATTGCATTCATATTTGCTCACACTTCACACACACAGTCACATCCATCATAGACTATAACTGCTTCATGCTGATTAAATTAAATAGTTTTGTGATTGGATCCTCCACTAAGCTTGGAAGCAAGTAGAGTTACATTTGAGTAATCCTAAAAATTACATACCTGGTAGGATTAGAGTGATAGAATTTTTAATATAATTCATAAATCTTTAAAAAGTCCTATTCACCCCCCTCTAGGGCATATTCCATATTCCTACTTCAACTCAAGTGGTCTTCACCACTATTTCAGATAACTTGTTAGCGAAAAATGACATGCAATTGTTGATATTGACTAAAGATTGGCTATTCTCAAACTTTAAGATGAAAGACCTCGGTGAAGCCAACTTTATTCTTGCGGTAAAAATCATTAGGGATTGCCCTAAGAAATTTTTAGGCTTATCTCAAGCAACCTATATACAACAGATCTTAGAGCGGTTTAAGATGAAAAATTTAAAAGCTATTGAAATCCCTATGGATAAAGCTACCAAGCCAGACAGAAAATCGTGTCCCCAGATTGAAGCCGAGAAATTGGTTATGTCCTCAGTACCTTATGCAAGCGCAATAGGGAGCTTAATGTATGCTTTGCTTTGTACTAGACCGGATATTAGCTATGCAGTTGGCATAGTCAGCCGTTATCAAAGTAACCCGGGACAGTCTCATTGACAAACCATCATACGTATATTCCACTATCTTAGAGGAACAAAAGACCTAATATTATGTTATGAAGGCACAAGCCTCAAGCTCAAAGGATATTCTGATGCTGCTTGGGGTAATGACGTCGACGAAGGAAAGTCTACTTCAGGATATGTATTCTTACTCGGAGGAGAAGCTATCTCATGGTCGAGTAAGAAATAGACATCCACAGCTCTTTCATCTATGGAGGCCGAGTACATTGTATGTTGTGCTGCAATTCAGGAGTGTATATGTGTTCACAGATTTCTATTGAGTTTGGGTGTTGTATCGAGTGTTCGTTAGCCTATATCACTGAAGATAGATAATACTTCTGCCATTGACTTGGTAAATGACCCTAAATACCACCAGAAATCTAATCACATTGAGATCAAGTATCATTACGTCCGTGATCAAGTGAGAGATAAGAAGGTCGCCCTCAGCTACATTCCTACTAAGGAGATGATGGCTGATCCCATGATGAAACTTATAGCTAGAGATATATTTCAGGTTCATGTCAGGCAGATGGGATTGAGGAGACCTTGACTGATGTACTTATTTTGTAATACATTCGATCTTTCATTAATAAATAATATATTTCATTTGTTTAGTATTGAACACTAATATAAATTAGGTAAGTAGATTATCAGCATTTACCTTGAAATCATGTAGTATTTCTATTTTTGTCGGCAGGCCGATCACCCACTTGCACGACTCGACCAACCTTGAATGTACAAGAGAGGTACATTTAGGGCCATGTTTATACATTGAGGTTTGAACTTCTTTTTATTTTGAATAATAAAGAATGAGGATATGAGTGAGTCGTATCCACCTACAATCTTATAAAGATTGAAGATGAGACTGATAAATTCGAATAGCATAATCGCACCATTTCGTTACATGCGATCAATGTTATAGCCTGCATTTAAAGCCAGGTTATGAGGTTATGAGATGAGTCGTACCTCATGTAGAATGACCCGCGTATTGTAGACCCGACATTCTCCTAATATTGTTTACTTTACGATATAGATTGTAGCCACGTGCTCGGACCTTTTACGTACAGATTGCTTTGATTTAATCTAATCATTGCAACGTGCGAGCAACTAGTCCCGTAGATGACTCTTTGTGTCCTTAGCTACCCTCCACTTGTGTTTATGAGGATGAGATTGAGTGTTGCTAATTTAGTGTACTAGAACGAAAGGTCCTTGATTGGCTAGACTCAGTTACATTAGGAAAACAGCTTGATTGATTCCAAATTACACATCTAGTAGGGAAGATCCCGTGACAGCTATACCAAGTTTTTATAGCTATAAATACGCATTTGAAGACTTATGAAGACTTATCTGCTGACAGTATCGAGTTATTTTTCTTAGACTTTTGTAAATAATATTTTTCTTAAAAAGCATATATAGTATTGCTTTAAAATTGGTTTTAGTCGAAATTTATGAAAAATCAAGTTTTCAGAATAACTCAATAAGTTGGATAAGTGCGTATGTTGGTCGAGTACTCCAGATCGGGAGTTAACTCCATCAGGTGTGGTCATGCAAATTAGGACAGAAATTACAAAGCATGGGTTATTGAGTACTAGTTAGGTGGTCACTTAGTAGTTAAACACATGTGAGAAGATTACGGTGATCCAGCTGGTCCTACGCTTCTGATTCTTTTGATCGTAATGTTTGGTCTTTGATTATTATTACGTGAGTTAGATGGATAAATTTTTGTGCCTATCCTGTAATGTGATTGAGTGGGAGATGTTGGACGTAGGCTAGTGGGACCCACTGGTGAGCAATCACTAGCAGGTAGCTTCTTCCGGCCTTTTCTATTTGGTTGAGATTTCAAATTCAATTTTGAATTTGATTTTGGATAGGAGATAGGGAGAAGACCGAATAATCTGGTCTCATCCTATCTCCTCCTTTTCTATAAAAAGAGGATAGCTTTTCTCTAGTAAATGACATTGAATCATACGAAATACCGAGGGTATACAGAGAGAGATATAGTGTGCACAGTAATTTGTCCATTTTGGCTTGTCCTTAGGACGATCTAATCCATAGATCGCAATCCAGGGCCACTTATACTGTATGATCAGAGGTGTGAATAGATCCATCTGCTCCAGTAATAGATAGGTGGGCCATTGAAGCATCAATCTTCTACTTTTTGAGGGTTCCAAAACTCGTGTAGACCGTCAGATCTTGAGGGCTCACCTTCCGCGTTTCTCAACACAAAATAGAGAAATAAAAATTAAATACCAAATAATGCGATTAAAAATCCACAGAATAAGTTGAAAGGAAAGCACCTGAATCAAAAGCCTGAAAAAGTGCTTAAATCATATCAATTACAATATACTCAGTGGAAGCACAGATCCATGTCACTTTCTTGAAGACTATTCAAATCTGTTGAATGGTCTAGATGAACGATCCAAATTTCCTGCAATGAATGTATTTGAGACAACCACTTTTCGGTTCAAAGTGATCAACTCAATTTTCAGGTGGTTGATACTTAGAATATCCCTTCACATATTATAAAAAATTGGAGTTTTTTATATGAAAAAAAAACTTGCTTTGAAAACCGACTACAATACTTGTAATTTATATAGGTTTTTCGCATTATTATTTACAGGAATTTCGAAAGGTGACGTGGCAAACACCTGGTGCACAAGTGTCGGCTAACAAATACTTCCGTTGTGCCAAAGACTCGACCAAACCAATATGTCTGAAAGACTCTGTCAAATAAATATTTGCGGAAGACTCGATCAACAGCTGCGGAAGATAGGTTAAAGGAAAAGGAAGAAAAAAAAAAGGAAAAAGAATAAGCCCCAAGGAGGTTCAAAACCATTTCCTAAAAATTTTTCATTCTCTTTTATAATTTTTAAAATCTTGCTAAAAGCAATAATCCCCCACTATTTTTAAAACAACAAAAGATATGCGAGCATTTGATCCTTCGTGTATAAACAAATGTGTCTCATGGACTTGAATCTTGTCTTAATAAGAAGTTATCTTTTAACACATACTTAGTGGACCAAGCTTTTCAAAACTATGTTGTATATTGGTAAGATCAAAGCCTCACACACGTTTGATCATCATCTCTCTAGTGAAAATAATGCCAAACACTTTTAAGGCCAAGTGCTCATCCCACTTTCATGAGTGCTCTAGAGAGTTAGTCAAATTCTCATAGAAGGCGGCCAAACCTTCACACTCGTATAGGTGAGTCTATTAAGGACACACTTATGACAAAGCTGAAATAGCGGTGAAGACTGCTTGAGTTGAAGTAGGAATATGCCAATATGTCCCAGAGGAGGGTGAATAGGACTTTTTAAAATTTTACAATGTATTTAAAAATTCTATTATATTAATCCTATCAGATATACAATTATCAGGATTACTCAAATGTAACTCTACTGGCTTCCAAGCCTTGTAGAGGATCCAATCATAAACTTTTTGAAAGATAAACAAGTTATATACAAGATTGTGATGGATATGACTATGTGTGTGTATGAGGTGTGATCTTAGACAATCATATATAAAAGCGTGTAAGGAATATCACACAAATGAAAAACAATAATAATCCCCAACACAGTCATTTTTATAGTGGTTTGACTACTTGTCTACTTCACTTTTGGCTGCCGCACTCAACCCTTGAGTGTACCGAATTTCACTAAGGAGGTTTCCCAGGATTCACCTTAAACTTAAGGTTTTAAATCAGGTTCACCTTCAACCTTTACATGGAAGTTTCTACTCGGTTCACCTCTAACCCTAGATTTTTACTGGTTCACTCCTAAACAGATGTTTATGCTCTCCATAGAGCAGGGGTCCACACAATGCACCTAGATATTTATGCTCTCCACAGAGCAAGGGTCCACACAACGCACCCGTTACGTAGACTCCCGCCAGAGCCTCCTATGAGGACTTCAAAGGATGAGCAACACTTAAGACCCAATCCTAGAAAGGAATGATTACAAGTGTCCTCTGAATTCTAGATACTTATAAATAAGTTGATGAGTCTCATTCAGCGCAATGATAAAGATCTCCTCCTCATTGTTAAAGAATCTTTAGCTCTCTTGAACCGTAACACAAAAGATGTACCAATACTTGGCTTCAGGTTGGGTTAAGGTTAGGACAAAAATTCACTCTCTTAGAATTTTTCTATAAGGAAGATAGAGTGATTCCCGTCATGTATTCATTCAAGGCATCCTAGCTTTATGATATGCTATTAAGATAGTTGCTGGAGGATCCTCGAATGCGGAAGTTCATTTCCCAATCCACTCTATTGAATGTAAATGAATGAGAGTGGATTGGAAGATGGACTCCCATGAGAGAAAGGGCTTTGGGTATATGATCTAAAGGTAAAACACACAAAAGCACTCTCTTCTTTCCCTACCAGCAATATGGAGAAGTCTCTCTTTATATAGGCAAAAGGTTCTAACAGATATAAAACAGCCATATTTATGATAGAGTTCGATATCATCGAGTAGGGTCGATATCATCGAGCATATACTCTCGATGGGATTAACTGTTCGCTCGATAACACAAACTTAAATGTCATACGCTTTTGAAAACCTTTTGCCAGCTGGTCGATGAGATCGATACTGGTGTCGATGTCATTGGATTTTGAACTCCGATTCCATCGATACTGAGATCGATCTATTAACATTTGAAGCATGAGAGAGACTAGCCTTGAAATATCTCAGGTTTTTAGGATATGATCGGGGAACAACCGATGTCATCGAAATTTAAATATCGATGATATCGAGGCCGTGTCGATGGGATAAATAAATCGTATAGATTTACCTATAAGCACGTTGGACAGTTTGTGTCCAGTCTCAATCCAATCGACTAGACTTCGATAGCATCGACATAAGAATATCGATTTCATCGAGTGGCCCCCGATCAAAGTTAAAAATATCTCAAAATATTTGCTGAAAGAAATGTGCGCCCACTACCGATATGATCGATGGTCTTCCAATATGATCGATATTTGAATTTAGATTGAATCAGAAAAGGCATCGATATATTGAAGCACATAGTGATTTTCTTAAAAAACAGGGGTGCCGGAAACCTGCCTGTTGATATTAATGAGCCACTTCCGATGGGCTCGATATTTGAATATCGATGATATCGATAGGTTTATTGATATATCGATAAATCTGTCCAGATGAGTATGCAGTTGTTCGACACTTTTAGTCCTCTTATCGATAGTATCGATCAAGAGTTGAGGACATCGACAGCGCAAGTCAATCATATCTAAATGTGTATTGATACAATCGACAGGGCAAGCAAACTTAGAGATTTTCTGATGTTTGAAAAAGTTCACTTATCCAAAAATCCCCATATGTTCTAACTTATTTTTGAGGGTTTTAATCACCTGGTGTTTTGGGACATAGGATGTGAGGCTATGATTTACCTATGGCGAGCTTCCACACATCCGGTTGAGGCAGGCTCTTGAATTGTTCTTCCTGTGAGGCTCTGTAGTCCGACTGACTCAACACACATGGTAATTGACAAACCAGGGCACTAGCAGGTGCATTTTCAAATGCGTCTCGTCCATAAGGACTATAAAACTCATTAAGAGATCTAACCTCATCCTCTATATAGTCACAAGTAATATTGATCCTTAATAAGAATGGTTCAGAAAACTCATTTTCTTTAATTCAGTACCTCTAAGAACTACTCTGTAACTTATTTTTTCCATTAAACATGTTTTCTGAGGTCTTTAGTCATATAGGTTAGGTAACTTTTACATGTAATTTACTTAATTGGCTTAAGACACATTCCTCTCGTAGTATTGTAGATTTCAAAATCTTACAAGGCCTTTAGTTAAAGGATCTGCCAAATTGTTTGGCGATCTGATTTCATTTATAGAAATTACTTCTTCTTTGAGTAATTCTCTAATCCTGTTATGTTTTCGACATATGGGTTTTATTTTCCCATTATATTGTGAATTATTTGCTTGTTTGATAGTTGTATTACTATCACAATTTAGTTTTACTAAAGGTACTCCAAAACTGAATATCGTACAATATATTTATCAACTACTTGGCTTCTTTCGCAGCGGAGGTTGTTAGAGCTATAAGTTCAGACTTCATAGTAGAGTCAGAGTAGCCACTAGTTTCTTTACAATCATTAGGAATAAAATTTCAATCAACATCAGATGTCTACTGTAATGTAAACCATAGTGCTAAGTTTCAAGTATTTTAAGACTCTCCATATAGCTTCCCAATGATCATTACTAGGATTATTAGTAAACCTACTTAGTTTCCTACAACATAAGCTATATCTGGTCTAGTACAATTCATTACATAAATCAAACTACCAATAACACTAGCATATTCATTCTGATTTACACTTGTTCCCTTATCAGGATAAGCGGGATAATAAGGAGTGCAAACAGGTTTACAATCTGACATGTTATATATATATATATATATATATATATATATATATATATATATATATATATATATATATATAATAATGGATTTAAATAATGAGATTGAGAAAGAAGTATTTCATCATTCTTCCTTATAATTTAATACCAATGATCACATTAGCCACTCTCCTAACTCTTTTCATATCAAACTTGCAGGATAAGAATACTTTGGTTTGATTTATGATGGTGTGATTTGATCCAAATATCAGAAGATCATCAACATATAAACATATAATGACACTCAATGCTCCATTGTTCTTATAATTTATACGTTTATCCACTTCATTTATTTTAAAACTGTCATCTCTTAAAATGGAGTCAAACTTGGCATGCTACTATTTAGGAGCCTGCTTCAAGCCATACAAGGATTTAACCTTGTACACCTTTAACAGTTGAGCAAGGTCTACAAACCCTTTGAGTTGCTCCTTATAGATTTTCTCATCAAGATCTACATGCAAAAAGGTAATTTTAACATCCATTTAATGTATGATTTAAGTTATGTAAAGATGCACTCTAATAGATGTAATTTTAAAGACTGGTGAATAAATATCAAAGAAATTTATTCCTTTCTTTTGTTTATAACCCCTGGTTACTGATCCAACCTTATAAAACCATCAGGTTTATGTTTCCTTCTAAAAATTCACTTACAATTGAGAGTTTTTAAACCACTGAGTAAGTCAACTAGATTCCAAGTATAATTAGCTAGTATGGAGTCCATCTTTAAATTTACAGCCTCATTCCAAAAGGAAGCATTGTGAGATGACAGAGCCTCCCTGAATGATACGAGGTCACTCTCTATGTTATAATAATAAAAGTAAGGTCCTAAGTTTTTTTGTGACCCTTGACTTATTGATCCTAGGCATAACATCAGGGTTTATGGATTCTTCTAGACTTGACCATCTAATCAACCTTGTATCTGGATCTTGAGGATCACCCCCACTAATTTTTGATTTAAAAGGTAATGTTTCTTTGAAGAAGTGTACGTCTCTAGATTTTATAATCGTAGAGTCACCTAAAATTAAAAACGTATAAGCTTTATTGTTTATTGCATATTCAAAACTTAGCCCGTTTAGGATCTAATATTAGCTAGACAAATGCATATCTTAAGATAGTTTAAGTTAGGAATTCTACCTTTCCACAACTCAGAAGGAGATTTATTACAGTTACTCGAAGGAATCCTATTAAGGATATAGGCAATTGTTAGAATTGCTTCGTCCCATAAACTATTAAGTAATATAGAAGAACTAAGCATAACATTCACTAATTAATGTCCTAATTTTCCTTTTAACAACTATATTTTGCTGAGGAGTTGTAGGGAGCATTGAAATGATGAATGATCCCATGAGACTCACAGAATTCGCTGAAGGCTAAAGAGGTGTATTCACCTCCTCTATCATTTCTTAAGAATTTTTAAACTTGTCTAAGTCTTCATCCTTGGACCTAATTGTTGAGGATCAAATATTGCATATCAACCCAGTAATTTTCTAGATTTACGAACATGGTATTGTTTAACTGCCTATTTTAACCGTGTTTGTGATGCAAGGTGAATCTAGGAGCGTGAAGGAAAGGATGCTAAAAGTATAGATTTAATGCTCAAGCATCACCAAGGCATTGGACGGGACTCCAGGGGACCAAGATCGATAGAATTATATGCCCGAAATCCGAGAAAATCGAGAAACTGAAGTTCAAGTGGCTTGAAAATTGATTCAGAATGCAAGATCACAGGGTTCTCAGCATCTGTTCAGCTCGAAACTTTATACATGGTCTGAAGGCCTTAAATTAAATGTACACATAAAATTTCAGCCATTGGATCATTGTAGAAGTGCTCAATTGATAGATCAGACCATAAAATCCCCAATTGGGGCCTGCTTGAGATCTGGATATGCGTTAATTTTGGTATCAACGCCTTTAAATGATTGACACATCATATGGACGGAACAGATTTCACATAAGCATCACAAAGGACTCCGCACTTGAGGTGCGTGTACACCATGCACCCGCACGCTGGATGTGCACTGTACCAGCTAAATCGGTCAGCGTTGTGCTGACCGATTCTTCTTATAAAAAAAAGAGATTTTTCTCATAGCGGACGCGGTGCGTCCGTCGATTTTGAGTAGTGGGACTTACACATCATCCATTCGGATGATCTTCACAGTCCATTAAGTTTGTAGATGGGGAAATACCCTCTCCAAGCTTTCCTTCTGGTCCCATGCAAGCGATCGTGTGGATTTCTCTTTCAAAACAAGGGACGGACGGCTGAATAAAAACTCTGTGGGCCGCACCAAAACAGACCCTAAAATAATACATTTTTGACTTTTTTTTGCATGGGGAATCCAGTGGACGGACTGGATTTTCCATATAACAATCATCATGGCCCCACTGACTCTCACAGAGGACGCTACGCATGCTCTGTTTCGCAACAGAGCTGTGTTTGATCCAGGTGGGCCACCATCATTCATCCGAAAGATAATCCAAACCATCCAGTCGTTTCAGAAGGGAAAACCGACCCTACGTAGTAGGTTTTTCCAACCCCATGCGTGCATATAGAGGAAAATACTGTTCAAGCCCAAAATGGATGGCGAGAAAGGAAATCAAGTGGGCCGCGTCAATGAAAATTCAAAAAGTCCATATCCAGACGATTTTTCGTGCTACACCCGATTGACGGAGTGGATTCCTCTAAAAATCTCGATTGTGGGATCACCAACTAACATAGAAGAGGAGCTCCGGCATGTGTTACGCACGTAACAACAGAGTCCGGAAAGAATCGGACGTTCAAATCTGATATTGTGACCTCAGTGTTTATCAAAACCTCAATCCAGACTGTCCATCATGTGGGTTTTTCAAAAAAATCTCAAGAAATGTTACCCTTTTTGACAGAAAGTGAGGGAAGAAAGGAAGTGGATGCCTGATTTCTTGGGCAGAAGCCTTACGCACTGCAAGGTCGGTTCTCAAAACCGACCCTCGTCACCGACTTCCAGGTACCCACCGCTCCTGACATGTATAAAAGGAAGAAAGGAGAGAGAGAGCAAGAGGAATCATCACATGGAGGCTCGGCTTGGAGGCGTGGGTCTGGAAGAGGAGCAAAGAGAGAGACAAGGAGAGTATAGAGTTTTTTTATTTTATTGCTGTTTTGTTTTAATTTTTGAGAAATTTAGCCTAAATCATGTCTAGCTAAACCTCTTAGTTAGGGCTAAGAGGTGAAGCTTGTAGCGTGATGGGAGAGACCTTGCTTGTTCCTTTTGTCTAGACTGATTGATGTTGAATTTATTTTAAATTAAGGGAATATTTTTAGTCTTTAATGGTCTGTTGTGACTGAAATTACAATGGGTCTGAGATGGCTTTGCGTATTTCCTTTTCCTTTTGATGTTTATGATGTCAGGAAGCCCTGTTGTTCACCATATCTCCTAAGCATGGTCGGATGACGGTACCCTTCCTAACCTTCATACATTGTTGATTGGTTGGTAATTAGTTTAATTCTGTTGTTTGCTTTGTCTCCTGGGCATGGTTTAGTGATGGAATCCATTCTAATTCATATACCTTTCATCTCTTTAAAACTATATCCACATCAGTTCAGTTAATTTTCATGATTTTTAAAGCAAGCGTAAGATCTCTCTGATCTCTACAAGTGGATCCTCTGAATCCCTAGTTTCCTTTCATCTGATTTCTATAAATTTTAGATAGATATTTCAAAATTATTCCTCAAATTACAACTTAATTTAGATTTCATCTCGTTCTAATTCTAGTTCTAATTAGTTTCAAATTACGTATAGGTTTTAGTCCCTTGGGATTCAACATTGGTCTTACAGAGTTTATTACTACATCACAACCCTGCACTTGGGGTGTGAACACTAATAAGATAACCATTAAAAAAAAGAAGCTAGAGTTGTCATCTATAAATGTAATAAAGTATCTTTTACCTCCTCTAGTTTAGGTTTCCTTTAAGTCACAAATATTAGAATGAATCAGGCCTAGGATTTCAAAATCCCTATCTTAAGATTGAAAGGGTTTCCTAATTGATTTTGACATACTACAATGCACACACTTGTCATAAGAGAATTTGTTACTTAATTTAGAAATTAGGTTTAACACACTCATCCTCTTTACATATTTAGGATTGATATGACATAATCTTATTGGGAGCATTGCACAAAAACCTTAGGATCTCACCTCCCAAAAACACTAGAATTATGGGATATAATAAAGTAATGAAATAAATCAAAGCAAAAACCACATGACATAAGAGATTTTACATGGAAAACCCTTGAAGAGGTAAAAATCACGGGATCTAGTTCAGAGCAACAATTCACTATGAAGTACAACATTACAACCGATCACAAGCACTCACCACTTGGATCAAATCTTCTTCACTCACGCAGGAGTGTGAAATTGTAGTAATGACCGCTCTAGTAAAAGTAGGAATAGGTCAAAGTATCCTAGACGGGGGTGAATAAGACTTTATAAAATTTTATGACTATTTAAAATTCTATTATTCTAATATAACAATTTATTAAGATATCTTCAACTTAACTCTAATGGCTTCCAAGTCGAATAGAGGATCTAATCACATGACTATTCAATATCTAAACAGTATATAAATTTAGTTTATGATGGATGCACTGAGTGACTGTGTGTGAGATGTGATACTTATCAGTTCTAAACAATCATGTATCATGTGATCATTCATACATAATAAGAGAATATGCAAATAACAATCTCAACACAGTCGTTTTATAATGGTTCGACTATATGCCTACTCCACTCTCGGCGGACGTACTCAACCCTTAAGTGTACCAGATTTCACTAACAGAGGTTTCGAACCGGGTTTATCTCAAACCAATACAACCTACACAAGGTTGACTCTAAGACCTGCACAAGATACCTAACATGTCTCCACGAGATACAAGTTTATGCCCCACACAAGAGTAAGGGTCAACACACAGCACACAGGTTTTATGGCCTACACATGAGTAAATGATCCACACAAGAAACCTAGGGTATTAGGCCACACAGGCCAAGGATTTACACAAGGACCCTAGAGTTTATGCCCTATACAAGATAAAAAACCAACACACAACACCTAAGTTTTATATCCTACATAAGAGCAAAGGATCCACACAAGGAACCTAACTTTTAGTCCACACAGGCCAAAGACCTACACTAAGGACCTAAGTTTATATCTTACACAAGAGCAAGGGTCAACACACAACACCTAAACGTATTCTCCTGTCGGAGGCCTCCTATGAGGACTTGAAAGGGGTGAGAAACATCTTTGACCCAAACTTACAAAAGGAATGATCAAAAGGGTTTCTGGACTCTAATGACTTACAGATAAGTAGGTGAGCCCCATTAAGCACGTTGATGAAGATCTCCTCCTTGATGACGAAGATTCTTCAGCTCCCTTGATCTGCAACACTTGATGATGTACCAATAAAGGTGACGGGTTGGGTCAAGGTTATCTTGAAATCTACTCTAATAAATATTACCTATTAAAACAATGGAGAGATTCCAAGGTCTTAGCCATTTAAGGGATCCCAACTCAAAGATTTGCCATAAAGGTGGTAATTGGATGATCCTTGAATGCAGAAGTTCATTCTACAATCCACTCTATTGAATATGGATTGAAGGAAGAACTCCCATGAGAAAAAGGGCTTAAGGTAGATGATATGTAGTTACTCTCTCAAAGCTCTCTCTCTTTTTCTCAATGGAGCAACCAAGAACAAGCTCTCCTTAAATAGACAAAAAGTCTCAATGGTAATAAAGATGTTAGATTCTAATTGAGTTCAATATCATTGGGCATACTTTGATGTCATCAAATGTATACTTTCGACGACATTGAAGCAAGGTTCAACGATACAAACTCCACTAAAGTATATACCTAAAAATTTTTGCCTAAGGATCAATGCCATCGAGCGCACGTCGATGTCATTGGAGTTTGAATTCAGATTTCATCAACAATCTGTTTGATACATCGATCATTTCCACATGATTTTCAAAAGAGTTTGTTGGACATTCTTTGATCCATTTCGATGATATCGAACATATATCTATTTTATCAATATTTGAATTACGATCATATCGAGACATCATCAATTCCTCGAACATTTCTAGAGGATTTTTCTATTGAGCTCGCTGGACTAGTTTGGTTCGAATTCGATAACATCGAAGCTCCTTCGATATCATTGGAATTTGAGTTTCGATGGCATCGAGGCTCGCTTCAAGTCATCAATAAATATGAGATTTGCTTTAACAGCACGCTAGACACAAACTAGACAGAATTCGATTATATCGAGCTGTCTCGATGTTATCAGAATTTGAATTTCGATGATATCGAATCTTCCATCGATTCATCGAGAATTTTGTCAAAAGATCAAGTTGGTTGTTGGACACAAGAGGTCTTCAATTCAATGATATCGAGTACTTTCCAAGAACATCGATAACAAGTGTTTGATCAAATCGATGTGATATCGATATATCGAGAAACGCTGAAAACTTAGAAATTTTCCTATTTTACAAAATAAGTTTGCATACTAAAACACCTATGTTGTTCCACTTATTATAAGGGTTTATATACCTGGGTATTTTGGGACATGGGATGTGAGGCTTAGTTTACCTTTGATGAGTTCGGAGAAGACATCCAGTTGAGGCAGATGCTTGATGATCTTTATATGGGGGCCAACTTGTCTTACTAACTCAACTCTCATGCTAATTGATAAACCAGAGCACTTTCAGAGTGGATGAACAATGAGAGAATACAGAAAACAGAGAGATCTCTCCTTTCACGAGGACATAGAAGCACTGAGACGTCGACTGCACAGTAGATCACCTCTACGAGTAAAACCTTTCCTTCCACGAGCTTCCTCTCTCTCTCTCTCTCTCTCTCTCTCTCTCTCTCTTCTCTCTCTCTCTTCCTCTAGAATCACTTTAGGAAGCCTTAGTATGCCCTAGAATCACCCTAGAAACCCCTATTTATAGTTTAGGCAACTCCCTTTCCGTACCTCTACGAAAATTGCTTCAAATTTACGCATTTCGCATCAAATTCGGACTGAATCTATGTAACCCTCGACTAGTCGAGCTGGGTTCTCGATTGATCTAGCAGACCCTCGACTGGTCAATCCAAGCCCTGAATTGGTCGAGCAATAAAAAACCCGATCGCTGGACTTTGAGTCAAGCATTCCTCGACTGGTTGAGTAATACCCTTCAACCAGTCGAGCAGCGCGGTGAAACATCCATTTTTTACAACCGGCTGCTCTATCTCTCCTCTGAATAGAGGAGGAAAACCTCATCAAATCTTTTCCTTTTTATCTCCGGAGGAATTCGCCTTCTTTAAGACAGCTAGGTTTTTACAAACCTCAAACTTTCTCTTGAGCAATGCCTTGGTCATCATGTCTAACCCGCTATCGTTCGTGTGGACCTTCTCAAGCTGTAACACCTTTTGCTCCAAAGTATCCCTAATCCAGTGATACCGAATCTCTATGTGCTTCGACTTGAAGTGCTGACTTAGATTCTTACTTAAGTGTATAACACTTTGACTATCGCAATAAACCACCTGCTGCTTCTGTTTCAGGCTAAGTTCCTGTAGGAACCTCTTCATCCAAATCATTTCTTTACATGCCTCTGTGACCGTAATATACTCAATCTCTATCGTCGACAATGTTACGACCTTCTGTAGCTTACTCTACCAAGAGACCGCTCCCCTTGCAAACATGAACATGAACCCCGATGTAGACTTCTTAGAGTCTATGTCACCTGTCATATCTGCATCTATGTAGCCTTCTAGCACAGGTTTTCCATAACCATAGCATAGGGTCAACCTAAATGAGCCTCTTAGATACCGCAGTATCCACTTTACCACTGTCCAATGTTCTTTACTAGGATTGACAAGATACCGGCTGACAACACCAACAACATATGCTATGTCTGGGCGCGTACACACCATAACATACATCAAACTTCCTACCACTGACCATAGGGTATCTTCCTCATCTCATCCACCTTTGCCTTTATCTTTGGACACTACTTGTCGCTTAATTTGAAGTGATCATCCAATGGAGTGCTGACCAGCTTTGTTGCATTCATAGTGCATCGCTCTAGGACTTTCTCAATATACCGCTCTTGTGACAGTAAAAGCTTTCTGCTGCTTCTATCACTGGTTATCTCCATTCCTAGGATCTGTTTAGCTGAGCCTAAGTCTTTCATTGCAAATGATTTTTCCAACTCCTGTTTTAGCCTGTCAATCTTGTTGATGTCTTTACCCATGATGAGCATGTCATCAACATATAACAGCAGAACTAAGAAATCATTATATGAGAACTTACACGTGAACACACAGTGGTCCGACTCCGTTCTGTCATATCCATGCTTTAACATGAATGAGTTAAACTTCTTGTATCATTGCCTTAGAGCTTGTTTCAGCCCATACAAGCTCTTCCTTAGCCAACACACCATATGCTCTTTGTCTTTGACTTCGAATCCCTTTGGTTGGTGCATGTAAATCTCTTCTTCCATGTCAACATGGAAAAAAGTAGTTTTAACATTTAACTACTCTATCTCTAGATCCATACTAACTTCTAACCCAAGCAATACCCCTATGAATGTCATATTCAGCACTGGTGAGAATATTTTCTTGAAGTCTATTCATTTCCTCTAATCAAATCCTTTCACCATAAGTCTGGCCTTGAACCTCATTTGTGAATTCTTTTGCTCAATCTTCTTTCTGAATACTCACTTATTACTCAAAGCTTTCTTGACCTTAGGTAATTTCACCATATCATAGGTGTGGTTTTTATGCAAGGATTCCATCTCCTCGTGCATAGCTTTCAACCACTCCCCCTTATGCTCACCAGCTAGGGCCTCAGAATAATCTTCTGGCTCTCCCTCATCAGTGAGTATAATATACTCATACAGTGAGTACTTCTTGGACAGATGTCTGTCCCTAAATGACCTCCTCACCTGTGGATCAAGTGAGGGCTGATCCTTCAGTCCATTTTTTGTAGGAACTCCCTTATCTTCTACACCTTACTGTACTCCCTCGTTATCAGACACCACAGGAGGATTAACTGGATTCATATCTTCTAGCTCACCTAAACTAAGCTAGGTCTTCTCTGGCTTACAAATGTCTTCTATATATTGATCTTCAAAGAAAACCACATCTCTTCTCCTGACGAGCTTCTTCTCGACGGATCCCATAATCTGTAGCTGAATTTTTCATCACCGTACCCCAAGAACACACATTGCATGATCTTCGTATCAAACTTGGACCTCTCATCCTTTGGTAAGTGAATGGATGCCCTGCATCCAAACACCCTGAAATGATTGTACGATGGATCTTTTCTAGTCCACACCTTCTCAGGTACTTCTCCATTCAATGGGGCTAATGGAAACCTGTTTATCAAATACACTGTCGTGTGCATTGCTTCTCCCTAGAATATCTTGGGTAACTTTGCATGGGATAACATGCATTTGATTCTCTTTATAATGATGTGATTCATTCACTCAACCATACCATTATACTAGGGGGTCTTGGGAACCGTCTGTTCATGTCGTATACTCAAGGACTTACAATACTCATGGAAGTCACAATATATTTACCACCATTGTTAGTGCGGATGCACTTTAATGATCTACCTATCTCTCTCTCGACCATAGCATGAAACATTTTAAACACACCAAAGACCTCATCCTTAGATTTCAAAGCATAAAGTCAAACCCTCCTGGACGCATTATCTATAAAAGTGATAAAATACAATGCCCTACCCAAGGTTTTTGTCCTCATAGGACCACAAACATTAGAATAAACCAAATATAATGCATGCATTTTATTAACATGGGAAGCAGATTTAACAAATGAAACTCTATGCTATTTCTCTGATAAACAGTCAATACAGGTTTTGAGAGGTATACCTATCACGTCTGGGAGGAGCTGCTTCTTCGTTAGTAGTTGAAGCCCTTTTTTCACTCGCGTGACTTAGATGCCTGTGCCACATGTCAGTAGCTGAATCTTTTACTGCGTTCAATTCACCCTTTCACATACTGACACTTACCTTGTAAAGGATGCAACATTTCTTCCCTTTAACTGCGATCAACGAGCCCTTGAGGAGCTTCCAGCACCCACCAACAAATTGACTTTCATAGTCATTATCATCCAACCTTCTCGTCAACATCAAGTTGAGGCGAAGGTCTAGAATGTGTCTCACATATCTGAGAACCAATGTGCAGCCCACATCAGTCTTCATACAAATATCACTGACCCCTATGATCTTTGATATGTAAAAATTTCCCATCTTTACGATTTAAAAGTCACCTGACTTGTACCTTGTGAAAAAATTCCTACATGGAGTCACATGAAACGGGGCTCCCGAGCCTATCTCTAAGTCGGTGTCCTGACTCATAGCCGTGAGACAAACATCATGATCTGTTAAAAGAATAACTACAATGTCGCCATCTGAAGCGACCGCAGTGGAGTCTGATTCATCTTCCTTCTCCTTTCCTTTTTCTTTATTGTCATTCTTCTTCTTACAACATCCATGCTTGTAGTGGCCCTTCTTGCCACAATTGCAGCATTCAACACCCTTCCTGACACTCAACTTGCCTCTTGATTTATCTTAGACCTTCTTTCTTTTTCTATTTTTTCTTCTCTCCCAATCTTGTGTCACAAGGGCCTCTTGTTGAGTAGACCCCTGAGACTTCCTCCTTGTCTCTTCATTGAAGAGATAACTAGATATTTGTTCTATGGATACCTTTCCGTCTGATGCAGAGTTACTCAGAGACACCACCAATGTCTCCTAACTGTCAAGCAATAAGTTAAGCAATAGTAAAGCCTGTAGTTCATCGTCCAGGACCATCTTCATAGCGAAGAGCTGGTTCAATATGTTGCTTATCTCATTCATGTGCTTAGCCAAAGAACCACCATCTTTAAACTTAAGATTCACAAGTCATCTTATCAGAAATATTTTATTGTCGGCTGTCTTCCTCTCATACAACCCATGCAATTTCAGCCATAGGTTAGCGACTGAGGTGTCCGTAGACACACGGTGGAATACAGAATCGTCCAACCATTGTCTAATAAACCTCATCGCCTTCCGGTCCTACTTCTTTCAATTGTCATCTAACATATCCTTTGTCTTTACTGATATGCCTAGAATTGGAGCATATAAGTCCTCGCAATAAAGCAAGTCCTCTATCTTAGTCTTCTATATGGTCCAGTTAGAACCATTGAGACTGATCATCCTTGATGAGCCACCTTCCATAATTCAAAACTGATCCTACTCTTTTCAATTAACCTAAACGCTTTGGTGCGACTTTATTGGGAGCATTGTACAAAAACTTTAGAATCTCGCCTCCCAAAGACACTAGAATTATGGGATATAATAAAGCAATGAAATAAATCAAAGCATAAACCATACGATACGAGATTTTACATGAAAAACCCACGAAGAGGTAAAAACCACGGGACCTAGTTCAGAGCAACAATTCACTAAGAAGTACAACGTTACAACTGATCACAAGCACACACCGCTGGGATCAAACCTTCTTCACTCATGCAGGAGTGGATGAACAATGAGAGAATAAAGAAAATAGAGAGATCTCACCGATCACGAGGATGTAGAAGTGTTGAGACGTCGACTGCACAGTAAATCACCTCTACGAGTAGAACCCTCCCTTCCACAAGCTTCATCTCTCTCTTTTCTCTATTTCGATCTCTCTTCTCCTCTAGAATCACTTTAAGAAGCCTTATCATGCACTAGAATAACCCTAGAAACCCCTATTTATAGTCTAGGTAACTCCCTTTCCATACCCCTGCGAAAACCGCCTCAAATTTATGCAGTTTGCATCAAATCCAGACTAAATCTATGTAACCCTCGACTAGTTGAGCTGGGTTCTTGACTGGTCGAGTAGACCCTCGATTGGTCGAGCCAGGCCCTTGACTGGTTGAGCAATAAAAAACCCGGTCACTAGACTTTGAGTCAAGTAGCACCCTTCGACCGGTTGAGCAGACCACTGACCGGTCGAGCAGCACGGTGAAATATCCATTTTTTACAACCGGCTGTTCTATCTCTCCTCTGAACTGAGGAGGAAAACCCCATCAAATCTACCACGTCAAAGATTCACATTGTGTACACTAATAAAATAAGCAAAAAAATAAAGAAGTTTTATTCAAGTCAACAGATAGTTTGTACATATCATCTACTTTATAAGATTTTCCTATAAATTTTTCGTTCTTAGAAAAAATAACTTGCTTACATTCAATAACAACTTTAATAACATCCTGATCTGGAAAGTGATGAGACATTAAATTCTTCCTCAATTTTGGGACATGCATCTTTAAGGGTTAGTTCTCGTCTATGGGTAAACTTAAGAGTCACGTTACATTTTTTAGCAACTTTAGCAGTTGTTGTGTTTAGCCATATGAATAATCTAGTGATGTTGGGATGGTACATACGTGTTGAACCAAGACCGATCCAACCCAACATGTCTTGTAGCTCCTACATCGACAATGTATGTTTCTGTGATCATAGCCACCAATTTTTCATCTTCATTACCTTTATCAGCTTTATCTGATTCCACTATATATGGCTCGGAGTTAAAATTTTCCTTTATAATGTCTGCAATTTCTAGCAAAATAACACAGAGTGCCATGCATAAAACATCCCAACTTAACATTAACTTTTTAAAAATTTTTGTATCATTTTTTTGAGTGTCAACATCCTAACTTAGCATTAACTTTTTTGAAGTTTTTGTGTAGTTTTTTTAAATAAGATTTAACGTTAAGATTGTGATGTGGAATTTTGGTATCAAAATTATGGGCTTTAGGACGACCATCACCTCTATGATCTTGAAGATGAGCCTCTTCAATTCGTATGTCCATAATAAGTTTTTCCATAGTAAAACCATCAGTTTTCCTAAGGTCCTTCTGGAATTCCTTAACAAAGATGTGGTAACTTATCTATAACTGATGCTACCAAGCATTGTTCAGTTACTTTAATGCCCTCTTGTAATACCTCATTGAAGAGGAGTTGAAATTCTTCTATTTGCGCCACAATAGATTTTCCATCAACCATCATATATCGATTAAAACGACTTACCACATATTTTTTAAATTCAACCTCTTTATTGCGGTATTTTTTTCGTGAGAGCGTTCCAGAGATCCTTAGATGATTTGTGGTCACAATAAATATCAAACATATGGTTTGTTATGCAATTTAAAATATGATTTTTATAGAGATCATCTTCTTCCTATTTCTTTATGTTCCAAGACTAATAGGGTTCCGTTAGATTAGTATATGCCTTTTAGATGTAAAGAAGTTTCTCTTTTCTTAATAGAAAATTTTCTTTTCATGCATCTTAAAATTCAATCCATCCAACAAATCAATTATCACATTAGATATAAAAAGGATTCCTCATTTTTTATAAATTAATTACTTTCTTAGTCCAAATTAGTAATTGCTGAACAATAGTGACAATCCAATTTGGTGATAGATTTGTCAAATCGAATACATCGATTGAACCTAATAATGAATATGTAAAAAGGCTTGAAATATATGTTTAACTGATTAATAATGATCTTTACAGAGATCATCATCTTCTTTCTAATGAATAAAGGTTTATAATACAAAATAAAGCATCTGTATTGATTTGTAGGTTTGTACAAAATAAAGCATTTGTAAATTTATAATCTGAAATAAATCATATGTAGGTTTATAATACAAAATAATGAATCTATAGGTTTATAATCCAAAATAAAGGATTTGGCATATGTAGGTTTATAATACGAAATAATGAATCTCTAGATTTATAATACAAAATAAACGATTTATAGTTTTATAATTCGAAATAATGGATCTGTAGGTTTATAATTCATAATAATGGATCGGTTTATAATATGAAATAAAACATCTATAGTTTCATAATATAAACTAATGGATCTGTAGGTTTATAATTCAAAATAAAGGATTTGCAAGTTTATAATACAAAACAAACGATTCGCAGGTTCATAATTTGAAATAAAGCGTATGTAGGTTTATAATATAATATAATGGATCTGTAGGTTTATAATAATGGAATAATACATTTGTAGGTTTACAATACAAAATAAAGGATTTTTAGGTTTATAATTCATAATAAAGCATCTTGTATGTTAATAATTCAAAATATTTATAGGTTTATAATTTGAAATAAAGGATCTGTAAGTTTATAAAAAGATCTGTAGTTTAATTCGAAATAAAGCATTTGTAGGTCATAATACAAAATAATGGATCTGTCGGGTTAAAATAAACGATATGTAGATTTATAATACAAAATAATGGATCTGTAGGTTTATAATAAGAAATAAAGTATCTATAGATTTATAATTCCAAATAAAGGATTTATAGGTTTATAATACGAAATAAACGATTTATAAATTTATAATTCAAAATAAAGCATCTATAAGTTTATAATATTAAATAATGTATCTGTAGGTTTATAATATGAAATAAAGCATCTATAGTAGGGCTGTACATGAACCGGGCTAGCCCGATTAACTTGATCGACTTGGCCCGACCTGGAACTGAGTTCAGGTTGGGATGAACCATTTTATTTGGCCAGAAACTAAGTTCGGATAGGTTCCAATTTGGCCCGACTCGACCTAGCCCAACTCGGTCTCTCTCTCTCTCTCTCTCTCTCTCTCTCTCTCTCTATATATATATATATATATATATATATATATATATATATATATATATATATATATATATATATCCTAAATTCTTACCTAGTTACCCTAACCATTTACAGCAATCCAGGACATCCAAATTGTGGGTCCCTTTGTAGATGGACCAAAGTCCCAAAAATCTATGACAAAAGTCCTTTCCCAAAAATCTGTTCAAGTTACCTGCCAAAGCCCTTCCCATGGAATAGATGGAGCAAAGTCAAAAAATCAAGGCCGTCCAAATCATGGGTTCGAAACTGGCCCGAACTCGCCTGATTGCTGACCGGGTCGGATTTGGGCTAGACAAGTTAGCCTGGTGACTGGGTTGGGCCGAGTTTGGGCTGGACAAGTTAGCCCGGTGACCGGGCCGAGCTGGGTTTGGGCTGGTTTAGCTGGTGACTGAGCCGGGCCGGGTCAAGCGCAGTTTGACTCGGTTTGGCCCGATGTACACCCCTAATCTATAGATTTATAATCCAAAATAAAGGATCTGTATGTTCATAATCCAAAATAAAGGATTTGTAGGTTTATAATATGAAATAAAGTATTTGTAGGTTCATAATTAGAAATAATGGATCTATAGGTTAATCTGAAATAATAGATCTATAGGTTGTTAATTAGAAATAAAGGATGGTTTATATATAGTACTAAATAATGGATCTATAGATTTATAATCGAAATAATGGATCTACAGTTTTATAATCTCTATGCATAAAAAAAGGATAGTCTTTAGATTGATAAATCGATGCACAGAAATCAATATATTAAAATAGAGAATGATCCACAATGTCACATCGGTGATCAACAATGTCCCATTGGTGATCCTAATCCACGGTGTCCCATCAAAAAACCTAGTCATAACTTCCTTATTACAAGTCTGATTGGGGTAATCTTGTGCTTGTTGAAAAGATAATTTGATGTAATTTCAAATGGATAAAATCATCTCATTTGAATAGTATTTGACTACTCAAAAGTGGGCCCAAAGTCTATCATGGTATGAATCATACCTGGAAAAGAGAGTAAAAGCGATCCCATAAAACAATCATAACTCCCTCATTACAAGTCCAATGAATATTATTTGACTACTCAAAAGTGGGCCCAAAGTCCATCAAGGTATGAATCATACCTGGAAAAGAGAGCAAACGCGATCTCACAAAATGGTCATAACTCTCACAAAAATTAATTTGATGAAATTTCAAATTAATTTAATCATCTCATTTGGACACCATTTAATAGCCCAAAGGTGGGCCTAAATTTCATCATGACATAGAGATTATACTTGAAAATGAGAGTGAGAATGATCCCACAAAATTTGTCATAACTCCCTCGCTACATGTCCAAGTGGGGTGATCTTGTGCTTGTTAGAAATATAGTTTGATGAACTTTCAAATAGCTTTAGGCCTAAGAGTTCGTTCGAATCCATCTTTTATTTTTTTGAGTTGACCACCAACCCTTTAACAACTATAAGGTAGTTGTGTGGGGTTAGCACACTCTCTGATGACTCTCTAATAAACCTCTGACATGCTTTTCTCATCTCGTGGGACCTACATCAATTGTTCGAGAAGACGTTTCTTAGATAATGGGGATCCTATTGAAAATGCACAACACAGATCCTTGGACTAAGCTCAATGATGATCACTTGAGGGAAATGCACAAAGGAAATCTTTGGACTAAGTTCAATGGTGATCATTTGTTGAAAATGCATAACAGAGATTCTTGGACTAACTTCAACAATGATCATTAAGCTTAACAATGATCCTTGTTAGTGCACTGATTTGTGCATCTTATTTGTCAATCACGTGAGTCCATGTGTCACATGTAGTTGGTTGAGCATTTGAAAGCTGAAGACCAAAGACATAAGATGAAAAGTGCATCAAAGAGCAAAGAACATGTAAATGAGGTGCCTTGCTAACCCTAACCCTTAACCCAAAACAACCCTTGAACCTCTACATGATCTTGGCTTAATAAATAAACCTTGTTAATAATTAGTTAGCCTTAAGAACCTAATTGAAACATGATAAGTAAGGTTAGAAGATGTGCGAATCTACTATAAAAATATATGCCCAAAACAACAGTTTTTGAGTAGTGCTCAATCTTATCGAACAAACCTTAGGGGTCTTCCATAACATCCTGAATTTTCACGATCTAAGTTTATACTCGTGTCCAAGAAAATCGGGTGTTAATAATGTATAATTTGGATGCTTTAAAAATCGTACCTTATATATTTTTTTCGTTATAATCACATACAGATACATTCATGAAGATAACTTTCACGAGAATAAAATTGACAATATTGATTATTTTATCAGAGTAAAAGAATTCAATAAATAATCAAATGCCCTCTTAATGGGAGCGTATTACATTATTAAGTTCGCATCGGAAGTATAAAAGTAAATCGTAAAACTATCTTCTTATTCTTTCATATAATCTTCTATAGGGAGATGGTCCTCTAAGTCTTCAATCTGTGCATCACTTGCATCATCTGTACTGTTTGAGAGAGTCAACGCCCTACTCATAGTGATGGCTATCCTTTAAGATTAACAATAATTCAAGAGATTCATAAAAGTAATGTAAGAGTTCTAATACGTCTCGTACTCCACCACTACGAGAGATATCAGCATGTGCAACTAATCTACATGAATGTATGCCTAGCAAAGTGTTGCCTAGCAAAGTGTATGTAGCTCATCATACATAGTAATCATCACAATGTGGAATCTAATTTATATAAAACCTGGCTAGCCCCGCATTCTTACACTACGGAGATTCGTCGGCATGTCCAATGCTACCGCGAATTTACATGAACACCTCGAGGCGGCACAACACATGAGTCGGATGAATTACATGACACGATTGGTTCATGGAACGACTATTCATGACATCCAATCCTGGAAGTGATTAACATGCATTGTGAATTAATTACATTGATTTGTACATCATCACCTAAAAACCCATGAAATTACGCGTTGACCAGGAGGGTCTCTACCCAGAGCGCATTATGTCCATGATATAATAATTGAATCACTAGTTGTGATACCTTCAACATATCACTTGCATTAAGAGAATGTAAACCGAATCGTGGGAGTTTTGGAATATCAAGACACATGCCTAAGCCATAAGGTAGATAACACAATGCTAATAAAATATAAAGGAGAGTAGCAATAGCTAGCTCAACAAAGAGGAGAATGGTAATGACCAACTCAATAATAAGGAGAGTAGCAATGGTTAACTTAGCAAAAGGGAGAGTGGCAATGGTGAATTCAAAGGAGAAGAGTATTAAGGACTAACTCAACAAAATTGATAAGACAAAAGCAAGGCTTGCATCCATCACCCCACATAAATTCATAAGGATCACATGTAATTAAAGTCATATCATAATTTTTAAAGGATAAACAATTGATGGTGGTAAAATTATACAATCGCAAGGAGAAAATCATAGTAACATAAAAATATAAGAAAAGAAAATTAAACCATACCAACTTAAATGAAAGTAGCTTAAAGGAAAAATCCTCACATAAATTCATAAAGGTCATGTATAATTAACATCACACAATAACCATTATTCCCAAAGGATAAATAATTGATGGTAGTAAATTAAATATTTGCAAGGACTCAAAACATGCATGTGAGGGAACATAATAAATTATACCAACTCAAATTAATATAAGCTTAAAAGAATCTCTCACCTCGGGTAATGCGTAGTCTCTTACAATTAGGTTATACTATAATCCACTTGGTTTGAATTGGTTTAGATGTCATATTAGAGTTGAGGAAAACTCGACCTAAACAATTCCTTAAACAGGTTTACATGTTACTTAAGCTGATAAGTTTTCAACTTATCGTGTTTAAGCCCTTCTTATCATTGGCTCAAAAATGGAATTCCATTATTAAGGGATAGATCAAATTTGAAAAGGGAAGAGGAGGACAAAAAGAAAAGAAAGTTAGGAAACCAGCCTCAGTGATAGCTCGGCATGCAACTATCCTGGCTTTCACGTTTTCTTCTTCTCTTTTTCTCTCTCTTTCTTTTCTTTTCTTTTTTTTCTCTTTCTTTTTTTTTTCTTCTCTCTCTCTCTCTCTCTCTCTCTCTCTCTCTCTCTCTCTCTCTCTCCTTGGACGTTTAAGAACTGGGCATGTGAATGGAGAGGGGAACGCACGTCCCCTTTTAAAAAAAGAGTGGGCGTGTTTCACATCACACTTAGATTGGGTTTCTCCAATTTTTCTTTTCTGATAATATTTATTTAAATCTAATTTATTCATTACGTCAGGGTCATCGAATAGGGTCAGGGTATATGATTTTCTCGGTGATCTGAAATTTAGTTTGACCAATCTTGAAATTTTTCCTAACGGTTGCCAAAATGAACTTGATCTCAATTAACGATCTACACTTAATGATCAGGGCTTAATTTTGGAGGAAATGTGTAGTTGGGATAGGAAAATGGTTGAAAAAAATTTGGTAGTTGATCAATGGTGGAAAAGGCCTAGATCTAAAATATCACCTTTTATAATAAAATGAAGGAACTGGCTTCAACATTCAACGGTGCAAGATCATAGATCAAGGTCTAAATTTCATATATCTCGTAGTCATAAGAGACAAGAGTGTGGTACAAATTTGAGTTGCGATGAACGGAAAGAAGTGGTTAAATCGGAAGGTCCAGATTTATAAAGAGTTGATAGGCCTTAAAAGGATAACTTCATGCCTAAAGAAAAATCTACAAAAGTGGGGTCTTCATATTTTACACTTAATGCATATTATGGGCAATCCAAGTTATTCATATGAAGGAAAATATCCTACTATGACTACTCACGAGATTTCTTCACTCGATGGACACCAAAATCAACGATTAAGGGGTTGATTGTCAATTGGGTAACTTTTACAATGATACATAGGTATGGTACAAAATTTCACATCAAACGGATTATGAAAACCATGTGATCTAGAATTCAAGGGTCTAGGTTAATGGCATTTTCGTAATTATTGCTGACATGAGAGTTTTAAAAAATCTAATGATTTTACATGGTTATATACACGTTTCTAAGTAATTCTTATAAAAGAACTTATATCTAAATTATTATGAATAAATAGTTAGTCACCAAATTACTTAAAGAATATATATATATATATATATATATATATATATATATATATATATATATATATATATATATATATATATATATATATATATATATATATATATATATATATATATATATATATCAAACCACATAATGGATGGTTAGATGACATGTTTAAAATAGAAAAACTTATTTGTTGGTATTCTAACAATGTATAAAGGTATATGTACGATCAATTTTGTAAACAGAAGAATAAAATGTGGGTTTCTAGAGTGATTAGGGGGTAGAACATGTGTATTGTTAAATTCGAGTGTCTTGTTCACATTTGTAAGTTTTTCAAATTATAGTTCTAATGGTAGGTTAAGCATATTTATATGTGATGAACAAGATGAATGGATCATAATATCAACTTGATGTCTGTATGAGTAGATGTAGAGATCAAGTAGCTAGTTGACTACGATCGGGTGGTCCAAAAGCAAAGTAGATAGTTAGATGTCTCATCTAGCAGTGTATATTTGACTGAGCAGTTGGTTATGATAGATAAGTGAGAATATTTATGTATATGATGATCTTATCTTAAAATCAATGGTCAGATAAGTCAGATAGCTTAATCTATAAATGTTGATTATTCCCAACGGTCAGATTCGCGTTGGAGAATAGAAATAAGGTTAGTACAGTTAGATTGGTATTGTACATATGTACATAATAAGTTAAATTTTATGGTAACACTCAAAAATTTTCAATACTCGGGTATTGAAAAGTTTAGGGTATTACATCTCGAACATAAAGTTATATATGTTTAATAAGAAATAATAAATTTATTTGATTTTCTCACTGTCAACGTGGTCTCATTTGATGACATCAAAGCTTTCACTTCGATGGCATCGAAAACCACTCGATGACATCAAAAGGTAACTCAGATATATTTGGTAAGAAATATATCATATTATTGAATTTTCTTGATGATATCGAAGATCACCTTGATGACATCGAAGACCTTTCGATGGCATCAACAAATCCATTATCTGTCCATTTTTTTATAGTTGGAACTCAAACTTCTTATAAAGGGCATTCGGTTCTTGGACATTTGGATGAATTTTTGGGATAATAGAAGCTTTGAATATTTTATGATCATATTCCTCATCCCAAGCTTTTAAACTAATAAGTTCTAAGTCATCTTTCTTGGGATTAAAACTCTTCTTATGAGGATTCCAACATCCACATTGAAAAAGAGCTTGAACTTCACAACTTTTTAGAGATTATACTCAACCTCTATAAGCATACTATTGTCTAAATCTTCTATAAAACCCATTTAGGTGAATCCCCTAGGAAATAAAACTTTTCATTAGTTGTATGAGATTCAACCAACCTTCCATTTTTTTAGTCACTTTAAAGAAGCACTACATGTAAAATGTTTGATCTTGGAGCTAGAGCCTTGGCAAAGTATTATCATCTTGATCGGGAAGCAAAGTGGATTGATTGAAACACGGGAGAGCATTGATCAAGCAACCCGACATGGTGCTACAAAAGATACCCAATCCGACAAGTAAGTTGTCAATTATAAGAGTCTGTACACTCTCTTTTCTTGTACAAGATTGAGGGTAAGAGTTTGTAACTCAAACTCGACTAGGTTCTTGTGTAGTAGTATATTGGCTCTTGTGTAAGACATTGACTCTTGTGTAGGGCCTAAATATAGTTCTTGTATAAGATCTTGACTCTTGTGTAGGGCCTAAATTAAAACCTTATGTAGGCCACCGAGCACAAGTTTTATTTATGTGTCAGTTTTTGTAGGAGCCTCCGCTAGGAGTAAATGTAGATCCTTAAATTAGGACCATGATTGTTGGTTAGCTTACAGAAAACTAACTAAAGTCTCTTGCGGGAGCTTTCGATGGGAGTGTACGTCAGTAGGTTCTTGTGTAGGACCGAAGTTTATGAAGATTTTATAAAAAAGTACATAAAGTCTCTTGTGGGAGTCCTTCCTTGTGTAGAATTGTAAGTGTTAGAGGTTAACATGATTTAAAACCTCAAATAGTAAAATTTGGTACACTCATGGTTGAGTGCGTCCGCCTGAAGTGGGGTAGAGAAACCAAACCACTATACATGCTTGTTTTTGGATTGTCATTTGTGCACTTGTTTAATTATGCTTATGTGATTGAATGCTTTATTATGTGCATGCTTAATTAGATGAATACCATGACTTGATAGTTAGCACGTCCCACACACACATGTAAACCATCATGTTTATAGACTAGTTTCTTATTTGGCATATCATCTGTAGTCTATGTGATTAGACCATCTATTGGCTTGAAAGCCTTAGAGTTAATTCCTTTTACTTATCTTAATTTGTATGTTATCTTAAGTAGGCAATTAGGTTTAACAGAAGTAAATTTTAATTGGTCCTAATCACCCCCCCCCCCAAGAGGATATAACCTTCATTCCTTAGTTCCACCAAGCTTTTACACATGCAGTCGTGGTAATCCCATTACACCACTCGTAAAATTTCAATCCCATTGAATATGCACCTAAGGCAATGGGATCACACCTGGGTTCTATGGACGACACTTAGGGCACTGAGATCGTAGGTCGATCCACAATCCCTAATCGCACTCCTGATGCGGGACTTTCATCCAAATTCATTAAACACTAATTGAATATAAGAACTATAATAAAAGGATAAAAGAATAATTATATTAACACCATTAAAAAAATTACACAACACTCTCATACATATAATTCACTGTTCAAGTGACACTTACAAGTAAATATAAGTATAAAATCATGTAAAAAAAATGTGAAATTCCTATACTAATCTTTTTTGTCTCTTTCTAAAAAATAATCTCCTTGTGGTTGGTTTTGAGACTATCTTCTTTTTCTTCAATGTGACTAAGACATCCAGACTGCTTCCTAACACCTTTACATCCTCCACTTCAGCCTCCACCTTATCTTCCTTTACTTCCCCCACTTTAGCCTCAAACTTATCTTTATTTTCAATGGGCATAGTTCTTTATATTTTGGTCTTTTTAAGCTGGTGAAGACAATCGAATGAGTTGATTTTATTTTTATTTTTGAGATTCTGTCCTGCAGATTAGCATACAAGCTAATATAATTAGTAAAATGAAGAATAAATACGAAAGAATACATAGAACAATCAAATCTTATTGGTCTAAATACGAGGATATTCATTGAACTTAGCCCAATGATCTCCATTGTGCATTTTCAACAAGATCACTTTTGAGCTTAGTCTAAGGGTCTCCATTATGCACTTTCAAAAGGATCACCATTGAACTTAGTCTAAATATCTCCAATGTGCATTTTCAATAGATCCCTATTAAACTTAGTCTAAGAATCTCCTTTGTGCATTTCCAACAAGATCCCCATTTCCAACAAGATCTGCATTTCCAATAGGATCCCATGTTCATTAGCGATCCAAGTGAGATCCCATGGGCAATCTAAGTGAGATCCTTGGATTAAGCTCAATAGTGATCCACAAACCCTCCATCGACGATCCAAGTGAGATCCCATGCCCATCAGCGATCCAAGTGAGGTCACAATATCCATCGGTGATCCATAGACCCCCATCAGCAATCGTAATTTCTTATCAATGATCCACTTGCCTGAGCTAAAAAAAAATAAAAACCCTTTTGACATTAATCTTCCATAGAGGGGAACATCACACCCTCATCCCTTTCACAAACTCCCACTATTAATATTGAAAAAAAAAAGAAGCATAGAGGGGAACCACCATACTCTCCTCCCTTTCACAAACTCCCACCATTGATACCCCACTAAAATACCTTAAGAAAAATCTAAAAACCTATTATCATCCTTACATAAACCTACCTCTGGCCATCATATCTTGTATGTTGGAGAGTCAAAACATTTTTGGAGAGTCAAAATGTGGCTAAAAAATGCTCTTTTTCTACCCATAGAGTATACTGAGTCTGTTGAAGCATCGTTGAAGAGTCATCGGAGAGTGTCGTAGTCCCTTAGAGAGTGTGGTGGTCTCCTACACAACCTTCCAAACGTCGTGGAAGCTTTAGCTTTAGCAGTGGTCCCCTCTTAGAAAAAATAATGAGAAAGTAAACAAAAAGGACAATAGACCCCTCATGTGGTAGGGCCCCACAAAAGGGCCCTTTCAAGTAGCTTATATGGGGCCATTGGATTGTCGTTAAGTAAGTCTAACCTATCTAGATGATAGGGGTTTAAATTTCATGTCATTTTTAAAGTTTTAGAACTAAAATCATCACAAATAAATCACACAGGAGGAAACAATTCAAAATAAATGAATAACGTTAATGTCGAAATGGGCCATAAAGACCTTCAATAGAAAATAAAAAAAACTCCCTTATGTGGTTTCACCGTTGAGCAATTAAAATGAATGAATCAAAATTCTTGAGTGTGCCTAATCCCATTTTAGTGAGACCCACACTCATTTTTTTTTGGAAAAAAAGGGCTTTTCAGCTTCTAAGACAAGCATTCGTCGTACATCGTCATGAGGGAAATTTTGTCTGATTTGTTTTTCAAAAAATGCCCTAAGGTAAATTTTTTTTTTTTTTTTTTTTTAAAGGATTAGAGAAGTGGTGTTAAAACATTAGTTTCATCATACCTTGGGGCCATTGCTATAAAAAAAAAATTTATTTGTTCTCAAAGTGCTTTTTAAGGAGCTCTGTGCAACTAAGAAGCGCTTTCGGCCCGTCATGATATCTATGTGACATACATTCCATCCATTAGTTGCTCCACCTCATGTTACGACTTAAGCTTGTGATGTTATTTGGATGCATATAAAGTCATGTGCTATGTACATGTTGTCAAGATAGGTCATCTTGCACATGCTAGGCAAGTCATGTAAAGCAAAACTCCTTATACAATATTTTGTTTGTTAAACACTTGAAATACGAGATATTGAAAACATGTGGAGTTTAAGATGGTTGGTAATGTATGTAACATTATGGCATGTTGCACACTAATAGAAACATGCGGCACATGTGAGATGCTTAAAAGACTGATGGTAGAAAATATAACACACATAAGTCCTTACACATGGATGTCGCATGTATAAAATATTTGGCACATGTGATGCATGTATATGGAACATATAAGACTTTTAGCATTTATGGTTTATTCCTCCATTTTAGCAAGAATAAATTAGATTATCCCCTAGTAACTAGTATTTTTGTTATTTATACTCATTTTACTCTCTTTGTGTGCATAAAGGTGCTTGTCGAATGCCAATATGCTATTAAAGCACGATGGCATATGCAATACATGATTTCGCATGCATCTAAAAATCCTTACAAATGAGATAAATGCAAAACTCAAGTAGGCCACACATGGAAACAATGGGGACAGGGTGCTTACCATTAAAACTTTCATGGTACTATGTGTGATGTTTTACAAGCCATCCAACCTAGTCATAAGGTGAATCACACCAGGATGAAGGAAAGAAACAAATTTCATCCTTATCCACTACTTTGGTAGGCTCACTTGAACGAATGCCACACCTTGTGAAGGAAAGAAATAAATATCATCCTTATATGCCATCCCACTATTTTCTATGGTGTTGTCCACTTGATTTTTTAATCATTTGATTTTTTATTTTTTTTGTCTTATATCCTAAAATGAGCTAGTGTAGCTGATGGACAAAGCGGATGCCACACATACATCAAAATAGGCCCCACATTTTTTCATGGCTCCCTACACTTTTGTAGATCAATGGAACTAGTTACTTTTTCTTAAAAGCCGAGGCATGATGCACTTCCAAAAAGAGAGGGAGGAGAAAATTCATGCAAATCGCAGTGGCACTCCTAAGGTAGCATGTGTTGTGCATGGAGGGTGTGAAGGATGTAGGAGGGTGTGAGGACTTAAGTATAAAAGTAGAGCTAGTTGAAATACTATTTCCTTTTAGATGCATGAAATAACATTAACTTAAAAGGAAAATATGGGGAAGGAAATTGTTGTGCGGATGCATTGGATTTTTCTCAGTCTAGGAGATATACAATAAGGCTCTATCAGTCTGACTATACTGGGTGTTGTTCCAACCTACAAAATGCATGATTTTTCAGTAGAAGAGCATAATTTTGTGTCCAATCAACAGTAATGTCGGTCGTTGTTGGTCCAATCGATATATGAGTTCAGTTCAACGGATGATCATTGATTCAGTTACGTTGTTTTGAGTAAGTCAGGGTATTTAAGTCCTATTTTGATTAAGGCTTGAAGATATGGGTGTCTTCTCTCATAGGACAAGGGTTTTATAGGTTAAAAATGGTTTTCTACACTTGTAAGGACTTGGGAATGGACTTTTCTCAAGAGCCAGGGTTTTTGCTATGAAGTGCATTGTAAAGGGATATTGGTTTGCTTCTGTAATAGGAGAAGGTGGGTGGTATAACTCTAAGGTTTTCAATTATAGTGCAGATCTCTGTCACTTTGTTCCATATTTTTTTCTATAAGGGTTCACATAAAATCATGTGTTTGTGATTACTTGATTGGTTGTTTTCTATTTCAATTGTTCTATCTTCGTTAAACATGCTTCCACAAACTGTAAGATTGGCAGTGGCATTAGATCTTGATTTCTAATATATAGGGTTGATCCAAGTTTATTGTAGGCTTAGAAATACAACAAAACGGTATCAGAGCATTAGGTTAAGAATGTCCTGGAATTCAACGATGATGTCAAGGTCAAAGTTTGATATATGCAAATTCAACTGGAAAAATAATTTCAGTTTGTGACAGTGAAAGGTTAAGGATATTCTAGTGTCACAAGGGTTAAACAAGGCATTGTTATAGACTAAACCAAAGAAGATGTCGGAAGATGGCTGGAGCAGACTCGGGGAGAATGATATGAGCTTCATTCATCAATGTCTATCAAATAAAGTCATGTACAACGTATTGGATGAGGATTCACTCTGGATATGAGAAAGAAACTAGAAAATTTATATATGGCGAAGTCCCTCACTAATAAGTTATTTGTAAAGAAACAAATTTATAGGCTATAGACGAATGAAGGATCCAATCTTCTGGAGCATATGAATTTGTTTACGAAGATATGTAGTAAGTTGTTAAGGCTTGAAGAGATGATCAAGGATGAAGATAAAGTGTTCTACTTCTAATATCGCTTCCCACATCATATGACCATCTTGTTAAAACTCTGCTATGTTGGAAGAATACTCTGAAAATCGAGGTAGTCACTACGACTCTCGTGTATAACAAGTTAATGAAGAAATCAAGCAATAAGGATTCGCAAGTGGAGGGGTTAGTTATGAAATGGGGTATGGGAAGTGGAAGATTCATGGATCAATTGCGGTCTGACAGGAAGAAGAAATATATATCAAAATCAAAGGCTAAGGATGGATGCTTCTACCATGGCATGAAGGGGTACTTCAAGAGAGACTGTCAAAAACGAAAGGATGACCTAGAAAGCAAGAATAAAAAGAACATGAGAGAATTGGCTAATGTAGTGCAAGAGAGCTCAGAAGGAGATACAATCTCAATTTCCTCAAGTACGAGTCATCTTACAGATATGTCAATACTTGATTCGGGATTTTCATATCATATGTGCCTGAATATGACTTGGTTTCATACCTACAAGTCTTATAATGCTGGGAGTGTTCTAATGGGGACGACGTTGCATGCAAGTCCATCAGAATAGGGACAATCAAGGTAAGGATGTTTGATAAAGTTGTATGGACTTTAGGTGACGTCAAGCATGTTTAGATCTAAAGAAACTGATATTCTTGGGCTTCTAGATATGAATGGGTGTACATTCACTGCATTTGGTGGTGTAATCATGGTCATCAGAGGTGCAATGGTATTAATAAAGGGACATAAGATGACGAATCAGTACAAGTCGGCTGGGAGCATGGTTATAAGTGAGGCTACTACCACCTCACCCATAAAATCCAACACATATGACACTAATTTGTGGCATATGCAGTTAGGGCATATGACTGAGAGAGGTATGATGGAACTCCATAAATGAAAATTATTGAAGGGAGTTAAGGCATGTAAGGTGGATTTCTACGAGCATTGCATCTATGGAAAGTGATAGAGAGTATGGTTTAAGGCTACCACACATACTAGAAGTGGAGTGTTCTATAATATGCATTCTGATGCTTGGGGGCCAATGACAGTACCGTCTATGGGAGAAGCATGATATTTTATGAACTTCATAAACAATTACTCAAGGAAGATTTGGGTCTACTTCTTAAAGCGTAAGTCCGGAGTGTTTGTGTAACATCCCATCTAACCAGCACCGCGTCCTGGGGTGTCCACGTAGGACTGGCCACAGGACCATTCGATTAAAGCCACTTATGGTGGGGTACCACACTTAAAATAATCTAGGATTAGTCCTAAATAGTAGTCTAGACGGGTCATTATAGAACCTAATGCGGGCCGCCAAGGCAGATGACCGTTTGTACTTAGCAACAGCCCGTGCGGGCCATACCGCGACGCAGGAAGGTCAGAAAATTATAAAACTTTAGAAAACACTGGATCTCACTGGGCTTGAGGTCCATCGCAGACCTCGGACCCTATGACACCCAGAACTGGGATCTGGCACGGGCCATATGCACCCCACCAATGCCAGAATTTAAATATGGCACTTACAAATGAAATTGAGAATCCAAGCTTTTCAGCTGTTGAATTTCTTCTAAATTTGTGGTGAAGGTCTAATGTGTGGCCCTACGCCCGTTAACAAAACCTGGACCCCGATCGTGATACAGTAACCGTTGATCTCACATCGGACCCGTACGATCAAACCAAATATCCGATCGACCCCAAAATTTGTATGATCCTTCATCTGACCATGGACCACCTACCCTATAAATTTCATGGTCAGGAGACCACCAAAACTACCCCAACGACCGGAATGGACCCTACAGGGCCATTTAAAGATCGAGATCGCTTACTCAGATCCCATATCCGTTCATCCGATTGTTTTTAAATTTTATATGGCCCCTTACTGAACCATGAGACACGTGCACACTGAATTTGGTGGTCATAGGAGTCTTGGGGCCACCACAACAACAATAGTAGTCCTAAGAGGCTATTTTAGAAATTCATTGAAACCTAAGGCCAAGGGGCCCTAGTCTAGGGAATAAGCCCTAGCTCTCTCTCATAACTCCTCTATTCTTTCAACAACAACCCTCTCTCCCTCATAACCTTCTTCAAATTCTCAACAACCCTCTCTCTCCTTCATAACTTCCTCTAACCTTCCACAATCAAATCTCTCTCCCTCATAACTCCCACCATTTTCCAACGACAAGTTCTCCCCTTTTCGAAGCTCCCACCATTCTCCAAAAACTGAGGAGAGTAAAGAGAGAAAGGGAGGGTGAAGGTGAGCAAGGTGGACTCCCAATCAAGGTGGGGCCAAGGGCATCAACCCTTTCAACTCTCAATTCTCCTCCAAGAAGGCATTCTCCGCCTCAACCCTCCAAACTCGTCCGTTGGCCATCTAGGTAAGAACCTCTCCCCATTTCTTCTTGAGATCCAAGCATTAAGAAGGGATTGGTATGGGATTTCTTACATGCAAGGATTTGATTTTAGGAATTCCTGTCGGTCAACCCTCAAACCCCATTTCTAGGTCGCATCCGAGTCTCCAATGAATTCAAGGTGCGGACTATTAATCCTAGGTGGCCTAGCACCAGTCATAACATGAGTTTAATGATTTTTCTTGTTTGGATGAAGCATGTGTGAAATCTAGAGAGACCCTAGGATTTGAGTGTTTGATGAAAATGTATGGAATTGCATGTTTATTTAGATTTTCTTTCTCATGACCGCCTTTATGCCTTTCACATGTTTGATGATATGAATGATGATCACATGCTCATATGTTGTGTGATTCCTTCTTATGATGATGCCTATGACATGTTTGATGTTTTGTCTTTACATATTTTAATTCCTAGGTGCGTAGGAGACGTTTCGTTTCCTCACCCACTCACACTCCTCACATGCACTCTAATTACGGTATTGTAACATACTTGTTAGGAACATTGATATGTATGATAGGGTGAATACAACATGATACTGTATGTTGGATAATAACCTTGATGTTGGTATGCTATAAATCATCGTTAAACCGTGGATTGGTCAGGAACATGAGGTTAGACGGTAGTCTCGTTGGTTGGACTACCCTGAGACTAAACCTACGAATTGGGCGGATGCGTATGGGCGACAATAGTTCGACTACATGGGTCTATCGTACCCGAAGTCGTTCATCTCGTACTCGCCTGACTTGTGCGGTTTAGTCTACATACTGGCAAATCCTGATTGTTAACCATGTTTGCTCACACATGTATGGAACCTAGAACACCCTACTACCATTGTAGCCACCAATAACCACTTGAATTTTGATCCACTGTCTCGTGAGCCAGGCATGGTGGAATGGGACACTGTGTCCGAGCTGTCGGCCTACGCTGGGGTGATGCACCTCCCCGTAGTGACCGCGAGCGATCCCAGTTCTCAGCACTCCCCATGTGCTTGAACTCAGGGATGGAGAACCTGACGGGATCAAGGATCGCGAGGACTTACCCTCACACGTTGGGGGGTCTTGGCCTCGCAACTAGTTTAGGACATTTGATCTGTGGGGTGTATCAGATTTCCAAATCTGCTGGATGAATGGACCTAACTAACAACTTGGATAACACGATCGCAATGCATCCATTAGTTAGGGTGGCGACTCGGAAGTCGAGGTTGCAATGAGGGAATGTTGATATATGCGATCGTTAGACGGAGTCGCTCGAGGGAGCGTTGTGGCGAGGGCATGCATCATATCATTTCGCATCCATGCATTTAATTAAGAGTTTCTAAGAATTGATGAATGACTGTATTTCATTAAAATTATATTATAATTGTTGCTTGTTGTAACTTAAGACTAATAGCACCCACTGAGTTGATCACTCACTCACACTCTGGGATGGTGTTTTAAAACACCAACCAGACTCTCATAAATGTAGGAGATGCGGAGCAGGGGGAGCATGACGATGCTACTCTCGACAAGGAGGAGCTGTCATACTTCCAGCTGATGGAGGGTTCTCCGTCAGCTTGAGTGGCGGGTTGGATCGCTAAGTGTGGACTCAGCCTTGTATTTTTGGATATATATATATATATATATATATATATATATATATATATATATATATATATATATATATATATATATATATATATATTTGTAACGCCCGTGAAAAATCCGTACTTGGATTCGAGTACCGATTTGACCCGAAATCGCGTAGAAATAATTTCCATGGAAATTAAGCTTAAGTTAGCTAGCACAACGCTAGAGTAGCTGGGAAATAGTCCCTGATTACTTTAAATACATTCTGCAAGACTCAAATCAAGTAGAACAAACAACTCTACAACACTCTATAACCTCGGATCAAACTCTAAGCAGGTTTGTCCTCTGGACCACGTTGAACTTTTGTATTGGATTTAGACCGCGCGTCGAAGGTCCGATACCTCCTATCTTAGACCGTTAGAACCGCCCAGCTGGACTTGACAATCATCTCGAAAATCAAGTCAAACCGATAATCACAGACGATTTCGTTGAACCCGGACTGAAGCGACCGCGAATAGGGACGGATTTGGAATTTCAAATTCAAATCTGGCACACGACTTGACGCGTCAGTATTAAGCGTTCTGACCGTCAAAATTCATCCAGATTACACCCTCGGATCAGGAGAAATTTCTATTTATTATCATGAGACTTTCAGCCCTGATCTATGTGCGGTGACCGTTGAACTGAAACTGGTCCGCCACGTGCGATCTGCGAACCCTGCCAGACTGAAAACTTAATACGAGCTACATCTGGTACACATGAGCTTAAGTCTGATCGCAATCGACCAGGGGACCACCAGAAAGTAGTTTTTGGACCGAAACAGCCCCGAAATGGATAGGCACCAAGTAAACTTCGTCCCGGAGCCTATTTTCGGCGTTTTTAAGCTTATAAAAGGGGTTGAAACCCTCATTTCTCCCTTCCATCCAAAAATTGCAACCCTAGGAGAAAAAGAGAGAGAGTTTGAGAGAAAGAGAAGAAGAGATTTTTCCCGCTTCCGAGCCCCTGACAGTTGCTGCTTCAGCACTTCTTTCCAATCACCTGGCTGGTGATTTCTCCACTTTTTCAGGTATAAAATAACCCCAAAAACTTGCTGATTTAGGGTTTGCTTAGATGCATAACATGTTAGCTAACGTATTCCATAAATCAGGCTCTCCTACTGCCGTAGACGAGGCGTACACGCTCCGTTCAAAATCCCGCAACCGTAAGAGACTAGGTGAGGATTTTAGACGCTTTGATTGACAGTTTACAACGCTTTCAATGTCGTTTAATAGTAGATTATCGACGGCATCGCCGTTTGACATGTACAACATGCTCTCCGTTTCCTGTTTCGTAAATTAACGAAGAATATGAGATTTAGGGCATTTTAGTCATTTGTAGGAAGTACGGTCTACATGCATATTTTGCTGACGTGATTGACATAGTTTGTCACCGCATTAGAGAGTTAGGAATGCTTGCATAATCAGTTTGGCGAAGAGATTCGCCAAGTTGCGCACTTTGGGTCGACATACTATATGTGGACTTAAGTGTGTAGTGTATGTGTTTGTATAAATGCTTGTATTAGTATGTATTGAATTAAATGATGTTATGTAGTAGTTTGAGATTGATTTCATGATTAATATGCTGACCTAAATGATTTCCTACATGTTTACCTTATGCATGATTGCATTACATGCATAGAAAGTATGCCTTGAAGATTTGCTTAAGTTGAATGTTATAACATGTGTTAACATGCTCACATGAGGTATTTCAATTCCAATACCTTTGCATATAGTGTTAATATGATTCCATAGATGTGTGGGACTAGACTTAGTCCAGGCAGTCGGTAACCGAGCGAATTCGTGGCTGACTGGTCATAGCCACGAACGACGCATCGATGAACGTGATTCGTGTTTAGAGTTGGCGGCAGTGGTTAGGCCACGCGAAGTGTTTTACGCACTTCATATCGTTCGACTTGAGATGCGATCGCGCTAGTCGAGCCCGTCAAGTAACCCGACTGGCCGATGTATGTTCACCTTGTATGTGTCATAACTGCTTGAACCTAGGGTACTGAACTTACCACTGAAAATCCTGTTAACCATGGTACCTTGATCCACGAAGACTCATGAGCCGGGCATGGTGGTATGGGACACCGTGGTCGAGCTGTTGGCCTACGCTGGGGCCACAAACCTCCCCGTAGTGACCAGTGAGCACCTTGACTCGTGAGCAGATTATGGTGGTATGGGACACTATATTCTAGCTGTCGGCCTACACTGATCAGGCGACGAGCCCTTTGTAGTGACTGCGAGCGTATTCTGAGTCCACGGGAGGCGACGACCCTTCCGTTGCAGTAGAGTACAGTAGGCCTGTATTGATAAGGTGATGGGGGAGCGGTGCAACGAGTGCGAGCAATAGCCCTGGCAGCCCTTGCAGTGACCTACGAAATACACATCGTATGAGATTACTAGGAGTGACGACCCTAGACAGGATCTGTGTTGGGATTGATACAAGGGAAGTACCTTAGTTTTCCAATCCTGCTGTTTGAATGGACTAATAACAACTTGGAAATCATATCACCATAGCATTGCATGTGCCTGGAAGATGTGGAGCACTCTAGGGAGTGTGGCATGCCGCGGTCGTAAGATGTTGCCACATGAGGGTGATCGTCGGTGAGGGTATACATCACGTCATATCATCTTGCATTAATAACAGTATTAGGATTGTCTGATTTACTGCTTTACTATTATCGCGTGATTGAATTGTGAACATGCTAATCTTTGCTCTATGATTCCACTGAGTTGATCACTCATTCCCACGTTACGGGATGGTGTTTGCAACACCCACCAGACCCTGTTGTAGCTGCAGGTGAGGACGAGATCCAGGAGGTGGAGCCAGAGATCGACGAGGACCAGGATGAGTTCTCGTATATGCAGTATCATGACGGCTTCCCGTAGGCGACCTGGATCGAGGGGACATCAGTGGGACTTTCTTTTTGAACATTATTCTTTTGTTATGTATATGTACATGAGACTCAGAGATGTAGTCATACTTTGGAGACAGATGAGATTACTTTATTTTTTCATACAGTGATATATACATTGTTTAGTCTTCCGCTTGCTTTAATCACTGGATCTGAAGTATGAATTGCAGTTTTGGTATACTTTTACTCATGTGAATGCTTTAAATCAGACAACATTGAATCATAACCATTTTTGTTGCATAAGTGACGGTCTGGAACTCGGGAGTTGAGTTTATACACGACCCCCGATTTTCAGGGTGTTACAATATTCTTTTATAATTTTGATGGGTGGCGCCATGTGCATTCCCCTTATTCTTTTGGACAAGTACATATATGTATGTTAGATTTCTTTCATTTCTGCAGACTCATTGTTGTGTTTCATAATTTCAGGAAATTCCACGTAACGCAATTAAACCGGATTAAATGCTTAATAATGAAATCAGTTATAAGTGACTCTCGGGAACTCGGGAGTTGAGCATATGCGCGACCCTCAATTTCCAGGACGTTACAGTTTGTTCGGTTCAAGGAATGGAAGGCAAAAGTAGAGAAGCAAATTAGAAGACATGTTAAGTGTCTCAGGTTAAATAACGGTATAAATTATAGAGAGGCAGAATTTATGAAATTCTGTAAAGAACAATGCATCACAAGACACTTCTCAACTCCAGGAACCCCACAATAGAACAGGGTGGTAAAGAGGATGAATATAACTATATTGGAGAATGCAAGAACTATGCGGCTAGATGCGAGGCTGACTAAAAGTTTTTGGGCAAAAGTGGTTAACATAACATGCTTTATTATCATCACCATTTATATCACTTGACTTCAAATTTATAGAGGAAGTCTGAATAAGCAAGTACGTTGATTACTCAGGGTTGAGAATCTTCGAGTCTCCAACATACGTCCACGTGCAGAGTGGAAAAATGATAAACTTTGATCCCAAATCCAGAAAGTACATCTTTATCAGGTATGAGAAAGGTGTTAAGGGTTATAAGCTTTGGGATATAGTTTCTCAAAAGGTGTTCATTAGCAAAGATGTCATCTTTAATGAGGCATTTATGTTGAAGGCCAACAATGGTGTTATAGAAGTCAGAAACACATGGTGATGTAGAGAGATTGTTGGTATAGGTAGAGTCAGTTATGCTGGTTACTGAATGTGAAATTCAGTAAGAGCAAGAAACTAACCAAAATAATCAACAAGATACCCAAGGGACTATAACCAGTAACTTGGGAGAGATAAATCACTAGAGCCCTGGTTTGATATTGGTTCAAGGATATGGTCTCTTTTACATTGTTCACATAGAGTGGAGATCCCTTCACCTTTCAAGAGACTAAGTCTAGAAAGGATACCGACAAGTGGATGTCAGCCATGGTAGAGGAGATGGAATCTTTATGTAGAAATCAGACATGGAAGTTGGTGGAATTTTCAAGAGATCAGAGAGTTATAGGGTGCAAGTGGGTGTTAAAAAAGAATGAAGCACTAATAGAAAAGGATGGTGAAAAGTTCAAGGTAAGGCTTATATCAAAAGGGTACCACAAAAGGAAATAGTATATTATAATAAAGTTTTCTCTCAGGTCATGAAAGATGCATCAATTAGAGTGCTACTAGCTATAGTAGCGGAATCCAATTTGAAATTAGAGTGATTGATGTGAAGAAGGCATTCCTTCATGGGAACTTAGAGAAATTTATTTACATGAAGCATCCAGAAGGATTCGATGAGCTTGGGAAGGAAGATCGTGTATGTAGACTGAAGAAATTATTGTATGGGTTGAAACAGTTTCTGAGGTAGTGGTACAAGCGGTTCGATTTTTATATCATAGAGAGTGGCTATATCAGATGTGAATACGATTGTTGCATATATTACATGATGCTTTAGAACATGTCCTTCATTCTTATATGGTGGAGATTGACTACATTAGATGTGATTATGATTATTATGTATATTACAAGGCGCTTGAGGACGTGTTCTTCATTCTACTGATGCTATATATTGATGACATGCTGAATGATGGAAAAGACAAGAAGGATATAATCTTTCTTACAAGACAAGAAGGATATAGTCTTTTTAAAGTATTTATTAAGCAAGGAGTTTGATATGAAGGATCAAGGCACTACAAAGAAAATCCTAGGCACGAAGATTTACATAAACAGAGAATTTGGAAATATGTAGCTATCTCAAAGGAGATATGTGCAGAAGGTATTGGCGAGGTTTTACATGAAAGGTACTAAACCAGTTAGCATGCCTCTAGCGGGTCACTTTAAGTTGTCAGTTAGGTCGTGTCCAAGCACAGAAAAGGAGATTTTAGATATATCATGTGTACCATTTGTGATTGCAGTGGGGAGTCTCATGTATGTGATGGTTTACATGAGGCTAAATGTCTCAAAAGTAGTTAGCATGGTGAACAGATATATGGTGAATTTGAGAAAAGAGCATTGGAATGCAGTTAAGTGGGTTCTTAGGTATCTCAGGGCACAATCGATATGGATTTGGAAATCTCATATTTCACCTTCCAACGCAAGACTCGTTAAGCAAAGCCGGTGAGATAAATAGAGTCTCATCCCGCACACAATCCGGACATGTCGTTCCTAAATCTTGGTTTGGGGTTAGCATTTCAACCCCATTTAGTACCGCGTAACGCTACTAGCCAAGCAGGCCAAAGATTGAAATTCCTTTTCTAATATATCTTCGTAAGACATTCACCTGTCATCGCTCTATTCCTAAATTTCCCAGTACATTGTTAGAAACAGGCCGAAAACTGATGATTGGGCAGTAGAGGCCCTCGTCCGTGTAACGCCCTGAAATTCGGGGGTCGAGTATAACTCAGCTCCCGAGTTCCAAAACATCACTTATGCAACATATTCGATGATAATTGTATATTGTCTGTATTAATGCATAAAACATGATATAGATCAAGCTAGATTAGCAGACATAGTTCAGGGATATTAAGGTAAAGCAAGCGGAAGACTTAAATACATACACAATTCAAAATGAATCCCCAAATGATGTGTGCTCTGCCCATGACAATATACATATATCTGTGTCTTAAAATATATATATGAACTGTTCAAAATAATACAATACATATCCCAAAATAATCCCCGCTGGTCAGGACGAGGCTCAGTCGAACCCGCCTAAGAACTGCATGTATGAGAACGCCTCCTCGTTCTCATCAAAGTCTGGCCCTGCCTCGCCAGCATCGCCATCACCTGCATCTAAAGCAGAGTCTAGTTGGTGTTTAAACACCGTCCCAGAACGTGGGAGTGAGTGATCAACTCAGTAGTACTATACAGCAAAGGTTAACATGTTATCAATCCAATCAAGCAGTAATGATAAGGCAGTACAATAAAACATGTCCTAGATATCTTATTAATGCAAGGATGACATGAAGAATGATGCATGCCCTCACCACAATCTCCCTCATGCAACATCATTTAAAGATCGTGGCATGAATCACTACCACTGTGCTCTCACACCAACGCCAATGACACATGCAGTGTGATGTCATGAACGTGATTACCCAGTTCTTATTAGTCCTTTTTCATACAGCAGTATTGGGAAGCTAAGACACCTCTCTTGTATCATTTCTCAACATTAATCCTTTCCAAGGTCGTCAATCCTAGAAATCTCATACTATGTTATGATTTTAGGTTGCTGCAAGGGCTATCAGGGCTGTTGTGTACAATCGTTGCTCCACTCTCCCATCACCTTATCAATACAGGCCTATTTCTATCCTTAAGACTGCATCAGGACTCGTTGCCCCCATGCGGTGTCAGGATAAACTCAAGGTCACTACAGAGGGCTCGTCACCAATCAGTGTAGGCCGACAGTAGGAATATAGTTTCCCATACTACCATAATCTACTCAGAGTAGGATGTTCACTGGTCACTACGGGGAGGTTTGTGGCCCTAGCGTAGGCCGACAGCACGACCACGGTATCCCATACCACCATGCCCGGCTCATGAGTCTTAGGGGATCTTGGTACCATGGTTAATGGAGTTACACTGGTAAGCTCAGTGTCTTAGATTCAAACAGTGGTGATCAAACATGGTGAACAAGCATCGGTCAATTGGGTTAGTTGATAAGCTCAACTAGGCCAAGCACACGTTGAGTTGAATGACATGGAATGCATAAGCACTCCGTGTGGCCTAACCACTGCCGAACTCCCCAAGCACGACTCAGATTCGTTAAGCTCATCTTGTGTGGCGAAAGCAACCTCAGCCACTACTCACAGAATGGTTTTCGATTGCCTGGACTGTAATACAGCCCCATTCACATACAAAGATAATAACTAGCATATGAGTCATATTCTGCATTCACATGAACAACAATGAAGTATAGCTTGAAATGTAAATAGTACATGCAGGAATTAATACACACATTTATCATGATTTAACTAAGTACACAATCCATAGAGGAAATCATACACTCATTTAACATGGACAACCAAAGTTACATGATTCATGGAGGGAATCATACACACAGATACTATAGTTGAAATCCATATCCCAACCACCTGAACAATCACACTTTACTAACTACAAACTCACTTAGGCATTTATTCAAACACTTAGGTTACACTATTCAACATACATAACATATGTCGACACCATTGCAAATTAGGACAAGTCCTTTCGCTAAGGAGTTGCCACATACATGTTAAGCATATAACAACAACAATTTATCATGGCAATCAATTCAGTAAATTCCATACGTATACGTGTATTCTACAATATACATGAAATACAGTATCTATAATATACAGCATACGTATACGAAAGATAAAACAGACAACACATTTAGCATGTGTAATTGCATCCATAGCATGAATAAATCATTAGCTATCATTTAAAGGGTTGAAAACCATAACCTAAGCGCATATAGTCCGCACCTTACGCCGGTAAATGCGTAACGAACTCAGTTTGTTCAGTCACGCTTCGTCTACGGGCCAACGGCAACCTATTACATGAAATGGGTTAGCTAGCACTCTACTACAGCTAGTCTAGGCTTCAAAACAGGTTAAGGTTAGGTTAACTTACCCAAGAACGGAGTCAGAATCGTCGGAAGAACGATTTAAATACACCGGTTTAGAGTACAGATGCACTAGGAAAGATCCTCCCTCTTTTCATCAGATTCTCCCTCTCTCTCTTTTCTTTCTTTGGATTCTCTAGGGTTTGGGAAATTCGTATGGGTTAGAAGACTAAGGGTTTAAGGCTCTTTTAGAAGCCCAAACATGAAGGAAATAGGCTTAAGATCAAGGTATACTTAAGTTATATCCAAATCAAAATTTGTCTGATCCAACGGAGTGCTTCTGGAGGTCCTGTTATCAATTACGGTCGGACTTAAGCTCACTAACATCGGATCTTTAATCAGTGAAGTTTTCAGTCCGATTGGATTTCCAGATCGTCCGTGGCGGACCAATTTCAATTCGACAGTTACCGGACCTAAATCAGGGCTACAAGTTCCATGACATGAAAGGGCCAACTTTCCTGATCCAAGGGTGAAATTTGGTTGAATTCTGACAATCATAACGCTTAAAAATAACGCGCAAATGACACGTGCCAGATTTCATAAAAATGGAATTATTTTTCTAATTCTTTTCCTTTTCTCACTCTCTTCACTCCGACCTCAGTAAAATGGTATCAGGACATCAGTTGGGCTTAATTTTTTAAATGATTGTCAAGTCCAACTAATCGGTCATAATGGTCTGAGATTGTAGATATCAGACTTTCGACACGCAGTCTAGATCTAATATAAAGTTACCAAACATTCCCTAGAACAACTGAGTTTAGAGTTGGATCCTAGATTTCAGGGTATTATAGCGTCATTGATTCTATAAGTTTTAAGTCTTGCAGAACATATTTAAAGTGAACAGCACTAATTTCACAACCAATCTAACGTAGCGCTAGGTAGCTTAGGTTAAATTTCTAAGAGAATTAATCCTAAGTGATTTCTGATCGAGGTGATACTTGGGTCTTGATACGGAATTTTTCGGATCATTACAGTTCGAGTCCAAATGGGCTAATACCGGACCAAACGTATTAGTTCCGACCCATTTGGGGATAATTAGGTAAGGGCGAATGAAAATCTGTGAGAAATAGAGAGAACGTAGAAAAGTCAGGTTTTGGTCCATAATCGGGAAGAATCTCATGAAACTGATAGGTCCATTGCGTATATCAGTCTCTCCTACCACAAATTCATATATAGAACTTCCCCGGGAGCCTTACCGGTGACCGAAAAATGGTAGCTCAAGTGGACCCCGCCAGATACACAGGGTCAGGCGTGACCCTGCCTGGCCGCGCGTGCCCATGCCCTAGACCCCGCCTGGGTACGCCGAGCCTTCCCGTCCGCTGCCCACCGTGCGTGGCCCCCACCTAGGAGTCTAGAGAGTACGCGGGACCCCACCTGCCACGCGTGGGCCCCGCCTGAACCCCAAATGTAGGGTTCCCTCCTTGGGGCCATGAAATTTCGAGTGGGACTCACCCTTAGTGTGTTTTAAAGACCCAAATGCCTCTTTCTTCCCATCTCACACCCCACCTTTGCTACCAAATCTCTCACCCCTTCCCAAACCTTAACTCCACCTCTCCCTCTCACTTTACCCAAAACTCTCTCCAAGAGAAGCTTCTTCCCCCAACTCAACCTCAAATCCCTCACACCCAACATTTCCTAAACCCATTCCAAAACCCAACATCAAAACCCATTCTCAAGCTCCATTTCCAAATCCCCACACCCCATAACCCATCTTCAAATCATTTTCAAGGCCTCTTTCCAAATCCCTCATCCAAATCTCATTTCAACTCTCATTTCCTCATCCACCTATACCCATCTTCAAACCCCATTCCTAAAACCACCTTCATCTCTTTCACCTTTCCCCATCCTCTCCCACCACACATATTTCTTTCAAGACTCACTCACCAAAATCCCACTCCTTTCACTCTCTTCTTTCCTATCTCCAAATTTCATTTCCCAAAACCCATTCCATCCTCATTTCAAACCCACCATTTCCTTCAAATCCCATTTTCTCAAACCCACCATCTTCCCATCTCAAGGACCCATCTCAAACTCTTCTCCAACAATCTACCCACTACCACATTCAACCCATTTACCCCAAACCCCATTTCCTCCAATCCATTTTTCCTTCCATCACTCCCAACACTCCACATTGACTCTCTTTCTCAAAATCTCCCACATTCACAATCCATTTTCAACATTACCCAAACCCTTTATAAACCTCATCTTCAAGATCCATTTCCAAGGATCCAACCACAAATCCCAACCTAGGAACCCATTATACTAGCTCATTCCAAAATCCCAACCTCCATTTTCAAACCCTTCCCCTTCCAAAAGTAATGGCTTTCCTAGCAATCGTTGCCTCTTTCTTTTCCATCCTGGTGATCCTATCATTCATGGGGAAGAAGAGGTTGGCAACCGACAAGTCGAGACCTAGTCAAGAAAGGCGAAGCAAGAAAAGGGCCGATCCAAAGGGGAAGGTGGTCTCAGAAGTCCAATCTAAGCGTAAAAATGACTCTCAACGGGCTTTCCCACTTCAACCCTCCCGACCGCCAGTCGAAGATATGGGAAATTTTCATGTACGCAACGTCGCCTTTGAAGCCTCTGTAGAGGAGCATCTGTTCGATGAGTTCGCCATACTCAGTCGGCTTATGAAGAAGGACTGGGGTCCAGTATTCTATGGAGGCTTCCAGGCGGATGAAGGAGGAGCTAGGACTTTCTATGTGCGGATTAGAAACCCTCAATTCACACCGCTGGGCTTTGATCTGGTGGCGAGAGGCAAGAGGTTCCCAATTGGTGTGGAGATCATTGCCAGCGTACTCGGGGTGCCACGAGGCGAAGTGTAGATTGATGAAGAAAATTTGGATACAAGTCAAGCTCGCAATGAGCGAACTCGCTTCTTGTGTGGATGGATTGCCCAATGGAGGCGCGATGCTGGCTTGAACTCATCCAACTTGAATGCGGAATATCGTGCGCTTTACTGTATTTGCACTCACAATGTCTATCCGAGGCTGAAGAATCGTACCGAGTGCTCTCGCTATATGGTGGAGCTCTTATATCAGATAGGTCAGGGAGCAAACGTGTGCCTTCCCAGTGTAGTACTACACCAGATCATGAGGGCCGTAAGGGTGACGCGGAAGGATGTATGTCTCCCTTTTGGTCACCTAGTTTTTCGATTGGCCCAGCTACATGGTGTGGGCGGATCGGATGAAAATTTTATACCAACACAATTATTGGGCGACAGTATGCTGAATAATATGAGAATAGGCCCCAAACAGCGACAGGCCCACATCGACCAATACGGGGAACCTGTTGAAGAAGAAGAGGAGATCGATGGAAGCGATGAGGGTGAGGATGAAGCTGAGGAGGCGGAAAGAGCTGATGAGATCGAAAAAGCTAGCAGAGAGCTACTTACTATTCCAGATATACGTGAGCGCTTGGATGCACTCAAGGCCGAGGTAGCAGAGATCAAGGAGAGCCAAATCAGGCACCAAGCGAAGCAGAAAAAGTGGAACAAGAAGATGTATCAGGCTATAAGGGCCCTGATCTGCTACAGCAAGGGCGGGGAAGCACCTCCGCTTTCGCCCGACTCGGACGAGTAGCACCACGAGTTGTCTATCGATCGGTAGTTTATTTTGTGTTACTTAGGTTTAAATTCCATGTATTGATGTAGTTAGGGCATTTGCTTACGTAGTTGCATTCCCTTTTGATTTTCATATCTAGTAGCATTTGTAATCCATGTTGTACCATGTAACTGGCCATGTTCATGGTATTTTGAAATCAATACTAATATATGGATCGACTTTAAATTCTTTTTGATTGAAGAGTGACTTGTCTGTGTTGTGATTATGGTCATGAACTACAAGTTGTAGGTCTAACTTGCCTAGCATGCGGCAATGCTTTAAGTGACTAATACTCTAAGTAATTTTTCAGAAAATGCCTTTGCGACCGGAGGGTCGACATGTCCGGTTGCCCCATGGCGGCCTAGTTGATGGGAACCATGTTTCTAAAAATCAACAAGGCCCCCAAGAAGTGGCCCCAAATGCACCGCCGCCACAAGTCGCGGTCCCAGCACCACCCCCGGCACCGGCCATGGAACAAATGGGCCAAATGTTACATTTTATGTAACAACAGTAACAAATGATGGCCGCTACTATGCAACAACAACAACAAATGATGACCACTATGATGGGGGCCATGAGTCAAAATTTTAGCTTCCAGCAACTGGAACCTCCCGCCATGGCCCAGAATTTTGGCTTCCAACAACCGAGACCTCCCGCCATGGCCGAACATGCGACCAACACAAATAATATGTTTGAGCGGTTCCAAAGACATAGGCCGCCTACTTTTGCTGGCACCCACCGCCCAGAGGAAGCAGAATACTGGCTCAATCGAGTCACCAAGCTACTCCAGCCTCTCCACTGTTCCGAGGTGGAGAACGTTGAGCTCGTCTCGTATCTTTTTTAGAAGGAGGCGAACTTATGGTGGAAGAGTGTCCTCCGATCCATACCCGAGGGCCATGTTTGGACGTGGGAGGCGTTCCAGGCCCGCTTTAATGAAAAATACATCCCTCAATCATACCAGCATGAGAGGAAAATGAGTTCCTCCACCTCTAACAAGGGAGAATGAGCGTGGCGCAATATGAGAATCGGTTTATGGAACTATCTCGCTACGCGTCTGAGATGATCGCCAATGAGGCCATTAAGATGAGGAGATTTACAGCAGGACTGCGGAGCGGGATTCGCTCTAAACTGTGTTGCATGAACCTGAAGACATATGCCGAGCTCGTGGAGATGTCTATTCGTGTGGAACAGGATGAGGAACAAGTTGCACGAACCCGTTCACAGTTGGGGCCACGAAACAGGACGGAGGGGTCGTCCTCTTCTTTTACTGGCAAACGGCCGCGCCCGAACTCTCCGCCTAGGCCCGCGATCGCACTAGCTCCCTCCACACTACCTACACAGACTTGCAGCTATTGCAGGAAGCTTGGACACTCTGAGCCCTACTGCTTTACGAGGATGAGGGATCTTGGCTTCACGCTACCTCAGAGCAACTACAGGCCCCCACAACAGGCGTTACAGATTCTGCCCTTACCTACGATGGGGCCTAGGCAGCAATTCCGTCGTCCCCCTCCACCACAGGTTAGACCGCCACAACGGCCTATGCAGCGGTCGAACTTCTCACAGCAGGCCCGAGTACATGCCTTGGCGGCAGAGGGCCAGGATTCTACCATTCCTACTCCTACAGCTTTCGAGGTGATGGCCCATATAGAAGGTACTCCTATCTATTTGTTGATAGACACGGGATCCACCACTTCTCTCATAACCCATGCTACAGTCAAGCGTCTAGGACTGCATGCTACCCCCTTTGATGGGGTGAAGATTATCGCCGCCACCGGTACTGTCTCAAAAGCGACAAAGATATGTCGTGATTGTCCCATTGATTTGGGATGCAAGGTGGCACTGGTGGACTTGATAGTAACAAAGATTTTTCACTATGATGTCATCCTGGGTATGGACTGGTTGAGCATGATGAAAGCGGAGCTTGACTGTGACTCTTTGACAATGAAAATATTTGAGGACGACGACACTTCCTTCACATTCCCAGTCCAGGTTAGCTACGACCGCAGGATCTTGTGTTTTACTTCATTGGAGGATGGTTATGATGGGCTTTCTCACACATGCACTCCCGTAGTCTGAGAGTTTGATGATGTGTTTAGAGCCATACCTGGACTACCTCCACGGCGTGAAATAGACTTCACTATTGATCTAACTCCGGGTGCTAAGCCCATCTCCTTGCCTACTTACCGCAAGCCCCCCATGTGAGATGGAGGAACTTCGGTCACAGATTGATAACTTGTTGAAGAAAGACTTCATCTAACCTAGCGTCTCACCTTAGGGAGCTCCAGTCCTATTTGAGAAGAAGAAGGACGGCTCACTACGTCTATGTGTATATTACAGAAGATTGAACCAAGTGACTGTTCCGAATAAATATCTGTTGCTTAGAATTGACGATTTATTCGACCAGCTGAGGGGTACTAAATACTTCTCAAAGATCGATCTACAATCAGGGTACCATCAGCTGCGGGTCAGGGACGAGGATATACAGAAAATGGCCTTCAGAACCTGCTTCGGCCATTATGAGTTCTTAGTCATGTCGTTCGGGCTCACCAATGCCCCAGCGGTATTTATAGATCTCATGAACTGAATTTTCAGGTCATTCATATACAGATTCGTCGTCATGTTCATCGATGACATACTGATTTATTCAAATAGCCGTGAGGAGCATGAAGAGAATCTAAGGGCAGTTCTTAAGACCCTTAAGAAAAACCGGTTGTATGCGCAATTTAGGAAGTGCGTCTTCTGGAAGGAAGAGGTCAAATTTTCGGGACATGTTGTGTCCAAGGAAGGTATATCTGTCGACCTCGCCAAGGTCGCGGCCGTGCAAGACTGGAAGCAACCAAAGTTGGTTACGAAAGTGAGGAGTTTTCTCGGGCTAGCAGGTTATTATCGGAGATTTATTAAAGACTTCTCAAAAATAACTCGGCCCCTATCCCAGCTTACACGAAGGACCTTAAGTTTGTATGGAATGAGAAGGCGAAGGCGGCCTTCCAAGAGTTGAAGGACAAACTGACGTCGGCACCTGTACTAGTGCTACCGGAGCAAGGAGTCAAGTATACTGTTTATACTGACGCTTCTCATATGAGTCTGGGTTGTGTGCTTATGCAGAAGGACAAGACAATTGCTTATGCGTCTCGGCAACTAAGGAAGCATGAGGAGAACTATCCTATGCATTAGCTCGAGCTTGCGGCGATGGTTTTCGCATTGAAGATATGGAGACATTACCTTTATGGAGAAGAGTTTGAGCTCTTTTCTGATCATAAGAGCCTCAAATACATCTTCACCCAAAAGGACTTACACATGAGACAGCACCGTTGGATGGAAACGCTAAAGGACTTCAAGTTCGATGTCTCATACCACCCTGGTAAGGCCAATTTGGTGGTGGCCGCTTTGAGTCTAAGAAGACAATTGAATTCACGACACCGCTAATGGTGAGAGAGTGGGACATGGTGGAATTTGTACGGGAATTTTAACACGAAGCTAACCGTGGAGGAACCGTACGAGTTCATAGCCCACGTACAGGCCCAGCCACTTGTTGATAGTAAAATTATTGAAGCCCAAGAGGGCGATGAGCTATTAAAGAAGGTGAGGGAAAGAGCAAGGGATGATGGAAAGTTCGAGTGGAGAGTCGGCACTGACGGAGGATTGCGGTACCGAGGCCGCCTTTGCGTCCCAAACAATAAGGACTACTAGAAGAAGTCTTGAAGGCCGCTCACAACTCCAAGCTGGAAATACACCCTGGTAGCACAAAAATATACCAGGATTTGAAGCGAACTTATTGGTGGGACAACATGAAGAGGGAGATAGCGGAGTTTGTGTCCCGATGCCTCACCTGTCAACAAGTCAAGGCTGAACACCGACGACCACTGGGCCTTCTACAACCAATGCCCATAGCAGAATGGAAATGGGACTTCATATCCATGGACTTCATCTCTGGCTTGCCCAAGACCAGGAAGGGGCATGACTCGATATGGGTGATCGTGGGTAGGCTAACCAAATCGGCCCATTTTTTGCCAATCAGAACTTCTAGCTCCGCCGATGATTTAACAAAGTTGTATATTAAGGAAATCGTGCGGCTTCATGGCGTCCCGTTGGAGATTATGTCAGACCGGGATACTCGATTCACTTCGATCTTTTGGACCCGCATTCAAGAAGCCATGGGAGTGAAGTTGAAGTTTAGCACCGCCTTCCACCCGCAGACAGATGGGCAAACCGAGCTGGTGAACCAAATATTAGAGGACATGTTGAGGGCGTGTATCCTGGACTTTCAGGAGAGTTGAGATGATTGTCTCCTATATGCCGAGTTCGCCTACAAAAATAGCTTCTATGCTAGCATTGGTATGGTGCCTTACGAGGCTATATATGGGCGTCCATGCAGAGTCCCACATTGTTGGAAAGAAATTGGCGAGAAAAGCTTACTAGGGTCGGATTTTGTGCGGATCACCACCGAGAAGATTGGAGTTATTCGGCGCCGCCTCTTGACGGCTCAAAACAGACAGAAGAGTTATGCCGATACAAGGCGGCGAGACTTGGAATTTGAAGCTGGGGATCATGTATTTCTCAAGATCTTCCTAATGAAGGGCATTTTAAGCTTCGGCAAGAAGGGAAAGCTCACGCCACGGTTCATCGGCCCCTTCTAGATTTTAGATCGGGTAGGTGCGGTTGCCTATCGCTTAGCCCTACCTACGCCGCTTGCTGGTGTGCATAATGTCTTTCACGTATTTATGTTGAAGAAGTACGTCCCTGATCCTTCGCATATCATCAAGTGGGAGAATGTGGAACTCAAAGAAAATGCCACATACATTCTTCAACCCACAAAAATACTGGATAAGAAGGAGCAGGTCCTACGCAATAAGGTCACCCCATTGGTCAAGGTACTCTGGACCCATCACGATGAAGAAGAGGCCACTTGGGAGATAGAAGCTGAAGTCCGCAAACATTACCCAATCCTGCTTCAGCAATTCGAACAGGTACAAATTTCGAGGCAAAATTTATTTGTAAGGGGGGCAGATTGTAACATCCCATCTAACTAGCACCGCGTCCTAGGGTGTCCACGTAGGACTGGCCGCAGGACTGTTTAATTAAAGTCACTTATGGTGGGGTACCACACCTAAAATAATCTAGGATTAGTCCTACAGAGTAGTCTAGATGGGTCATGATAGAACCTAATGCGGGCCGCCAAGGCAGATGACCATTTGTACTTAGCAACAGCCCGTGCGGGCCATACCGCGACGCACGAAGGTCAGAAAATTATAAAACTTTAGGGAACACTGGATCTCACTAGGCTTGAGGTCCATCGAGGACCTCGGACCCTATGGACACCCAGAACTGGGATCTAGCACGGGCCATATGCACCCCACTAATGCCAGAATTTAAATCTGACACTTGCAAATGAAATCGAGAATCTGAGATTTTCAGCAGTCGAATTTCTTCTAAATTTATGGTGAAGGTCTAAAGTGTGGGCCTACGCCCGTCAACAAAACTTGGACCCCGATCGTGGAACGGTAATCGTTGATCACACATCGAACCCGTATGATTAAACTAAATATCCGATCGACCCCAAAATTTGTATGATCCTTCATCTGACCATGGACCACCTACCCTATAAATTTCATGGCCAGGAGACCACCAGAACTGTCCCAACAACCGAAATGGACCCTATAGGGCCATTTAAAGATCGATATCGCTTACTTAGATCCCATATCCGTTCATCCGATTGTTTTTAAATTTTATATGGCCCCTTACTGGGCCATGAGACACGTGCACACCGAATTTGGTGGTCACAGGAGTCTTGGGGCCACCATAACAACAATAGTAGCTCTAAGAGGCTATTTTGAGAATTCATTGAAACCTAAGGCCAAGGGACCCTAATCTAGGGAATAAGCCCTAGCTCTCTCTCATAACTCCTCCATTCTTCCAACAACAACCCTCTCTCCCTCATAACCTTCTTCAAATTCTCAACAACCCTCTCTCTCCTTCATAACTTCCTCCAACCTTCCACAACCAAATCTCTCTTCCTCATAACTCCCACCATTTTCCAACGACAAGCTCTCCCATTTCCGAAGCTCCCACCATTCTCTAACAACCGAGGAGAGTAGAGAAAAAGGGAGGGTGAAGGTGATCAAGGTGGACTCCCAATCAAGGTGGGGCCAAGGGCATCAACCCTTTCAACTCTCAATTCTCCTCTAAGAAGGCATTCTCCGCCTCAACCCTCCAAACTCATCCGTTGGCCATCTAGGTAAGAACCTCTCTCCATTTCTTCTTGAGATCCAAGCATTAAGAAGGGATTGGCATGAGATTTCTTACATGCAAGGATTTAGTTTTAGGAATTTCGGCCGGTCAACCCTCAAACCCCATTTCTAGGTCGCATCCGAGTCTCCAACGAATTCAAGGTGCGGACTATTAATCCTAGGTAGACTAGCACCAATCATAACATGAGTTTAATAATTTTTCTTATTTGGATGAAACATGTGTGGAATCTAGAGAGACCGTAGGATTTGAGTGTTTGATGGAAATGTATGGAATTGCATGTTTATTTAGATTTTCTTTCTCATGACCGCCTTTATGCCTTTCACATGTTTGATGATATGAATGGTGATCACATGCTCATATGTTGTGTGATTCCTTCTTATGATGATGCCTATGACATGTTTGATGTTTTGTCTTTGCATATTTTAATTCCTAGGTGCGTAGGAGATGTTTCGTTTCCTCGCCCACTCATACTTCTCACATGCACTCTAATTACGGTATTGTAACATGCTTATTAGGAACATTGATATGTATGATAGGGTGAATGCAACATGATACTGTATGTTGGATAATAACCTTGATGTTGGTATGCTATGAATCATCGTTAAACCGTGGATTGGTCAGGAACATGAGGTTAGACGGTAGTCTCGTTGGTTGGACTACCCTGAGACTAAACCCACGAATTAGGCGGATGCGTATGGGCGGCAATTCGACTACATGAGTCTATCATACCTGATGTCGTTCATCTCGTACTCGCCTGACTTGTGCGGTTTAGCCTACATACTGAAAAATCCTGATTGTTAACCACGTTTTCTCACACATGTATGGAACCTGGAACACCCTACTACCGTTGTAGCAACCAATAACCACTTGAATTTTGATCCACTGTCTCGTGAGACAGGCATGGTAGAATGGGACACTGTGTCCGAGCTGTCGGCCTACGCTGGGGTGACGCGCCTCCCCGTAGTGACCGCGAGCGATCCCAGTTCTCAGCACTCCTCATGTGCTTGAAGTCGGGGATGGGGAACCTGACGGGATCAAGGATCGCGGGGACTTGGCCTCACACGTTGGGGGGTCTTGGCCTTGCAACTAGTTTAAGGCATTTGATCTGTGGGGTGTATCAGATTCCTAAATCTGCTGAATGAATGGACCTAACTAATAACTAGGCTAACACGATCGCACTGCATCCATTAGTTAGGGTGGCGACTCAGAAGTCGAGGTCGTAATGAGGGAGTGTTGATATATGCGATCGTTAGACGGAGTAGTTCGAGGGAGCGTTGTGGCGAGGGCATGCATCATATCATCTCGCATCCATGCATTTAATTAAGAGTTTCTAGAAATTGATGAATGACTGTATTTCATTATATTCATATTATAATTGTTGCTTATTGTAACTTAAGACTAATAGCACCCACTGAGTTGATCACTCACTCCCACTCTAGGATGATATTTTAAAACACCAACCAGACTCTCTCATAGATGCAGGAGATGCGGAGTAGGGGGAGCATAGCGATGCTACTCTCGACGAGGAGGAGGAGCTGTCATACTTTCAGCTGATGGAGGGTTCTCCGCCAGCTTGAGTGGCGGGTTGGATCGCTGAGTGTGGACTCAGCCTTGTATTTTTGGATATATATATATATATATTCTTTTGTGATTTTGATGGGTGGCGCCATGTGCGTTCCCCTTATTCTTTGGGACATGTACATATATGTATGTTAGATTTCTTTCATTTCTACAGACTCGTTGTTATGTTTCATGATTTCAGAAAATTCCACGTTGCGCAATTAAACCGGATTAAATGCTTAATAATGAAATTGGTTATAAGTGACTCTCAGGAACTCGGGAGTTGAGCGTATGCGAGACCCCCGATTTTCAGGGCGTTACTGTTTGTTAGATTCAAAGAATGGAAGGCAAAAGTAGAGAAGCAAACTAGAAGACATGTTAAGTGTCTCAGGTTAAATAACAGTATAGATTATAGAGAGGCAGAATTTATGAAAATCTATAAAGAACAATGTATCACAAGACACTTCTCAACTCCAGGAACCCCACAGTAGAACAGGGTGGTAAAGAGGATGAATATAACTATATTGGAGAATGCAAGAACTATGCGGCTAGATGCGAGACTGACTAAAAGTTTTTGGGCAAAAGTGGTTAACATAACATGCTTTATTATCATCACCATTTATATCACTTGACTTCAAATTTATAGAGGATGTCTGAATAAGCAACTACGTTGATTACTCAGGGTTGAGAATCTTCGAGTCTCCAACATACGTCCACATGCAGAGTGGACAAATGATAAACTTTGATCCCAAATTCAGAAAGTACATCTTTATCAGGTATGAGAAAGGTGCTAAGGGTTATAAGCTTTGGGATATACTTTCTCAAAAGGTGTTCATTGGAAAAGATGTCATCTTTAATGAGGCATTTATGTTGAAGGCCAAGAATGGTATTATAGAAGTCAGAAACACATGGTGATGTAGAGAGATTGTTGGTATAGGTAGAGCCAGTTATGCTAGTTACTGAATGTGAAATTCAATAAGAGCAAGAAACTAACCAAAATAATCAATAAGATACCCAAGGAAATATAACCAGTAACTTGGGAGAGATAAATCACTAAAGCCCTGGTTTGATATTGGTTCAAGGATATGGTCTCTTTTACATTGTTCACATAGAGTGGAGATCCCTTCACCTTTCAAGAGACTAAGTCTAGAAAGGATACCGACAAGTGGATGTCAGCCATGGTAGAAGAGATGGAATCTTTATGTAGAAATTAGACATGGACGTTGGTGGAACTTTCAAGAGATCAGAGAGTTATAGGGTGCAAGTGGGTGTTAAAAAAGAATGAAGCACTAATAGAAAAGGATGGTGAAAAGTTCAAGGTAATGCTTATATCAAAAGGGTACCACAAAGGGAAATAGTATATTATAATAAAGTTTTCTCTCAGGTCATGAAAGATGCATCAATTAGAGTGCTACTGGCTATGGTAGCGGAATCCAATTTGAAATTAGAGTGATTGATGTGAAGAAGGCATTCCTTCATGGGAACTTAGAGAAATTTATTTACATGAAGCATCCAGAAAGATTCAATGAGCTTGGTAAGGAAGATCGTGTATGTAGACTGAAGAAATTATTATATGGGTTGAAACAGTTTCTGAGGTAGTGGTACAAACGGTTCGATTCTTATATCATAGAGAGTGGCTATATCAGATGTGAATACGATTGTTGCATATATTACATGATGCTTTAGAACATGTCCTTCATTCTTATATGGTGGAGATTGACTACATTAGATGTGATTATGATTATTATGTATATTACAAGGCGCTTGAGGACGTGTGCTTCATTCTACTGATGCTATATATTGATGACATGCTGAATGATGGAAAAGACAAGAAGGATATAATCTTTCTTACAAGACAAGAAGGATATAGTCTTTTTAAAGTATTTATTAAGCAAGGAGTTTGATATGAAGGATCAAGGCACTACAAAGAAAATCCTAGGCACAAAGATTTACATAAACAGAGAATTTAGAAATATGTGGCTATCTCAAAGGAGATATGTGCAGAAGGTATTGGCGAGGTTTTACATGAAAGGTACTAAACCAGTTAGCATGCCTCTAGCGGGTCACTATAAGTTGTCAGTTAGGTCGTGTCCAAGCACAGAAAAGGAGATTTTAGATATATCATGTGTACCATTTGTGATTGCAGTGAGGAGTCTCATGTATGTGATGGTTTACATGAGGCTAAATATCTCAAAAGTAGTTAGCATGGTCCACAGATATATGGTGAATTTGAGAAAAGAGCATTGGAATGCAGTTAAGTGGGTTCTTAGGTATCTTAGGGCACAATCGATACTGGGATCATGTTCGGGGGACATGGAGCTTCAGTGAAGTTGTAGGCTACGTGTATGCAGATTCTGTAGGATATCTAGATAACAAGAGGTCCACTAAGGGATATGTTTTTGCATTAGCAGGCAGAGCAATATATTGGAGACCTACGCTACAGTCTATTATAATGTTGTCTATAATCGAGGCAGAATATATGACTGTGAAGGAGATGTCAAATGAGGCATTATAGTTGAATGGTATGATTAGAGAACTTGGTAGAAGATTCACACGGACAAGAATACCGCGGACATGTTGACAAAGCTAGTGACCACAGACAAGTTCAAGCATTACTTGGCTTGATCAATCTCACCAATCATTGATGAGATTGGGCACCCTTGCACATGGGTGCAAATGGAGCTACGTTATAGGTGGAGGATGTAGGGAGCAGTGTATGTTGAAGGCGTGGAGGTTAACATGTGAGATTTTTAGGATGAATTAGCATAATATAAGTCAAGATGGAGATTGTTATGTTGATGCCTTAGATTCGGCTCAGTCTAAGAGATACAGCAAGGTTCTATCAGTTCGACTGATAGTAACGTCAATCGTTGTCGATCTGACTAAAAGATAAGTTCAATTCAACCAATGGACATCGATTGAGTTATACAGTTTGCATAAGTCAAGGCATTTAACTCTTATTTCAATTAGGGTTTGAAGAGACGGGTATTTTCTCTCACAGGATAAGGGTTTTATAAGTTTAAATAGTTTTCTACACTTATAAAGGCTTGGTAATGAACTTTTCTCAAGGGTTAGGATTTTTCCTAGGGAATGTATTGCAAGGGGAGATTGAGTTGCTTTTGTAATTGAAGAAGGTGAGTCATGTAACTTGAAGGTTTTCAATTATAGTAGACATTTTTGTCACTTTGTGCTTTGGTTTTTTCCCAGCAAGAATTTTCCATATAAAATCACATGTTTGTGATTGTTTATTGGTTGTTTTCTATTTCAATTGTTCTATCTTCGTTGAACATGCTTCCATAAAGTACATGATTGATAGTGGTATTAAATCCAAATTTGTAATATCTAAGGTTAAACTAGGTTTGTTGTGGGCTCCAAATTACAAAAGAAATATTTTTTCCTATTTTTTTCAATAAGATTTTTTTTTATATAAATTTCACACTTATTTTCAAATTTTTGTTTGGAGGAACAAACCATTTTCTTGGAAACATTTCCTACTAGGTTCTAAAATTGCACAGATTGTCTAACACGATAAAACAGTATGTAGAAGCTTACAAAGCTTAAAATTATGGTCAAGTCCTAGAGGGGGTAAATATAACTTATTTAAACTATTTATCAATTTAAAACAATTTAATCTAGGAGGTGAATTAGGTCCAAGACCATAGACTTCAAGGATATAATTAATTATGCAACTAATTTATGATGTGAGATAGAAAAATACCAATTTTGTGTGCTCTAATGTAAGTTCCCAACATACAGTGTATTTCATGTATTCATATGAATTAAATAAATCACAACATAAGCATAATAAAATTATATCCACAAACCAATCACAAACACATGGATATATAGTGGTTCGATTAAATACTTCACTCCCAGCAGACACACTCAAATTCGAGTCTACCGGATTTCACTATCTCAATTGGTTTTCCATAAATTCACCAAAAACCTTTACAATGGTTTTAATAGGTTCACCACAACCTATACGTATGCACCTATGTCAGTGGACCACATATACACCCGTTTCAATGACAGTCCTATATAAAGACATATATGTACTTACCCATGTTGGTGGAACATGTATCCACCCATGTCTTCGGAGACTCTAAGGGTTTTTTATAGGTTAACCAATAACTTCTGCGGTCTTAATCCAATTGCCTATGTACACTTCTGTCGAAGACTTCCACGGAAACTAACACATACACACCCATGTCCGGTGAATGTGAATTTGGGTTACAAACTCTATATTCAATTCCACACAAGAAAAGTTTATACAATGGACTGTAAACAATAATCATTGGTTGGATGAGCATTTTTATAACACCTTTGAAATGAGCCTTCAATATTGAATTAGCATCTCTTGTGTACTCCTGATCTTTGAAGTTGATATTCTTCTACTTCATTGAATTAGCTACCGACAACAATATTCTTATTGAGATGCCAACGTAATGGTAGTTTAGTTGAATCTCCTACAACTAATGGTGTTAGTTGATTACAATAAGAAATTTAACTAAATGAGTATTCTAGATGATATAAACAATGATTTACCTATAAATTTAGTGTTTAATCTCTAAAAAAAATGAAGAGTTTAAACATATTCATAATGGAGCTTTAAATGTTCATTAGAGTGATTAATCACAAGAAGACAGACATGAATCTCTTTGGTTTGGAGTATAGGAGAGGGATAAGGAGTACGGAATCACCCAGGCTCTAATTCCACCAAAAACTCATCATTTGCACAAATAACCGATTACTAGTTTTACATATATAAAAAATCTCCATTTGTCACATAACCAGTAGTATTGATCGATCAAGTGATCATTTGATTAATTGAACTTAATTTGATTTAGGGCCAAAATATTGTGGGATGATTTTGGGTCTTGCTTTACCGCCAAGTGGTAAACAAGATTCCATTTGAACACTAAGGCAATGGGATTGAGTGCCTATGTGGTGTGGGTTCATGTGAATGTGTGTGTATTACTTTTGTGAAATATTTTTATTTTGTTTAGTTAGTGTGCACATTTCATTGACTCAGAACAATTTTATTTTTCTTTTCAAACTAAATCAGTTTTTGTGAAAATTATAGGTTTTAACAATAAAACCATCATTTTCTAAAATCAACTTGGTCAAAAAGTCATGCAATTAGATCGCTTTTATTGTAATGTCAATCAAACCATTCATCTATTGATCGACGATCCAATCTCAATATAAGCTTATCAAAGTGGCTCTTGAAAGTTCAGAGGCACATAGCCCATGGCAAGCAGGACCCACCCGATAAATCCTTCTTAGATCGACAAATGGATACACTTTCCTGCTCCACCTTCCCCACCATTGATTTGATGGTCAGATGCAATCAAAGTTTTTGATGACAAGAACATGCAATACAAAGTAGGTCCCGGTCTAGATTGATGATTAAACCCATTTTCTCATAATCAACATAGATCATTAATTGATGAGAGGAGCTCTTAATAGCCAATGAAAGGTGGGCCCATGGAGGAGCGTCCATGTTTAAATGATTTTTCTACAACCAACATGGATCCTCTATTTCCTAGCATTTGATTGGATGGTTAAGATGACACTATCAAAGTGATTATTGAGGAACATTTCCGCTGAAAAATTGTGGCCAACATGATGGACGGTCCATATTAATTATCATTTTCTTGCAAAAATATAAATAATCTATTTTCCTAGCTATCATCAAATGATTAAGATGATATTTTCAAAGTTATTCCTGAGGAATATACGCAATCAAAAGTAAGCTCACATGATGGACGGTCCAAATTGATTGTTAGACACATCTCCCTCCAATCATTATGGATTTTCCATTTTTGAAGAATTGGAAGTTTGGATGGTGCGAGCAAATCAATACTTGAGAAACATTTCAATCAAAAGTGAGCCCACATGATCAACGATTTATATTGATTATTAGAATCATTATCTGGCAATCAATATGGATGATCCATTCCTATACTAATTGATCAGATCGTTAGGATCAACTCATCAAAGTGATCTTTTGAAGTAACGTGAAATTAAGAGTGAGGTTCACATAATTGACGGTCGAGATTAGTGATTAGATTGTTTTCCTACAATTGGTATAGACGATCTATTTTCTTGGCCGGCCATTGATGGAATTGTTAGGATGAATCGATCAAAATGATACTTGTGAGGGGCGCGGATCGGGTACTACTCCCACCAGGACCTAGGTTGTGAGGGACGGTACTGTCAGGTGATCTGTGGGGCCCAATGTCATGTATGTGTGTTATCCACGCCGTCCATACAATTTGAAAGATCATTTTGGACCAAGAGGACTAAAAGGAGGCAGATTGAAGGCTCAAGTTGACCACACCACATGAAGCAGTGGGGATTGAAAGCTTACAGTTGAAAACTTCCTGGGGGAGTTTTGGATCAAGCTGATATTTATGTTTTCTATTCATAAAGGTCTATGTGACCTTATGAACAGGTTGGACGGCAAATAAACATCACGGTTGGGCCTGGGAAGTTTTCAACGGTAGGAATTCAATCCCCACTGTTTCCCTTAATGTGGTCAACTTGAGCCTTCAATCTGCCTCCCTTTCAAGAATATAACCTTAAATGATATTTAAAAATGGATAGACGGGGTGGATAAAACATATACATCACAGTGGGCCCCACAGATCCCCTGATAGGATCGTCTGTCTCTAGCTAGGTTCTAGGGTAGTACCCAATCCACTTGTGACCTGTGAGATACGTTCAGGCCACGTTATGGATAGTCCAAATCAATATCTCCATCCATTTCCGAGCACTTGAATTGGATGGTTAGAATGATCAAATCGAAGTGGTCCTTGCAAAGCACATGTAGTGAAGAGTGAGGTCCGCATAATGGGCGGGCCAGATCAATGATTAGTCCATTTTTCCTGTGACTAATCTCGATCGTCCATTTTCTAGGCCATTGATTAGATGGTTAGGATAATCTGATTTTACGGTACATACAATCAAAAGTGAACCCACATGATGATCAGTCCAAATCTGGTTTTCATGGCACGTAATTGATGGTTAGCATGATCCGAACAACTGATGCTTGAGGAGCACATGCAATCTAGAGTGGGGTCTACATGATGGACAGTCCATATCGATAACGAACGCTTTTTTCTATAATCGACATGGCCACTGATGGAGCGTCCATTTTCAAGACCATTGATTAGATGGTTAGGATGATCAATTAAAATGATCCTTGAACATGTGGCAATCCCATGTGGGGCTCTCAAAATGGACAGTCCAAGTTGTTGCAATCCCATGGTGTAAATCGATTCAACCCTTAATCAATGTAGACTATCTTTTTGCTTGAACATGATCACATGTTTAGAATCCTCAAATCAAAATGAGAGTTTCTCTGGGTAAACGTTACAGTGGAAGGCCTTCGTAGTATGTGTACAACATCCAAGCCGTCCATCATCGTGAGCCTCAGCAGTTTGTCAAGAAAGCCTTAAAAATCAAGCTAATCCGAACATTATGTGGGCCACACCATAGGGAATAAGGAAGGGGATGCCCACCACAAAAAGAGCTTGGATTGTGTGTGGAGCCCACCTTGGTTTGGTATGCCATCCAAACGGTGCTTCGGGTGTGCCCCACCATGATGATGGGACACGAAAATCAATCCAATTTAATCATCAAGTCGGCCAGTTGCATTTGTATCTTTAAGACTTTTTTCACCGTTTCTTATCGTGTGGGATGTACCAGTCCGTATCTGTCCTTAAACTCATGCATTATTTGCACTCCAAATGATGGAACGGCTCAAAAAAATCAACCCAATCAATTTATATGTTTGTCAGTGTTTTTTGAAGTGTGGTTCACCAAATGGTTAGCATCCTTTGGAAACGGATTGGCTACTCTCCCAGCCACCGGCCAATGGCTGATGGTCGATGTTCCGTGGGCCCCACCATGATGTATGTGTTTCATCCATGCCGTCCATCTATTTTTCTATATCATTTTATATAATGAGACCAACATTGAGGAATATCCCAATCTCAACTGAGCCACACTATAGGAAACAGTGTTGAATGAACTTTGACATTAAAAACTTTTCGGGGGCCATAAAAGTTTTGGATCAAGTTGATCTCTGTTTTTTCCCTTCATCTGGGTCTGTATGAACTAATCAACAAATTGGATGTCAAATAAACAGTAGTGGGCCATAGGAGGATTTAAATTGTGGATATCCAATCACTATTGTTTTCCTGTGGTATGGTCCACATGAGATTTATATCCCTCTCAGTTTGGGATAAAGCCCTAAAATGATCTATAAAGATGGCTGAAACACATACATCATGGTGGGGCCCACATAGCACCGACCATCAGCCATGGGGCTGGTGGAAGGGGGAGTAGCCAATCCGTTTCCACAACCTTTGGGGGTGTAATTGAGCGACAGGTTGGATGTCATGCACACACCAAGTGGGCCCCGAACCTCATAATAGTAACCCCTCCCCTTGGGCCTAACGGACACTCTCAATTGGAGTGGTTGATCCTCTTTGGAGTAGTGGGCCCTCTCTTTTGGAGAGGTAGACTCTCTCTGTCAGCTGATGGAGAGTTTCATATGGAGTGGTAGGCCCCCTGTTTCGACTGACAGAGACTCTCAAATGGAGTGGTAGACCCTTAACTGGAGTGGGAAGCAGCATCTTTTGGAGCGGTAGACCCTCTCTATGGAGTCATTTTGGACTATCGACCCTCTCATTGGCATAGTGCACCCTTTCATTTGGATTGGTCCCTCAAGTAGAGGTCTAGAGCTTTGGTGGATCCCTGACTATGGGGCCCATAGTGATGTATGTGTCTTATATCCATGCCGTCCATCCATTTCCTCATGTCAATTTAGGGTGTGAGCCCAAAAATGCAGCAGATCCAAATCTTAAGTGGGCCACAATATAAGAAAAAAGTGGTGACTAAGCACCCAACATTAAAAACTTCTTGGGGGCTACCAGAATGCTTATTTTCCATCCAACCTGTTGAAAAGGTTACAAAGACCTGGATGAAATGACCACATAAATATCAACTTCATCCAAAACTTTTGTGGCACCCGAGAAGTTGTTAATGCTCAATCATCACTGTTTCCTGTGGTGTGGTCCACCTAAGATTTGCATCTGCTGCATTTTTGGGCTCATACCCTAAAAATGATCTGGTGAAATAGATGAACAACATGGATATAAGATAAACACATCATGGAGGGCTCTGTAGTCAAGGATCCAACCTCAGTGGATTAGGGGATCCATCAAAGCCGTGTCCCCCTCTTTTGGAGCAGTAGATCCTCATTTGGAGTGGTAGACCCTGTCCTTGGACTAATACTAGGCCCTCCTAGCTAGAGTGATAGACCCTTTTAAACATGACTACAATAAATAAATAAATAAGGCCATACAATCCAAATCTCATCATTCGACATAAATCAACTCTAATACTTCTGTTTTACCCTACAACTAATCTTGGATTATTATAAAATCAGTAATGTGTTTCAAATGCAAAATTCATGAATACAAACTAACGAATTCAACTAAGTTCAAAATTTCTCCATTTTTTTCTTCTGTCAATAAAGTCTTCAGTTTCATATTGTATCAACAAAATCATATTAGCTTCCAATCAAAGCAAACGAGGACAATATTAGATTGATAAAATAATTGCATAAAAATTCTTCTTATTTTATACCTATGTCGTAGATACAGCATTGGATAAAATAGGTGTCTCCATCATGTGTTCAAATACATCGAAATGAAAAAGTGCTAAATAACAAATAATGAAAAATATCTATGAAAAGAATCAACGATTATTCTTTTGGGTTATTGCATCTATAGATCATGTGTCCACACTTGTGATGGATCGGATGAAATCATAGGTTTCAATTTTTTAAAGAGAGAGAGAGAGAGATTTTATTTTAAGAGAATACCTTAAAAGACTGGTAATTCTAAGGCTTAAACCTTTAAGCCACAATCCTTTTCAAGAGTATTAACCTAAGGATGGATGACCACTAGTTCTCAAGGCTCCATATACTTTCAGAAGAACCCTATCGTCACTCCTCCCACATACATAAACCCTTACACGAGGGGAGGGAGAACTATTGTGAGTGAACCCGCTCTATATCACACCACAATGATGTAAACCCAAGCCAACAACAAACCCGGATCACACTACGCCAAAAATTGCGGATTTGCGACGAACCAAATCCGTCGTAAAACCAAAAAAACGACGTAATCCATCTATCGCTTGGCCATCGGTGTTTACTGGGTTTTTTCGACGGATAAGGTCCGTCGCATATTACCGACGAATAAGTTCCGTCGCAACAAATAAAAAATCCGTCGCTGAAATTTGAAAAAACCAACTGAATTATTCATTTAAAATATTAGCGACGAATAAGGTCCGTCTCTAATATGATCGGTCATATTAGCGACGAATTTGGTCCGTCGCTAAAATATCTGTATTCATTTATTTGTGTGTGAATATTACACCTGATAGTCATTCAAAAAATAATTCACATGATTATTTAATAATTCACAAAATTGGTAACAACTCAATTCAATAAAGAGGAAATGGCCCAAGTGAAGCTATCCCAAACAACTAGAAGTCTAGGCCATCCTATTCATGAATACAAGTACATGCGTATGCAGTGGGTTTCTCACAAGTACACGAAATAAAATTATAAATGAATAAAATTAAAAGATTGATGAAGAACAAAAATTACTTTAGCACTCCAAAACCATAGAGCTCACCTTTTTTAGCTTCTTATTCGAGGCTGAAATAGAGCGCCTACAAGAAAAATAGAGGGTCCTATCACTTATTGGGTGGATCCCATGTCTTCCACCAATGATAAGGCTAAAACTATAATGGACTACCAATCCAAAACACCATCTGAGTCAACAATCAACTCACCCATTACCAAGAAAAAAAATGCTTGCGTTAGGTACAAGAGCCGATATAAAAGGACTTCTTTCTACTGCAAGTAAAGACAACCAACACTGATCTACTACAATAGAGAACTATCAATGTCATCTCTATTTCTAGAGGGGCAAGAACATGTGGAGTGAAACAGTGGAACAACATGAAGCTGAAATTCAGGTAAATGCTAGGAGCAAACCTGCTTAGGCACCAAGTTCGATCACATGTAACTTTGATGTAATCTGTTTTGCATTGTTAGTCTTTGATGCAAAGCAAATAAGAGTTGGAAGGGTTTTCATTTCCAGCAACCTTTGTACAGCATACAATAAATTAGAGGATGACAAGTCAAATAACAACAAAAAATTAAATGGCAAGGCCAAGTTGAGAGTTTTAGTGAGTGTTAGGTGGTTGGTTTCTATATTTCTCGGCTTCAGTAATTTCCTGGTTATTACAAAGAAAACATGTTTGGTTTACACTTTTTTGTTGGTTTTTACATTCCCCAAGAATTCCATTCCCCAGATTTTACTCGAAAACTTGCCCTAGCTTTTACCAGATGTTTGAAACCATATACGAGTTGGAAAGCATGCACATGCATCTATGAACGTGTACATCAACTTTCAAACTCGAATAGAAACTATGCATAAGATAATGACACATCAGGAAAAAAATGATATCAGCACATGGACCATCAATAAAATGAGACTCATTCAACCCGTAAGTACATAGAGCATGTAAACCACACTAGAAAAATGCATCTAAACAAATATATCTAGCAATCGTTTAGTTTCACCAAACAAAAGCACATCTTCCTAAAGGGTGCAGTATATGAAAATGGATGCATTTGGAAGAGCATAACCAAAAACTGTCAAGACTGCACGGTTATTTGCCGAGTTGAACTGCCACCTTCAGCAATTTGCTGATGGAAACCTTTATGCATCAGATACTATCAGCTGCTGGGGCAATGAGTCCAAGCCATATACAGTAAGGACCCTCAATGCATCTTTTAAATCCAAGTTCCACCTTTTATTTACTCTCTGGTTCGCAAATTTGCACAAGCTTTTCAATTTGCAAGGTTGGCAAACCTGAATGCATGAGAAATGAAAGAATAATCAAAAGATGGAAAGGGGAAAGTAAATAGAGACTTCATTTATTTGTATATTTATTTATTTTATCTACGAACCAAGGGCCTATTTGGGTGCCATTCAAATACCAGACCGAGTTTCAATTCCTCTTGCCCAAAAGTTAACCAATTTTAGATTCGAGATAAGAAAGGGCCTATTTGGGTGCCACTCAAAATAGAGTTCATCTCATTTTCGTATGATCTCTAATCCATAATTACAATTAACTAAAATGAGATAAATTCATTTTTAAGTGGCACCTAAACAGGCTTTAACATTTAAATTGAAGCGTGATCCATTCAGAACTTACCCTTTAAGATCTTGTCAAGTTCTCTTGACCCTAAAGTTATCTGAATGGTTTCGAGCCTCTATGCATGGAGTTATCTAGCACTGGTAAAACAGATAGGAACCAGCTCTAAGGCTGTCGATAGATCAAGTAAATCAGCCCATATATTTTGTTATTTATTGATAATGAGCAATGTTGGTAAAGAAATTGAAAAGGAAATGAGTTTATATCAGTTTTATGTGAATTTTAAAGTTTTTAAAGTTTGACAAAGAGCATCATCATTAGCCCCATTTAGCTGGGACAACATGCATAAGTAACCTGTCTTGTTTGTGCATGAGGCTATGGTTATGCAGCAACATCAACATCCCCAACAAATGGTCGAAGATTCTATATGAGGCGTTCGTCAAATGTAGATGCTGAAAAGGAAATTATCATGTTCTGATGTCCCAATCAATGAATAATTACTTACCCTGCGGATATAAGCAAACCAGCCAACTGCCTAGATCCTACACGTTCAAATGTCGTTCCTTATTCGAGGGCCTTCCTGATAGCATCCAACCACCATTGTCCATTAGCACTCCCCTCAAGTCCTACCTACAATCAGCAGAACAGACAATATCTGTAACTAATTATGAGTACAGATTACAAGTGAGATAAAGTTATGTTGCTCCTCCAATGCTCCAATACACATTGGGTAACACTTATCATATTAGAAAATATTTTCAAGCTATGCCTAAAATGAAATGAAATTATGTATAAAAAAAATTTAAAAAAAAAAGAAGATCAACCAAAGATACAACACCAAGAACTTCCTGATGTAGATGTTTCTCGGTTACAAACATTGTAGCAGAAAGCAAAGACTGGGTTATCCTGCAGACATGGAAATGGTCGGCATAAGATATTTGCCAAGACATTAATTACTTTGCAAACTAAAATACATAATGTGCCAATGCTCAGCCAGAAGCTTGAAGCATCAGTTTCATTCAACTCATTGCCTCTTCTTGTAATGAACTCAATGACAGCCTGAATTGCACCTTCTGCTTACTGCTTCACTTTATCACATATAGCAGCAGTGCATCCATGCATGGTGATTACAAGCTGCACAAAATCAATAAGAGAGCTGCATAAACTGAACTTCATGCAAATCAAGGGAAACAAGAATAAAATAAAATAAGATAAAATGAAATAAATCCTTACCACATCTTTGGTTAGCAAAATGCAAACAGAAGAAACAACCCTGTTGAAGACCTCCGACTGATCAATAGAAGCATCCTACAAAAGAAATTTTGAAAGATATTTTCATGCATGATAATGTTTCTCTGCAACATTAGCAGAATAAGCTTATTCTACAACTAGGCAAATTCCTCGGTGACATTTGTAGAATAAGCGTATTCTACAATGTGTGGAGCCCATCATGATCTGTGCAAGGTTCCACTGTCCATCATGTGTGCCCCCCTCATTTTCCTTTAGGAGGACAAAAATCAGGCTGACCCAAAACTCAGTATTGGACATGCAAAGAAACATAAAGTGCCTGACCACCTGATGCACATTGGGATAGAACTCAAGTGTCCCGCAATCTGATGCACATTGGGATAGAATTCGTCCATCCACCACAGCCAAAACACTCAAACATACCAATTCATAATATTTTTCTCAAGATTATACTGCTTAATCATTAAATATCATGAAGTTTCTTGATGATAAAGATTTTGAAAGGAAAAAGACTTACCAAAAAAATGAAGAAATTCTGATTCTTCTTTCCTACTCCCTCCAACTAACAATAGCTGAAAAAAAGAGGGAGTGCATATGGGTCCCACATGTAGACGTAAAATAAGCTTATTCTACAATAGTTGTAAAGGAACAAGCCGCAATGAAAAACAAAACTGAATTAATCAAAACACCAACAATATCGCCACATTTGGTACCAGAATGGAATCTAGAAAACTCAGCTTCACCAATGTCTGAGTGCCTATTGTAAGTAAATAAACAAAATCAAAATGCTTCCATAAACAAGCTATGAAATCATAAATTCTACAACAAAAGAATGAAATCTTTTTATTTGGTTGTTTATCTTGATTACAATGAAATCTTCACACACACGCACACAAAATCCTTTGAAATGAACAATTTTGCAGGACGGGAAATAATGTCTTTCGTAGAGTTAGGTTGGTGTAATTATGTCTATGTTGTCTATATTTACTCAACTCCAACCCACGTGTTTAATTACCTTTGTTTCAACAATAATGCCTATCTATCTAGAGTGGAAAATAAGTGAAAAGAAAAGGTAGAAGGGAAAAAAAATAAATAAATAAATAAAGTAGTGTCCCTCCCAAAGGAGATCACAGTGGTAGATAACTAGCATAAAAAAGATAACTGTTATCCCAAACTATCCAGTAGAGTTTCTTATCTATGACCATCTGGCCAAAAGGCAACCCTTCAAACCATCAAGTTTATCCAAGAGCTTATGAGATTGAAATTTTCAAAAGCATATAATCACAACATTGCAAGCAAACAACAAATTCTTCCTGTCCTTGTTGACTTGTAAGTCCTAACCATTACATTTAGAGCAAAGAATAATAGGTCCTTTGCCTAGTACAAACTTCATATTGATGAACCCCACCTGTCTTCCTAAACCTTTATACATATCATTAATAGTCTGATTATCAAAGCATTGCTATATTTTGTATTCAACATGTTGAAAATATGTACAGATGATCTAGAGATGATATATTTTGTAAGATATCTGCTGCCAACAGAGAGCTAGGATCATCAGCTACACACAAGTACAGCAAATGCAGAATTGTAGAGTAAAAACACAGACAGGCAATTCAAACATATAGCTTTAAAAAGAACTTCACAAAATCCTAGCTCTCATCATTCTTTCAATAAATTTCTCTTCTTTCAAAAAAAAAGAAGAAACTTCACACGATCCCTTAAAGCCACATGTGTAGACAATGCATTATTACCAGGTAAATTTCAAACCCACACTCTTCACATGTGTAGACAGCAACCTACATCAAGGGTTTAACATCAGAACAACATGTTATGATGCCGGAAATCTTCACAAGCTGACCAATATAGGAAGTTCCCATTAGGTCGACCTCATAGTACCATTTCCCATATATACATACACATATACATTTATATTTATATAAGCACAATTTTGAAATGCTATCACTGTTGAAATTCATCCATATCCAGTGCAATATACTCTTTCTCCATTTATAGTAAGGATAAATTAAGGTACATTGAAGTGGAAGTTTAATCAGGTACGTACCTTGCAAATAGCATCAATTTCATCAAAAAAAAAGATAAAATACAGATCACTTTGTTCACCTAAAACAAGGAAAGAACGGAATACAAATTAGACTATCAAACAAAGCATGAATGGTTAAAAGTAAAACAGTAACAACTAGTACAAATTCCAAGGGAACAATCCATCCATGTAACTTACTTTGGTTCTGCTCCATCCAGAATCAGGTCAGTGATTTGAACGCTCTCCATTGCATACAACAATATATGCCATGGCTATCATACAGCTTGTTATCTTTGTAATTGAGGATTGGATTAGTAAGGTCTCTAAATCACATTTACTCCTTTAAACATATTGCAGCCAGGAACATACCTTTACCATGCACACTATGGAATGCAAAGAGAAGCCGGGCTCTTCGGCTCGATTCAAGTGTCGGTCCCTGATGGGGTCACTGAACCTTTCACATTCGACTATGATCGAAGCATTCTTTATGGATTTGACCTTCAAGTAGCTAAAATTTCTGATTTGCACAAGAAAAGACTAATTGTTGGCATTATATTTCAAAGACTGTTGCCTAATAGCCTAGTGGAAGAAAAAGCATCACTTTGGATGAAAGGTACCACACTCATAATCATTGAAAAATTACTAGGTTTTTTTACACATTTTTCCAATTACTAAGTAAATGTGAATGATAGACCACATTTTGGAATTCCAATTACACATAATTTAGATAAATTTTTTACACATTTAGATAAATCAGAGATAGTCATTTTAAATCCTATTTATCATCCATGCAAAGCTTAGAAACTGATTTTAAATCAGAGATAGTATTTGGAATAATTTAGATAAATTAATTTTTTTACTCATAATCATTCACATGGACTCTCTCTGATTTTTTCCAAAATGAGTTTAATCATTGAAACAAATGCCTCAATGACTTTATTTCCCTCTATGGAGCTATGCCTCTTGTATCAACAAATGTGAAAGCAGTAGACGCAAAGCATGAATGGTTCTCGTAGCCTTCTCTTCCTCCTTGCAACTTTTCAGCTCTTACCATTCATCTCTTCTCTTGGAGCATGCCCAGGATCTCGGCAACATGTCCCTGAATGGAAATACCTCTATCATTTCGAATGGGTGGAGCATCAGAGATATCACTTCAACAGGGTACGTACTACTGTTTTGCTGTTGTAGAAGCTTGGGCACTTATATTGTCATGAATATTTTGAAATGAGGTTGATTTTCTTTAAGATATTCGTGATGCAAGCATTACAGCAACTTTTTTTTTTTTTAATCAAGTGTTTCTATTTATCTGCGGTCTTAGTTGTGGAAGATCGAGTAGTTGGTTAATGCTTCTATTTATTGAAATCTTGTGGATGCAGACATGATATATGTATTTCTTTTTTTAATATGTATTTAAGCTTATGTATTATGCCCTCTAGGTATGGATTTAAGAGAACTTTTAGGGGAAAATATAACTTCCACCCAGTGTGCAGGTTAATTGTGTTGTCGTGACCATTGACCTTGTAAACAAAAACCCTAGTTGCAATTTGGTGAGGTTGGACCTGAAACAGTCTTTGTTGTATTTCTCTGATTATGAATGGAATGAGGCTAGCCCCAGTTTGTAACTTCCACTCATATCTATGAATTTTTGCTGTTGTGTTCAACTGAATGTTGAAAAATATATTTTAATCATCCTGTGTTCTAAACGAAAATTGGAAAGGTGGCATCTGAGAGATCTAAGAGATCTGAGAGAGATCTGACAGATCTTCTCAAGCATATCTAAAATATTTACTACCAAGGAAGCTCCCTCTATTAAAACTAGCTGTACCTGACTAGTCCTGATTTTTCACAGGCTTGTAAAGGCAAGACCCAAACTTGAGAGCTGATTTCTTAATGGACCTGTAAATGATGCCCGGATCGTGCTGCAGGTATTCACTGTGAACAGCGTGTGACGAAATGTGAACTCCCTCAGGTTAACAGGCTACATGATCCAAGGCTTGTAACAGTTCCAAATCCACGCTCCCAAAAAGGCCCTTAGGCTCTTTTGGCACCATGGATTCCAATCATGGGGGTTCCGAATCCAGGGGGTTTCCAATCAAGGGGATTTCCAATCATGGGGGTTCCGAATCCATCAGGTCAAAACAAAACTCAAAAGTTGGCCACGCCACAGGGGAACAGTAGGAATGAGAACCACCACTATCAATCGATTGAGAGAGAGAGAGAGATGGAGAGTGAGAGAGAGTTACATCAATGTTTGTGGAGAGATCGACGGGAAGAGAGGTGGGAGAGATCTGTAGGGCCGGCGCTGGGAGGAACAGACGAAGGGGAGCGTATGAGAGGGAGATAGAAACAGAGAGGATTTAAGGGCCTGTTTGATTTTCCAGTGGAATGGTAAATACCTGGGAAAAGAATAATAATTTTCCCACCGTAGTTGTCATGCTCTTCCCGGTAACTGGTTTGACGGCTACTCTTTAGAGGTTAAAATGATAAATGTTATAAAACATTTGTGGGTCTCACCACGATGTATATCATATATCCACAACGTCCATCCATCATGACTGATAAATTTATGACATAAGCCAAAAAAATGAGGTATATTTAATGCTCAAGTGAACTACACAATAAAAATATGTGAATTAAATACTTACCATTAAAAACTTAACGAGGCCATTGTTTCGTTTAGTACGTGCTAGTTGAATGTTGGATCTATATGTTTTTCCTTCTTATATTTTAAAATATTGTGATAAAATGAATAAATGGAGTAAATATATCGTATACATTAAAATGAGATTCAAAAATACCTACTATTACTTTTGAACCAGTTTCCAAGAGGTGAAATCACCGTAAATATTTAAACAGATGAAGCGGTAATAATTACTCATTTCTTGGATATTTACACCTGATTGATTTTCCAATGGAATGGTAAATATCTGGAAAAAAAATAATAACTATTTCCTTCCGTAGTTGCCACATTCTTTCTCATAATTGATTTGGCGGCTACTTCTTTAAGGATAAAATGATAAATATTATAAATCATTTGTAAGTCTTACCATGATGCATATCATATATCCACACCGTTCACTCATCATGTCAGATAAATTTATGACATAAGCCAAAAAATGAGGTATATTCAATGCTCAAGTAAACCACACAATAGAAATATATGAATTAAATATTTACGGTTAAAAACTCCATGCGGCCATTGTTTTTTTTGACACGGCCAATTGAGTGTTGAATCTAACTCATTTTTATTCTAATATCTCAAAATGCCATAATAAAATGAATAAACGAAATAGATATACCATATACATCAAAATGAGTTCCTAAAATGCCCACTACTACTTTTGAACCGGTTTCCAAAAAGTGAAATCACCCCGGATATTCAAACAGGTGAAGCGGTAATAATGTCCCCAACAGAATATGATAAGAACGGTATTAGCTGGTTTGCCACACACCGCCACACCGGCTATAGCTGTTGTACGCTCTCGCCTGTAGGAACATGTCGTGCGAAGGCGAGCACTGACGATTCTCCAGCTCCACATTGTACGAACGGTTTAATGGAGGCAATGTCAGATTACAGATACCATACAATGCCAGATTACAGATATGATGCTCTTGCACGCTCCCAAGGATTTTTTATTTTTTTAAAAAAAAAAAACCAAATCTAGACCTCAATCCAAACCGTCAAAAGTTCAGACCCTCTTTGGATGGAACCTCATCAAAGAATCACAATGATCAGGGATGAAAATCATCCGATATGCATCCAGTAAATGTACAGTTAAAAGAAGAATATTCAACGGTTGAAAATAAGCTAGAAAGAGTAGATTAAATGGATGGTTAATGAAATAATCTAGTCTGTGTGTTGTTAAGTATAGCTGGGCCAATGATTTGGACGGTTGATTGAGGTACAAGCGAGCCATGTGCACAGTTGGTGTACGGCGGGTATGATATAGCTAGGAAGTTCACTAATTCCCCCCTGCATTTGGACGCACGTGCTAACATCACATGAGTATGCACTGTGGAAAACAATCAGGAAACCGGTCCACTTACCAGTCTCTACATGCAACTCGGTGTTTTACTAGGGAAATGACTCTGGGTGGACTAGACTCTGTGTAAATCCGCATACAAGCTACATCCCACACATGATCACAACGGCTCATCTGGTGATCTTAAAAATGTCCACTGCACCCAGCCGTCAGTTGACATATTGAATGTCAATCGTTGGCGGAAAATACTTATAAATCATAAAACCCATGACCAGTCTGTTGGCATGGAGGTAAACGATCTTCAATGGGGCTGATGCGGTGAGGTGAGTAGGAAAAGTTTGTGGCTAGGATTGTCGGATGAGGGAAGGGGAGATGTAGAGAGAGAAAGGGGTGTACATGGAATTGGATAGCGACGAAAGCACGGAAACTGTACTTCCTTGCACAGCACGTAAACACGGTTACACAGCTGTATGCGCCTCCACTTCCGAGTTGTGCGAACGGCTCACATGAGATCAATATTACATGGCCCACGATGATGTATTTATTATATCCATGCCGTTTATCTATTTTTTTGTGAACATTTTAGAGTATATTAAAAAAAGTAAATTATATCTAAAGTTCAAATGGACCACATCAAAAATAGCATCGATGATAATGATTTTCACCCTTAAAAAAATCTATCTGAACCGTACCAAACTCGATTTGACTCGGTTTCCTTTACCGAGTCAAACTCAGTTCAAGTCAGGCCAACTGCACGGCGGATTGGTTCGGGTCCAATGTCGTGGACTCAGCCTCGGATCAGATCGGGTTGGATCAAAGCATGTGAATTTTGAACCGAATCGGGTTGAACCAAATCTAGTCCGACTCGGTCCGATGCCCAGCTCTACCTACTACCCGCCACTGGATGATGGTCGGTGCTCTGTGGGCCCCACCATGATGTATGTATTTCATTCATTCCGTCCATCTATTTTTCCAAATCATTTTATGGTATGATACCAAAAATGAGGTATATCCCAATATCGAGTGGACCACATCACAGGAAACAGTGTCGAATGAGCATCAACCATTAAAAACCTTTTGGGGGCCATAAAATTTTTGCATCAAGCTGATCTTTGTTTTTTCCCTTCAGCAGGGCATGTATGATCTAATCAACAGATTGGATGTCAAATAAACAGTATTGTGGCCCTTAAGAGGATTTTAATAGTAGATATCTAATCAATATTATTTTCCTATGGTGTGGACCATGTAGTCCACCTTAGGTTTATATCTCTATCATTTTTTTTATCAAGCCTTTAAATGATCAGTAAAAATGGATAAACATAATGGATGAAATACATACATCATGGTGGGGCCCACATAGGACCGAATACTAGCCAACGGGCGAGTGGCAGAAGAGTAGTCGATCCATTCCCATCCATGCTCGTATTTGTGGTGCGGTCCATTTAATCTTTGGAAATGATTCATTTTTGGAATAATTCTTTGAAATGATCTCGAAAAAAGGATGAACTGTGTGGGTTGATCCCAAATTTTCGATAAATCTAAAACTTAAGTGGACCATGCCACATGAAATAATGTAGAATAATGATTTCCACCATTGATACCTTCCTTAGGCCCACAGTAACATTTATTTGCCATCCAACCTATTCATAATATCAAATATATATGAATGAAGAGAAAACACAAACATCAGCTTGATCCAAAACTTCTATGGCCTCCAAGAAATTTTTAATGGTAAAGGTTCAATCACACTATTTCCTGTGGTGTGGTCCTCTTGAGCTTTGGATATGCTTCCTTTTTGTTCTTTAGACCTCAAATTATATGTTAACGTGGATAAACAAAATAGATAAAATAAATAAATAACGGGGGACCCCACAAAGTTTACTTTGGTAAAGGTAATAACAAACTCACCTAAATGTAGAGGGGTTTCCTTAAAACATTCATAATCATATATTGGGCTTGCCTTAATGTGATTCACATATCCAACCCCACTCATTATGTGTGTCCCACTTGGATGAGGGGTCAAACCAAGTTTTAGCCGCATCCAAAACTCATGTGGGCCCCACCAAGTGCTTTTATATTTTTATGATGTCTTGACATGGTTTTAGATAGTATGGCCCACCTGAGTTTTGTTTACAGATGATTTTTGAGATAACTCATAACCTAATGAGACACATTTAATGCACAGTGTTGATGTTCGACACACATTATGATGGGGCTCACAAAACTTATTAACATCAATTCGTAGGTTCTCGCGAGGTCAATAAGTTAGGTTACAATCTTGATAATAATATTTAGCCCATTTTATATGTATAGTCCATTCACTTTATTTTATTGATCAATACCCTCAAATTGACTAGTTACTCGCCCCAATCAAACTAGCTACATGTGAGAAAGGTATCAGGAATACAAGATTGATCAACAATTTGAGTAAAATTCGATTTAAACATATGAAGTTATTTACTCTTCAATCTGAACTAATTCGATTGTCCTAAAACGGTTAAATGTTCAATTAGTGGATGTGCCTAATAATTTATTAAATAATATTTTTTTTCACAAATAAATATCAATTTCCATTTAAAAATTACATTTTTTTTTCAAAGCGTATATTTTTTTACTCATAATTTTTCTTTGAAAACTTTTAACAAAATATCATTTTTATTATAAAAATAAAATAAAATACAAATTCTGAATTTTTATTTTCAAAATATCTTAAAATTTTCATAATTTTTAATTTTTTTTCCAAAAATTCCAAAATGCCGATTTTTTTTCTTCAAAAGCATCAAGTTGTTTTCAACTTTTGAATTTTTTTTTAAAATTATATATATTTTTTCAAAATCTTAGTGTTTTTATAAATAACTTTTTCTTTTAATTTCGAATTTTGAACATTTTCAATTATTTTTCAAAATCACAAAAATTTTCAATTTATTTATTTTTCGTTTCAAAATATTTGTTTTTTAATAAAGTGTCGATTTTTTAATATCATTTTATTTAAAAAAATTTCAATTTTTTTCACTTCTCCATTTTTTTAAAAGCATTTTATTCGAACTTGTCAATTTTTATTGAACTTCACAATTTTATTTTTTTAAATTTTTTTTTCAAATTTTAAACTCTCATTTTCTTTTTTAAAATATTTTCATTTTTCAACATTGTGAAAATTTTCACTTTTTTTTTAAAAAAAATTAATTTTCTTTTTCAGGATATTATTGTTTCTCAAAATCAAATGCTTTTTTTTTTCAAATTTATCAACTTTATTAAATATTCTTTTTTGTTCCCACAAAATAGATTTTTATTAAATCACGATTTTTATTTTTTCAAAATCTATTTTTTTTCTCAAACATTGTTAAATTTTTTATTCTCAATATTCTTTTTCTTGTGATATTACAAATCATTTAAATATTAGTTTTAAATTAAAAAATAAAAATAAAAATTCCACTCATTTGATATAAAAACAAAATAAATTTTCTTTTTGCATTCAATCAATTGTTAAAAAATAATCTTAGATACAAATATATACAATTAAACTACTGAAATTCTATTAAAAAAAAATTATTAGACTACAAAAAAACTTAATTTTCCACCATATTCTAAACAAAATAATAATAATAATAATAATGTTAACGACGGATCTGATCCGTCGCAAAATGTGTTTTAGGTGGGATTCTGCGGCTTCATTTTCCGTCGCCAAATCAAAATTTGCGACGGATGTTGTCCGTCGCATAGTTACGACGGACAAAAATCCATCGTAAATCAGATATTAACGACAAACTTTGGTCCGTCACTAAATTCCGCAACGTTCGCACTACAGATTCGAGAAACACGAGGTTAGCGACGGACTTTTTCTGTTAGCGACGGACTAAATCCGTCGTTAAACTAAGAGATTTTTGCCCTTTTGGCATAGTGTCGAACCCTGGGTGATAGAAATTTAGATCTAACACCACTGCCAAGCCATGCGCTTTGCGGAAGTATGATCAATGAAGATAAAATAATATAATAATGCAGGATTAAAAAAAATAATTATAAACACTGATATTGTACATGAAAACAATCCTTAATCATGGCACAAAGTGAGATCTACTATAGTCAAATCCTTAAGAATTGTACTGACTCACTTTCTTCGATTACAGATGTACCTGAAATTCCCTTACGATGCACACATCTAGGAAAACTCCTAAATCACTTGATAAATCCTTCCCAAGCCCTTTACAAGTGTAGAAAACCATCTCCCTTGACCAATCCTAACCCATTGAGAGAAAACACTCATATTACACCAAGCCCTAATGAAAAAATAGGCTTAAATACCCAAAATTACAAAACCTGACGGTTGCACTGACAATCGACTGTGAGCATCACAATGAATCACAGTCGACCATGGATCCTAATAGTTGATCGTGCCCTACAAAATGCAAGGCATTTGCACAATAATCTCTTCCTCGCATTCTGTCAAATCATCCTGAAGACCTCCCATGTAATCTCCACCTTGAGTGTAGACCACTCCCTGCATCCCTCCACCTGCAACACAACTACATCCACACCACTGTACAAGGATGCCCAATCTCATCAATGGCTAGTAGATTGATCAAGTTCAGGCAGTGCTTGAACTTCTTTATGGTCACCGGTTTTGTCAACATATTCATAGCATTTTCGTCCGTATGAATCTTCTGAAAGAAAATATTTCTTGAAGCAATGAGCTCCCATATCTTGTGGAACCTCACGTCGATGTGTTTGGTTTGCACATGATACACCTGATTCATCGCCAGATAGATAGCACTCTGACTATCCCAATGCAACCGAATTGCCTCCTACTTCAATCTGATTTCACCTATTAGACCTTTCAACCATAATGTCTCATTTGACATCTCTATCATGACCATGTATTCCGCTTCAGTTGTAAAGAACACTATCGTTGACTGTAGCGTAGATCTCAAACATATTGGTCCGTCTATCGATGTAAAAATATATCCCATAGTTATCTAGATTACCTACATGATTTGAATTCATGTAGCCTACAACTCCACCCGAAGTTTCGTGTCCACCAAAGATTATTCCAGCATCGATTGTGCCCCTTAGATAAATGAGAATCTACTTAACAACATTATAATGCTCCTTCTCTAGATTCGCCATGTACCTGTTGACCATATTAATTACCTGTGAGATGTCTAGCCTCGTGCAAACTATTGCATACATCAGATTCCCTACTACACTAGCGTACAACACCCGTGACATTTCTAAAATATCTTCTTCCATACTTAGACATGACCTGGTTGATAACTTAAAGTTACCTGCTAGAGGAGTGCTAACTGGCTTAGCATTTTTCATGTGGAACCTCTCTAGCACCTTACACATATAATCCTTTTGAGAAAGCCACAGTTTCCTAAACTCTCTATCTCTGATAATCTCTATGCCTAGAATCTTCTTCGCATTGCCCAACTCCTTTATGTCAAACTCCTTACTTAACAGAGAAATAAGCAAGTGTATCTTCATCTTGTCCTTTGTAGCAATCAACATATCATATACATTAAACATCAGTAGAATGTAGGACCCATCCTCAAGTACCTTATAGTATATGTAGTAATTATACTCACACCTGTATACCCAATCTCAATCGTGTAGGAATCAAACTATTTGTACCACTGTCTCAGAGACTGCTTATCACGCCCCAAACTTGAAAACTGGGCTCACAAAATTTTTAATCCCCGAATCTGGCGCCGACAGCCTCCGTAGAAATCCCATTCTCGGCTCCCAGCTCCCATTCGCCAGGTTCCGATCCTGGGATGCTACGAGGAGGATTTTCAAAATTAGTTTGAATTGTAATAAGCATAACCAAAGGCATAACCCACAAATAACAACCAAAAACTTCATTATATTTCCACTATGATCAAAAACTTTACAAGTACAATAAGCATAAAGGGAAATACAATGATAATGAACAAAATCTCCAAAGTGATCTGCAAAGCGCTCCTGCCTCAGCGCTACTGCGCCCCGACGTCACCTGCACGCAACGGTCGTGCATAAGCTTATAGAAAGCTTAGAGGGTGGTGAAAGTGTGTGCGCAAGGTAGTAATATGATCATGCAATATCAGAGTAGTGCGGAATATGCTGATGGATCCATGAATATTGTTGGCCATACCAAAGTCATACGGTGTAAAGCATGAATGATGTTGTCCATACCAAGGCCATGCGATACGAAATGTAACTCAAGCATACAGTCCTCATCAAAGTCCACATATCGATACAGTTCAAATCTGGGATATCACCGGGGTTTAGTACACTCTAAACCAGATCGTCGCCCCATCGCGTGCGATAAGGTAAGTGGAAGAGACCTCACTATCCGTCTGTCAATATCGGGTTCGACTCGTCGATAGCGGACCCATTACTCTAGCTAGTCAGACTCAGCCTAGTTTTGCCCCTTACTCTCTGGCGGGTAAGGCCGCACCTCCTTCCAACCGACCACGACACAGTGGAGAGCACAACCATCTGGTAATCGACACTCAACGCTCATCTACCCACTCGGTCTAGACGTTGCAGCAACCTCTTGGTATCATAAGGGTTTAGGGACTTTCACCCAGGGATATCTATAGCACCCCATACAGAATAAAATTTCTGGTATCCAATCCTGCCAACCACGATACATCTGTGGAGGCTATGGCCCTGATGTTACTAGGGCGTATAGTAACTATAACACACAATGCAAAATACATGAATCACACTATCCAATCATGTAGCAAACCTTACGCGTATTGTGCGCTCATGTAGGGCAACACCGTCTAATCATGGTCCCATAAATAATCTGCCTGAAAGCATATGCTATGATCAGTCACTTCTCATATCAAGCATACATATGATGCGTATGATCATGAGTCATGGGACTATAGTAAACATGTTATAAAGTAATGCACTATCCTTACCAAGCAGATGGGCCAAGACGGCCTATACACAACAAGTGCGGGCTTAACAATGGGTCCTAAGGAGAGTCGTAATGTGGACATCCAACCAACATTACACTCGCAATGTGGACGTCAAACCAACATTGCTCCCATGGCACGATCTTCGTAAACATCGTTACATAATCCGTGTTGGCATCACACATTGCAATGGACCTTAGGTACATCCCATTGGGCCTTAAATACGTCAAATGGGCCATATCATATGGGCCTTTTATTCATCAAATGGGCCACATAAATGGGCCGCACCAATGGGCCTTATGTGCATTGCAATGGGTCATAACCCGTGGGCCTTAAATTGTATTAAATGGGCCTAATCTCATGGGTCTTATATGTAACAAATGGGCCACACCAATTGGGCCTCATATGTACACCAAATGGGCCTCAACCCATAGGCCCTAGTATATTTCAATGGACCTCAACCCATGGGCCCCTAAAACATCAAATGACCTAATCCCATGGGCCTTAGGATACATCAAATGGGTCTAATCCCATGGACCTTACATCCACATCAAAGTAGGCCCCAATGAACTACTACAACTTCATTAAGATAGGTCTCAAAACAGGCCAAGGTGGGGTCCGCTTGGACTATGGATCTGGCTCATCTTAGCCTCAAGTTATGAGCTCTTAAAATGGATAGATGATTTAGATGCAACACATGCATCACGGTGGGGTCCGCATGAGTTAAGGATCCGAGTCATTCTTTAGTCCCAAGCCATAAAATGAGCTTACAAGGTGAATGGACGGATTGGATGCAGCACATGCATCATGGAGTGCCCCACTGTCACTGGACAGTGTACATAGAACACATGCACCGGGTCCACCGTCCGCTAGATGGCGGGAATTAAACACATATATCAGGTGGGTTCCACCGTCTGCCTGGACGGTGGGAATTAAAACCCATACATCACTTGTGGGTCCCAAGTGAGGCCCACCACAATGCTTACATGCCATCCAACCCGTTCATGAGGTCACGTGGACCTGAGTGAAAGGAAAATACAAATTTCATCTTGATCCAAAACTTCTGGGGCCCACAAAAGGATTTTAATGGTAGAGGTTCAATTCCACTGTTTCCTATGGTGTGGGCCACCAGAGATTTGGATGTGGCTAAAACTTGGAGGGGGCCCACTTCAGGGAGGGGCCCACCTCGTGGAAGGTGAGGATACAAAATATACATCATGGTGGGCCCACAAGTGGGGCCGTGGGTGGCTGCCGTCTGCCTGCCCGCTAGAGCGCAGGCAGCACCTGCTGCCTTCTGACAGCAGCAGCAGCGCTGCTTCCTTTCTTTCTTTTTTTTCTTTTTTTTAATCTACGAAAAATCACATGTGGGGCCCGCTACCTGAGAATCCACTCCGTCCAATGGATTCTAGGGCCCGAAATACACCAAACAAGTCTAATGTTCGGTATTTTTAGCATGTAAATACAACAAGGTGGGTCCTAATAGCTTTGAGTGGTAAGAAACATAGTTTTCTATAGTATGGCCCGCTTGATCATCGGATTGACCTCATTCTTTGGCTCAACGCCTAAAATGATCCAGGGAATGAGGTGGACGGCGTGGATTTAATACATACACCAAGGTGGGGCCTATGAGAGTGAACCACCCCAAAAGCTTAAAAAATCAAGCTTATATTTGTGTTTTTTCTTTTACAGAGACATCCAGCGTCCCAGACATTAGACAGTTGGACATGTGCATTGAGGTGGGCCTTGATTAGGTGGGCTACCTCATGGAGAATAGTGTGGATACTTCACACACAAAGTGGGCCACACTTGATGATTTGCATAGAATATAAGCCTCATGGTGGGTCCATTCAAATAGGCCACACAACCCTATTATACTCTCATAAAATATTTAAAAAATAAAATAAAAAGGGAGAGAGAGAGATGGAGAGTGGGACGCGTGTGATGGAGGGCTCCGCCACTATGAGCCCTCTCTTATATGAAATCATATGTCAATGGATCCCTCTACATATGAATTCATCAAAATCGAAGGTCAATGGTGGAGATCCTCTCCTCACCAATATGGACGGTCTAGATGACCTTTTTAATGCAAGGAAATCATCATGATGGGGTCCATGGAGAATGACCCCATCATGGAATGATCATGATGATCCTAGTGGGCCATCGGCCACATCTTAGGGTCCCAAATGAGATCCAAACCATTGATCAGTTGGCCTCACTTGGCCCATCTTAAAAATATGAAAAATTACTATTATCTAGCACCCACCGTTCGATCTTCTTGCTCATATGGGTTCCTTAGCACCTTAGCTTTGATTCCAATGGATGAGATGAGGTTTAGATGGTTGAGATGGGAGATGAAGGGGTAGGAAAGGTGGGCCACACTTGGAGTTTTGAAAGAGGGGGAGAGGCTCATACGTATGAGTTTCTCTTGCTTGGATTTGAGTTTGAAAATGAGAGAGAGAGAGAGTTGTAAAGAGAGATAGATAGATGGGTGATGGAGTGATGGATGTGGTGGTGATGGGTGTGTAAGACACCTTTTTGACTTTTGTGGCCATTTGTGTAAAAAAGGTATAACTTGTGTAAGAGACTTTTGACTTTTGTAGCTTGCTTGGGAAAGGGTGAAAAGTGATGTGTACTTGACATGAGATGTGATGGGATTTGATTGATTGATGGGATTGATGTGACACCTCGTAGAGATTCTCTTGAGTTTCGCAACGCGCGGCATTTTTCTCGCAATGAACGCTGACCCACATCTCCTGACCAGGGTATCACCTTGGCGCGCGAATCGCGGCGACGACGCAGTTGCTATGGTAAAGGTCTTAGGTTGAGTCGATACGGACTGACGGCGTACGAATCAGGGTCATGCGCAAATATCGATTAAGGGTCGAATGTTGCCGGAATTCGACCGGTAAGACCGCGGAAGTCTACGAAACGGTACGGTCTAGGATACGGGGCTTACACTACTTAAGTCTATACAACAACCTTTTCATCCTACACATGTGGCCTTCCTTACCAAGCTCCTTGAAACCTTCAAATTGCCTCATGTAAATGACTTCCTTCAAGTTTCCATGAAGGAATACCATCTGCACATCAAGCTACTCCAATTCCAAATTGGATTCTGCTACCATTGCTAATAGCACCCTAATTGAGGTATGTTTTACAATTGAAGAGAAAACTTCATTATAATCCACTCCTTCCCTTTAAGAGTACCCCTTTGCTATGAGCATTGTCTTATACTTTTCACCCTCCTTTTCTGTTAATTCTTCTTTCTTCCAGTAGACTCATTTACACCCTATAGCCCGATGACCTTTAAAAAGTTCCACTAACTCTCATGTCTAATTCTAGTGTAGCAATTCCATCACATCTGCCATGACTGACAACCACTTGTCGTCATCCTTTCTAAATTTTACTTCTCAAAAGGTGGAGGGATCTCCGCTCCCTATGAACAATGTAAACGAGACCATGTCCTCGAACTCGTATAGAACCGGGGCTCTAATGGCTCTTTTCTCTATGTTCTGGCTAAACTTTCCTATATATCATGCTGATTATTTTGTTGTGTCTTGCTCCTGCTGATTTTGACCTTTAATAACTTGCACAGCTATCTCCACCTGCACTGACAATCTCTTGGTCTCATCCGACTTCTCAGCTGCAACTTCTTTGTTGGTTCTCAACATTGATGCCTCATCGAAGATGACATCTCTGCTAATAACTACCTTCTGAGCAACTGAATCCTAAAGTTTGTAGCCCTTCACACATTTCTCATATCCGACAAAGATGCACTTTCTAAATTTTGGATCCAATTTCGTCCTCTGCCCATTATGCACATGGACATATGCTGGACACCTGAAGATTTGAAGTCCTGAGTAATCGACGTCCTTGTCTGTCCAGACTTCTTCTGTAACCTTAGAGTCTAGCACTGTAGATGGTGACCAATTTACTATGTAGCATGTCGTATCACTGCTTCAATCCAAAAGCTTTTAGATAACCCCGCATGCAACTGTATACTTTTTACCCTCTCCAGCAGAGTTCTATTCATCCTCCCTATCACCTCATTCTGTTATGGGATCCCTAAAGTTGAGAAGTGCCTTACAATGCATTGATCCTTCCAAAATTTCATGAATTCTGCCTCTCCGTACTCTATACCATTGTCTGACCTGAGACACTTGTCTCCCAGTTTTCTTCTCTACTTCCTCCTTCTATTGCATGAACCTGGTGAACAGTTTAGTCTTGTGCTTTATGAAGTAAACTCAAACCTTCATTAAGTAATCATTTATGAAGGTCATGAAATATTGTGCCCCTCCCTTAGACGTTACTATCATTAGGCCCCAGATATCGGAATGAATATGGTCAAGCACCCTACTACTAGTGTGTGTAACAGTCTTGAACCTTACCCTGCATTACTGTAACATCCTGGATTTTCATTGTTTTAATTTTCTAAAAATCCATCAATTTTTTTAATTTAATTAACTTATAATATCACTTAATGACCTTTAGCACTCAATGTTAGTTTATACAGGAGTGGTAACAGTAAAGAACCGACCAGTCTGATTAATAAACTGTAGGAAGCCAATGAATCCGTCCGATCACTTGAATATCAGGTGTAGCCCCATGATTTACTCACATAGGATCCAAATCTAACCGACCCATCACTAACTAATTAAGACAATTATGACTAAATTAAAGATTTAACCGGGGCCGAGTCAGATAAGGCCCAGATCTTGACTAATAGACCAAATCAACACCGTTATTCTTTTAGCCTAAAACCAACGGTTTAGAGTAATCATGACCAAATATTCACTTTCACTTGTTATAAATGGGTCATCCTATGAATATAGTTAATCCAAACCTTAATCATCGTCCACAAGAATTCTCAATACCTAATTCATTTCAGAAATGCCCTGAATTTCTAAACAAGCTCTAGAGCGCTCGTTAATGGGCCATTAGTTCCAAAAACTATAGAATAATGTCCGTCTTACTGGGCTTGACGTCCATCACAAGACATCCAGTCGAGGTCATGACTCGGATCACTCAACTTGGACTTACAAGGTCGGTGCATGAGTTGTGCGAATACTCTTGAAACTAACCAAGAACTTAAGTCACTTATTTACGTTCGGTCTTTTTCCAAGTTAAGAATTTTTGACCATCGGTTTACGACCAAACTTTACCCGTAGAGTAAGGATATTTTCCTACTTATATCCATATAGCCGCGGCCCCGATCGACCATCGGGGACCATTGAACAGATTTTTAATCATATTTGTCGATCGGTGCATCCAAATGGTGGGCCGATCATGTCCATATGTAGATCATCATTGGGGCTAACTATCCTACGGTATATATTAAATTGTACACCCTATAGTGGGCCTTAGAGGCTAAAAAAACCCTCCCATAGGGCTAGTATAGTAAAAATTCAACACTTGGGGCCATTTGCACCAATCTCGCATTATAAAAGGGGCTTCTTTTGGGCACCCCTCTCCTCATACGATTTTGCCTTAAAAAGGAAAAGAGAGAAGAGAGAAGAGGGAGAAAGAAGAAAGGAAGAAGAGAGGAAGGGAGAGTGAAGAAGAGGGAATGTAAGTCATAACTCTAGTGGGGTCCAAAGGAGACCGATTCTTATAACTCTTCACCTCTTTCTTAACAAATCCTTCACCCACAATCGGAAGAGTCCCTCTCCACCGATTGAGTAGGTAAAACCCTCATCTCTTAAAAATACTTCATGTTGAGGGTGGATTCACATGGGATTCTAACATGCAAGTACATTGTCTTAGGATTTCGGCCGATCGACACTAAGTTCGGCGTTCCTAGGTCGTTTTCCAAGTCTTCAATGATCCATAGGTGCAGACTATTATCTTTAAGTGGCCTAGCACCAATTTTAGTATGAGTTTAATGATTTTGCTTACTTGGATGATGTATTTGGAGGATCTAGAGAGAACTTAAGAAAAACCTTACCTTGATCCTTTTAATCAATGTGGAATAGCTATGTAGTGTTTGTTGTTGTTCACATGATTGGGTATAAATTGATGTTTGCATGTTCATATTTTGTTGATTCGTATATGATGTTACCTTATAGTATGTATGATGTATTAACCCATGTGCATTTTGATCCTATGATGTATATGAAATGCTCAGTTTCCTCGCTAACCCACATAACACACATGCACCTTTATCTCGCAACATTGTTAGCTTTGCTTGGTAAGAAAAATCTGAGTTTTATATTGAGAAGTGTGAATTTATGATATTATGTATGTTAGTTGATAACCCTGTTAGTTGGCATGGTACGCATTACCATCAAACCCTTGGGTTGGTCAAGAATATGAGGAGAGTGAAGGTGGTCCCGATGGTAGGACTATCATGAGACTAAACCCGTAGATTTGAGAGGGTGTGTATGGGCGGTAGTAGTTCGACTACATGAGTTATTTGTACCCGATGTCGTCTGTCACATGCTCGCCTGAATTCGTGTGGCCTAATCTACTTACTGACCAACCTTGTTTGTTAACCCTATTTGCTCACATATGTATGGAACCTGGAACACTCTACAACCGTTGTAGCTTATTGATAACCAATTAAAGCCGATCCACCGACTCATGAGCCGGACATGGTGGAATGGGATACTGTGACCGAGTTGTTGGCTTACGCTGGGGTGACGAGCCTCCTTGTAGTGACCGTGAGCAATCCCTTTTCTTAGCACTCCCCATGTGCTTGAAGTCGGGGATAAGGAACCCGACGAGATCAAGGATTGCGGAGCCCTGACCTCGCGCGTTGAGGGGCCTTAGCCTCACAACTAGTTAAGGGCGTTGATATCGTGGAGTGTACTAGTTTTTTCAATCTGTTGGATGAATGGAATTAACTAAATACTCGGTTAATATTATTTATGCATCGCACTAGTTAGGGTGGCAACTCGGTAGTCGAGGTCATAATGAGGGAGTGTTGGTCATACGCGATCGTTAGATGGAGTTGCTCGAGAGAGTGTTGTTATAAGGGCATGCATCATATCATTATACATAAACATGCATTAACAAGATTAGTTAGTTTTTATGAATGTATTGTCTTTCATTAAATCCATAATTTAATTGATGTCAGTTGTAACCTAAGACTAATAGCACCCACTGAGATGATCACTCACTCTCACTCTGGGACGATGTTTTAAAATACCAACCAAACTCTTTATTAGATGCAGGTGAGGTAAAGCTCGATGGGCCAAGCAAGGTGAGCAAGGATAGGGAAGAGGAGCTTCCCTGCTTCCAGACTTTCGATGGATCTTTTTAGTTAAGTTCAGGCTACCACGGGGTATGGACCAGGGCCCTAGTCGCATTGGGTCATGTATGGGTGGGACTAGTTCCCTATTTAGATGATTTTAGATTCGTCATTTGGATATTTTTTATTTAGTAGCAATTGATACTTCTTTATGACGTACTTATACTTCATGCCTTGTTAAATCCTTCATTGTTTATGAAATCATCCAAATGTAATCAAAATATGAAGCCCATTAGAGCACCCATGACACATGAGAATTCAAGAGCCGAGTTCTTACACGGCCCCTAAATTTCTGAAGTGTTACAACTACTTGCCTAGGATGCAATGATCATAGAAATCCACCTTACATGTCTCAACTCCCTTCAACTGTTTTCGTTTGTGGAGTTCCATCATGCCTCTCTCACTCATATGTCCTAACCGCATATACCACGTATCTGTATCAGATTCTGTGTGTGAGGTAATAGCGACCTTACCCATAACTGTGCTTCCGACCAACTTGTATAGATTTCTAACCTTATGTTCCTTCATCAACACCATTACACCTCCGGTGACTTTAAGACACTGCCAGATGCAGTGAATGTGTCGTTCGCATCTAAAACCCTCGAGGATATTAAATTTTTCTTCAGATTTGGGACATGCCTAACATACCAAGAGTCTGAATGACTTCGTCAAACATACTTACATTAATGGTCCCTATTTTGATGGCCTTACATGCTGCATCATTTTTCATCAAAACACTTCCACCATCATGCGACTTGTAGGAATCGAAGCAAGTTATATCTAGGCATATGTGATAAGAACATCTTGAGTCTAAAATTCAAGTATCTGAGAGATGACTCGTACCTGAAGAGACCTAGAGGAGGTCTCCTTCTAAGTTCTCTTCTGCTACATTCGCTCATTCACTTATATTCTATTTTCTTTTGCTTTTGTTTTTTATATCATCCTTCTGTTTATGGCAATCTCTCTTGAAGTACCCCTTAATGCCGCAATAGAAGCATCTGTCCTTTGCCTTCGACTTTGATCTGAACTTTTCCTTCTTATCAAATCAAGATCGCTCCGTGGGTTGCCCACATCCTTGACCCCCTTTCACGACTAACCCTTCCGCCTGAGAGTCCTCGTCACTCGACTTCTTCCTCATCTCGTTAGAAATGACCGTCATAGTGATTTCTTCAAGCTTCACTGTATTCTTCTCATACAGTAGAGTAGTGACAAGATAGTCATATGACGAGGAAAGTGATGCTAGAAGGTTTCTTCACAAACAACTTATTTGTGAGGAACTTTGACATGTGCATGTCTTCTAACTTCTTCCACATCATCAAGGGAGATTCCTCATCTAAGACGTTGTACATAACATCATCTGACAGACACAAATGGATGGTGCTCATAGCTTTCTCCTCGAGATTGCTCTAGTCATCATCCGACATCTTCTTCGATTTTGTTTTTAACAACACCTTACTCAACCCTTGTGAAACTAGAATGTGATTGACCTTCCGTTACCATAAACTAAAATTGTTCTTCCCATAAAACTTTTGTATATCGAATTTTGATCCTGACATCTTCACTCAAACTCCAACGTCCAACCTAAATCTCTGATACAACTTTGTTGTGAGTGAACTCACTCTATATTGCACCACAATAATGTAAACCCGAGCCAACAACAAACCTGGATCAAACCTTAGGTGTTAGAAATTGTGATCTAACACCACCGCCAATCCGTGCACTTTGCGGAAGCACGATAAACAAAAATAACAATATAATGATGCAAGATAACTAAACAATCACAAACATGATATTTTACGTGAGAAAAAAACCACAGCACAAAGCGATAGAGATCCATTATAATCAAAACTATAGAATTGTATAGACTCATCTTTTTCAATTACAGATGTACCCAATCTTCCCTTGTGATGCACACCTCTAGATCCCTTGAAAAATCATTCTCAAGCTCTTTATAAGTGTAGAAAACCCTCTCCCTTGACCAATCTTAGCCCATTAAGAGAAACACTCGTATTACACCAACCCTAATGAAAAAAGGGGCTTAAATAATCTGTTTTGCACAAAATTACAAAATCCGATGATCGACCATGAACATCACAGCGAGTCATGGTTAACTGAAAACATCACAATGAGTTACGATTAACTGTGGATCCTCACGGTCAATCATGCCCTGCAAAATGCAAGGCATCTGCACAACAAGAACATTAGATAGAAAGAGGGGAAGGGGATGTCCAAGCCTAGTAGGGATGCTTGAGATCTCATTTTACATAGAATTTCACATGGGCTTTAAGCCTTATGGGCTTTCTCTATTGCACATAAGCCATTTCAACCACTTGTATTAGAGAAACCCTTCAAAAACATGAACTCTAACTCTTTGCACTTATTTTATACCATTTCATATCATATCACCCTTCCATCATGTGGGCAGAGGCCTCAAATGTGGAGTCACCATTAGATTTGTAACATGTCACTTGCTTAAAGAAAATGCATGTATTTAAACCACATTAAAATCATTGTTTTATTTTATAAAACTCTTTTAAGATTTTTATAAATAAAAAATAAAAAATAAAAAATAAACCTTTTGACCCACAAAATTTACATGGGCTCATGATTAGTTGGCTTACAAATCCAATTGATCTTCTATGGTGAAAATGTTCATACAACAATACCATCTATTATATATTCCTCATTAGATCATCATAGGATATATGTACATTTCCATTTAAGCATACAGACCATATGCATATTTCATCCTCGGTTTTAGGAATCATGATATGTATCAAAACCACACGAATGAATATAATGAAGTCTCCATGACTAATCCTCAATCTAAGGACGTTCGGAAAGTGTGTGTGTGTGTGTGTGTGTGTGTGTGTGTGTGTGTGTGTGTGTGTGTGTGTGTACAACTCCTACATGGGACCTAAGAGCATTCCTTATATGATCTATTGTTCAATTATCAAAACTTATATGTTATACAAAACCATGTCCTAAGCCCTCAACTCAAATTTCTTGAGACAAAGTAACACTATAGTAATCATCAATTTACATAACTGTAAACATATACTAACCCAAACACATAATGGTCGTGAACACTCATTTTCATAAATAAGGTTCACTGAGTTATATCTCCCATGTCATTAACATTTAGTCATATGCACTTGGCTTAATACAATGTCCATAAGAGTCTTCGTGGTTTCAATCATATCATACTGTATATTAAAATATACCTTCAAGATGTAAGCTAAGTGTAATTGAAAAGAAATTCATGAATTGTGTATATATTTCATTTATTGAAAAATGGTGTTTAACTACAAGTTTAGATGTAATTAATCTAGTTGTATAAACAATATAATAGGAATTGCTTTCTATACAAGATCTACAGATGTTAGACATACATTCCCTCAAACTCGAGATGTATTCATGGGAATCATTGAGAGTTTGGATACAAGGTGCAAGAACTTGAAAGCACTATGAGGCTTGGTAAAAAATTCAATAAGTTGTTCGGTGAAGGCAATATATAGGAGAGAAATTGTGCCTGCTAAATACTCTTAACAAACAAAGTTGCAGTCCACCTCAATATGCTTAGTGCGCTCATGAAATTCAGGGTTGCAAGTAATATTGTAATATACTGGCAATTTTGGAGGAGTATTTTTTTCTTTCTAATTATTTAATCCTAACGGATCATCAAGTGGGTCACTTTAATCATTTAAACTAAGATTTGTGCCAATCAATTCATTGGATCACCAATCCAAACCATCTAAATTGAATAGTAACTGATTAATTTTCAAATATACTGTTAAAATTATCATCTAACAAATGTATCATTAAGATCTTGAGAATTTCCTATTAGACCACTTGATCTTTTTATAAATAACTATTTAATATGTTCCCAAACATAGTATCAACAATGTCATATAAAAATATTGATTTGAACTACGATAAAAAGCTTAGATATAAGGCCAAGAATTCTTGAACTGTCAATTTTAGCATATTTTGTTGACGCTAGTAAAGTATATTAGCTTCTTATTTCATGACTCTAGTAGATCTTTAAGACCATGATTTTAAATTATTTTATCATATATAAAATCATATAAATTATCCATATTTATTGTAATCACACATTTGGACATGAACCATAGTATTATACACTTATTTTTCACCTTGAAATTATTTTTCCTATGATCTTTGTAATAAAAACTTCATTTTGATATAATGATCGGATATAGTAACTTTCGTATGGCCCACATGATCGTGATATGTATACACTCAATTTATACCATATTTCACATTAATGCATGTGTACAATCTTTGATGCACTGTCGCTTATACGAACCCTTGTAATTTTTCTGCAATTAATCATGGTAATTTTGATCAAGAAATTATCTTTACAAGATGACATAAGGTATAAACCATCTAATCATGCACTTAGATAAAAAATATTGTACTTGTGGGACCCACATCTCCATGATATGTACGCACATATTGTTTGCACCATCATCTACCATAAAATCTCTCTGAGAGTTACATATATTTAACATATGTTTATCACATATTACATGTGCATGTGCATTGATGTAAGAGGGCTTTGGCTCCTCTATATAAGGCATGCTAAACCACTTCTCATAAGAACTTACACAGAGAGAGAGAGAGAAAGAGAGAGAGAGAGAGAGAGAGAGGGAGAGAGAGATTAAAAGAAAAATTTTGTAAGCTTACGTTCTAATTCAAACCGTTTATCAAGTAAGTACTATAATACTATATCTTTTAGATGTTTTAGATCAAATCTAAATGGACACTCACAGAGTGTAAAACTGAGATGAACCATGTACTAACCATGAGGTCAGCATGCGTGGTACCCCACACGTTGCCTCATTAAGGAAAATGCATGGGCTTCATGTGTGGATATAATGAATGGTAAGGGTGGTCTCCACCTTTTTATAAGACTTTGTACATGTGAATTTTTTCCATTTAGATTTAAATTGTTGTTTATTTAGTTATTTATTTTTATAATTTTTAAAAATATGAATGAATTAGTTAGTTGTAGGATTTCATCATTAGAATTATGGTGGGCCAACATAAAAGAAAATTGATTTCTCTAAAAATGGGCCCACCACAAAATCATGTTTATCAAATTAAATCATTTATGTTTTCCATATATTGTATCATGTTATAATCTAGTAAGTGAAAAATATATCATATACACTTAGTAAGAAGGTGGGCCCCACATAAAATTAATTATACTTTTAGAAACCTTATTCATTAAGTGTAAATTTGGATTGAAGATGTTATAAATCTAGATCTAAATTGTTAAAATTAGAGAAAAGATCATAATAATGATTTGGACCATTAAATCGACGATCGGGTCCAATCCAACCATTGATCAAAGGTTTAATAAATCAATTAAGAGATCAAATTTAAAAAAATTTAAAATATATTGATCTAATATTAGATTGAATCATCTGACCAAAGATCAGTTAGGACCATTGAATTAAAATTGTGAAAATAAGAAAATAAATGGTCAAATCAGATGGATCTAAACATCCAATTATCTTTAAGGTAGATCTTGATTCAAAGTTGGACTTAACAAAGATTAATGCCTTTGTTATACGGGTAGGAATATGGTAAATGGATTATCTACGACTCATATCTAGAAAATTATTAAATTTATTGACCGATTTAATGGACTAATGTAATAATCTTAGGATCTTACTTATTTTTTCATGTATTTTAAGAAAATGGACACTAAGGAAGAAATTAACTTGATACTTGTATTCTAGATATGACTAAAAAAATAAAACTTTTTATGAATTATAGACCCAAGTGTAGTTATCATATTAATGAGAAAATGATCAAAAGGTAAAAATAGTCGAATAATGAATGTGCGTTATGGGTAAGTAGTTACTATTACAGATGAATTTTCTCGCATGCATTGCATAACATTACATGCTTATTTTTATTTAAATTTTACAACATGTTAATATTTGTTTAAGTATGCAACTGCCATATATTTAATGTGTCATTCTGAGAAAATTAGACAACTTGAAGATCGAGTTATCCCTTAAATTCTCGGGCAGACTTCCCAATGGAAACCAAGTTGGTACCAATATGGCCTCTTCCTTAGACTACAATCGAGACTAGGGAAGGAGTTTGGTTATCTTTAGAGTAGGTCACTCATTACCAGACTATACAGTTACACACGGTACGTGAGATACTTCAAGCCAGCGTTTGCCCGAGATGTTAGTAAACTCATACCCATATTAGGCTCATATGGATCTTAGTCGAATGAGTGTTGGCAGACCTAACGTTGTGCGCAACTATGACCCTTGTTGTTCATTAAAGAAACTATTTATATGGTAATGTGACGTACTAAGATTCTTGTATATGCACTTGTATCATACCTATATTATGAATCATGCGTACAACTACTTGCTGGACTGTTAGATCATTTTGTTGATTGGAAAACTATCCAGGACAGAAAAATGAACTAGAATCTCTACGTGTGAAATGATGACTTTGAGATGTGTGCTCTTGGAGATTTGCTGCGAGAATAAATAATTTTAAATTTTAAATTTATTTCTTTTAAATAATGATGTACAAACTTGTACTAGATATCAGTCAATAGATAATTGTTATTTTTGACTCGATGCATGATGATTAATTAAGTTTACTATTTGTATTGATTATTATGGTTATGTGTACAATATTATGCCCTCCCCATCAAGTCATACCTTAGACTCGGCTACTAAGTCAAGTGAACTCAGGTTTCTAGATCTAGGGTGTGATAAATATGGATGATAATTTTTTTATCACAATACAAAGAAGTGAGTGTATTACAATTTACACCTAAATCAGCAAGCAACAATCAAAACTAAGCAATCTCTGCAGTTGTTTGAGTCATCACTCAATACTCTACCTTAGTAATAAATTAAGAAATGGGTTATTGCTTCTTATTTTTCCAGAAGAGAAGAGAATCTACAAGAAAATATATATAAGTCTGTAGTAGATTTCTAATCAGATATACTTCCAATGAAATCAGAATCAAAATATGCCCATAATTTAAGAGAGGAAGCTAAAGAGAAGAAAAAAGCTTTAGAAAGATTATCTTGAATGATACGCATGACAATAGCTAGATGTACAAAGTGTGAGGCACTCAAGAATTGGCTTATAAGGTGGATAATATACTCAATGTTTGTCCGAGAAATGGTTAAGTAAATCAAGCTACCAACAAGTTCACGATAAAATATAGGATCAAAAAGTAGTTCTCGATCTATAGGGTCAAGCTTGATATTTAGTTTAGTTTGAGTGTCGATGTGCTTTATATCATTTGCTAAATGTGCTTGAGAAACAAGATTAGTGGCATATTTCATTTAAGATAGTAAATAACCATGTGGAGAATATGTAACTTCAAGCATCATAAAGTAATGTAAAAAACTGAGATCTTTCATTTCAAAGAGACGAGTAAGAGGTCATTTGATCATACAATTAGTAACTTCATCATCACCAGGAATAATCATATCATCAACATAGAGCAATCGAATAGCACGTCCTTTGGGAGTATTTGAGATAAATAAGGCAGGATCATGAGAACTTTGTTGAAATCTTACTGACATAACTATAGAGCTGAATTTGGCAAACTGGGCTTGAGGAGCTTGTTTAAGATTATATATATCACATCTCAGGTCACACACGTTTTGCAAAATTAGAAACACCAGGAGGTAGTTACATATAAGTTTCTTCTTGTACATCCCCATTGAGAAATGTATTTTTGACATTAAACTGATGAAGAGGCCCTTGGCAAACAATAGTAACTATTATCAGGGTTTGAACTATTGTCATATGAGCAACTGGAGCAAACGTTTTGGTAAAGCCAATGCCAAGCTTTATATTGTTCAATGCTTCCATCAGATTTTGTTTTAATCTTGTACACCCATCGACAACCAATAGTATGTTTTCTCGAAAGAAGAGAAATAAGGTCTCATGCTTGCATTCGATCAAGTGCATCCAATTCTTCTGACATAGCCTGCTGTCATTTAGGATGATTTGTTGCTTCCTAGTAGGACTGAGGCTTAGAATATGAGTAAATTAAAGTGAAAAAAGCCCAATGATGAGGTAAAAGGATTTCATAGTATGCATATCAAGCAAGAGAAACAGAGGGTCTGGAGCTATGACAAACTGCAAGAGGCAATGCATGATCAGTAGAGGCGAGAACTGGAGGGGGAACATGGCAATAGGTGAAACATTTATTGTCCGATTTTCTGAAGGTCTTCCAGGTGATATCTCAAATGAAGATAAATCATCAAAGAATGAAAGAAGAAACGAGATGTTAGTAGAGGAGATAGTTCCTCGTGTGGAATGAAATGGAAGATGTTTACAGAAAACAACATTTCATGAGGCAAGAAGTGCTTTGAATTTTGAATTATAACAATGATACCATTGTCTAATTGTCTAAGTATTTGAGAAAACAACACTTGACAAATCTGGCAGACAATTTATCTCGATCAAACAGTGGTAAGAGAACAAAACAAGTGCATCCAAACACATATAGAGTAGAGTAATCATGAATGCTAGAAAACAATTGTTCAAATGGTGAAGTTCCAGACAAGACAGAAATGAGCATAATATTAATCAAATAATTAACAGTGCAAATGTCTTCTACCCAGAACTCCTTGGGAACAACAATGGAGAAAAGCAGAGCACATACAATTTCAAGAATGTGGCGATTTTTATGCTCAACCACACCATTCTACTCAAGAGTATATGGACAAGACTTTTGATGCTAAATATGTTTATTAGAAAATACTTTTTTAAAATTTCCACTAATATATTCTCCTCCGAAGCCAGACCTTAAAGCTTTAACTTTATTTGAGAATTAAGTTTCAACATAATTGTAAAATTGAACAAATATATCATAAACTTTAGAGTGACTGGACATAAAAGACATCCAAGTATATCTAGAATAATCATGGTTATGGGTAAAAATGAACGGACCAGATGAACAAAATCGAAGACTCACTCCGACCTCGGCCTCGGGTACCAACGTCGGCCTTGGAGGTCGGCCTCGACCAAAGAACTCGACCTCGATTACCAACTTCGGAGATTGGTCTCAGATACTGAACTCAGCTTCAGAAACCAACTTTGAAGGTCGGCCTTGGATACCGATCTCGACCTTGGGACAGAAATACACTTAGAATATATAAAGATAGGATTACTTTCCGAGATATTCGCTGACGATATAAGGAAATCAATCACGATACATCCGAAGAAAGATCTCTTCTACAATACGTATCTACCATAGAGAGGCATTGTCATATATGCCATCGTCCCTAAAAGGCTGTAAATAAGGGCTTCGCTTACGGTGAAAGGTACACAAATCTCTCACCCAAAACCCTTTAATACTACTAGAGCCAGATTCCTTGCATGACTTTGGCATCGGAGAGTCCCTTGCTCTAGCCAGGGTCTCCTTTGTCTTGTTCTTGTGCAGACACTCAAAGCTCTAAAGAGGGTGAACCAGATTTTTGCATCAATAGTTGGGCGTCGTCTATGGGAATGACATCAAAGTCATTCCTACTTTATCAGAAAACCACAATGACAAAAGGAAAGAAGAAAGCTCTAGCTGTCATTGCTACAATCATCCTAGATCTTCTTGAATCATCAGCTGAGCAAGGTGTCCAGCCCTACCAACAGTGGGCCGACTCTACTCCCCCAGCGCCTGCTCCTCGATCTCGCACCTGGGGCGGTCGATAGTCTCCTTGAAGAATTGAGTCGAAACCCTGAATAAAAACATGGATCGACTCGTGCAACTCCTCTACAGATAGAATCCACCCCTCGGTCTCGATGTAGAGGAGGGTGCTACCACTGCACCACCTCAAGCACCAGTCAACTCACAGAGAAACAAACAACCTCTTGAGCTACCAACCTAGGCTCTTTCCCACACTTTGGGAGCAGCAACACTCGCAAACTCCGACCTATGCCCTGCGCTAAAGAGGAAGAGCTATGGAAAATCCCCCAAAGTAGTGGCCGAGAACGAGAGCCCTTGGGAGGTAAAAGTCAAGAAAATTCGAAGGCAGATCAGCGACGTCAGACAAGCCTACCGTGTTCGAGTGCTGACCTCATTAGAGGCCATGTTAGAAGAAATTGAACTAACATTCACCGACGACATTATGGTATCCCTGCTTCTACCCAGGTTCTGGATGCCACAAATGACCTCCTACTCTAGAACGGCCGATCCGGCCGAGCACCTCGAGTCCTTCAAAGCCTAGATGAATCTTCAAGCACTTCGGACCCTGTAATATACTGAGCATTCTCCCTGACCTTATCAAGAGCTACTAGACGATGGTTTAGGTAATTGAAGCCGAGGTCCATCAGTTCCTTCTCACAACTTAGCAAAGCCTTCTTCACATAGTTCATTGATGGGAGAGACAGAAGAAAACCATCAGCTCATCTTCTCATGATCAAGCATAGGGAGGACGAGCTATTAAGAGACTACTACATCCGTTTTAATGCCGAAGTTGTACAGGTCAACGATTATTCTGACCAGATAACTCTGACCGTCATGGTAGCTGGCTTAAAATAAGGAAAGTTCCTCTTCTCTATTGGTAAGGCCCTTCGACTAACCTTGTCGTTCTATTTAAGCTCAAAGATATTCCAATGCCAAGGAGCTTTTTCGTTCACAAAGAGCTACTCGAAGAGGAAATAACTCAACTAAGGATAGACAGCAAAGGGAAAAATGAAAGCCCTCTACCGTTAACACTAAAAGAAAGAAAGAAGACCACGAAGACTGAGGCCAGCGTACCTCGACATCAAATACTGAAGAGTGCGTCGACTGAACAACCTACTCAACTAAGAGTGACCTCCCTTTTTAAAAGGAAAAATTGTGCTCATGATTATACTACTTTGTTTTCTATTACTTTATGGGCTTCTATAATAAAAGAACTTCTCCAAGTTATGGGAAGAAAATTTTTTAAAATGATTTCTCGAGTATTCAAATTATATAGTCTACTAAGGATTTTCTTTAGTACAAGGAAAAATTAGTTCTCAACCAGTTGTCTGACCCTTGGAGAAGAGGTCGAACCACTAATTGGCAATACTACTCAAACTACACGACTGACTACAAGGGTTTTCCTTGAAGAAAATCCTCCACTATGAATTCTACTATAAAAGAACCTTCCCAGGTCAAGGGAGGAGAATTTCTTTCAATTCCCTACTATCCGACCTTACAATCGACTGTAAGGACTTCCCTTATTATAAGGGAAGAAAGTCATTCTACCGAGTGCTTGGCCTACTACTATGGGAACGACTAAGACTTCTCTCAGTTGAAGGGAAGAAAAGCCGTGATCTACCACTGAACAATCGACTTATCGATCTTAGCCCTACTTCGTCCGACCTCCCGACCTCTTTGACGCAAGTTATCACATAGTGTCAGTTCACACTAACTTACTTCCTGATCTTCTAAAAAATGCTCGGAAGTAGGAGGGCTACTGTTATGGGTAAAAATGAACTGACCAGATAAACTAACTCGAAGACTCACCCCGACCTCAGCCTCAGGTACCAACCTCGGCCTTGGAGGTCGGCCTCGACCAAAGAACTCGACATGGGTTACCAACTTTGGAGGTTGGTCTCGGATGCCGACCTTGACCTCGGGAACCAACTTTGGAGGTCAACCTCGGATATCAATATTGGCTTCGGGATATTTAGAATATATAAAGATAGAATTATCTTCCAAAATATTCACTGAGGATATAAGGAAATCAATCACGGCTTGTCCGGAGGAAGATCTCTTTCGCAATACGCATCTACCATAGAGAGGCATTTCCATATACGTCTCCGCCCCCAAAAGGCTATCAAGAAGGATTTCGCCTACGATGAAAGGTATACAAATCTCTCACTCAAAACCATTCAATACTGCTAGACCCAAATTCATAGCTTGACTTTGGCATCAGAGGGTCCCCTGATCTAACCAGGGTCTCATTTGTCTTATTCTTGTGCTGACACTCGAAGGTCTAAAGAGGGTGAACCAAAATTTTGCATTAATAATCATCGATAAAAAGACACGTAATAACGAGATCCTCATTTGCATAAAATGGTAGCCGGTCTCCACACATCACTATGCATAAGATCAAACATAGAAGAAGAACTAGAGGTATTGTGACTAAAAGGTAAAGCATGATCAGTTATAGTAAAGTTACCGGATTCATAATTCTTGATGTTGTTTAAGTTTTTATCAGAGAATTGACTGAGAATACCATGTGAAATCATGAATTGTAATCGATAAGCATGAACATGATCCAAATGACAGTGTCATAATGATGGAGCATCAAGTGTGGTCACTGCACTAGTAGATACGCAACCTTAAGTATCAAAGTTCAAATAATCCAAAAAATAAAAAATAAAAAATTCAACCTTATGCCTAGTGCCAATTAGCTTCCGAAACTGCAGATACTGCACATAACAATTGGAGGGAGAAAAGACCACATTACTATTACATCACATAATTTAACCAACTAAGAGAAAATTCATAATAATAAATTGAACAGGATAGCACCATATATGGTTTTTTTTTTTTTTTTGGTGAAAGACCCGACTTTGGAAGTTGTCATAATAACTCCATTTGCTATGCTGAATAGAGTTAGAAATGTATTAACAGTCGTGTAAAAGAGACTCATTTGGACTTATGTGACATGAAGCACCAAATTCAATTATAATATATGAAACAGTATTATTACCTGAGAAGGAAGTAGTGGAATTAAAAAGTACACGGGCGGCCTGAAGGAGCATACACTGAAGTTGCTTTAGATTGACAGTGATAGATGGAGAAACAACATGAGTATCGATCCTATGTAAACATAACAGGAGATGGGTATGTAATATGCTTTGGAGACGAACCCATGTTAGAAGTAGACGGAATAGTACAACAATTATTCTAATGCTATGAGCAGTAACGTGTCTGCGTGACGGTTAGAGGGTCGGTGTTCTGATTTGAAACAAGAAGTCGAGCAACGAATTGGGCCAATCAACAATGGGCCCAACAGGCAAGCCAATATTAGAGAAAACTGTGAGAAATGAAACCAAGCCCCCACAATGAACTTGGTCCTGAACAATCTATGAGTCAACCAAGAAGCGGTTCAGTGAGATCAGGTGTACTTAGGCCCACAAATAAGGCCCAACAGTGATGAACGTCGATGATTATAAACTGGCAAGTAAAGTTTGAAGTATGATCAACATATGGCAAGGAAGACCCACGATGCGTTAAGGTTGGTATTCCTGTACAAGATCTACAGATGTTTCAAGGGCATGAAACAGAATAAATCCCATCATTGGATATTTTGTAGTTCACTATTAGCAGTTGATTTTTTTTTATTTTTTTTTTTCCATTCTTCTTAACATACCATTAATATTTTCTTTGTTACCATAAGTAATTTATAATCCCATTATCATGCTTCAATGATCATCCTACCGTTCAATTTTTAGACTCCACATGTAAGCCATAGAAAATTTGCTTCTCACCTTCATTAAAATATAACTATTGATAACCTTGGCAACAATCATCTATTCATCATAAATAGCTATGTAGGCCCTTATAGCATAGTATTCACAGTATAGAGATGATTCCATTCATTACATGCTCGGCATGTGGAATTCATTATTGGGCAGCAGTGATGAAATTTGAATGTAGGATGAACATTGGATGGTAAGCATGCGGGTTGATATGGACTTGACAGATTGATCATAGTGGCCACAATGAATCTCCAACATTCCAATGTATAGGATTATTTCAAAATAAGAAAATTAGGAATTAAAAAACTATCTTAAGATAGATTTTCTTTATATATAAGAAAGCAGGAGAGAGGAACTTCCAACCTTTTCAAAAAGGAAAACTTACTTTTGCCCGGATTGGGTAAAATGTTCTTAACATTTCTGGCACCTCCTCATAATCTCAGCGATCCAGTCCATTCAAACATACGGCACCATTACATGCATTTGGATCCAATTCTTGGTGATCACCTGTTTCCTTCAGTGGGGCCCACCTGGACAACCTTATTTTTTGGCCCTAAGCTTAACATGGGATGAGACATGTAATGATACGAGTGGGCTTCACTTATACTGTAATGTGGGCCCATAAAAAATCTAGGGTGGGCAATCCCTAGACTCTAATCTTAAGAGTGCACCTAGCTCTCCTCTGCCACCGACTGAAGGAGCACCACATAGGGTAATTATTTACTATATAGATGCGAGGTTCTATAAACCTCTCTTTTTTCGACCCGAAACAAAATCTACTTTACTAATCTAAACTCCTACTCATATGGACGAACCAATAAAGATAATAAATACTTTTACTTTTTTAGCTACTTTTACTTAAAATTAAGGGTATTTTCGTCCAAAATCTTCTTTCTATACCTAAAAAATCTACTTTCGTGATATAAGTTTTCAACCATTCAAAAAAAAAAAAAAGGCATAAAAGGTTAGCGTCTGCGGTGCTAATTTAGGAAAAGGTTCTATGCCATCCAGCTCATGGGAACTTCCCATGAGGTCGAGTTGTGTGGGCCCCACTGTGATATATGTCGACCATTAACACCGTGCATTTGATGGGTCCCCTTTAAATAATGAGCCGGACTATATAGAACTTTTTTCACACACACACACATATATATATAGATATATATATATATATATATATAGAGAGAGAGAGAGAGAGAGAGAGATGTATTGTAAAGTCGACCTCATGGAAGCTTCCCATGTTGTTGAGCTATATGGGCCCCACTATGATATCCGATAGACATCTATTCCATTAACAAGATGCACCCTCCCAGGCAATAGCCTTAAAAATCAGATTGAATCCATGACTTAAGTAGGCTATAAAGACTGACACCCATGAATCTATGACTTAAGTGAGCTATAACAACATACGCATGTTGAGAGCGGATGCATGCTAAACTTTTCTTATTGTGTATAGGGCTCAATGAAATGTAATTTAGACATCCATCCCATCCATTGTATATATCTCACTTGGATGAGTGATCACACCAAATGTTAGGCCATTCAAAAACTCAAGCAAGCCCCACCAAGTATTCTTAAGGGCGTGTTTAATTTTCTATGGCTGTGTAAATACTCGTGAAATAAGTAATTATTACCATTTCACCTGTTGAAAAATCAATTGAAAATCTACCGTACTTTTTGCCTTGAAAATCAATTTTAAAAAGTTATTGTAAATTTTTGGACCCCAAGGTAATGTATATGATAAATTCATTTCACCTGGTCGTTTTAACACAATATTTTAAGGAATGAGCCGAAAAGCAAAGTTGATTGAACAACTCAAATGGCCCACACCAAAAGAAACAGTGGGCTTGAGAGATTTTTAATGACAAGTATTTGATTCCCTTTTTGTAGTGGCGTGGTTTACTTGAGCTTTCGATATGCTTCATTTTTTGGCTTATGCTATAAATTCATCCAGCATAATAGATTAACAACGTGGATAAGAGATACACAACACAGTGGAACCCACAAATATATTGTAGCATTCTCATTTTCATGTTAAAATTACATGTAGTCTAACCAAACATCGAAAAAGGTGAAGTAAATACAGGAGAAATAATTATTACATATTTTCATAGTATTTATTTGTGAATTTAAAAATCAAACCAGCTCCACGTGTGTTAGGCATGATTTCTCACGGTTTGGGATAATGTGGCCCACCTGAGTTCAGATGCTAACCTCATCACATAACTCAAAGGATGCCCACCAAATACGGGGCATGATGTCCACCACACATCATGGTTGGGCTGACAGATCTGGATCTCATGGGAAGACTCCCATCCATCAAATCAAGTCTTTAGTAAGCCTGAGCAAGCAGGAGGCGGTCCCCTGCCAAATAAATTCACCCAATAATTATAGCAAGTGGTCCACACCAAACACAAATAATAAAGGAACATAAATAGAGACAATCCATCATGTGGACCAACCCTGAAAACCGTGACTATAACCATAGAAAATCAAGAACTTGCCTGACTTGGTTAGGTTAATGGGGAGCATGCCTACTCCTTTTGTGAGGTAGACAGGCATATGATCCACCCCACTCATCAGCTGCAACACCTCTGTTTGGCCTCGATCTTAAAAGTTATGGCCCACCTGCGTTTTGGAAGAGAGTGAATTATAATTGGATGAAAGATAGACACCACGGAGGGCTCTATACAACTTATGGTGGACGTTCCATACCAAGTGTTTTCTATTGTGTGGCTTACTTGAAATTTTGATTGTCACGACTTTTTGGTTTTAGGGTGAATGAGAGGCAATGTACCTGATGAACGGATTAGATCTCATGATAGTTGCACCCACGCGGTGGTAGCTACTACGCGCCCATGTACCTACGCAAGTTTTTTTTTTTTAATGTTCAACAGTCCAAATCAACTGGTTCAGACAGCAGCTATCACTGTTCATGCTAATGATTTGGACGGTCCGGATTGAAGAATATCCAGTTCATATACCGTGGGTTTTGAGATGCTAACTTGGGGCGGGGGAGTGGGACGAGCCACGTGATCGACGGATCACGACAGTTTTCTGAGTCATCAAGGACAGGCTGCCGAGTCAGTAACTAACAACCAATTATACCACGGCATACCTACCCACGTGAAGAGCAGCGAAGTAGCTGCGCACAGGGCAGCCAGGACTGAAATCCTCTACCCCTCCTGTTTTAGTCACTGCATAAAACGCCCAACTCTGTAGGGCCCACCATATAGTATACCTAAAATCCACTCTATCTAGAAATTTCTATCCTCTATTTTATTTTTAAAAAGAGAAAATTACCTAGATCAGCTTTTTAGATGGGCCACACCACATGGAATTATAGGTATGGGATGCCAACCACAGGTTTTTGTGTGGGGCTATAATTATATTTATGTTTAATCCAACCCGTTAAAAAGCTGTGAATAACTATTATTAAGTAAATAGAGAAAATTCAGTTTCATAGAAAGCTCATACAAGCCACACATTTTCAACTTAATAGTTTTGTTAGCAAATTTACATTATTTCCATTGGTGTAGATCATAAAAATTCTTCGTGAGAAAAATTATTTTTATGTACGGTAAAAATATATTTTCTCGTCCGATGAACGGAGTGGATTTTTCACGGAAAATATGTTAGACCCCCACAATGCTCGGTTGTTTTACCTGCAGCATAAAACAGGTGTTATAAACGATTCCTGTCTTGGCAGCCTTACTCTGACGCATTCACTAATTAACCCGTCCACGTGTCTAATTGTCGGCTACCATTAGTAAAATTCTAGTGCATGTTAGATCATAGTCATGAGCATATATCCCATCCGTGTGCAGCATATATGACAAATCCAGACCGTCCAAACTCTGAGAATTATTGCGGACACAACGTGGACCGATATATAGATTGAAAGATTCAAGTATATAATAGACGGTCCATCAGATGCACATCTGGAAAGAAAATAGTCAATCGTTAACATCCAAATAGCAAATGTCCAGTAAAAGATAGTCAACCATCCCCGTACATAATGAATCTGGCAATTGGGATGGTCTGGATTTAATACACATGTGACAGTTTCATTACGATGAGTGCGGGCTAGATCTGCCTTTGGTCTGTTAGACTGTAAAAGGACAGTAACCGTCGGGACTGAGGACCGTTTTGGTCCCGATGATGCCGTAACGTGACGTGGTCATGGCGAGTCCGGACCTCTGATTTTTAAAAATTTTGGCCGGAGTCAACTTTTTTATCTTTTTTAGGATGTAAATGCCCATACGTCACGACTGTATGCGGCAGCTATCTTCGAAATAAAATGATACTTCAAAGAAAGATGTAAGTCCCATTTAAAATTGAAATTTGGCTCATCCCTTCTTATTTGTCCATTTAAATAAGATAGTATGACGAAAATGATTTTCAATTTTATGTTTGAAATTATTTATGGCTTATAATTATACAAATATTGTATATTAATTATAAATTATTTTTTTTTATGTAATTCATTTGTTATGAGTTTTACCCTCGAACTTAAGGGTCTATTAATTTTTGCGGGAAGGGTGAATTTATCGCAAAATAGGTATTTATGACAATTTCATGCGTTTGATTGATAGATGGGTGACGTGCATATGGCAGAGGTGATTTCACGTTTCCAAGATAGGGGATTCGCTGAAAAATCTTAACGATTCGGGCGACATTTGTTTCAAGACTGCAAGATTGGACGGAAAGGAGGGTGGTTCGCGAGAGCACGTAACACCTCGGGCTCATCTTCATCTATATATCAGTGTCCCCGCCCAAACCGCATATCCATCTCTCGCAACGCTCCCTCAAAGGTACATCTTCCTGCAAAACTCATCTCGCATATACTCCCGCTTCGCTCCGACTTCGCATTTGCAATCCTACCTAACCTATCGTCTTCCTCTAGACAGGTTTCCGTGCTTGGACGGGAACAAGGCCGGTCGCAACACTGTGTGCTTAGGATTGAGGGAGAGAGAATGTGATAGCAAAATCTCACAGAGGAGAGCAGAGGTGAGGAGAAAATCGAATCTTTTCTCATTGAAAAATCAAAGCTTCAAAAACAGCAGGTTGGTTTTTTTTTTCATTTTTTTTTCTATTTCTATTTTTTTATTTATTTTCTCCTCTATGGTGTGTGGGAGAGTATGGAAATTATGCTCGTTTTTAGCTGCTGCTTTGCTTCTCTTTCTCTCTCCATTTTTATTCATTTTGATTTTGTTGCTGTGAATTTTGAATTGAGATTCTAGATGGTTTTTTTTTTCTTTTTCTTTTTGTTTTGTTTTGTTTTGAAGAGAAGGATTGCATGGAAATTGTGGTTTTATAGATGTCGGTTTTCTGTTTTCTGTTTTATTTTCTTTTCTGAGATGGGCTGTGTTATGGAAAATGGTGCGTTGGTTTGATTGTTTTATTTTTCAGTTTCTGTTACTCTTATTTATTTATTTAATTTATTTTCTGCATTCTGAAATTTTCAAGGGCAATTGAAGCATTTCTGATGTGGGGTTTTCTTTTTATACTCAATGTTTTTTCAAGTGCTTATGATTAGTAAAATCTTATCTGTGGTTTAGAAAAATCTTATCTGTGGTTTAGTTATTGAATATCTGTGGTTTAGTAAAATTAAGTCTTTGAGTTCACCTAACCTAACTGGATATCAAGTCCAGTTTTTAAACTATGTTATTGTAACGTCTCAGAAAAATCCGTACAGGGACTTGAGTACCAACTCGACCAGAAATCACGTAGGATTAATTCCTTTAGAAATTAAGCATTAGTTAGCTAGCTCTACGCTAGAGTAGCTGTGAAATTGTCCCTGAATACTTTAAATACGTTCTGCAAGACTCAAAACTTGTAGAATCAATGACGCTATAATGCCCTGAAACCTAAGATCAAACTCTAAACCCGTTTGCTCTCAGGAACCTTTTGAAACTTCGTATTAGATTTATACCGCGCGTCGAAAGTCCGATACCTACAATCTTAAACCGTTATGACCGCTAAGCTGGACTTGACAATCATTTCAAAAATCAAGCCCAACCGACGTTCAGAGGCTATTTCATTGAGCCTGGAGTGAAGAGGGTGAGAAATGGGTAAGATTTGAGAATTTAAATCCAAATCTGGCACGAGACTTTGCGCGATATTATTAAGCATTCTGACCGTCAGAATTCAGTCAAATTTCACCCTCGGATCAGGAAAAATTTCTGCTTCATATCATGAGACTTGTAGACCTGATTTAGGTGCGATGACCGCTGAATTGAAATTTGACCGCCACGCGCGATCTGCGAACTCTACCGAACTGAAAACTTGGTGTGAGCAACATCCAGTGACCATGAGCTTAAGTCCGATTGCGTTCGGCCAGGGGACCTCCCGAAATGCTCTTTTGGATCGAAACAACCCCGATTTGGTTATAACCCAAGTATACCTTGTTCCTAAGTCTAAAAAGGTTAGATTTTAGGCTATATAAGGGCGTTAAACCCTCACATATCTCTCCCATCCGAATTTGCTAGAAACCTTAGATTGAAAGAGAGAGAAAGTGAGAGAAAGTGAGAGACTTATGGGAGAGATTTCCCACCACTTGCTGTAACTGCTACATGTGCTTAAGCACCGCATTCAAATCACTTTGTTAGTGATTCGGAAAACCGTAACTACTTGCTGATTTAGGATTCCGTCGATTTAAATAGCGAAGTAGCTTATACATCTTGACCATTAGGTCGTTGACGAAGCGTATACGTTCCGTTCGAAACGATACACGTCTAGGGCAAAAAGGTGAGGATTTTAGACATTTTGATTGACTGATTTCAAAGCTTTCAATGTCGTTTAATAGTAGATTATTGACGGCAACGCCGTTTGACATGTATAACATGCTGTCCATTTTTCGTTTCGTAAACGTATGGAAAATATGAGATTTAGGGCATTTTAGTCATTTGTAGAAAATACTGTTTACATCCAGATTTTGCTGAAATGTTTGTCATGGCTATTTGTCGTGTTAGGATATTAGGGATGCATGCATGATCTGTTTGGCGAAAAGATTCGCCCAAATGTGCACTTTGAGTCGACATACGCTATGTAGACTAAAGTGTGTAGGCTAAGTGTTTGTATAAATGTTTGTATTAGTATGTATTGAGTAGATGGTGTTGTGAATGAGTTTTGAAATTGAATTCTCAAGTAATATGCTGATGTACATGATTTCCATCATGTTGGCTATATGTATTGATTTCATTATATACATGAAATGCATGTGTTGGATGATTTGCTTAAGTTGTATGTTATAACATGTGTCAACATGCTGACATTGTTGTATTTCATTTCTGTTACTCTCACATGATTACTGATGTTGATATTCAAGTGTTTGGGGCTATACGTTAGTCCAGACAGTCGATAATGGATCAAATTTGTGGTTGGCTTCTATTTGCCACGAATGACGCGTCGATGAACGCGAGTCGTGTTTTGAGTTGGTGGCAGTGGTTAGGCCATATGAAGTGTTTTATGCACTTCATGTCGTTTAACCTGAGATGCGCTCGTATTAGTCGAGCTCGTCAAGTAACCCGACTGGCCATTGTATGTTCACCCTGTATGAGTCATAACTTTTTGAACCTATGGTATTGAACTTACCATTGGAAACCCTGTTAAACATGGTACCTTGATCCATAAAGACTCATGAGTCGGGCATGGTGGTATGGGACACCGTGGTCGAGCTGTCGGCCTACGCTGGGGCCACAAACCTCCCCGTAGTGACCAGTGAGCACCTATGACTCGTGAACAGATTATGGTGGTATGAGACACTATATTCTTGCTGTCGGCCTACACTGATCAGTTGACGAGCCCTTTGTAGTGACCGCGAGCGTATTCTGAGTCTACGGGAGGCGATGACCCTTCTATAGCGACGAGGGTACATTAGGCCTGTATTGATAAGGTGATAGGGGAGCGGTGCAACGAGTGCGAGCAACAGCCCTTGCAGCGACCTACAAATATAATATCGTATGAGATTTGTAGGAGTGACGACCCTAGACAAGATCTGTGTTGGGATTGATATAAGAGAAGTACCTTAGTTTCCTAATACTGCTGAATGAAAGGACTAATAACAACTCGGTAATCATTATCCATATCGCATTGCATGTGCCTGGAAGATGTGGAGCACTGAGGAATGTAAGCATGCCGTGGGCATAAGATGGTGCCATATGAGGGAGTATGTTGGTGAGGGCATCCATCATGTCATTTCATGCATGCATTAACATCAGTATCTAGGAATGTTTGATTGATTTCTTTACTATTATCGCGTGATTGATTTGATAACATGCTAATCTTTACTTTATTATTCTACTGAGTTGATCACTCACTCCCACGTTACGGGACGGTGTTTGCAACACCACCGACTCTGTTTTAGATGCAAGTGATGAGGCGATTCAGGACGCTGAGTCGGATTATTACGAGGATCAGGATGAGTTCTCGTATATGCAGTTCTACGACGGCTTTGCGTAGGTGACCTGGATCGGCTGGACATGCTAGTTGGAACTTATGACATTTTGATTTTTATTTTATTACATGTATATGAGACTCAAAGATGTATTCATACTTTGGAGACAGTTTGAGATTTATTTTATTTTCCATACAGTGATATATATATTCTTCAGTCTTTCGCTTGCGTTTTATCACTGGATCTGGAGTATGAATTGCAATTTTGATATGATCTTACTCATGTGAATGTTTTAACTCAGAAAACATTGAATCATAATCATATTTGTTGCATAAGTGATGATCTGAAACTCGGGAGTCGGGTTTATACACGACCCTCGATTTTCATGGCGTTATAAGTTGGTATCAGAGCATGATTTGGATTGAACCGGACCTGGGTTATGGCCACGCGACGTACGTTATCGCCCCTTTGACTTAGGTGGGTGCGAGAAAAACCTAGAAACACTTATAGGATCGCAGTTTCGCCAATAGGCGAAGTCTACTCAAATCGATCTTTTTGATCTAGTCCACAACGTATCTTTGGTCGCGTGAAGCGACCTACGTCGCCACTAGGTCGTTAGTTGACGGGTTTGAGACGTTCCCAGAAGAATTCCAAACCCAGAAATGCATGTCCTTGGGTTGTGGGGCAACCACAACCCTTACACTCAATCTCAGGACTTAAAAACCCCGTTTCATCCAATTTCTTCAGAATCTTCCCTTTCACCACCCCATTATTCAACTTTTTCTAACTCCTTTCTTATTACACATGAATCCAAATGTGTGAATGATGGTGAATAATGCTTAAATAAAATTTACTATAAATAGTAAAAATATGTAAGAATTGGACTTCTAGCCATTCCAATTATGGAATATCTTATAATAAATGGGTTAGTTGGATGGATTAGCCTCTCCTACCCCAAAATCATATGCTACACGATGCATAAACTCATTTTGGTTTACAGACTGGCCCCGAAATGCCCCAAACGAAGTCTTGGGCCTATCTAGGCTAATATACAATGAACCAGGGTGGGAACCATGTACATTTGGGGCCTATAGGACAGGGGGAACCAGTCCTGGGGGGTGCCCATAGTCGGAAGCCACTTTGGCCTGCGATGGCATCGCCGGTTCGGCGATGCATCGCCGTACGGTGGGCCCCACTCGGTCTAAAATTTGGGCCGACGCCCTTTTATGGTCAGGGCATCCTTCCCATAGGTGGTTCGCACCTTTAAACCCCCCTAAAACCCACACCTCCTTCATAAAAAATGTCCCCAAGCTCTCCTTTCCTCACCTTCTTGTTGCCTCCCTCTCAAATCTCGTCCCCAAACCACATCCGTTCTCATTCTCAGTCACAACTGACCCCACTCCATCGTCCACTGCAGTAGACAATCCTCTCTCTCTTATATCTCATCCGTGGAGGCTCTTACAACCTCCATTTGTGGCTGAAAGTCGGGTGAGCTCCATTCCCATTTATGGCTTTTGTGGATGCTATTTTGGCTTTTTTCTCTTTCTCCACCATCCTCTCTCTCATGGGAAAGAGGAAGACCGCCGCCAATGAAGCGGGGCCTAGTCGCCCTTCATGATCAAGAAAGCCGAGGGGTGGTGCCGCTAGCTCAAGCGTCGCCGCAATCTAAGTGTAGTTCATGAGTTTCACACAAAGCAAGATTTGGATCCCCATGCTCACGTAGGGCGAGTACTGTTAGCAGAGTTGCCTCATGGCGCTTATACTGATCATAAGGTACTGTTTGAGGCGCACGTAGATGAACGGCTCTTTGGAGAATTTCTGTTGTTTGAGCGCATTGAAGCCGCCAGTTGGGGTCCGCTCTTCGAAGCCCGTTCTTGTGCGAATGTGAGTACCGTTCGTGCCTTCTATGCTCGTATCCGGAATCCTACGTTGGAGCCATTGCAGTTCAGGATTCCCTTTTGACAGAGATAGGGAAGCTACGATCGATGTTCGGTTGATAGCTCGCATTTTGAAGGTGCCTCTTGGTGAAGTTCATCCAAGTGCTAAGAATCTGAAGAGTGTTCGTGAGCGAAATCGCCGCATCACGTTCTTATGTGGTGATTTGGTTCCGTGGTAGCCTAACAGGAGCCTCTTAGCATCCCACATGTCGAATGATTTTTACCTGCTACACCACATTTATACGTTCAATGTGTATCCCAGGTCGACAAATCGCAGTGAATGTACGCGCCTCATGGTTGATTTTTTGTATCTAGTGGGACAGGGAGAGAATGTATGCATGGCCACCTTTATGTTGCTACAGATAGTCCTCGTAGCAAAATCAAGAAGAATGTCTGAGTCACTTCCTTTTAGCCAGCTCATATGCAAGATCGCGCTTGAGTTTGCTTACAGACTTGAGCCGGAGTTGCCTGTACTGATTCACTTCATCGATGAGACTACCATGAACAAGATGAAGATCGGGCCTCGACAGTGTGAGGCTCAGCTTGATGATGATAGCGAGGACGATTATGATAGCGAAGAAGATGCAAGTGAAGAAGAAGCTGAGGAAGAAATAGAGGAAGAAGTTCAAGAAGAAGAAGAAGAGGAGGCTCAGAATACTGATGAGAGCCCTCCCCTAGCGACTTGGGCTACTAGAGATACTCACATTGCCCGACTTGAGGAGAGTCAGGTTGCATTGCGACGGGAAGTCCAGGAACTTCGGGTCGAGGTTGAGGATACCAAGGTCGTCATGAAGAGAAAATTTGGCAAGGTGACTCGCACCTTGAAGGCGATCCTGTGTTGCTTGCAGGATAAAGGTGCTCCTCCTCCATCCCCAGACTCGGACTAGTGATCTAGATCCAGATGTCGTTGGCTGTAGTTAGTTGTTTCTTGCTTTCTGTGTGTAAGCCTGATAAGGCTAGTAGTTTGCTTATGTTGATGTAGTAGCTTTGACTGGCTTAGTTTCCATGTGTTTCTGGTCATGATGTATGTAAGGATATATCTCTTGTATTATGACAGTTTTGGTTAAATGAAATGCATGGAATTCTGTGGTTTAGTATGTGAATGATTGCGGTGTGTTTGTGCTATTGTTAAAACTGACAAGGTTGCGCCCTATTTTTAATATAGGGAATGCCGTCTAAGGCTACGCGGACCACGACACGACTTACATTAGGAGAGCCTATGGATCGGGTTCCTTCCCAGATCGATGAGCATACAGACCCTGTTGTGGACCTTCTTCGTGAGACTCCACCTAAGTCTCAGCCTTCCACAGGTCCTGCAGCTGGACCACCGCCTTTCACACTGCCCGTCAGAGAGCAGTACCATGCGTCTTCCTTGACGCAGTATGTGCCACAACCCACTCCACCTCCTGATAGATTTGAGCAGTTGATGGTCATGATGCATTAGCAGCACCAGTAGCTCTTGACTACGATAGAAGGGGCTCTAGCCCAGGGTGGGAGTGCGACACCACCTGCACCATCTGTGCATCCAGCTGAGGATGCTTGCACTTCGACTCAGGATGAGGGCATGGCTCATCCTGCACCTTCTGCTTACCCTACGGGGAGTTCTGTTGATTCACGGGGCCTACTCGAGCGATTTCAGCGCTTACGGCCTCCTACCTTTACGGGTTCTCACAGACCCGAGGAGGCCGAGTATTGGCTCGATCGTGTGTCGAAGATACTATGGATACTGCATTGCTCAGAGCCTGAGCAGGTTGAGTTGGCTACGTTCATGTTCGAGCGAGAGGCCAGCTAGTGGTGGGATAGCGTATTACGGACAGTTGCTGCTGATTATATCTAGACTTGGGCAGTGTTCGAGTTTCGATTCCATGAGAAATACTATCCCCAGACTTATAGGCACGAGCGGGAGAATGAGTTTCTACACCTCAGCAGGGAGGCATGTCTGTGACAGAGTATGAGCATCGATTTACTGAGTTGGGCAGATACGTCCCGACGATACTTGCTGACGAGCAGATGCACATACGAAGCTTTTCTGAGGGGTTGTGACCGGACATACTGTCGAAGATGTGTTGTATCAGCATTTCCTCCTACGCAGAGTTGGTACACATGTCCATGAGGGTAGAGTAGGATGTTGATCGACTGGCGTGATCTCGTGGCCCTATTGTTCCTAAGCCACGACCGGATATGCAGGACAGGCCATTTGCTGGCAAGAGGCCTCACATCGACCCTCCTCCTAGGGCTACAGCGCCAGTACCCCTGATGAGGCGTCCCGATATGTCGTGTACTTATTGTGGGCGATCGGGTCACACAGTAGGTAGTTGTTTTGCTCGGATGCGGGATAGGAGGTTTTCACCGCCGCAGAAGATCGACCGCCCACGCCCACAGGCTTTATCAGCTCCGCCTTTGCGGTGGCTCTTGCGCATCCTTCCTTCAGACCTCCAGTATCTCAGTTCAGGCCGCCTCAACGGCCCATGGTACCGCGGCTGAACCGTCCACAGTAGGCTCGGGTACATGCTTTGACAGCAGAGGCAGCCGAGACAGAGACTTCTCAGCCTTTGGCCTTTGAGGTCACCGCCCATATTGGAGGTACTCCTATACTCGTGATGGGAGATATTGGATCCACGATTTCTTTGATATTGCATTCCATAGTCAGGCATCTTGAGCTACCGACTATTCGGATGGATGGAGTGCGAGTCCTTACGGCTCACGGAACTTTTTCTGATGTCACCCTGATGTGTGAGGGTTGCTTGGTGGATCTAGGAGGCAGGACGATGATTTTTGATCTTGTCGTTGACCCCTCTCTTGTTTATCTCAACGTCATTCTTGGCATGGATTGGTTGACTATAGGGAGGGCCGACATTGAGTGTAAAACCCGTATGGTGACGGTATACGAGCCAGAGGGCACGCCTTTTATATTTTCAATGCGGGTAAATATTCCCTTCCGCATACTTAGCTACGCTTCTTTACTACGGGACGCTAATACCCCGACACTTGAGCATACGCCTGTAAGACCCGTATCTTGGTCCGTACCGTTCCATAGACTTCCACGGTCTTACCGGTCGAATTTCGGTAACCTTCGACCCTTAACCGATATCGACGCGCGACCCTGATTCGTACACCAACAATCCGAGTCGACTCAACCCGAGGCCAATACCATAGCGACCGCGCCGTCTTTGCGGTTCCAATGCCGCGATTCGCGCGCCGAGGCGATACCCTGGTCAAGAGATGTGGGCCAACGTTCGGTGCTAGAAAACGCCGCGCGTTGCGAAACCCAAAGGAATCTCTACGATGTGTCACATCAATCACATCAATCCCATCAATCAATCAACCCATCAAGCCATCACATGTCAAGTACACATCACTTTCATTCCTTTTTCCAAGCAACCATAAAAGTCTCCCAAACCCATACCTCTCTTATACAAAAAGCCACAAAAGTCTTCACCACCCATACCTCTCTTACACAAAAGCCTCAAAAGTCAATACTTTCTTACACAACCATCATTCATCCATCCATCCATCTTTCTCTACATCACTCTCTCTCTCTTTCTCATTTTCTCATCTCAATCCCAAGCAATAAAGAGCCCATACGTATGGAGTTTTCTAAAATTTTCAAGCTCCAAGTGTAGTCCACTTTCCCACCCCATCATCTCCCATCTCAACCCTCCATTCTCATCTTAACCATTGAAATCTAAGCTAAGGTGCCAAGGAACTCCTAGGAGCAAGAAGATCGGACGGTGGGTGCCTCTATAGGGTAGTTTTACTTATTTTTATGATGGGCCAAGTGAGGCCCACCGATCCATGGTGTGGATCTCACTTGGGACCCTAAAAGGTGGTCGATGGACCACTTGGATCATCATGATCATTCCATGATGGGGCCATTCTCCATGGACCCCATCATGATGTTTATTTTCTTTTCAAAGGTCATCTAGACCGTCAATGTTGGTGGGGAAGGGATCTCCACCGTTGAGTTTGGATTTCGGTGGCCCCTCATGCTTTAAGGCCCACTTGATGTATGATTCGTTGTAAGGGAGGGCCCATAATGTCGGGGTCCCTCCATCACAAGGTGTGTCCCACTCTCCATGTCTCTCTCCCTCTTTTATTTATTTTATTTTATTTTATTTTATTTTTATGTAATAGGATTGTGTGGCTCACTTGAATGGATCCCACCTTGAGGTATTTATTTTATTCAAGTGGGGCCCACCTTAGACGTTGCACCCATGTCACCCATTAGTGGTGGCCCACTTCATCAGGGCCCACCACTCTCAAAAAAAATATATAATAAAATCGTCCAGCGTCTGGGACGCTGGACGTTTCAAAGGAATGAAGAAAGGAAAGAAGAAAAGAAAGGCATTTGGGTGGCCTACTTGCTTAGGCCCCACCGTGATGTATTTAAACAATCCAAGCCATCCATCCTCTTACCTACGGTGTTTTAGCCGTTAGGTAGAAGTTTTGGCCTGATTGGAAGACCTGGTGGCCCATAGCATCGAAGAACGTATCATTACCATTCAAGAATCTTTTTCTGTTTTTATTTCATCCTCTAATCCCAAAAAAATTCAAACTTCAGACTCATTTCGACTGTTGTGGGCCGCTGAACGCAATGGCCGGGGCGGATTTTATTTTAGTAGACCCCACGTGCGAAAAACCCCAAAAAAATGGGTTTTTCCCTTTTTTTAAAAAACGTAATGGCAGAGGCTTTGCCTCTGCCTCCTGTGTTAGTGGGCAACGCCTGCAAGCAGGCGCGTGCAACCCTTATAACGGACGGACACAGGGGCCACGACCCTGCGTGTGGGCCCCACCATAATGTTTATTTGTCATCCAACCTGTTCATGAGGTGGGCCACCCCAGTGGTGGGCCCCCCTCCAAAAATGAGCACGATCCAAGACTCAGATGGCCCACACCACATGAAACAATGGAATTGAAATCTACCATTAAAAATCTGTTTGGGGCCCACAGAAGTTTTGAATCAAGCTGAAATTTTTGTTGTCCCTTCATCCAGGCCCGAGGGACCTTATGAATGGACTGGATGGCATCTAAACAATTCGGTGGGCCCCACATGGGACCCACAATAATGCATGTGTATCAAGTCCACCGTCCAGTGGACGGTGGCACCCACCGTAATGTAATTACTCTCCCACCGTCCAGCGGACGGTGGGGCCCTTGGAATGTATGAGTGGTCCTCACTGTCCAGCGACAGTGGGACCCACCATGATGCACGTGATGCATTCAGGCCGTCCATCCCCTTGGTGGGATCATTTTTAAAGCCTGATGCTATTGGATGGGTGGGCCACTCACATGGGTTAGGCCATTTGATTTGTAACAGGCCTATGGGCTAGGCCCATTTGAATTTCAAAAGGGCTATGAGCTAGGCCCATTTGATTTACGAAATGCTTATGGGCTAGGCCCATTTGATTCATTTAAGGCCTAAGAACTTGGGCCCACTTGATATGTAAAGCCTATGGGCTTAGGCTCACTTGATATTTAAGGCCTATGGGTTTAGGCCCAATTGATATGTTCTAAGGCCATGAGACTAGGCCATTTGATATATTGTAAGGCCCATGGGATTAAACCCATTTGATTATAAAAAGGGTCCATGGGATTAGGCCCATTGGATTTATTTGAGACCCATGAGTTAGGCCCATTTTATTTGATTAAGGCCTAGGGGTATAGGCCCATTTGACTCATGTTAGGCCTATGGGTTGAGGCCCACTTGACCTACATGTGAGACCCAATTGGTGTGGCCCATTGGTCACATATTAGACTCATGAGACTAAGCTCATGTGATGCAATCCAAGGCCCACGGGTTTTGACCCATTGCAATGCACATAAGACCCATTTGTGTGACCCATTTATGTGGCCCATATGATAAATAAAAGGCTCATAAGATATGACCCATTTGATATACATGTAAGGCCCAATGGGAGGAACCTACGGTCCATTGCAATGTGTAATTCCCATACAGACTAACTAGCAATGTTTACGGTGATCGTGCCTTGGGGGCAATGTTGGTTTGACGTCCACATTGTGAGTGTGATGCTGGTTGGATGTCCACATTACGACTCTCCTTAGGGCCCATTACTGGGCCGTACTTATTGTGTATAGGCCGTCCAAGCCCATCTGCGTTGTAAGAATGGTTCATCACTCATATACATGTTTATTATAGTTTCATGAATCATGATCATACGCATCATATGCATGCTTGATATGAGGATTGACTGATCATAGCATATGCCTTCGGGCAGGTTGCTTATGGGCTCCTGGTTAGGCAGTGTTGCCCTACATGAGCGCACGATATGCGCAGGATTTGTTGCATGACTGGATAGCGTGAATCATGCATTTCGTATTTGTGTGACATGGGTATTGTACGCCCTAGCGACATCAGGGCCGTATCCTCCACAGACGCATCTTGGTTGACAGGATTGGATACCAAAAATCTTATTCTACATGGGGTACTATAGGTATTCCTGGGTGAAAGTCCCTAAACCCTTATGGTACCAAGAGGTTGCTCCAACGTCTAGACCGAGTGGGTAGATGAGCGTTGAGTGCCGAATAACAGTTGGCTGTGCTCTCCACTGTGTCGTGGTCGGTTGGAAGGGGGTGCAGCCTTATCCACCCGAGTGTAGGGGGAAATCCTAGGTTGAGTCTGACCAGCTCAAGGAATGGGTCCACTATCGACGAGTCACGCCCGATACTGGCAGACGGATAGTGTGGTCTCTTCCACTTACCTTATTGCGCGCGATGTGGCGGCAATCTTGTTTAGAGTGTACTAGACCCCGGTGATATCCCATATTTGAGTTGTATTGATGTATGGACATTGATGAGGATCTGTATGCTTGAGTTACATTATACATCGCATGGCCTTGGGATGGCCGATACCATTCATGTCTTACATCGCATAAGCCTTGGTACGACTCATGATATTATGGATTCATCTGCATATTCCGCATTGCTCTGACATTGTATGTTAATATTACTACCTTGCGCACACACTTTTACAACCCTCTAAGCTTTTTATAAGCTTATGCACGACCGTTGCATGCAGGTGACGTTGGATCGCAGCAGCGCTGAGGCAGGAGCACGTTGCTTATCATTTTGAAGTTTTTGTTCTTTACCATTGTATTTTCCTTTATGCTCATTGTACTTGTAAAGTTTTTGATCATAGTGGGTTATGCCTTTGGTTATGCTTATTACGAATCAAACTGACATTCAAAATCCTCCTCGTAGCATCCCAGGATCGGAACCTGGCGAATGGGAGCTAGGAGCCGAGAATGGGGTTCTAAGGAGGCTGTTGGCGCCGGATTCGGCGATCGAGAATTTTGTGAGCCCAGTTTTCGAGTTTGGGGCGTGACAACGCCAGTCGTCCGTGATTTTGGAGATCTGTTCAGGAAGATCCCTGGTTTGGCACCTCAGCGCGAGATTGATTTTACCATCGATCTGGTACCTGGTTCCATGCCCGTCTCACTGCCGACGTATCGCATGACACCGTGTGAGATGGAAGAGTTGGGGAAACAGATTGATGATCTGTTGGAGGTTGGTTTCATTCAACCGAGTGTGTCTCCTTGGGGAGCACCAGTTCTGTTTGTGAAGAATGATGGTTCTATGCGATTATGTATTGATTATCGCAGGCTGAACTAGATTACGGTGAAGAACCAGTACCCTTTACCCAGGATAGATGACTTGTTTAATCAGTTGAGAGGGGCACAGTACTTCTCGAAGATTGATCTGCAGTCAGGATATCATCAGTTACGCGTTAGGGATGAGGACGTGCAGAAGACAGCATTCAGGACCATCTTTGGCCACTACGAGTTCCTTGTGATGTCGTTCGGTCTCACGAACGCACCAGCCGTGTTCATAGATATGATGAACAGGGTATTTTGGCCATTCCTCTATTGATTCGTCATTGTGTTCATAGACGACATTTTGGTATACTCTAGGAGTCGAGAGGAGCATGAGGAGCACTTGCGATTGGTCCTGGATATATTCAGGCAGCATCAGTTGTTCGCGCAGTATAAGAAGTGCGACTTCTGGAAGCAGGAAGTGAAGTTCCTGGGACACGTGGTGTCCAAGGATGGGATGACAGTTGACCTGTCTAAGGTAGCTGTAGTTCAGGACTGGGAGCAGCCTGGTTCTGTCACTGAGGTGAGGAGTTTCTTGGGTCTGGCTAGCTATTATAGACGTTTCATTCGAGATTTCTCGAAGATCGCCAGACTTCTATCTCAGTTGAAACGGAAGGATGTGAAGTTCACCTGGAATGACAAGGCGGAGTCAGCTTTTCAGGAGCTGAAGGATAGGCTTACGTCCGCTCCTGTGCTAGTATTGCCAGAGCAAGGGGTTAGATACACGATATATACTGACGCGTCTAGCGTTGGTCTGGGTTGTGTCCTTATGCAGAAGGACAGGGTAATTTCATATGCCTCGAGACAATTAAGGAAGCACGAGGAGAATTACCCTACACACAACCTTAAGTTGGCAGCTGTCATATTTTCATTGAAGCTCTAGAGACATTACCTCTATGGAGAGGAGTTCGAGCTCTTTTGCGACCACAAGAGCCTCAAGTACATATTCACGCAGCGAGACTTGAATATGAGGCAGAGGCGATGGATGAAGACTTTGAAGGACTTCAAGTTCGAGGTTTCCTACCATCCCGGTAAGGCGAACCTTGTGGCTGACGCATTGAGCCACAAGAAGGTAATAGAGTTTGCGGCTCCGCTGATGGTTGCTGAGTGGGACATGGTTGAGTTTTGCGAGACTTTGAGCAGAAACTCACTGTGGAGGAGCCGTATGAGTTTATCGCACATGTGCAGGTGCGATCTTTTATCGATGACAGAGTCATCGCGACACAGAGGGATGATGCGCGTCTGACTGAGCTTCGAGAGCAGGCCAGTGATGATGCAGACGCCGAGTGGCGATGTGGCATGGATGGGGGCTTACGTTACCGTGGCCACCTATGCGTTCCAGATGTCCTTGACTTGAGACGAGAAATTCTCGAAGCTGCGCACTGTACCAGACTTGCGATGCATCCGGGCAGTACAAAGATGTATCACGACGTGAGGAGGACGTATTGGTGGGAAGGTATGAAGACCCACATCGCAGAGTTCGTGTCCCGTTGTCTCACTTGCTAGCAAGTGAAGGTAGAGCATCGCCGACCACCTGGACTCCTTCAGCCTATGCCCATAGCTGAGTGGAAGTGGGATTTCATTTGCATGGATTTTATCTCAGGGCTGCCGAAGACGAGGAAGGGACATGATTCTATTTGGGTGATCGTCGACCATCTGACGAAGTCGGCGCACTTCCTACCAATTAGAGTTACGAACTCTGCAGACAAGCTTGCCAGGCTGTATATCAGAGAGATCGTGCGTTTGCATGGAGTTCCTTTAGAGATCGTGCCGGACAGAGACACGTGTTTAACTTCTATTTTCTGGACTCGCATTCAGGAGGCTATGGGTGTGAAGTTGAAGTTTAGTACTGCCTTCCACCCACAGACAGACGGACAGACAGAGCGGGTGAACCAGATTTTAGAAGACATGTTGCGGGCTTGCGCATTGGACTTCAAGGACAGTTGGGATGACTGTCTTGCATATGCGGAGTTCGCGTACAACAACAGTTTCCAGGCGAGTATCGATATGACACCTTACGAGGCGTTGTATGGGCGACCTTGTCGAGCACCGCATTGCTGGGCAGAGGTCGGTGAGCGTAGATTGATTGGCCCAGAGATAGTGCAGGCGACGTCGGAGAAGATTGACATCATTAGACGTCGGCTTCTCACAGCACAGAGTAGATAGAAGAGTTATGCCGATATGAGACGGCGCCTGCTAGAGTTCGGGGTTGGGGATCATGTATTTTTACGAGTTTTCCCTATGAAGGGAGTCCTTCGGTTCGGAAAGAAGGAGAAACTAGCACCGTGGTTCATTGGTCCATTTTAGATTATCGACCGTGTGGGTGCTGTGGCTTATCGTCTGACTTTGCCTACGCCTCTCGCGAGCGTTCACAACGTATTTCATATTTCTATGCTGAAGAAATACGTTTCTGATCCTTCCCATATCATCAGATGGGAGCAGGTATAGTTAGGTAAGGATGTTACATATATACTGTGACCGACGTGTATACTAGACAGGAAGGAGCAGGTACTGCGTAGCAAGGTCATCCCTCTTGTGAACGTGTTGTGGACGCATCACTCTAAGGAAGAGGCTACCTGAGAGACAGAAGCCGAGATCAGAAAGAACTACCCACAACTTCTCGAGGAGTACGAAAAGGTACAAATTTTGAGGATGAAATTTTTTGTTAAGGGGGGTAGATTGTAACGTCTCGAAAAAATCCGTACAGGGACTCGAGTACCAACTCGACCAGAAATCACGTAGGATTAATTCCTTTAGAAATTAAGCATTAGTTAGCTAGCGGTACGCTAGAGTAGCTGTGAAATTATCTCTGAACACTTTAAATACGTTCTGCAAGACTCAAAACTTGTAAAATCAATGACGCTATAATGCCCTGAAACCTAGGATCAAACTCTAAACCCGTTTGCTGTCAGGAACCTTTTGAAACTTCGTATTGGATTTAGACCGCACGTCAAAAGTCCGATACCTACAATCTTAGACCGTTATGACCACTAAGCTGGACTTGACAATCATTTTAAAAATCAAGCCCAACCGACGTTCAGAGGTTATTTCATTGAGCTTGGAGTGAAGAGGGTGAGAAATGGGTAAGATTTGATAATTTAAATCCAAATCTGGCATGAGACTTTGCGCAATATTATTAAGCGTTCTAACCGTCAGAATTCAGCCAAATTTCACCCTCGGATCAGGAAAAATTTCTCCTTCATATCATGTGACTTGTAGACCTGATTTAGGTGCGATGACCGCTGAATTAAAATTGGACCGCCACGCGCGATTTGCGAACTCTACCGAACTGAAAACTTGGTGTGAGCAACATCCAGTGACCATGAGCTTAAGTCCGATCGTGTTCGGCCAGGGGACCTCCCGAAACGTTCTTTTGGATCGAAACAGCCCCGATTTGGTTATAACCCAAGTATACCTTGTTTCTAAGTCTAAAAAGGTTAGATTTTAGGCTATATAAGGGCCTTAAACCCTCACATATCTCTCCCATCCGAATTTGCTAGAAACCCTAGATTGAAAGAGAGAGAAAGTGAGAGGCTTATGGGAGAGATTTCCCACCACTTGTTGTAGCTGCTACATGTGCTTAAGCACCGTAATCAAATCACTTTGTTGGTGATTCCAACACACTTCTAGGTAAGGAAAATCCTAACTACTTGCTGATTTAGGATTCCGTCGATTTAAATAGCGAAGTAGCTTATACATCTTGTCCATCAGGTCGCCGTTACGCTGTTGACGAAGCGTATACGTTCCGTTCGAAACGATACACGTCTAGGGCAAAAAGGTGAGGATTTTAGACGCTTTGATTGACTGATTTCAAAGCTTTCAATGTCGTTTAATAGTAGATTATTGACGGCAACGCTGTTTGACATGTACAACATGCTGTCTGTTTTCCGTTTCGTAAACGTATGGAAAATATGAGATTTAGGGCATTTTAGTCATTTGTAGGAAATACTGTTTACATTCACATTTTGCTGAAATATTTGCCATGACTATTTGTCATGTTAGGATATTAGGGATGCGTGCATGATCTGTTTGGCGAAGAGATTCGCCCAAATGCGCACTTTGAGTCGACATACGCTATGTACACTAAAGTGTGTAGGCTAAATGTTTGTATAAATGTTTGTATTAGTATGTATTGAGTAGATGGTGTTGTGAATGAGTTTTGAGATTGAATTCTCAAGTAATATGCTGATGTAAATGATTTCCATCATGTTGGCTATATGTATTGATTTCATTATATACATGAAATGCATGTGTTGGATGATTTGCTTAAGTTGTATGTTATAACATGTGTCAACATGCTTACATTGTTGTATTTCATTTCTGTTACTCTCACATGATTACTGATGTTGATATTCAAGTGTTTGGGGCTATACGTTAGTCCAGGCAGTCGGTAATGGATCAAATTCGTGGTTGGCTTCTATTTACCACGAAGGACGCATCGATGAACGCGAGTCGTGTTTTGAGTTAGCGGCAGTGGTTAGGTCACGCGAAGTGTTTTATGCACTTCATGTCGTTTAACCTGAGATGCGCTCGTATTAGTCGAGCCCGTCAAGTAACTCGACTGGCCATTGTATGTTCACCCTGTATGAGTCATAATTGTTTGAACCTAGGGTACTGAACTTACCATTGGAAACCCTGTTAACCATGGTACCTTGATCCATAAAGACTCATGAGCTGGGCATGGTGGTATGAGACACCGTGGTCGAGCTGTCGGCCTACGCTGGGGCCACAAACCTCCCCGTAGTGACTAGTGAGCACCTATGACTCGTGAGCAGATTATGGTGGTATGGGATACTATATTCTTACTGTCGGCCTACACTGATCAGGTGACGAGCCCTTTGTAGTGACCGCGAGCGTATTCTGAGTCTACGGGAGGCAACGACCCTTCCGTAGCGACGAGAGTACATTAGGCCTGTATTGATAAGGTGATGGGGGAGCGGTGTAACGAGTGCGAGCAACAGCCCTGGCAGCCCTTGCAGCGACCTACAAATATAATATCATATGAGATTTGTAGGAGTGACGACCCTAGAAAGGATCTGTATTGGGATTGATATAAGAGAAGTACCTTAGTTTCCCAATACTGCTGAATGAAAGGACTAATAACAACTCGGTAATCATTATCCATATCGCGTTGCATGTGCCTGGAAGATGTGGAGCACTGAAGAATGCAAGCATGCCGTGGGCGTAAGATGGTGTCATATGAGAGAGTATGTCGGTGAGGGCATCCATCATGTCATTTCATGCATGCATTAACAACAGTATCTAGGAATATTTGATTGATTGCTTTACTATTATCGCGTGATTGATTTGATAACATGCTAATCTTTACTCTATTATTCCACTAGTTGATCACTCACTCCCACGTTACGGGACGGTGTTTGCAACACCACCAAACCCTGTTTTAGATGCAGGTGATGAGGCAATTCATGACGCTGAGCTAGATTATTACGAGGATCAGGATGAGTTCTCGTATATGCAGTTCTACGACGGCTTTGCGTAGGTGACCTGGATCGGCGGGACATGCTAGTTGGACCGTATGACATTTTGATTTTTGTTTTATTACATGTATATGAGACTTAGAGATGTATTCATACTTTGGAGACAGTTTGAGATTTATTTTATTTTCCATACAGTGATATATATATTCTTCAGTCTTCCGTTTGCGTTTTATCACTGGATCTGGAGTATGAATTGTAGTTTTGGTATCTTACTCATGTGAATGCTTTAACTCAGACAACATTGAATCATAATCATATTTGTTGTATAAGTGATAGTCTGAAACTCGGGAGTCGGGTTTATACACGACCCCCGATTTTCAGGGCATTATAGTTATTGCGTTGTCCCTACCTAAACATCACATTCAAAAGGGTAGAAGATGTCATATATGCCATATATGGTAGAGTTCAGTAATGGAGCAGATCATCAGTTAATGAAAAGGTCAGTTGCCAGTTTGTTCTAGCCTATTCTACAAAATTCATGCATTGTATCAGGTTCCTATCTTGACCCAGTTATTTACTAATTTAGTGGATGTTGGCATCTACAAAATTCATGCATTGTATCAGGTTCCTATCTTGACCTAGTTATTTGCTAATTTAGTGGATGTTGGCATCTACAAAATTCATGCATTGTATCAGGTTCCTATCTTGACCCAGTTATTTGCTAATTTAGTGGATGTTGGCAAGATCAAAATCCATGCATTGTATCAGGTTCCTATCTTAACCCAGTTATTTGCTATTTTAGTGGATGTTGGCAACTACAAAATCCATGCATTGTATCAGGTTCCTTTTTTTTTTATTTTTTTATTTGAGTAATTTGGGTTCTTGTATTGGTGGATTACTACAACTTTTTGCTTCTGATTGCCTTTTCTTTTTGTCGTGTTATTCAGGTTTTTTTTTTTCTTTTTCAGGTGAGTGTTTTGAAAATTTGGGATTACCACAACTTTTTGCTTCTGATTGCCTTTTCTTTTTCTTTTTCTTGGCATGCTCCATCTCTTCAAATTATTATTAGTATTATTTTTATTTTTTTGTTGTTTTAAGGATGAAGACATTTGATTAAGATTAGATTCTCAGAACAATGCTTGAACAGGCATTCTCAAAAGAAGAAAATACTAAATACCTTACGATTGCTTGATGTATAGATAGGCATCAGATGAAAAAAATAACCCTGCCATCGTGCTAAATGATGCTCCATAGTATGGAAAAGCTGTCGTTCTAAACCTCTCATACTCATTGTGTCTGAAAAGCCGGACAGGAATCTACATATTATCACAAAATGATAAGCCATAGGTTCGGAATCTGAGTAGAGCTTCGCCTTAGGAAAAATAAATAAATGATTCTGTGTCTCAGGTAACATCTTCAAAACCAAAGATCGCATTTCATTACATACATAACCCAATCGATCAAAGCAGGTATGAGTAGAATAGGAGTTCAACACAAAGCTGGGAAATGAGATTGTTATGTCTCTGAAAAATGTAATTCCTTGTTGCAAGAGCACACTGAATTGTTGTTGACCATTAAATGCAAAGAGGGGCTAAAGTAAGTGTTACACTCATAACAAATTCTCAAAATGGTTAAGACTAATGGCATACACATATGGCAATCCAAACAACCAAACCTATTGTGGATGAACTTAGCCCAAAAATCATACTGAATGGGAAATCTTAACCATCTGATTTTCCATTACTCTTGCACTGGTGAATAATTTATTGAGCAGTCCCCACCAATTGGACAGTCAGGAAGATTTAATCACACTGCAATTTTCAGCTCACCGCTAGGAGCTAATCCAATATCTTGTTAAAGTCTAGCAAGATGTTATATGGGGCACCATTACAGTTGGCATGATCAAGTATTGTCTCTTATTTTCATTTACTGCAATTGATAGAAGATTGAAAATGTAAAAAATTAGCATTGTTAGGTAAATCCAGTAACTTCTCTTCTGAATTACCAGTAGACGAGCTCTGTTACGGCTGCTTACAAGAGCAGGTTCTTCAATCATACTCTTCCCACAAGTGTTGATGTGGCATTACCATTTGAGAGTTTGATTTACTTTATGAGTTTTGATTTCGGTAGGCCCGAGCCTGGCCCATTAACAACCCTATTCACTGCAACCTAAAAAGAATATAGCTTTACGAGTATAAATGGCCCATCTCATGCTCAGACTGCATGGTTGGAGGGTTAACTGTTTGGGATTTCAGTTTGTACAAGTGGGATTTGATTCAATGATCCAAAGCCCAAACCACCTAAACCATAGACATGATGAACTTCACCCTGGATGGCCAATGCATTAAAATTTATAATATTGGAAAATTGTAGTAATAGGTTTTTTTTATCTTTTTTCTGGTTGAATCAGATACATTACTGTATATTTTTTTCTTAACCATTATTTTTTTTTCTAAACCACAACTCTTCTTCTCTATTAATCTATTTCGGTTTTCATGACTTTTCCATTAAAACCCATCAATGTAATTTTTCTGTCCCAAAATATATATTGTCGTGTCCTCGTCCTAATCAAAGTCACATGCATCCTATATAGAGAGGGGTGAATCAATATGGCTGGGAGTAACTGGTCGAACGAAGAATTAGAATTCTTCGTGGTTATATTGGCTACAGGATCTGCTGCAATCGCTGCTAGGGAGTATTGTCGCACGTACCTCTTTCGAAACCCTCCAAAGTTTGCTGATTATGACCATGCCCGTATTATCAATGGGATTATTAGGGTAAGGGAGACTGATTTTATTTCGCAACTACGGATGAAAAAGATCACGTTCTTCAATCTTTGCTCAATCGAGATAAGGAACTGTTAGCGGATGCAAAGCACGTAAGTATGGAAGAACAACTTGTCATGTTTCTTCATACATTAAGCCACAATCTCCGGAACCAAGTGATTGGACATCATTTTATAAGGTCAGACGAAACCGTAAGTCAATATTTTAATCGAGTCTTGGATGCAGTCGTATCTTTATATGCAGACTTTGTTATACTACCTACACTCGATACTGCATCTGAGATTTTATCAAACCCACATTGAGCGAAATAATTTCAGGTATGATAATACATATACTCATCACAATTGATTACGATCTGTCAGGATTAAATTACATATGTCAATATCACATAATGATTGACAAGTTTAACTTAGAATTGTATCGGAGTAATTGATGGGACACACATCCCAGCTTTCGTAGCATCTGCGGATAGTGTTATTTATCGAAATAGGAAAGGATATATATCACAAAATGTCCTGGCTGCTTACAAGTTTGACATGAAGTTCGTGTACGTGTTAGCGGGATGGAAAGGTTCCGCATCAGATACACGCGTTTTACAAAGTGTCTTGACTCACTCAAGCGATCCTTTCGTAATACCTAGTGGTAAAACCCATGGACATCAAGTATTCTGCTGGCTTTATAACATCAACTGAATAAGAATTGGTATTGATCAGAAATTATTTTTAAAATATAGGTAAATACTACGTAGTTGATGCAGGATATGCGCACTCACCCAGTTTTATGGCCCCATGTCATGGTGTATGTTACCATCTCAATGAGTATCGTACCAGTCAGAAACCATCCAATGCTTAGGAGTTATACAATTATCGTCATGCACAACTGAGGAATGTAATAGAAAGATGTTTTGGAGTTTTGAAAGCCAGGTTTCCAATTCTGAAGACTGCTTCACAATATCCGATACAAACTCAAGTAAAGATAATGCTAGCTTGTTGTGTGTTACACAACTTCATAAGAATATCTGGAGACGATGACATGTTTGAGATTGAGGAGTCGTCAAGTTGTGGTGCCGATGGTGTGATCCCATCACCTACAGAAATATCCATCCTCGATGAAGGTCGTATGCTGTTGAATGTCACTCCACATAAAAGAGATGAGTGGGCCAGAAAACGTGATGAAATAGCTTCCAGAATGTGGAACCAAGCTCATCTAGTGCGTCAAACAAATTAAATGCATTGTAATAAGACGTACATCAAAGATGATTTTTGGAGCATCATTCAAGACTGTTGATGAGGATCAAATATTGCATATCAGACCCCGACTATTACCAGATTTTACCAACATGATAATGCTTAATGCCATAGTTTAATTGTGTTTTGTTGCAGGATGAAATAAAGAGCGTTGATTGAAAAAGTGTATTAAAAGCATGGATTTGATGCTCCGAAGTCATCAGAGCAAGGAATGCACTCCAGAGTACCAAGATTGATGGATTTACACGCCAAGAATATGAGAAAATCGAGCTGCTCACGTTAAAGAGGCCTGAAATTGGTCCAAAACGCAAGATCACAGGGTTCCCGCCATCCGATTGACCTGAAGCTTCATACATGGGATGAGGGCCATAAATTAACCGTACACGTAAAATTTCAACCATTGGATCACTATGAAAGTGCCCCAACTGGCAGATCAGCCCATAAACCGTTGATTCTGGACCCACCTGATATCCGGAACTGCTTTAAATTTGGTCTCAACGCTTTAAGTAGGGAGACTAATTGAATGACTGGAGTGGATTTTGTAAAAAACATCATAGTGGACCCCACATGAATAGAGTGTGCATAGTGCACAAGTGCATTGGCGTGCATGGCAAACGGCAGAGACGGTTGACCGTCTCTGACCGAAAAAGAAAGAAAGAAAAGGAAACTTTTGTTTCCTGCAGCGTGTAACGCACGGCCGCTGGCCATTTTGCGGTCGACTGTGGGCCCCACTCATGCTCCGTACGGACGATCTAAACCGTCCATCTTGTAGAGGGGTTCAAATACTATAAAACCATATTGACTCTTTTCACCCATGCGTACACACGTGTACGATACAGGGGCCACAAAAGGGCTACCCTGGGACGTTCAAAATTAATTTTATTACGATTTATTCTCTGGACCATGTCAATGGACGTTCAAAACTACCTATTCTTGACTGAAATTTCATTTTGAATGCAATGGACGGGGTGAATTTTTCAGAAAATGCTTCCGTGGGGCCCACCGATCACGACAGTGAAAGAGTGCGAAAGGTTTCGCACATCCACGAAAACTGACTTTTCCATGCGGTTGTGGCCCACCATCTTTAATCATATGGCATATCTGAACCATCTAGCATGTAGAGGACCCAAGAAAGTCCTAAGGGACGGTGTTTCTTTGGAATTTAAGCGAGGAAAGTGGCGTGTTTCAAGGCATCAAACTTGGCTGCGAAAAAGCTTTCGTTGGGCATGCATAGCTTTCCAAATCTGATTCAAATCTGATTTTCACCACTCCAGCAGCTATATAAGGAGGTTTTGGACGTGGGAGCAGGCATTCAGACCTTGGAAAGATTCAGAGCCAGAGAGGAAGATCCAGAGCCAAGGTGAAGAAAGAGAAGAGAGAGAGAAGAAGGAAGAAGAGAGATAAGGGAGATGTTTATATTGTTTAAATTTTATATTTCTTTTTTTCTAATTAATTTTATGGATTCAAAAGTCCTAGTCTTCTCCTCGATTGAATTTTTCTCATTGTTCTCAGTTATTTTCTATAGATTTATGCTAGTTTACTTAATAGTTTGTTAAACCATTCATTGGATTAGTTAAGAAGAGTTAAATTTTGAATTGTGACAACCAGTCCTTGTGGGAACGATCTCGTAATACATACCATATCTACATCTGATTCGTATACTTGCGAGTTTAAAATTATTTAAATCAGATTGGTTTAAATTAAACATCAAGTTTTTGGCGTCGTTGCCGGGGGACTGTTTCGGTCCAATAGGATTTAGGATTCTCTCTTATCATAATTCATAGTTTTAGGATTTTACTAACTTTAGGTTAAAGTTTTATTTTATTTTATTTTAGAAACTAACATATTTCCTGTTTTGTAGGGTCCTGACTTGAACTTCTAATTTGGATTCTAACATAGACCTCCAAATTGGTAACTTCTTTCTAATTATCTCTCTTCCTATTTCTAAATTGGTGTAGGATTTTTCCTTTAGAATTAGATTCAGAGTTAGAGTTTCATCATGTATATGTACGGTGGGAATGTCAGTATGCTGAGAAGAATAACATGTATTGGGATGATGATTATGATAGAAATCCACCAATGTCTCAAAACTTTTCTGAAACTATCATCAAGAACCAATTGAAATCTAATGATCCACCGGTTAAGAAGTCCTTACTCGATCATATGCGGGAGAATAATTACACCCCACGGATTAATAAGATAGTACGTGAGCGTTGGAATTATCATAACTATATGCCTGAGAACTATTATCAACCATCAGATTCTCCCACCTATGATCCATATGACTATAATCAGTGGAAACATCAAACTTGGGAAAATGAACCAACAACACGTTATAATGGTTATTCTCTTGGGTTCCCTACTTCTGAATATCTACCAAAAACGATCTAAGAAGAGTCATCTCCGAGTTATACAGCCTATGACTTGATGAAATTATTAAATGCACTTGAATCACGCATTGATAGGCTAATGGAGACTAATTCATCCCGACCACAACCCGTTAATTATTCCTTTGGATTTCCTACTTATGATGCGCTAATGGAAGCTAGTTCATCTCAATCACAACCTAATCCAGAAATACAATGCGAGGAAGATGATCCTCACTCGCTTTTGAAAAACTTTGGAATTCGGGATGAAGAGTTGAATTGCGTTAATGAGCATATGGTTCAATTTCCAGATGAATCGATCTCGATGACGGTTCAAATGAATGGTGAAGAGACATGGGTGTCTTTCAAATACAATGATGATAACACACTTCACTCACATGAGACACTCAAGTCTAATGATGATGAAGAGGTCAGCTTATTTGAACCTCCACCCAATTTAGGAATAGAATGTGAGGAAAGCAACTCCATCTCAAGTGTGCATGACAGGGAATTAAACGATGATATGTATTGGGATGATGAACATGAATGTTCAGCCTAAATTCTTCCAGAATCAATCTCAAGTATGGTCCAGGTTAGTGATCAAGAAGTACACGAAGTGGTCGGTCAAAATGAGCCACTCCTCTCATCTAACATGTCTGATTTAAAAGTGGAGGATGAGCCCATTACAATCGACCCTTCTAACTCTCGTGAAACATGTTTGGGCCATTCTCCTGAATTGAATGATGATATGATTCAGAAAATGAACGAACCGCTTGATATGACTCTGGAAGTTGAAACCACCCAGTTGAGGCCATCATCTGAGTCATACACTTTTGACGATTTAATACCTCTTCTGAGTAGTATCAATGAGCAGAGTCCTCATATCAATACTTCATTTCTTGATCATCAAAATCTTTGCGCAGGGTTAGAGTAAGAGAGTGTACTTCCATCCACTTTCAAAGATGATGGATTCCTTGGGCAGATCATCACAATCTCCAATGTGAAAAATAAATCATGCTCAGCTAAACGTTCCAACACTTTAGATGATTGCTTAGCGTATTTTGCAGATTCAAACGATCCCCTGTTATAAGAAATAGTGAATGCCTTGCAAAATAATACCTCAGCAGTTGTCATGAATCGCGAGAACCCGTATTCTGAAGTACATCCTTCCTCGGATCCTGAATGTTTACCATTAGAGGAAGAATTAAAAATTGAAATACAGAGTGAAACATCGGCATTTGTTGAGACTACATCACCTACTATAAATTTTTCTAAATTTCATCTACTTGTAGTCTCTGATTCATCATGGTGTACTAACTTCGAAATTTTTTCTGTCATAGGTGAATCATATATACTTTGGACACTTCAGACGATAAAAAGAACACTTTATGCCGAGGTCCCTCAATTTCTCTGGTTATTAACAGTCCAGGACATCTAAGTCTACTGCAAAACGGGCTTTTGGATGATCTTGTTGAAAAACCTTCTGAGAAATCTACCGAGATACTGGCCGATGGTTCATGATTGCTTTCATTGCTTGTCTGGCTGAAGACATTAAACTTAACGCTCCTGGGAGGCAACCCTTCTTTTTATTTTTTTTTATTATTTTTTTTCTAGTTAGTTAGTTCAATGTTTGTGGGTATCATTGCTGCAAACCCTCACGAGACTACAACTCGTCCACTAAGGGCAACCTAGGGGTTTAAAGGCTTATTGCATATGCTAAATGCAATCGAGAGCACCTGCGAAAGTGGTATAGGTAGGATTTTTTTTTTATGATTTTTTATTATTATTATTTTTTTGTTGTTTTCTCTCTGTGCTGACTTGCTTTTACGTTGATATTTTTGGAAAAGCCTCTTGATTCTCCGTTCCAGGTACTATCTTTCCATCACTCCTCTTTTACTTTCATTGTCCCATGTACATTGCATGCTTATTTCTTTTACATTGAGGACAATGTAGATTTTAGGTTGGGGGTGGGAGATTAGGTTACCTAATCAGTATTTTCTTGGTCTTGAGCAAAATTATGAAAATTTTTTGAAAATTTTTAATTTTTAAATTTTTCTAGAATTTCTTGTGACTTTGAAGTGATTTTGAAGGATAGTCGTGATTTTAAAATTACAAGATACAGAATTTTGGTACTTGGATTTAGCCATCTGTTACATTTTTCCAGTTAAATTTGAATTGTTAATCCGTGATTAGAAGCTTTAAACATTGATTGAGTCATGCTTTCGTATATCACATCTCGCTTACACATTAAGGTTTTGGTTTGATAATTGAATGAATAACTTGGTAATCACAAAGCATGAAAGGAACCAGCCAAAATAAAATTTCATGTGCAGTAAAGAAGAATAAAAAGGGTAAGTCACATAATCTTCACCATAGGTTTTCTCCCTATAGGTGAAGATTCGATTCCCTATGGTTGACATGTAAAAAGAGTTGGGCGACAAGTTTTCACCATGGGTTTGCTCCCTATGGGTGAGTATTTGATTCCACTCCTTAGCGTACTATTCATAAAAATATTAAAGGCTGATAGAATGAAAAGTTAATCCGTAAGACAAGTGTTGGTTTCAGTTTTGGTTGTCATGAATGTCGTAGTTAATTGCCAATCATATCATGAAAATGACAATTGGATCTCTTAACAATGGTAAGCCGAGATTACACTATACACTCATGGAACTTAATGTTTAGAATTGTTCTAATCAATGGATTAATATTTTGAACTTGACCATGAACTTGATTCCAAGAGAAAATTCTACTTACCATTCTTAAATCTTAGAATTTTCGCATCTCAACTATCTGGTCACAAGTCGCTCGAGTTTACAAGAATTGTCTCATATTTTTTGAAATTATTTTTCGCATGTTTTGCTCGGGACTAGCAAAATGCTGGTTGGGAGTTGTGATGAGGATCAAATATTGCATATCAGACCCTGACTATTACCAGATTTTATCAACATGATAATGCTTAATGCCATAGTTTAATTGTGTTTTGTTTCAGGATGAAATAAAGAGCGTTGATTGAAAAAGTGTATTAAAAGCATGGATTTGATGCTCCGAAGTCATCAGAGCAAGGGACGCACTCCAGAGTACCAAGATTGATGGATTTACACGCCAGGAATATGAGAAAATCGATCTGCTCACGTTAAAGAGGCCTGAAATTGGTCTAAAACGTAAGATCACAGGGTTCCCGCCATCCGATTGACCTGAAGCTTCATACATGGGATGGGGGCCATAAATTAAATGCACACGTAAAATTTCAACCATTGGATCACTATGAAAGTGCCCCAACTGACAGATCAGCCCATAAACCGTTGATTCTGGACCCACCTGATATCCGGAACTGCTTTCAATTTTGTCTTAACGCTTTAAGTAGGGAGACTAATTGAATGACTGGAGTGGATTTTGTAAAAAACATCATAGTGGACCTCACATGAATAGAGTGTGCATAGTGCACAAGTGCACTGGCATGCATGGCAAACGGCAGAGACAATTGACCGTCTCTGACCGAAAAAGAAAGAAAGAAAAGGAAACTTTTGTTTCCTGCAGCGTGTAACGCACGGCCGCTGGCCGTTTCGCGGTCGACTGTGGGCCCCACTCATGCTCCGTACGGACGATCTAAACCGTCCATCTTGTAGAGAGGTTCAAATACTATAAAACCATGTTGACTCTTTTCACCCATGCATACACACGTGTACGATACAGGGGCCACAAAAGGGCTGCCCTGGGACGTTCAAAATTAATTTTATTACGATTTATTCTCTGGACCGCCTCAATGGATATTCAAAACCACCTATTCTTGACTGAAATTTCGTTTTGAATGCAATGGATGGGGTGAATTTTTCAGAAAATGCTTCTATGGGGCCCACCGATCACGACAGCGAAAGAGTGCCAAAGGTTTCGCACATCCGCGAAACTAACTTTTCCAAGCGGTTGTGGCCCATCATCTTTGATCATATGGCAGATCTGAACCGTCTATGATGTAGAGGACCCAAGAAAGTCCTAAAGGACGGTGTTTCTTTGGAATTTGAGCGAGAAAAGTGGTGTGTTTCGAGGCACCGAACTTGGCTGCGAAAAAGCTTTCGTTGGGCATGCGTAGCTTTCCAAATCCGATTTTCACCACTCCAGCAGCTATATAAGGAGGTTTTGGACGTGGGGAGCAGACATTCAGACCTTGGGAAGGTTCAGAGCCAGAGAGGAAGATCCAGAAGAGAGAGAGAAGAAGGAAGAAGAGAGATAAGGGAGATGTTTATATTGTTTAAATTTTATATTTCCTTTTTCCTAATTAATTTTATGGATTCAAAAGTCCTAGTCTTCTCCTTGATTGAATTTTTCTCATTGTTCTCAGTTATTTTCTATAAATTTATGCTAGTTTACTTAATAGTTTGTTAAACCATTCATTGGATTAGTTAAGAAGAGTCTTAAATTTTAAATTGTGACAACCAGTTCTCGTGGAAGCGATCTCGTAATACGTACCATATCTACATTTGATTCGTATACTTGCGAGTTTAAAATCATTTAAATCAAATTAGTTTAAATTAAAACATCAACTGTCAAATTAGATCACTAATTTATGTGTGACATATTTTATTTTATTTAATATACAAGCTTTTTTAGACTTCATATTATTTGCTCATGTGGTAGAATAATTTTTTTAACTTGTTGTCGCATCATTTATCTTCTCACAAATTGAGGTAAACCAAAGTGGCTCCATGTCATCGAATAGAGACTTTGTACTATCTACTCCGATGAAATATCACGTGGGATCACCTACTAGTACCCCACAGAGATCGCATAGGAAACATACATTGAATAGTGGAACTGAGGACTAGTCCTATGGAGGTGTCCTTCGTTGGACGGACGACATGGACGACATCCTAATTGACGGATTAATGGAGTTAGTCATTGCTGGAAGACGAAATGTTGCTGGATTTAAAATAGAATCATATACAGGAATCGTTGAAAATATGATGTTGAAGTTACGCCTCAAGATCATTAATGCGAATGTAAAAATTACATCCGCACAGTGAAAAAAAACTTCTTCACTGTCAAAGATCTACGGAGTGTGTCTGGTTTTGGATGGGACCCAGACCTAGAAATTGTCGTCGCATCAGATGAAGTGTGGATGGAATACGTTAAGGTATAATTTCTTTAACAGTTACATCATATCTCATCATACATAGTGCAATGTTAATGACTGGATCTTTTTTTTGTGTTATGTCTAGTCTCATCCAGATGCTGCCCAGTTTCGCGGTAAACCCATGCCCATATATGATGATCTCGAGTTCATTTTTGGAAACGACAGGGCTACTGGTAAAGCATCTGCCACTAGCAACTTCTCTCCATGTGCAACCACTCCTCGATGGAGAGATACAAATGTGTCATCTAACCACACTGTTGATCTGAATGATGATATTAACATAATATCTTCTGAAGAACGTGGCGATGATGCACCGCATATCCATTGGTCTGACGACAGCCTTGGAGGCGACAACTCCTCGTCCGAGTCCGACACAGCATGGGAATGCCTCCCACAACACGAATTCCACAGTTAATTCTAAAAAGAGACCGAGGGTGGAGCAACCTGAACATCAAATTGGCACCAGGATGGTCGATATTGGGGGTGCCATGAAGTCAATTGTCATTTCCATCGACAGGGGTCCGAACTTTCATCGGATGACACAAATTATACCAACTTTGAAAGAGTTGGAGGGACTGACAGCTGATGAGGTCTTATGGGCGGCGAAGTTGCTATTAAAAGAAGAAGCGTATGGGGCCTCCTTCCTTAAATTTGCCAAAGAGAAGAGAATTTCATTCATAAGAATGTTATTGAATGGGGGTGGACCGCACGTTTGAAAGAACATTTTGTCTAGTTTGACTGGCTGGAAGCAATCATTCGTAGGCTTTGCCTTTAAGACAAGTCGTTAACTATATTATTTTTTAGACTTGTAAAACTTAATTTTGGATATTTCTATTTGTTTCTTGTTGCACTTTTGGATAACACATCACTTATTACTAATACTTGAACACAATACATACATTGCTTCTGATTATTGTTATTAAATTAAACTACATGCAGGCTTTTGTTTCGCGCGAGTTATGTCGACACTTGCGTCACTGACATATTACCCAGTAGGTAATTGGTTATAATTATCGATAATATAAAGATCATTAATGACTTGTGCCAATTACGTCCATGTCAATGCAGATGGGCGAAGAGAAGTATTACATTGTGTTGGTGGGACGTAGGCCTGAAATATACGTGTCTTGGGACGACGCAAGGTTGAAGGTGGAAGGATTTTCTCGAGCGAGACACCATGCTTACAAGAACTGGAAGGAGACAGTTGCATACTGCGACGGTCACTTTAGTAAGGCATGTGCATCGTTGAGACCTTGCACGGATTCTCATGCAGTTCAGTATGCTGCATTTTCTGATGACCTGGACATCCGCCATTGTACGTCATCGTCCATCCGACAGACGATACAGAAGGCACCGATGACCCCGACCATGGTTTCCAGGGCCGTGCCGACTGATGATCTTCGCCCAACAAACAACGAGATATTATGTGCCCTTTTAGTTGGCGTCGGTGTCTTTTTTCTTGCCTTCCTTGTTATTTTTAAATTATAAGATGATTGTATATCTTTATCCGCCACTTTTTTCTTTTCTATTCCATCTTTTCCCGCACAACTTCTGATAAACATTGTCTTTTGCTTCTCATGTTTTCATAGTTTTGGACATTTTCGACTGGCGTACATCTGTTGTGATATACCTATATCACACCACCATATCTGATGCGGTCCATGCGGATACACGGCTATGTTCTATGGTGACAGTGATATTGATCATTTAAAACCTTGATGTGTGTGTTGTATATGCATGTCGTCCATCAGTTTTCGAGATCATTTTATGACATGGTCCCAACAAATGAAGCAGATCCAAATATCAAGTGGACCACACAATGAGGATTGAATACCCACCATTAATCATGACCTATGCTCCCAGATCAGGCTTGGTCTTGGACAAGTGGACAAATAAGTCATAAATCTAAACCGTCCATAAGATCTAGGGCATACCTCTTGGGCCACTACGTAATTATCAGACGAATCTAAAGTTTACATCCATCCATCCATTAAATTAGTTTACTTTCATGACTGTTCATTTTCCAAAGCATCCACGGTATAATTACCATCCACATTCCGCACAGCAGTCGATTTGCCAACATGAAACACATGTACATGATCCGAGCTTTCCAAATGGTTGGACATAATGCTTAGATCTTTTGTTTCAAAAATCAGGCCATTTCACACCTTAGGTGGGCCACACTATTCAAAATAAATGGATGGCTAGAGAAAATTATTAACAATCAGTTTGATATGCATGTTCAAATTGATGGCTAAAATTTTTGAAAATTTCCAAATAGTGTGCCCTACCTAATGGAAAGGTCAGATCTCACATGTGTTTCAAATTGACACGTGACATCCTTGCGTAACAATTCAAATGGTCTAAATCATGGGCCACAGTGTGGAGGGAGCAGATCCCTAGTCCATCAATCTCTTGTAGTCCAATCGTTGACGATGAAACTATGAGATTAGTAGGATGGTACACCGCAGTGGGCCAGATAGATGAACGATCTGGATTACTGAAAGGACAGTTGCGAGGACGCGAGAACCCTGCCCATCTACGCATAAGCACACATTTCCTGTAATGTGGTCCACTTGAGATTGAGATATGATTGCATTTTTTTTCTCATATCATATAATAATATATATAAATAGATGGACGACATGGATGACACACATACATCATCGTGGGCCCCACAGAGAACCGATCAGCCGCGAAATGGCTGGTGCCAGGGCGGAGTAGGCAATCCATTCCCACTCATTTTCCTTGCCTCAGCGAACATGGGAATTGCCATTTCTCTCCTTTTTAGAAAATTTTCAAATACGTGAAATCCAAATGATGGCTTCCGCCACTTCACTGCATTTCCCTGAGCAAGTAATAAATGCTCAGGGAAAATGCATTTACCATCGCATTGAAAAAACAAACAGGCCTTAAGAAAATAACATGAAATTAAAGCGTCATACGTGTTAACGAGATGAATTTTCTTAAAGACAACCCAGTAAGCCCTATATAAGATGTGGATATGCTCAAAACATAAGATCTTTCCGCACGAGAGCCTATTTTGTTGTTTCCTTGCTCCATTCCTTCTTCCTTCATCCTTCTTTAGTTTTCTTTATAGTTTTTATTTATTTATTTATTTAGTTTTTTAGTTTTTTAAAATTTTGATATTGTTGATACAGTTTTCTGGTAAACCCTCCGCAACACACCTTCTTGAACTTGCACAGGCGAAGGTGAGAGACAAAGGAGGCCCTGGCTCTCACAGGAGATTCTCTAATGCCTAAGTTAGGATTGAGGTCTTTAAAGTGGGGTAGGATCTCCAGAAAATAGACCAATTGAGTATTAGGGTTTTTTGTGAACGTGCCTCAAATGGTGGGAAATGTTTACATATTTATAAGGGAGAGAGGATCCCTTAGTATGAGAATTCTTTCCTAATATCATGGAGATTTGATATGATCCTGGATCTCCCCGAGATTGTAGGTTCCCGAGATTGTTGGAATTTAATCTTATCTCCCGAAGATCTTGGGAGAGATCCTTAAGAGTTATGATTATTTGAATCTGTAGTTCGGCTTTAGGTTGGATCCCAAGGCAGGCACTAAGTTGGAAATGAATGATATTGACCTGATCGACAAATTGGCATTCACCATTTTTAACCGTCAGATGAGCAGAAAGGTTCGTGTTCCCTTCATCTGGATGTTAAGACCTTTTGACCTTGTTAAAGGTATCGTCAATCGATGGCCAATCTATGATAGATCTATGGCCGATCTATGACCAAGTCATAACCGGTCTGTGACCGATCTGTGACCGAGCTATGGTGGATCTGTAATCGACACGTGACTGATTTATAGGCAATCCATAACCGTCCTTTAGCCGACCTATAAATTAGGTTAGTATTTCAGCTGCTTGTGTGAGCTTGTAATCTCTTTGTGTCCTTACAAGCTCTCCTTAGAGATTACTTTGTTTCTGGACATAGAGGCCTTACTAGGCTCAAGTTTCCATGGGCTCGTGCTGGCTCAGTAGAGATGGTCCATTCCATAAGCTGAGCTATGAACTTATAGATTGTTCCCCAACAGGTATGAATGATGGAAGTTTGTGAAAAGGAATAAGATGTGGAATAATATTATCATAAATGAATTTTATAATAGGAGAAATGTTGTAATTACTAAATTTTGTTATAGAAGAATATTGTAATGGATGAATGTGATGAACGTTGAAATGGATTATTGTTATTATAGATTACTATTGTTGTAACGTATTTTTGATTGTTCTTAGAAAAATCAATTGAAAATGGCACATGTTATAGTAAGGAAAAGATATTGCAGGCTAAAGATCTTCAATGATGATTGAAATATTTTTTATAGAATTATGGCTGACGGGATGATAAGACAGGAAGCGGTTGAGAGGAATTCAAAAGTAAGCCAAGCGGTCGATAGTTATCGAAAAGATCAACCAAGCGGCCGATAGTCATTCAAGAGCTCGACAAAGCAGCTGAGTAAAATATAATTAAGTTAGTAAGGAGGCCCAAAGCAGTTACTAAGACAGATAGCAAGGAAGTCTCCAAAAAGTTATGCAGTGTTAAAATGGTTATAACAACCGCCAGAACGTGGGAAGCATCAAAAAAATTAGTAGTGTTGAAACGGTTATAGTAACTATCAGAATGTGGGAAGCATTCAAATGGTCGAGTTAAGCGTATAAATAATAAAGGAATTCAGTAAAGCAAATGATCTCATACCAACGCAATCAAACCAAACTATATTTTAATTTTCTTTCCAACTATTCATCATTTGCATTCCGTAGTATAATCCCTTTACTTTTCTATGAGCGAATTGGATTTCTTAGTGTAATCCTTTACTTTTGTCTGCTATTTATATTTTCTAGTATAATTCGTACCGTTAATCAAACAATCATTAATTAACTTTAATTATAGTTTGGATTTACGCTGATACGGTGGATTCAGTTGAAGCATCAATCAAAATTCTCCACTTTTCACCGTGGATTGCAGATATTCACTATGGGCTATCGATCTGATGAAAATGACCATAACTTCCTCGTTACATGTTAGATTTGAGTGATCTTATACTCGTTGGAAATGTAATCTGATAAAATTTCAAATGAACTTATAATCATCTCATTTGGACACAATTTGATTGCCCAAAAGTGAGACCAAAGTTCATTAAGATCATTGTGGATATTTAATATTCACTATGGGCCATTGATCTGAAAAAAATAGTCATAACTCTTTCGTTACATGTTTGATTTAAGTGATGTTATACTTATTATAAATGTAATTTGATTAACTTTCAAATATCTTTAGAATCATATTATTTGTATACCATTTGACTACTCAAAAGTAGGCCTCATTGAATATCAACGATTTATAGTAAATGATAAAATTTTAATCCACTTTTGGGCAATTAACTAGTGTCAAAATGATATTATTCTAAATCCATTTCAAATTTCATCAAATTACCTTTCCAACGAGTATAAGATTATCCAAATTGAATATGTAAAGAGAAAGTTATGGATGTTTTCGTCAAATTGATGGCTCATGGTAAATATCAACGATTCACAGTGATTTTGATGAACTTTGTGCCTACTTTTGGGCAATCAAATGGTATGTAATGAAATTATTCCAAGTTCATTTGAAATTTTATCAAATTATGCTTACAATGAGCACATGATCACCCGAATCGAACATGTAATAAGGGAGTTATGGTCATTTTCGTCAAATTGATGGCTCATAATAAATATCAATGATACACAATGATCTTAATAAACTTTGAGCCTACTTTTGGGCAATCAAATGGTATCCAAATAGGATGATTCTAAAGCCATTTGAATCGGACATATAATGAATAAGTTGTGACCGTTTTCGTCAAATTGATGGCCCATAGTGAATATCTGTGATCCACATTGGAAATATCAACGGTCCACATTGAATATCAGCGGTCCACTATTAATAATAGTTGTCCACAATGAATATCGACGATTTACTGTGAATATCGATGATCCATAGTAAATATCGATGATCAATTATACAACATTTATTCATTACAACATACTTTTATTTGGGTATTATTGCGTTATAAAAATTCATCAATTACCAAATTCATCGATTACAACATTCTTTCGTTATAAAAATTCATCAATTACATTATTCTTTCACACCCTATTCCCTTTCATAAATTTCTACCATTCATACAAAAAAAAAAAAAAAAAATCCTAAAAAATAGCTATAAAAAAAAAATAAAGAAGAAGAATGAAGGGAACAAAAAAATATTATCTCCTTTCTTAAAAAAAAGAAAAATATGGAAGAAAGAAATATCCAAATGGCCCTCGTGGGGAAGGGTCCACGTTTTAAACTCATACACATCTTATGTAGGGCCCATAAGTTTATCTTAAAGTGAATACAACCCATATACATATAAATTATTTTAATTTTATATCATCAGTTCAAGTTTAAAGATCATCATAAATGGATTAAACAGGACAAACCTAAACCTGCACAATATTAGTGTAGTTATAGGTTACAAAAAAAACTTTAACCATGAAGTAGAAAAAATACTATTATAAGTTTATAGTTGTCTTGTTAAAATATATAGGCCAAATTGGCTAAAGAGTGGGCCAAATTTCAATTTTCAGCGGGGCTCGCATCCTTTTAAAGGATCTTTCTCTTTACATGGAGATAACCAGCTTCGCAAGGTATAATGGTTGCCGAGGAGTTTTTTAGTCATCCGAAGAATGAAAATCCGGACTAGAGTTAAAAATCGTGAAGTTTGGTCCTTATCAACTCCAGCCTCCACCACTTCACAATACAGGGCCATCGGAACCAAAAACCCGTCCGAGGATGGGAACACCCGTTGGGAGTTTATACCATACGCTGCTGTACCATGGTATATCATGCACATGCATACTCTCGGTCTACCCAAGTATGCATGAAACTCCACGAGCACAGTCCAAATCTTGGTCCCACTGAGGTTGGGCCAAAAAAATAAAGATCACATCGTTTTACGATACTAACCAAGCTTTATTGAATTCCAACGGTTATTAACTTCTCATCTCCATCGTCTGCCATCCATCCACGTAAATTATGGTTAGGATCGTCAACAATCCCAATCCACAACTACATACACAGTATGGACGAAACAGATAAATAAACGGCTGACACATGCACAGTATATGCGTGCATGAGTATGATATTCCATGCTCCGGCAGAAGATGTTACACAACCCTCTTCATCACCCCCTCTCTGAACCTTGGTGCCAGAGCCAGAGTACAGATTACTATATTTTTTTGGATTCATGACTTACACCCACCTGATTTATTGATACTCCCACTCTTGCTACTTTTGGTAGTAAAATAGTACAAAGTTGTACTTACCAAAAGTAGAAAGAAATGGGCGTGTTTATCATAAAGGTGGGTGTAGGTATCATCCTCTCTCTACAGTGTGTTTGGAGATGCAAGCGTCTGCATTCATTTTCATGAGAGAGCTCCAATTCCCAAGATAGAATATTTTTTCCCTTACCATTGAAGCTTTTTGTTTATTTCTTTCCATATGATGCAATGCACCCAATACTGGGGATTGAAGTAGTACAAATGAGTGCTCTAGCAATTCCCACGATCGAAATGTGGGGGTGTGCAAATCAATCAGGTGGGTGTAGAAATCAATGCCCTTCATTTCACCTTCTTATATTGACATTGTTTTTTTTTTTTTTCTTGTTAAACTCCCATGTATATGTTTTTCTTCTTCTTCATATCTGAAAATCTCAAACATTCATGATTTTATTCTCTGTATTTAAGCTTTTTCCTGCAAAACCCATCACTGTTTTCTATGGAAGTTAGCTTCAGATCCATGCTTTAGTGGTTTTATTCTCTGTAGATTAGCATTTCCTGCAAAACCCATCTGGGATTAGTGGTTTTGTAGGCAATGAACTGAGTAATCTTTTCTTCTTCTTCTTCTTCTTCTTCTTCTTGTTATTCTTCTTTTTTGGGTATTGATATTTATGGGTTTTTCTTAGTTTTTGTATTGGGTCAGGTAGTACAGATGTGGGTTTTGTAATTCAATGAATTTGTGATTTTTGGCTTCTCTAGGCAGGAATTTTTAATCTTTTTGGGAGATTATAGGTCTGCGGTCCAGAGATTTTGGCACTTTTCTGGGTTTGTGATTTAAGGTTTTTTGCTTTTTCTCCAAATCTGAAGAATTTGGAAAATTTTCAATCTTTTTCGTTAGCAATTGTCATATCTTCTGAGAACTATCTCATCAGAGATTGTTATTACACTGAAGAATTCATTTGTGTTTGTTAGCTATAAGCTGAGAATACTTCTTTTGGATCCTTTTTTGTTATTAATTGCATCAAACTTTGTCAATACCAATCAATGTAGAGAAATGTTACCTGGGCCGTCCTTCACTTTCTTTGGATCTGATCTATAAATACATTTATCATATGTTACCTGTTAGATGGAATAATACCACTAGATGGTTTGTTAGAATATTGTGACTTTCTTTTCTTATTTATTTATTTTTAATTGGATTTTGGATTGGAGTTTCCGACAATCCCAGTTCAGTTGATTTTAGGGCTGTTTATCATATCAGATGATGGATAGAGAGGTGTGATCATCCTACAGTGAAATCAGTTTGAGGGCTGTTTAACAGGTCGAGCAAGTGAGATAATGAGGCCTGTGGAAGATAAGGGATGCTACAACTATGGATCAGCACAGGACAATTCAAGCTCTGGCTCTTGTAATTTTGAATTTCACAAAGGAAATGGTCCGATCAAGGGACCTTCTCATCATCGGATGGTCCTGAGTTCACTTAGCAAACCAACTCCATCAAAATGGGATGATGCCCAAAAATGGCTGGCTGGCTCAAGCCACGCGAAGACCAAACCTCGGAATTCAAATGCAGAAGATCGGAGATTAATCGTTCCAACCCCACAAAATGGGAAGGACTCATCTAGCAGTGATGATGAAAGGGTTGAAGATAGAGAACTAGACATTAGCAATCAAGATGAAGGGGTGACAAAGAACATCGACTGTAACGAGTCATTTTGGCGAGTCAATACCCCATTGGAGGATTCGATATTGGCCATGAGATCGGTTTGTTTGAGAGATATGGGTACGGAGATGACCCCCATCGCTAGTCAAGAGCCGTCAAGAACGGGCACTCCACTTAGAGCCACAACACCGGCAATAAGAAGTCCTATTTCTTCTAGATCGTCAACTCCCGGAAGGGGCCGTCAAGGAGCTCAGGCCCATGAAAACTACCGAATGGGTCTCAATTCTTTGGAGAACAGAAGTGGAACAATGCATTTCAGTGGAGTGAGTCTGACCGGGCAATCAAACAAAGAGGATCCAGAAACAGGCACTTGCAAAGTACGTGAGAACAACAATTTGGAGAATGCTAGAAAACCCAGTTCTCTTGAGACCCGAGCAATGGCTTGGGATGAAGCGGAACGTGCAAAGTACATGGCAAGGTGGTTTACTAGTACTGTGCCCTTTCAATCTTTTTTCTCTTTCTATTTGTTTTGTTCCTCAAATTGGCTTTCTGCATCTCTACGAATGTGTTTGGGAGCTCAATTGAAATGGGTTGAAATGACCCCATTCAATTGAAAAATTAAATGATCAGGACCGTCGAACATCCACCAAATAAACAGGGGAATGTTGTGAGACTGCTGATCACAATGGGAGAGTGCTCTTCCTAACCATAAGTTGGATTTTGTTGTGTTCTCTTGTACGCTTGCAATAGGGTTGGTAATCCTAAATACTCCAATTGATCAATATAACAGTCGGATCATCAACTCTCCCAAGGTGAAACGGCCCTCTCATTTGGGAAATGTTAATCCTCTTCTTAATCACAATTTAAACGGTTCGAAAATGGATTTGAAAAATAAGCGTTAATAATAATATTAGTATAAAATCAAACTCATTAGAAGCTTGATTAACAAGCCAATGTGGGGATTACCTGGGATCTCCACCATGAACAGCTATGACCAAGATGGCCTCATGGCCTAAAATTTTTTTTGATCTAACATCAATAAAGAGGAATCACCAATTTGGGGATAGCCCACTAAATGACCCCATTCAATAAAGAGGAATTTTCAATGTGGGGAGTGCCCACTCCAATGAGAATGAGGGGCTACCCCAAATTACCATTGCAATCGTTCCAAGTCCAGCCCGATATTCAAGGAATTGCAATTAGGACTTTGGTCACCACTGCAAATTCAAATAGTGCTACCAGCACATGATTTCCCCTTTGTTGAATTGATTTATTGCATCCATTTCATCAAAGCATCCAAATGGACCCTTAGCATGTCAACAAACGCATATGACATGGGAATTCTGTCTATTAACTCATGTGCATGATAACAAGATTTGATTGCTGACCTTTTAGTATCAATCTATTATTATTTGTTAATGCCTTTTCATTGTGGATCGAGTTTGGTTATCAGAACATAAATATCTTCACCCTACCTCCAATTGTGACTAAAAGGCAACCTATTGCATTTCACTGGGTTTTGTGTGTTTTGTTTCCCTTGATGATAACCTGCAAAATAAATGTGACTCAACAGTGAAGATCGTCACCATCTACGGCTTATCCCAAGTAATTGGGTTTGGCTACATCTGTTCTGCCACATGCCTTATACCAATTAATTGGGGAAGGCTACATGAATCCTGTTCCTCATGGTGACCCCAATTAATTGGTATATGGCTTAAATGATGGTGATGATGATGACATTTTTCTGTTAAAATCTGGACTTAATATATAATCACTATTTTTAACAACATTTATTTGTGGCTTATCAATTAAATGCTCCAAATTTACTAATCCATCCGGTCATGAATCTCCAACAGTTCAAATTTCATGAAAATGGAGACGGCCATATTGTGATTTAATATTCTTGGCTGAAGTAGCATATTTGAAAAGGGACTTGTTTGAGCCCATCCAACTGTAGAGATTACAGCTATTTGTCCTCATAACAGCCTTTACAAAATTAGGCTTCTCTTATTGGCTCAAAGTGTGAGGTCTTTTTCTTGTTTCCTGTAATCTCTGGAATATCTTCTTCCAAAAAACTGGTGATGAAAATTTCAAGGAATTTAGCGGCTTCATAACTCAGCTGATAATCTCACAGATAAATGCTACTATGACTTGCACTTTATACATGTTCTATGAAGCGAATACCCCAACTGTAGATACGACAAACATGTATGGTGATTAGGACTGTCGATCTGGTGGGCCTCCACATGAATGGACTATAGGTAAAAAAAATTTAGTGATCAGACAACTCTGGCCATACAATTGTTTCGTGTTTGTACCCTTGATCATTTTCTAGGTTTACTCCATTTTCAGGCTACTGATTGGATGGCTACCAGTTTATTCATCTTACTTTCTAGGATATGGAAATCCATGTAGTGGTCTACCAAATCAATGGTCCTGATCACCCTAGACAATTCCTCATGTACAACAGGGATGTTATGGTGCGTGCCTAATGGAACTCCTGATGAAGCATTGCCTCATAGCAGCATTCGTTATCTTTCAATCATGATGTAACATGTCAGGGTATTACAATCCTGATCCTCTTGAATTGTACACAAGATCTTCAGAAACACGCTTGTTTTGGATTTCAAGGCGTGCCCTTAGCCAAATGTAGCATATTTTTTCCACTATGCTTTTGTCTTTACTGATCAGAAGTGAAATAGTTTTCGCAATTATGTAGAGTAGCCATGATAGGGCATGTTCCACCATAGTCCTGTTTCACCGAAAACCTTTTAGTAATAAGTGTATTTACACAGGTATAAGCGTGAAGAAGTGAAGATAGAAGCCTGGGAAAATCGTGAGAAAAGAAAAGCCGAAATGGAAATGAGAAGGATGGAGGTACATATAAAACATATTTGTTCTTCTCCTTTTCCCTCTTAAAGTGCCATAATTTCTTTCTATTGCCATTTGTTATAGTATAGATTCATCGGAGTACTAGATCTCTCCTACACAAGTCATCTCGGACATTATGGGATAGTTTTGTTGACCTATCCATGCAGTTTCTTAGTTCCAGTAATTGTATGTTGTCCAACTATGTGAATTTTGTGGATTTATCCATCCCTTGTCAGTCTTCCCAAAACTTCCCTCAAATGATTGACATTGATGCCATGATTATATTGGCCACAACTTCACATAGATGGAGAAGTTGTGGCCAAAAGGCAGAGTCCTGGAGGCCTATGCCCCTAGTTCTATATTCATGCACCAGTGCGAGCAGGTGTCTGTTGTTGCTAGGGACGTTACATGCATCAACTCGCAGGTGGAAAGGTTGAAAAGTCAAAAATTTGCATCACATGTCCCACTGTGGCAGACATTTCAAGATCTGAGCAACTCTAAGGTGGGTCCCATCTTGCATATGACATGGCTCTAGACATGTGTAGGAGAAAAATTTGTGGCTAGATAAGTATGACCAATGGTCTATATTAGACATACCTGTGCAGCTCAACTGTTAAGTGGACCTTATTGATTTATATGCTAGGGGATTCTTCATGGTGAGACCCACCATGTCCCGAAAATTGCTTGTTCACTTTCTCTTAGTAGCCACTATAAAAAGAGGAATGTGTGATGGACAATGTTTTAAGTAGTGTGTAGTATAGCATAGTATTCACCCATCCATAGCGTGTAGCATGTGTGTTCACTCCCCAAGTGCAGGGTTGTGATGTAGTAATAAACTTGGTAAGACCGAGGTCGAATCCCAAGGGATTGAAACTTGTACGTAATCTGAAACTAAGTAGAACTAAAACTAAACTAAGATGAAATCTAACTGAATGAAATTTAGAGAATAATGGTGGAATAATTATCTAAAACTTTAAAGAATTCAGAGGTAGGAAACTAGGGATTCAGAGGATCCACTTGTAGAGATCAGGGAGATCTTATGTCCGCATCAAATACTAAACTGAACTTAGAGTCCTTCTTCATCCAGTTGAAGGTGTAACCCTGGAAATTAAACTGAACTTCCTTTGATATAGTTTTCAAGAGATGAAAGGTATATGAATTAGAATGGATTCCATCACCCAACCATGCCTAGGAGACAAAGTAAACAACAAAATTAAACTAATTACCAACCAATCAACAATGCATGAAGGTTAGGAAGGGTACCGTCATCCGACCATGCCCAGGAGACGATGGTGAACAATAGGGCTTCCTGACGTCATACACATAAAAGAAATAGGAACATGCTCAAAGCTATCTCAGACCCATTGTAATTTCAATCGCAACAGACCATTAAAAACTAAAAACATTCCCTTAATTAACTAAAATTAACATCAGTTCAGTATAAACAAAAGGCATAAAATAGAGTTCTCCCATCATACTACAAGCTTCACCTCTTAGCCCTAGCTAAGAGGTTTAGCCTAAAATTGGCATAGTTAGGCTAAATAATAGAAACAAATAAATAAATAAATAAATAAATATATATATATATATATATATATATATATATAGATATATATATATATATTACTTTTCTGTATCTCTCTCTCAGCTCTACGTCCCCCAAGCTCTGGTCCACGTCCAGTCGTCCTAAGATCTCCTCCCCCTTCCATCTCCACTCTGACGTCCCTTTTATAAGTTAATGAAGGTCGGCGGAATAGGTCGATGGAACTTTCGCAGCTACGTGCGAAACAAGAAGGCAAAAGCCCTTGCGTTGACCTTCGGTGGGACCCATCTTCTAGGACATTTGTGAAATCCACGTCGTCTATCATCTTCTCCTCGAAATTTCGACCGAGAATGGGCGGTTTTAGAATGTCATTGATGCGGCTAAAGGTAGTAATCACGCTGCAATCGGTGCAGGGCTGTCCGTTTGTGACCGTTGAAACCAGCACATGTGCGTGCATGAATACACAAGATCAACATGAGTTTGACCATATTGTGTCCCTCTGCATGATGGACGGCTCGGATCGAACATTTGATCATTGTTGGTGGGCCACGAGATTCGCTCGTAGGCTCTGTTTGCGAAACAGAGCCTGCGTATTCACGCTGTGGTGGTCGGTGGGGCCCTTGAACGATGTCAACCCAAAAATCCACTTTGTTCATTCGACTCGTGGCGAAAAACCAATTAGAAATGTGTACTTTTTCTCGAGTTTAGTGCGGCCCACCATATCGAATATTTCCACCGTCTATCCTGCGTTTAACGGTGTAAATCGTGTGATTATGTGGATGGGAGAAAAAATTCAGCATGGCTAGGGGCGTGGACACCCTATGGACACGTTGAACGGTTTAGATTGTCCTTAAGTGTGATGATGGTGGCCCACTACTCAAAAACAGGGAGCTAGTGTCCGTCGCTGGACTTTTTTTTTTTTTTTTTTTTTGTTTTGTTTTTGAGAAGAAGAGTCAGTCAGCACGCGCTGACCAACTTTTGGCGTTTCAGTGCGCGTCTGGTGCATGTGTGCACTTTGCACACGCACTGTACATGTGGGTCCCACGGAGATGTTCGTGAGACATCTGCTGCGTCCATCCGTTTCTCCATATCATTTAAGGTGTTGAGACTGAAGATAAGGCATATCTAGGGATCATGTGGGCCCCAGATTGACGATTTATGGGCTGATTTGTCCATTTGCTCACTTCCACAGGGCGTTAACGGCTGAAATTCGACGTGAACGGTTAATTTGTGGTCCCTTGGCCATGTATGAAGTTTTAAGCCAAACAGATGGCGGGAACCTTGTGATCTTGTATTCTGGACGTCTTTCAGGCCACTTGAGCTTCAGTTTCTCGATTTTCTCGGATCTATGGCGTGTAAATTCGTCGATCTTGGTCCCCTAGGGTCCCGTAACTTAGTGAATTTTGAGCGTTAAAACCATGCTTTTAATACCCATTTTCAATTCAAGCTCATAAAGGCACCCTGCATCACAAACACGATTAAATTGGGCCATTAAACAGTACCATGTTCATAAATACAGGCAATAAATGGGGTCTGATATACAATATTTGACCCTCAACACAACCCTCAAGTAGCATTTTGCTAGTCTCGAGCAAAGTATGCGAAAAATAAGTTGAGAATTATAGGACAATTTCTATAAACTCGAGTGATTTTTTGAAAAACGATTCAGATACGAAAAATCTAAGATTCATAAATGATGGGAATTATTTTCTCCTGGACTCAAGCACACAGTAAATTTCATAATCAAGTTCAAAGTATTAATCCATCAATTAGAAAAATTCTAAACATTGAGTTCCATGGGTGTATATTGTAATCTCGACTTATCAACATTAAGATTCATTTTGTTATTTCATGATATCATTGGCAATCAACAAGAGAATTCATGATAACCAAAACCCGAACCAAAACCTGCCTCAGAAATTTCAACTTTTGATTTTTCTCTTAAAAGTAATGCCAAGGAGGGGAATTGAATCCTTACCTATAGGGAGCAAACCTATGGTGCAAACTATATACCCAACCCTTTTCACATATCATACATGGGAAATTAAATCTACACCTATAGGGAGCGAACTTATGGTGAAGATTATTCGCCCAACCCTTTCCAAAGGTATTTTTTAAAAAAAAATTGATCATGACGGGCAAATTTCTAAGCTGGTTCCTTACATGCTTAGTGATTACTAAGTTAACCTTTCAATATCAAACTGAAACCTTAATGTGTAAGTGAGATGTGATGTGTGAAATCATGGCTCAATCAATGTTTGAAACTTCTAATCATGGATTAACAGTTTAAACTTAACTGTGAAATCTAACAGATACTGAATCCAAGAGTCATAAATTACCAACAGCACGTATCTTGAAATTCTAAGTCACAGATGGATGTTAAAATCGCTTCGAATTCACAAGAATTTTCAGAAAATTTTAAAATTTTTCCCGATTTTTGCTCAAGACCAAGAAAACACTGATTAGGTAACCTAATCTCCCACCCCCAACCTAAAATCTACATTGTCCTCAATGTAAAAAATATGAGCATGCAATTCACATGGGACGATGAAAGTAAATGAGAAGTGAAGGGAAGATAATACCTGAACGAAAGAATCAAGAGGCTTTCCATAGATATCTACGTATGAGCGGGTCAGCACAAGAGAGAAACCAACAAAAGTAAAACAAAAATAAAATCCTACCTACACCATTTCGCAAGTGCCCTTGATTACATTTAGTGTATGCAACAAGCCTTTAAACCCCTAGGTTGCCCCTAGTGGACGAGTTGTAGTCTCTTGAGGGTTTGCAGCAATGTTACCCACAAACATTGAACTAACTAGGAAAATGAAATGGAATGAAAAGTTAGGTTGCCTCCCAGGAGCGCTAAGTTTACCGTCTTCAGCTAGACAAATAAAACAAACTACCCTAGTCCTATGAAAGCGATAAACCTACCTATTACCTCCATCAGACTAGGAGATCAATCCTAGTAAACAAGAGCAGTCAGAGGCATGAACATGTCCTCTGAATCAAATTTCTCGACAAATGGTTTTAATCGATGTCCATTTACTTTAAATTCCTTACCATTGTTAGGATCTCTTATCTCAACGGCCCTATGAGGATAAGCAGTAACAACAATGTAAGGGCCGGTCCAACAAGATCGAAGCTTACCCGGAAAGAGATGTAGTCGAGAATCATACAAAAGGACTTTCTGACCTGGCGTGAATGATTTTCGTAGAATATGTTGATTATGAAACTCCTTCATCCTGTCCTTGTAAATTCTCGAGTTCTCGTATGCATCGTTCCGGATTTCTTCAAGTTCATTCAACTGAAGTTTGCGTAGCGAGCCAGCGTTGTCCAGATTGAAATTCAGCTTTTTGATTGCCCAATACGCTTTATGTTCCAACTCCACAGGCAAGTGACAAGCCTTCCTATAGACAAGTCTAAAGGGAGACGTTCCAATAGGAGTTTTAAAAGCAATACGGTATGCCCATAAAGCATCGGTCAATCGGGTTGACCAATCCTTACGATCAAGGTTAACTGTTTTTTCTAGGATATGTTTGATCTCTTTATTGGAAGTCTCGGCTTGTCCACTTGTTTGTGGATGGTATGGGGTGCTCACCCTATGAGAGATACTGTATTTCTTCATTAAGCTCTCGAATGGTCTATTATAAAAGTGTGAGCCCCCATCACTAATGATGGCTCGAGGCATTCCGAACCGAGAAAGGATGTTCTCTTTTAAGAATTTAATGACCGTGCGATGGTCATTGTTTCGGCACGGAATTGCTTCGACCCATTTAGTGATATAATCTACGACAAGCAAAATATACAAATTTTCAAAGGATTGGAGGAATGGTCCCATGAAATCGATGCCCCAACAATTAAATGCTTCAATGATAAGGATGAGATTCAAAGGCATCATATTTCGATGGGACAATGCTCCCAATTTTTGACAACACTCACAAGCCTTGCAAAACTCATGAGTGTCCCTGAACATAGTGGGCCAATAAAAGTCACACTGCAGAATCTTAGCCGTGGTCTTTTTAGCAAAAAAGTGACCACCACAGGCCTGTGAGTGACAGAATGAGATGACACTCTGATGCTCATCATCTGGCACACATCTCCTTAGGATTTGGTCTGGACAATATTTAAATAAATATGGATCGTCCTAGAAAAAGTTACGCACCTTGGTAAAGAATTTCTTCTTATCTTGTGCAGTCCAATGTGTCGGTATGGAACCTATAGTAAGATAATTAGCAATATTAGCAAACCAAGGTGAATGGAAGACTTTAGACAGTTGTTCATCAGGGAACATGTCATTGATATGGGTCCCTTCAAGGGAATCAAAGGTATTAAGGCGAGAAAGGTGATTGGCCACTACGTTCTCTACTCCCTTTTTATCTTTAATTTTCAAATCAAATTCTTTGAGTAAAAGAATCCATCGTATCAGGCGGGGCTTAGAATCATTCTTAGAAAGAAGATACTTAAGTGCCGCATGATCTGTGTAGGTATCTTGGATCCTATCAGTAGGACCTAAATTTATCCAAGGCGAACACTACGGCTAAGAGTTCCTTTTCCGTAGTCGAGTAGTTCACTTGGGCAGGATTTAAAGTCCTACTTGTGTAATGAATGACATAAGGCCTCTTATCTTTTCTCTGGACTAGAACCGCTCCAAGAGCATAATCAGAAGCGTCGCACATAAGCTCAAAAGGTAGGCTCCAATCGGGTGGCTGCATAATAGGTGCAGTGGTTAACATGCCCTTAAGCTTGGTGAAAGCTTCCTGGCATTGCTCAGTCCACTCATATGGTGCATTCTTTTGCAGAAGATTACATAAAGGACGAGAGAAGAGACTAAAGTCCTTTATGAATCGCCTATAAAATCCTGCGTGTCCTAAGAAGGACCGCACGTCTCTGATGTTCTTGGGTGGAGGTAGGTTAGATAAGATCGATTTTTGCCTTATCTACCTCGATTCCCTTGGACGAGATGATATGCCCAAGGACAATTCCCTTTTGAACCATGAAATGACACTTCTTCCAATTAAGTACCAAATTCTTTTCTTCACATATTTTCAGCACACATTTAAGACTCTCTAAGCATTCGCTGAAAGAAGAATCAAAAACAGAGAAATCGTCCACGAAGACCTCTAGATATTTCCGCACCATGTCAAAAAAGATACTCATCATATATCGCTGAAAGGTGGCAGGGGCATTACATAACTCGAATGGCATCCTTCTGTAAGCAAAGGTGCCGTAGGGACATGTAAATGTGGTCTTTTCCTGGTCCTCAGGGGCGATTTCAATCTGATTATAGCCCGAATACCCATCAAGGAAACAGTAATAGGAATAATCGGCCAACCTTTCCAAGATCTGATCTATAAAGGGCAAAGGAGAGTGGTCCTTCCTCGTGACGGTATTCAGCTTCCTGTAGTCAATGCACATTCTCCAACCAGTAGTAACTCTAGTTGGTACGAGTTCATTATTGGCATTGGCTACGATGGTGATCTCGGACTTCTTAGGAACCACCTGAGTTGGACACATCCATTGACTATCAGATATGAGGTATATGATACCCACATCCAATAGTTTAAGAACCTCGGCCTTAACCACTTCCTTCATATTTGGATTTAATCTACGTTGTGATCGCTGAGCGGTCTTTGCATTATCCTCAAGATATATGCGGTGAGTACAAATCGAGGGGTTGATTCCCTTGAGGTCCGCTATCGTCCATCCAAGAGCTCCCTTATGCTCAATGAGAGTAGATATGAGTATACTCTCCTGTTCTTTCTCCAGGTAGGCAGAGATCATCATCGAGTATATCTCATCTTGACCTAAATAGACATATTTTAAATCAGAGGGCAAAGGTTTTAGGTCAAGCTTCGGCGGCTTGAGGTTAGACAGTAGAGGCACTACATTAGTTTGGGGCAATTCTTCAAATTATGGCCTCCACCGGTTAACTTCAAGTACCGGTGCAATATCAAGCAAGGTACACGTCTCCCTAATCATGTCATCATCAAAATCATGGGAGTAGACCAGGCACGTCTATAGAGGATCAGAGGATAAAGTAAGAGGCGTTCTATCTTACACGAAAGAATCAACCATGTTAATGTCGTGGAAATCGTCATCATCCTCTGAGTTGCTGCTGTTATTGAAAAAGATGTTTGATTCCAATGTCAAATTTTCAAAAGACATGGTCATTACACCATTCCTGCAATTGATAATTGCATTTGAAGTGGCAAGGAATGGGCGACCAAGAATGACGGGAATCTGAGTGCTCATGTTATTGATGGGTTCGGTATCCAGGATAATAAAATCTACAGGGTAGTAAAATTTATCGACCTGGACCAACACATCCTCGATTATCCCTCTTGGTACACGAATAGTGCAATCAGCAAGTTGTAGTGTGGTCCGGGTGGGTTATAATTCTCCCAGACCTAACTGTATGTATACAAAGTAGGGAATTAGATTGACGCTCACTCCTAAGTCAAGAAGTGCGTGATCAATTCGATAGTTCCTGATTACACATGATATGGTTGGGCTACCGGGATCTTTGAATTTCTGCGGCACATCTTGTTTTAGGATGACACTCACTTTCTCAGTCAAGAAAATTTTCTTTTGAACACTTTGCCAACGTTTGGTTGTGCATAAGTCCTTCAGGAATTTGGCATATGAAGGTATCTGTTTTACGACATCAAGTAGAGGAATGTTGACTTTCACTTGTTTCAACACCTCTAGGATATCCTGAGAGTTAGAGAGAGGTTTTAGTGCAACCAAACGTTGGGAAAATGGAGCAACTGACTTTTCTAGAAGTTCTGGTTTTAATTTTTGTGGGGTATCACTAGATCCATCATTGTTGCCCTCTTCTGGTTCTTGATGCTTTTTGGGCCTAACTGGAAGAGTTTTATCAATAGTCTTCCCACTCCTAAGAGTGGTGATGGATTTAGCGTGCTCCATTTGATTTAAAGAGCTGGGATCACTTATCTCGTATTGCGGTTTAGGATTGGGAAGTGGTTGTGCAGGAAGCATCCCCTTTTCTATAATCGTCATATATGAATCCATTTTTTACATAAAATCTATAAATCCTCGCATTGCTTGAGCCAGCTCTTGTATGGAATTTTGAACCGATTCTTCTTGAGGTTTCCCCTTATTTGGATTTTGATTGAAGATACCTTGAGGGGTAGCAGTTTGTCCATTCCTCCAATTAAAATTGAGATGATTTTTCCAACCAGGATTATACGTGTTAGAGGTCGGTCCATTGAAAAGTCTTTGATAGTTATTTACAGCATTGGATTGTTCATTCAACACTTCTCGAAAGGCAGGTATTGTAGGACAATTTTTAGTTGTATGAATGTTGCAATCACAGATGCCGCAAACACTTTCATTAACCTTATCCTTCTTCCCTTCCATGGCCTCGAATTTTCTTATGAGCGTAGTCACTTTGTACTTGAGGTCATCCTCTTCTTTCAAGAGATACAATCCTCCTTTCTCCTTAGATTGAGTCGGCTTAGACGAGGTGTTCGACTTTGGGTAATAGTCCCATGATTGTGTTTTTTCAGCAAGACTATCGAGGTAATCCCATACTTCGTCAACATTTTTATTAATGAATTCTCCATTACACATTGTCTCAACCATTTGGCGCATGGAAGATGTCAGTCCATCGTAGAAAAAATTTGTAATGCGCCACGTTTCAAAGCCATGTTATGGGTATGAACTAACCAAATCCTTGAACCTTTCCCAACATTGGAAGAATGTTTCATCTTCCTTTTGGGCAAAGTTCATGATTGCTTTTCTGAGGGTAATCGTTTTATGATGTGGGAAAATTTTCTTTATGAGTTCCCTCTGCATATCATTCCATGTGCCGATGGATCTAGGACGCAGTGAATGTAACCACGTCTTAGCCTTCTCTTTCAAGGAAAATGGAAAGAGTTTTAGCCTGATTGTATCCTCAGATGCATTAGGAAAGTATAAGGTGGCTATAATCTCGTCGAAATCTTTCAGATGTAGATACGGTTCTTTAGACTCAAGCCCATGGAACTTAGGAAGTAGTTGGATAACCCCTGGCTTGATGTCCATCTAACCTGTATTTTCAGAAAAAATCATGCATGAGGGCGTACTCACCCCCGCCGGTTGTAAATAGTCTCGTAAAGTACGAGGCGGGGGTGCTTGGTGCACCTCATTCTCAGCTTGTACTTCCTCAACCCTAGGTTGGGGTGGTGCTTGAGGTTGATTTGCAGTCATAATCTCAATTAACTCAGGGGAATTCGAGCGGTGTCTAGTCCTGCAATGGACAGTTAACCCCTCAACTAATCCTCCTTCAGTCAAGAGACGTTGAGTGTTGTCACGGGCCCACTTGGGCATGAAATACTCGCAGCCCTTGATTTAAATTCTAAACCTAGACCTAAGAGAAAGGAAGAAGTAGAAATCTAGAAAATAAAAAGGAAATATGGAAAGAAGTTACCAGTTTCGAAGTCCTAGGTTAACAACCTACAAAAGAAAACAAAATAATCTAGTTTTTAAAAATAGCAAATGTAAGATTAGAAAATTCCTAATTAGAAGTAAACTAATTTCTAAATAAAAAGAAGAAATTTCTAAAAAAGAAAGTAGAAAACAAATTAGGAAAGTCTTAAACTAGAAAGTAAGTTAATAAAAGAGATATGAAAGATGGAAAGTAGAATTTAGAAAGATCTTACCAAATTAGAAGTTCTTATCTTAAAGCCTACAAAAAGGAAAATTCTAAAATAGGAAACAAAGTTAGGATTAAAATTAAGAACTTGCTAAAAAGAAGAAATAAATCCTAATCTAGAATAGAAAGGAAGAATTTACCAATTTAGAAACTATCTCATAAGCCTACAAAACAGGAAAGTTGGGTTAGTTTCTAAAAAGAGAAAAGATATCTAAGACTAAAGAAAAACAGGAAATTCTTAAAATTAGAAAGAGTTTCTAAAAAAGGAAATAACTAACTTAGTTTCTAAACCTAGAATTAGAAAGTTCTAAAATGGAAAACCTAATCTTAAACTAATCCTAAAACTAATTAATTTTAGAGAATCGTAGCCGTTAGTCCCCGGCAATGGCGCCAAAAACTTATTCACTCCCCAAGTGCAGGGTTGTGATGCAGTAATAAACTTGGTAAGACCGAGGTCGAATCCCAAGGGACTGAAACTTGTACGTAATCTGAAACTAAGTAGAACTAAAACTAAACTAAGATGAAATCTAACTGAATGAAATTTAGAGAATAATGGTAGAATAATTATCTAAAACTTTAAAGAATTCAGAGGTAGGAAACTGGGGATTCAGAGGATCCACTTGTAGAGATCAGGGAGATCTTATGCCTGTATCAGATACTCAACTGAACTTAGAGTCCATCTTCATCCAGTTGAAGGTGTAACTCTGAAAATTAAACTGAACTTCCTTTGGTATAGTTTTCAAGAGATGAAAGATATATGAATTAGAATGGATTCCATCACCCAACCATGCCCAAGAGACAAAGTAAACAACAGAATTAAACTAATTACCAACCAATCAACAATGCATGAAGGTTAGGAAGGGTACCGTCATCCAACCATGCCCAGGAGACGATGGTGAACAACAGGGCTTCCTGACGTCATACACATAAAAGAAATAGGAACATGCTCAAAGCTATCTCAGACCCATTGTAATTTCAGTCACAACAGACTATTAAAAACTAAAAACATTCCCTTAATTAACTAAAATCAACATTAGTTCAGTATAAACAAAAGATATAAAATAGAGTTCTCCCATCACACTACAAGCTTCACCTATTAGCCCTAGCTAAGAGGTTTAGCCTAAAACTGGCATAGTTAGGCTAAATAGTAGAAACAAATTATATATATATATATATATATATATATATATATATATATATATATATTACTCTTCTGTATCTCTCTCTCAGCTCTACGTCCCCCAAGCTCTGGTCCATGTCCAGTCGTCCTAAGATCTCCTCCCCCTTCCATCTCCACTTTGACGTCCCTTTTATAAGTTGATGAAGGTCGGAGGAATAGGAGGTCGGTGGAACTTTCGCAGCTACGTGCGAAACAAGAAGGCAAAAGCCCTTGCGCTGACCTCTAGTGGGACCCATCTTCTAGGACATTTGTGAAATCCACGCCGTCTATCATCTTCTCCTAGAAATTTCGACTGAGAATGGGCGGTTTTAGAATGTCATTGATGCGGCCAAACGTAGTAATTACGCCGCAATCGGTGCAGGGCTGTCCGTTTGTGACCGTTGAAACCAGCACATGTGCATGCATGAATACATAAGATCAACATGAGTTTGACCAGATTGTGTCCCTCTGCATGATGGACGGCTTGGATCGGACATCCGATCATTGCTAGTGGGCCACGAGATTCGCCCGCAGGCTCTGTTTGTGAAACAGAGCCTGCGTATTTGCGCTGTGGTGGTCAGTGGGGCCCTTGAACGATGTCAACCCAAAAATCCACTTCGTTCATTCGACTCGTGGCGAAAAACCAATTAGAAATGTGTACTTTTTCTTAAGTTTAGTGCGGCCCACCGTATCGAATATTTCCACCGTCTATCTTGCGTTTAACGGTGTAAATTGTGTGATTACGTGGATGAGAGAAAAAAAGTTAGCATGGCTAGTGGCGTGGACACCTTATGGACACGTTGAATGGTTCAGATTGTCCTTAAGTGTGATGATGGTGGCCCACTACTCAAAAACAGGGAGCCAGCGTTTGTCGCTGGAATTTTTTTAATTTTTTTAATTTTTTGTCTTTGAGAACACGCTGACCGACTTTTGGCGCGTGTGCAAAGTGCACACGCACTGTACATGTGGGTCCCACGGAGATGTTCGTGAGACATCTGCTCCATCCATCCGTTTCTCCATATCATTTAAGGTGTTGAGATCGAAGATAAGGCATATCTAGAGATCATGTGCGCCCCAGATTGACGATCTATGGGATGATTTGTCCATTGGGTCACTTCCACAGCGCGCCGACGGCTGAAATTCGATGTGAACGATTAATTTGTGGTCCCTTGGCCATGTATGAAGTTTCGAGCCAAACAGAAGGTGGGAACCTTGTGATCTTGTATTCTGGACGTCTTTCAAGCCACTTAAGCTTCAGTTTCTTGATTTTCTCGGATCTATGGTGTGAAAATTTGTCGATCTTGGTCCCCTGGGGTCCCGTAACTTGCCTTAGTGAATCTTGAGCGTTAAAACCATGCTTTTAATACCCATTTTCAGTTCAAGCTCATAAAGACACCCTGCATCGCAAACACGATTAAATCGGGCCATTAAACAGTACCATGTTCGTAAATCCAGGCAATAAATGGGGTCTGATATGCAATATTTAACCCTCAACATTGTGCTACATTGCGCTTAGTGTAAGCTACACTCTACTCCTATTTTTAATTAAAATAATAGAAAAGTTACGGTAAATAGTAAAACTCAATATAAAATAACAAAGAATTAAAAATAAAAATAAAAAGAGGCCTAGAAAAAATATGCTTCATTTTTCAAGTAAAAGCATGTTCAAAATAAGTATTTGTGAACGCTAGGAGATCGGCGCCCATGCTTTAGACGATATGATTTTTGTTGTCTTTTGTGTGGGGGTGTGATCTTAATTGTAAGTTTGGAGTCGCTACTAGCCACTTAATATCAAAATCCTGCAGTTGGCTAGAACCTGCAGAATATGTAAGGTTTAGAGAAATCCGAAGATTCTCTTGCCTTAAATTGATTCCTAGTCTGCGATCCGAGAATCTGAGTTAGGGACCTGAGTTATAAAGAGGGAAGGTGTTAGGCACCCTCTATGCCTGTACTAATGTATGGTCTCTACTTGGTGTGGTAAGGAAATCTCAAGGGATAAATGATGTGGGCGGAGTAGGACTATGCACATGTGGATTTCTGATGCGGCAGGATCTGAGATTTCGGCAAGCCACAGAGCATACGTCCAGGGATGTGTCTAGAAGGCGGATGTGATGATGCTATGCAAAAGTAAAGAAAAGTGTACTAGATTGCTAGGAATTTCTAATGTGACAGGATCCGATGTACGGCAAGTCACAGAGCATACGTTCACATGCGATCTAGAGAAGTAAGGGGGTTGAGAAGGGAAGAGATGTTATGATGAATGCTTGTATATAAAGAAAATGAAAAGATCTTTAGCTTGATCTTGAGTTGTCTAGAACACACACTATACCATGATCAATCCAGGTTAGACTATGGGGTTGAGATGGTCGGGAGGAGGCTAAAGGGTAGCTGAAAAATCAGATCTTGGAGACTGAAAGTTTCCTTCTCACTCTCACTCTCTTCCTTCCTCTCTCTCTCTCTTGGATTGTTGTTGTTGTTGTCAATTATTGTGTAAAATGTAAAGAGGAGAGGGCTATTGATTGCCTTTTGGGATGACATTGTGGTAATTGTTGGGTTTGTGAGAGATAAAAGCTGACATGGCAGCTTGGGATTGGTTGAGGAGAGAGGGATGCCATGTGACATGCTCTCATAGGCTCTTAGAGGTAGGTAAAATTGTAAATAAGGTAAGCTAGGGGGTAAATCCATATGAAAGTTGACTTTGGGACGAGAGACAACTATTGCCCAGAGGGGACACCTGTCGGTTTTGGGGCGGCAGTCGGATTACCGCCCACGGTAGTCCGACTACCGCCCAGGATGGGTTTACCCTGGGCTCTGGTCAGTGGGCTTTCTTTGGTGCTCTGGCTCGTCTGGAAGTCTTCTTTCGGGCTTTTAGGCTCAAACGGTCGGGTATGTTTTCAAGGTTTGTACTGATTCACATGTATGCTCTAGCCTGGGTGATGGTTTAGGGTTCGGATCAGGTTTTAAGCTAAGGTTAGGTTGAGTTTAGGGTTTGGGCTAGGGTAAGGCTAGGTTGAGGGCTTAGGCTGAGGTTATGGTTTATACTGGGATTAAGGTTTGGTTTACGGTTCGGATTAGGGTTTTAAGTTGGGATTAGGGTTTAGTTTAGGATATGGATTGTCCTGATTCTCTCAAGATGCTAGCCTGGGTGGGGTGTCTACAGATGCCCCTCTTTGGCCAAGGTTGCGAGCAATCGAGTGCCAAAACGAGCGGACACCCCACCCTTCTGGTCAGAAAAGGTAGTGGCTCGAATTTGTTGCCTGTCATTGTATCATTGTCAGTTGACTGTTTGGAAAAGAGATGACTAACATATATCATGAGGGTTGAGGAAAACGTTGTGATTGTCCATGTGCGTTTTGTGGCGTTACGGGCCACGAATCACAACCCTTTCACATTATATTGCTAATAGCATTGGAGGGTAAGTCTGAAAAGTAGGGTCTCTGCACGTCGATGTAGCTTTATGAGGATTCCCGTATTGTTTGGATCTGTCGTTTCCTTTGCTACGTAATCACCTTAAGAGTATTCGTTCCGTTTGATCGTCAAAGTGGTTAGCTGCCCTGCGTGGCGATGCGGCCTTACGAGGAACTTACTATGCCGATTTGGACTCGATCAATCTTTCCGAACATCCTGAACTAGGTATGTGCGGGTAATCTTTTGCCATGCAGTCTGCTGATTCTAATACTTTAGTTACAATGGATTGTCTTCACTTTGAGTTTGATTATTCTTTCCAGAAATAGATCAAATCATTTTTACGTACATTCGTCTAGTACAACTGTCCAGATATGGAGATTGGGCCAATCGTACTTGTATCATATATGGATTCGATCGTCCTCCGGGGAAACCGGAAGGGATCGAATCTTATTTTACTGTTTGCACTAACCGCAACTAGAGAATATGGAAGATTCCTTAGTGTACTGCGCGCCACGTGCGTTTTTTTGAAATTTTTTGTTTGAAAAGTATTCTTTTTGGAACTAGATTCCGTAGGGATTTTATTGAAAGTACTTTTTGGATTTTTTAAAAAATATCCATTCGATCTCATGGGTGGGCATCGTCGTTCGGTTTTTATTTGCGCAAGTTAAGTAAACAGTCATGTTGCCTCCACTGATGAGCTAGTGAGGCTAATGGTTTTTATTGGAAATATTTTTGAGAATTTTGAAACATCTGTTCGATCTCGTGGGATGGCATCGTCGTCTGGCTTTTATTGTACAGGTTAAGTAAACAGTCATGTTGCCTCCACTAGTGAATTAATGGGGCATTAACCATGATTTTTGCATTTTTGTGTATTTTTTCTTTTTTTCATTTTTTGTATTTTCCAACAATTTATCATCTCATTTATCAAGATTCCCAATTTCTTGCGAGATTTTGAATTTCTCACGAGATATTGGGGTCTTCTCATGAGAAGAATCCCCATTTCTCCTTTTCTGACTTTTGTCCGCCGGGTTTGGTGGTAATCCGGCCGTCCCATCTCTGTAAAGGGGACATGTGCGCTGCCCCACGAGATTCCGAGCAGGAATGGTAGTCCATCTACTGCCCGACACCCTTTTGCCCGCTGGTCCGGCACCAATGCTGGTCCAATCATGGTGTCCCTCTCCTATTTCAGTCCTCTTCTCAATCCATCCAGGGACACAATTGCTGCTCCTTGGAAGGTCTTTGGTGGTGGATTTTTCCTTCTTTGTAGCCTTTACTTGGTCCACTTCGTCATTTATCTAAGTGACTGATTTGGGATAATTTTCTTTTGTGTATTTTGCTAGACTTGGCCGGATCATGCTTGTGGAGTGTTTGGAGGGCCCATTTGAAGCTTTGGATCTTCTTTTTGGGCATAGGAGAGCTATGATAGGGACCGTTGATTGTGTTGACCGGATTTTCAGCCATTAGATGTTGCTGGAAAATCTTATTTTTTGACATAGGCTGCTATATTTATTATTATTTTTTTTCTTTTTATGTTAGAGTGGGGTATGATAAGACAAGGGGGCCCCACTCTTATGATCATTTTTTGTTTTTTGGTGTTTTGTTTTTTTATTTTTTTTTTCTTTCTTTTGTTGTGTTGGAGACGATCTGGACCGTAGGATGATGGACAAGATGAATGATTCTGGGTCCACTTGAGTGTTTCGATGGCATGGATCTTGATGGTTGGCCATTACTTGTGGAGTGGATTGCACTCCTTGTCATGATTTTTGGCCATGTGTGGGCTGAATTTCTCAAGTGGGCCCTGGATCATGGATTGGGGAACATGGGCCTGGTCTTGGATATATGGGCCTAAGACCATGGGCTTTGAAATTGGACTTGTGAAGTGGGCCTTGCTTTGGATGTGTGGGCCTAGGAAATGGGCTTAGAAACATGGGCCTTGAACCATGGACCTTTGGACAATGGGCTTGGACTTTTAGGCCTTGAACCATGGCCTTTGGACAATGGGCTCGGACTTTTGGGCCTTGTGGGCTTTTGACTTGTGGGCCTCTGGGGCGTTGGACTTGAATGGGCTTTGTGGACTTTAAAATGGGCTTGGACTTGTGAGCCTTATGGGCTTTGAAATGGGCTTTTGGACTTGTGGGCCTTGTGGTGAGAAGGGTATTCATCCGTAAACGTTCTGCTTGTGCAGCATGCCTCGTCGTGGCCGCAATGAGGCTGGTCCCTCTCACCATTCCGCAATGAGGGTCTGACATGGCTCGTGAGGTAGGCGCTCCTGCAGTCTTGAGAGGGCGTGGGGTTAGGACCCATTTTTCGGATTGGTTCAAGGATCCCTAGCCCTTGTTCTTCGAGGTGTTAGAGCGCACTCCTCTAGCTAATTTGTTTAAGATTCGTCTAAGCAAGATGAACCTGTCTTTGTTATCTGTGCTGGCCGAGCGGTGGCGTGTGGAGACCCACACCTTTCATTTGCCCTTCGGGGAATGGGGGATCACCCCTTACGACATTTATATGTAGTTAGCCCTCCAGTACTAGGGAGATCCATCTTGTTCGAGGAGGACCTTCCGATACCTTTTGTCGACAACTGGATGAGCCTGTTGGGGATGATGCCGGATCCCACAGATTTCTCAGGCCCGCGGTTTAAATTACTCTGGTTGTCTGCGAACTTTGCCCGTCTCATTCCGTAGATTGAGGCTGAGGCCATTGTGAAGGCCCGCGCCTTGATTTTGTATACTATGGGAATAGTGATATTGTGCCACGGGAACGAGCTGGTGAGTTCCCGTGTGCTGTTACTCGTGGCGAACATCACCTTTTCCACTCCGTATAATTGGAATGCGGTCATTCTTGCCCATTTGTACAATGGGTTGGATAAGGACAGTCGCTGTAGTAGCAGGTCATTGACTGGCTTTTACCCAATCATTGAGGTGCATGTTGGATTCCTTTGCCATTCCCTTGTATGATCGACGCGATTTCTGATTGTGGCCTTGTGCAGGTCTGTTTCTTCGATCATTTTCCTCATTTGACCCCTGCTCTGATCTACCAAACGCCTCCTTTTCTGCATACGATGCTGTGGTATAAGGATAACCGCAACCGCACGTGCTTATTCTCTGATCTTGCGTGGAGGTCAAATGTCGACGCATTATCCCTGATGACATAAGTGATTGTCCTACCCTTTATTGTCTGTCTTTGTTTGCCCTTTGTTTCTGATTTGGCTCTTGCAGTTCCACACCCGGCCATACCTTCGGTCGAATGCTGCGCTCACTCCTACGGCTCAGGAGGCTTACTAGGCCTCACATCGACACCACATTCTAGACGATCCACGTGTGACGAAGTGGTACCTAGGCGAGAGGCTCTTCTGACAGCTGACAGGCAGCCCTATAGTTTCGTTTAGTCCTCCATCTGGTCCGTCAGATTGGTGGACAGTGCTTGAGCGGGAATTGACCGCTGCTCTACAGGGCTTTGAGGCCAGTACTTCTGTCGATCCAGCGACAGAGTACAGCTCGTGGTGTGAGCAGTACAGCATTAGTCCGATCTTGCAGCATGCTTACGCTCCTGGTGGCGGTGCAGGTTTCTCCGGAGGGGGTCTTTTAGGGCCTCAGATTTGCTCGAAAGATATAGACGATTATATACCTGACGATGATTAGTCTTGTTGTATCATGTGATCATATATCCTTTGTTGTACAATCTTTCGTATATGTAGAATTTTAGTTGCCCGAAGTCATCTTTCTGATTGCCTTTTAAGCCTTTCTGTGGTCTTGATTGAGCTTCCGGTAGAGGATTCATGCTCCAGAGCATCCAAGGTGGACCCCACCCTTGATTTCGGCAAAAAGCGGGCTCGGGCGATAGTCGGATTACCGCACGTTGACATTTGAGAGCCGTTCTGGCTCTGTTAGTTAGCAGGCGCAGAGACAGCATGTGGGCGATACACCGACTACCGCCCCTGCTCATCTTTTGTTCCAACAAAGGTTCTTCTTCTTTGTCCGTTCTCAGCTGCTCCTTTGTTTTATTCCTTCCTGCTCTGATTACTCTGATCATTTGTTTTGCCCCCTTTTGTCCCTTTTGTCCCCTTCCTTGTCTTCTTCTTCCTTTTGTCCTTTTCTCTTTTGTCTTTATTATGGATGGCTTTGGAGAGTATGTTGGTGGGTCTAATAACAATGATGAGATGATGGGTGGAGCTTCTCCTTTATTGATCCATGATGACATGGTGGGTGAGAGCCCATTTATGGATTTTGATAGTGGATTAATGGGTATTGATGGTGGTTTGGTGGGCCTTCTCGAAGAAGTCAATGCCATTTATGGCATTGCTCCTACCACCATTAATGGTAGAGATGGAGGTTTGGGTGGCTTGGATTGCGATGGATTGGGTGGCTCCATGCTTGGTGGGCCATTTGATGGGTTTTTTTTTGATGGGATGGGCATGGTTGTGCCATTGGATGGCATGGATGGTGTTGGGATGGTGATAGGTGGACCGGATTTTGCCATGGTTGATGGCATGGATGGTGATAGGTGGACCGGATTTTGCCATGGTTGATGGCATAGGTTTGGATGGTGGGGATGATAGTTTGGTCTTTTTGGATGGGATAGATGGGGTCAAGATGGATGGCGGGCCCCACTTGGATGGATCGGGTTTGATTAGCAGTTTGGATTTGACAGGTGACGGGCTCTTTATTGAAGGCCTGGGTCAGATATTTGGCGCGGATATCGAGGCAGTGATGGGACGCGCAATTGTTGTCGGGGATTAGGATGTCGACCTAGTTAGCTGTTGGAGCGGCCCAAGTGTCGCGGCTCTCGGGGCATGTACTTTCCAGACTGCCCCTGACGTGGCAATTGTTGGCGGTTCTGGTCCACTTGTTGCTGCTTTCCAGGACACTTCGTGATGCGATGGGAGAGTTAGGCTTTTTCCAACATTACGAGATTGACCTGTTGGACGAGGGCATGCCTATCTTTGATGACTCGCCTGTTGATTCGGGACTTCAGATTGTAGAGGGTGTGCCCATTCGTATTTGTCGCTTGCAGCCACGCAGTACGTGCTTCGAGAGACTACGCACTTGGATCGATAGTTTGACGGATTCCAAGGTTTTCGAGTTGGGCTCCCTGGGCTTCTAAGAGGTCCTCCACTTTCATCGAGTTCGCTTGGATTGACGACTGTTGAGTGCGGCGTCTTATGATTAGGTTCTAGCGTTGAACCTGTTTTCGTTCATGATCTGGAGCTGGGCCCATCTCTGGAGAAGTTCGCTCGCTTGTCCGAACTTCCTCTTTCTCAGGAGCCGTACGGCTCCTGAGAAAACCGGCTGATTTACCGGAGCTGTGCGATGAATCGGCTGATGTACTGGATCCGTCCGAGGAAACCGCTTGGGATGGGTTTACCCTGGGCTCTGGTCAGTGGGCTTTCTTTGGTGCTCTGGCTTGTCCGCAAGTCTTCTTTCGGGCTTTTGGGCTCAAATAGTCGGGTGCGTTTTCAGGGTTTGTACTGATTCGCATGTATGCTCTGGCCTGAGTGATGGTTTAGGGTTCGAATCAGGTTTTAAGCTAGGGTTAGGTTGGGTTTAGGGTTTAGGCTGGGGTTTGGGCTAGGGTTAGGCTGGGGTTTGGGCTGGGTTTAGGCTGAGGTTATGGTTTAGACTGGTATTAAGGTTTGGTTTACAGTTCGGATTAGGGTTTTAGGCTGGAATTAGGGTTTGGTTTAGGATATGGATTGTCCTGGTTCTCTCAAGATGCTAGCTTGGGTGGGGTGTCTACAGTATCAAAACCCAAACCCACTTATTTTCAAGCCAAACATTAACAAGTTTCTAAGAAAACTACATTCGTTAGTGTCTAAATGAAACACATTATCCTCAAACCACACTTAGTGTTTTAAATAGCATGTTCGTGGTGCATAGCATACACTACGTAATGTACCACAGGTGTTGCCCTACCTGGCACAAAAATATTGCTTGTCTATGGTAGCATAGATTTTACTCTAGTGTATACTATAAGTAGTGTACGCTATAGTGGATTTCTGTTTAAAGCTTTAAAATCTTTTGTTTTTTTATTATAAAACCTTTATGTCAGTTCAACACCAATTAAAAAATGGTTGTGACTCATCATCACATGTCACTAAAATACTGTAATCTAAACAATCCAAACTATGGTCTTATTGTGTATAGGGCATATGTCTACAACAGTGTCTTGAAAAGTGCCCATAGTGTAACGGTAGCGTCTGTAGCATGGCTACGACGCTATGAAGCGTTAGCAAATAGCGTAAAAATCTCGTAAGGTATGTAGCGTGCATGTAACGTAGCATCGTAGCATACACGTAGCATATGTAGCGTGCGTGTAGCGCATGTAGCATACGCTACGCTTTTGTGTGTGTGTGTGTGTGTGTGTGTGTGTGTGATAATTGTGTTTTGTATTTTGTACTTGTACTCTCAATTTTGTACTTATACTCTCAACATGTGGGATTTTAATTTCTTTTCATACTTGTGGCTTTTGGTTTCAATTAGACATTATTAATTAAAGTGGTTTGAATAGAAAGTTGTTGATGTGAATTGTGATCATGATTTGGTTTGGTTTATAGGCTTTTGATAAATGATACTTGATAACTTTTGGCCCAAATGAAGAGAAGAAAAAGGCCTCAAGGATTGACTGTTTTCACCAACTTCTCCAGGACATTTCATATTGAAGGAGTTACTAGCAATTTTATTTCCTGACCTTACACAAGTGACCTGAACCATGGAGGATGTTTATTTTTTATTAGATTCATGACCTTGCCTCTTGGCTAAAAAAATTCCCAAACAGTTTGTTTGCCCATTTAGGGAAATAATTTGGTGGATGCCTCAGCCAAAAGGGGTACCCCTCGCTAATATTTAAAGTGAGGATTCTTTTCTGTTGCTTTGATGTTTCTTTCTTGCTTGAAATTGTGGATATATAACAACATACACGAAGGCCAAACCCAATTCATTCAGCACAAAATCATTGTCAAATGAACACACCGATTATCATTGAAGTAAAATAGGAACATCCATGGACCGATACAGAAAAGGCAGCATCCCAAGTTGGTGTTTAATTTTGGTCAAAGCAATTGACAACAAAAAATATAAATGATGTGGTACTATAAAGTACAAAATAGAAAAGCACAAAGAAAAGACAAACATTCAGCACCAGGCCCAGTTTATAATCCCACAGTTACCAGGTTCATATGCCAGTTTGTTTTTTTTTTTTTATTATTATTTAATTTTTTAGATTTTTTTTTTATTATTATAGATGAGTAGTTTGTAACCCCACAGTTACCAGGTTCATATACCAGGTAATGATTACTTATTAAACTAAGAGAAAGCAAAGAAAAAACATCAATTAAGATGAAAAGATGAGTAGTTTTCTAGTGATCCTCTAGTCACTACCTCTTTGGCAAGAGAATTAGCAATCTAGTTAGCCTCAGAATGGTAGAGAATATGGCCCTCCTGTTAAAATATTAGAGAATCAGAAATCTAAAGTATTAGGATTTTTTGGCCATCTCATTATTATTCCTGTGTTTCAAGGTCAAAAAAAAAAAAAAAAAAATGGCTTGGTCACATCTAAAATTTAAATATATGTGGTTTTTTTTTTTTTTTTTTTTTTTTATATGATGGTTCACCAATTTAGAGTATCTTTCAATTACTTCTGACTTGTGATACCAAAAATATTAGTTGCCAATAAAATAACGGACAGAATCAATTCCAGAATTCTTTTCAGAACCAATAAAGATGTAAACTTCGATCAGTTTCATATGAAGAGGCCTAAGGCATCCAACAGACCTGATGAGGAGTGTGGCCAAGAACTTCACGAAGTGGTCTTGTGTCAGCCAAAGGATGTTCGGCTGGAATTTAAACTAAAAGTCCTTCAACAATCGTATTTATATGGAATTTAAACTATATATTGGAGGTCATAATAGTTGATTTTAGAGGCCTGGAGATGTCACAGATAGCTTCTTCTTCTTCTTCTTTTAATAAAGAATGGGCTCCATATTTTGGCTACTGCACCTGGTCATGCCATCATATCTTCATTTCTAGGTTCTCAAGAGATTAGCAGACAGCCCCTAGTGGCCCATTCATAGTGCATTTATAAACTGAGGGGCACAATTGCTGTTGATAACTGACAAACCATGCGTTATGCAGGAACTCAAAATAAAATTGATTGACGATTAATGCAGGTGTTTGAAGGAAGATAATTAGCCTATTATTCAAGTGTAATTTAGTAAGAAGAAACATTGATAATAACCTTAGCAAGCAAGACATGGGTATTGCTTGAAGCTTGGCCTTGTCCCTTAACGTTGTATGAACAATTCCTACCATTGAAATCTCAATTTAAGGACCTTACACATGTATAAATTATTCAGGAAGTCTAAGGGTGTACATGTTCAATTCTGGTAAAATTTTAACCAAAGGTTGCTCAAATTATTTGAGTCGTACATCCTTGATCTCCACTCTTAGATCACAATATCTGGTCATTTATCGACATTTTTCATCATATTCACATGATGGCCAAGCCAAAAATCAACCAAGAATCATCGTGACAATCCTTATATTTTTCCCAATGAATCTATCGGATTACTTTTTGCATCAAACTTCGATTGGACCTGTTTTTGGACTCCACAAGCCATGGACATCTTTTGGTGGCAATCTTGTAATTTTTTAAAGGGAGAGAAACCATACATGAATCCATATATACATGCTTACATACATTGCCCCATAACTCAAAAATTGGGTAATTCTTTTGCAGAGCTAATTGTAAATCGACCTCTCTACCCATCGAGGTACTATGTGGTCCACTTTATTTCCATTTTCATACTCATCCTACTGTCGATCACGTATATCCATCGTAGATGCCAAACCACCCCTATCCAAATGAAACTTTAACGGTCGATATCGTAGTAAACACATTACCCCTTGATTTTACTAGTTCAATTTCCACGTGAGACAACACATACAACACTAGAAGAAGAGTGTGATTTAGTGTGATTGCAGTAGCTATTTCACTATCACTCCAGTTGCTACTCGATGCCTTTTCCCCACCCTCTACTTTCCCCACTATCAGAAGCCATCTTTGTAAGACAACTACACTATCTGAATGCCAATTATCTTATTTAGTGGTGAGTCTTTAGGATTAAGTACAATATTATAACTGAAAACTATCCACAATGACGGATTGAGCTCCTATTCTCAAGATTTATGTAATGTGTAATTTATTAGGCTTGCATAAGAGATGAGAGTGAGAAAATAAACACTATGGAGAAAATAATTATATTTAAATAGGTTGCCCGATTTATATGGCAAAATTGACTAAGAAGTAGCCTCTACTTTACAGACAATATAGCAAAGAAATGTAAAATAAACTTCAGGTTTAAGGGTAATGTCGTTTACAGCCAAATCAGCAAAAAATCATGGCATGGTGAGATGGAACCATTCACGCACTTGTAGAAGAAATAAAGTTGTGGAATGGACTGGTTTTTTCCTTGATTCCGTAAAGCAGCGAGTGGTGTCTGCATCCCGGTATCATCCAACCTCTTGTTAGGAAGCATATTGAATATGTGTATAACTAAAGTAAAATTACAAATCTAAAATTGGGATTGCCATGTTACGTATCATACATTACACATCCTATAATTTGGTGTATGGTTATCCACACCAATAATGCAGATGATGCATTTTATATTTTAAGCCTTCTTATAATCAGGCTTCTAACAACTATTGCCATTATATTCACAGTCTAACATAAACGACAATTCTTCGGTCATTTTCTCTTGATTGTATGGTATGGAAAGTGTCATCCCCAAAGCCAGGATGAGGACGCACATCATCCGGAAAGTGTTTACAGAGAACATCCATATTAGGACTAACCCAAAAGAGCTTGGTTTGGAGGATCTTCTCCACTTCCCTAACATGGAACTTCTTCTAACCTGGAATAAATACCTAAATAATCAACAACATGTGTAATATAATGGGAAAATCTTGGGGAGAATGCATCTCCTAGGAAATATGAAAGGAACTACATCAGTAAAATATATTACCTCTAGAAAAGATGAAGCCAGGTCTATATATCTTACCCCAGAGAACTACTCCATGAGGAATGGTATAGATCTTCACCACTAAAGGATGATATTTATAAGCATTCCTTTAATGGCAATGAAGAGAAGTCGTGAGCAATACTTACCACAAGATAGACATGCATTGGTCATGTCTGGTGCCAACAGTGAGCAATAGCAAGATGTGGAGTGGATACAACGGTATATCATTGGGATTTACCTACAAAATAGCTGGCTACAGCGGTGAACCCTGCAAGATGTAGACTTTAGGGTTTGGAAGAAACCAGAGGACTACCGTCCTACTGTATACACCCTCTTGCAGAAGATGGCCTCGAGTGATAGTTAAAAATGGCTAAAAGGAGGACGACCGATATAATGTTGTGATCATCTCGCTTAGAAGATATCCCCTTATTGATGTGGTCGTAGGGATCTTTCTGCAGTGATGAGCTCTACATGCATCTCTCTATTGGGTAAATGGAACTCCACCCCCAAAGCCGAAACAGTGATGAATACAACAGAAAACAGTTGTGGTGGAGGAGCTAACAAATTACAATATGATAAACGGGGAACTGAGTGTTCCTCTTCCAGATTAGAAGTTTCATCGCCAATGACGATGGCCCGTATGGAGAGATTTCTCTCTCTGAGTAGGGAAATGAGGAAGACAGAATAGTGCGAGAGTATGAACGGAACTTTATCCACAGAAACAAAACAAAAATGGTAGTCTTTTCCAATAAAATGCAATGAGAGCTTCGCATTGCTCAAGGGTTTTCTCGCTGACTATAGTGATGCATTGAATATTTTATTTTATTCGGCGATGTAATTGAGGGGATAGCAAACACTGGATTTCAATTCCAATTCAAACGAGTTGAATGCACTTATTTAATAGTTAAGACAATGCAAAACAATCCTGGCCATAAATCCAAACAGGCCACAAGGGGATAATATAACCCTTTTCTAACAAAGTGATACACCTCTTTCAAATTCTGCCACTACATCAATAACTGAACTTGAGATGTGAGATAAATCATTATATCCAAGTAATAGAGATTTATGGTACTTTTGTTTTATCTCCACACCACTTTTTGTTGTATACCAAATCCTCTTTCACCTGTATGGTCCATCTCTTTAAGACAGGTGATCCAGTAAATCCATTATTTGAGCCACTCGCAACAGACATAAGACATGCTTGTATGTATTCCTTCACACTCACATTGGAGGCAACTGCAGCTTGCATGTTTTTCTTCCATATCAAACATTACACCTCTTTCACGGGTGGTTTTTTTCATGCTTCCAGCTTTGTGAATGCAATGATCCTGAATTCGATATACAATATTTACAACATAGACTCATATAACTCAATTCAAATTTTGTAAAAATTTAACTCTTGTATATTTCTCAGCAAACTCTCTCCATATAATATAAAGTTTTCAATTTGAGTTTGTTGATAACTCTCTCATGATCAGCAATCAATTCATTATGCTTTTGTCATGCTACTTGCTGATTAAAACAAACAATGAAATCCATCAACGTGTTACTATTCGATTTCAATTGTAAATATATACTCACATCCATTTCAATCGAATATCGGAGCTAGCCAACCGTTATCTTCTTACCCATTTGCTTTGATCATTAACTTCCATGATGAATCAAAATCTTTAAACGTGACAAAATCCATACACAGGCATGGAAAGGGGTATTAAACTCTTATCTTATATGCAATTGCACCTACTTTCGAGCACCTTCTATAGGAATATTGGTGATATTGTCAATAATATTGCTGATGTTATCAGTATCCCTATGTTTGTGATACTGGAACCACAATATATCTCCAGTTTCCCTGATATCCTGTCGATAATATCGTGGATATCAATATTTTAGTGTATTGCCATATCTTGCCCTCTTTGTATAAGTAGCAAATGTCGATTATATCAATGAAAATTTCACCAATCCAATTCAATTTCTGAAATTGGTAGCAGCAAGGTGCGTAAATACCCAAAAAATAGAAAAATGTGTTTTTTCTTTTTCTAGAACTTGGGGAAGAAGGGGATTTCAGCACCTCACCTTCCCTCCTTGTGTATTAAAACTCCTATTTGGGTGAGAAGTCACCGGTCGAAAGCTCAGTGAGTTGGAATTGCTGAAATAATTTATATATATATATATATATATATATATATATATATATATAGAGAGAGAGAGAGAGAGAGAGAGAGAGAGAGAGAGGGGCATGCTCACCTACGCACCTATGCATGTGCGCACCTTTGCACAAGTGTCATGGGAGTCAAATCTGAACGGTCCATAAGACGCGGAATCCCATGAAACCCTAGGAGGTGAATTTTCACCCTAATCTAAGATTCTTGTGGGCCATAGCAAAGAGAAATGCAAATCAAGGGAAGAAACTGTTTGCATTTTTCATGGCCCACCGAAGCTTTGGTTCAAAGTAAAAATTGGTACCAGGGGGTTTCACGAGGCTCTGCTTCATGTGGACCGTTCAGATTTTCGAGAATCATCACGTATGATGAATTCTCAAAAAAGTTCGTAGGTAGTCCGTGCGAACTGGTTCGCAGGTGAGCGTTCCGCTATATATATATATATATATACACACACACACACACACACACACACACAAAAAAAATTTGTTTTGTTAGAGAAACTTTTAGGAACTGGTTGGGGAATTGATTTTGACCACTCCTTTACAATTTTTTAAAAATCACATCCCTAATTTTGGGGGGAAATCAAGAAGGGGGAAAACATGCATAAATACAACAAAAATCAGAAAAAAAAAAATCTAAAAATAATAAAAAGTTCAATTTTTTTGGGTATCTGGTTGGGGAGTGGATTTTATCCACTTCTCTCTAGTTTTTGATAATCAAATCCCTACTTTGGGGGGGGGGGGGGGGGAATCAAGAAAAGGGAATGTGCATAAATTCAATGAAAATCAGAAAAGATTAAAAAAAAAGAAAAATCGATTTTTTTAAGGAATATTTTTTGGGATTTGCTCGGGGAGTGGATTTTGACCACTCTTCCATTTTTAATTTTATTTAATTATTTAAAATTTCGAAAAACGCAGAAAAAACTGTTTTATTTTTTAAAAAAACTTCTTTTTTAGATTTTTGTTTTCTTTTATTTTTTATGGTTCAAATGGTTGCATTTATTGGTGAAAATTAGTTGGATGGATAGATGGATCATCATGCAGGTGTGTATGTATGTATGCATGCTTGCTTGCATGAATGGATGGTTGGATCGATGGGTGATTGGATGAATGGATGTGTGTGTATTGACGCATGCATTTATGGATGGTTGGATGGATGGACGGACAGGTGGATGGTTCATATATGCGTGTATGTATGCATGTGTGGATGGATGTACTAGTGTATGTATGCATGGATGGATGGATGCATGTTTGTATGCATGGATGGATGGATGTGTGTGTGTATCGATGCATGCATATATGGATGGTTCATATATGGGTGTATGCATGCATGCATGGATTGATGTACTAGTGTATGTATGCATGGATGGATGGATGTATGCATGACATTTAAAAAAGAAAAAAAATTTAGAAACATCTTTAAATGATTATTGTGTTCCTAATGATATTATTGGTAGGAAATGAACTGATTTTGGTTACTACTGCATTGATTCTATACGACAACACAACCTTCTAGGCAAGTCATTATGTATGCATCTTTTTTTGCAATTTTTTTTCCTAAATATGCAAATGTGTATTTTAGCATTTTCTAAAGTTTCACTGAAAAATGCCACCATTTCCCCATGTTCCTCTAATGTTTCCCTCACAGTCAATGATATATATACAGGAACTGGCGACTTGTTTCCGTATCCCCAGCCAGCGAAACTTATAACGATACCGATACTTTCATATTACGTCATCCAAAAAATCAATTGATCCCGACTCTCATCTTGCTTCGGAGGAGTCCCTCCATACTATGGAGGAACAAATACCATGAATCAATCAATGATTCAATTTTTTCATTATTTATGAAACCGCATAATGTAATTGACTGACAATGTTTATTTACCCCTGTGAATGGGGTAAATATCAACTCATAACAGTTTGTGTTGTATGTAGTGTCAAATAAAATGACATTGTTGAAGGGACTGTAGTTCCTATGCATAATGAGGTCAACCTAGAAACAATGAGTTAACCTATACATCTCATCAACCTTCACTTTATATGCAAATGATGGATTCAACTACTGCATTTCTCTAAAATATTCATATAGTATTTGTGCATCATGACCTTGCTCTCCTTCACTTTATATGCAAACAATGGATTCAATTACTGCATTTCTCTAAAATGTTCATACAATATTTGTGCATCATTTTTTTGAAAGGTGAATACACACTCTTACATCCACCCACACACACACCACATGGATTCTCGAACTCATAGCCTCAAAGTAGAAACACTGTGTCCACCACTGACCCATGAGTAGAGAACCCAAACATTTGTGCATCATGACCCTTCCTCTCCTTCTTTTCCCCCCTCACGTAATTTTCCACTTCTTTCTCCATGCATCCAATATTTTTATAGCCCCCTGATTTGATTTCGAAAACCATCATTGTTCATGATGCAGGTATGTTGCTAAATGTATCTCTCTAGTTTTTCTTGACCTTAAACATCCCATGATGGAACCTTGGAAAGTGTTTCTTATGAGGAATCACTAGCTCATCAAAGTGCTCCTCAACAAATCTCTACACCACATTTTGATTCCGAATCCAAATCCTGCTTCTTAACGGTCTTCATTGCTGGACTGCCCTCTTGCGATTAATAGTCACCCATTTTCTTTCCCACACTAAACTTGTACATTATTTACCCGTCTGACCGACCCTCCTTTGATTTAGCATTTTGTTTCTATATCACATCATGATCCCTACCATGTTTACCAAAGCTTTTACAAACACTAAACCCTGTAGCTCTTGCACGATGCTTGTAGAAACTCATAACAGTCATCCAATCAAGTAAAAATGGTCTTCCCAACTATTGGTTTATGGTCGTCTTCCACCTTCAGATTCCATAAATTCAACTAGAAGAACTGCATGTTTCTTGTACATTAACATGGATGTCAACTTCTTTTATGTTCATATTACTGCAATCATTCTCATCCATTATGCAACAATGAATGCCAAAAGGCGAGAAATAAATGAGGCTAATTTGGTGCCAGTTTTCTCGTTTTCTGATGAAATTTGACTAGAGGTGGTGTGACTGTACATGATGCATGCATATAGCTCAATCCAAACGATCCAGAGTGTTTGGTTGTGCCAATTTCATGATAATCAATTTAATTTGGTTCTTAATTTTCACGATATATCATGAAATCTGGTGCAACCAAACACACCTTTAAAAACAAAAAAAATCCCCCAATTACAAAATAAACATTCCCAATCCAAACCATCAATATAAAACAGGGCCACTGTATATGACAGTTGCACCAATTTCATGACAATCAATCTAATTTGTGTGAGCCTACCCTCTTTCTATTCAAAAAGCAACAAGCCAGAGGGCTCTATCCTCATTGTCAGATGAAAAGAGCTGCCATGATTTTTGCTTGCATGAGGGCTTGGGGCAGTATATATGGAGGAATTAAGAAAGCTTTCAGTTAAAATTTTCCTATTTCATTCCTATTCTTTATTGCCTTCAATTTAGCTACAATTGATGGTTTCATCTCATTGAATTTGGTTTGTTGATTTTTCAATAAGGCTGTTGACTTTCACAGCTTCTCGTACCTGTAGTTTAGCAAAAACTCAACTCCATAAACAGAGATGAGCTAGCTGAAACAATTTTCTTACTTAGAGAGCTGTTTACTTTCAATTTAGAAATGAAAGATGATTGAAAGAGGCTAAGGACCTGTTTGGTAGACACCTGAAAATGAGTTCATTTCATTTTAGTTTATCATAATCGTGTGTGGTTTGCTTATATGTGGTCCTCTTGCAAATGGTGGTCAAATTCATATGGTCCCAATGGACAAGACTGCGGATTGCATCCACCGCATTTCTAAATGGTGGTGACTCATCCAACTTTACATGCAGCATACATGTACCTGAATCCTAACTGTCCCTTCATGGGGCCCATTGTGGATCATAGCCTGAAAATAACCCGACTGAATGATCCTAGCCATCAAATGGCTAGCTAAAGCATAAACTGGACTATAGCCTGAAAATTACACTGACTGAATGATCCTAGCCATCCAATTGTTGGTCATCAAATGGACAGTCAAAGCATAAACTGGTCAAGGTCCAAATTTTAACAGAAAAAATCAGATGGTTAAAATCATCTAATCAGTTAGATTTTTATGCTATGATCCTTAAAAGATGTAGTCCTAGGTTTGGACAGTCTGGATTGTCGTAGGATGTCGATTGGTATGTGCCTGACAATGGTTCACCTCTTTCATCAATAAGCACCCGATTCTTTTCCCTTGACAAAAACACATTCTTACACATAGGTAAAGGCAGAAAGATTGAAATCTCGAGCACAAGAGAGGTTGGCTAACAAGGTAGCGGCAACACGAAGAATAGCAGAAGAGAAGCGGGCAAGTGCAGAGGCCAAACTGAACGAGAAGGAAGTGAGGACTTCCAAGAGAGCAGATTACATTCGGAGGACTGGTCATTTGCCGTCTTCCTTCTCCTTCAAGCTGCCTTCCCTCTGCTGGTAAGAACTCTATGCAATATATTCCATGTAATATTAGTTGGTTATTCTTGTTGCATTTCTTTCTCATGTTTCGCATTGGTTATGTTGCCAGTACAAGTGACTCGGTCGACAGATTCATTTTTGTATTGTCTTTTCTCATTAATTAGTACAATTCCTCAGTGAAAGCTCCTCTAATGATTCTCAGCTTCATCAACTACTAATTCCTGAAAATGCTGGTTAGAGAATAACTACAGAATGTAGTAGTAGCATCCTCGACCCAAGTGTATGAAATGTATTGCTTGAGTCTTTAGTTTGAGAAAGTGAGCCCGTAGTTCAGTGATCCAGATCATTGATTATTTGGACACGCCTTGGATGGACCATTCAGATTGCATTCAGACCTATTCATATTGCTGGTTTTGCATCTGTACTGTACCATGCTTATTTGTCTGCACTTTAGAGTGGAAAAGGAGGATTTCGATCAAGATCACTTTTTGGTGCGTCTAGTAGTGCATTTTGTATAGGGCCCACATGGCCACATGATTGGGTGGTCTAGATTCAAGTCTATCAAGATAATGACAATTCTCAACACTCAACTGCTTCAGATGGGGGTAAAATGAGATAACAGTCAAAAGTCCACCTTTAATTAATATTAATCATGTGATTTAATCATCCTATTGATATGGTTCTCTATTCTTCACACATCAACATTAGGCCCACCTTATGAATGGTCTAGATCACATCCTGTTTTGCAGCCAGGTGAACCCCACCATGTGTTGCCCCATGGGACAGTATGCAAATGAGGGTGGGTAATCAGAACCTCCCATCATCGAAAACTGTAACACCGAATGGTCCAATAACCATGTTGGACGACCATGGATTTTGGTAGTTCTAGTTGAGCCATTGAAAATCTCTTACATGCATCTACAGAAATCAAATGGAATCATCCATTCAGTGTAAGTTTCTTTTATGTGTGTGGTTTAGGTAGCACCCAAAATATGGATAGCTCTAAAAATCAAAATGTCTCTACATATGTGCCATGATGGGGTGATGCATGTGGTCCAGTAGAGAAAACGTTCTAGTGCATAAACTTCAAGTAGACTCGAGACACGACAAAGAGGCTCTTGTTAGTGTATTTCAAATAATACCAGTGTGATTTAGTACATAAGCTTTAAACATGGTTGTTGGAAACTCTTTCTACAATGACTTCCTAAGTGAAAGTTTAGTCCCACACCAGAAATCACCAAATAAAACTCCAGGCATGTGAAGGTTGGCTTTCACTTTGATTTGTAGGAAAACACCAACACTATGCTCTAGCCTCTATCCACATGGACACAAATCTGCCCCGACAAGCTTTATGCTTCATGCATGAAAGCCTTTAGTCTTTCATTTTTTAATTTATATGTTGGATGTAGCCCACCTCATGACCAATTCCACGTTTTGAAACACATCTCAAAGTCTATGTTAACGTGATCTTTCCTTTCCTCCCTTTTACAACAAAGAAAAACTCTAGATCCGGTTTTTGTTTCTCTAGTTTTTCCAAAGGTCTTTGTTTCTTGTTTTCCCACTATTGGTTTGTGGAGGTTTGTGTTGGGCAGATACCATATTGGAAACTTATTGTATTAGATTTTTAATTGAGGAGCGTGAAATATCTCAAAGAAAGCGACCTAGTTTACTCTTTAACCAAACAGTTCATATTCATCACATTCTTCAGCCATAATCAGGTCCATCAAATCAGCATATACAGGTCCCAACTTCCTTATGGTGAGTTTTTTTTTTTTTTTTTGGCGAATTTCCCAAGCTCTCTAATATATTAGTTCTTGAATGCGACATTAGAGCTGATTATAAGGTGATTCTTATTGTAGTTGCTGCCATGTCTCAAAAGTCAAGTCAAGCTAATATGATCATTAGGTGGGCCACAAGGTTGTGAATTAAAAAAATGACTGAGAGTAATTGATGGATGGTTGAAATTGTAGATGCGTCAAGGCATCTACATGTTGGAAATGGCCAGATGACTGAGAAATGTATGGCATCTACATATTGGAGACGGCCAGATGAGTGGCTGGAATCTCGCATGTGGATCAGTTCTTTTTGAACTGGCACAAGTGGAGGGATTGGAGTTAGTTGTCATTGAAAAACAAAGGGTGGGATTGGATGTCCTGTACATGATGGTGGGCCCCAGAGAGATTTATGTTGCTCAAGCTACTTGTGTCGGATTAAAGGTGGGGAGGAGGGATTAGATATTGTGTACTAAAGGATGCGTTTGGTTGTACCAAATATCATGAAATATCATTAGTTTTGCACCAAATTAGAATAATTTACTACAAAATTCCATGACATTTTAGTGCAACCAAACACACCCCAAATAAGTTATAAATGCATGTTCTCTTAAAGAGAATGCTCACACATAACTAGTTGTACGTCCAACTAATTGGCATGTGGGGCCCACCAAGATGTTTGTATTACATCTTCTCCGTGCAGCAAGGTTGTCCTAGCATGAAAATGGGCGCGGATTCGGTGGATCCCTAACTGTGGGGCCTGCCGTGATGTATGTTTTGACAGCTCATTTTTGGGACATGATCCCAAAAATGAAGCAGATCCAAATCTCAGGCGGACCGCACCAAAGGAAATAGTGGTGATTGACCATTAAAAACTTCTTGTGGGCCACAGAAGTTTTGGATCAAGCTGATATTTCTGTAGTCCCTTCATCCAGGTATTTGAGACCTTATCAACAGGTTGGATGGTAAATAAACATTCTGGTGGCCCACTAAGAATTTTTTAATGGTCAGTATTCAATCATCCCTACTTCCTTTGGTGTGGTCTAGTGGAGATTTGAATCTGTTTCATTTTTGGCATCATGCCCTAGATTGAGCTGTAAAAACAGATGGACGGTGTGGATGTTAAGCACATGCATCAAGGTGGGCCCAAAAAGGATCTACCAACCTCGGTGGATCCCCAGATCCACCTAAGCCTCGCCCCCATGAAAATGGGATGCCTCAAAAATCAGGTCGATCCAACCCAGCCATGAAAATTGGATGCCCCCATTCGATGAGTTTTCTGGGTGGAAATTCGATCCAACCCAACCATGAAAATTGGATGCCCCATTCGATGAGTTTTTGGGGTGGAAATTCATGTGGGCCATGGTTCAGCAATCCAAAACACTGAGGTTGTTGCTCTTCATAGTGGGTGGACCGTGCACAAAAGATCTTGACCATACATAAACGAGATTTCGGTGGATATATATATATATATATATATATAGACACACACACACATACCCGCAATTAGTCATTCAAAACAACTAAACTACCGAATAACAATGTATGGTTAGTGGTTGGATCTACAGTGGTCAAGAAGACTATCCATATTCAAATGAAAATAGTTAAACTGATACAAGGTTGAAATATTCTAATATGATATTTTTTCTTCGGTATCTCTTATCTACAGTGGGACCCACCATATAAAAGGTTTGGATCATTCAAGTATGGCCCCATATCTGATGGGTATAGGCTTGATGTGTCGTCTAACATTACTTGAGACGTGGCAAAGCTACTGTTTTCGACTACTTCTACCCTTTCAGACGCCTTCTAGACGGGTTGATCCCTCCCTGTGGGGCCCACCGTGATATATGTGCCTTACATCTGCCGTCCATTAGTTTTGAAAGCTGATTTAGGAAATGATACCAAAAATGAAGCAGGTCCAAATCTCAGGTGAACCACACCACAGCAAATAATGGTGATTGAATACCTACCATTTAAAACTTCTTAGGGCCCACGGGAACGTTATTTTCCATCTAACCTGTTGATAAGTTCACAAAGACATGGACGAAGGGACCACATGAATATCAGCTTGATCTAAAACTTTTGTGGTCCACAAGGACTTTTCAATCATCTATAACCACTATTTCCTGTAAGTGTGGTCCACCTAATTTTTAGATCTGCTTCATTTTTGGGATCATACCCTAAAATGAGCTTCCAAAATGAATGTATTCCAAAACGAATGTAAGTCACATACACGGGTATCAGATTATAGGTAAAGTCTTTATAAGTAAAAAAGCATTATACTGAGTAGTACTCAATGTTTGACATACACTCGTGATATGTAAGGCCCACAATAATGTATATGGTACATCTAATCTATCCATCATGTGCTTCCCTTGATGCTGTCCTATGGCTCTCAAAAAATTAGTTTTTTAAATGGTTCACATGAGGGGAGGATAGGACATCCACCATTAAAACTTCCAGATTGCATTTGGGGGCCACTGTGATCTGCGGAGGACATCCAATAATTCCCCCCCCCCCCCCCCCCCCCCCCCCAAAAAAATAATAATAATTAAGTTCTTGCGATTTACTGATTTTGGAAGGTTTATGGTATGAATACCTACTTATCTATTGTGAACACTTTACAGCCTATCCAAACATCACTTAAAAGCCAAACGGAATGGCATGTAAACTATTCATACCTAAAACTCTTTCTGGTGTAATGTTTTTACAACTTAAAAACTTTATAGGCATACAAATGACCCCTAAGGTTTTAAAATATGGTAAAAAAAAGGAAAAAAAAACGTCACTTATTTTGATCTTGACTAACAGTTGTAATAGAACTCCATCTGTTGTATTCCAAAAATATGATCATGCCATTTTAGGATCACAGTATCCACTTTGACGGTGGACTACATCGTGGGCCCCACGATGGTTAGTTTATTTGATCCATGCCATCCATCCTTCATTGATCATGATCATTTAAGGGAATGAGCCCAAAAATAAAAATAAAAATATCCAAATCTCATGTGGACCTCACAAAGCTAATAAATCTACCGTTAAAAAAACATTAGGGTGCTTTGGAGGTAATCTAGTTATAGCCTTAACTACATGTTCAAACTCTCTCACTATGGGTATTTCGGATATTGACAGTCCAAACTCTCGCACTAAGAGTATTTCACTCCTAAATTAAGGGCCCATTATAATTCTATCTTTCCATCCAATCGTGTTTAGCCCCTTGAGAAGTTATCAAGGGTAGGCATTTAATCCTCTCAATTTCTCATGTGTCGCCCACTTGAGATTTGGATTTGCCTCATATTTGGGCCCATGCCCTAAATTGACCTTTAAAAAAAATGGATGAATGGTATGGATGTACCACATACATCATGATCGGGCCCACAAATTTTAAAACTCTAAAGGCAAAAGTAGCGCTGGAGGAATGCAACTTACTTGGCTAGGTGTCTGTTATTCATGATAGGCACCTCCAAAGATTGAGGTCCGCCTGAACAAAATGAAAGAAGGGCTAACCAAGGTCCAAACTTGGTTGGCCGAATTGAAGGAACAACGGACTCATTTGGAGCAAAGACGAATAAATACATGGTCAGGAATATTCTGTGCTGCCTTCAGGATAGAGGCGTAACCCCTACATCTCAAGAGCGAGACTCTTGAAGAATATTAGCCTTGTCAGGCAATCAGACCATCCCTACCCTTGATCTTGACCATACCCCACCACCTTCGTCGCCTGCCCCTCAGGTATCCCCGACTAATGACGTCTTGGGACAAATTATGCTCTTCATGCAGTAACAGCGACAAACTTTGGCAACACTTGTGGGCATGATTGCACGGAATCAGGTTACTCCGCTAGTAGTCTCAGTTCCTCTACCCGGACCAGCCTGTGAGGAGGCCATGCTTGAGAGGTTTTAGAGGCTATGACTGCCTACGTTTGTTGGGTCGCAAAATCCTATGAAAGTTGAATATTGGCTCCACCGGATCACAAAAATGATTCAACCCTAGAAGGTGCATTGAAGCGGAACGATTTGAATTGGTGACATGCATTCGAGAAAGAAGCCAATCTATGGTGGGATGGTGTCTTAAGGACTGAACCGACTGACTTCCAACGGATGTAGGCTGAGTTTGAGAGCCAATTTTTCAAGAAGTATTTCGCCCTTATACATGGAAAGGAAAAAGATAGCCAGTTCATCCAACTGCAGCTAGGAAACATGACGGTCGCCTAATGTGAGAATAGGTTCGTTGAGTTCTCTAGATACGTGCCCTTGATAGTGATGGATGAGCAGTAAAAAATGAGAAGATTTAAAGATAAACTACTGACCTGAAATCCGCACCAAGATGTGTTGTACTAGTATAGCCACCTATGTTGAGATGGTCGACATGACATTTCAAGCGAAACAAGATGGAGAACATATCACTAGGGTTGTTTGCAGCTGGGTCCCAAGAGCAAACCCAGGCTTCCTCCCCCTTATCCATTAGACAAGAGGCCTCGTCTTACCCCACCATTGACTCTTGCTCCGAAGTCGAACAAAGTTTGTAACTATTGCGGGAGACCTGACCACTCTATCCCGTTTTACTACCAAAAATTTAAATTTTAAAAAAAGGGAAGGGGGGGGGGGGGGGGGGGGGGGGGGGGTGAGAGAAGAAGAGGGATGAGGGCATAATGCGCCATCAACAAGAAAATCACCCTCCTCAGCGTACAGTTGTCGCTCCTTCAACACAAGAGGGACATCCATCGTTAAGGCCAGCTGCCCCTATGGCTAACCGGGCACAGCAAGCCCAGGTTCACGTGTGTGCTGTCGAGGCACCTGGCGTTGTTGATCTAGTTCTACAAGCTTTTGAAGGTGTCGCTTACATACATGGTACACGTGTGTACACTCTGATTGACACCGATGCTACAACCTCTTTCATTTCTTGCTCTTTAGTGAAGAACTTGAAGCTAGACACAACTCTTACACCTAAATTGACAGTAGTAATGATTATAGGAACCTATTCTAATTCTAGAAAGTATTGTCGCCATTGTCCTATCATGTTGGGAAATAAAGTGTGAATCAATCTTATCGTAGCTGTTGGGGGCCTTGCAAAAAACCTTAGGATCTAGCCCTCCAGAACAAACCAGAATTATGGGATAATAATAGCAATGAAAACAATCAAAGCACAATCACACACCACACAAGATATTTTTATGTGAAAAACCCTCAAAGAGGTAAAAACCACGGGACCTCGTCCAGATCAACAATCCACTATGAAAGCAGAACGTTACAACCTTCGTCACTCACGCAGGAGCGGATAAACAATAAGAGAATAAAAAGAAAACTGAGAGATCTCACCGATCACGAGGACGTATAAGCGCTGAGACGACGGCTTCCTTCCACAAGCTTCCTCTCTCTCTTTTTTCTCTCTCTCTTACACTCTAAGCCCTTTAGCAAAATCCTTTCAAAGCCTTTAGAAAACCCTCTTGTATTTTTCTCATATATAAAAAAATCCTAGAAAACCTTAGGAACCCCTTTTTATAGTTTTAAGAAAACTCCTTTCTGCATTCCTGTTGCGAAGGACTCAAATCCGCAATTTTTCGCAAAAACTGCGTAACCTAGGACTGGTCCTGAAAATTCCAGGACTGGTCCTAGCCGCCTGGTCGTAGCTCACCTACGACTGGTCGTAGCTCACCTATGACTGGTCGTAAACCACCTACGACCGGTCGTAGCTCACCCAGGACTAGTCGTAGACGGAGGAAAAAATTAGCAACAACTCGCTGGACTTTGAGTCGTGCTAGGGCTCGAACCCAAGACCGGTTGAGCGCCTCCCACGACCGGTCGTGGCTCCCCCACGACCGGTCGAGCAACGCGATGAAATACTCCAATTTTTCACCCGTTGCTCCATCTCTCCTCTGATCTGAGGAGAAAAATTTTATCAAATTTCCCTCTTTCCGACTCATGAGAAATTCACTTTCTTCAAGCCAGTCAAGTTTCTACAAATCTCAAACTTGCCCTTTAGCAAAGTTTTAGTCATCATGTCTGACCCATTATCGTCCGTGTGGACTTTCTCAAGCTGTAACACTTTCTGTTCCAAAGTATCCCTGATCCAGTGATACTGAATCTCTATGTGCTTCAACTTGGAATGCTGACTTGGATTCTTGCTTAAGTGTATAGCACTCTGACTATCGCAATAGACCACGTGCTCCTCCTGCTTCAGGCTAAGTTCTTGTAGGAACTTCTTCATCCAAAGCATCTCTTTACATGCCTCTATGACTGCAATGTACTCGGCCTCTGTCATCGACAATGCTACGACCTTCTGTAGCTTGCTATACTAAGAAACTGCTCTCCCTGCAAACGTAAACATGAACCCCGATGTAGACTTCCTAGAGTCTATGTCGCCTGCCATATCTGCATCTGTGTAGCCCTCTAGCACAGGTTTACCGTCACCATAGCGTAGGCTCAACCTGGATGAGCCTCTTAGATACCGTAGTATCCACTTCACCGCTACCCAATGCTCTTTACCAGGATTGGCAAGATACCGGCTGACAACACCAACCGCATATACTATGTCTGGGCGTGTACACACTATAGCATACATCAAACTTCCTACAGCTGACGCGTAAGGTATCTTCTGCATCTCTTCCACCTCTGTCTTCTTCTTGGGACACTGTCTGTCGCTCAATCTGAAGTGACCATCCAGTGGAGTACTGACCGGCTTCGCTGCATTCATATTGAACCGCTCTAGGACTTTCTCAATATACCGCTCTTGTGACAGCCAAAGCTTCCTGCTGCTTCTGTCACGGGTTATCTCCATTCCTAGGATCTGTTTAGCCGGGCCCAAGTCTTTCATCCCACAAGACTCGCCCAACTCTTGTTTCAGCCTATCGATCTTTTTGATGTCTTTTTTCATGATGAGCATGTCATCAATGTATAAGAGCAGAACTATGAAATCACCATCTGAGAACTTGCTCGTGAACACACAGTGGTCCGACTCCATTCTATCATACCCATGCTGTAACATAAATGAATCAAACTTCTTGTAACATTACTGTGGAGCTTGTTTCAGCCCATACAAGCTCTTCCTCAGCCTACACACCATATGTTCCTTGCCCTTGACTTCGAACCCCTCTGGTTGGTGCATGTAGATCTCTTCTTCCAGGTCACCATGGAGAAAAGCAGTTTTAATGTCTAACTGCTTTATCTCCAGATCCATGTACCCAAGCAACACCCGTATGGATGTCATCTTCACCACTGGTGAGAATATCTCCTCGAAGTCAATGCCTTTCTTCTGACCAAACCCTTTCACCACAAGTCTGGCCTTGAATCTCGTCTGTGAATTCTTCTGCTCAACCTTCTTTCTGAACACCCACTTGTTGCTCAGAACTTTCTTTCCCTTAGGCAGTTTCACCATGTCATAGGTGTGATTCTTATGTAAGAATTTCATCTCTTCTTGCATAGCTTTCAACCACTTCCCCTTATGCTTATCGGCTAGGGCCTCAGAATAATCTTCTGGCTCTCCCCCATCAGTCAGCATAATGTACTCATGCGGCGAGTACCTCTTGGACGGTTGTCTGTCCCTAGATGACCTCCTCACCTGTGGCTCAACAGGTGGATCAAGTGGGGGCTGCTCCCCCGATCCATCTTCTGTAGGAACCCCTTCGTCCTCCGCACCTCGCTGTACTCCCCCATCATTAGGCACCACAGGAGGAATAACCGGATCCATGTCCTTTAGCTCACCTGAACTAGGTTGGTTCTTCTCTGGCTTACCAATGTCTTCAATACACTGATCTTCAAAGAAAATCACATCTCTGCTCCTGACGAGCTTCTTCTCGGTCGGATCCCACAATCTGTAACCGAACTTTTCATCAGCGTACCCTAGGAACACACACTGCCTGATCTTCATATCGAGCTTGGACCTCTCGTCCCTTGGTACGTGAACAGATGCCCTGCATCTAAACACCCTGAGATGACTGTACGATGCATCATGTCCAGTCCATACCTTCTCAGGTACTTCTCCATTCAATGGGGCTGATGGAGACCTATTTATCAGATACACCGCCGTGTACATTGATTCTCCCCAGAACGTCTTGGGCAACTTCGCATGGGATATCATGCATCTGATTCTCTCAACAATTGTGCGATTCATTCGCTCAGCTACACCATTATGCTGGGGGGTCTTGGGAACCGTCTGTTCATGCTGTATACCCAGGGACTTACAGTACTCATGAAAGTCACCGATGTATTCACCATCATTATCAGTGCAGATGCACTTCAATGATCTATCTGTCTCTCTCTCGACCATAGCATGAAACAACTTAAACACACCAAAAATCTCATCCTTGGATTTCAAAGCATAAGCCCAAACCCTCCTAGACGCATCATCTATAAAAGTAACAAAATACAATGCCCCACCCAAGGTTTTTGTCCTCATAGGTCCACACACATCAGAATAAACTAAATTTAATGCATGCACTTTATTAACATGAGAAGCAGTTTTAACGAATGAAACTCTATGCTGTTTCTCTGATAAACAATCAAGACAGGTTTTGAGAGGTATACTTGTCACGTCTGGAAGGAGCCGCTTCCTTGCTAGTAGCTGAAGTCCTTTTTCACTCATGTGGCCTAGACGCCTGTGCCACATGTCTATAGCTGAATCTTCCGCTGCGTTCAACCCACCCTTGCATACACTGACACTTATCTTGTACAGGGTGCAACACTTCTTTCATCTAGCTGTGATCAACGAACCCTTGATGAGCTTCCAGCGCCCACCAACAAACCGGCTTTCATAGCCATCATCATTCAACCTTCCCGTTGACATCAAGTTGAGGCGAAGGTCTGGGATATGTCTCACATCCCTGAGAACCAATGTGCAGCCCACATCGGTCTTCACACAAATATCACCAACTCCCACGATCTTCGATACGCTAGAATTTTCCATCTTCACGGTCCCATAGTCACCTGACTTGTAGCTTGTGAAGAAGTCCCTGCGTGGAGTCGCGTGAAAAGAAGCTCCTGAGTCAATCACCCAGTCAGTATCCTGACCCGTAGCCGTGAGACATACATCGTGATTTGTGGAAAGAATAATAACAACGTCGCCATCTGAAGCGACCGCAGTAGAATCAGATTCATTTTTCTTCTCCTTTCCTTTTTCTTTCTTGTCGTTTTTAGCCTTACGACATTCATGCTTATAGTGGCCCTTCTTGCCACAATTCCAGCATTTAACTTCTTTTTTGTTACTCGACTTGCCTCTTGATTTATCTTTGGCCTTCTCGCCCTTCCTGTTCTTTTCTCTTCCCCGTTCCTGTGTCACAAGGGCCTCTTGCTGAGTAGACCCCTGAGACTTCCTCTTTGTCTCTTCATTGAAGAGACAGCTAGTAACCTGTTCCATGGATATCTTTCCTTCTGGCACAGAGTTACTTAGAGACACCACCAATGTCTCCCAACTGTCAGACAATGAACTAAGTAATAGTAAAGCCTGCAATTCATCATCCAGGACCATCTTCATAGAGGAGAGCTGGTTCACTATATTGCTGACCTCATTCATGTACTCGGCCACAGAACCACCATCCTTGAACTTGAGATTCACAAGTCGTCTTATCAGAAAAATCTTATTACCGGCTGTCTTCCTCTCATACAGCCCTTGTAGTTTCAGCCATAGGCTAGCGGCTGAGGTTTCGGTAGACACATGGTGGAATACAGAATCATTCAGCCATTGTCTAATAAACCCCACCACCTTCCTGTCCAACTTCTTCCAATCATCATCAGACATATCCTTGGATTTTACTGATATGCCTAAAATTGGAGAATATAAATCCTTGCAATAAAGCAAGTCCTCCATCTTAGCCTTCCATATGGTCCAGTTAGAATCATTGAGGCTGATCATCCTTAAGCCACCTTCCATAATTCCAAACCGATCCTACCCGTTCAATGAACTTAGCGCTCTGATACCACTTTGTTGGGGGCCTTACACAAAACCTTAGGATCTAGCCCTCCAGAACAAAACAGAATTATGGGATAATAATAGCAATGAAAACAATCAAAGCACAATCACACACCACACAAGAGATTTTTATGTGGAAAATCCTCAAAAAGGTAAAAACCACGGGACCTCGTCCAGATCAACAATCCACTATGAAAGCAGAACGTTACAACCTTCGTCACTCACGCAGGAGCAGATAAACAATAAGAGAATAAAAAAAAAACTGAGAGATCTTACCGATCACGAGGACGTAGAAGCACTGAGACGACGGCTCCCTTCCACAAGCTTCCTCTCTCTCTTTTCTCTCTCTCTCTTACACCGTAAGCCCTTTAAAAAAACTCTTGCAAAGCCTTTAGGAAACCCTCTTGTATTTTTCTCATACATAGAAAAACCCTAGAAAACCCTAGGAACCCCTTTTTATAGTTTTAGAAAACTCCTTTCCGCATCCCTGTTGCGAAAGGACTCGAATCTGCAATTTTCTGCAAAAACTGCGTAACCTAGGACTGGTCTTGAAAATTTCAGGACTGGTCCTTTCCGCCTACGACTGGTCGTAGCTCACCTACGACTGGTCATAGACCACCTACGACCGATCGTAGCTCACCCAGGACTGGTCGTAGATGGAGGAAAAAATTAGCAATAACTCGCTAGACTTTGAGTCGTGCTAGGGCTCGAACCCACGACCGGTCGAGCGCCTCCCACGACCGGTCGTGGCTCCCCCACGACCGGTCGAGCAGCGCGATGAAATACTCCAATTTTTCACTCGTTGCTCCATCTCTCCTCTGATCTGAGGAGAAAAATCTTATCAGTAGCAAGCATATACTACTGTGACGTTATACTAGGCGTGGATTGGTTGACCATTATGAAGGTTGAAATAGACCGTGACACTCAGACATTGACTGTACAAGGGGCTGGAGAAACTCCTTTCACATTCCCTATCAAAGGTTAGTTTTGCACTCAATTATTTGCCCTGCGAGGAGAAGGTTACGACAAACTGTCAATATCCGATACACCCTTAGTGTGAGAGCTTGAAGACGTATTTAAGGCTATAATCGGATTACCTCCGCAGCATGAAATAAATTTCATTATCGATCTTGTGCCTATTAAGACATCAATCGCATTATTGATTTATGTAACACCTCATACTTTTCAGTACTCGGGTGTTAACGTGTGGACATAACTTAGTATAAAAACAAACCTAGCTTATTTGACCATTCATCTTCAATCTACCCTAAATCTGACCTTTAAGAGAAATCTTCATTCATAGATCAGGTCATCCATCCGTTGATTTCTAAGATAGACTATCACATCATTAGAGAAACATATTCTTAGGATTTCAATTTCCTTGATAGATAACTCTAACCCTCCATAATGAATTTCGAGACCTAGATCATCGTATTCATCTTTCATCGGACCCACAACCCTCAATCTAACAACCCACCACTTGGTCGTCCCCATTGGGACATCTAACCACCAAATGTACTATTGATTTTCACCTAAATAGGTCCTAGGGTTCTTTGGACAGTTGATGTTCAAATTCAGTGTCAATCTAATCATCGAATTGGTAAATTTCATTAAGTATAAAATTCTCTTGGTGTGGCCCACTTTGAGTTTTTTTATTTGCATCATCACTAAGTTAGGACTCCAATAGGATCCATAAAAGCTAATAGACATAGTAGATCTCACCAAAGCATCATGATGGACCCCACTTCAAGCAGTATGTGCATCAGCTGGTGCACTCCCGCTGTACATAGAACTCAAGCCCGGGTCAAACGAGGTTTGACCCAATAACTATCCGAAAAAGGTGAATTTTCTCCTCTCTTTCTAGCCCGAACGTTGTTTGAAAGAACAACATTCGTTTGCGTGAGTTAGGGCCCACCATCAAGACCTATGATTTAATCCAATCCGCCCATCATGTGTAAGGTCGATTTTCGACCAAAACCTTGCTTGTGCATGTGTAACTACACACCTGTGAATAGTGGTGGGCGGGATCTGACCTGACTTGTCAAATCCAACTCAACCGAACCGGTCGAATCCGATCTGACCCAAACCGAAAGCCAGGGTTGGGTCGTATCGAGTAGACCCATTCTGATCTGACGCAAAACCGAGTCGAGTTCGGGTCATGTGGCAACTCGATTCGATCTGATCCAAACAAGAATTAGGTTGTATAAACTTAGATTTTACTCATTTTTTTTAACCTTTACCCCTCTTCTATCCGAAACCCTACCCGCAGCCCAAGCCGACTTCCTCTCCTTCCCTCATTCTTTCTCTCCCTCTTTATCTCCCAATTTCCCTCGTCATTTTCTCTCTCTTCCTTTATCTCCCTCTTTCTCTCCCGATTTCCCTCATATCCTTCTTTCTCTCCTCCTTTTTCTCCCTCTCTCTCTCCCGATTTCCCTCTTGTTTCCTTCCTAGCACCAAAGTCACCCGGCTCGGCTTGACTAAGCCCAGTCCGAATTGACCGAAAAACTCAACTCAATCCGATTCGATTTCCTTGACCAAGTCGAACTCGGTTCGGGTCAGGCCAGCAAGGAATCGGTTTGGATCGAGTCAGCCCTGCTGGACTCGATCCTAAATTAGATCGAGTTCAGGTTAGTACTTGTAAAAATCGGATCAAGTCTAGTTGGACCTTATCCGGTCTTACTTGACTCGATGCCCACCTCTACCTGTGAATACACAAGCTCAGTCACAAATTGAGTTGCGCAGGTTGCTTCCAGAAGCGAAAAAATTGAGTTACGTAGGATCCAACTGATGAGCTGGTAATCTGCATGCCTCTATATCTCTCCATCCTAACCATCCATTCCGAAGCAATCCCAGCCTTCGTTGCAGAGCACATGGCCTGTGATTTTCTCCATACGAAGTCGTTGCGGAGAGAATCTCTTCATTATAGGTTGTTGCGAGTTGTTCGAAGCAAATTCCATCTGGTTGTCCATTCACTTCTAAAAGAGCCTTCGAATGGCATTAGATCATGGGAGCATCTATCAACTCAACCGATTCAATTTTACACGCGTTCTTACGTTCACATGTGCGAAAAGAGTGCGGAGTTGGATATCTTGCTACCCATTGGGTTTATGATTATACGCCTTTCAAATATGGGCTCCACAAGTATCCTAGGCCAAATCTAGACCATCTACGATTGATGGATCGAAGAAAAACCCCTTAGGTCAAAAGATGTCATTAATGTGTGGAGCTTCTTCTCCATTTTAGCAAAAACGCATTCAAACGTAGATAAACTTGATCCCTAATCAAAGATGATCATTTTACAGGCCATAGGGTGTACATTTGATCATATGGTGGCCAATGTTAATCCTCATTATAGAATCTTAGAAGTTCTATTACAATCAACGGTCGAAAATCCTCCCGTGCTCGAGTTTGAGTGTAATTAATCTCATCATTAATGGTCGAAGCCTCTAGAGATTCAAAACTCTATAAAAAGAAGTCTTCTCTCTCAAACAAACCCTTTTAAGACCTAGAAATTTCAAAGAGAAAGAGGGAGTTTGTGAGAGGAGAATGCCACACCGCACCGAGTTATCGACTCATCTTGGTTTCAGGTCGGGTCTAGTCGATTCGAGACATCTCGAGATGTCCTCAGAGAGAGAAAGGGATTCAGGAGGAGAGAGATCAAGGAGTTCATGGGGGGGGGGGGGGGGGTTGACTCGGATAAGAATCGAGTGGAGATCAAGTTATTCAACCTATTTTATTGAGTTGACTTAGTGGGGGTTTGAGTTGTTGTTGGCCTCCATCTTATCGGGTAATTAGCCAGTAAGTTGCATCAAAACTAGTTGTTGATTGTTGTTTGGAAATATCTCAAAGAAATCACAAAAAGAAATCGAGTTGCAAGTTGAATCCTCCCTCGGGCCTGCCAAGTCTCTGATCTACTGACTTGGTGAGCCACAACCAATCTAGGATTTGATATGGGCTGATTCGAGCTTGATCAGCCAGTGAATTCAGTATTTGTGCATATGATTTTTTCCATACTCATAACTGAGTTGAATTGGTTTATGATATTGTTGGTGGGTTAACTCGGTTTAACCTGCTGAGTTTAATATCTAATGGGCCTCACCTGGTTATGTTTGGATCCAACAACATAGAAGTGATTGTTGTGGGCGGTGCTTCCCACCAGTTCGGGAAGGGGATTTGGATTTTTCATTGGGTCGATTGGAGCCAAATTATTGAGTCCTGAGTTCTGGGAGGACTTAGTAAATTTTCACTGAGTCGAGTATTGGTAGGATTTGATTGTGGTCTATTTCAGTTTTAGTTACACGAGGGGGTTGAAATTGAAAACTAAATTCAAGAATAAGCACCATTGTGCCCATGTTGGTAACCGAGCGGAGGTGATTGGGTTGGATTTGACTTAAAAGATGGTTAAGTGAGTTCAAGTAAGTAGAACTCCACTGAAATGCTTGCTAGATTTAAATTTATTAAGTTTATTATTCGTAGATCCTTGCTTAATTATGAGAATTGGGATATTTTTATTTAAGTTATGTTGTTCGTGTGGATTTAACTCTGTTCGTGTGGATTTAACTCTGAGTTTAGTTGGGGAAGTCGAATCGGTCATGTTGAGGTGATATAGCCCCTCAAGTCTTTTATTAATAGCCTAATAGATTATTATTATTTTTTCTTTAATTGAATGCAGAATTATTTCCAAACTCTACATTAGGCCTATCTTGTTTAGTCTGACTTGGATTGAATTAGAAACCAGGTTGGATAGCATCTTGAGGTGAGTTAATACCTCAAGTTTTCTACTTACATTTGAATATAAAGTTAGTTTAGATTTAAATAAATTTTGGATTGTAATATTGAGAAAATTGTATAATATAGGATTGGATTTGGTTCAAGTTACTTCATACCTTTAAAATCTTACTGAGAAGTAAATCCACATCCTTAGGTGAGGATTAGGGGTGTATATGGAACCGGTAAACCGGACCGAAACTAACTAAACTGCATGGTTTGGTCTGGTTATGAAGTGCACCGGTTTCGAAAATCAAAGAACCGGTTAGTTTAGTTCGGTTCTCGGTTTAGGGTTATGTAGAACTGAATTGGACCGTGAATTGAACTTGGAACTGAACCTAGAATTGGAATGTAGAATTGAACTTGGAACCGAACCTGGAACTGGACCATAGAACTAAACCTGGAGTCAAATTGTGATTAACATGCTTAATTAGACTTGTTTTAAAGTTATTTTATGAGTTTACAATGTATTTTAGTTGTCTATTTAACTCATGATTTATGGTTTACAATGTGTCATTTGATTGTTTTCGTAAATGTCTTTTTGCACACCTTACACGATATCTATACCATTCATCAAATGGATCATAACACAAATGGACATGGGCTGGATTATAAAAAAATAAACATGTAATTAGGTTGGATTATAAAAAGCCCATAATCATATAATCGAACCGGAACCAAACCAATTTTTACGGTCCGGTTCTGATTCGATTTTAGGGTGCAAAGAGTCCGGGTCCAGTTCCGATTTTCCTATAACCATTAGGAATGGTTCGGTTCCAATTTCACCCCAGAACTGGACCGAACCGAACCATATGCACCCCTAGTGAGGATCACCCTACAAGCTTTCCAACATTATGCTAGTTAGAATAGTTCATTTATTTCTATAGCATTTAGTGAGATGAATGATAATTGTTTGTTCTAATTGAATAATTCTTCATATGATTGATATTTAAATTTCAATTCGAGTATTCTAATATGTTATGGATCTCAAATTTTTCTATCCTAGTTTAAGATGAGTACTTTATATGTATATTTGCTATTGATGGTGTATATTGAATTGATTGCACCTTGTTTTGTCCACTTGGAGATTATGGGATGATATTATTGGAGGTTCCTTAAACTAGTGGCCATTATATGTAATAGATTAAATAGAATTTTGTTGTAGACTTACCATCTCTTGGATCATTTGAGCCTATGTGGCTTTTGGTTTGACTCCTTTTTGTAGTATTCAGGATGAACTTTTTGTCCATTATGGCTAATTATGGACTATTTTTGTATAAACTTGTGATGATAAGTTCTATTTATTGTATCATGAAAGGCTACTAGTTGTAAAGGTTACCATGAATCCATTGTATTACCATCATTATCTATAACTATCATAATATATTAACATATTACTTGTTGAAGACTTGTGAGTTGAGTATGGTGGTATGAGACACTTTGCTCGAATTGTTGGCCTATGATGGGTGATGAACGCCATAGTGACCTTGAGCTTCCTTAAGTATAGTTGTTTATAAATGAGATTAATAATGGTTGGGTTAATAATAATGCATTTCATGACATGCAGACTTTACCAAGTGGTTGATATAAGACATGAGGTTCTCGGGTAACTGGTTGTACCATAGAGTATTTTACCAGGTGACTCTGAGTTATCATCATGTGCACTTGAGTCATTATGGTTTGTCCTTGTTGGATGGACTTTTTCAGATACCTAGTTCTCCTTGGGCGTACCTTAAAGTATTTGTAAGAATTGAGTCATTTATTTTTCTTAAAGTATTTGTAAGAATTGAGTCATTTATTTGAAAAGCTTTATGGGCAGCCACTTGTATATCTTGTGTATCTAAAATGTATATCTGGACTTTTCTTTTATGCTTGATTTATCTTTCTTCCATTGCGGTGCTCACTTATAGAAAATTATATTATGAAATGTGGATTATCTTTAAAGGTTAACACTTGAAATTTCGAAAAATGAATATAAAACTCAGGTTATGAAATCTTGGGCGTTACACTGTATCACAAGCTTCCGTGTAAAATGGAAGAGTTAAAATTTCAGATTGATAAACTTTTGAACTATGATTTTATACAACCTAATGTATCACTGTGGGGAGCCCAAGTGCTATTTATAAGGAAGAAAGATATATCTTTACAACTCTTCATTGATTACAGCAAGTTGAACCAGATTACGGTGAAGAACAAGTACCCATTGTCGATTATTGATGATCTGTTCGATCAGTTGTAGGGTGCCCTGTATTTGTCTAAAATGGATTTACAATCTAGGTGTGAGATATGAGTGGGGATTCACATAAGCTTCTATTACACTAAAACCCCATCAAAATGTTTAATGATTGGATTGTCTATATAAAGTAATCGAGTTCTAATGGTTATAAAATGGGCAAAAACGACCAGTCTTCGGTTGTATCGAATTAAATAGGAAAGCCACTAGACAGATTTTGGCACTTTTGATCACACTGAATATAGTCTTGGGTCGGACCGAACATAGTCTTCGGTCGGACTGAATGTGGCATTCGATTGCAGCCAAATTACTCGATTTCTATCCAAGCATGCTGACCTATTTTAGCAGATTTTGGTATGACCGAAGGTAGGTTCGGTGCGACCAAAGGTTGCTAAAATTGTGCAGTTTTTCTAGCAACTCGGAACCTCTAAAACCAATATTAGTATGTTCAAATGAGGCTCATAAGGCTTAAGGGATAATTAACATAGTATACCTATTAAGGTTGGGATCATCTAAAGGTTCAAGGGCTGTTTTGGGTTAAGTGTTAGGGTTATCAAGACACCTCAAATGCATGTTATTTGTTCCTTGATGCTCCACCTCCACTCATGTCTTCGGTCTTCAGCTTCCAAAGACTCAACTAATTCCCTGACACAATGACTCATGGGATCGACAAATAAGGTGCACCAATACATGCTTACTTTAACCAAGCCTTTATTAATCCATTTACATACAACCGTATTGGGGAAGTTAGGATACCACGATTATATCACGAGTCAATTAAACCAGATCACGTGACTCGTTACGGCTCGTCACCAACGTCTATTAATCCAATTTAAGGTTCGTCTCTCGATATCAATTTTAAATAACAAATTCTAAATGTACATGCACAATGTCGAATATATCAAATTAATATGGTAAGGGTCGTTACCGAAATTTAATAAGAGAATGTATGTGTCGTGTCTTTACATAAACACCTCAAGACGGCACAATACATGATTTGGAAGAATTACGTACATGACAAATGTTGCACCACACCTAGCGAATCACATCAACAATGTGCACCACTAAACAAATACATGGATTTACACATTAACCAAGATGAACACTACCACGAGCACATAATGTACAATGCTCCGTCACTTTGATTAATGCTCTCTGGTCACTATTGGAAGTTTGTCACTCAATATATATTGACAGTTCGAACACAATATCCCATACTATTGTGATTGACTCCTCAACTTTTATAATCAATTTATATCAGGATATTTATAAATCAAAGTCGTCCACCCTCTTCATTTTCCACACGTCGTATATAACTTCCATTAACTAAAACCACCATGTATCTATAAACACTGAAAAATCGGCGCCCATGCTAATTTAAATGTTATGTTGGAGTCAGGGGAGTGCTAGACTGATTGTGGATGTTGGAGTCGCCACTAGCCAAAAAATCTCAGAATCCCGCGGTCGGCTAGAACCACGGAATACGTAAGGTGGGGAAAATCTGAAGACTTCCCTACCTTAAATTGACTCCTAGTCTGTGAGTCGGGATTCCGGGTAAGGGACCTAGGTTACAGAGAGGGAAGGTGTTAGGCACCCTCTCTGCCCGAACAAATGTACGGTCTCTACTTTGTGTGACAAAATAATCTCAAGGGATGAATGATGTGGTCGAGATAGGACTAGGCACACACGAGGATTTCTGATATGACAAGTTCTGAAATTTTGGCAAGCCACAGAGCATACATCCAACGGTGTGTCTAGAAGGCGGATGTGATGATGCTTATGTAAAGAAGAAATAAAAATAAAAATGGACTAGGTCACTAGGAATTTCTTATGTGACAGGATCTGATATACGGCAAGCCATAGAGCATACGTTCACTAGAGATCTAGAAAAGTAGGGTGGTTGAGAAGAGAATAGATGTCATGATGAATTCTCATATGTTAAATGAGTGGTTCCTTAACTTGATCTTAAGTAGGTTAAAACATAAACTGGACTATGATCATATCTGGGCTAGACTTATGGGTTGAAAAGGTTGAGAGGAAGGCTAGCTGAAAAGATTAGATCTTTGAAGGCTTAGGAGATCCTTCCCCTTCCTTCACTCACTCTCTCTCTCTCTCTCTCTCTCTCTCTCTCTCTTGGATGAGAAGATCCTCCCTCTTTAGTGTGAAGAGGAGAGAGCTTATGGGTTGGAAAGGTTGAGAGGAAGGTTAGAAGGCTAGCTGAAAAGATCGAATTTTTAAAGGCTTGGGAGCTCCTTCCCTTTCCTTCACTCTCTTCCTCACTCTCTCTCTCTCTCTCTCTCTCTCTCTCTCTCTCTCTCTCTCTCTTGGATGAGAAGATCCTCCCTCTTTAGTGTGAAGAGGAGAGGGCTTCTAGCTGAAAAGATCGGATTTTTGAAGGCTTGGGAGCTCCTTCCCTTTCCTTCACTCTCTTCCTCACACACACTCTCTCTCACTTTCTCTCTTGGATGAGAAGATCCTCCCTCTTTAGTGTGAAGAGGAGAGGGCTATTTATATCCTTCTCCAATGACATTGCTGTAAATTTTAGATTTGAGACGAGTGAAAGGTGAAGTGGTAAGTTATGGTTGGTTGTGGAGAGAGGAATGCCACATGACACTCTCTCATTTGCCATGAGAGGCGGTAAAAAGGTAAATAATGGAGTTTGGAAGGATAATTTTGAAGGAAAGTTGACTTTTGGACGCTGGGACAGCTGTCTACAGGCGGGCGGCAGTTGAAGTACTACAGCGGCAGTCAGACTGCCGCCCGGGCTCAGTTCAGGCCGGTTTCGTGCATGCGAGCTTTGTATAGCGTGCAGGTTCGTCCAGATGTCTCCTTTTGGGTTTTTCAGCTCATAAAAGTGGGTTTCGGCTTAGGTAAAGGGGATCTAATCATGGTATAAGGTATAAGCGGGGTTGTGTGTGTGCTGAATGATTTGGATCGGGGTTTCAGATTGCGGATTGGGAGTTTGGGGACTCTGGGTTAGGGTTCGATTTAGGCTGGGATTAGGAGTTTGGTTTAAGATACGATCATAGTTCTCGGATAGTATTAACCTTCTCAAGATTTGACTTGGGTTGGGTGTTTACAGTATCACACGTCTACAGGGAAGGTCATGGTTCGGTAGGTTCGGAAGTGTGCTTGTCCTGAAACCATTAGGGACATGAGAAAGAGAGGGTGCAGGGAGAAGGAGCTCCACACGTGTGTACATATCTGGAGAGTGTTACTCCACACGTGTATACACATGTGAAGGAGGAGAGAGCAGTGAGTGGTCTGTAAATAGCAGACTTTATGAAGGGTAAAGGCGTAAGGTGGATGACCGTCCTTACTCTTGCTGCCTTGGTGGTAGACTCACACGGTGGATATCCGAGGGATATTTTAGTGGGCCGGATGTCGCTTCCAGCTATCGGAACTTCATGCATGTGGGGGCACTTGGAGCAATGTGGGCGGGATTCTGACTGTGGGCCCATCTCAATGTATGAGACGTGTATCTGAACGGTCGATCTGTTTTCCATATCATTTTATGGCATATACCAAAAAATCAATCCCACCGCAGGAAACAGTGGTGAATGACCATTAAAAACTTTTTACAGACCAAATCGTTTCGGATCAAGCTGATAATTTTGTTTTCAGATCATCCAGTACTGTGTGACCTTATCAACAGGTTGGATGACAAAAAAACATTACGTTAGACACTATGAAGTTTTTAACGGTAGATGTTTAATGACCATTGTTTCTTTTGGTGTGGTCCACCTGAGATTTGGATTTTCTTCGTTCTTGTTTGCATGCTATAAAATGATCTTAAAAAAAGGATCGACCGCGGAGATATGCAACTCATACATCGAAGTGGACCCACGGTCAGGGTCGCACCCATTTCGCTGGATACGGTTCGCAGTAGCGATCGGTTCTGAGGCCGTCTCCTCCCATTAATTTTCTTTTGCTTTTTTCCACTTTCTTTCTTGATTAAGTGCGGCCCCGGCCTCACCCAACACAGTGCATCCCTGACCTTAGGGATTACATTGATGTATATTTTTATATCCACTCCGTTCATCAGTTTTTAAAGATCATATTATGGCATGAACCTAAAAAAGAAGAAGATCTAAATATCAGGTGGAACACACCACAGGAAAAATTGATAATTAACAATTAATGATTTCTTGTGAAATAAAAAAGGTTTAGATCAAGGTGATGTTCGCTTTTACCTTTCATCCATGTCCGTGTGATCTTATCAACATGTTAGATGGAGAATAAACATTACTGTAGGCCCTGGGAAGTTGTTAATGGTAGGCGTCCAATCAATACTCTTTCCTATGATGTGGCCCACCAGAGATTCATAATATTTCATTTTTTATAAAAATTTCTAAAAATGATATGTAAAAACGGATGGACGGCCTGGATATACAATACATACATCAAGTTGGACCCCACGCCGTGTTGGTTGAGGCAATTTCCGCACCTAATTGGCTCTCCTCTTTTGTCTACAGTTTTTCTTCCTTTCTTCCATCTTCTCAAAAGTAAAGTCATATGCACGGATCTCACAGCATCTTATTTCCAACGCCACTTTCATTTCCATCCTCTTCAACCTTCAAAAACACCATTTACCTGCCCATCCATCCATCTAGAATGGACTAGTTGGGTCCAGTTGTTCAGATCATTTTCCTCTTCCTGGGCTCATGTTTCTCTGCAAATCGGTTATCTCAAACACCTCAATAACAACGTAGAGACATCGAAGAACGAAACGGAAGAACTGCAAGACAAGCGCGACCAAATTCAAGCGGACCTCGATCATGCTATATCAGTCGGAAAGAAACGGAAATCCCAAGTGGAGAAATTGCTCGTGAACGTCACCAATATCAGAGCTCAAGTCGATTCTATCAGATCGGAATTCGAGCAGCAGAAAACGTGTTTGAATGGTTGTTGCGCCGATCACTTCTCTCGCTACAAACTGGGCAAAAGGGTAGTTAAAAAGATCGAAGAAGTCAAAAACCTCATCGTAAAAGGAGTCTTCTAAAAGGTAGCTGAGAGCCCTCGCCGGCCGCGGGTGTTGGAGATGGAAACATCGCTACCTTTAGGACAACAAAGCACATCTGAGCAAACCATGGAGGATATATGGCAATGCTTACACGATGAGGAGAGTGGCATCGTAGGTGTTTACGGGATGGGAGGAATTGGGAAAACAACTTTCATGAAAAACATAAACAATATGTTCATTGGAATTGATGACTTCAACGTTGTGATTTGGGTTACAATTTCACATAAATGAAGAGACGAGGGACATGTTGTTTGCGCGGTTGAAGAATCTGAGGTATGTGCTCATCTTAGATGATCTATGAGAATAATTTACCTCGGATCAAGTCGGAATTCCAAAGCCAGAGAAGCAAAAAAGATGCAAGATCATGATAACCACCTGATCAGTTGCAGTGTGTAATGCGATGGGGGTGGATGCGGTTCTGTCATTGGAGATTCGACCGGTAGCAGAGAAGGTTGTGGAGGAGTGCAGCGGATTACCACTTGCAATTAAAATAGTGGGACGGGCGCTATGGGAGAATGCATTGAGGGCATTGAAAGGATCATCACCTGAGGTTAGTATGGAGTGTAAGGTGTTTCTTCCTTCGAAACTTAGTTATGATTGCCTAGAAAACAATAAGATCAAATCATGTTTCCTGTATTGTTCATTGTTTCCGGAAGATTATAATATAATAATAGATCATCTAAACAGATACTGGGCCATGGAGGAAGGATTCATAAAAAATGTGAATAACTTGGAAGAAGCATCTAGCAAGGGGCATGACATCCTTGAAAGAATCATGGAGGCATGCCTCTTGGAGGAAGGGTTCGTAGCTAATGTACATGTCAAGATTCATGATTTGCTCCGCAACTTAGCTATATGGATCACTTCACAATGGTCGTCATCATCCAACAAGGGCTCAAAATTCCTTGTGAAAGCCGGGGAAGGGACTAGTGCAGCCACCAGAAGAGAAAATGTGGGGAGAGATTGTAAGGATTTCATTGATATGCTACAAAATAAAAGATCTCCAAATTAAGCCCGATTGCCCTAACTTGGTCTCCTTGTTCCTCAATGACAACAATCAATTATGTACCGTTCACAGTAGTTACTTCAAGCTCATGTTGAAATTTCAGATCCTTGATCTAAGTCATTCTTGCATCAAATCTCTCCAGTGTCGTTATCGCTATTGTTGAATCTACGTGCGCTCATTCTAAGATATCGCAGACATCTAGTGGAGGCGCCAACATTGGGAAATTTGAAGGAACTTGAACTTCTTGAGCCCTCACACTCTGGCCTCAAAAAGTTTCCTCAAGGCATTGCAAGCTTGGTTAAACTTAAGAGGTTAAATCTATCATGTTCTCATCTCCCCGCAGTTCCATTGAATATGATATTCGGGCTACCTAGTCTGGAGGATCTAAGCATGTTGGGGCTGGGATATGTTGACGGAGCTACTTTTGGTGAGGCTGTGACCATGACACAGCTGAGTTCTTTAAGAATCAGTGTGTCCAATCTTAATGGCCTCAACCCATATGGTTTGTTCCATCGATGGTTTTCAGGGTTGAGAAGATTCCATGTTCAGGTTGTCTATCAAGGGAGTGATATCCTCATGCATCCTTCTGATAAGTAGATAAGCATTTGTGGATGTCACAATTTCCCCTACGGGATTGAGGGGTTGATAAAACATGCAATCTCTTTATTCTTCGAAAAGTGCAGAGACATATTGAAGTCTATGGATTCAGTGGAGTGGAATGCATTATAGACTGGAGAGAGGTTGAAGAATATGCATTGCAATGTTTACAGCAGTTGGATCTCGTTGGTTTACCAAACTTGGAGAAGGTATTCGATGGTGGATTATAGAAGGCAACATGCCTTCAAAACCTAAGAAATATATATCTTGTAGAATGTCCGAATTTAAGGTGTCTCTTCTCCTCTAGTATGGATGATAGAACATCTACATCAGTTAGAGAAGCTTCAAGTATCGTACTTTTCCAAAATGGAGGATTATAGAAGGCAACATGCTGCCAGATAATTCATCCCAAGATTACACTCCCTATAACACTCCCTATATTTGGAGAACTTGCCGAAATTAGCAAGCATTCATAGCCAGCGACTTAGTTTTGTATCTTTGGAAGAGATCCATGTAATTTCGTGTCCTGGGTTGAAGAAGCTCCCCCTCTTCTGTTCAAGCATCAATGAAATAAAAGGAGGAATAGCAGGTGAGAGAGAATGTTGGGAAGGATTAGAGTGGGAAACTACTCCAGCATTTATGAAAGTGCCTGATCGCAGTTGAAGAAGCTTCCTCTCTTTGATGCAGAAAAGGTGAAGTAATTTCTTTCATTAGCTCATGTTTTACCTTGTGATAGACATTGCCAAGGATTTTAAAAGTTCACGATACTTTAACGGGAAATTGATAAAGCAATACTACCATGATAATATCATGAGATATTCAAAATCTTAGAATATTTTAAATTTTTACGGTTATATGCGAAATTTATTGAAGGAATTTTTTTATGCATATAAATTCAAAATTTTGGAATTATTTATTAACTTCTAATAAATATTTTTTAATATTTTGTTTTCAGGGAGATTTTCTGAATATTACCATGAGAAGAACATCAAACTCTAAAATCTTCTGAGATATTCCCATTCCGAGAAATTGGTGAGAAGGAGATTTATCACTTTTTTTTTATATTTATTTTGCAGTTATTGATGTGTTAATTATTGCGTTTATAGGCAATCACACCCTCTCGCATGTGGAAGCATTTCTAGTTCTTCACTTTTCCAAGCTTAGCGTCCCCTGAGATCTAAAATGATTTCATGACTGACTGACTAGGGCGTAACTTTAACTGACGTGCACAGCATGACTTGATGTGGAGGAGATCTGCCCATCCACTCATGCAGACAAATGACTTCATGGGGAGGAGATCCACTGCTCCACTTATGCGGATGACTTCATGGGGAGGAGATCCACCCGCCCACTAAGGTGGGCTACACAATGGGAAACAGTTTATGGTAAGTTCCACCATTAAAATCGTACAAATTATGTGTGGGTCTACTGCGGTGTCTATGTGCCGTCCAATCCACTCATCTAAGCCGCCATTCAAGGATGAATGGATTCCACAAAAATCACGATATCCCAATACTCATCCATGTCACACCACGTAAAATTAGAGCATTTAGGCATGTTCCCTGTGGTGTGGCCTAAGTTTTGGATTGGAATGATTTTCAAGGACTCATAGCAAAAATCTGGTGACTTGCCTGATGGAAAGGGTGGATCTGATGTATGTTCGTCCCATCAAGCGCTTAGCTTGAGGCAAGCAAGGCCATCCAATGCCCACAGGAGTCAGGCTAGTGCAGTGCAGCTGAAATCTGGCAATCACATGATCCCACTACGTGGATTCTGTCTAAAATATCAAGTTGATCAGGCCATCAGGTGGACCGCAGTGGACTGCTGGTCAGTTTCTCTTTAACCATTCATTATTTTATAAACGTTTGGCCAACCTAATGATCATGCATTTGTAACCACCTCTGATATGTCAGTCTCTCCACTCTCATGAACAGCCAGCTCTACTTTTTTGTAGTATTTTAGTTTCTTTTAAGTTGTTTGGAGATTTTATTATGTTTCTAGGTATGGTTCAAGCCCAAATGGTTATAGAGGTGCTTTCTTCATTAAATGCATTTTATGTTAATAGAGAGAGTGGTTTTAGGAAGTTTTTGTAAAGTGTGTGAGGTTCTCACAATTTATTTTATGGGTTGCAACACATTGTAAGAACTACAAAGGTGTACCATGAGAACCTCTGGCCATACAACATAGGCTAGGCTGGGAGTTGAGAGCATGGGGTCTTGAATGATCCTACAGCCTACTCCAGCCTGCTCCAGCAAGGAGTTGGGAGTAGAAGGGAAAGTAGCTTAGACACAGAGATAATGATATATTGGAGTAAGGGTGGAGATGTACTTGGATGATCCTATATCATTCTAATTTCCTTAAACCGAAGTGAACTTAGTAGATATTCTTTGCCTTGACTTAATGGAACATTTATGTTAACTACAAGAGCACATGTTCAATGCATTATCATGTAGTGTATGATATTATATTCTACTTTTTTATGCTTAGAGTTAGATGTTGATTTCAAGCAAGTACTTTATACATTTTTTGCTAATTGTTGGTAATGAGCCTTTTTTCCTACTTTATTTTAAGATGAAGAAGGCAAGACTCCTTTCATTGGCATAAATTGTACATCTGCTAGATTCTCTTTATATGACGTAGAAATGCATTATCATGTAGTGTACAATATTATATTCTACTTTTTAATGCTTAGATGTTGATTTCGAGCAGCAAGGACTTTAGACATTTTTTGCTAATTGTTGGTAATGAGCCTTTTTTCGTACTTTATTTTAAGATTAAAAGGGCAAGACTCTTTTCATTGGCATAAATTGTATATCTGCTAGATTCTCTTTATATGACTTAGAAATACGAAGTCTGTTGCTGCACTCTTTTTCTCTCTCCCTCTCTCTCTGTTTTTTTTTTTTTTTGGTTGCTTATCATGTTTGGACAATTATTTTTCTACAGCGGTAACCATATTCTGATGTAGGTGGTGTCACAGATACATTCCTAGCATGGTTGGACCAAAAGAAGGTGGACCATAAATTGATCATAACTTTTGATCTGGGTATCATTATGGCGCACCAGACCGAGTATCATGAACCGAAACAGCACTAGAACTCGAGAACGAGTTCTTTTGAAGTGGAGGGGACTAATGTAGAGCGGGTTGCAGAGACTTTCATGTCCAAGATGGATCAGAGAAGGCCAAATCGGAGGAAGAAGTCATCAAGACCGTCAAAACTTTAAAACAGGCATATCTCGCAAACTGGAATGAGTTACTCAACTCATGTTCTTTCTCTTTTGTGGCACCTTTTCCAGAAGGTATGATCAGATGTTAATATTGTTTTTCAACGAACACTAAATCCCATCTCTTTCTTGTTTAGTATTTCTTATATCTTTTTGTTTGCAGGAACCAGTGTTGTGTCTAAGTTTTTATGTGCTAATGGAATTACTCTTTTCAAAGTATGAGAGGGAACTATCAAGTTACTTGGAAAGTCAGAAATGTACTATTTCAATCCTGAGCATCCTCTCTTGACTGAACCATCTCAAAGGGCACTCAATTGGGCTCTTGATGAAAAGATGAAATCAGGTAATTTTTTTGAAACTATTTTCTCCTAATTTCTTTGTGCTGATTGTAGCTTCATTAGCTTCAAGGACATGATTTCTCGAGTGTGTTTGTTTGGAAAAAAAGAATTTGGCATTTTGAGCTTTGTTTGCTTGGAGGATTGAATTTGGCATTTTCGGTTTTGTTTTTGGAAGGATTTTGAGGGTGCTTGCATGACAAAGGTGGGATTTTTGTGATTTTGTGTGGTGGGATTTTAAGTTTCTGTATCTGGGTTTTGTTGTTGGGAGGATTTTCAATATAGGAAAAAAGGTGGGAAATTTGAATCTTCGAAATGATGGTGAAATGGTGGTCTGACTGGGGCAGAATTTCAGGCTTTTTTTTTTTTGGAAGCTGAGTTTTTGCTGAGTGTTTTTATGGAGTTTGTGAATGAAGAAGCTAAAAAGCTGATCTTTTTTGCTCTAGAGCTCATGAAAATGGTGGTTCTGGGGTGAAAATGTCAGGTGGGAGGTTTTCTTGTTGTGTTGCACTTGTTTCTCATCTGGGCTTTTACTTTTGTGTTTAGGTTAGTTTTGTGCATGGATTTTCATGTCAAAATTGCTAGCTTTTGGGCCATGGTGGTTTTAGAATATTATCTTTGAAAGTGAGAAGAAGGTAAGAGGCTTTTGGAGTAGAAGAGAGGATGGAAAGAAGAGATTTCCTGTTTTGAGAAATGAATTTGCTGGTTTTGGTATGGATGGAGAGATCCAATGCGCAAGCCCTCTCCTTCTGGCATAAACTACGAAGGTCAGTTTTTTTTTTTTTTTGTTCCCTTCCCTTCATGCATTATCTATTTGCTAGGTTTGTCTTGGCACAGGTTTGACATTGAATTATATATGCTTGTTCAGATTGGCTCGAAATGATTGGGTGTTTATTCTTTCCTCAATTCCTTTGTTCTTTTGAGGTTTTTTTACTATGAGAGTTTGACAACCAATTCTATGGAGAAAGTCCTTGTCTAGACATGGAGACTGTGTTCACCGGCCACAAGGTTCCATTTAACAACTGGCTCTGATATGTATGTGCACCAATTGGGAACTCCTCAGAAAGAAATTGGGAACTCTACCCAATCCATGGTGCTGGTTGTTAAAGGGCACCACCAGGCTCTGTAATCTGTATAGATTTTCCTATTGACTTCTTCCATGTGCTAAACTTCTAAACATTTTATAGGAACAAAAATGATGGTCATAACCTTTGTTTTTAAACCCATAATGTATTGGACGGATGAACCGGATTGAGAGCAATGCTGCAGCTATTCAGCAAATGCCAAGAGCATTACAGGCAGCATTTGATAACAGATTTGATGGAGAGACATCGTCCCTAGCTCTATGTTGGAACTTGGAGAACCTGAGAACGAAGTGCTTGGATTCGCTACAATGTATTAGACGATTTGGAGCAGTTGCTGGCCTCTTAAGACCTGTTCTCGGGTGCCTGAATCATGGATGGAGAAAGCATTGCATCTTCAACCACCGAAAGCTGGGAGTCTAAAACCAAAATCCATGAATTCAATAAATATTCATACTTCAGCAGTCAAAGGAGTAACAAAGAAAGAGGGCATTCAGAAAGGAATGCATGCAGCCAACTGATACTTTTTCTGAGGAGGAGACAACTAATACTTAAAAAAGGAATGTCTCCACCAGTAATGGAAGAAATCAGCTTGAGTGCTTGAATAAGGATGAACTTCAAACAACACCAAGGATGTTGCATTAAAGTTCATATATGTATTTACTTTTGTGGATTTTCTGTCAAGGTCTTTTTTCAGTAGGAAAGGAGGGAAAGGTAAGTGTTTGAGCATGGGTGTGATGACAGTTTGAATTGTTGTTACGTAGTGTTTAAGCATAGTATGATGATTGTTTGAGATGCGTATCAATTTCATATTCCCTGCGTATCAACCATCACACCCTGTAAGGGTACCCAAGCTTTTCTCTTCATACTCCAGATACAGTACGATTGAGAAATTGTTGATGCAGAAATTGTAGCTTTGCAAGAACATTGTGATGAAAATTTTAGTCAAAATCTAGCTGTCAATTGTAATTCTTGCAGCAAGGTGAAGGGAATTTAGATTACTTATGGTTGATGACTTTTGTAACTTGCATTTAGTCCCATGAAGGAGTCTGTAAAGGTGGCGTATTCATGTTTCAGTCTAGAAAAGACGGTTCATATCTCAAGCTAATGCAACCGTGTTTCTGGAATGCATCCCACAAATCCCCCTTGTAAATAGCACCATTGTCATGCAGCTTGGCTGATGTTCTTGCTTCTTTGAACGAATTCAATTTGCTTTATCACTCTCCCATTGTCATGCAAATTCTTTATCTTTAAACACTCGTCTTCTCACCAGGTTGAGTCAATTCATTATATTCAATATATTCTACCCCAAGTAGATGTAATTTTTGTTCTAATCAATAAAATTACAGATGACGTGCTTCCACCTTTCTCCAATTTTATTCTTATTTTTTAAATAATAATAAATAAATAAATAGGTTTTCAATGTGTATGGAAAAAAGTATAGAAAATAGATTTTTCCCCTTTTTCATCCAATGTGATGGTGGTTGTATGAATCATTTGATCAAACTGCAGCCAAATCATATTGAACGAACCCCACATGTTATTGTTCATCACTGTTGTCGCCATTTCTCGTGGGAACCAGTCAAAGCAAGTTACGTGAGATCCGATGGATCCGCATGATGTATTTGAAGATTTGCAAAGATATACGAAGCGGATTTTATGGTAATATAGCTAGAGCGCAGCAATCGTGAAGAAGCGGTCACAGGACAAATGGCAAAATAAGAAGCATAGTAGGTCACGAAGTGTCGAACGGTTGTAGTAACCGTCAGAACGTAGGAAGGATCTAGATGATATGGGTAAACCTATAAATAGCAAAGGAATTTAGTAGAAAGATTTTGTATTATAACAGCCCAATCAAACCCAAACATATCTTTCAATTATCCTTTCGAATTACCAATCCTTTTACATTCCCTAGGGTAATTCGCTTTACTTTTCTTGCTAAGTCAATTATATTTCGTAATGTAATCATTTACTTCTCGCCTACTATTTTACATTCTATAGTATAATCCATAGCGATTAATCAAGTAGTTGGCAATCGTAGCTAAAATTTGAGTCTATGTTCATACACTGAATTCAGTTCTTCACTCAGAGAGGTATTCGCAGTTTTTTCCATGACCGACTATAAGAATCCCTTTCTAATTTTTATTTTATTTGTATTGAAAAGTTCTTCCGTACGAAAAACAAAGGTGTAACCTATCATCAGAGGACGAATCCTACCCTTAGAGTATCGCCTGATCTTGTTTACACATTGAGCGAGTGACTGGATAGGTGACCGATCTCATCAAATTTAGGTCATATATTGCATATTTGCCTATATTAGTGCTTGACGTCATAGTTGTTCAGTTTGAATTGAGCCATAAACTCAATTCTGGCATGCTCGCATTCCAACGGTTGAAAACCAACATAAGTAAGTTCATGACTTGATCTCCCAAATGTCTCCTATGTATTGCGTCATACACGCCATGATGCACCTCTTCAATTGTTGTCTGTGTCAATCACCCGATCTTTTTTAGTAATTCTCTTCAAATCTCTTTGTTCGATGGCTTGGACAAGTACCTTATTCTCATGAGCATAGTTTGCATGAAGTGTCGACATGCATTGTTGGGAGAAGGATCCCTTGTCGACCACACACAACAATATCAATAAATTAAGAGAGAGAGAGAGAGAGAGAGAGAGAGAGAGAGAGAGAGAGAGCTCAGGTGGTAAACTAAGTGAAAGATACCTCGTTTCAACATTGAGGTCTTGGTATCGATTCCCTAGTGGGGGTGGCTAATAGTGAAGTGTGAACTGACAGTGAGTGTACTAACAAGCTAACGAGAGAGAGAGAGAGATAGAGAGAGAGAGAGAGGAGATGCAAACAACAACATAGAGAGAGAGGAGATGCAAACAACAACATAGTGGTTCCACAAATTCACACCAATCCACTATGCCCAAAGGTTAAAAAAAATGAAGAAACAACTTTCAATATAATGACGGCTCTCTCTCTCTCTCACACACACACACACATATAATCCCAGATGAACTAGGTTTGTATAAAACTCCATATGAAATTATGAAATTAACCTATGTGATGATCGGACTCCATAGATCCTAGCATGTCTCATGCATAAATAAAAATATTTGGTACTTTTAATTTTTAATCATCCAATAAATGTACCCCATTCTATTGGCTAGATAATTAAGCACGTGAAACTCTTGGTTTATGATGCATCTAAAACTGGTACACATAATTCTTACAGTTTAATTTAAGTTCTTGCCTATCATTTATCACAATTTGTCAAGAGTATCAAGTTTTTCTCAGTAGTAAACTGCAGGGACGGACTCTCCGTCAGCATTGAGTGTGCTGAAGGCGTTGTCATTGCCATTGTGATGACTGGTAGACAATCGTTATGCCATTCCCAAAGCGCCCACACTTCCCGATAAGGCATGAAGAGCGAGGTTTAGTGGACGACTCGGTCGTGTGGTGAGGAGATATGAAAGCCCATTTATGGGCACGGATTGCCTGGTGACCCAGTTACGGGGATATTTATCTACGCGGTTCTTCTGTTTTTTCGTATCATTTTAGGGCGTAAGCCTAAAAACGAGACATATTCAAGGCTCTGTGGAGCACACCATAGGAAACAGAAGGGATTGAATTCCTACAATTGAAAACTTCTTGGAGGCAGGGGACACAGTCTTTTATATCAAGATGAATAAACATCGTGGTAGGCCTAAGAAGGTTTCAATAGTGGGTCTCAACGTTTCTCGTGGTGGTCTACTTGAGCTTTGGATCTGCCTTGTTTTTTGGGCCCAAGGCCTGAGCGAGCAAAATGAATAGACAGCGTGGATAAAACACAAAACATCTTGGTTGGCCAGCCAGAGTTGTGCCGCTGGTATATCCTTAGTGACACCAGGCAATCCACGCCCTGCATTTATGCACCAACCTGGTATCGTGTGCATGTAGCGTGTGCATTTTTTTTTGGTTAGCTTGTTAGAAACTAAGATAAGTTATTTGAGGCATCGGTAGTATATGTAAAGTAACTTATGATCCAAATGCATAATCTATTTATGCCTATTGTTCAAAGTATTCCTGATATTATGGAAATATCCCTGTTATTATTTTTATCTCTAGTTCGGGATACTGATAACACTAGCAGCAATACCAATAACATTGATGGTATTAGAAATTTCAGGTATCAACAATGTATCGCTAAGTATTGCTAACGTATTGATATCGTTATTGTATCATCAATATTTTCAATTGTGTAAATTTCAAGTGTTGCTTATATTATCAATATATCGATATCGTATCACAAATATTTTTTATTGTGTAAATTCTAAGTAGGGCTTGTGTCATAAGTGTATTGGTGATATCTCGATAATATCATCAACGTATTGATATCACAAATCTATATATATATATATATATATATATATATATATATATATATATATATATATATATATGAAAAAAAATTTGCTTCAAAAGTTTTTATGGGCACATGGTTATTTGTTGTGTTCAATTTGTTATTGATAATATTAATAATATCTTAATATAGTCGTTATTGTAACATACGCAATATTGAAACCACAATTTTTCATTTCCCTATCAATTGTTGGCGATTTCTTTGCAAAATACTGTGCGTTGTCAATATTTTGAAATATTGATCGACGTGTAGATAAAAGCTTGGATAAATGGTTGAATTGTTAGATGGGATGGATGTGATGGTTGAACTAATTTCTTATAACAACACATGCTTTTAAGCCCCATATATATATATATATATATATATATATATATATATATATATATATATATATATATATATATATATATATATATATATTTGCAAATATGTGTATTTTAGCGTCTCCTGAAGTTTCACTAAAAATTTCACCACTTTTCCTGTACTTTTCCACATTTTCAGTTATCGACAATATATTGACAATATAAATATTGTTTCTGTATTTCCAGCCAATGAAACTTAGCAACACCGATACTTTAATCTTATGTCACTAGTAGCTTATCTTGTTTTCTACTTATTCAACAAAGAAGTATGTTTGATAAACAATATATTTATCAACCAAAAAGTAGAAAAGAAAAATTTGGTTTCCAACATAATGAGTATTTATCCCTCAAGTCAATTTGGTATCCCTCACATCCATCGTCCATCATGTAGGACCAACCTTTGATGTGGACCATTCATTGTGCAGGGCTTACCTTTGTTGTGGGGCTTCCAACATGTAAGGCCCACCTTAGATGTAGGCAATTCCTTATTAGGGGCCGACCTTTAATGTGCACCATACATTTGGACTCACTTTTAATGTTGGTCATCCATCATGTGGGGCCAACCTTTGATATAGGTTGTCCATCATGTGGGGCCCGCCTTGGATATGGGCCACTCATCATAAGGGCCGACCTTCGATGTGAATTGTCCATCATATCAGGCCCACCTTGATGTAGATCATCCATCATTCTGGACCATCATGTGGAGCACACCTTTGATGTGCATTGTCCACCATGTAGGCCCCACCTTCAATGTGGGTTGCCCATCATGCAAGGCTCACCTTGAATGCAGGCCATTCATCATTAGGGACTTACTTTTGATGCGGACCGTCCATCATGTGGGGCCACCTCAATGTGGGTTATCCATCATGTGGGGCCAGCTTCAATGTCCACTGCCCATCATGTGGAGCTTACCTTTGATATGGACTATCCACCGTGTGGGCCCCACTTTTGAAATGGGTCATCTATCATACTCGCCCATTTGTTGAGACTCAAATAATGCATAATTTTTCCCATTTACATCTTAGTTTTATGAATATGAATCAGTTTAATGTTCTATTTTACTCATGTATATATTGCAAGGTGAATTTAAAAGCTTATATTGAAAAATGGTGCTAAAAGCATGGATTTGATGCTCAAGAATCACTAAGGTAAGGGATGGATCTTAGGAGACCAAGATTGAAAAATTCACATGCCAAAGATTCAAGAAAACTAAGTGAGGAATGAAAATAATCGAAGATTTGAAAGGAAGAATCCTGAAATTATCTTGAAAAAGTGTCTTCTAAAGCCTAAAGTTTATTTTGGAAAACTGCGCAGTGAAAAATCTATTTTAAACAAACTGCACAGCGTGAAGTTTATTTTAAAAAACTGCATAAATTTGAGGCGGTTTCTAGAGTTTTTCAACTTTATACGAAAATTAAAATTTTTCACTTATAAATAGGGCTTCTCAGGGCATTCCTAAGCATCATTAGAAGCATTCAAGAGCAAGATTTAGAATTTTTAAAGAGTTTTTATTTTTATTTAAGTTTTATAAGGTTTTTTTTTTAGATCTTTTTTATTTGCATTTATTTCTTTCTTGTTGTTTTCTTTCTCTATTCTAATTATGTTTTTCAAAGTTCCTTCTAACCCGAGCTAGAAGGAAAGCACATGTGTTTAATAATTCTTTAAGTTATGATGATCGATTGTTTTAATAATAAGAAGAATAGTGTCTGCATGTTATTTATTGTTTATGTTTTGTTTTTTATCCTTTTGTGAGATCCATATGTTTCCATCATATGAGATCCACATTGATGAATAGGCTTACCCTGAATCAATTAGATTTCTTAGATAGGAAAGGTTCTCAACCTACTACATTTCTTTAATATTCATTATCCTATAGATATGAATTTTTAAAATCACTGGCGCTTGAGAATATATATCAATGGTGCAAATATATGATTTTCTAATATTTTATATCATTTATTAAAATATTTAAATTGTTTTATTTTTCAATTAGGCTGAACATAGTGCTCGGATCCTAGTTATGTTATCTAAGTCATCATGATTTTGGAACATTAACCTATGTGTGGAACTTTGAAGCTTGGGTGTTGTTTTAATTTAGTTGAATTACATCCATTCAAAACTCTTAAAATCAAATTATCAGTTTAGTTTTTTTTATTACTTAGTTTGTTTTGCATTTGATTTTTTCTTTCTCGCAATTCATCTCTCTGTGAGATCAACCCTTTTTTCAAAGGATATTACTTACGAACCTCTGCACTTGGAGGCAAGCAACCAAGTTCTTTTCTAAGGTAAGTTCTCTTCTAAACCCTCCAAATTTTCTGTAGATTTCTTCTTTTTCTTTTTGTCTTTCCTTTAAAAGTAAATTCAGTTGGGTCTTTCAAGCACTAACTACGACATAAGGTTACCCTGCTTGGGATTTTATCACCCAAGTGTTATGCTTGTCCTACAGTTGTTGTTTGATCACAAAGATCATCCGCTAAATCTATTTTTCAGATTAGCATAGTTTAATTTCTGCATTAGTTTTACTCTTGTTGATTTATTTTTTATTTTTACTTTATGGTTTGAATCCTCATGGTCGGCCTTGCCGTCTGGGTTGTTGGTTAAATTTTGGCTTTGTGGATTGAACCCTCATGGTCAACCCTGCCACCTGAGTTGTTGATTTATTTTTCTTTGTGGATTGAACCCTCATGGTCGGCCCTGCCTCCTGACTTATTGATTTATTTTTGCTTTGTGGATTGAACCCTCATGGTCGGCCCTGCCTCCTGTGTTGTTGGTTAAGTTTTTGTTTTTATTTTAAGCATCATACTTGCTATTTGAATTAGTGGTATTTGTTGTGTGGTATGGATGGTTTATGTCCCGTTATAGTAGGGATCAAAACAATCGACTCTCCTTCGAAGGCAGACTAGTTCTAAGGCTTGATCACCCATTTAGAAGAGGCACTCAACATCACTTAAATTGCATGACAGACCCAGCTGATAATTCAAATCCAAATCTTTTAGATCCAACTATAAATCAAAACAGAGAAAATCAACCTAATCCTCCTTTTGAGGATGATAATGAAGTTCATAGGAATGTATTAAACCAACCACGGACTTTATGTGAACACCTACACCCTGAGAGATCAACTATACCATCTTGCATAGTGCTCCCTGCTCACACAGGGAACATTGATTTTAAACTAGGTGTGATTCAATTGATTCATAAATTTCATGGCTTGGATTCTTAAAACCTCTACTTGGACCTTAAGGACTTTAAGGAAGTAATTACAACATTATAAGTAAACAATGATAATAGGGACACACTTAAGCTTAGGTTATTTTCATTTTCTCTAAACAATCGGGCCAAAGTATGGCTCAACTCTCTAATATCTAATACCATCACTACATGGCAAGCCTTAAGTAGAGAGTTTTTGAAAAAAAAATCTTTCTCGAGCACAAAACAAATATACTTAAACAGGAAATTATGTCGTTCTCCCAAAAGGAGAATGAACTCGTTTTTCCAAGCTTGGGAGCGCTTCAAAGACCTTTTACTTGTCCACATCATGGTTATGAACCATGGTACGTGATTTATGCGTTCCGAAAGGTGCTCACCATGGATACCCGTCAGTTGATAGAAATGATGTGTGGTGGAACCTTTATTGACAAAGATCATAATGAGACTTGGAATTTTCTAGATATGTTAGCAGAGAATATGCAAATATGGGATGTGTCTGCTAAACCAAACCAACTAGACCCATTCTTAAAGAGAAAACGGGAATGTACGTCCTAAGAGAGGAAGACACCTTAATGCAATATTCGCTGCATTAACTAGAAAGGTTGAAAGCCTTGAAAATTAGGAAGGTTGATGTAAGACCCGTATCCTAGTCCGTACCATTCCGTAGGTTCCCACGGTCCTTCCGATCGAATTCCGATAACTTTCGACTTTTATCCGGTGTTTGTACGCGATCCTAAGGCGAGTCCTACAAACCTGAGTTGACTCAACTTGAGACTTGTATCATTGCGACCGTGCCGTCGGCGACGTTTCAACGCCGTTATTACGCGTCGAGACGATATTCAGGTCAGGAGATGTGGGCCCGCATTCAATTCAAGAAAAAAGTCATACATTTGCAAACCCAAGACAATCTTTCAAATTAATCACATCACATCCCATCAATCACCTCACATGTCAAGTACATGTCTCATCCCCAAGCAACCCCAAAGTCAAAGCAACCCATCCTTCACATGTCAAAGTACACATCACCCATCACCCTCTTACATCACTCACACCTCTCTCTCTCTCTCTCTCTCTCTCTCTCTCTCTCTCTCTCTCTCTCTCTCTCTCTCTCACTCATTTCCTCCTAAGCAACCCACGTCCAAGAAAGCTCCATGAGAGAGAGCTTTACGTGGCCCACTTTTTATCTCCCATCTCCACCATCTAAGTTTCATCTCAACCGTTGGAATTGTTCCTTTAGAGCTCTAGCATACTTTGGTGGAAGGAGGAGAAAATCATAGGTGAGTGATTTTTTTCACTTGGATTTGATGATTTGAGGGCCCACATATGGTGGGACCCATCTTGATGTGTGATTCGTATCAAAGAGGGGCTCATAGTGGTGGGGTCCCTCTGCTACTCCGATCTCTCTCTCTCTCTCTCTCTCTCTCTCTCTCTCTCTCTCTCTCTTTCTCTCTTCTTTGGTTGTTTGATGGCCCACCTGATGTGTGGTGGTGATGTGTGGCATCATCATGGTGGAGTCCACCTTGGTGTACGTGAGAAATCCACTTTGTCCAGCAGTGGTGGGACCCACGTGGTATCTGTTATCCCCACACCGTTCATTCATTCATCCATGGCCCCACACATGTAGTGGGAACCACCACGTTGTACATGCACCACGTCCAAGCTGTCCGTCCAGGGCCTGGACGTTGGCACTCTCTCTCTCTCTCTCTCTCTCTCTCTTTATATATATATATATATATATATATATATATATATATATATATATATATATATATATATATATATATATATATATTACCATGTCATGGGCCCCACACGTATAGTGGGACCCAACCCTGATGTATTGTTATATCCTCACCGTCAATCAGAGACGGTGAGATCGACCATGATCTATGTATTTTATCAGTTCCGTCCATCAATGATGATGGGATCCACTGACGTGGATGTATCCCCACCGTCCATTCTTCTAGACATGGTTGGCTAGTGCAAACCAGCTATTTAGCTGTTGTAGCTACCTGTGGAGACCCACCTTGATATACATTTTATCCACACCATCCATGTGCATGGGACAGTGGGCCCTGATGCACATAGGGCCACCTTGATGTATTTGTTGTATCCTCACTGTCCATCAGGGACGGTGGAATCCACCGTGATTTATGGGTTTTATCTGTACCATCCCTGCAGTGGACCCCACTTGATATGAGTGTTTTATCCCATCCGTCCAGGAAGTCTGGATGGTGGATATCCACCAGTGATGTATGTATTTTACCTCCACGCCCTCCACCTGTGGCCCCACCAGCAGCAGTTAGCTGCTGGTCTTGACATCAGCAAGTTATGTGGGTCCCGCTGGTGTATGTACCGTCCACCTGGACAATGGGTTCCACATTGCTTAATGTCAACAAGTTATGTGGGTCTGATCAGAGATATGTGTTATATCCGAATCATCTATCCAATTGGCAAGCTTGTCTTTAGGCTTGAGACAAAATGAGGCAGATCTATCAGGTGGGCCACACTGCAAAAAACTGTGGAGATTGAACGTCCACCATTGAAATATTTTTTGGGTCACAGAAGTTTTGGATCTGAATGATATTTGTTTTTTTCCTCTCTAACCAGGTCTTGTGACCATACAGACAAATTGGATGGGAAATAAACGTTATGGTGGGGCCCACCTTGCCATATGTATTCTATATCCCCACCATCCATATCTGGACCGTGCTGATGAGGCCCTACCATGATATATGTGTTTATCTGTGCTGTCCAAACGTGACCCACCTTGATGTAAGTATTTTAGCCACGTGGTTCAGCTGGACGTAGGACCCTTGATGCATGTATTCTATCCATACACACTATCCATTTATTTTTGGGTCGTAGGCCTCATTACCCTGAGAGGCCCACTTGATGTGCATGAGGCCCATTAGTGCAGTCCATTGATGGAGCCCACTTGATATGTATGAGGCCCATGTGTAGGGCCCACCTATTGTGTATCTAAAGCCCATGGATTATGGCCCATTGTGGTGTATTCAAGGCCCATAGGCAAAGCTTGATGTGATCTGTTTCTGGCCCAGGTGCCAAGGCCCGATATGATGTATAAGGCCCATGTGATGCGGCCCACTTGATGTATGAGACCCTTGTGTAAGGACCTTTGAGATTGTATGGGGCCCGTTGTGATGTATTTGTGGTCATTGATCATCCCATGAGGCTTGTATATGTTAGCTCTATGTGGGCCACTTCTTGGGAGCAATGTTGGTTAAATGGCCACATTGATGGGCAATGATGGTTTAATGTCCACATTATGACCTTCTCTTAGGTATTGTTAGGTCGATTGTCGAGGTTGACTGTATAGGGCGATTCTAATTGTCGAAGCCGAGTATCGAGGCCGATTTCGATTATCGAGGCCGATTCTGATTGTTGATGCTGATTCTGTTTGTCGAGGCCGATTCCGATTATTGAGGCCGATTCCGATTATCGAGGCCGATTGTATAAGTCGATTCCGATTGTCGAGGATAAGTATCGAGGCCAATTGTATAGGCCGATTTTGATTGTCGAGGACGAGTATCGAGGCCAATTGTATAGGCCGATTCCGATTGTCGAGGCCGATTCCGATTGACGAGGTCGATTCTGTTTGTTGAGGCCAATTCCGAGTGTCGATTCCGATTATTGAAGCCAATTCCGATTGTCGAGGCCGATTATATAAGCCGATTCCGATTGTTGAGGCCGAGTATTAAGGCCGATTCCAATTGTCGAGGCCGATTCCGATTGTCGAGGCCGATTCCATTTGTTGAGGCCGATTTCGATTGTTGAGGCCAATTCCGATTATCAAGGCCGATCCCGTTTGTTGAGGCCAACTCCGATTGTTAAGGCCGATTGTATATGCCGATTCTGATTGTCGAGGCCGAGTATCGATTCTGATTATCGATGCCGACTTTATAGGCCGATTCTGATTGTCAAGGCCAAGTATCAAGGGCGATTCCGATTGTCGAGGCCGATTCCGAGTACCAATTCGGATTGTTGAGGGCGATTTCAATTGTCGAGGCTGATTTCGATTGCCGAGGCCGATTGTCGAGACCTATACGATATGTATGCGACCTGTAGTTGAAGCACATTGTGATGTGTATTCGGCATGTGTGATGTATATGTGGCCTGTGTTTGAGGCCCAATGTGATGTATATGTGGCCCGTATTTGAGGCCTATTGTGATGTGTATTCAACCCGTGATTAAGGCCCAATGTGATGTATATGAAACCTATGTGATGAGGCCCATTGTGATGTATGTTAGGCCCATGTGAAAGGCCCATTGTGATGTGTACTAAGTTTTTGAGTGAGGCCCATGGTGTTATATATCAGGGCCCTTGTGAGGCCATGGGTCCACTATATGTTAGGCTCTATGTGGGCCACCCCTTGGGGGCAATGTTGGTTAAATGTCCACATTGTCGAGGCCGATTGTCGATGTCAATTTTTTATGCCGGTTATTGATATCGATTATGAGTATGTGATAGCATGGTATCATGATACATGCCCATATGCATCATCTGCATATTTGTTATGAGATGTGATTGACCATTGCATATGCCGTAGGGTAGGTTGTTCATGGAGCTCCCTGATAAACGGAGTTACCCCACATGAGCGCACAGTATGCGCATGATTGATACATGATTGGACTGTGTGACTCATGCATCTCGCATTTGTGTGACATGACCACTATACTCCCTAGGGACATCAAGGTCGTAGCCTCCACAGGTATTTTATGGATGGCCGGATGAGACACTGAAAATCTGTTCTACATGAGGTGCTATAGATATCCCTGAGTGAAAGTCCCTAAACCCTCTTAGTTCCAGAGGTTTCTCCAACGTCTAGACCGAGTGCATGCATAAGCGCATAAGGGCCGTATACCGTTAGGCCGCGTCTCTCACTGTGTCGTGGTCGGTTGGAAGCGGGTACGGCCTTACCTGCCCCAGAGGAGGGGCAATGCTAGGCTGAGTCTGACCAGCTCGAGGAATGGGTCTGCTATCGATGAGTCGGGCTCGATATTGACAAGCGGATAGTGAGGTCTCTTCCACTCACCTTGTTGTGCGCGATGAGGCGGTAACCTAGTTTGCAGTGTTATAGACCCCGGTGATTTTTCAAAGAGGAACCGTACTGATATATGAACTTATTGAGCAGGAGTTTCATACTCATGCATTCATTTCATTTACTATCCACTCGGGCTGGTGGAGCGCAACTAATTGTTACGTACCTTAGCATGGCCAGAATTTCGATTGGGCGCGCGACTAACCTAAGATCAGGAGTTTACCACATTGAGTCTGACTGTCCAAATTTAAGTATGAGACTGGTTTGGATAGAAGTCCCTTATGATGGATCCCGTAACCTGTGATACTACGTACTATCATCCTGACTTCACACTCCATCTTGGTCATTTCATTCGCATCACATATTGCATTGCATCCTCAACACATAGTATTTGGCTTACTGTCTTCGCATTGCATAATCGATCTACATTGCTTCCTCAGTATATGATATTGGTTTATTATATTCTTACATTGCATAGCCCGGATAAGGCTGATGGTATTTATGGGCCTATGAGCATGTTCTTGTATTATTTTGATATTGTATGATTTATGGGCCTGTTAGTATTTTCGTTTACTCTGATTACTTTGATATTGCTTACTTGGTACATTCCTTATGCACACAATTTCACCACCTACTAAGCCTTTTATAAGCTTATGCACGATAGATGCGTACAGGTGGCGTTAGGTTGCAGCAGCATTGAACTTGGAGCGTACAGCGGACTTATGGAGCTTTGATTTTTAACATATGTATTTCCCTTCCAGCAACTCAAATGATTATATTAGTGGATATGTGATAATGATGTTGCCTTTACGATTTGGGTAAACTTGTGGTTATGCTTATTACGAGATAAATGTACATTGAAAAAAAATAAAATAAAATCCTCTCTCTAAGATCCCAGGATCGGAATCTAGTGTATATGCGCCGGGAGCCGAGAATGGGGTACTACGGACGCTGTCGGCATCGGATTCGGCGATCGAAAATTTTGTGAGCCCGGTTTTCGAGTTTGGGGCGTGACAGTTGATATGGTTAAAGCAAACACTTTCTTAAGTAATTTTTGTAGCATTTGGGGTAGTGCAGACCATGACACAAAGGATTGTCAAATGATCCGAGTTGTACAAAATATCACGCATGAGCATGAGTAAGCAAATGCTATAAATAACTACCAAAGGTCAGTTATGCAACCAATGAGAAACACGTATAATTCAAATTGGCGTAACCATCCTAATCTTAGTTGGAGGAATGAACCAAAAATTAATGTGCTCAATGCACCTCAAGGCCCTCCACAAAACAACTTATTTGGGGTACCTAACAATGCACCATATGTACTCCCGCCAAAGCGATCATCTGTGGAAGATGTATTGATTGCATTCATGAACTCTCAAGCTCAAATGAATCAGTCTCTAATCCAATCAAATCAGGAATTAAATACGATTGTGGCTAGGATCGAGACTCAACTAAATGCTAGAAAAAAAGGCACCATTCCTTCTCAACCTGTGCCAAACCCTAGAAACACATATTTCATTGGAGACTCAATTCTAAGTGAGCTACATCATGAATAAGCTAAGGCCATAATTACCTTGAGAAGTGGGAAAGAGGTCGATAATAAGATAATGCAACCGGTAAAAATATCGAAGGATGAACCACTGCCTCAAGAGAATGATGAACCGGCTATGGTTCAAGAGCCACAATAGCAAAAGGATAAAAAGACTAAGTCATATGAGCCTCTAGTTTCATTCCCATCTAGACTTCGGAACCCAACTATCCCCATGAAATATCAAGAGGTGTTGGATGTACTCCAAAAGGTTACTATCAATATTCCTCTGCTTGATGCCATTAGACAAATTCCATTATATGTTAAATATTTTAAAGACTTGTGCATTGTAAAGTAAAAATTAAATGTGCATAAAAAGGCCTTCCTTATTAAGAAAGTGAGCATTATCATTCAACAAAGGACCGTACCCAAATATAAAGATCCGGGAAGTCCCACTATTCCTTGTATTATTAGGAATCTCTAAATTGAATATGCTTTGCTAGATTTGGGTGCAAGTGTCAACTTAGTACCTTATTCAGTTTACAAACAAATGGAGTTAGGCAAGTTTAAACCAACTACGATTACACTCCAACTCGTTGACTGCTCCATTAAGGTACCAATAGAAATTTTAGATGACGTGCTAGTCTAAGTGGAGAAATTCTACTTTTCCGTAGATTTTATTGTATTAGACATTAAACCATGTGTAAATGCTAGCACTAAAGTTCTCATCATTTTAAGCCACCCATTCCTAGCAACTTCAAATGCAATCATAAATTGTGGGAATGGAATGATGAGCTTGTCTTTTGGTAACATGACTCTAGAGCTAAATATTTTTACTTTATATAAGCAGCCCATTGACAATAATAACATCCATGAGCTAAATTTCATGGACTACTTGATAGAAGAAGAGGAATTGGAACCTAGTCTGACTAAAGAATTGATTCAAGTCTTTGGAGACTTAAAAAATTCTGATTTAGAAAAAGTGTTTACTGAAATTTGTGATGATAATGAGAGCATTACCACCTAGGACATTGGTATGTACCAATGGAGACCGCGCACTCAAATCCTATCTATCAAGGACTTGCAATATCTGTCATCACCAACCAATGTTCCAAAGCTTAATTTAAAACCACTACCAAATGAGCTTAAGTATGTATACTTATGTGAAAATAAAACTTATCCTATGGTGATCTCTTTATTTTTAGACAAGGATCAAGAGATTAAATTGTTGAATGTTCTGAGGGACCACAAAGGAACCTTGAGTTGGACCATTTTTGACATCAAGGGTATAAGTCCTTCCATATACACCCATCAGATCCACCTCGATGAGGACGACAAATCAATTAGACAACCTCAAAGGCGTCTCAATCCAAACATAATGAAAGTTGTAAAAAATGATGTGATCAAATTATTGAGAGTGAGAATCATCTACCCAATATCCAATAGTGTTTGGGTGAGTCCAACTCAAGTAGTCCTAAAGAAATCTAGAATAACTATCGTGTAAAATTCTAATAATGAACTCATACAAATACATGTCACCACTGGTTGGCGTGTTTGCGTTGACTATAAAAAATTGAACCAAGTCACAAAGAAAGACCATTTCCCTCTACCATTCATTGATCAAGTTTTAGAGAGGGTAGCAGGTCACTCCTATAGTTTTCTTGATGGATATTCTTGATATAACCAAATAGAGATAACCCTAGAAGACCAAGAGAAAATCACGTTCACTTGTCCATTTGGCACGTTTGCTTTCAAACGGATGCCATTTAGATTATGTAACACCTCAACAACTTTTCAACAATGTATGTTAAGTATTTTTTCAAATATGGTTGGGAAGTTTCTTGAAGTTTTCATAGATGATTTCTCTGTATTTGAGAATAGTTTTGAGGAATGCTTCAACAATTTATCTCTTATCTTATCTAGGTGTGAAGAGAAACACTTTGTCTTAAATTGGGAGAAATGTCGTTTCATGGTTCAAAAGGAAATTGTTTTGGATCATGTTATCTCCAAAAATAGAATCGAGATAGATCGCTCAAAACTCGACATTATAGCTAATCTACCTATCCCCCGAACTATTAGAAATATTAGATCACTTCTACGGCATGTTGGTTTTTATAGAAGATTCATTAAGGACTTTAGTGTCATTACTAGACCCCTTAACTAATCTTCTTCAAAAAGATGTTCCATTAAAGTCGACAGATGAGTGTGCAAGTGCCTTTAATAAAATTAAATCATCCCTTACCTCTGCACCTATCATGCGTCCACCAGATTGAATACTTCCTTTTGAACTAATATGCGATGCAAGTAATTATGCCATATGGGCTGTTTTGGGACAAAAGAAAGATAAACGGCCCTACATTATTCACTGTGTGAGTAGAACTCTAAACTCGGTCCAAGTGAACTACTTAACAACTGAAAAAGAGTTACTTATAGTAGTTTTTACTTTAGATAAGTTTAGGTCCTACTTGTTTGGATCCAAAATGGTCATTTTTACGGACCACTCAGCTTTGAAATATTTGTTATCTAAGAAGGATGTAAAGTTGATACTTTTGAAATAAATTCTCCAACTGCAAGAATTTGACTTAGAGATAAAAGATAAGAAATGAGTAAAAAACGTAGTGTCCCATCACCTTTCCAGATTAGTGTTAGATAATTCCACTGAGGAGATGCATATGCAGGATACTCTCCCTGATGAACAATTATTTACAATCTCCAAATTGCCTTGGTATGCGGATATAATGAACTATCTTGTAACGGAAAAAATGCTCTATCATTGGAAGTCACAAGATAAGAAGCGTTTTGAAACCGAAGTTAGGAACTTCTTCTGGGATGACCCATATTTATATAAATATGGGAACTAATCATATTTTTAGACGTTGTATCCTACAGGATGAAGTTTAAAGTATCATTTCCTTTTGTTATATGAAAGCATGTGGTAGCCATTTTTCTGCTAAGAAAATCACTACAAAAATCCTACAGTGTGGTTTTTACTGGCCCACCATGTTTAAAAACACATGCTTTCTGTGTTGCTTGTAATAGATATCAAAGGTTGGAAAGAGTGTCCCGACGCAACATGATGCCTTTATCTTGAATTTGACCATTGGAGATATTTGATTATTGGGGTATTGATTTTATGGGCACATTTCCATCTTCTTTTGAATTTCTTTATATATTAGTTGGTGTGGACTATGTTTCAAAGTAGATTGAGGCAGTTTTGAGTAGGACCAATGACAACAAAGTGGTCATACGATTCCTAAAAGAAAATATTTTTTCTATATTTGGAACTCCAAAAGCCATCATTAGTGATGACGGGTCTCACTTTTGCAATAAGACATTTGATGTTTTGATGAATAAATATAGCATCAAGCATAAAGTGAGCACCCCATACCAGCCACAAATGAGTGGCCAAGCTGAGATTTTTAATCAGGAAATCAAACACATTTTAGAGAAAACTATAAGACCAGATAGAAAGGATTGGTCCCTCAGACTATCCGACACTTTATGAGCTTATAGGACTACTTATAAGACCCTGATTGAAATGTCTCCATAAATATTGGTGTATGGGAAGGATTGTCACTTGCCTGTGGAATTAGAACATAAAGCCTACTGGGTAATAAAGAAATTAAACTTTGACATAGACCATACAAGTAGACAAAGAAAATTATAGTTGAATGAATTAGAGGAGCTGAGGAGAGACTCCTATAAAAATTCTAAAATCTTCAAAGAGATGACCAAAACTTTTCATGACAAAAACATTCTTAGGAAGAATTTTAAACCTCAGTAAAAGGTCTTATTGTACAATTCTCGTCTCCAGTTCTTTCCGAGAAAATTAATATCAAGATGGACAGACTCCTTCATTGTAAAGAATGTTTATACTCATGGGGCTGTTGAAATTGAGAATACACGTAATGACAATGTATACAAGGTTAATGGTTTGAGATTCAAGTCTTATATGAAAAACTTTCATTTGGGAGAGGAGTCCTTCCCTTTTCATGAGTTAGAATATTCAGATTGATTCTCCTAGTCTGACAGAGCATTTATGTAGAATTTGTATTATATTCAATTTTTTTTAGTGTCACCTAGCAATAATTTCTTCATTGTAGGTACTATCCACCATTTCTTTTATTTTTATTGTTCTCTACATTACATTATCATTATATTGGAAAAAATATAGATTTTAGGTTGGAGGTGTGGATAGTCATCCATGTGAGTTTTTTATTATTATTATTATTTTTTTTAGGTTTCAGTTTATTTATTTATTATTTTTTTAAAGTTTCAGTTAGGTTTAAGTTTTTTTTTTTTTTTTTTTGGTTTATGGGGAATCTTTTTCAATATTTTCAAAATAATATATTTATATACAAGAATGTGAACATGATATATACGAATTCCAAAGGCAAAGTTAATACTTAGTCTAGGTCGATAGTAGTTAAAATTCTGATAACTAAAAATTATAAACTTGAGTTTAATTATCTAGTCACTAGTCTAAAGTGAGTTATAATTTAATGTACTAAATTCACAATACACCCTAGCCAACTAAGTGAGGAATATGATATATGAATTAGAATAATATATTTTGATTTAAACAAAGTTAAATGAACTAGTACTATTGATATATGCTTAAAAGAGAGAATATTAAAGAAAAAAATAAGAGAAATTTTTTTATTATTATAAAGTATGAATGCAATGGCCATGACAATCGTGTCGGTAATCTCGAGTAAGGATACCTAAGTATCCATTACTGTTACCATTACAAGTACGATACCTTAGGTTATTAAGCAAACCTGGTAAGAATCTTCATCTAAGGGTGGTATATAATAATGAGGATATTATGATAAAAGAAGAAATGTCATGAAGGAAATGAGATAACTAGAGATTTCATATTTTTGGGATGATTGAAAAGAGTTAAGATGGGGAATATGCATATTTCTCAAAGTTAGACTAGTGTCACGAGCACCTAAGTATATTGGATCATAATTATTCTAAATTTTGATTAGATCTCTGAAATCAATGATGTAATGGATTAGGATATTGAGATTCTAACAAACTTTGGACTTAGGATAAGTATTGTTTTATTTTGGAATTCATATGATGAATGGAGGCATAATTGTATAAATTTGTAAGTGTTAAACTATTTTTCATGTTTTCAATGTTCGTGGGTAATATTTCTGAAAATCCTCACGAGAGTATAACTCGTCCACTATGAGAAACTAAGGGATTTAAAGGCTTGTTGCATATGCTAAATGCAATCAAGATTACCTGTGAAAGTGGCGTAGTCAAAATTTTTGTTTTCGTTTTAATTTTATTTTTAGAATTAATTTTTATTCTTTTTCTTATTTTTCTTCGCTTATTTTGCTCGAGACTAGCAAAATGCAGATTGGGGGGTGTGTTGAGACTCAAATAATGCATAATTTTTTCCATTTACATCTTGGTTTTATGAACATGAATCAGCTTAATGTTCTGTTTTATTCATGTATGTGTTATAAGGTGAATTTAAGAGCTTGTATTGAAAAGGGGTACTAAAAGCATAAACTTAATGCTCAAGAATCACCAAGGCTAGAGATGGATCTTAGGAGACCAAGATTGAAGAATTCATATGCCAAAGATACAAGAAAATCAAATGAGAAATGAAAAGAATAAAAGATTTGAAGTGAAGAATCTTGAAATTGTTTTGAAAAAGTGTATTCTAAAGCTCATAAGTTTATTTTAGAAAACTGTGCAGTGGGAAATCTATTTTAAACAAACTACTCACCGTGAAGTATATTTTGAAAAATTACGTAAATTTAAGGCGGTTCCTAGAGTTTTCCAACTTTGTATGAAAATTGGAGTTCCTCGCTTATAAATAGGGCTTTCTAGGGCATTCAAAAGTATCATTAGAAGCATTCAAGAGCAAATTTTAGGGTTTTTAATGAGTTTTTTTTTTTTTTTTTTTAAGTTCTATAAGTTGTTTTTAAAAAAAAATTAAATCTTTTCTATTTACATTTATTTTTCTCTTGTTGCTTTCTTTCTCTATTCTAATTATGTTTTTCTAAGTTCCTTTTAGCCCGAGCTAGAAAGGAAGCACATGTGTTTAATAATTCTTTAAGTTATTATGATTGATTGTTTTAATGATGAGAAGAATGGTGTATGCATGTTATCTGTTGTTTAGATTTTATTTTTGATTCTCTCGTGAGATCCATATGTTTCCATCCTATGAGATCCACATTGATTAATAGACTTACCCTAAATCAATCAGATTTCCTAGATAGGAAAGGTTATCAACTTACTACATTTCTTTAATATTCATTATCCTATACATATGAATTCTTAAAATCACTGGCACTTGCGAATATATATCAATGGTACAAATCTATGATTTTTTAATCTTTTATATCATTTATTAAAATATCTAAATTGTTTTATTTTCTGATTAGGCTGACTATAGTGCTCGGATCTTACTTATGTTATCCAAGTCATCATGATTTTGAAACATTAATATTTAATGTGGACATTGAGGTGGGCCCCACGGTGAGGACCTCACCTAATCCGCGTCCCCATCCGGCAGGGAAATGCATTGGCAACTCCCCTTGCCACCAGTGGTCGATCCTCTGTGGGCCCCACAATAATGTATGTGTTTCATCCATGCCATCCATATATTTTTCTAAATCATTTTACGTTATGGGACAAAAAATGAGGTATATTCCAATCTCAAGTGGACCACATTATAGGAAAGAGTGTTGAATGAACAATGACCATTAAAAACTTTTATGGCCCCTTTTTGGGGCCATAAAAGTTTTGGATCAAGCTGATCTTTGTGTTTTCCCTTTATCTGGGTCTCTATGAACTAATCAACAAATTCGATGTCAAATAAACGGTACAGGGGGCCTTAGGAGGATTTTAACGGTGATCACTATTGTTTTCCTATGGTGTGGTCCACTATGCATCACACGTGCATAAAGAAGGCCATGGGGCGGCAGGTTTGGAAGTGTGCTTGTCGTAAAACCTCAAGTACATGAGAAAGAGAGGGTGCAGGCAGAGGAGCTCCACATGTGTGTACACATATGTAGAGTGCTACTCCACACGTGTATGCACACATGTGAAGGAGGAGAGAGCTGTGGCCAGTGAGTGCTATGTAAATAGAAGTCTTATGAAGGGTGAAGATATAAGGTGGATGACCGTCCTTACTCATGCTGCCTCGGTGGTAGACTCACACGGTGGATATCGCAGGGATATTTAAGTGGGCCAGATGGGCGGGACTCTGACTTTGAGCCCATCTCAATGCATGAGACGTATATCTGAACGGTCGATATGTTTTCCATATCATTTTATGGCATGTGCCAAAAAATCAATCAGTCCAAATCTCAGGTGGACCCCACCGCAGGAAACAGTGGTGAATGACCATTAAAAACATTTTACAGACCAAATCGTTTTGGATCAAGCTGATCATTTTTCTCTCCGATCATCCAGGTATGTGTGACCTTGTCAACAGGTTGGATGACAAACAACATTACATTACACGCTAGGAAGTTTTTAATAGTAGATGTTTAATAACCATTGTTTCTTTTGGTGTGGTCCACCTGAGATTTGGATTTTCTTCATTCTTCAATGCATGCGATAAAATGATATTGAAAAATGGATTGATCGCGTAGATATGCAATTCATACATCAAAGTGGACCGATGGTCAGGGTCGCACCCATATCGCTGGATACGGGTGGCAGCAAGTCGCGATCGGTTCTGATTTCTGAGGTCGTCTCCTCCCATTAATTTTATTTTGCTATTTTTTCACGAGAAAATGACCACTGTAGGCAAAACCTTTTACCCACCAGTTTTTTGAAGGAATACAAACTTAAGTTACCAACTTGGACTAGCACGTGCGAACACCAAATTTGAGAACGAAAATACCCCTCCCTTCCTTTCGAAGACGAGCGCTGACGCACCTCCAACCGAGAGTTGTACGAACGGATCAAAAGAGATCAAAGTTACATGCCCCAGAGCTATGTATTTATTATATCCACAGCGTTCATCCATATTTCGAAATCATTTTGGAGCATTATAAAAAAAAAAAAAAAAATCATATCCAAACATCGACTGGGCCACACCACACATAGCAGCAGAAAATTGATTTTCACCGTTGAAACGTTTGTAGGGCCCACCATAACATTTATTTTCCATCTAATATATTCATAAGATCACAAAGACCTAGGTGAAGAGGAGAAACAAATTTCATAATGATCCAAAACTTGTGCGGCCGTGAAAGGATTTCAATGGTAGACGTTCAAGCATAATGGTAATGGCATATACAAAGGAATACGGATATAGCTACGGTTATAATCCATAGCTCGGCGATTGATCGCAAATCCCACGATTCCACCGTAAGTCGCTGTCCCAATCGGCAATCAATCGTGGATTCTACGATTCCACCCTCGATCTATAACTATGGATTATAACCATAGCTATAACCGTATCCATATGTACTTTTTTTTCTTTTTTCTTTTTTACATGGAAAATTTTATTATACCTACATTTTTCTCTTACACGTATTTATATAAATGTGTAAATATAAGCATATAATTTTTTTTCTTTTTTTTTTTCATTTCTTTCTTTATTCATATAACAAGAATATCTTCTAAACCAAAATTAGTTACTTGACGTACCATATATAATTTTAGGGCTGAAAGTTGGGCGAGCTTAACCCAACCAACCCGACATTGGGTTGGGCTTGGTCAGGATGTACCGGGTTTGGTCTTGGGGTTGAGCCATACAAACAACAACTCGATAAAACTTGGGCTGGACTCGAGTTGAGGTCTTGGAAATCGCTGGGAAATGCATGAAAATTGATCGTACATTTCATGGTCATTTCACGATCATTTCCCGGTCATTTCCATACATTTCATGGTCATTTCTGTGCATTTCACGGTCAATCGCTGGATTGAGCTTGGTCAATTTCATGGTCATTTCCGTGCATTTTCGTGCATTTCACGGTCAATCGCTGGGTTGTGCTTGTGACCGACCCGACATTGGGTTGGGCTTGGTCGGGTGAATGACCGTGAAGTGAAGGGAAACGACCATGAAATACATGGAAATGACCGTGAAATGAAACGGAATTGCTCGCCGGGATTGCCCGTGAAATGCATGGAAATGACCGTGAAGTGAAGCGAATTGACCATGAAATGCATGGAAATGACCGTGAGGTGAAGGGAATTGACCATGAAATGCATGGAAATGACCATGAATCAAAATAGAATTGTCGGGATTGACCGTAAAATGCATAGAAATGACCGTGAAGTGAAGCGAATTGACCGTGAGCGAAGGAAGCTAGAAATTCAGCGAGGTAACCTAAAAATTGAGCAAGGCAACTTATGAATTGAGCAAGGAACACTAGAAATTGAGCGAGGCAATCTAAAAATTGAGCGAAGCAACCTATGAATTAAGCAAGGAAAGCTAGAAATTGAGCGAGGCAACTTAAAAATTAAGCGAGGCAACCTAGGAATTGAGTGAGGGAAGCTAGAAATTGAGCGAGGCAACCTACGAATTAAGCGTGGGAAGCTAGAAATTTAGCGAGGGAACCTAGGAAATGAGCGAGGGAACATACGATTTGAGCGAGAGAAGCTAGAAATTCAGAGAGGGAACCTACGGATTGGGCGAGGCAACCTATGAATTGAGCAAGGGAAGTTAGGAATTGAGCGAGGGAAACTAGGAATTGAGCGACGAAAGCTAGAAATTGAGCGAGAGAACCTACGGATTGAGCGAGGGAAGCTATGAACTGAGCGAGGAAACCTACGGATTGAGCGAGGCAACCTATGAATTGAGCGAGGGAAGCTAGGAATTATACAAGGCAGCCTAGAAATTGAGCGAGAGAACATAGGAATTGAGCGAGGGAACCTAGGAATTGAGCGAGGGAAGCTAGAAATTGAGCGAGGCAACTTACAAATTAAACGAGACAACCTAGGAAACGAGCGAGGGAACATAGGATTTGAGCAAGGGAACTAAAAATTGAGCGAGGCAACCTAAAAATTGAGTGAGGCAACCTACAACTTGAGCAAGGGAAGCTAGGAATTGAGCGAGGGAACCTAGGAATTGAGCGAGAGAACCTAAGAATTGAGTAAGGCAACATACGAATTGAGCGAGGGAAGCTAGGAATTGAGCGAGGTAACCTACGAATTGAGCGAGGGAAGCTAGGATCAATTGCAGATTCCGTGATTCCGCCCCAACTCGTTGTCCCATTCGGGGATCAATTGCGGATCCCGCGATTCTGCCCCAACTAGCTGTCCCGATCAACGATCAATCGCGATGGGCCCCACTTTGGTGACCACGGGGATCACTCATGATGATGATGATGACGACGATGACAATGATGATGATGCTAACTATAGTGATGATGATGATGGTCCGTTTTAAATTTAAAGTTGTTGAGATGTTCGTTTGAGGAACATTTTCATAAAATTGAGTACTTTGGTAGATATAGCATGGGTTATTGAAAACTTATATTAGGTGCATCCCCTTTGACTAAAAATGAATCTTGGATATACCCTGACCCGACTACATGGACTACAATGCATGGACTACAATGAATCAGGCATTTCATCGAAATTTGTAGTTTTTCTTTAATGTAGTGTGCAAAGCAGTTGTCTTCATTTTCATATTTCTTAAGTGTAGATCGCAACACGTGATCATTATCTGAGCCCTCAGGGGTCGATAAAACGGTAACATAGGGTTCATAGTCGGCGGTTTTGAAGTAGGAGTTCAACGCAGGGCGTAAGGATCTATACAATAGACGTATTCTATTAGCAATTGTGAAAAAAAAAGGGCTTCAATAGTTTAGGTTTTTGGGTCGAGGGTCGGATCTCACCTATTTGTGGTCCTAGGGAACCTGAAAGGAGTCTCGGTCGCGACACGAAGTCTTCCCAAGGAAAAGGAGATCAATATTCCTTGGTTGGATCCCACTTCTCATAGCTTCCTCTTCTCTTCTCCTTATTTGCCCTTTTGAAATGCCCTAGGAAAAAATAAAAAATCCATGCAAGGTAGAGAGGTGTGAGAAAATGGGGTTATAAATAACTCGAGTTTTGATGTAAATGACCCTAGTGGCACTTGTGCTCCCATACTAACCCTATATGGGTCATTTTTTGTCAGCAATGTCACAAGAAATGCAAGGAATCGTCGGGATTGACCGTGAAGGGAAGGGAAATGACCGAGAAATGCATGGAAAACGTACCTAAATAAGATTTTAATTTCACTGCTAAACTATAGAGGTGTCCCAAAAGAATACTTTGTGGATCTTCTGAGGAATGCTTTAAATGATGCTCGAAATGTTCCTTCCAATAAGTACATTGCTCGGACAGAGGTATGTTTTCTACTTTAGACTTATTAGATGTGTTCTTTATCATCATTAAACTCGAGTGTCTCATGTGAGCGAAGTGTGTTATCATCATTATATTCGAAAGACACCCATGTCTCTTCACCATTCCTTTAAACCGTCATCGAGATCGATTCATCTTCCTCGCATTGTATTTCTGGATTGAGTTGTGGCTGAGAAGAACTAGATTCCATTAGTGCATCATAAGTAGGGAATCCAAATGAATAATCAACAGGTTGTGATCGGGATGAATTAGTCTTCAGTAACCTATCAATGCGTGATTTAAGTGCATATAATAATTTCATTATGTCATAGGCTGTGTAACTCGGAGATGACTCTTCTTGGATCGTTTCTGGTGGATATTCAGAAGTAAGGAACCCAAGAGAATAATCATTATAACATGTTGTTGCTTCATTTCCCCAATTTTGATGTTTCCACTGATTATAGTCATACGGATCATAGGTGGGAGAATCTGATGGTTGATAATAGTCCTCACGCCTATAGTTATGATAATCACGGCACTCACGTACTGTCTTATTAATCCGTGGGGTGTAATTATTCTCCCGTATATGATCGAGTAAGGACTTCTTAACCGGTGGATCATTAGATTCCGGTTGGTTCTCGATGATAGTTTCAGAAAAGTTTTGAGACATTGGTGGATTTTTATCTAATCATCATTCCTATATATGTTATTCTTCTCAGTATACTGACATTCCCACCCGTGCATATACATGATGAAACTCTAACTCTGAATCTAATTCTAAAGGAAAAATCCTACACCAATCTAGAAATAGGAAGAGAGATAATTAGAAAGAAGTTACCAATTTGAAGATATATGTTAGAATCCTGCAAAAGAAAACAAAACAAGTTAGTTTCTAACAGAAAATCTAAAATTAAAAATTTTCTAAAGAACAACAAAGAAGAGTTAGTTTCTAAAAAGGAAGGAAATCCTATAATTAGAAAGTTACTAAAAATAAAAATAGAAAGTTAGTTTTTTTTTAAAAAAAGAAAGTTTCTAATCTTAAAAATAAAAAGCTAAGTTAGTTTCTAAAAAGGAAAAAATTTCTAAAACTAGAAAATAGAAAGTTACTTAAAAGAAGAATCTAAATCTAAAATTGAAAAATAGAAAATTTTTAAAAAGAAATTCTAGATTTAGAAAATTTCTAAAAAATAAAACCCTAATTCTAAAAATAGAAATTAAAAAAATAGAGAATTTAGAAAGAGATTACCAAATTAGAAGTTCAAGTCAGGACCCTACAAAATAGAAAATATGTTAGTTTCTAAAATAAAATAAAAAAAACTTTAACCTAAAGTTAATAAAATCCTAAGACTATGAATTATGATAAGAGAGAATCATAAATCCAATTTGGACGGAAACAGTCCCCGGCAACGGCGCCAAAAACTTGATGTTTTAATTTAAACCAATTTGATTTAAATGATTTTTACTCGCAAGTATACGAATCAGATGTAAATATGGTACGTATTACGAGATCGTTCCCACGAGGACTGGTTGTCACAATTTAAAATTTAAGACTCTTCTTAACTAATCCAACAAAAAGTTTAGGTAATGATTAAGAAAACTTAAACAAAAATCAATGAAAAAGTAACTGAGAGTAGTGAGTAAAATCCAATCGATGAGAAGACTAGGACTTTCGAATCCACCCCTAATTATCCTAACCCTTGTTTTGCCTGTTGGTTCACCCTAATTCAGGTTGATATAAATTTAATAAACAAAGCACATCATATGTCCTTGGTCGGACATACAGAATGTATAATCCTTTAAAGCATATGGATCACATCTTTCCATCCATGGTCAGGCATGGAGAGATGTAAATCTTATTTCTTCCTCTATAGGAGACCTGTTCATGGTCAGACACAAGCACCTAGAATAATATTCCAAATAACATCCATATCTAGACTTTGGTCGAGCTCATACAATGGAGAAGTACGAAAATCTCAGGAAAGCACACTAGAAAAAGAAACAAATCAATCCAATTAAAATAAATTCAACATAAACAAGAGTCAATCAAATTAGGGGCTTCATCTCAGCCCTAGCTAAGAAGAATTAGCTATTCATAAAATTAATTAGAAAAAAGAAAATATAAAATAAAAATATTAAAAACATCTCTCTTATCTCTCTTCTTCCTTCTTCTCTCTCTCCTCCTTGGCTCTGAATCTTCCTCCATAGGTCTGAATCCCTGCTCCTCATGTCCAAAACCTCCTTATATAGCTGCTGGAGTGGTGAAAATCGAATTTGAATCGGATTTGGAAAGCTATGCATGCCCAACGAAAGTTTTTTCGCAGCCAAGTTCGGTGCCTCGAAACACGCCACTTTCCTCGCTCAAATTCTAAAGAAACACCGTCCCTTATGACTTTCTTGGGTCCTCTACATGATAGAGAGTTCAGATCTGCCATATGATCAAAGATGGTGAGCCAGAATTGCCTGGAAAAATCAATTTTCGCGGATGTGCGAAACTTTTCGCACCATTTCGCTGTTGTGATCGGTGGGACCCAAATAGGTACTTTTAGGAAAATTCACTCCGTTCATTGCATTTAGAACGAAATTTCAGTAAAGAATGAGTGATTTTGAACATCCATTGGCGCGACTCAGAGAAGAAATCACAAAAGGATCAGTTTTGAACGTTGCAGGACAGCCCTTTTCTGCCCTTATATCATACACGTGTGCTTACATGGGTCAAAAGTGTAAATATGGATTTGTAGTGTTTTCAGCTCTCTACAAGGTGGACGGTGCGGATTTTCCATACGGGGCATGTGTGGGGCCCACAGTCGACCACAAGAATGGACTTTCCGTCCATTACGCGGCTTGAAAACGAAAACTTCCGTTTTTTGGAAGATGCTGTGGGTAGGCGTTGGTCAGCGCTGCTGACCAATATGATGCGGCTCGAGCACGTGTGTACACCATGTACACACATTGTACATAAGGGTCCACCGTAATGTTTGTGAGAAATCTGCACCATCCATCCTTTTTACCATATTATTTCAACCATCAGTATCAAAATTGATGTATATCTAGATATCCAGTGGGCCCCACTTAATGAATTAATGGGCTGATCTGTCCGTTGGCCCACTTCCCGAGATCTTTAATGGCTGAAATTTAATATGTATGGTTAATTTATGGCCCACATCGTGTGTATGAAGTTGCGTGTCAATCGGATGGCAGGAACCATGTGATCTTGCATTCTGGACCATTTTCGAACCTTTTAAAACGTGAACGACTTGATTTCCTCAGGTCTCTGGCGTGTAAATCCATTGATCTTAGTTCTTTGGAGTGCGTCCCTTGCTCTGGTGACTTCAGAGCGTCAAATTCATGCTTTTAATATCATTTTTTAATCCATGCTCTTGATTTCATACTGTAATAGAAACACAATTAAAATATGGCATTAAGCTTTATCATGTACGTAAAATCTGACAATAATTGGGGTCTGATATGTAATATTCGACCCTCATCAGTTGTCTCGCTGAATTTCTAGCTTCCCTCGCTCAATTCATAGGCTGTCTCGCTCAATTCATAGGTTCGCTCGCTCAATTTCTAGCTTTCCTCGCTCAATTTGTAGGTTGTCTCGTTGAATTTCTACATTGTCTCACTCAATTGCTAGGTTGCCTTACTCAATTCTTAGGTTCCTTCACTCAATTTGTAGCTTCCCTCGTTCAATTCCTAGGTTGCCTCGTTCAATTGATAGGTTGTCTCGCTCAATTTCTATGTTCCCTCTCTCAATTTGTTGCGTTCCTCGCGCAATTCTTAGGTTCCCTCGGTTGCCTCACTTAAATCCTACGTTGCCTCGCTGAATTCCTACGTTGCCTCGCTCAAATCCTGGGTTGCCTCGCTCAATTCCTAGGTTCCCTCACTCAATTCCTAGGTTGCCTCGCTCAATTCCTAGGTTGCCTCGCTGAATTCCTACCTTGCCTCGCTTAATTTTTGGGTTCCCTCGCTCAATTCCTAGGCCCAACTCTAACCCGGTCAACCAACTCACTACTCGGTCGACCCCAACATGCTGGTTACTTTTTTCTTCTTACTTTTTTTTTTTCCCCTTATGTAATCCCCATGGATTTTTTTGGTCCCATTATGAGGTATGTGTTATATCCAAACCGTCCATCTATTTGGAGAACTCATATTAAGGGTTGAGATGAAAAATAAGACAGATCTAGCTATCAAGTGGACCACACTGTAAAAGGTAGTAGGGGATTGAACGTCTACCATTGAAACCCTTTAAGGGGTTATAAAAGTTTTGAATCATTATAAATATTGTTTTTCTTCTTCATCCATGCCTTTGTGACCTCATGAATAGATTGATGGAAAATAAACGTTATGGTGGGCCCTACAAAATTTTAACAGTGAAAATTAATTTCCCCGCTGCTCTTTGTGCTGTGGGCCAGTTGATCTTTGGATATGATTTTTTTTTTTTTTTTTTGGATAATGCTCCGAAATGATCTCGAAATATAGATGAACGTTGTGGATATAATAAATACATAGCTGTGGGGCCACGTAACTTTGATCTCTTTGATCTCTTTTAAGCCATTCGTACAACTCTAAGTTGGAGGAGCGTCAGCGCTCGTCTTCGCATTGAAAAGGAAGGGTAGTTTGGGTGTCCGGACATGCTAGTCTAAGTTGGTAACTTAAGTTTGTATTCCTTCGTAAAAATCGCTAGATAAAAGGTTTTGTCTACAGTGGTCATTCTCTTCCACTTTCTTTCCTGGTTAGGTGCGGCCCCGGCCTCACCCAACACGGTGCAGCCCTGAACGTAGGGACTACATTGATATATATGTTTTATATCCAGTCCGTTCATCCGTTTTTTCAGATTATACTATGGCATGATCAAAAAAAGAAAAAGATCCAAATATCAGGTGGACCACACCAAGGAAAAATTGATAATTAACGATTAAAAATTTCTTGTGAAAGACAAAAGGTTTCGATGAGGTGATTTTCGCTTTTACCTTTCATCCATGTCCGTGTGATCTTATCATCATGTTAGTTAGATGGAGAATAAACATTACTGTAGGCCCTGGGAATTTGTTAATGGTAGGCGTCCAATCAATACTCTTTCCTATGATGTGGCCCACCAGAAATACATATATAATTCAACTTTTTTATAAAACTCCCTAAAATGATATGAAAAACGGATGGACGGCCTGGATATACAATATATACATCAAGTTGGACCCCACGCCGTGTTGGTTGAGGCAATTTCGGCACCTAATTGGCTCCCTTCTTTTGTCTACAGTTTTTCTTCCTTTCCTCCATCTTCTCAAGAGTAAAGTCATATACACAGATCTCTTAGCATCTTATTTCCAACGCCACTTTCATTTCCTTCCTCCCATCCATCCGTCCATCCACCCATCCATCTAGAATGGACTAGTTGGGTCTGGTTGTTCAGATCATTCTCTTCTTCTGGGCTCATGTTTCTCTGCAAATCGGTTATCTCAAACTCCTCAATAACAACGTAGAGACATCGAAGAACGAAACGGAAGTATTGCAAGACAACCAAATTCAAGCGGACCTCGATCATGCTATATCAGTCGGAAAGAAACGGAAACCCCAAGTGGAGAAATGGCTCGTGAACGTCACCAATATCAGAGCTCAAGTCGATTCCATCAGATCGGAATTCGAGCAGCAGAAAACGTGTTTGAAGGTTATTGCGCCGATCACTTCTCTCGCTACAAACTGGGCAAAAGGGTTGTTAAAAAGATCGAAGATGTCGAAAACCTCAAAGTAAAATGAGTCTTCTAAAAGGTGGCTGAGAGCCCTCGCCGGCCGCGGGTGTTGGAGATGGAAACATGGCTACCTTTAGAACAACAAAGCACATCTGAGCAAACCATGGAGGATATATGGCAATGCTTACACGATGAGGAGAGTGGCGTCGTAGGTGTTTACGGGATGGGAGGAACTGGGAAAACAACTTTCATGAAAGATATAAACAATATGTTAATCGGAATTGATGACTTCAACATTGTGATTTGGGTTGCAATTTCACATAAATGAAGAGACGAGGGACATGTTGTTTGCGCGGTTGAAGAATCTGAGGTATGTACTCATCTTAGGTGATCTATGGGAATAATTTACGTCGGATCAAGTCAGAATTCCAAAGCCATACAAGCAAAAAAGATGCAAGATCATGATAACCACCTGATCGGTTGCAGTGTGTAATGCAATGGGGGTAGATGCGGTTCTGTCATCGGAGATTTGACCGGTAGCAGAGAAGGTTGTGGAGGAGTGCAGTGGATTACCACTTGCAATTAAAATAGTGGGACGGGTGCTATGGGAGAATGCATTGAGGGCATTGAAAGGATCATCACTTGAGGTTCCAAGTATGGAGTGTAAGGTGTTTCTTCCTTTGAAACTTAGTTATGATTGCCTAGAAAACGATAAGGTCAAATCATGTTTCCTGTATTGTTCATTCTTTCTGGAAGATTATAATATAAAAATAGATCATCTAAACACATGCTGGGCCATGGAGGAAGGATTCATAAAAAATGTGAATAACTTGGAAGAAGCATCTAACAAGGGGCATAACATTGATTTGCTCTGCGACTTGGCTATATGGATCACTTCACAATGGTCGTCATCATCTCACGAGGGCTCAAAATTCCTTGTGAAAGCCGGGGAGGGACTAGTACAGCCACCAGAAGAGAAAATGTGGGGAGAGTTTGTAAGGATTTCATTGATACGCTACAAAATAAAAGATCTCCAAATTAAGCCCGATTGCCCTAACTTGGTCTCCTTGTTCCTCAATGACAACAATCAATTATGTACCGTTCACAGTAGTTTCTTTGAGCTCATGCTGAAACTTCAGATCCTTGATCTAAGTCATTCTTGCATCAAATCTTTCTAGTGTCGTTATCGCTATTGTTGAATCGACGTGCGCTCATTCTAAGATATTGCAGACATCTCGTGGAGGTGCCAGCATTGGGAAATTTGAAGGAACTCAAACTTCTTGATCTCTCACACTCTGGCCTCAAAAAGTTTCCTCAAGGCATTGCAAGCTTGGTTAAACTTAAGAGGTTGAATATATCATGTTCTCATCTCCCCGCAGTTCCATTGAATATGATATTCAGGCTACCTAGCCTGGAGGATCTAAGCATGTTGGGGCTGGGATATGTTGACGGAGCTACTTTTGGTGAGGCTGTGACCATGACACGGCTGAGTTCTTTAAGAATCACTGTGTCCAATCTTAATGGCCTCATCCCATATGGTATGTTCCATCGATGGTTTTCGGGGTTGAGAAGATTCCATGTTCAGGTTGTCTATCAAGGGAGTGATATCCTCATGCATCCTTCTGATAAGCAGATAAGCATTTGTGGATGTCACAATTTCCCCTACGGGATTGAGGGGTTGATAAAACATGCAATCTCTTTATTCTTCGAAAAATGCAGAGACATCTTGAAGTCTATGGATTCAATGGAGGGGAATGCATTATAGACTGGAGAGAGTTTGAAGAATATGCATTGCAATGTTTACAGCAGTTGGATCTCGTTGGTTTACCAAACTTGGAGAAGGTATTCGATGGTGGATTATAGAAGGCAACATGCCTTCAAAACCTAAGAAATATATATCTTGTAGAATGTCCCAATTTAAGTTGTCTCTTCTCCTCTAGGATGGTAGAATACCTACATCAGTTATAAAAGCTTCAAGAATCGCACTGTTCCAAAATGGAGGAGATTATAGAAGGTGACATGCTGCCTGATAATTCATTCCCAAGATGCGCTCCCTATATTTGGAGAACTTGCCGAAATTAGCTAGCATTTGTAGCCAGCGACTTAGTTTTGTATCTTTGGAAGAGATCCATGTAATTTCGTGTTCTGGGTTGAAGAAGCTCCCCCTCTCCTGCTCAACAATCAATGAAATAAAAGGAGGAATATCAGGTGAGAGAGAATGGTGGGAAGGATTAGAGTGGGAAGACGAGAATGCCAAGTCCCTCTACTCCAGCATTTATGAAAGTGCCTGATCGCAGTTGAAGAAGCTTCCTCCGTTTGATGCAGAAAAGGTGAAGTAATTTCTTTCTTTAGCTCATGTTGGTAATGAGCCTTTTTTCCTATTTTATTTTAAGATGAAGAAGGCAAGACTCCTTTCATTGGCATAAATTGTACATCTGCTAGATTCTCTTTATATGACAGAGAAATGCATTATCATGTAGTGTACGATATTATATTCTACTTTTTAATGCTTAGATGTTGATTTCAAGCAGCAATGACTTTTGACATTTTTTGCTAATTGTTGGTAATGAGCCTTTTTTCCTACTTTATTTTAAGATGAAGAAGGCAAGACTCCTTTCATTGGCATAAATTGTATATCTGCTAGATTCTCTTTATATGTCTTAGAAATACGAAGTGTGTTGCTGCACTCTTTTTCTCTCTCCCTCTCTCTCTCTATTTTATTTTTTTGTTACTTATCGTGTTTGGATAATTATTTTTCTACAGCAGCAACCATATTCTGATGTAGAAGGTGTCACAAATACATTCCTAGCACGGTTGGACCAAAAGAAGGTGGACCATAAATTGATCATAACTTTTGATCTGGGTATCATTATAGCGCACCAGACTGAGTATCATGAACCGAAACAGCACAAGAACTCGAGGGTGAGTTCTTTTGAAGTGGAGGGGACTGATGTAGAGCGGGTCACAGCCAAGATGGATCAGGGAAGGCCCAATCAGAGGAAGAAGTCATCAAGACCGTCAGAACCTTAAAACGGGCATATCTCACAAACCAGAATGAGTTACTCGACGTAAAATATATGATTTTGGGGTAGGACGAGTTACTTTAGCCAACCAACCTGGCTATGCCGGGTTAACCCACACCGAATTTGCGAGATTCCTTTAGATCGACTGCCAAATTCCATGTTTTAATTCCGTTTTTACTATAAATAGAAAGTTTTAGTTTGATTATAACTCTTCATCTGTTGGGCTTTAGGAGTTGTGCCCAACGTGAAAAGAGCTTAGAATAATTAGGAGAACAGCTTGGTGAAGCCAAATAGGACACTTGCCATTTTTGGCCGAAAACCTTGCGCACTAGTAGACATCACGACTGTCTAAAAATAGTAAGTTTACTATTTATAGTAAGTTATGAAATCTAGGAGTTTTAGTTATAGTTTGCTTTTGATTTCTCTGCCATTGCTTGGTATCCCTATTTAAAGGGTTGTGAACTCGTTTATTTCATTCATCAATCAATTTCGAATTTTATAGAATTTATTTTCTATTTTTCTTGTTCTTTTCCTCGTGGATTCGAGGAGTCTCTGTGAGGAGCCCTAGAAGTTCCGTGGATTCAGAACAGTTATCCCCCTGAGGAAGACGGTGCCTGACCTCACGTCCTCCCCTGCGTCATGTTCCCATCGAGCAAATGTGTGGTGACATGGTGGACATGTATATGCAGAACATGAAGTTAAAATTTGAAGAAAATTTTCTCCCATTGAAGAAACTGTAGAACAAGAAAGAGGTGATACTCTCTCTCTCTCTCTCTCTCTCTCTCTCTCTCTCTCTCTCAATTGACTTTTTTTCTTGATAAATTTGTAGTAATCTGTGGGGTGTATTTGGATGCAATGTGGAATTCAATTGTAATGTTCTAGTAACTCTACTAGAGTAGAAGCATGGAAATGATCAAATTATAGTTACCTCCCTTTGTATCATTGAGAAATTGGCCTCCAAACCACAATGGCATTCCTTTCAAGCTGGAAGGAATTGTAACCACAATTTGTGTGCTAGTTCCTCATTATGAATTCTAAGAAACATTGTCATTTATTGTTGTTTCCTCTTGGTAAAAATAAATTTTCACAATTCAATTCAGCTACGTGCGCCCATCTCAGCCTATGGCACAGAGGAATTGAAATACAAGATGTGCATGTTGGTCTATATAGAATCTATGGAAAGAAAATAAAGCAGACACCCTACTCCGTCTGAAGCCTCCAAAGAACTTTTTGTTACTTATAGCAAATTTCGTTGAGCTTGTCTCTGTAATTAATTGCAAATACTGAGTTGTGTCCTAATAAGGTGTCCAACTTGTATCTCCTGAGTGATTTATACAATATAATTTAGTAGCTATGAGTTGAGCATTTGGTTGATGACTCTTGCTATTTGCAGGCAAGCTTTAGACCTCTCTAACAACCTCATTTGTGATAATCAGAGGTTGAGATCTGTATTAAGCTATTTTGCACTTGTGTAAGCACAGCATGAAATGAAACATGCTACTGTGTTCAGAAAGATATCCCTTCACTTAGGACTCTATTATCTTATTTTATTTGTTATACATAAGTATTCGCTGGTGGCTCTCATGTTTATTGTTAACATCTAGTTCAATAGTGTATCGTGCTTCTCCTTTACCTTTTGACCAGCGTATCATATATTCCTATTTACCAAGGTAACTCATGTTCTTTCTCTTTTGTGGCACCTTTTCCAGAAGATATGATCAGATGTTAATATTGTTTTTCAACAAACACTAAATCCCATCTCTTTTAGTATTTCTTATATCTTTTTGTTTGCAGGAACCAGTGTTGCGTCTAAGTTTTTATGTGCTAATGGAATTACTCTTTTCAAAGTACGAGAGGGAACTATCAAGTTACTTGGAAATTCAGACATGTACTATTTCAATCCTGAGCATCTTCCCTTGACTGAACCAGCTCAAAGGGCACTCAATTGGGCTCTTGATGAAAAGATGAAATCAGGTAATTTTTTTGAAACTATTTTCTCCTAATTTCTTTGTGCTGATTGAAGCTTCATTAGCTTCAAGGACATGATTTCTCAAGTTTGTTTGTTTGGAAAAAAAGAAGTTGGCATTTTGAGCTTTGTTTGCTTTGAGGATTGAATTTGGCATTTTGGGTTTTGTTTTCGGAAGGATTTTGAGGGTGCTTGTATGACAAAGATGGGATTTTTGTGATTTTGTGTGGTGGGATTTTAAGTTTCTGTATCTGGGTTTTGTTGTTGGGAGGATTTTGAATATAGGAAAAAAGGTGGGAAATTTGAATCTTCGAAATGATGGTGAAATGGTGGTCTGACTGGGGCAGAATTTCAGGGTTTTTTTTTTGGAAGCTGAGTTTTTGCTGAGTGTTTTTATGGAGTTTGTGAATGAAGAAGCTAAAAAGCTGATCTTTTTTGCTTTAGAGCTCATGAAAATGGTGGTTCTGGTGTGAAAATGTCAAGTGGGAGGTTTTCCTGTTGCGTTGAACTTGTTTCTCATTTGGGCTTTTACTTTTGTGTTTAGGTTAGTTTTGTGCATGGATTTTCATGTCAAAATTGCTAGCTTTTGGTCCATGGTGGTTTTAGTATATTATGTTTGATAGTGAGAAGAGGGCAAGAGGCTTTTGGAGTAGAAGAGAGGATCTAAAGAAGAGATTTCCTATTTTGAGAAATGAGTTTGTTGGTTTTGGTATGGATGGAGAGCTCCAATGCGCAAGCCCTCTCCTTCTGGCATAAACTACGAAGGTCAGTTGGTTTTTTTTTTTTTCTGTTCCCTTCCCTTCATGCATTATCTATTTGCTAGGTTTGTCTTGGCATGGCTTTGACATTGAATTATATATTCTTGTTCAGATTGGCTTGAAATGATTGGGTGTTTATTCTTTCCTCAATTCCTTTGTTCTTTTGAGGTTTTTTTTTTACTATGAGAGTTTGACAACCAATTCTATGGAGAAAGTCCTTGTCTAGACATAGTGACTCTGTTCCCTGGCCACAAGGTTCCATTTAACAACTGGCTCTGATATGTATGTGCACCAATTGGGAACTCCTCGGAAAGAAATTGGGAACTCTACCCAATCCATGGTGCTGGTTGTTAAAGGGCACCACCAGGCTCTGTAATCTGTATAGATTTTCCTATGACTTCTTCCATGTGCTAAGCTTCTAAACATTTTTTAGGAACAAAAATGATGGTCATAACCTTTGTTTTTAAACCCAGAATGTATCAGACGGTTGAACCGGATTGAGAGCAATGCCACAGCTATTCAGCAAATGCCAAGAGCATTACAGGCAGCATTTGATAACAGATTTGATGGGGAGACATCATCACCAGCTCTATGTTGGAACTTGGAGAACCTGCGAACGAAGTGCTTGGAATTGCTACAATGTATTAGAAGATTCGGAGCACTTGCTGGCCTCTAAGACCTGTTCTCGGGTGCCTGAATCATTGGATGGAGAAAGCATTGCATCTTCAACCACCGAAAGCTGGGAGTCTAAAATCAAAATCCATGAATTCAATAAATATTCATACTTCAGCAGTCAAAGTAGCAACAAAGAAAGAGGGCATTCAGAAAGGAATGCATGCAGCCAACTGATACTTTTTCCGAGGAGGCAACTAGTACTTAAAAAAGGAATGTCTCCACCAGTAATGGAAGAAATCAGCTTGTGTGCTTGAATAAGGATGAACTTCAAACAACACCAAAGATGTTGCATTAAAGTTCATATATGTATTTACTTCTGTGGATTTTCTGTCAAGGTCTTTTTTCAGTAGGAAAGGAGGCAAAGGTAAGTGTTTGAGCATGGGTGTGATGACAGTTTGAATTGTTGTTATGTAGTGTTTAAGCATAGTATGTTGATTGTTTGAGATGCATATCAATTTCATATTACCTGCGTATCAACCATCACACCCTGCCAAAGCTTTTCTCTTCATACTCCAGATACGGTACGATGGAGAAATTGTCTATGCAGAAATTGTATCTTTGCATTCACAGTTGCATGAACATTGTGATGAAAATTTCATTCAAAATCTAGCTCTGTCAATTGTAATTCTTGCAGCAAGGTGAAGGGAATTTAGATTACTTATGGTTGATGACTTTTGTAACTTGCTTTTAGTCCTATGAAGGAAGTCTGTAAAGGTGGCCTTATTCATGTTTCAGTCTAGAAACGACAGTTCATATCTCAAGCTGATGCAACTGTGTTGCTGGAATGCATCCCACAAACCCCCCTTGTAAATAGCGCCATGGTCATGCAGCTTGGCTGATGTTCATGCTTCTTTGAGGGGTCATTTGGATGCCTATAAAGTCCTTAAGTTGTAAAGGAATTACAGAAAATCTGATTGGAGGGGCTGTTTGGATGCATGTATATGCCAGTAAAGCCTTTACAGGCGGTAAACTGTAATATGAAACATGGCAAAAAGCCATGTTCCAGATTGGAGGTAAAGTCTTTATAGTTAAAAATGCATTATACATGTTAGAACACAATGGTTAATAAACACTCATGATATGTGGGGCTCACTATAATGTGTATGGTACATCCAATCTATCCATCATGTACTTCCCTTGATGCTCTCCTGCGCCTTAAAAAAACAGCTCGTTCATTATCAAATGGATCACATGAGGCAAGATGGGACATCCACCATTAAAAACTTGTAGAATGCATTTGGGGCCCACTGTGATGGGTGGAAGACATCCAATCCCATAAGTTTGTGCATGTTTTAATGCCCTCTTAGGGCCTAAAAAAATCAAGTCTTTCTTACGTGATTTTTGCAGATTTTGGAAGTTTCACTGCCCAAGCTCTCTAGTATGAATACCTACATTATTCATTGCAAACGCTTTATGGGCTAGCCAAACACACAATTTGTATACCTCTAAACAGAATACCACTTAAAAGCCAAACAAGTGTAATGTGTTTACAACTAAAAAAAATTACAAGCATCCAAACCACCCCTGAGTGAATTCAATTTCCATTATCACTCTCCCATTGTCATGCAAATTCTTGAAACGCTTGGTCTTCTCACCAAGTCTTTTCTTCAAGTTTTAAGTCAATACATTATAGTTAGGGGTGTACATCGAGTTGAACTGAGTTGAGCTGGCCTTAGCTCAACTTGGCTTGGTCACTGGTTGACCTTAGCTCAAACTCGGCTCGGCTCGATCCTGACTGGCCAGCTCAGCTCAGTTCGGTTAGCAGTTCGGGCCAACTCAGGCCGAGTTCGAGCCGAGTTCTCCTTTGAAGCATTTCCACAAACACCTGAACTGCAACTTCAAAATCCCACTGTTTTACAAATAGAGGCAATGGTTTTACAGGTGTTTTATTAAACACCTTCTAAGCAACATAAAAACTAAGAAAAACAAAGAGAAAAAAAAGAGAAAAGGAGTATTTGTTTCATGTACATGCCTTCCTTGCCACCAGTCACATTTTGTTGAGTCATTTTAATAAACAGTTGGTGAGCAACATCAATGGTAAAGTAATCGAGTCACCAAACTGGTTCGATCCGACTTTGATTCGAGTCAAGTCGAGCTAGTTTGATGGGAGTTCGATTCGAGCCGGATTCGATCCGAGTCGAGCTGAGCTGGGGCCCGCTGGAACTCGGCTCTAACTCATTTTCGAGCTCAAAAAATCAGCTCGAACAACTTCGAACTGAGTCGAATTGAGCTTTTTCGAGTCGAGTCGAGCGAGCTAAACGAGCTAGATTGGTTCATGTACACCCCTAATTATAGTCAATATATTCTCCCTCGCGTGGATGTAATTTTTGTTCTAATCAATAAAATTATAGATGATGTGCTCTCACTTTTATCCAAAAAAAAAATGTAAAATAAAATAAAGATTTATAGTCACTGCATTTTTTAGTATTAGTTTTTTTTAATTAATTTATTTATTTATTTATTGAAAGACGCATTTTTTGTATTCTTGCAGGGTCTATTCTTCGAACGTGTATATAGTTTTTCTTTTCCCTTTACATCCAATGTGATGGTGATCATGTGAATCATTTGATCAAATTGCAATTATGCCAAATCATTTTGACCAAACCCCACCTGCCACTTGACTTGATCTCAAGATGCGCCTCTTCAATTGTTACGTGGCAATCACCCGTTCTTTTTAAGTAATTCTCTTCAAATCTCTCTGCTCGATGGCTCGGACAATTACCTCGTTCCCGTGAGCATAGTTTGCACGAAGCGTAGACGCTTACTGTTGGGAGAAGGATCCCTTCTCGACTACACACAGCAATTTCGATTGAGAGAGAGAGGATGCGAACTACAACATACGGATTTACGTTGTTCCATGTTGGTCGGTACACGGATTTGCAGGAATGCACGCTAATACACTATGCTCGAGTGTAAAAAATCATAAAAATAATAAGAAACAACTTTCAATCCAATGACAGCTATCTCTCTCACAACAGAATATATATATATATATATATATATATATATATATATATATATATATATATATATATATATATATATATATAAAGAGAGAGAGAGAGAGGGTCCCGGTCTCCCGCGCACCATGCCGCACGAGTGATGTCATGGCCCTCATAACTTTTTAATGGGGGGTGTCACTCTCCCCACTGTTTTTGTGGTAGGGTCCTCTCAAGCTTTGGATCTGATTCATTTTTTGGATCATGTTGTAATAGGATCTTTCCAAATGGATGGACGGTGTAGATACAAAACATACATCATAGTATGGCCCACAGAACTTGGTGACGTCACGCCATATAAAGTCCCGTGAGATGCCAAAAATATTGCCGCGCGGGCAACCTCTACTGGGACTCTCTCTTCTCACATGGCTTGAATCCTAGCTGATGAAGGGGATCTAACGGTGCATGCACGAGCTCGTATTTAAGCTCGATGCGGCGTGGTGCGTAGGAGACCGGGACTATATATATATATGGCATGCTCACCTACGCACATGCACGCACCTTTGCACACGGGCCATGGGTGTCGAATCCAAACGGTCCATACGATGCGGAATCCCTTGAAACCTCAGGAGGTGAATTTTTACCTTGATCTAAGATTCTGATGGACCATAGCAAAGAGAAATTCAAATCAAGGGAAGACTGTTTGCATTTTTCATGGCCCACCGAAGTTTTGGTTCAAAGTAAAAATTGGTACCAAGGCGTTTCAAGAGGTTCTACTTCATGTGGACTGTTTGGATTTTTGAGATTCATTAGATATGATGAGTTCTCAAAAAAGTTCTTATGTAGTCTGTGCGAATTGGTTCGCAGGTGAGCGTTCCGCTATATATATATATAGACTCATTAGATATGATGAGTTCTCAAAAAAGTTCTTATGTAGTATGTGCGAATTGGTTCGCAGGTGAGCGTTTTTTAGACTCATTAGATATGATGAGTTCTCAAAAAAGTTCTTATGTAGTATGTGGGAATTGGTTCGCAGGTGAGCGTTCCGCTATATATATATATATATATATATATATATATATATATATATATATATATATATATATATATATATGCTCACTTGCGCACCTTTGCACACATGCCATGGGTGTCTAATCTGAACGGTCCTTGTGATGTGGCATCCCATGAAAGCCCAATGGACCAATTTTCACCCTTATCTAAAGCTCTGGTGGGCCATAGTAAAGAGAGATGCAAATCAAGGCAAGAAAATGTTTTCTTCTTTCATGTCCCACCAAAGTTTTGGATCAAAGTAAAAGTCGGGCCCTAGGGGTTTCATGGGGTTTTGCATCACGTGGACCGTTCGGATTTTGGACTCACATCACATACAATGAGTTCTCAAAAAGTCCGCACGAGTTCCATTCGTACTGGTACGCGGCAGAGCATTTATCTATGTGTGTGTGTGTGTGCACGCGTGTGTGTGTTGATACGGTTTTCCTGTAGACCCTCGAGAACCTGTACATGAAAAAAAAATAGACAAAGGAGACCCTGGCTAATACAGGGGACCCTCTGATGCCTATGTCAGGTACTTGGGTCTTTGTAGGAGATGATCTCTTTGGAAAAGAGTCACCAGTTGTATATGAGATTACTATGCATACCTTACAATGGCTAGAGACTCTTCTATTTATATGAGCGATCACATAGTAGGAAGTCTTCCCCGTTTAGGACTCTTGAAACTTCGAAGATCCAAATCCACCAGGGATCTCCCCAAGATAACAAACATCTGAGATCCTTGGGACCCGATCTTATCTCTCGAAGATCTTAGGAGAGATCTTCGTGCCGTTCGAGAGATCCTTGAGCTGTTCGTTCGGGACAAGGTTTGAGAGGTCGGGTGGTGGAGGTGTGCAATACCCTGGAGGTAGGTAATATCGGGTTGTTCGATAGATCAGCATCGCCTGAAGTTGTTCGACAAATCAACTTTCACCTTAGTTAAACTCCGATAGCCATTAACCTTGTCGGAGATAATGCTGACCTATAGCCGAGCTATAGTCGACCTACCACTGACCTATAACCGACCTATAACTGATCTATGGTCGGGTCAACTTATAGTTGACCTATAACCATCATGTAGTTGTGTTGACCTATTAAATAGGTCAGTTATTCGTTGAGTGGGCTTATGTCTATGCCGACCTACTTTAGGTCGGCCCTTCTTGACCAGTACATGGCTCGTAAGTAGTTTTATCCCATTGGGTCCATGTTAGTTGTAAAATCAACTCCTTTTTATAGGTCGGATTATTTTTTCCCCTAACAGTAAGCCCCCATTACTTTCGAGTCGATCTTTATATGCTCAGGAAGTAAGTTAGATGTAGCTTAGGTCGGGTTATACTGTCATAAATGACGAGTATGACGACCAGCACAAAAGTCGAGACATGTCAATAATCATGTACGGCATGCTTGAGGTGGCGTGTCGTGGCTCGAGGTCACGTGGTCAGTCAGGCCGTCATTTCGATGTCAGACCAACTAGAGATTGACGTGTGGCCAATTCTCAATATTGGGGCCGACTAACGCGTAGGGTCGTGCCACATGTTGATACAGGGTAGTCGAGGGGACGTCGTACGGAACCCACATTGTTGGGTGCACTTAAGTGCTACCACATGGCTCTCTATATAAAGAAAGCCCTAATGCGTTTTGGAAGTCCATTTGCATTTTACCCGCCTTCCTTAGCTCATAGACGCGATTTTCGATGACCGTGTTTACCAGCACTCGGGTGTCAGCTCTCCCCCAGTGAGCTCCAATTTTTCATTGGTCACCTCCCTTTCTTTATTTTTCTTTGTCAGCGACTCTCAACATCTATAAAAATAGCCATCATATCTAACTCTTTGAGCTCATGGGAGGGGGTATCTGGCGGAGACAGTTGAGCGAGTAGCCTATGTACAAAGCTCGATCTGAAGACAAAGATTACTCCTAATGGTTAGATTTTTTTTACTAGAGTATAGGTGAACGGCTCAATGAGGTATGAATTCCTAGTGACACTATAATACTAAAAGTATGGGTGTTACAGTAATGGTGGTGACCCTAGATATTACTTGAGCTTTTGGAAGGCTTTCTCACATTTTTTTGTCCAATCCACAACCTGTTTCTCCTTCAGCTATTTGAAGAAGGAGAGACATTTTTCTATGGCTTGGGACACGAAGCCATTGAGTGCGGAGATTCTTCCTGTAAGTCATTGGACGTCTTTGGTCATCTTTGGTGAATCCATGTCAAGAAGAGCTTTGATCTTTTCAGGGTTTACTTCAATCCCTCGTTGACTGACTAAAAAACTGAGGAACTTTCCTGAGCTAACCCCGAAGGCACATTTGTTCGATTCAACTTCATCTTGTATTCACAAAGAACAAGAAACATTTCCTCGAGATTTAAAGTATGATCCGTGGCCTTGATGCTCTTGACGAGCATATCGTCGATGTAGACTTCTATTATTCATCCTATTTGATGGGCGAACATTTTGTTGACTAGCCGCTGATAAGTGGCTCCGGCATTTTTTAATACAAACGGCATAACTCGGTAACAATAAAGACCCTTGTCAGTGACAAAGGTTATTTTTGTCTTATCATGCAGATTCATTACAATTTGATTATAACCAGAATAAGCATCCATAAAACTAAATAGTTCATGCCCCATGGTGCTATCGACAAGCTGATAAATTCGATGAAGGGGAAACTATCTTTGGGATAGGCATTTTTCAAGCATATGTAGTAAACACAGACCTGCCATTTTCCATTAGATTTTTTTATTAAGACTATGTTGGATATCCAGTCTGGATAGTAAACCTCTTCAATGAATCCAGCTTTAAGAAGTTTGTTGACTTCTTCTCCGATCACTGCATATCGTTCGGGGCCAAGTGTGCGCCACTTTTGTCAAATTGGTCGGTGGTTAGAGTCGTCATTCAGGCGATGCATGATGATTTTTGGGTTGATGCTAGGCATGTCCTCATGAGACCATGCAAAGACATCTGCATAACATCGAATGGGGGCTATCATCTTATCCCGTAGTGGAGGCGTTAGGGATGACCCAATTTGGACCATTCTGGATGAGTCAGAATCATCAATCGCAATGAGAGCGAGGTCCTCAATGGGAGACCTTCTTTCTTTAGAATGCTCGCGAGGGTCCAGAGAGGGGACGGTCATTGTCTAGTGTGAAGCCCTTAGTGTCATTGTGTAGTACTGCCGAGCTTTATGTTGGTCTCCTTTAACTGATCCGATGCCCTATTCGGTCGAAAATTTTATGGCCAGGTGGTAGGTCGAGACTACAACTTGCAAGGTGTTAAGAGATGGTCAACTGAGGATCACATTATAGACGAACAGATAGTCCACTACCAAGAAGTCGATCATTATAGTTACTTGGTTCTGCCCGTCTCCGACCATTAGTGGGAGTTGTATTGATCCTTCTAGTATGGCCTTGCCACTAGAGAAACCGAGCAATGAAGTCTTAACAAGTCAAAGTCTAAACCGACCAACTCTCATTTTATCAAATGCCTATGTGAAGAGGATGTATACCGACAATCCAGTATCTACGAGGATTCAAAACACTTTACGATTGGCTATGGTTAGGGTGACCACGAGCGCGTCATTGTGCGGATGGTGGATTCTATCTGCGTCCTCTTCGATAAAGGTCAAGCTAAAAGTTTTCACCTTTTGTTCTTTCGATAAAGGTCAAGCTACAAGTTTTCACCTTGCTTTTTGAGTCGGAATGAACGATGCTTCGTGTGTGGGCTTTCCAAGCTTGATTTGAATCTCCTCCACCCCTAGGTCCCCTGAAGACAGTATGGATTTCTCTCGCTGGTTCGTTGTTGACAGGGGGCGTATCTTTTGTCACGGCCTGTTCTTCTCGATGACTGATGTATTCTCCAAGGTGACGACTACGAATAAGTGTCTCAATTTCCTACTTAAGGTCGAAGCAGTCGCACATCGGATGACTGTGATCCCGATGGAAGAAACAATATTTGCTCTTGCTCCTTTCATTAGGATCATATTTCAACTAGCTCGACCAAGTAAGGATGTGCTTGTCCTGAATCTCCATCAAAACTTGTTTGGGCATTTTATTGAGAAGAGTGTATGTCTTGAACTTGTTGTCGAGCCGTTTATTCAGTCGATGGTTGTTGCATGATTGGTCGTCTTTCCGCTTCCTATTCGTAGCGGCCGAAATTGGTTTTGCCCTCATCTGCTATTCTTTGGTCGGGGGAGCGTTGTTTTGGATGGCCTCTCGCAAGACATGGGCTTCTTCGGCATTATCATATTTCTGCGACCTATTCAGTAGATCGGTCATCGTCGTTGGTGGTTTTTATCCAGTGAGAATAGGAACTAATGATTTCTCAATCCTCCCATGATTGCGCGTAGGGCGAGCTCTTCAGAATGCTTTCAAACTTGTAACGCTTATAGATTGAGGCATTTAATATAATCTTTCAACAGCTTGCCGTCCTTCTAGACGACATGAAGGAGGTTGGCGGTCGGTTTGAGCTTCTTCTTTCCTCCGATGAAGTTTGTAATGAAAACTTGGTTGAGCTAGGAGAACAAACTAATGGAGTTCGGCTTCAACTACTTAAACCACAGTTGGGCAGCTCCAGTTAGAGTTAGGGAGAAAGCTCAGCACATTATTGCGTTAGACGCGTTGTGGAGTTCCGTATAGACCCTAAAGGATTCTATGTGCTCTGATGGGTTGGTATTTCCTGATAATGGGGTAATCCGAGGTAAACGGAACCTGTCCGGCAGTCGTGCCTATATGATGACGGCGGTAAATAGAGGTTCAGATTCCTCCATTATTGCTTCCATCGGGGTTCGTGCATTCATGCGGTAGGCTTCTCTCATGTCCCCGATCTGACCATGTAAATCCTTAAGCTTAGCCTCCCAAGGCTTACCGCTTTCGACAATAGTTTCGACTAGGGCTTTGTTGCGCTTCTTCCGGTCTAACTTGTGACGTAGATCGAAAGTGGACAAAGCTGCAGTCCCAAAAACATGAGATGAGGCTGGTTTGGTCAAGCCTTGTCGTCATCTCCTCTGAGAGGCGGCATGTGTGCTGGAAGACTGAGTATTATGGCCCATCTGTTCATCCTCCATGTTTGTCTTCTGTACGTGTTGAGGCTGTAGTTGTTCCAACAACAGCCTCATGGAGTTCATGTTGTTATTCAACATTTCAACCTGTTGTTTGAGGGAAGATCACATAGTAGGAAGTCTTCCCCGTTTAGGACTCCTAATACTTCGAAGATCTTCCCACACAGATATCCAAATCCGCTAGGGATCTCCCCAAGATAATAGACTTCTGAGATCCTTGGGACCCGATCTTATCTCCCGAAGATCTTAGGAGAGATCTTCGGGCCGTTCGAGAGATCCTCGGGCTGTTCGTTCCGGGCAAGGTCCAAGAGGTCGGGCGGTGGAGGCGTGCAATACCCTAAAGGTAGGTAATACCGGGTTGTTCGATAAATTCGCATTCACGTAAAGTTGTTCGACAGATCAGCATTCACCTTAGTTGAACTCTGATGGCGATTAACCTTGTGAAAGACAATGCTGACCTATGACCGAGCTATAACCGACCTATGGTCGGGTCAACCTACCACTGACCTATAACTTACCTATAGCTGACCTATGGTCAGGTCGACCTATAGCTAACCTATAACCGTTATGTAGTTGTGTCGACCTATTAAATAGGTCAACTATTCATTGAGTAGGCCTATGTTTGTGCCGACCTACTTTAAGTCAGCCCTTCTTGACCAATAGATGTATTGTAAGTAGTTTTAGCTCATTGGGTCCGTGCTGGTTGTAGAGTCGGATCCTTTTTATAGGTCGGATTATCTTTCCCCAACAATGCATTATACATATAATTGACCACAGGCTATTAACAATACTGGCTGGATAAACATTACATCCATGATGATTAGGCTCCACATATTGTAACACGCATGTCTTGAGGCTAATGGAATACTAAATCAGAAGATAACATTGGAGGCTAAAATTTAAGCTAGGCTTATTAATTAGGCTGCATCAATGAGGCCATTTGCCAAGCCCAAACCTGGAATGGTATGTTTAAAGTTTTAAGAGCAATTTTGACAATATCATGCATGATTGAGCACACCAAATGAAAAACCCTAGATGAAATGCACCATTGGGTGGCTAGGCTCGGTCTACAACTAGGCTTAGGGCCTGTTTGGGAGCATGGATTGGAAACCCCCTGGATTTGGAACCCCCTGGATTGCCAACCCCCTGGATTCCGAACCCCTTGTTTTTGTTTGGCACCATGGATTTGGAACCCCCTAGATTGTAAAATTTGTGTTTGGGAGTGTGGATTTGAAATCCCCTCAAATTTTATAGTATATTTGCATGAATATTTAAGGAGACCAAGTAAATTATTTAAAATACCCAAAGTGATTAAAATATACTACAACATAAATAATAGTTATAACAAACCCATTAAAATATTCACATTGAAAAAAAAAATGTAATTCCGAACTTCTAGTGGGCCAGAAAAGTGGGCCCACTAAATTTCACCATTGTTGGGTGGTCTAAAAACACACCATAGAAATTACAAAACATACATGCACCTACGTTAATAAATAAAAGGATAAAGACTGTCAAATATAAAATATTTTTAAAGAACCCAAATTGTCAAACTAACAAAGCTAAATAAAAGCATACTAATCTCAAATAGTGTTTATAAGAAACTCTCACCATAGCTCAACAGGCAATTCAATGAAGAATCGTGCTGCCTCTCTATGCTCTGAGAGATACCTTAATGCTCGCCATGCTTGGCAATTTAAAGTTTAGGATCAGGAGTCATGACTGAAGTTTAGAAAATAAAAAACAAATGATAAAAATTTTCTTCAGCTCTTTTACTTGTAATTCTTAAATCATATCATTCGCTTCTGCTGGCATTACGCGAACCATTACAACAAAACAAAGAGCTAGCATTGGGTCTTCGCTGAGGCTCCAGAAAGCAAGTTGGATAAAATTTTGAACCCCTCGCAGGTGCTAGGGAGTGATGCTGCTGAATGGAAGTAAACACAAACGCATAGTGCAAAAAATGATACAACCATGGAATTGGATTTGCTAGCAATGCGGTTGATCTCGATCTCTGAGGAGGGAGAGTTCAGGGTTAATTTGAGAGTTCTAAAATGTGTGAGCTTATCAACTGACAGCTCCAATTTACCCATCCAGCACAATCCAGTGGTGAGGATTTCTTTTACATTCATGCAAGTAGCCCACACGTGCATGCAAGTAGACCACGCATTCTCCGTTGGGCCCACTATCAATGTGTGTGGTTTATCCATGCCGTTCATCTGTTTTTCCATAAAATTTTAGGAGTTGAGCCTAAAATTGAAGCATATACAAAGTTCAAGTGGAATATACCATAGGAAACAGTGGAAATATTAATTTCCATTGTTGAAACCTTTACAAGGCATCCACTAATGTTTATTTGTCATTCATTCAGTTCTTAAGATCACACTAACATGTATGAAGTGAAAATACAATCATCAACATGATCTAAAACTTCCGTGTCCCCCAGAACTTTTCAACAATAGATGTTCAATTAATACTTTTTTTAATGGTGTGGTCTACTTAGTTTTTTTTTATATGCTTTATTTTTAGGCTAACTTATTAAAAGTATATGATAAAACAGATGGACGGAGGGGATAATATGGATAAATGATGGTGGTCCTGCAGTGTATGTTAAAGAATTCACAGAGCCTGCATGAATAAGCTAAACGGTGGTGGCTTCACAGGGATGGACATTGCCAACTTGATTTTTATTGCAAAAAACAAAGTTCTTCAGGTTCCTCAATGATAGTTAGAAATCCACTCCGACTATAATCTGAGTTATCTTATTTTAGGCGTAGGACCTAAATTTTAAGGCCATTGGTAATTCCAGTTGATCACACAGTTAAAAACAGTGTGTAAAAGTAATTATAATGGTTGAATTTATTTTCATTCATATGGCCCACTTGAATGATATTTACCCTTAAATTTTTTTCTCAAATTTTAAATTTTAATGGGCTATATAATGGCTAGATTACAGGGTCCATATAACCATCATGGTGGGACACATGAATAAAGTGTTCTCGTCCCTTCATTCACTGTTTAATTTGGTGTGGCCCATGTTAAGTCTAAATTAGTATAATATTTTAGCCATACGGATAAATTTTGACAAGTCATCATATAGTCGGAACAGATTTTGCATAATCATTTTAATGGGTCATGCAACTAATAAATTGCAATTCATTCAAAAAAAAAAAACATTATAAACCAACCTGTTATCGTCCATCACCTTCAAATAAAACAATCCGTCTCCTTTCTACTATGACTCTGTAACAGCATTCCGCAGCAACTTTTCGGCAGACTCTAGCGGTGTATGCAGCAACCTTCGCCGGTATTGAAAAGGCAATGGTCACAGCATTTTTTAAGAAGATGAATGAGTTGTTTTTAAGAAGATGAATGAGAGAGTTGCGGTAAATGGTTGCGTGCGAATAGTAGATTTTTAAAGAAAATTTCAAATGGTCGGATTTTCAACCATTGAGCTACTTCAAAAAGCCAATCCAAGATCGGAGTGTGGATTACAAACCCCCAGATCGAGGGGATTGCCAACCCCCTGGATCGCCAACCCCCAGTTACTTTATGATGCCAAATGGCCTGGGGATTGCCAATCCCCTCCAACCCCCTCCAATCCACGGTGCCAAACGATCCCTTAGCCTAGGTTTTAATTTGTTGCGCAGCTTGAATCCTTTGATGTGATGTGCTTGAGTTTCAAATGAGCATGATTTTTGAGATCACATATTAGCATGAGTTGGTGCAACAGATGGAGTAGATTAATACGCATCACGGTGGGCCACACACGGGCTTACAAGTAGATATAGCACACATGTGGTGCCGCTTGCATGGGGTAGTGACACCTCCACTGACCAAGTCGGTGGTGGTGGAAAAGCTTTGTGGGCTGATATATGTGTTTTATCCATATTGTCCAATGCTTTTTTCAGTACATTTTAGAGCATGAGCCCAAAATTGGGGCAAATCAAAAGCTCAAGTGGACCACACCACAAGTAATGGTGGGGTTTAAAGGTCTACCATTAATAACTTTTGGGTGGCCATTGCAATGCTTATTTTCCATCCAAGCTATTTATAAAGTCACATAATCGTAGATGAAAGTAAAACACAAACATCAACTTGATCTAATACTCACATGACTCTTAGGAAGTTTTCAATGGCAGGCATTCAATTCCTAGGCTCGATTGGGAGCCTGTAAATGGAGACAAATTAATTGAGTGTAAAAGACTTACATGGTTGTGTTTGGATGAGAGTAAACGAAATAAATTTAAAATCTAAGTATTCTGTTTGGATGAGAGTAAATGGAAGGAATTGGAATGCATTGGAATTTTTCAATATATCTATGGGAACGTATATGATATCTCAAATCACTTTAATATCTCAAATCAGTATACATATGGATAATTCATGTTATTCAATAGAATGATTATAGTAAGCCCATTGAAATTTATACTTTAGCTATAAAAAAAATAAAAAAAATAAAAAAAATAAAAAAAAAAGAGGAAATTTTGAGCCTTGGGTGGGCTATAACTATAAGGATCACAAACAAGTACTTGCTAACGTTTTTAATCATCCATTCAAATGGTCAACCTTTTGGACGGTTTGGTTCATTTTATTGGTGTGATTTTAGTGATGTAGCTGATAATAAAATTGTTTGGAGTATCATAAGTGTGCCACATGTATGGTGGACATGTACATAGTGGCACTTTTGTCTACTCATGCGACTTTCCAAGGAGTTAAAAAAGGCATTTCACCCCATTTACTTTCAAATCCTCTACTGTAAAGAGAAATTTATTTGTAAGCCCATTTACTCATATTTCATTTCATTTTCATACATTTACTCTCATCTAAACCCACTTCAAATGTCATTTGCTCTCATTTCCCTCTATTTCCCACCATTTATTCTCATCTGAATAGGCAATTAGTCCGTATGGTGTGATTTACATTAGCTTTAAATTTGCCACATTTTTGGGCTTGTATCCAAAGATAGATGGACAACGTAGATAAAACACATGCATCATGGTGCGGGCTATAGAGGTTTTCGACCACTGACTTAGTAGTGAAGAGTCACCATCCAATTGGAGTCCCATGCGGGTCTCACAAAGCCTACCACTCCAAGCAAACCAAGTCATGCAGACCACCATGATGTATGGGTTTTATCCATGTCATATGAATGGGGAAGATCGAGTTGACCGGATGTATGGACATGTGGTAGAGATCTAGTACAGACTCTTTGAGCTACTAAAGGACTAGAGAAAAAGAGTTCAACAAGAGGCTCAATGACCGAACTGAAATAGTTAACCCAGCTTGGAGATAAGGCTCATCAATGGATGCCAACCTTGACCACCTCGACCACGGATGCCGACCTGGAGCTCAGAATTAGCAATATCCGGAGACAATTTCGCGCCAAACATGGGCATGTCTGTTGAGCTAGATCCTATCTGAAGATCACGCCGATCAAAGCATAATTAGATAAATACTCAAAAAGTTATTTCATCTCCAATCTGGTCCCTCACATAATGACTCACGTAACTTATAGATAAGCTGTACAAATCAGTGCATTAACACATGTTTGCTTTAACCAAGCCTTTATTAATCTGTTTACATACAGTCATATTGGGAAAGATAGGATACCGTAATTATATCACAAATCAATTGAACCGGATCACGTGGTTCATTGTGGCTCGTTGCCAGTATTCCTTAATCCAATTTAAGGTTTGTATCCCAATATCAATTTTAAATAACTAATTACAAAAGTACAAGTACAATGCCTAAGATTTCAAATTAATATGATGAGAGTCATCACCCAAATTTAATTAGAGAATGGATGTATAGTGGTTTTACATAAACACTACGACACAACACGTGATTTGAAATAATTACATACACACGGTAGATAATATAATATGCCTAGTGAATCATGTTCATCAACAATGTATACCACTAATCAAATCTAATGATTCACACATCGACTAAGAGAGATACTGATACTACTATGAGCGCCACATCTACAAAGCTCATCACCTCAATTAATGCTCAGTGATCAACATTGGAGGCTCTTCACCCAGAATAAAGTTAACAACTCTATCACGTCTCATACCACCATGATGAAACCGAGAAACTTGCGGGTTCAATTTACACTAAACCTATTTATAAATCCAAGTCATCCACCCATCAATGACTTTCATCCACTCAAACCACCACACATCACATGTTTGTTTGAATGGAATGCAACGGGGCGGCGCGCATGCTGGGGACGTGCTAATCCTAAAAACGTTAGGACACGAGAAAGAGAGGGTGCAAGTAGAGGAGCTCTACATGTGTGTGGACATGTGGACGGCGTTACTCTCCACACGTGTATACACACATTTGAAGGAGGAGGGAGCAATGAGTGCCCTATAAATTGTATACTTTCTCTCACGGCTTCAACACATGTCGTGAGTCGAGCACCCAATGCGGTGTGGTGTGAGTGATCTAGCTGAATTGGAGGGGGCGCATATGATGGATAGGGAACGTGGATTAAGTGGTGAAGAGCGACGCGTCTTAGATACTGACCAGTTCAGTAGTGAATCCTGTTACTGAAGTGACGTCAAAAGGTTTTATTCGCCGCACCGTGATGTGTGTATTGTATCCATACTGTCCATCTATGGAAAGATCCTTCTATGCCATGAGCTAAAAAAATCAAGCAGATCAAAAGCTCAAGTGAACCTCAACATAGAAAATACTGGAGATAGTGATGCCTACCGTTAATTCATTCTTAGGCCCACCAAGATGTCTATTTGATGTCGAACCAGTCTATGAATTAACACAGACATGGATGAAGTGAAACACAAATACTGGCTTGATCGAAAACTTTTTTGGCCCCCAAAAATTTTTAATGGTAAGCATTCAATCCCCACGGTTTTCTATGGTAGGGTTCACTTGAGCTTTGGATCTAAGTCGATCTTTGGATCATTCTCTAAAATGGTCTCTCAAAATGGATGGACAGTGTGGATACAATACATACATCATGATAGGGCCCAAAAAACCTGGTGACACCACTTGAATAGTGAGATTGCTACTGAACCAGTCAGTAGCTAAACCGCGTCCACCAGAGATGGCCCCAATGGGTCATTACGAAGGCCACTTGGAGCAATGGGGGTGGGACCTGACTATGGGCCCATCTCCATGTATGAGATGTATATCTGCACGGCTGATCTGTTCTCCGGATCATTATATAGCATGTGCGAAAAAATATGAAGCAGTCCAAATCTCAGGTGGACCCACCGCAGGAAACAGGTGAATGACCTTATCAGCAGCATGGCAAATAAACATTACATTGGGCCAAGGAAGTTTTTAAGGACGCGGATTTCCTGCGAAAGCTTTTTGCAGGAACTTCCTGCGCTGGAAACCTAGGTGGGACCCACTGTGATTTTTGTGAGAAATCCACTCCGTCCATCTGTTTTCTGAGATATTTTTAGAATAAGAGGACAAAAATGAACCGTACCCAATACTCAAGTGTGCCTAAAATGTGAGTATTACACAGTTGAAATATTCGTGGGGCCACAGAAGTTTTGAATCAGGCTAATATTTGTGTTTTCAGTTCATCCCAGTAGGAATGACGTTATTAACGGTATGGATGGCATGTAAACATCACTTTTTACCTCCAAAGAGCTTTCAACGGTAGGAATTTTCCTACCCACCTTTTCCTCTAGTTCAGCTCACTTGAGTCCTGAATCCTTCTCGCTTTTGGTGTCAAGTCCTGAAATGTGCTCAGAAAACAGATTTACGGCATGGATTTCTCAAAAACAACAGTTTGGGTCCCACCCAAGTTTCCAGCGCAGGAACTTCCCGGGAAAGGCTTTCGCAGGAACTTCCCGCGGAAAATCCGCGTCCAGTTTTTAATGGTAGATGTTTAATGACTATTGTTTCCTGCGGTGTGGTCCACCTGAGATTTATATTTTCTTCATTTTTGAGTGCATGCTATAAAATGATCCTGAAAATTGGATTGACCGCGTAGATATGCAACTCATACATCAAAGTAGGCCCACGGTCCGTGTCCCACCCATAGTTCTGAGGTCAGTCTTCACTCCCTAATTTTCTTTTGCTTTTTTCACTCTCGGTTTCCTTATTAGGTGCGGCTCCGGCCCCACCCAACATGGTGTAGCCCTGACCCTAGGGATTAACCCTAGGGATTAAATTTATGTATTTGTTGTATATCCACGCCGTTCATCTGTTCTTTCAGATCATTTTATACCATGACCAAAAAATGAAGCAGATTAAAATCTCATGTGGACTAAGCCACAGGAAACAGTGGTAATTAACCATTAAAACTTCATGTGAAAGACAAAAGTCTTGGATCAAGGTGATATTTTCTTTTTCCCTTCATGCATATCTGTATGATCTTATCAACAGGTTAGATGGAAAATAAGCATTACTGTTAGTCCTAGGAAGTTGTTAATGGTAGGCGTTCAATCAATTCTCCTTTCTATGGTGAGGCCCGCTGGAGTTTTATATATACTTAATTATTCATACCACTCCATTATATGATCTGGAAATATGGATGGACGGCCTGGATATACAATACATGCATTAAGGTGGACCCCACGGCGTGTTGGTTGAGGCCAGTTGGGCACCTAATTGCCTCCCCTCTTTTGTTAACAGTTTTTTTTCCTTCCTTCCAGCTTCTCAAACCTGAAGTCATATGCACAGACTTCAAAGCATTTTATTTCCAACGCCGCTTTCATTTCCTTCCTATGCAACCTTAAAAAAAAAACCCCATTACCTGTCGATCCATCCATCTATCTAGAACGGACTTGTTGGGTCCAGTTGTTTAGATCATTCTCTTCTTCTGGGCTCCTGTTTCTCTGCAAATCGTTTATCTCAAACACCTCAATGACAATGTTGAGACATTGAAGAACGAAACGGAAGAATTACAAGACAAGCGTGACCAAATTCAAGCGGACCTCGATCATGCCATATCAATTGGAAAGAAACGGATACCCCAAGTGGAGAAATGGCTAGTGAACGTCACCAATATCAGAGCTCAAGTCGATTCTATCATATCGGAATTCGAGCAGCAGAGAACGTGCTTGAATGGTTGTTGCGCCGATCACTTTTCTCGCTACAAACTGGGCAAAAGGGTCGTTGAAAAGATCAAAGATGTCGAAAACCTCATAGTGAAAGGGGTCTACGATAAGGTGACTGATGTTATGAACGGATGTCTTAAATCTGTTTATTGGTCTGTCGATGATATCGACCAGGTTTCGATGACATTGAAGCCAGTCGTCGATGACATCGAAGGTTGCTTGATGCCATCGATAATTGTCAGAATTTTTCACCCCTGGTCGCTGGACAGTTTTAGTCCGTTTTCGATGACATCGAAGATTTTACGTAGATTTTCTGCGGAAATGCAAATTTTACGATTTTTGCTTCCAATTCCAATTCTACTTCTTTCTAAACTTATATAAAGGGGTGTATGCGAGATTGTAAGGTATTCTAAGGCTTTTTAAAAGAGTTTCAAGGGTTCCTAAAGAGTTCTAGAGGGTTATCAAAGGGGTATAGCAAGGGTGAGATTCGAGGTTGTTTGAATCGGGTAAGACCTCTCTCTTGTAATTTTCTTTTCATAGTAGATTTTTTTTACTTTGTGCCGTGATTTTTTTCCGCAAGGGTTTTCCACGTAAAAACTTTGTGTTCTTCTGTGATTTTTTATTACTATTGAATTGTTATCCTAGATCTAGATCTGTGTGATTCCGCAGCACAAATTCCCAACAAGTGGTATCAAAGCAATCGTTGCGACACAGATCTGAATCTGCAGGATCAGTAATAATGGAAAACGACAAGTTTGATATTGAGAAGTACTTAGGCAAAAATAATTTTGAGTTATGGAAGGTTAAGATGATTAGCCTGTTAACCAAGCAATGCGAGATTAAGACTCTTGAGGAGCGAAAATCTAACATGAAAGATGATAAATGAAAAAACTTTGATAGTAATGTTTTAGCATCTATTCGTTTATGTCTCATGGATGAGGCTCTTTATAATATTTTGAGGGAGAAAACCACGACTAGTTTGTAAGCGAAGTTAGAGAACATTTATGCAAAGAAGTACTCTGAAAATCGCATACACTTGAAGCTATAGTGTTATACCTTCAAGATGACAGAAGGTGAAGATCTAGAAGCCCATATCAGCAACTTTAATAAATTGATGTGCAAATTGCTGGATATAGAGGAAGTGGTTAAAGATGAGGAATAGGCATGTATATTGTTGAATTCTCTTCCTGCATCATATGAGTCTTTTAGGGACACGATGTGCATCGCAAATAAAACTCTAAGAGTTAACACCGTTATCTCAGCCCTTTAAGGGAAGGCTATGAGAAAGTTAAATGGCGATTTGGGAGCATCTTCCGATGCACTAATTACGGAGGGTAGAGATTTTAAGTAAGGTGCAGGATCCTCAAGGCCTAGATCCAAATCCAATGGCAAGGGCAAAAGAAAATTAAAGTGTTGGAATTGTGGGTTGTCTGGACACGTGAAGAAGGATTGTAGAAATTCTAAAGTGAATAGAGAAAATTCAGTAGATTCTTCCAAGGAGGCCAATGTTGTCACATCTGATGAAGAGACAAGTGGTGGTGAAGTTCTATCTGTGTCCATGATCAGACATATTCACGACAATCATGCAGATGAGTGGATCCTAGACACAGGAGCGTCATATCACATGACTCCTCATCGAAGTTGGTTTGCCAGTTATAAGGAATGCGATTGTAGACAGGTTTTTTTGGACAATGACAGTGCCTGTAATGTTGTGGCTATTGGCACGGTGAGCATCAAGATGTTTGATGGGATGGAGTGTACCTTGACTGACGTCAGGTATGTTCCTGATATAAAGAAAAGTCTGATTTCTCTCGTGCACTCGAGGTTGCAGACTTCACGTCTCTATGTATGTGGCATGCTCGTTTGACCCACATGATTGAGCGAGGTATGAAGGTACTTTCTAATCGATGTTTGATTTCAGCTTTTAAAAATTCTGATTTAGATATATGCAAGCATTGTATATATGGAAAACAATCTAGACTATCTTTTAAATCTGAAAAACATGTTTGTAAAGGAGTGCTTGATTATGTGCACTCTGACGTATGAGGGTCATCGCCAGAAGTTTCCATTGGAGGTCGTTATGGTATGTTTCATTCATTGACAACTACTCCAGGAAAGTTTGGGTTTACTTCATGAAACGTAAATCCGAAGTTTTCACTATATTCAAGCAATGGAAGGCAATAGTGAAAAAACAGGCATGGCAAAAAATAAAAGTTTTAAGGACTAACAATGATAAAAAATTTACTTCCACTGAATTTAATAATTATTACAAGGATGAAGGGATCATCAGACACAACACAGTGCGTCACACGCCCGAGAAAAACGGTGTGACTGAGCGAATGAATCGGACTCTCCTGGAGAGGGCAAGATGCATGTTAAGTAATATTGTCATGGGCAAGGACTTATATACTGAGGTCGTTAACACAGCTTGTTATTTGGTGAACCTTTCTCTTTCAACGGCAATTGAATATAAGTATGGATTGGTCAGAAAATCGACTGCTCATATCTACGCATAGTTGATTATGAGACTGACTCTCATGTACCGTCAGTTGAGAGAGATAAGCTAGACCACAGAGCCAAAAAGTATATCTTTGTTGGCTATGACATTGGTGTGAAAGGTTACGGGTTATTCAATAAGGTCACACGCAAGGTCATCACTAGCCGTGACGTTAGATTCGATGAAAGCTCCATATTTCGTAAGAATGATCAAAAGGACCAAGAGAAACCAGAAAGGATGATCGTCGACGTTCAGACTGACATAGATAATACTTAGACAGAGAGACAAATGAGAAGACAGAGGTACAAGATCAGGTGAAGCAGCTACCTGTGAGAAGGAATCCACCGTGTAATCGCAGGTTATCAACAAGATATAGGAACGACTCTAATATTGCATATGCCCTCATTACAGATGAGGGAGACCCGTCTACTATTCAGGAGGCACTTAATGAGCCTGATGCAGAAAAGTGAAAGGCCGCTATGGACGATGAAATGGACTCGTTGCATAAAAATCACACATGGGAGCTGGTGGAGCTTCCTGTGGGCCGAAAAGCGATCAGATGCAAGTGGTTATTCAAAAAGAAATAAGATAGATACAAAGCAAGGTTGGTAGCGAAGGGTTATGCTCAAAGAAAATGAATCGATTTCACAGAGATATTTGCGCCAGTGGTTAAGCAAGTATCTATCAGATTCGTGTTGGCGTTGGTTGCCCAATACGATCTCAAGCTGGAACAGATGGATGTGAAGACTGCATTCTTGCATGGAGAATTGGAAGAACAGATCTACATGAAGCAACAAGAGGGCTACGAAGTTAAAGAGGCAGAGAAAAAGGTTTACAGGTTAATGAGGTCGTTGTATGACCTAAAACAGTCGCCTAAGTAGTGATATAAAAAATTTAATTCTTTCATGGTGAGTCAGAAATCTACTCGGAGTGAATACAATCACTGTGTCTATTATAAGACACTGAGTAATGGAAAATTGATCATCCTAGTACTGTATGTTGATGATATGTTGATCACCTGCCATGATATGTCTGAAATCAATGTACTGAAGACTCTGTTATCAGGGACATTCGAGATGAAAGATCTGGGGGCTGCAAAGAGGATTCTCGACATAGATATTCATAGAGACGGGAAGAAAAGGAGGCTTTGGTTATTACAGACAGAATACCTTAAAAAAGTGTTGATCAAGTATGGGATGGACCAAGAAAAGCTAGTGAGCATTCCCCATGTAGCTCACTTCAAGCTTTCCTCAGAACAATGTCCTAAATCAAATGAGGAAAAGCAAGTTATGTCTCATGTGCCTTATTCGAATGCAGTTGGCAGTTTAATGTATGTCATGGTCTGTATGAGACCAGATATTTCACAGGCAGTCAGTGTTGTGAGTAGATACATGTCAAACCCCGGCAAGTAACATTAGGAAGCGGTGAAATGGCTACTTCGATACATTCGAGGTACGAAAGACTACATCTTAACTTTTGAGAAAATATGAACAAAGTTGGTAAGGTATGTGGATTCTGACTACGCAAGTAGTATAGATTCCAAGAAGTCTACTTTAGGATACTCGTTTGTACTATCGGGTGGAGCAATCAGTTGGATGTCGAAGCTTCTATCCGTGGTGGCTCTTTCCACGACCGAAGTAGAATATATGGTAGTGACGAAGGCATTTAAAGAAGATGTTTGGCTCAGAGGCATGATAAATCAGTTGAGACTTCAGCAGGAGGTCATGCGAGCTAACTGAGATAGCGAGAGTGCTATCAATTTGGCTAAAAATTCTGTTTATCACTCACGTACTAAATACATTGATGTTCGTCACCACTTTATCCGACAGGTGCTTGAGTAAGGAGGCTTCACATTGGAAAAGATTCACACTAGCGCGAATCCAGCAGACATGCTCACCAAGGTCGTTCCTACAGAGAAGTTCAAGTTCTGTGCAACTTGTTTGGGCTTGGCGATGGCGTAAAAGAAGGACGGAGTGTGCACGAGAAGCGTTGATGAATCTATGATGAGATGCAAAGACAAGAGAAGGGGACAAGAAGCTACACGGATGAAGATTACATTCATGGTGGAGATTGTTATAGACAGATGTCTTAAATCTGTCTGTTAGTCTGTCGATGACATCGACCAAGTTTCGATGACATCGAAGCAAGTAATCAATGACATCGAAGGTTGCTCGATGCCATCGATAATTGTCAGAACTTTTCACCCCTAGCCGCTGGACAATTTGTGGTCTGTTGTCGATGACATCGAAGATTTTACACAAATTTTCTACAAAAATGCAGATTTTACGATTTTTGTTTCCTATTCCAATTATACTTTTTTCTAAACTTATATAAAGGGGTGTATGTGAGATTGAGAGGTATTCTAAAGCTTTCTAAAGGAGTTCCAATGGTTCTTAAAGGGTTTTAGGCTTATCAAAGGGGTGTAGCAAGGGTGAGATTCAAGGTTGTTCGAATCGGGTAAGACCTCTCTCTTGTAATTTTCTTTTCATAGTGGATTTCTGTCGCTTTGTGCCGTGGTTTTCCCGTAAGGGTTTTCTACGTTAAAACTTTGTGTTCTTTTATGATTGCTTGTTACTATTGAATTGTTATCCTAGATCTAGATTTGTGTGATTCTGCAGCACAAATCCCCAATAGCTGAGAGCCCTCGCCAGTCGAGGGTGTTGGAGATGCAAACATCGCTACCTCGAGGACAACAAAGCACATCTGAGCAAACCATGGAGGAGATATGGCAATACTTACATGACAAGGAGAATGGCATTGTAGGTGTTTATGGGATGGGTGGAATAGGGAAAACCACTCTTATGAGAGAGATAAATAATAAGTTCATTGGAACCAATGACTTCAATGTCGTAATTTGGATAACTGTGTCCAAGGACCTAAACTTGGGATTAATCCAAGAGAAGATTGGAAACACGTTGGGTATGCAATTTCACATAAATGAAGAGATGGGGCGGAATTTCATGTTTTTTTTTTTTTTTTGCAAGCCGAGTTTTTGCTGAGTGTTTTTATGGAGTTTGTGAATGAAGAAGCTAAAAAGCTGATCTTTTTTGCTTTATTAGAGCTCATGAAAATGGTGGTTCTAGGGTGAGAATGTCAAGTGGGAGGTTTTCTTGTTGTGTTGCACTTGTTTCTCATATGGGCTTTTACTTTTGTGGTTATGTTAGTTTTGTGCATGGAATTTCATGTCAAAATTGCTAGCTTTTGGGCCATGGTGGTTTTAGTATTTTATCTTTGACAGTGAGAAGTGGGTAAGAGGCTTTTGGAGTAGAAGAGATTTCCTGTTTTGGGAAATGAGTTTTTTGGTTTCGGTATGGATGGAGAGCTCTAATGCACAAGCCCTCTCCTTCTGGCCTAAACTACGAAGGTCAGTTGGGCTTTTTTTTCCCCCTTCCATTGATGCATTATCCATTTGCTAGTTTTGTCTTGGCACCGCTTTGACATTGAATTATATATGCTTGTTCAGATTGGCTCGAAATGATTGGGTGTTTGTTCTTTCCTCAATTCCATTGTTCTTTTGAGGTTAGTATGAGAGTTTGACAACCAATTCTATGGAGAAAGTCCTCGTCTAGACATAGAGACTCTGTTCACTGGCCACATGGTTCCATTTAACAACTGGCTCTGATATGTATGTGCACCAATTGGGAACTTCTCAGAAAGAAATTGGTAACTCTACCTAATCCACGGTGCTGGTTGTTAAAGGGCACCACAAGGCTCTGTAATCTGCATAGATTTTCCTATTGATTTCTTCCATGTGCTAAACTTCTAAACATTTTATAGGAACAAAAATGATGGTCATAACCTTTGTTTTTAAACCCAGAATGTATCAGACAGTTGAACCGGATTGAGAGCAATGCCACAGCTATTTAGCAAATGCCAAGAGCATTACAGGCAGCATTTGATAATAGATTTGATGGGGAGACATCATCACCAGCTTTATGTTGGAACGTGGAGAACCTGCGAACGAAGTGCTTGGAATCACCACAATGTATTAGAGGATTTGGAGCAGTTGCTGACCTCTAAAGACCTGTTCTCAAGTGCCTGAATCATCGGATGGAGAAAGCATTGCATCTTCAACCACCGAAAGCTGGGAGTCTAAAACCAAAATCCATGAATTCAATAAATATTCATACTTCAGCAGTCAAAGGAGCAACCAAGAAAGAGGGCATTCAGAAAGGAATGCTTGCAGCCAACTAATACCTTTTCTGAGGAGGAGACAACTAATACTTAAAAAAAGGAATGTCTCCACCAGTAATGGAAGAAATCATCTTGAGTTCTTGAATAAGGATGAACTTCAAACAACACCAAAGATGTTGCATTAAAGTTCATACATGTATTTACTTCTGTAGATTTTCTGTCAACGCCTATTTTTGGTAGGAAAGGAGGGAAAGGTAAACGTTTGAGCATGGGTGTGATGATAGTTTGAATTGTTGTTATGTAGTGTTTAAGCATAGTATGATGATTGTTTGAGATGTGTATCAATTTGATATCCCCTGCTTATCAACCATCACACCCTGCAAGAGTACCAAAGCTTTTCTCTTCATACTCCAGGTACAGGACAATCGAGAAATTGTTGACGCAGAAATTGTAGCTTTGCATTCACAGTTGCATGAACATTGTGATGAAAATTTCATTCAAAATATAGCTCTGTTAATTGTAATTCTTGCAGCAAGGTTAATGGAGACATCATGCACACGTGCACGCCCCCCACCTTGCGCATGTACTCAAGGAAGAGGAAGGCCCCACTATCGATCTGAATTGATGACGACATCTATGGAAGACCTCTTAATTAGGGGGCCATGCTATGAAGCATTGGAGTGGACCCGATCATCATAGGGATTTCACCATTTAATCTCATGATCGTAGCCCACTACCCTAAATGATCTAGGATTTTGATTTTTGGTTATTATCGTTATTAGAAACATCATGAATTGTTTTGATTGCTTTGATTAGTTGTTATTTTTGTTACTTTGTCTCTAAGTAATAGTGTGTGCACATGGCACGGCTTTTGGAGTTTAGGATTTTTCTTATAAATGGGCAACCTCATGTAGATTTTTTTCATTAAAGATTTTGAATAAAATTTTGCATTTTCCTTCTTCTCGAATTCTCTAAGTTGAGAAATCTAATTGGGTGTGAAACTCTCCCTTCTTCGAAGGGCTAACTACCGTAGTGTGAAGCCACACCCATCCCAAATCGCCCCCACCTCCTACTCTCAATATTCATTATTTCCCACAACCATCCAATCTTCAAATTCACCCCCTTTTGCAGTCAATCCTTCCTTTGTAGCAAATTTGCAGAATTAGGCCCTCCAAGAAGGATGAAACTTCGGCTGAGCACCGTGCATAGACTGGACACCTGATCGGCCTAAAATTTGGTGTGTGGGTGGCCCATCCCTGGCCGACCACACCCTAGGTGGCCAATCCCGAATTCGTGAGCCCCACACATTGCAGGCAGAAACTCACGCACATGCGTCTGGGGCAAATTATTGTCCACACGTGTGGACTGTTTTCAGGTTTCTCTCTCCTCTCTCGCCTTAAATTCCTAACCCTAATCTTAAATAACCATAAATTCCAAAATCTATTCCACTTTTGCAAACCCTAGGCTTTCTCGAATTAAAATATGGTAAATCCCTTGGATTGAGAATAATCCTTTGCAAGAGTGGATGAATCTACTCTCCTTTGAGTATTGTTTGGTCTATAATTTTTAATTGATCGAGCCCTAACATGTGTAGCCTTTGACCTTCGTAAATTTCCCTTGTTGAATGATTGATCTTATGTGGGATGTGAAATTTTTATGATTATTTCTAAATTAGTATAATCTAAAGCCTGAAATCTTGCATATCATATTTAACTTTCATATCTTGCATCAAAGGTGAAGAGAATTTAGATTTCTTACGGTTGGTGACTTTTGTAACTTGCATTTAGTCCCATGAAGGAAGTCTATAAAGGTGGCCTTATTCATGTTACAGTCTAAAAAAGACATTTCATATCTTAAGTTGATGCAACTAGGGCTAAAAGTCGGGCGGGTTGGGTCGGGCTGGTGCTCAACCCTAGCCCAACCCAAGGTTCCTATACCTCAACCCTAACCCAACCCAACCTCGGGTTGGAAATTCTCAACCCAAGCCTAACCCAAGCAGGCTCGGTCGGGTTGGTCGGGTTAGTCGGGTGGATACATGCTAATATTTTCATTATTACATTAATCTATTGTATTTCAATACATGTCTTTTTATATATATATGATTTTATTAATTATATATGTAGTTATTTACGTAAAGAACTTCATTTTTTTCTATACAAATAAACTAAAAGCTAGGACAACTATTTCTTTAAAAGTCATGTTTTGTAACGCATAATCTATTTGGGCGAGAGAAATCTGGCATATCTTATTAGCTTCGGTCATTGGAAATGATGTGGACCAACGAGACCCAAGAACACTAGAATTTCCTATGCCTTCAACACAGACGTTCCACACTCAATTATAATTTATTAGTAACTTATATATTGATCGGGTTCGGGTTGGGTCAGTGATGTAGAGCGGGTCGCGGACAATTTCATGGCCAAGATGGATCAGAAAAGGCACGGTCGGTGACAGAAGTGATCCGGACCATCGGACCTCAGATCGGGCATATCTCATAATCCGGAATGAGTTATCCGACGTAAAATATATGAATTTGGGGTAGAACGAGCTACTTTAGCCAACCAACCCTGCTACGTCGGGTTGCGCAGCCCGGATTTGTGAGAAACCCCCTGATCGACGGTCATTTCCTCGTTTTAATTTTGTTTTTACTATAAATAGTAAGTTTTAGTTTGAGTATAACTTTTCATCCGTTGGGCTTTAGGAGGTGTGTCCAACATGAAAAGTGCTTAGGATAATTAGGAGAACGGTTTGGTGAAGCCAAATAGGACACTTACTATTTTTGGCTAAAAACCTTGCGCACTAGTAGACATCATGACCGTCTATAAATAGTAAGTTTACTATTTATAGTAAGTTGCAAATTCTAGGAGTTTCAGTTGTAGTTTGAGTCTGATTTCTTTCTTATTGCTTGGTTCCCTTATTTAAAGGGTTTTGAACTCAATTTTGGGATTTCATCAATTAATTTCAAATTTATTAGAATTTATTTCTATCTTCCTGCTTTCTTTCCTCGTGGATTCGAGAAGTCTCTGTGAGGAGTCCAGAGAAGCTCCGTGGATTCGGAGTAGTTATCCTTGAGGAAGACGGTGATCGACCTCATCACGTTCATCCCTGCGTCAGTCAGGCAACCCAAGACCTCAACCCGAGCCCGACCCAAGTTTTATCGAGTTGGTGTTTGCATAGCCCAAGCCCAAGATTGGACTCGATACATCATGCCCAAGCCTAACCCAATGTCTAGTCGGTCAGGTTCAACCCACCCAACTTTCAGCCCTAGATGCAACTGTGTTGCTGGAATGCATCCCACAAACCCCCCTTGTAAATAGAGCCATTGTCATGCAGCTTGGCTGATGTTCTTGCTTCTCTGAGTGAATTCAATTTGCTTTATCACTCTCCCATTGTCATGCAAATTCTTTATCTTTAAACACTCGGTCTTCTCACTAGGTTGAGTCAATGCATTATAGTCAATATATTCTCCCTCGAGTGGATGTAATTTTTGTTCTAATCAATAAAATTAGAGATGATGCGCTTCCACCTTTCTCCAAAAATTTTAAAAAATAAAATAAAATTTTTAAGTCAATGCATTTTTAGCATTCGTTTTTTTTTTTTTTTTTGAAGGATGTATTTTTTGTATTCTTGCTGGGTCTATTCTTCAATGTGTATGGCAAAAACTATAGAAAATAGTTTTTCCCCTTTTCATCCGATGTGATGGTGGTTGTATGAATCATTTGATCAAATTGCAGTTATGCCAAATCATATTGGATGAACCCCACATGGTACTATTCATCCCTATTATTAGCCATTTCTCATGGGAACCAATAAAATGCAAGTTACATGAGATTTGTATGGATTCGTGTGGTGTATTTGAAGATCTGCAAAGATATACGAAGAGGATTTTATTGTAATACGGCTGGATTGCATCAAACAACGCCACGTTATTGTTTAAACGGTTGATGGAAGAGCAATCGTGAAGAAGTGGTTATAGGATAGATGGCAAAAGAAGAAGCAGAGTAGGTTACGAAGTATCGAACGGTTGTAGTAACCGTCAGAACGTGGAAAGGATCTAGATGATCAGGGTAAACCTATAAATAGCGAAGGAATTTATTGGAAAGATTTTGTCTCATATCGACCCAATCAAACCCAAATATATCTTTCAATTATTCTTTCAAATTACCACTCCTTTTACATTCTCTAATGTAAATCATTTTAGTTTTCCTATTAAGTCAATTACATTTCTTAGTGTAATCTTTTACTTCTCGTCTGATATTTTACATTCCATAGTGTAATTTGTAGCAAATAATGAAGTAGCTGGTAAACTTAGCTGAAATTTGAGTCTATGTTCGTACACTGGATTCAGTTATTCACTTAGAGAGGTATTGCGCGGTCATTCTTCGCAACCGACTGTAAGAATGCCTTTCTCATTTCTATTTTATTTGTATTGAAAAGTCATTTCGTACGGAAGGCAAAGGTACAACCCATTATCAGAGAATGAACCCTACCCTATGAATATCGCTTAATTCTGTTTACACATTGAGTGAGTGGTTGAATAAGTGACCGATTTCATCAAATATATATAGGTCATATATTGTGTATCTTCCTATCTTGTCACTTAGGGTCATAGTTGTTCAGTTTGGATCGAGCCGCAAACTCAATTCTAGTACGCTTGCATTCCAATTGCCAAAAACCAGCACCAGTGGTTACATGACCTGATCTCCCAAATGTCTCTCATGTACTGTGTCATGCACACCATGATGCACCTCTTTAATTGTTGTTTGTCTCAATCACTGTTCTTTTTTTGTAATTCTCTTCAAATCTCTATGCTGAATGGCTCGAACGATTACCTCATTCCCGTGAGCATAGTTTGCATGAAGTGTCGACACGCACTGTTGGGAGAAGGATCCCTTCTCGACCACACACAACAATATCAATAAATTAAAAGAGAGAGAGAGAGAGAGAAAAAAAAAAAACCACAACATAGATTTACGTGGTTCCCTTTTAATACGTACACGGATTCACACTAATCAACTATGCTCAAAGGTATATAAAAAAATAAAAATAAAAAATAAAAAATAAAGAAACAATTTTCAATACAACGACGACTCTCTCTCTCATAAAACTCCATGTGAAATTATGAAATTGACCTCTAGGCCAACAACAATATTGGTTAGATGAAAAATACATCTGTGATGATCGGGCTCCATAGATACTAACAAGCATGTCTCATGCAAGCTAATAGAAGAAATGTTTGCTAAAAGCATGATGGGCCATAGCAAATAGAAATGCAAATCAAGGGAGAAAACTGTTTTCATTTTTCACGACCCACCAAAATTTTAAATTAAAGTAAAAATTGGGACCGGGGTGTTTCAAGGGTGCCGCTTCACATGGACCGTTCGAATTTTGGAGTCACATCACGTATGATGAGTTCTCAAAAAGGTTCGCACGGGTTCCACGTGAACTGGTGCATAACACACACACACACACACACACACACACACACACACACACACACACACACACACACACACATATATATATATATATATATTCCCAACATTCTATATTCACTGTCAACACATATGACACTATGCATTGACCCCTATGTTTTTTGCATAGATAATATTCATGGCGTCCCAACTGATGAATGGCTTGGATATTGTACGGGTACGCTAGGTTCACACATATACGGATCTTGTGGCCGCTTAGGGCTTATTTGGATACTACTAAATAAGTTGTTATTTTATACTTGCAGCAGTAGATAGATCCAGGCATCGAGTTGAGTCGAATTGAGTTAGGGTTGACCCGGCTCAATCTGGTCCGGAAAAAGGCTTGACCCGAACTCAATCCTACTCGGTACCGAGAGTCCAACATGTCTGACTCGACCCGAGTCTGGGTCTAAGTTGGACTGATCTGAATCGAGTCTAACCTGATCAAAAATACCGAGTCTAGTGGTCGGTGATCTATGGGCCCCACCGTGATGTATGTGTTTCATCAATTTTTAAAGATCATACTCGAGCTTGAGCCCAAAAATGAGAGGGATATTAATCTCAGGTGGACCACACCACAAGAAAACAATAATGATTGGATATCCACCATTAAAATCCTCCTAAGGCCCTCTGTACTGTTTATTTGACATCCAATCTGTTGATTAGGTCATGCAGACCCAAATGAAGGGAAAAAAACAAAGATCAGCTTGATCCAAAACTTTTATGGCCCCAAAAAGTTTTTAACGGTCTACGTTCATTCAACATTGTTTCCTGTAATATGGCCCACTTAAGATTGGGATATAACTCATTTTTGGTCTGGTACCATAAAATGATCTGCAAAAATAGATGGACGGCATGGATGAAACACATACAATATGGTGGGTCCCACAAAGAACCAAAGTACGACTTAGTTGTAAGCCAATCTCAGAATACTAAAACATCATTACTAGCAAAGCTACGCCCGTCGTCTTGTCTTTTCATATGAAACAACTTTCCTCAACTTACATTTAATAGGGTGGTTTAAAGGGAAGAGTAGAGCTGGGCATCGGACCGAGTCGAATAGGATTGGGTCCAACTCGACTTGGTCCGAGTTTTGAATGGCCTGAAACGAACTCGGTCCGATCCAGGACCGAATCTGGGTCATCTGACTCGACCTGATCCTAACCCATGCTGGGTTGAACCGATCCGAGTCTGACTCTGTCAGGAAAATCGAGTCGGATCGAATTTAGCCAGGTTCGGATCGGTTGTGATCCCTACATTCATTAGCTTCTTGACTGCAACAAATTCGCCACCCGGTAGACAGATTACATGAACTTTGCCGAATGCTCCACTGCCAACAACATTTTTCTCATCCATTCCCATCTCCAGATCCTGTTCTGTAACTCTAAGAGGATAAAAGAATACTGACTTCCAATGGCTCAAATGAAACTTCCGCCGGGAAGACCGAGACATCACAAAGAAACCGGCACCAACGGCCATGATCTCAGCCGCAAAAGCAATCGAAATTTGCAAACATATGAGTCCAGTGGGCCGCGCCGACCATCTTTTTGGCTTATCATCTACGCATGAATTGGGTAATCCAGGTCCACAGAGATCAGGCTTTCCTTGGAGAAACGAATCTAGAAGACAAGAGATTAAAGAAGACAGAACTCTACCAGAGAGCTGGTTGAAGGAAACATTGAATAGGGAAAACTTTAAGTTCTGAAGCCCAGGCGGGATTTCACCAGTGAGATTATTATCAGAGAAATCGATGTGTGTTAGAACAAGTAACTCACCAAGAGAAGTTGGGATTTTTCCTATGATCGGATTTTAACCGTCTACATGAATTGGGTAATCAAAACATTCAATTTTAGCAAAAATACATTTGGTTCTGTTCGAATCTGATCGAATCGGTTCCAAATGGATCGGATTTCTGATCAGTCTGGTCAGATTTGCTATTAACCCGAACCCGATCCAATTAACGGTTGGATCTGCCTAATCCTACTTGAACCTGCCCGATCTAGGCCATCGGTTCTGTTCGAAGCAGGTTGGATTAGGTAGGATCAAGTCGGATCCACCGGATCGGGTCCATTATGCCCAACTTTAGGGAAGAGGATTGCGTACCGAGTAACTCAGTACTCAAGCATACTGAATAAACTCTGTGGGGTCCACCATGATTTATTTATTTTATCTCGTCCGTCTATCCATTTTAATAGATAATTTTAGGCTTGATCTTAAAAATAAAGTATATCCAAACCTTAATTGGACCACGACACAGGAAACAGTGTGAATTAAACGTTTAATGTTCAAAATTTCTTAGGGGCTTCACAAGTTTTAGATCAAGCTTGTATTTGTTTTTTTTCCCTTCATCCATGAGTTGTGATCTTATGAACAGGTTTGATGAGAAATAAACATCATTGTGGGCCCAAGAAAGGTTTCAATGGTGGAAATTATTATTACAACTCTTTCCTATGGTATGGTCGACTTGATCTTGGGGTATGCTTAAAATTTGGGTTTTACCCCTAAAATGAGCTGCAAAAGCGGATAGACAGCGTGGATAAACGATATATAGTTACAGTGGAAAGTTTAATTTATCCTACCGAGTAACTCAATACGCAAAAAGGGGCTTGATTTGACGCTTGCCTTTTATTTTTTTCATAGATAAACAGATAACACTATGAAATATATGTGAGGCCTACCGTGATATATGTGGCTTATTCACACTGTCCATCCGTTATCCTAGCTGAAACTAGGGCATGAGTAAAAAGACAAGGCAGATCCAAAGTTCAAGTGGACAACACCACAGGATTTAGGGAATCAAATAGCTACCTTTAAAAACTTCTTGGGCCACTATTTCCTTTGGTGTGGGCCACTTGAGTGTTGGATTTTCCTCATTTTTTGACTCATGTCTCAAAATATTAAGTTAAAATGTATGGATAGTGCAGATACATCATATATATATATATATATATATATATATAAAACGGTGGGCCCACCACAGAAAACAATGGGCAGAGTAATGTCCACCATTAAAAAGTCACGTTGTAAAAGTTTTTGATCAAGCTAATATTTGTTTTTTCCTTTCTTTTATGTTTTTTTAACTTTTTTTTTTTTACACTCGCATACGCATACGCACCCCCACACACTCACGCTGTAGTGGAATTTCACCACACATGGATACTCGATCCCTTGACCGGGTATTGAAACTCCTGACAGTCTACTTGAACCCTTTTTTAACTTATGAACATGTTGGATCTCAAATAAACATCATGTTGGACCTTAGGAAGGTTTCAATGGTGAGCATCACTCTCCCCACCGTTTACTGTGGTGGGATCCACTACTACTTTGGTTCTACCTCATTCTTTTGATAATGCCCTAAAATGATCTCTCCGAATGGATGGACGGTGTGGATACAACACATACATCATAGTGGGCTCGATAGAACTTAGTGACTTCACTTTAGTAGGGAGTCTCCCTATCAACCTGTCAGTAGCTAATCCGAGTCCTTGAGTAACCCAGCCGATAAAATAAAATAAATAAATGAAAACTTTGATCGATACCTTCCTGACTTTTGTCGGACACCATGAGTCAACCCCTACTCAGGCGAGTCTCAACTTGATGCATGGCCAAACAAATCCATCTTAGACCAGGTCGGGTAGAGAGTTGATGCCTGTTAGGCATAAAAATAGGCAGGTAGGGTAGAGATGAGATGAGAGGAGAGCAGAGAGGAGAGGAGGAGGAGGTCGGAAGGTTGTTGCTGCCTACCGAACGGAACAGGATGGCTAATGGGTGTCAGACAGTAAGGGGTTGGTTTTTTTTGGATCAGAGCGTGCGGTGGGTAGGGTATATATATATATATATGGGAAAAGGTACTATACGCTCGACCGTATTATACCTTCCATAAAGTCGAGTGCTGGCGACACGTTATTCGTCAGATAGTGAAAATTTTAAACAAATCAAGAAATTTTGTAGGAAAACTGGATAAACAAAACCAGTGTAACCGGTTATTAAAATACCCCTCCACCTCTATCTCTCTCACGCTTATTTTATGCTAAAAACTTTGCGCTAGAAACTTATGTGGGGCCTACCGTAGTCTCTTTTTTTTGGAGAAATCCACCTCGTCCATCCATTTTTCCATATCATTTTAGGACAAGAGGCCAAAAATGAGTCAGATCCAAGACTCAAGTGGGTTGAAAACGTGAGGATTGAACATCCACAGTTGAAATATTTGTGGGGCCACAGAAGTTTTAAATTAGGATAATATTTTTGTTTTTAGTTCATCTAAGTAGGAATATTATTATAAACGATATGGATGCAATTAAAACATCACTTTTGACCTAGGGAGGTTTCAACGGTAGGAATTTCCCTACCCACCTTTTCCTTTAGTGCAGCCCACTTGAGTCTTGGATCCGGCTCATTTTTGTCCCTATGTCCTAAAATGATCTTCAAAAATTGATGGACCGGATGGATTTCTCACAAACACTATGTTTGTCCATGACGAAAAATGGTGCGACCCTGACAACCTAGAGAATTCCTCGACGATAGAAGTTCACTTCACACTGATTCTACCCGCTTCAAGTGTAATCGCGAATTTGAAGTGGATTGCGTGCCTACTGAATAAATTCTGTGGGTCCACCTTTATTTATTTTGTTTATCCACTCCATTCATCCGTGTTAACAGATAAATTTAGGTCTTGAGAACAAAAAGAAAGCATATACAAAGTCAAGTGGACCACACCGCAGTAAATAGTGTGATTAAACCTCTACCATTGAAAAATTCTTGGAGGGCATAGAAGATTTAGATCAAGCTGATGTTTGTGTTTTCTCTTCATCCATGTCTTTTTGATATTATTAATAGGTTGAATGGCAAATAAACATTAATGTGGGCCCTAGGAAGGTTTCAATAGTGGAAATCATTATTCCACATTGTTTCCTGTGGCATGGTCCACTTGAGCTTTGGATTTACTGTGATTTTGGGATAAACCCCTAAAATTAGCAGGAAAAATGGATGGACGGTGTGGATAAACCACATACATTCACAATGGGCCCAACTGAGTTTACTCAGAACGATAAAAGTGCACTGAGTAACTCAGTATGCAATCCGATTTCTCACGGATTAGCTATGACAAGTTAAGCAGCAGACATGCTACTGAAGTGATGTTACCAAGTTCTGTAGGCCCCACCATGATGTATATTTTGTATTCACACCTTCCATCCATTTCAAGAGATCATTTTAGGGCAATATCCAAAGAATGAGCTAAATCCAAAGCTCCAATGGACCCCAGCACAGAAAAGAGTGGGGACAGTGACGCCCATATTAAAAACTTCCAAAGGCCACGAAAGTTTTAGATCAAGTTGATATTTGTGTTTTCTCTTATTTCATGTCTTTTTTAACTTTTGAACAAGTTAGATTTCAAATAAACATTATGTTGGGCCTCGGGATAGTTTTAACTGTGGGAATCACTCTCCCCACTATTTTCATTAGTGGGGTCCACTACAGATTTTTATCTTCCTCATTCTTTATCTCATGCCCTAAAATTATATCTCAAAATGGTTGGACGATGTGGATACAACACATACATTATAGTGGGGCGACAGAACTTGGTGACGTAACTTCTGCAGCCAACTTGTACTCAACCTGTCAGCATCTAATCCGCCTACATCCACTCCTATATTAAAAGGAACGCGGATTGCTTCCTACCCCCGCCCCTACAGTGATCCGTCCGGGCTAGGCTCTGTGGGGCCTAATGTGATGTAAGTGTTTTATCTATTCCGTTCAAAGATTTTCTTAGATCATTTTAATATATGAACCAAAAAATGAAGCGAGTCCAAGGCTTAAGTGGACCACAAGGTGGGGATCGAACGTCCACCATTAAAAACTTCTTGCGAGCTGGAGAAGTTTCGAATCAAGTTAATAATTGTGTTTTCAATTCATCCACGTCTACATGACCTTATGAATAGGTTGGATGGTAAAACAAAATAATGCTGACACTTAGACAAGTTTCAACAGTGAGTGTCATTATCAGAATAACCTCCTTTATTGTGGTCCACTGGAGCTATGGACCTGCCTCATTTTTAGGATAATAACTTAAAATGATACGAGAAAATCTTTTAATGGCATGGAAAAAGCACTTACATCATGGTGGGCCCCACAGAGCCTTGCCCAATCAGACAACGCAATACGAGTCCTAATAAAAGTCATAATGGACTTCAACGCCACGTAGACTCAAATTAACTACGGATAGGTTACGTCACCAATTTCTGTGAGACCCACTATGATGTACGTATTATATCCATACTGTCCATTCACTTGGAGATATCAATTTAAGGCATGAGACAAAGAATGAGTCAGATCCAAAGCTGGAATGTACTAACCACGGAAAACATTGGATAAAGTGATGCCCACCATTAAAAATTTCTAAGGGGCACAAAAGTTTTCGATCAAGCTGAAATTTGTGTTTTCCCTTCTTTCATGCATGTCTTAACTTATGAATAAGTCGGATCTCATATAAACATCATAGTGGGCCTTAGGAAGGTTTCATCGGCAGGAGCAAGGCTTTCACAGAAAATACGCGTGAGAGAGGTGGAGGGATATTTTAATAACCTGTTTCACCAGTTTTATTTCTCCAGTTTCCTAGTAAAATCTCCTCATTTGTTTAAAATTTTCACCATATGAACCAATAACGTGCCGCCAGCACTCGACCTTATGGAAGGTATAATATGGTCGAGTGTATAGTACCTTTTCCCTACACACACACACACACCCTACTCGACAACTCGAGTCAAGTCGGGTTTCTGATCGAGTCAAGCAGACAGAATGAGTTTTAGGTCGAGTCAGGTCGAGTTACTGGGTAACTCGAACTCAACTCGATTTGAGTTCGGATTGGGGGAAGCCTACTCGGTTCAGACCGACTCACCCATTCGGTTTGGATCGAGTCAAGTCCGAACGAGTCGGTTCATGCCTAGCTCTAGCAGTAAATATGTAACCTATTTAAGATAAGTAAGTTTGGTTTAGGATGAATTATAAGTATCTTTTTTACTTAAAAGTTACTTAATCACTTAGCTTAATAGGTAGTTTGATAAAACACATGTATCTAAAACTCCCATAACCAAAGTTTTTGGGCTATCAATGAGTTGGGCTGGTGCATCGGTCTTGGGGCTAATGGAACATTGAGTCAGAAGACAGCACTGGAGGCTAAAAGTTAAGCCAAGCTGATTAATCGGGCTGCATCTATGAGGCCATTTGCCCAGCCCAAACTTAGAATGGTCTGTTTATAGTTTTAAGAGAAATTTGTCAATACCATGCATGATTGGGCATGCTAAATGAAAACCCTAGATCGAATGCACCATTGGGTGGCTAGGCTCTATCTCCGACTAGACTTAGGGCTTATTTAGGAACGTGGATTTAGAACCCCTTGGATTCAAAACCCCTAGGATTAGAAACCCCCTGGATTTGCAATCCTCCCAATGTGTTTGGCACCCTGGAGTGTGAATAAACTTTAATCGAAAAGTACTTATCCATGGTATATTTATAGGGGTTTGAATTTAATTACTAAATTAACTTTAATATCTCTAATTAGTGAGATATGTAATTTTTGACACAATGGTTATGATAAGCCCGCTGAAATATGCCACAAGCACAAGATCATGTCTGAGTGACTAACCAATGATTTTTAATCATTAATTTACATGGACAATGTTTAGACGGTGCTGATTTACATGTACAATGTTTGGACAATGCTGATCATCATTACTAGGCCATGTGCCCAATAGAATGATAGTGTATAGTGACACACATGTTACACATGCAACTATTGAAATGATTTTAGGTGTAATCCAAGCTCTCACCATGGATTAGAAACCCCTTCAAAGAGGGGATTGGAAACCCCCTGGATTTGAAACCCCCAATTACTTTATGCTGTCAAACAACCAGGGCATTTGAAACCCCCTCAAATCCCCTCCAATCCACGATGTCAAACGACCCCTTAGCTTAGGTTTTAATTTGGTGCGCTACTTGAATATTCCTTTGATGTGACATGCTTGACTTTCAAATGAGCCTGATTTTTGAGATCATATATTAGCATGAGCTGGTGCAATGGATAGAGTGGATTAACACACATCATGGTGGACCACACACAGGCCTACAAATGGATAAAACACATATGTGGTGCCACTTGCATGGGGTAGTGACACCTCCACTACCCATATCAGTGGTAGAAAAGCTTTGTGGGCCTCACCATGATATATGTGTTTTATCCATGTTGTCCAATGGTTTTTTTTTTAAGGTCATTTTAGAGAATGAGCCAAAAAATGAGGCAAATCAAAAGCTCAAGTGGACCACACCACAAGTAATAGTGGGGTTTGAAGATCTACCATTAATAACTTTTAGGGGGCAATTGCAATACTTATCTACCATCCAACCTATATGAAAGATGAGCTATTAATGTTCTAAAGGGGGGTGAATAGGATTAAACTAATTTCGAATATAAAATATGAAAATAATAATCTCAATCACAAAGTATTAAAACCTTGATTCCAATTAATTCGTAGGACAAACTTCACCTATTATTTTAGGTAGGACAACCCTATATCACGATGTCCTTAAAATCAAACTTTTAAAACAAAAAGAGACAGATAATCAAATATAATCACCACAAATGCACAAGGAGTTATAGTGGTTTGATGCTTAAACCCACACCTTCTTCACTCCCAAAATTACTACCCTCGTAATTTTAACTTTCACCATTTCAAGATTTTCATAAGTTCACCGTAACAACCTCTTACAGTTCTTGTGATTTTTATAGGCTTATCACAATAAAATCCACTATATGATTTTCACTGGCATACCACAATAAAACTCAATGAGATTTCTGAGCTATCTTAGAAAAAACCAAATAAAATAATAACAACAATAATACTTATCTTCATATGTCGATATGAATATATAATCGAGGCTTCAAACAGCGATCTTTTTTCTTGAGTGTTGATAAAGCATTATATGTTCAACCAAAAAGAATATAGAGATCTAATGTATTTTAAAGAATATAAACCCTAACTGCTGCATATTTAATTCTCTATTTCTTAAGCAGATTATAGATTACTCTCTAATTGCATTTAACACTAACTTGAGAAAAAGAATTGAATAAGCTAAATAAAAATAATAATTACCGTACATATAGTTTTAAAATGACCTAAGTTTCTCTCAAACTTGTAGAAAATTTATCATTAAATTTCGTTGTATAAAAGAATGAGAGAAGGTCCCTATTTAAAATAAAAATATTTGAAATTTTGGTCAGCCTAAAAATAAGTTCAGCTGGCTAGATTCCAGCAATTCTATTCCAATGGATATCGCATTACGCGGGATAAGATAAATAAAAAATTTAGCTAGCCCAAGCAAAAATTCAACTGATCGATCCTAAAGTTGGGTTGGCCGAACTTGCAAAAAATTTTCTGAATTTTTAAATATGAAAACTTAGCCGAATCTGCAGTTGGGTTAGCCGAAGGTAGTTGGGTTGGCTGAACTTAAGTGAATTTACACTATAATTTAAACATTTTAAACATTTTTCAAAATGACATAACCTAAGGTCTTTATAGGGTTGTATAACCTGATGGTTAACATATACAAATATCTTTATCTTGAAACCATGCTAAGTCTTTAAGTCTTACGATATTGAACCGATCTTCACGAAATGTCATAGAGGATTGAAGTGTACTTGAGATCTGATGTTGAGACTCAAATATTGTATAATTTTTTCCATTTATCTCTTGATTTTATGAACATAAATCATCTTAATATTCTATTTTACTCATGCATGTGTTGCAAGGTGAATTTAAGTGTTTGGATTGAAAAAGGGTATTAAAAAGTATGAATTTAATGCTTAAGATTTACCAAGGAAGGGGATGGGTCTTAGGAGACCAAGATTGAAGCATTCACATGCCAAAGATCCAAGAAAATCAAGTTACAAATGAAGAGAATCGAAGATTTGAAGTGAAGAATCCTAAAATCGTCCTGAAAAAGTGTATTTTGAAGCTGTGAAGTTTATTTTGAAAAACTACGCGGCAGGAAGTTTGTTTTAAACGAACTATGCAGCGACAAGTCTATTTTGAAAAAATATGTATATTTGAGGCGATTTCTAGGGTTTTCAACTTTGTACAAAACTTGAAGTTCCCTACTTATAAATAGGACTTCCTAGGGCATTCTTAAACATCATTCAAGGCATCCTAAAGTAAAATTCAGGCTTTTTAAAGAGTTTTTAATTTTACTAAAGCTTTGTAAGTTATTTTTTTTTTAGATCTTTTTTATTTACATTTTTTTCTTTCTTGTTGTTTTTTATTTCTGCAATTTAAGTATGTTTTTCTAAGCACATATGTTTAATAGTTCTTTAAGGTTATGATGATTGATTTTTTTTAATGATGAGAAGAATGGTGTATGTATGTTGTTTATTATTTAGGCTTTATTTTTTATCCTCTTGTGAGATCCATATGTTTCCATCATATGAGATCCATATTGATGGATAAACTAACCCTAAATCAATCAGATTTCCTAGATAGAAGAAGTTCTCAACCTATTAGATTTCTATAATTTTCATTATTTCATTTATTTTGAATTCTTAAAATCACTGACACTTGAGAATATATGTCAATGATGCAAATTTATATTTTTTTAATATTTTATATCACTTTTTAAAATATTTAAACTGTCTTATTTTCCGACTAGGCTGACCATAGTGCTCAGATCCTAGTTGTGTTATCCAAGTCATCATGATTTTAGAACATTAACCTATGTGTAGAACTTTGAAGCTTGAGTGTTATTTTATTCAGTTGAATTACATCCATTCAAAAATTTTAAAATCAAATCATCAATTTGGTTTTTATTACTTAATTTGTTTTGCATTTGATTTTTTTTCCTTCTCACAATTCATCTCCATATGGGATCGACCTGTATTCACAAGATACTACTTACAAATCTCTGCACTTGGAGGGAAGCAATCACGTTTTTGGCACCGTTGCCAGGGAGAAATTGAGATAGATCAAATCTGTGCAAGATAGCTAAAGTAAGTTTTTTTCTAAGGTAAGTTCTCTTCTAAACCCTTCAAATTTTCTGTAGATTTTTTTTTTCTTTGAAAGTAAATTTAGTTGAGTCTTTCAAGCACTAACTATGACATAAAGTTGTCCTGCTTGGGATTTTATCACTCAAGTACTATAGTTGTCCTAGAGTTGTTGTTTGATCACAAAGATAATTCGCTGAATCTATTTTTTAGATTAGCATAGTTTAATTTCTACATTAGTTTTACTTTTTTTGATTTATTTATTTATTTGTGGACTGAATGCTCATGGTCGGCCCTGCCGCCTGGGTTGTTGATTTATTTTTATTTTGTGGACTAAACCCTCATGGTCGGCCCTGCCACCTGGGTTGTTAATTTATTTTTGCTTTGTGCACTGAACCCTCATGGTCGGCCCTGTTACCTGGGTTGTTGATTTATTTTGCTTTGTGGATTGAACCCTCATGGTTGGCCCTGCCGCCTGGGTTGTTGGTTAAGTTTTTATTTTTATTTTAAGAATCATACTTGCTATTTAAATTAGTGGTATTTGTTGTGTGGTGTGGATAGTTTATGTCCTGTTGGAGTAAGGATCAAAACAATCGACTCTCCTCCGAAGGCAGAATAGTTCCAGGCCTTGATCATTCACTTAGAAGAGGCACTCAACATCACTTGGATTCCATGGCAGACCCAGCTGATAATCCAAATTCAAATCTGTCAGATCCAACTATAAATCAAAACAGAGAAAATCAACTTAATCCTCCTCTTGAGGATGAAAATGAAGTTCATACGAATGTGTTAAACCAACCACAGACTTTACATGAACATTTACACCTTGAGAGATCAACTTTGCCATCTTGCATAGTGTTCTCTGCTCACACAGGGAACATTGATTTTAAACCAGGTGTGATTCAATTAATTCATAAATTTCATGGCTTGGATTCTGAAAGCCCCTACTTGCACCTCAAGGACTTTGATGAAGTAATTGCAACGTTACAAGTAAATAATGGAAATAGAGATGTACTTAAGCATATGTTATTCTCATTTTCTCTAAAGGATCGGGCCAAAGAATGGCTCAAGTCTCTAAGACCTAATATCATCACTTCTATTTGCCAAGCACAAAACAAATGCATTAAAACAAGAAATCATGTCATTCTCCCAAAAGGAGAATGAACTGTTTTTTCAAGCTTGGGAGCGCTTCAAAGACCTTCTAATTACTTGTTCACATCATGGTTATGAACCATGGCACGTGATTGATGCTTTCCTAAAGGGGGCTCACCATGAATACCCGTCAGTTCATACAGATGATGTGTGGTAGATTCTTTCTTGACAAAGATCATAATGAGGCTTGGAATTTTCTAGACATGTTAGCAGAGAATATACAGACATGGGATGTCTCTACTAAATCAGACCAAACTAGACTCATTCCTAGAGAGAAAGCGAAGATGTATGTCCTAATAGAGGAAGACGACCTTAATACAAAATTCGCTGCATTGGCTAGAAAGGTTAAAGCCTTGAAAATTAGGAAGGTTGATATGGTTAAAGCAAACACTTAGGTAATTTTTGTAGCATTTGTGGTGGTACAGAGCGTGACACAAAGGATTGTCCAATAATCTCAGTTGTACAAAATATCACGCATAAGCATGATTAAGCAAATGCTATAAGTAACTACCAAAGGTCAGTTATGCAACCAATGAGAAACACGTATAATCCAATTTGGTGTAACCATCCTAATCTTAGTTGAAGGAATGAACAACAAATTAATGCGCTCAATGCACCTCAAATGTCTCCACGAAACTACTTCTTTGGGGCACCTGACAATGCACCATATGTGCCCCCGCTAAAGCGATTATATGTGGAAGATGCATTAACCGCATTCATTAATTCTCAAGCTCAAATGAATCAGTCTCTAATCCAATCAAATCAGGACTTAAAGACAGTCGTGGCTAGGATTGAGATTCAACTAAATGCAAGGGAAAAAGATACCCTTCCTTCTCAGCCTGTGCCAAACCCTAGAAACACACATTTCATTGGAGAATCAAATCCAAATGAGCTACATCATGAACAAGCTAAGGCCATCATTACCTTGAGAAGTGGAAAAAAGGTTGATAACAAGATAATGCAACCAATAAAAATACCAGAGGATGAGCCACTATCTCAAGAAAATGATGAACCGGCTATGGTTCAAGAGCCTCAATAGCAAAAGGATAAAGAGACTAAGTCATATGAGCCTCCAGTTCCATTCCCATCTAGACTTCGGAATTCGACTGTCCCCATGAAATATTAAGAGGTGTTGGATGTGCTCCAAAAGGTTACTGTCAATATTCCTCTGCTTGATTCCATTAGACAAATTTCATCATATGCTAAATATCTCAAGGACTTGTACACTGTAAAGAGGAAATTAAATATACATAAAAAGGCCTTCCTTACCGAGAAAGTGAGTGCTATCATTTAACAAAGGGTTATACCCAAATACAAAGACCCGAGAAGTCCGACTATTCCTTATATTATTGGGAATTTCCAAATTAAGCATGTTTTGCTAGATTTGAGTGCAAGTGTCAACTTAGTACCTTATTCGATTTATAAACAAATAGGGTTAGGCGAGTTTAAACCAACCACGATTACACTCCAACTCGTTGACCACTCCATTAAGGTACCAAGAGAAATTTTAGAAGACGTATTAGTCCAAGTGGAGAAATTCTACTTCACTGTGGATTTTATTGTACTAGACACTGAACCATGTGTAAATGCTAGTGCTCAAGTTCCCATCATTTTAGGCCACTCATTCCTAACAACTTCAAATGCAATCATAAATTGCATGAATGGAATGATGAACTTGTCTTTTGGTAACATGACTCTAGAGCTAAATATTTTTAATCTATGTAAGTAGCTCATTGATAATAACGAAATCCATGAGCTAAATTTCATGGACTGCTTGATAGAAGAAGAGGAATTGAAACCTAGTCTGACTGAGGAATTGATTTAAGTCATTAGGGACTTGAAAAATTCTGATTTAGAAAAAGAGCTTACTGAAAATTTAATGATAATGAGAGCACTACCACCCAAGACATTGGTATGTACCAATGGAGACCGCGCCCTCAAATCGTATCTATCGAGGACTCGCGATATCTGCCATCACCAACCAATATTCCAAAACTTGATTTAAAACCACTACCAAATGAATTTAAGTATGTATACTTAGGTGAAAATAAAACTTATCATATGGTGATCTCTTCATTTTTAGACAAGGATCAAGAGATTAAATTGTTGAATGTTCTAAGGAACCACAAAGGAGCCTTGGGCTGGGCCATTTCTGACATCAAGGATATAAGCCCTTCCATATGCACTCATCGAATCCACCTCGATGAAGACGCCAAACCAATTAGACAACCTCAAAGGCGTCTCAATCCAAACATAATGAAAGTTGTAAAAAATGAGGTGATCAAATTATTGGATGTGGGAATCATCTACCCAATATCCGATAATGTTTAAGTGAGTCCAACTCAAGTAGTCCTAAAGAAATCTGTAATAACTATTGTGCAGAATTCTAATAATGAATTCATAGCAAAACATGTCACCACAGGTTGACGTGTTTGCATGATTATAAAAAATTGAACCAGGTCACAAAGAAGGACCATTTCCCTCTACCATTCATTGATCAAGTTTTAGAGAGGGTAGCAGGTCACTCCTTCTATAGTTTCCTTGATGGATATTCCGGATATAACCAAATAGAGATAGCCCTAGAAGACCAAGAGAAAAGCACGTTCACTTGTTCATTTGACACGTTTGCTTTCAAACAGATGCCATTTGGATTGTGTAGCACTCCAGTAACTTTCCAACAGTGTATGTTAAATATTTTTTCAAATATGGTTGGGAAGTTTCTTGAGGTTTTCATGGACAACTTCTCTGTATTTGGGAGTAGTTTTGAGGAATGCCTCAACGATTTATCTCTTATCTTGTCTAGGTGTGAAGAGAAACACTTTGTCTTAAATTAGGAGAAATGTCATTTCATGGTTCAAAAAAAAATTATTTTGGGCCATGTTATCTCCAAAAATGAAATCGAGGTAGATCACTCAAAACTTAACATTATAGTTAATTTACCTATCCCTCGAACTGTTAGAGATATTAGATCACTTCTAGGGCATGCAGGTTTTTATAGAAGATTCATCAAGGACTTTAGTGTCATTACTAGACCCTTAACTAATCTTCTTCAAAAGGATGTTCCATTTAAGTGGACGGATTAGTGTACAAGTGCTTTTAATAAAATTAAATCATCCCTTACCACTACACCTATCATGTGTCTACCAGATTGGACACTTTCTTTTGAACTAATGTGCGATGCAAGTGATTATGCCATAGGGGCTATTTTGGGCCAAAAGAAAGATAAACGGCCCTACGTTATTTACTATGCGAGTAGAACTCTAAACTTAGCCCAAGTGAACTATTCAACAACTGAAAAAGAGTTACTTGCAATAGTTTTTGCTTTGGATAAGTTTAGGTCCTACTTGTTGGGATCTAAAGTGGTTATTTTCAAGGACAATTCGGCTTTGAAATATTTGCTATATAAGAAGGATGCAAAGCCAAGACTTTTGAGATGGATCCTCCTACTCCAAGAATTTAACTTAGAGACAAAAGATAAGAAAAGAGTAGAAAATGTAGTGGGCGACCACCTTTTCAGATTGGTATTAGATGATTTCATTGATGAGATACATATCCAAGACACTTTTCCTAATGAACAATTATTTGCGATCTCCAAATTACCTTGGTATGCGGATATAGTAAATTATCTCGTAACGGGAAAAATGTCATATCATTGGAAATCACAAGATACGAAGCGTTTTGAAACCAAGATTAGGAACTTCCGGGATGACCCGTATTTATATAAATATGCGACTGATCAAATTTTTGGTCGTTGTATCCCAGAGGATGAAGTTTAGAGTGTTATTTTCTCTTGTCACATGGAAGCATGTGGTGACCATTTTTCTGCTAAGAAAACCACTGCAAAAATCCTGTAGTGTGGTTTTTACTGGCCCGCCATGTTTAAAGACACTCATGCTTTTTGTGTTACTTGTGATAGATGTTAAAGGTTGATAAGTGTGTCCCGGCGCAACATGAAAGCCTTTATCCCCAATTTTACTATTGGAGATTTTTTTATTGTTGGGGTATTGATTTTATGAGCCCATTTCCATTTTCTTTCAGATTTCTTTATATATTGGTTAGTATTGACTATATTTCAAAGTGGATTGAGACAGTTCTGAGTAGGACCAATGACAACAAAGTTGTTATACAATTCCTCCAGAAAAATATTTTTTTTAGATTTGGACCTCCAAAGGCCATCATTAGTGATGGCGGGTCTCACTTTTGCAATAAGACATTTGAGGCTTTGATGAAGAAATATAGCATCAAGCATAAAGTGAGCACCCCATACCACCCACAAACGAGTGGGCAAGCTGAGATTTCTAATCAGAAAATCAAACACATTTTAGAAAAAACTATAAGGCCAGATAGGAAGGATTAGTCCCTTAGACTATCCGACCCCTTATGGGCTTATAGGACTGCTTATAAGACCCCGATTGGAATGTCTCCATACAGGTTAGTGTATGGAAAAGCTTGCCACTTTCCTGTGGAATTGGAACATAGAGCCTATTGGGAAATAAGGAAATTAAACTTTGATATGGACCAAGTAAGTGGACAAAGAAAATTAGAGTTTAATGAATTAGATGAGCTGAGGAGAGACTCCTATAAAAATTCTAAAATTTATAAAGAGAGGACCAAAGCTTTTCATGACAAAAATATCCTGAGAAAGAATTTTGAACCTCAGCAAAAGGTCCTATTGTACAATTCATATCTCTAGTTCTTTCTGAAAAAGTTAAGATTAAGATGGACAAGCCCCTTCATTGTGAATAATGTTTATACTCATGGGGCTGTTAAAATTGAGAATCTACGTAATGACAATGTGTACAAGGTTAATGGTTAGAGATTAAAGCCTTATGTGGAAAACTTTCATTTGGGAGAGGAGTCTATCCCTCTTCATGAGCCAGAATATTCAAAATGATACTCCTAGTCTAAAAGAGCATTTCTGAATTTATATCATATTTAATTCTTTTTAGTGTCACATAGCAGGTGAGTTTTTCATGGTAGGTACTATCTACCATTTCTTTTATTTTTATTGTTCTCTATATTACATTATCATTACATTGGAGACAATGTAGATTTTAGGTTGGGGGTGTGGATAGATAGTCATCTATGTGAGGTTTTTTTTTTTTTTTTTTTTTTTGTTTCAGTTTATTATTATTATTATTATTAGGTTTCAGTTTTTTATTTTTTTTTTTTTTTTTAGGTTTATGGGGAATTTTTTTCAACATTTTCAAAATAATATGTTTATATACAAGAATGTAAACATGATATTATACGAATTCCAAATGTAAAGTTAATATTTATTATAGGTTGATAATAGTAAGAAATCTGATAACTGAAAATTACAGACTTGAGTTCAATTATCTAATCACTAGTTTAAAGTGAGTTGTAATTTGATGTACTGAATTCATAATATACCCAAGCTAACCAAGTGAGGAATATAATATGTGAACTAGAATAACAACTTTTGATTCAAATAAGGTTAAATGAACTAGTATCATTGATATATGCTTAAAAGAGATAATATTGAAGGAAAAAAAATGATGAAAAAAGAAAATTTTATTATAGAGCATAAATGTAATGACCATAACAATCGTGTTAGTAATATGGAGTAAGGATACCTAAGTATCCATTACTGTTACCATTACAAGTATGATACCTTAGGTTATGAAGCAAACCCAGTGAGAATCTTCATCTAAGGGTGGTCTATAAAAATGAGGATATGATGATAAAAGAGGAAATGATATGAAGAAAATGAGATAACTAGAGATTTCATATTCTTAGAATGATTGAAAGGAGTTAGGATGAAAAACATGCATATTTCTCAAAGTTAGACTAGTGTCACGGAGCATCTAATGATATTGGATCATAACTATTATAAATTTTGATTAGGTCTCTAAACTTAAGGATGTAATGAATTAGGAAATTGAGATTCTAATTAACTTCAGACTTAGGGTAAGTATTATTTTATTTTGGAATTCATATGATGAATGGAGGCATAATTATATAAATTTCTGAGTGTTGAACTATTTTTCATGTTTTCAATGTTTGTGGGTAATATTTCTGGAAACCCTCACGAGACTATAACTCGTCCACTAGGGGAAACCTAGGGGTTTAAAGGCTTGTTTCATATGCTAAATGCAATCGAGATTACCTACGAAAGTGGTGTAGTTAGAATTTTGTTTTCATTTTAATTTTGTTTCTAAAATTAAATTTTATTTTTATTTTTATTTTTCTTCGCTTATTTTGCTCGGGACTAGCAAAATGTTGGTTGGGGGGTGTGTTGAGACTCAAATATTGTATAATTTTTTCCATTTATCTCTTGGTTTTATAAATATAAATCATCTTAATATTCTATTTTACTCATGCATGTATTGCAAGGTGAATTTTAGTGCTTGGATTGAAAAATGGTGCTAAAAAGCATGGATTTAATGCTCAAGATTTACCAAGGAAAAGAATGGATCTTAGGAGATCAATATTGAAGCATTCACATGTCAAAGATTTAAGAAAACCAAGTAACGAATGAAGAGAATCGAAGATTTGAAGTGAAGAATCCTGAAATCGTCCTGAAAAATTGTATTTTGAAGCTGTAAAGTTTATTTTGAAAAACTACGCAGCAGGAAGTCTGTTTTAAATGAACTATGCAGCGAGAAGTCTATTTTGAAAAAATATATATATTTGAGACGGTTTCTAGGGTTTTCAACTTTATACGAAAATTGGAGTTCCCTACTTATAAATAGGGCTTTATAGGGCATTTCTAAACATCATTTAAGGCATCCCAAAGTAAAATTTAGACTTTTTAAAGAGTTTTTAGTTTTACTAAAGCTTTATAAGTTATTATTATTATTATTATTATTTTAGATATTTTTTATTTACTTTTTTTTCTTTCTTGTTGCTTTTTATTTCTACAATTTAAGTATGTTTTTCTAAGTTCCTTCTAACCCAAGCTAGAAGGGAAGTACATGTGTTTAATAGTTCTTTAAAATTATGATGATTGATTGCTTTAATGATGAGAAGAATGGTGTATGAATGTTGTCTATTATTTAGGTTTTATTTTTTATCCTCTCGTGAGATCCATATATTTTCATCATATGAGATCCACATTGATAGATAGACTAACCTTAAATCAATCAGATTTCCTAGATAGGAGAAGTTCTCAACCTGTTATATTTCCATGATTTTCATTATTTCATTGATTTTGAATTCTTAACATTATTGATGTTTGAGAATATATGTTAATGACGTAAATCCATGATTTTCTAATATTTTATATTATTTTTTAAAATATTTAAATTGTCTTATTTTCCAACTAGGCTGACCATAGTGCTCGGATCCTAATTGTGTTATCCAAGTCACCATGATTTTGAAACATTAACCTATGTGTGGAACTTTGAAGCTTGGGTGTTATTTTATTCAGTTGAATTACATCCATTCAAAAATCTCAAAATCAAATCATCAGTTTTGTTTTTATTACTTAGTTTATTTTGCATATCTCACAATTCATCTCCCTGTGGGATCGACTCTGTATTCACAAGACACTACTTACGAACCTCTGCACTTGGAGGGAAGCAATCATCTGACCAGTATTTTGGCTACAAAATTTGACAACTCCAAGTGTGCTCAAATACAAGTACTTACACTATTTATAAAGTCACATAATCCTATATCAAAGTAAAACACAAACATCAATTTGATCTAATACTCGCATAACTTTTATAAAGTTTTCAATGGTAGGCATTCAATTCCTAGGCTCAATTGGGAGCTTGTAAATGGAGGCAAATGAATTGAGAGAAAATGACTTACACAGTTGTGTTTGGATGAGAGTATATGAAATGTATTTAAAATTCAAATATTCTTTTTGGAGGGAAGTAAATGGGAAAAATTGGAATCCATTGTAATTTTTCAATATATCAAGGGGAACGTATATGATATTCCAAATCAACTTTAATATCTCAAATAAGTATACATATGTGATATTTAATAGAATATTTATAATAAACCAATTGAAATTTATACTTTAACCAAAAAAGAGTTAATTTTGAGCCTCGGGTTGGCCTCAACCATAAGGATCACAAACAAGTAACTTGCTTAATGTATTTTAATCATCGATTCAGATGGTTAAGCTTTTGGATGGTTTGGATCATTTTATTGGTATGATTTTAGTAATGTAGCCAATAATCGGATTATTTTGGAGTATTATAAGCATGTCACATGTGTGACAGATGTGTACGTAGTGACACTTTTGTTTACTCGTGTGACATTTCAAGTAGCTCAAAAAGGCATTTCATCCTATTTGCTTCCAAGTCCTCTCTTTCATTTACTGGCTATTTATTCGCATTTAATTTCACTTTTATACATTTACTTCTATTCAAACTCACTTAAAATGTCATTTATTCTCATTTCCTTCCATATTCCAGCATTTATTCTCATCTAAGCAGACAATTAATCTATATGGTGTGATTTACTTTAACTTTGGATTTGCCTTATTTTTTAGCTCATATTCTAAAATAGATGGACAACGCAGATAAAACACATATATCATGATGCAACCTGTAGAGATTTTCCACCACTGACTTATTAGTGAAGACTCACCATCTAATTGGAGTCACATCTGGGCCTCGCAAGGCCTAATGCTCCAAGCAAGCAACTCACGAGGATCACCATAGGGCTTGTTTGGATTCGGGTATAAGGGTGTATTGTATTGTATCTGCATATTGTTCATGTATACGTTTGATAATTTTCAGAATACATCCAAATCAATATGCTATAAAATAATGTTTGGATAGTAGGTATTGTTCGGGCAAGTATACAATTTCTTGTACATATCAATGTTTGGAAACGACGTATAAAGACTGCGTATTGTATATACGTATAAATATTATTAGCACACGTACGAGTGTGGCTACTTTTAAGCTCTTATACATTGTGTCACAGGCGGGGCCCACTGTCATGATTGTGATTGACCTTACCCATCCATATCATTCAGAATTTCCTGTCATAAATAATACATATCGTCATACTTAAAAAAACTACCTAAAAATAATGGTTCAGGTAACAAGATCCTAACATACCTACTCATGAACGGTCGAGATCATCACGTTGTGAGGTAGAGGGCGAGCATATTCCACCATCTTCCGGAGGCGGAACCTAGCTATAAAATCCTCGAGCCGTGAGTTTGTACAGAGCATGGTTTCTGGTCTTTGCAAGTGGGGCCCATGGATCATCAATCTAAAACGTTGAAGTAATGGGTCTCATCGTAGATGGACCATACGACAAATAACACCATAGATATAAGGTCTTTGGCCTTTCTACCTGTTGCATGTGTACCGTTGCTCTATTTTCTTTTTCAATGGCCTATTGTTGTCTATCCATCAAAGTATAGGATCATCTCCTGGGATATTTTGTTTTGTAGATGATCCATCTACAGTGGGCCTCGCAGTATCAACGTCTTAGTAACTGAAAAATGGGCCCCACTTGTGCAAACTGAAAGCTTGGACGGTACTATTCAAACTATCCGCGGTGCACTGTACAAATAAAGAAAAAACATCGCACGAATCTCCATCGTGCATTTGGCATGAATTACTACTCTGTGGTCACTCATCCGTTAATGTCTTATATTCACGCCTATCTGGACCGTCAAAACCATGGGTCCCATAGTGGATGGAGTGTAGCGCAAAGATCGCACCGTTCAAACTATTTTAAACGTCTGATTGGTTACCAAGCACTCCAATCCGTACAAGTGGACGGTTGAAGAAGATCCAGATGTTTCGAATGTGGACTGTTGGTTTTGGAACGCCATCTTCTAACCATCTAGCTGCGGTACTGAAAATCCTTTCAATCAGGTGCTGCGATAATTCAATTGGTGTATTTTTAAGGGTTTAAACGATCTTCCCATCAAGATTGTAATATATTGATACTTTCACGCACGCTTATATGGTGACCGAATAGGTTGTACTGATGACAATAAAGATGACGGACAATACACTACTATCGTTGTGTTTTTTTTAATGAATAATGTATTTGTGCGTATGATTTTTTATTGATTTCAACTCCAAACTAAATATTATACGTTTGAAATCAAGTCCTTTAATACTATACAATACATTCTTATATTTCAAACATACATAATATATGTGCTTTTATTCATTTCATGCATTCATTTTACTGTTGGAATATGAATTAAAAAATAACTACCTGTTAATAAAAGCACCTTAGGAGTTGCAAAAGTTTCAGATGAAACTCATATTTACGCTATCCTTAACCTTACGACCGTCACTATCACTGCTGCTTCTTATCGCAGAGTTTGGGTATTTCTGAGTTCGGAGCCTAGAAATCACACACCTCTTGTCGGGGAAGGAATCCGCTTCCCGTGTTACAGAGGCGCGGCTTCGATGGATCTACCGAGGTCCGTGTAATATATATATATATATATATATATATATATATATATATATATATATATATATATATATATATATATATATATATATATGAGAAAAGGTGCTATGCGCTCGACCTTACGAGTCCGTCCCATAAAGTCGAGCTATGTGGGCGCCACCGTGATGCGTTTCGAACATCTACCCCATCAGTCAAATGCATCATTCCATCATGGGCCTACGTCTCAAAAATCAAGTCAATCCGTGACTTGTGTGGACCACACCACATATAGAAGTGGAGAGGGGCTGTGCACCATTAAAACATTCATAATTATTTTTGGGGCCTACAAAAGATGTGGTTTGTAAATCCAGCCCATCCATTATGTGTGTCCCACTTGTATGAGGGTTCAGACCAAGTTTCAGCAGCATTCAAAACTCAGGTGAGCCCCACCAAGTGCTTTTATATGTTTTAACGGTATTTCACATGATTTTAGATGGTATGGCTCACCTGAGTTTCATATACGGTTGATTTTTAGGATATCCCATAATTTAAAGGGTATCCATCAAATGCACGATGTTGATGATCAACATGCATAACGGCGGGGCCCACACAACTCACCTCACGGGAGCTTATCGTGAGGTCGAGCGGCATAGGACCTTTTCCACATATATATATATATATATATATATGTATATGACTTGCATTGATGGTCAATCTGTTTTGAAAGATTACCTTAAAAAAGAAGCTATACAAATTTCAGGTAGACCACGTCACAAGAAAATAGTACTGATTGGCCATCAAAAAGTGTCTTGTGAGCCACAAAGTTTTGGATTAAGCGTGTGGTCCACCTGAGATGTGGATCTGATTCTTTTTAGAGCTAATTAATGACATTTAAAAATGGATGGACGGCGTGGATGTAAGGCACATACATTAGGGAGGGTCCCACAGTCACTGATCCACCGAAGCCGCGCCCGTGTTACATGGGTTACAGGATATTCGCGCGTGAATGCCGGTGAATAACTTTTCCGCGTTGATGAATGCAACAGCTCCAGCATACAAACCTGCCAATCACCATCAATCCTACACTATCGAGCGCGCGCGCAGGAGGGACCCACCGAATACAAGCTTCCACCGTCCACCGACACAAAGAGGAAGGAGATCTTCTCCTTCTCCTCCTGTAATCGCCTCCATTCACAATCTCCTCCTCCACATGCCTCTCCGATCTTAGGGTTTTCATCAAGAGAAGAAAATGGCGAGGGCGAGCGGAAAACACGCCTCTCCCAGATACATCGTTCTCGCCTCCTGCCTAGGGCTTCTCGCAGTTGCCCTCATTGCCGATTTCCTCTGGTCTTATTCTTCTTCCCAGTATCTATCCATCACCTCAAACTGGTCAGCCGACGAAGCCGTCAATCGCATCATCCCCATGGTCGCTCCGGACATCAAAGAAAAGGTCAGTCTCAGATCGGAAACTCCTCCGTCGCGTTTTTCTTTTCGAATGCTGATCTGAACGTTAGGGTTTCACGTTGGTGAAATGGCGTGCCTGCTCCCGCAGGTGCCAATCAGCACTGTGCAATAGATTGGGGACTTCCATCAGGTGGGGTCCAGTGTGCGCATGCCTGGGGTTTGCAGGCTGTTCTGGCCTTCAGGTGGGCTGGCCACGCATGTAATGGGAAAATGCACCCTTGGATATAATTGCACGTGTGCCATCCACCTGATGGTCATGCTGGGATTGGATGAGCACAGTAATGCCGTCTGATGAACAGCCGCACATATGTTTAGCAGGGCTAAGGTCTTTGAATTTTTTTCCTTTTCAGGAGAAAAAGAAAGAAAAAGGCAATGCATATGGATTTTATGCAACTTCAGTACAATGTGTGCTGAATTTTGGTTTTATGACTAAAAAAGGAGCACCAGTTAATTGATTGCTCCAATTTCTTGGGGCTAAGTTGGTTTCGCATGTGACATTTAGGTCAGACCTTAAAGATGATGATTTACAAAAAAAAAATAAAAAAAATAAATAAATTATCAAAGCTTCTCCATGATCTTTTATTGAACTTCAGAAACTGAAATTTAGGTTGTGGAAATGGTCTTCTTTGGGAAGCTTCTCTTCCATTAGCTCTTTATATCTTGCAAGGCACGGATGGGTGTGGTTTCTTCTTGTGCCAAGGTTTAACTCCATCCCCAACTAGAGGAAGCATTTTGGTCGATGACGATGGCAAAGATCCTCATGCTTGATAACGATTGGAAATGCCACCGATTTTCCTAGCAATTCTTTCATGTGTTGGGACAAGGAAACCATGGACCGTTTCAAGAGAGACATGGGATCGTCTCTTTTGTTTGCTTGGGACAAAATGATTTTTTAGTGGGAAGGTGGGGTTGTTGATTGAAGGATGGGTGGCCGGTTCAGATTCTATGAGAAATAACTTTGTGGAAAATGATTGCCTTTTTACTTGTTCAAGGAATTTGGAAGGAAAGAAATGGGTGTTTGTTATTGAGATATATTTTTTTAAAAATGTTATACAAAACTTGTGATCGATTGGGCCCTTGTCATTTGGAAATTTTCATCACTTCTATAATTGACTAGCTTTGGTCCATTGTGGGGGTCTAATGGATGGGCCAAAGCCTAAGAAAAAAAGAGCCACCAGCTTCAGACACCTATTGTTGTACTTGTACCTTTCGATTCAAGTATCGGTATCAACGCATGTATCGCATCTTTGGGATTTGGAAAAATATCAATATTTCATGGCAAAAATTGTATGTATTGCAAAATGTATTGTTGTTATTTGGAAATATTTGGAAACAATGGGAAATTGGTCGAATTTTTCAATGAAACATCAGGGGATGTTAAAAAATACATTATTACACAGTCAGAACTCAAAAGATCACAAACAACAAGCACATGTAATTTGTATAGGCTCCAAAACTATGCCTTGCTTGACATAAGTGATGCAACTATATTCAAATCAATTCATATGATTTATAAATCATGGAAGACATGTGAAAACACACCCATACATCAAAAGCAAAAAAGAAGTAAAAATATATCTATGCCCCTTAATACACCTATGTGGCTGTGCCTCAAAACCTTCATAGAGTTATGTGACGGCTCAAAGTCATCATCATCATCATCTCCATCTCCACCTCCACCTCCACGAGGGTGGCCATTGTATTGCTCCACAAATTGGTAATGTTATGCCTAGGTCATAGTAGAATGATACCGGTTAAGATACTCTCCTTACATATCGTTGATACTCATCTTTTCCGAACTGGATTGGTATGCCCATTTGTAGGTACTACGTAATCACCATATGTGACTAATGTGGATCTAGATATGCGTTGGGTATATATGCTACTCCTAGATACATTGACCCATATTTATACTCTAGATATCCTTGCCTGTACCTGTAAGCATACTCCTGTTCGTCCGTCTCCATAGTCGTATGGCTACATCTATGTATTATTGGAGTCGTTGTCATATATCCATGAGGTCCACAATCGTATGATCCATATTTATATTGTGGCATAAAAATAGAGTTGCCCTTGCACACCAATGACATCCATGGACTATGTTGTCTGTGCTAAAGATTTGTCCTCGGTGCCACTCAACCATTGCTTTTTTTTTATGATCACCCTCATTCTTTGACTGAGAAGCTTGTGCTGGGATAAGACGAGAACCATGGTCTGTCCTAGATGGCATGCTTAAAATCCCTCTTCCTAGTGAATGGGCTAAGAGGCCTCTGACTTTGACTCTTGCTATGAACATCACCATCATTGCCACTGCTTCATCATTACTATCATGACCATTGTCACCACCTCTTTTGCTCTTCGTATTGCCGTCATGTCAAAGAGAGTGGCTAGTATGTCCCATGCGATAGCGATGCATGGCTGCCTCTAACACTCCTTGTTAATGGTCAAAAGCTTAGGGGGACATCTTGCCTCCTCTAATATCATCAGATCCGGTAGGCCATCTACTTGATCCATGTTAGCTAACTTAATGTACTTGCAAAGTGAGTCATCTTTATTTCCTTCATAGAATGCATTCTAACCGACCATCAAGAGATTTAACAGGTCCTCTTAAGCTCTTCTTGTACCTTGCACTCGTAACAACCTCCTTCAAAGCTTCATATTGTAGTGGAAAAATAATAACTTTTGGGGCCTCTAGTAACCCAGCTTGTTCAGTTTGTTTGTGTGAATCAGAGAGAACATGCTCCAATTTTGCTCACATGATGATGGCGGCACCATTTGTGTGAGTATGTGGATAGCTAATTTTGCAAGTTCTCGTAATCACTTCTGTCCATGGCCCCATCATTCACCTGCGATTTGATCATTTTTGTCTGTTAGTTCAATATGCAATTTTAAAACATGAAAATTAATTTTAACTACAAGTTTGTATGCAAGAACTCACACGGCGTCATCGTTTTCCTTGGCCCTCTTGTAGTTTCACACCCAAGCATGCCTATCCCATCTTGAAAAGTGATAAACCTATTGATGGCATTTAATATTAGTTATCAATATAATGTATGGCAGAAACTTAAACAAAGTTAAATGCCACAGTTTACCTCGATCTCGAAATAAGCTTTCCCTAGAGAATTGGGGAATAATGTCTTGTATTCTTCGTGCACCACTATCTTTAAGTAATTTTTTTCACTAAGTCTATGATTGGTGGTACTTGAGGTTTAGGATTTATGCTGACACCCATCACGATGCACATAATCACTTACCAGTGTCAGGAAAATAACCATAAATGTCCATTGCATCTCGAAAGGCAATAACTTGTTTATGACGCTTAATATTAGTTGTGAGTATAATGTGTGGTAGAAACTTAGACAAGAATTAAATGAAACAGTTGACCTCATTCCCGAAATAAGCTATCCTTGTAGAATTGGGGAATAACTTCTTGTATACTTCGTGAACCACTCTTTGTAAATCGTTGTCTACTTGGGGTTTAGGAAGTATGATAAAACCCATCACTATGTATGTAATTACTTATTAGCATCAAGAAAATAATCATACAAGTCCATATTATGCAAGCAATTAATAAATTATTGAAAAATAAAAATAAAATAAAAATCTAATTACTTCCTGGCCTTGTGAAGTGCAGTGTTCGAGAGTCTTATTACGTTGGTCATCAATGATTGTGTTCACCTACTTACATGCATTCGAGGCTATAACCGTGAATGACATCTTTCATGTACCACATGGATTTGTACATGGAACCTATCAATGGATATGTATCATTATCCACCTCCAGAATATCCACCACAATATGTGCATGGTCCAAAAAAAAGCTGCTCATAATAATCCCCGAAATTGTCGCTGCTGGCTTAATGTCATTTTTATAATAATGCACATAATCGTAGAGGTAAAGAGTTCTCTGAATCCCTTCTTGTGTTTTAAGAGGCTTTCTAAGGCGATGAAATTAGTGGAAAACTGTGTCGCCTAGGCCACAAAGCGACACTATATCACTTTGACACCTTGCATGCATCTTGACTAATAATGAGGTGTGATTGTAGATGAAATTTATAATTGCCCAGGCATTAGTAATCACACTTCTGATTGCAAACCTATTTCCTATCACCTCAATCATCAAATCAATGCAATGGGCTGCGAACGGGGTCTAGTATAGGTTTTACCTTTTCATCAATTCCTTCCCCACTTTCACGATTATGCTTTTATTGTTTGTGATGAATTGCACTGCATTCTTCCTCCTCACTTCCTTCATTAGCCCATTTATATCATTGTGATGAAGAACTTTGTGGGAAATGATTCCTTTTCTAGGAATTTGGAAGGAAAGAAAGAACAAGGTGCTTGAGAGAGAGAGAGAGAGAGAGAGAGAGAGAGAGAGAGAGAGAGAGAGAGAGAGAGAGATTTCAGAAATGTTATACAAAACTTGTGATTGATGGGCCCTTGTCATTTGGGAATTGTTTAACTTCTCTAATCAACTAATTTTTTGGTCCATTGTGTATAATGGATGGGCAAAGTCAAAGCAAAGTTAGCCACTAGCTTTGGACACTGTTGTTGTACCTAGAGGTGGGCATCAAGTCGAGTCGGATCGGATTGAGTCCAACTCGGATCGATCCGAATTTTTAAGCAACTGATCCGAACTCGATCCGATCTAGGACAAAGTCCAGGTCAGCTGACTCGATCCGATACGATGCAATGCTAACCTGACCAGAATCGAGTCCGACTCGGTCAGGGAAACCAAATCGGATTGGGTTGGGTACCGTTCGGATCGGGAGAGACGGGTGATACCAAACTGGAAGCGGATTTACTGGTGGAGTTTTGACGTCAATAAATTCTTTGGGTCAAGCTATGAGGTATATGTTATATCCAAACCGTCCATCCATTTGGAGAGCTTGTCTTAAGGCTCGAATCGAAAAATAAGACAGATCTAAAGATCAGTTGGACCACAATGCAAAAAATAGTGGGGGATTGAACGTTTACCATTGAAACCCTTTTGGAGATCATAAAAGTTTCGGATCAATACGAAATTTGTTTTTCCACTTCATCCATGTATTTTTAACATTATTAACAGATTAGATGGAAAATAAATGTTATGGTGGGGCTCATGTAACTTTGATCTCATTCGAGCTGTTCGTGCAACTTGGAGCTCGAGGCGCGTACGCGCTCGTCATTGCAGGACATGTATATGTTGCGTGGCATGGGATACAAGAAATCAAGAGCGCTTTCTTCGAAGAGGCGTCCGTCAACAGGGGGCGCAGATTAGCTACTGACAGGTTGAGTAGCGAAACTCGCTACTGAAGTGATGTCATCAAGTTCTGCGGGCCCCACCATTATGTATGTTCTGTATCCATGCCTTTCATCCATTTGGAGAGATCATTTTAGGGAAATACCCAAAGAATGAGTTAAATCCAAAGCTCCAGTGGACCCTAACACAGAAAACAGCAGGGGACAATGACGCCCACCATTAAAAACTTCTAATGGCTACAAAAGTTTTAGATCAAGTTGATATTTGTTTTTTCCCTTCTTTCATGTCTTTTTTAACTTTTGAATAGGTCAGATTTCAAATAAACACTATGGTGGGCCTTAGGATAGTTTCAACGGTGGGAATCACTCTCCCCACCTTTTTCTGTTGTGGGGTCCACTTCAGATTTTTATCTCCCTCCTTTGGCTTATGCCCTAAAAGGATATCTCAGAATGGATGGACGGTGTGGATATAACACATACATCATAGTGGGGCCCACAGAACTTGGTGATGTCACTTTAGTAGTGGACTCGCTACTCAAACCTGTCAGTATCTAATCCGCGTCCGTCAATAGGATGCAAGTTGCATGTGATAGAAGAAATCAAGAGCACGCTGTACAGTTTGGCGTGTGATTATGCGTGAATGCATGTGGGCCCACCGTGAATGCATGTGGTTGATCCACACTGTCCATTCGTTTTTCCATATCATTTTAGGGGTTGAATCCAAAATTTATGCATATCCAAAGCTCTAGTGGACCATACCATCGGAAAAAGTAGAAGTACTGATTTCCACCATTTAAAAATTTATGCATATCCAAAACTTCATACTCCATGACCATCCAAAACTTCATACTACATGACCGGATCGGTTCGGATCGGATTCCGGATCGGTTCGGATCGGATTCCGGATCGGATCCGTTCGGATTGACCATGATCCGAACTCGATCCAACGAACGATCGGATCTGATTGGCCCTACTCGAACTGCACCTATCCAGGCTTTTGGTTCGGTTTGGATCGGGTTAGAAATGCCCAGCTCTAGTTGTACCTAATGTCTAGTGTCCCAAATGTTGGTAATGTTATCGATAATTATCGCCCATATTATCGATATCACTGGTAACTAGAACCCCGAGTAATATAGAAAATTCCAAATATTGTTGATAATTTTGACATCATTGGCTAAAAAGATGTGTTTGAATGGGCTGTTAATGTAAAGGATCTGAAAGATGTTGATCTTAGCTTTTTAGGTGGTTAGGTGCCTTTTGCTATCTCAGCAGATGGGTTCCCCTCTTTTTTGTTTTTTGTTTTCTCTCCTTTTCGTCCTTTGTTTCCATCCTATTTTCGTTCTTTGCAATCTCAGTTTGTTGCCTTTAATTTATTATTATTTTTTATATATATATATATGTATATATATATTATTGGCAATACCAAGGATACTTATGTAAAATGCAGGAAATTCATGAGAAAATAGGGAAATTATCAAAAAATCATAATTTTTATTGGGGATTTGTTCCTTACCACTCCATTTGGTTTTGTTGAATCAAAGCTTGGATTTGGGGGGGGATGCTAACTTAAAGTGGAGATAGGTTGGAACTCAAAGTCGACAAAAATCTATAGAAACTTCAAATTTTATTTTTTTCAAAGCGCTAGCATGGATTGCCATGTATATCCATGGTTCTCAGGCATTGACATGGATTTGTGGCAAATGAATTAACATTTGATTGGGTGAATGGGTGAAATTGGGGAAAGCCTAATTTTCTCCATTTTTACCCCTCAAGTTAAGAAAGGATCTTTTATTACTTGCATTCTATGATATTTGAATGATATGAACTCATTTTGGATATAATTGTAGTGTTTTTTTTTTTTTCCCCGACGGTACATGGTTTAGGTCCTTACTCTTACTCGGGTGGACTCCAAGGAGTTTTAACACCGGGTCAAGGGTTCGAGTACCCACCAGTGGTGAAATCCCGCGGCGTGCGTGTGTAAGCGTGTGTGTGTGAAGTGTGTGTGCGTGTGTAAAAAAAAATAAAAAAATAAAATGGAAACTTATTATGTATAGTTATTTTTTTGCAATATTTTGATTCCTAAATGCGTAAACATGTGTCTTTTAATATCTCTTGAAGTTCCATTGAAATATTTGACCTTTTCCCCAATATTTTCCTTAGCAATATTTTTCCAAGTATCAATGATAATGTTGGTGATGTCATACGTGTTTCCATATCCCCAGTCATTGATACGTGTAACCATGCCGATGCTTCTAACATTGGATATACCTAACATGATGCATTGACATCACTAGGACATTCTTGTTGAAGAGTTGGTTCTATAAGCAGTTCGGAGCCATACTTGCAACATCTAGAAAGGCCCATGTATTTTTTATTGATCCTGCCTTGTTCTTCCTCATATAGCTGTTGAACATATACCATCCTTCGTGCAAGATGGTTGTAACCGCCTTGGCCATTGGATCTCCTCACCCTAGGTTATGCAGCTGCCAACCAGCCATGGCTTCCAGTCCCTGTTAGGCAATTTCTAGTCCTCATACCCAATCAGGCAGGTTGTTAGTTAATGTGACCTTCTCGAACAGTAGGGAGCAGTTGGTAGCTTGGTTGTCCCTATGTCCCCCCACAACGTGTTCTAGAGCTTATGCTCCTACGTACCCACTGCTGATTGCAGCACTGATCACTTGGAGGTTGTGCTTAATCAGCTTGTGAGGCTTTTATGTGCCATGTCAGTGTGACTACTTGGAGAAAGGGGAAAGTCTGCATGATTTTCAGAAAATATTGTTGGAGCTTGGTTAAATTACATCAGAAAATGTAAAATCCTCCAAGATGATTACGCTTAGGCAGGGAGTTCTCTCTTTCAAATACGTGAAGTAAACAAGGGGGGTGGGGGGGTTGTCCCTTTGTAGAATTTATGAATATGCTTATTAAATGGTAATTGTTTTGTTGAATAGCAGCATGCCATATATCACCCAATGGTCGCTCTTCAGATATAGCAAATGCCCTTGCATTTGCTTCTGTCAACATGCTGTTTTAGTTGATGCTAGCATGCCAATCTGTGGTTGGTCCATGTGCCCCTCCCATCACCACATTCTCTCTTTATGAGAAGCTGTGCACAACATTACTTGGATCATGGATAACTCCTTTACATGGTACTAGAACTGGTATGCTGTATGCTACTTCCTCTAATAAGTGGTATGTTAGTGGTAGGATCATGTGGGTCCCTTCAGTACAGTCACTTAGGATATGCAGTGTAATTCAAGAAAGAAGTTGATATTGTAATTTATATATAAAATGATGAAAGTTATTATTACAGATTTGCATCCATTGTATCATATTTTATGCATGCTGTTGCATAAATCATTATATAAATCTCTCTATTCTAATTATATATATTAGAACTTAATCAATATTATGATTATAGAAACACAATTTCAGTTTGGTAGATGTGGTGATCCAGATCACAAATGATCAATAATTTCGATCGCATGATTCTAAATGGAAAACAGTGGCTTTGGTGATTTAGGAAAGATCGGCCATGCACTTGTTAGCTGATTCAGATTTCTAAATGCCGCCTTGCGTTATTTACAATATCTTTGAAGATTTGTTCTCATTGTGATTCGCCTCCATCTGCGGAGCATCACAGTCGCTGTGCTGGTTCTGCAAACTTGGGGCCTTTGTGCACTGCACGCTTAGAATTTGGGGGGCTTTTGTTTGAGGGTCATTTTGTTCTTAGTATAAGATGATCCATAAGGGATTCTTCCAAGGTTCATAGTCTAAACAATAGCATAGAGCAGGCAGTACTGAAACTCCATACTGAGGATCCATTATGCCAACCACCTTAATGAAACCAAGACAAACAACATTCGAGATCTCACGGAGGATGATGGCCTTGTTCAGAACTAATTAACTTTGCATTCTCACTTACCATATATGGGCTCGGCATTCGAGGGAGTTTGCCATTCAAGGATGTTCAATATTACAGATAGGACAGAATCTGAGCAGATCTTCCCAGATCCTATCCAACAAGGTCTCCTGCAGGCTGCAGCCTTATCCCATATGTCACCTTCCGTTGTTAGTAGATGTGATATCAATGGGGATATCTTTAGTAGATGTGACGTCCTAATTACCATATATCGTCACCAATTTTTGATGTAATATATATTCCTCATGATTGATATTATTCTTTGATCTAATTGCCAAAATGGTCATAAATCTTTGATGCAGTATATGCCTCATGATTGCTATTGTTCTGAATATGATTATCCACTTGGTGGTTTATTGGCTTGAAAATATGATACTGGACTATATGTTGTTTGTTTCATGGATCCATTAACCAGAACAGATAGCCAATATTGTAGGTACTTTGTTAGCCTCGTTACTCGATGGTCTAAAGCTGATGGGCTATTTTCTGCAATATGCAGATAGGACCTGCTAAAGATAATAAAGCAGCTATCCCAAACGGAGTTAGTGCAACTTTTGCTGATTTACCTGCGCCACAATTGCACTGGGAGGAGATGGCAGCGGCACCTGTACCTCGTCTAGATGGAGCTGCAATACAGATTGAGAATCTTCTATATGTCTTTGCTGGATATGGGACCATTGATTTTGTGAGTACCTTTCACTTGCTTAGAAATTATTTGTATCTTCCATAGATGAGTCCATGGACTAGACATACCTGTAGGTTTAGTTTAATGGCTGGTTTAAACCATTAATTTAAATTTAGCAATTTGTTATTGCAACCTTCATTTTTCTTCCCTGTCATTCACTTGTAGATTCACTGCTTTTAATTTCATTCAGTTGTTTCTGGACTATTTCTTTTATTGGATAAAGTGAAATGAATATATTCTCATGCCATAACTCATCCAGAAGTATGTTTTCTGATCTTCAGTTCTCATTATCCTCTGTTTTTTAAGTTTTGATTTCAATTTTCATTAAGTACTAAACAAATTCTTTTGTAGTTTACTTCTCGTGTTGCCTCCAACTGTCTGATTTGAGCGTTTTCTGCTTTTAAGCAGTTGTGCCTGAACTAGATTGGAAAATTTACCAGACCGGTCGAACATGATAGGACTGCCGGATCTGCTTTGATTTTTAAAACATTGGTTTGTGGCCTGTGATCAACAACAGAAATACCACCACACTTCGTCCTGTTCTAACTATTTTTGTAATGGAGACAAAGTTAGCTGCCTGTACTAGCCTCTGGTTGCTTCTCTATTGTGGCTTTTTACAGTTGGATTTCTCACATGCAATAAATTTTTTTGAGTTGATAAGGTCTGAATTTTTTTTTCAATAGTTTCCAAAATTCCTATGTGCTTTTTTTTTTTTTTGGTAATGGTCACCACTTTTGTTTTGATTTTACGAAAGATGGAAGCAAATTTTTTGAAACGTTATGATTTTAATTTAGGATCAATCCCCATGAAGATGAAATGAAATTCCAAAAAGAAAGAAACCAATGGTAAGGATTATACCTTTGCATTCTTCCTTGAAAACGTGTGGATCCGGTATCATTCCTCTGATGAAGGTCTCTCCCGATCTATCACCAGTGAGGGAATGAAGTGAACAAAGAGCCACCTCCTGATCACAGTATAGGGCTTTGACCAAGAGGAAACAATGAGAGCTGTCCGATGGGTGGGCCATGGGGAGAGGAGAAGAGATGGATAGAGGATATTCTCTCCTCTTTCTTTCTTTTCTTCTCTCACTTGGCCCCCCCCCCCCCAAAAAAAACCTTGGGATCAGTTCAATACATAAGTAGTCTTCTCTCCATCTCTCTCTCTCTCTCTAAAAAAAAAAGTTTAGGCTTTAGGGGAGCAACATGTATTGTACTCCACACCCCATGGACTTTGTGTATGCCCTACAACAAAAGTCCACAAATCCACCTATCCCATGCACCCACATTGACTAGAATCCCTCCATTGTCACTGTTGTTCACTCTTTTGGCCAAAATCCAAAACGAGGTGCACCATGAAAGTTCTAACCATCAAATGTCCATCTAGTTTGACAAAACACATAAATGGTGAAATCAAAAGGTCTAATGGTTGAAAACATGTAAGAAACCTTTTGAAAATATTTGAGAGCACTCACCAGCTATAAAACGCTAGATGCATGGTCCAGTCAACAAGATCTAACTGCAACAAAGTCTCGAGAGAGTAGTGGATCCCTTGTTGGTGCACATAGGGCTTCAACTGCATCATAATGTGGTGCTAATGTAACTTCAAAAGGTGCATCAAGGGCCAACATACTAAAGCCATGATTCCTTGTGCGACCATAGGTCTATGGATTAGTCAAAGTTAGTCAATGAAAGATATTAGGTCGATAAGTCTCATTGAGGGCCCATACAATATCTTGGAAAAGATTCTTGCTTCCAGATTTAAAGAAGCTTTCTTTATACTCATCTCAGAAAATCATGGTGCATTCGTGGCTGGTAGATAGATTCTTGATAGTGAGCTTGTTGCTCATGAATGTATAGACTCTAGATACAGGGCCTAGGAGAGAGGTATTGTTTGCAAGCTGGACATTGAGAAAGCCTATGATCATGTTGACTGAGACTTTCTAGACCATATGCTTCACAGGATGGGTTGTGGGTAGAGGTAGAGGAACTGTATCTCAGCTTGTGTGCAATCTGCATCTTTTTCTATACTGGTGAACAAATCGCCTAAAGGCTACTTTAAAGCCTCTAGAGGCTTGAGGTTGGTGGATCCCCTCTCCCCCCTTATTTGTTTGTGGTTATTGATGAGGCTCTCAGCATGATGCTCAGAAGGAGCGAGAGGAATGGGCTGTTCAACGGATTTAGACTATGGTGGGGGGTGCTATTATTATTCACTTGCAATATGTGGATGATGCATTGCTTTTTTGCGATGCGAGGGTGGAATCGGTGGATAATCTCTAGAAGATTACAGTATGTTTCGAAGTAATTTTGGTATTGAAGATCAATGTTGCTAAATCCAAAATGTTGGGAGTGCACATTGGGGATGAAGAGTTGACCCAATGTGCTAACATTTTATTTATTTATTATTATTTTTATGTAAGTCTGGTTCCTTCCCATCAACATACCTTGGTTTGCCTCTTTACATTGGGAAGCCAGCGAGGTTCCTTTGGGAATATAAAGTTATTGAAAGGATCAAGAGGTAATTATAATCTTGGAAATGTAGGTATCTCTTGCTAGGAAGCCGCCTCACGCTTATCAAAACTGCCTTCTCCAATATGCCTATATACTTTATGTCGCTATTCAAATGTCCCAAATCAGTTCTCGATCGTCTTGAAAAGCTTTGAAGAGATTTCCTTTGGAAAGGAACCTCGAATAAGAGGAAATTTAACCTTCTAAGGTGAGAAGAAGTTTGCAGGTCAATCAAAGACGGGGGAGGTATCATACCATTGGTAAACATGAACACAACCTTGCTTGGGAAGTGGGTCTGGAGGTTTAGTGTTGAAGAGGGTAACTGTGGAGGGAGCTGATAGCCTCCAAATATAGCACCCAGGACGGAGGCTGGTTTACAAGGACCTAATCTTTGTATAGAGCTTTTAGTACTTAGGAAAGCTATTGAGGTTGCTCAACATATGGTAAACACGGGCATTTCTTTTCAACTTGGTAATAGGAACCGGATACGTTTCTAGGTTGACGTTTGGTGCGGAAACACCGCGCTTTAGGAGCTGTTTTCGAGGATTTCTCGTCTATCCTCTGATCACTTTGTTCGTGTGGTGAATTGTTTCTCTATAGAGAGGGATTCGGTGGTGTGGTTTCCCCCATGCCGTAGGGATTTATTAAAAGCAGAAATTGGTGATCTGACTAGTTTGTTGGACCTCCTCAACAATGTTTCGCCTACAATCCAAGAGGAGGATAAGTTCATTTGGCCAAAACATCCCTCCGGCAAGTTCTTGGTGAAGTCGCTCTTCTATATCATTTTAGAGAGACCCCGCTCATTTTAGAGGGACCCAACCAGTCGGGTCCTCAACATCCTTTCTATCATTAGTTCTATGGACTTTCCCCTCACGTGGTAGCCTTTGTTTGGTTGGTGGGACAGAAGAGAATCCTCACGATTGATTATTTGCAGAGGAGATCACTTGTTCTTCCCAATATATGTCTCATGTGCATGGGTAGTGAGGAGTTGATTGACCATCTATTCATTCATTGCCCTTTCGCCTCTGGAGTGTGGGCGCATTCCTTCTCTTTGCTCCACACCGATTGGGTTATGCCAAAGACAGTGGAGGAGTTGCTTTGGGCCTGACATGGAGGTGGAGTGGGCAAATCTGGTAGAGTTACATGGAGATTACTAATCATGGCAGTATTCCGCGTCATTTGGAGGGCTAGGAATGGTCAATGTTTTAGTAATGAGTAGGCGGGTGAGTTAAAGGTTATTTATAGAATCAAGGGTCTTGTCTCAGAAAGAGCAATGTATGTTAAGGCAGAGCCAACTGGCCTTAGTTTGAGGCATTATTGATTTTCTGTTATGGGTTGTATTCTTTTCTCATCATTCACAAGTTTTTGAAGAAATCTTTTGTTACCTCTCAAAAAAGAAGAAGAAGAAGATCTAAAGGCCTATGGTAGTCATAGAATTCTAGAAGCACTATTACTATAGCGCTTTATCGCAAGGATATACGAGGCCTCTCCTAGGTCGTTCATACCAAAGGTAGCAAAGAGCCACACCTTAACCTTTAACATGAATGTTGTGCCATTTTAGATGAGGAGTATCATCTACGTACAAGATCAAGAAACACATTTTTCTCCCACTAGACTTAAGATACACAAATGGCTTCTTAGGGTTCTTAATAAAACATATAGGTAGTCTGCTTCATCAAGGAGATGTTCCAACTTCCAACTCCTTGAGGCATGCTTAAGACCATATATGAGACTTGTGAAGCTTGTACATTTCACACCATAGATGGTTAGATGCCTTCATGCTTTTCCATATAGATTCCCTTTTTCAAGAAACCCATTAAGAAAGGCCATTTTGATATCCACCTGTCAAATCTTAGTCTAAGTGTGAAACTATTGCTAGCAACATTCTAATTGATTTCATCATGGCCATCGGCGCAAAGGTTTCTTCAAAGTTGATACCCTCCTTTTGATTGCAACATTTCCCCACAATTCCAACTTTGAATGTTTCTACCTTTCCTTCCGCTATTCTTTTCCTCTTGAAGATCTATTTACACTCAATACGTTTGATAATATCCACTGGATTAACTAAAGTCCAAACGTGGTTGGAATGAATGTAAGTAAGCTCGGTTTCCATAGCCTTCACCCAATGTCACGCCTACACATCACCATGTTATCCTGATAGTATGCAAGGTCACTTTCATTGCTACCTGTGATAGCTAAGAACGCTTCATTGAGATAGACAAACCTTTCAGGCTCCCATTGTTGTCTTTGGCTGTGATGCAACATGGGTAGGGATTGGATCTCATCAGCTTTTTTGGGTCAGAAAGTACAAGACTACTGGTAGGGTGATGCAGGGGCATTTTCACACCGGGCTTGAGTGGGTGGCATGTGGGATGCAGGGACACTCAGGGTGGGCGGCCCATGTGAGGTGGGTGGCTTGTGTGAGGCAGGCCCCAACCGTGTGAAGCGGAACCCATGCGAAGTGGGGCCCACGAGGGCTGTTCAGCCGAGGTTCTAACCCATGGGATGTGGGGCCTAGGCTATGAGATAAAGTGATTAATTCGCCATGCTCTATCAGTTCGAGCTTTTAGAGCAAGTGGTTAATTGTCCTGCATCATAGGGGCATTTGGAGATACCTCATGAAGATCAATCTTAAGGTCTACAAAGTTATAATGCATGAAGATCATCTCTAGGAAAGGACATTCTACTGGCAAAGACCCTTCGTTCATTGGGATCAATGTCGTAAAGACCTTTTTTACATGCGGAGGAACAAGACATAAATTTAGAGGACAATCCAAACTGCTTTACTATACCCTTTTTTACCTTTCATGATAATATAATTTAGATTCCATAGATGGATTCCAATTTTGTAGCGTCTACCTTCTTAACCATTGATATCCCTAAATCGCCATATGATTAAGTTTTGGCCTACTCCCCGCCAAGAACTAAAATGGTGTCTTAGTGATGGCCTTCATTGAAATCTTATTCAGTGCGTATATTGCCATTTCAAGGGCAGAACCCCAAAATGAAATAGGAAGAGAAGCATAACACATGATGGACCTCACCATGTCCAACAGGGTACGGTTCCTCCTCTCAGCAACACCGTTTTGCGGAGTGTGAGGTGTGGTCTATTGGGCAATGAGTTTGATGTTCTCCCCCATGATCAGTTGTTAATACCTTGAGTCTTTTGTTCAATTGATTCTCTACCAATGCCTTGAACTCCTTGAATATTTCAAAAACATCGGACTTTTTGTCAGTCAGGCACACCTAACCAAATATAGAGAAGTCATCGATAAATGTCACAACGTACTTACATCTGCCTCTAGCTTTTACATTGAGTGGCCTACAAAACATCGGAATGGATGAGTTGAAGTAAATTTGTGTCTAAGTCAAAATTTCATTTTGGAAAGGACTTGTCATTTTGCCATGTAGACTGGTTTCACAAGTTGGTAAAGATTTAAGGTGCACAACAGATAAAGGACCATCTCTGACTACTTTGTGCAGCCTCTCCACACTGACATGACCGAGGCAGGGATGCCAAAGGGAGAACGAATCATTAACCCTTCTTGGCCTCTTCCTAGAATCTATCACAAAAGCATTAGTTGACGTAGGATTGCTAGAACTGAAGTCAGATGCAGGGACAGAAGAGAAATAAGATATAAACTATCTATCAGAAATCCAAAAATAATCAGTCATTTCCCATGATAAATGTGAATGGCATTGTCAAAACTGAAATAATAGCGGTCTGGATCATGATCATCGTCATCTAGGCATTATACCAATTACTTGGGGTCGACTATATGAATCATGTTCCGCTCTTCCAATTTCTTTTAATTGTAGGACTGTAAATATGGTCCCGTGAGATGATGGATTTTCCTCTCACTTTTAATTGTTGGAGAATGCAATTATGCGTTTTCAAGTAAGAACGAAAAGGTATAATCCTAAACCATTTGTTTGGTTTCTTTTCGAAAATTTGATTTTATCTACATGGGTATCGATCCTAAGTCAATTAAAATAACTACATTTCAAAATTTTACCTTTTCCTAAAATCACAACAGAAACAATTTGCATATTTGGTAATGCTTGGTAGGCTCACTTCAAAGTTGTCCAAAGTACCCATAAAATTTCCTTGTAACTTGAAAATAAAAAAATAAAAAAATCCTTAAAAAGCATTTTATTATGGTCTGGAACTTTCAAATGAATGACCAGAATAGTGTTGATTCTAATTAAAAAAAAACAATTCCACTTTTTGGGAGGGAGGGTCTTGCACTGGATCAGGATTTTCGACGGTGCATCACATGAAATGTAACCTGTGAGTTGTGTATCCACATATGGATAGGTTAAGTCCTAGGGAAAGTTAACTTGAGAGAGATAAAAAATTATAATCCAGGCTTCCCGTCCATTATACTTAGCAAAGAATGTCCAAGAGTGGACCCCGGTGAGCCCACATGCTAAGCGAACAATAAATACTCAAACGGGGCATCTGATGGACCCATGGGAGTGTGGGACACATTGGATGAACCGGATGGCCATCTGGTGGTCCAGTTGGTCCCTGGGACCCAAAAGACCCTCAGATGGTTCATAGTATTGGGCTGTGAGGTCCACAGGTCCACGAGTAGCCATTTATATGGTTACAAGCAAACCTCTCGCAGTATGGTTGAGTAGTTTTGATATTTATGAGGTCTTTTATTGTTTGGAGATCTTGTTGGACCCTTTTCTTATTCACTAAGCAAGTAAGCAGTGTCTTATTTAAGGATATATGAGAATCAATAGGATGCAAATATATGCTATTTCAATTTGTGGTTTTAAATAAAGGCCTATAAATAGCTCACAAGGGCATACATATGGACCATTCGACATGTTTTTTTTTTATATATATATATATTATTATTATTATTTATAAATTGCAATGGAATTACTTTGGAGGTTTTCTCGGACTTGTTTCTAGGATGGTGATTTTTCTTTTTTTCTAGGTGTGATAGCCTGGAAGTCTGTTGGAATTTTGTCCACAGACCCTTATTCTAGTGTGGTGTCTGAAGGCAGAGACTAAAATTGCATACTTCTTTGAAACATATCCTGTTACAGCTATAGCTATTATGAGTCTGATTAAATGTTGTGTTTCAATTCTGTCTATGTTTCATAAATTTTTAAAAAAATGTCTATCTTTCCTTAATGACCAATTGATATACAAGCTTCATTTTCTTATAAAATATAGTAAACTGTTTGATTTCTACAAATCAATTAATCTTATTGGTTTTGTTCAATGTTCTTCTTTATATGACAGGTACATTCTCATGTTGATATTTATAATTTTACGGACAATACCTGGGGTGGGAGGTTTGATATGCCAAAAGAAATGGCACATTCACATTTAGGGATGGTGACGGATGGTAGATACATTTATGTGGTCACAGGGCAATATGGCCCACAATGCAGAGGGCCTACAGCTCGCACCTTTGTGTTGGATACACAGAAAAAACAGTGGCATGACTTGCCTCCATTGCCTGTCCCTAGGTATATTCCGCAGACTTTCTTTATTTTAATTAGACATAATCAACATGTATGTTTGAAACATACGTTACTTGTATTCTCCTCTTTTTTTTTTTTTTAATAACCTTGTGTGTGAATAACTGATGTTCAATTTTGTTTTGCTACATCTGGTCAGCTGTTGTTTTTATCACGCCTGATCAACTGTCAAGTATGAGTTGTTGCATCTTATCATCTCTCAAATGTAACCAAATTGCTTTTGTATTTAATAAGTTGATTGTAAAGTAGATGCAGTCTCCGCAAGATGAAAAGTGCTGTTGGAAGAACACAAATTGTGGGTAGCTCCCTTGGTTGAATCTTGGCAAAGACTTAGTTATGTATCTAAAAGTCAGTGTTTTGAATAGCGCCCGTAGCGTAGTGTAGTGTAGCTACGATGCTACATAGCGTTAGCAAATAGCATAAATTGCTATAGGGGTCTAGCGTATGTAGCGTCGTAACATGTGTAGCGTGTGTGTAGCAGATGCTATGCCTTTTTTTTTATTATTTAAAATAAATGGTAATTATATTATATATATTTTAAAGGTAATTATATTTTGTATTTTGTACTTAATACTCTCAACCCTGGGGGATTTTAATTTCTTTACGTACTTGTGACTTGTGGTTTTAAATAGACATTGTTAATTGTAGTTTATCTTAAAAAAATATTAATTCTTGTTTGCTTAAAAAGTTGTTGATGTGATAATAATTTGATTTGGTTTATGTATATGAATTGACTTTTGACAAATGATGATTAATAACTTGTTTGAACATGCTTATACATGAAAAAATGAATCATCTTTTAGGCATATATATATTTGTTTTTTCTTACCATTTATCAAAAATTTTCTATTTTTAAATTAAAAAAATAGAAGTATCATGTAGCTTATGCCACACGCTACGCTACTTACACTACACGCTCCCGCTATTTAAAACACTGCTAAAATATTATAATCGGCTAAATTTCAATATGCATGTACATACATACGTACATGCACTCGCATGCATACATCTTTTAGACATAAGTTGTGGGTAGCTACCCTTGGTTACCTAGAATCTTGTCAAAGACCTAGTTATGCATCTAAATATGTTATGACCAATGTTTGAAGTATCGGTATCGCTACAAGTTTCACTGGCTAGGGATACAGAAACAATATCGATATCACTGATAATATCGCTGATAACCGGAAATGTGGGGAAACATGGGAAAAATGGTGGAATTTTCAGCGAAACTTCAGGAGATGTTAAAATGTACATATTTGCATACTTAGAAATAAAAAAATTACAAAAAGAATGCATAAACAATAAGTTTCCATTTAATGGGGCCTTTAAAGCATGTGTTGTTGAAAGAAATCAGTCCAACCATCCCATCCGGCCTATTTAACCATCCAAACATCCATCAATATTGCAAAATATCAACAATACATGATATTTCACCAAGAAAACATCAACAATTAGAAAGGAAACAAAAGATTGTGGTCTCAATATCGAGCATGTTGTGATATCGATTATATCGAGATATTATCAATATTATCAATGACAAATTGAACACTACATACAACCATGTGCAATGAAAAAAATTGAAATAATTTTTTTTTTTTTTCTAATAAACAAAAATTTGATGATATCAATATGTTGGCGATATTATTGAAATATCGTCGATACACTTATGATACAAGCATTACCTAGAATTTACATAGTCGAAAATATTGGCGTTTACATTAGCGATATTGATACGTTGGTGATACTTAGCAATACATTGCTAATACCTGGAATTTCTGATATTGTTAGTGTTATCAGTATCGCTACCAAATGTTATAGGTATCGCTGAGCTGGAGATAAAGATAATATCGAAGATAATTCAAACACTGGTTTATGACAAGCGAAATTTCCATATATACATGCATGTATCCTTGCATGCTGTTTGGATGACATTCGACCTGTCCAAGAGAACCCATAGCAGCTCGCTACCACTGATAAGAGTGGTGTTACTGGTACCAAGTGAATGTATTTATGTTACACACATACAAACACATGACAAGGTCTCAAGTCCAATTGGTTGGAAAACAAGTTACCATCCACTCAAGGGGTTAACTTCGAACTTGCTATGCTTGTGCATCACCTGACCTATCCTTTAGGTTGGCTTTAACTCACCTTGTGCAAAAAAAAGCCCCATCCATTCATCAGGATGGACAATGCTTGTATTGTATCATTTATTAGTGCCTATGAATTTCTTTTAATTTTGTGCACTGCTGGATCAATTAGTGGATGGGGCTGATATTCTCACAAGGCGACCCTCATGGAGGTGCCACCCTATGGGAAGGGTTGGATGCTGTATGCACAACAAGTGAGAAGCTTAATGACTTGGTTTTTTGCCCAATATAACCAAAAGCTGTAGGAACAATTCCGAGCTAGGCAAGAAAAGCCTAACTTTTATGATCCCATCTGCCTCGATGATCTGGAAGTAGGCAGTGAGTGGCTTGTTGCGATTGAGGAGCTGATGTTTGCAGGCGCGGACCTAGCATGGGCCCAAGTAGACAACCTTTGGAATGACACCTGGAGAAAATTCAAGTCAAAGGCTGAGAAGATTGGCAGGGCCGCCTAGCAGCAATTAGGGCCTAGAAGAAGACATGGAGGAGAAATAAGAAAGAAGATGAAAAGCATTGGATGTGGATGAACAACTAGTGGGAACCGATGACAAAAACAAAATAAGAGGAAGTATACATTGAAGAAGGTGATGAATCCGATGATGATGGGAATGATGATGATGCCAATGATGTTTCTCAAAAAAGAAAAACGAGAAAAAGAAGAAGATGATGATGTGAATGATGGTGGAGATGTGCCACAATGGATTAAGGATCAATGTGTGGAGATGTATTCTCGGTACATAATATGGGACTCAATACCAACCGCAATGACATTGAGCCAATTTTGAAAATTTAAAATTTGAATTTGTGTAATGAATTTCTATTTTTGAATTATCTCTATTAAAAATCACATCACTAAATTTTTTGTTGTTTTTTTTTTTCCACATTTTTTTTTTGGTATATGCATTCATTTAAGTACTTATTAATTGATTTATTATAGTCTAATAGTCTAATAGATGTAATAAATATGAAAATTTTAAAGGAATTGATAATAAAAATTTAAAAAACAATTCCCTATGCTTGTAGTATTTTTACATATTTTTTCTTATTTTTTATAAAAAAATTCTTTTTCTTATTTTTTTTGTTTATTATTTCTTCAAATAAATTATTTTCAAACGTTGTGTGATGGCATATGCTATTGCGCAATTGCACATGCACACAACTCCCGTGGGTCACATAGTACTCGCATATTCCATTTGACAACATTGACCACATTCCTGTAAGACAAGCACCCTCCCATGCGACGCTCACAGGAAGTATTCTTCCTCCCATCCTCATCCCTCCTTCCTTGCTTAGCTTCGCACCCCCTCCATCACGTGATTCCTCCTTCCCAACTGTTCACCACCTTCGGGCTGTTATGGGCCCTCGTCACAAATAATTTCTGCCCCCCAAAGATTTTCTCGTGCAACTCAACTATTGCATGTTTGACTGCAGCCGCCTCTTCCAGTCGGACAAACGTGAAGCCCTTGATAGTCGATGATCCCTTAATACGAGGGATGGCAACTTCCTTAACCCTCCCTATCTTGCCAAAGGCCAATATGAACTCCGTCAATGTCCATTTTGTGGAAAAATCTCCACGAACAATGTTGCGAACTTAGCCAAGGGCCCCAACTCTCTTCTCCCATTGTTAGACTGCTCCTTTTTAGATCTTCGATCCACTTGGGTTCATTCTCCTCTCCCCTCTTTAGCTCTTCCCTTCCCCTTTCTTTGCAGTTCTCCCTCCTCCCACCCTTCCCCATCCCCTCAACCACTCTTGCATCTTTCCTTGTCCCTCTCCCTATTCCTAGCTTTGATACTCCCAAAAGCCACCCGCTCCTCAATGCCCGAAGAGAGTCTTCCCCTCATTTCTTTCTACTCCCCATCGTAGCTTCCTTTGATTTCGCACAACTTTGCCCTATTGCCCTACTCTGCCATCTCAATTCACTACGTCTCCTCTCAGCATTGCCCATCCCTAGATGCCACAACTTCCTTTACGCCCTTGTATGGCTGCTATGGGCCGATATGCATTTTAAAAAAAACGGTAACAGTGCTGGTTGTTACGGCCAGTGTTCAAATTGTCGGCGATATTATCGAAATATTGCTGATAATTTCGGTGTCGCTGCACTGGCGACACCGAAACCCTAATATTTCGTTTCGTTTCCAGATTTCGCCGAAAACTCGTCGATATTATTGGTATTTTCAAGATTAGGACGATATATCGCCGTTCCCACCAACCACGGGTGGGAACTATAGCCACCAACCCACTTTTATCGATAAAAGGGGGGTTGTCAGCGAAAAATCACAAAAAACGTAAGAAATACCTGTTTTTTCGCCCGGATTTGGAGGAAGACGCGAGTTCAGCTGCTCTTGAGTGCAGATCGGCATTTCCGGTAAGATTCAACCCTAAAAATATCTCTTTTTTTGGCCGAAAAATCTTCTGCAAGTTGCGGAAACCGCTTGCGGGCCGAGATCTTATTCGAAAATAGAGGTTTTGTTTGATTTGGGATGAGGGAGAGAGACTTTCGGGTTGAAAATCTCGGAGAAATCGGTGGGAAGGAATGAAATTTCAAAAATTTCGGAAGGGGCGAGGGAATTTGGGGTTTTTATCGCGAATTGGGGATCGGGAGGGCTGCGGGCGTGAATGCGGATGCGTACTTGGTTACTCGGTACGCTCTTATTGTACTGAGTAACGCTGTTGGGCCCACCGAGAATGCATCTCGTCTATCCATGCGATCCATCCATTTTTCCATATTATTTTAGCGGTTGAGACCAAAATTTAAGGGCACAAAAAGATCAAGTGGACCACACCATTGGAAACAGTTTGAATAATGAATTCCACCGTTAAAACTTTTCTAGGGCCCACAATGATGTTTATTTCTCATCCAACCGTTCATAGGATCACACAGACATGGATGAAGGGAAAAAACAAATAGAAGCTTGATCCAAAACTTCTGTGGCCCCCAAGATATTTTCAACAGTAAATGTTCAATTTATAATGTTTCCTATGGTGTGGTCCACCTGAGGTTTGGATATACTTAGTTTTTAGGTTCAAGACCTAAAATTATCTGTTAAAATGGATGGATGGAGTGGATAAAATACATAAATCACGTGGACCCCACAGGTGGGCTTGGACGGTGCAAGCTCACTTGGTTGCACACCACCCCACCACGGCTTGGGCTTTGGGTGCATGCTGGTGCTATGTGGGCCCCACCATGATGCATCTGTTGTATCCATTCTGTCCAATAATTTTTAAATATTATTTTAGAGCTTTAAACAAAAAATTAGGTAGAGCTAAAACTCAGGTGGACCACACCACAGGAAAACAGTAGTGATTGGATATCCACCATTTAAATCCTCCTAAGGCCCACTATACTGTTTATTTGACATCTAATCTGTTAATTAGCTCATAAAGACTCAGATGAAGGGAAAAAACCAAGATCAGGTTGTTCCAAAATCTTTATGGCCCCCAAAAATTTTTTAATGGTCAAAATTCATTCAACATTGTTTCTTGTAATGTGGTCCAATTGAGATTGGGATATACCTCTTTTTTTTTCTTTATATCATAAAATTATCTATAAAAATAGATGGGCGGCATGGATGAAACACATACCTCATGGTGGGGCCCACCGAGTAGGACAGGCGAGTAGCCAAATCCCTTTGCAGCGCGCAGATCAGGGACGCGGATTTCCTGTAGAAGAATTTTCCGATTCATCCGCTGGTGGGGCAGGTGGGGCCCACTGTGATGTTTGTGAGAAATCCTCTCCGTCCATCCATTTTGTGATTTCATTTTAGGACTCCTTGTAAAAAATGAAAGGTATCCAAAGCTCAAGTGATCCGTACTAAAGGAAAATGTGGTTTGGGAAATTCCTACCATTAAAACCTTCCTGGGTTCAACAGTGATGTTTAGATGCCATCCATACCGTTAATAACGTTAATACTATTGTGATGAACTGAAAACAAATACATTGGCATGAATCAAAACTTCTGTGGCCCCACGAATATTTCAACTGTGGATGTTTAATTATCACGTTTTAGGCTCACTTGAGCATTACATACTGTTCATTTTTGGCATCATGTCCTAAGATGAACTCACAAAACAGATGGACGGGGAGGATTTTTCACAAACATCATAGTGGGCCCCACTTGAGCTTGCAGCGTAACGCCCACGAATTGGGTGCGGATTGGAAGGAATTGGATTGCGTACTGAGTTACTCAGTACGCTCTTCTAGTACTGAGTAAACTCTGTTGGACCCACCGTGAATGCATGTGGTTCATCCACGCCGTTCATACGTTTTTAAAGATCATTGTAGGCGTTGAGACCAAAATTGAAGTATATCTAGACCTCAACTAGACCATACCGCATGAAACAGTGGAAATATTGATTTCCACCGTTGAAACCTTTCTAAGGCATGCGGTGATGTTTATTTTTCATCCAACCTGTTCATAGGATCAAACAGATATGGATGAAGGGAAATAAACAAATATCATCTTGATCTAAAACTTCTGTAGCCCCCAACAACTTTTCAACGATAGAAGTTCAATTCACATTGTTTACATTGGTGTGGTCCACATGATATTTTTATAGGCTTCTTTTTTTGGCTAAAGCCCTAAAATTATCTGGTAAAATGGATGAATGGGTTGGATAAAATGCATAATGAAGGTGGGCCCCACAGTGTTTACTAAAATACGCTTAGGGTACCCAGTTACTCAGTACGCAATCTGAATCCGCCAGGGGGCACTGCTGAAGTGACGTCACCAAGCTTTGTGGACCCCGCCATGATGCATGTGTTGGATTCATACCGTCCATCCATTCGTAGAGATAGTTTTTTGGCATGAGAAAAATAATGAGATAGATCTAAAGTTCAAGTGGACCCCACCATAGAAAACAGTGGGGACAGTGATCCACCGTTCAAAACTTCCCCGGGACCAAAGAAGTTTCCTATCAAGCTGATATTTTTGTTTTCACTTCATCTATTTCTATGTTAACTTATGAATAGGTTGGATCTAAAAAATACATAATGGTGGGCCACATAAATGTTTCAACGGTGGGACCCAATTAGGGAAAAAGCATTAAGCATCTATTGGCAGTATGGTGCACTTTAGCTGTATAGTATCGGATTAAATGCTTTTATCTTTGCCATCAAGCACCTCTCATCTCTTTACACGTGTGCACGTTTAGAAAATCTGGATTGTTTATGTGTTGGGACCTGTTATTGATGGTCCATAGCCCATTTCCGATACTTGTCGGATATTCTCAGTATTTGATCATCAAAGAACTTGTTATTGCCATTGAATTTGTGGACGCTCCCTCTAATTGGCCTGGATCATCCATCCATTTAGTTACCAATGGTCCAGATCTCATGCTCCATCAATAGCTTTGAAGGATGAAGCAATATGCTTGATCTAGGAACCTGACTTGTTCAAGTTAAAGTTGGTACTTGTACAAGTAGGGCCCATGATTCAGTGATCTAAGCCATTGATATGGTGGGCCAAATGTGAATGCTCCATGCATCAAACTTGCGATGGAAGAATAAATACACCCAGGTGCACCCCATAATTAGGACCGCAATATCGTGGATGAGGCTGGGGCCGCACGTGCACATGCATTCATAAAGTAAAATCCAACCCGTCCGCACTTTTTTTTTGGTCAATTATTGCAAATTTGTATACTAATAGGGAGCACAATGTCGTCTGGATCGGGAAAAGGAGGAACAAGGGACATAGGGTGGAAACATGGACCAGTGGAGGGGAATAAATATGGAGCCATATGCAACTATTGCAACAAAGTGATACGGAGTGGGGGAGTGTCCAGGCTAAAAGAACTTTAGGCAGGGGGATACAAGAATGTGAAAGACTGTCCAAGTGTAACAAGGCCAGTGAGAGAGGAGATGAGAAGAGTGTTGACTGAAGCGAAGTCACACAAGTTGCAGCAAAATGATTGGGAGAGGGATATGAGGGAAGAGCTACGAGGCACTGGACGGGGCCTAGGTGCTATCGACGAGCATGACGACGACGACGATGAGGTGATCGCATACCCCGATGACTATGTTACGGCTCGAGAAAGGAGTGATTTTAGACAAGTGATTCGTGAGTCTGGGGTTTCAAAGTGGGAGAGGGAGCAAAGAAGACGGATTGATGGGAGTAGGCTGTCGTTTGGGACATCCCAACATGAGGCTGGTGGGAGTAGCAGACGATTTGAAGGAGGCAGCAGGCATGGCCTACAACGCACGCAAAGCGCTCGTGTCCCAGATGCACCCATCGCAGATGTTAATAAAAAAAGATTAAAAAGTGTGTGGAGTAAGGGGCTCAGGGAAAAAGTGGGTGGCGCTATATTTAGGTGGTTCATCTCGAGCCATGTACCAGCAAATGCAGCAGCCAGTCCTCACTTCAAAAATATGATTAAGGAGGTACAGCGTGGCGGGCCCGGCGTGAAGCCTCCCACGCCATAGCAGATTCTTGGCGTCTACCTCGATCTGGAGCACAAGGAGATGCAAGCTTGGGTACGTGGATTCCAGCCGAACTGGAAGCAATATGGGGTAACAATCATGTGTGATGGGTGGACATGACTCACGAAATTGTCCATTATCAATTTCATGGTGTACTGTAGAGGACAACCGGTTTTCCTCAAATCCATTGATGCGTCGGCCAGAATAAAAGATCACGAATACATATATGCTCTCTTAAAAGGAGTAATTAGAGATGTTGGGTCCCAGAATGTTGTCCAAGTTGTGACGGACAATGACAATGCGTTTGTTAAAGTGGGGAAGAAATTAATGAAAAAGTTCAATCTCTATTGGACCCCGTGTGCGGCACACTGCATTGATTTAATGCTCGAGGAGATAGGCCAGAGGGATTCTGTGAGGAAAACCATCCAGGATGCGAGGAAAGTGACAAACTTTATATACAATCACTCATGGTTGTTAGCTGCAATGCGCGAGTGTTGTGGAGGGGACATCGTTAGACCAGGCGTGACACGATTCGCCACGAACTTCATTGCACTCGACAACTTATACAGGCATTGCGTGGGTCTAAGAAATTTGTTTAGATCCGAGAGATACATGGAGTGGAATCAGAGGAAGACTGAGGGTGCAAAGACCTGTTCAAATATAGTGCTTTCCGATACCTTCTGGGATAAAATTCACCACGTCGTTTCCTTCCTGCATCCTATGTATAAGGTCCTACGAGCCGTAGATAATGAGATGTGGCCTTCGATGGGGTCTTCGATGGAATGTATGAGCTTATGAGAATCATGAGACGGGATAATGACTGCAATCCCCACTTCATGTCAGTGGGTGATCAATATCATCGATCGTCGATGGACTGGAACTCTCGAGTATCCACTCCACCAAGCTGGTAAGTTTGTTAATACAATTGAGTACTTTAAGCATCACTTCTGTTTGCATGTTAATACAACTGAGTAACTAATATTTGGGTTTCAGCATACTACCTGAATCCTAAATTTCATTATAAATGTCGGCTCCATGAGAATCAAGATTTGACAATGGTCGTCCACGAGGCGTTCGAACGATTGTTCCTAGAATCAACAGCGCAAGCAGATTTCGGTAACCAGGTAATGCAATAAAATTTCTTCCTTATAGCCTCTAGAAATATGGATGATTAAAAATAATGACCCGTGAATCTGTGTTTACAGTTGTTGCGGTTTAGGGATGCGAGGGGTACGTTCTCATCCGCACTAGTAAAAGCATCAACTGAAACGATGATGCCTTGTGAGTATGGTAACATAATTAAGTAATTGCATTTTTCGTTTAAACTTCAAAGTAAAACAAGCTCCTCATGGATATATAGGTGAGTGGTGGGCCATGTATAGAGTCGACACGCCTGCACTGCAGTTATTGGTAGTTCATGTTCTCGCACAGACTATCCTCCTCACCGTGTGAGAGGAATTGGAGCACATGGTCACTCATACACACCAGCAAGAGGAACAGACTAGCATATGAGAAGCTGCAAAAGCTCGTTTACTGCCATTACAATATGAAGTTAAGAGAGAGGCAGTTGCGGGTAGACTGAGACATGGAGGAAAATCAAGACCCGTTAGACCTGTTGTCTGTAGGTAACATGGCACAGATAGGTGATGATGATGAGGACCCACTTTATGAGTGGGTCAAATCAGTTGATTTACATGATGCGGAGGGAAGCCCTGCTCCACAAGTAGCCGAGGGAGTAGCGGCTCTGGGTATCGATGTCGATCAGGTAGTAGAGGAACAGAAGGCGGATACAAACTCCTTTGATCCTTTGGTGAGGAGTTCGACACGTTCCAATAAGGGTAATGAAGCATCTTCACGGCCCCCTCATCAAGTTGTAGTGAGTGATGATGATGATGAGACTCAACCCCCACTTGACACTGGTCCTGGGGATGACGACGACGACGATAACGACTGTGATGAGGGGATGGAGGCACCAACACTAGTATAGGTGGTACTAGTGGGGTGGGGGGTGGCAGTGGCCGTGGTGGGGGGTACACGACGACTCAGAGCTAACGATCCGTTGTCCAGTTCACTGAGGAGCAGAGCTTTGACCATGCCACTCAGGACGAGGATCATGGATCTCGTCCACCATCCAGGGCGAGAGCATCAGAGCCTAGATATATGTTCGAGCGTCGTTCAAAGAAGAAAGCCGGACGTGCCGCGGCTGATGCTCTCACACGCAGCTTGTCATCTATGGACATAAGTTCAGATTGGGGGAGCTCCACCTCTATCCCACCTTATGCTCATGGGGGATATCACGGGTATGGCCATGACAGCTCTGACATTCAGTCACGCTTATCTACCCATGGGTACATGCAGCTGGAAGATAGTTCTTCGAGTGATGACCCTTTGACGGGAGGATATTTGGGGTACCCGTATGACTGACAACAATACTGTCAAGGAGTCGGGGTTGGACTTGATCTGTTCCCTCAGTACCCTGCTCAGGAAATGCCGTCGATGTATGTCACGCAATTCCCACGTCTAGGCGTACTCGTACAGTTTGGGGAGGATGACTATCAGAGGTATATAAGAGAGTTCTTCAATTGGTACGAGCAAAGGATGACCTGGGAACAGTACTGCCAATATGTTGAGCAACGGTACTACTCTCAACTGCCACGGGATTCGGACAATGATTACGAGCCACCTCGTCACTCTATTTGGGGATAAAACATGGCCAGAAATGTGTATTTTTTTCAATTCATTGGGACTTTTGCATGTCTTAATTGTTGTAAAAGCTTGCATTTGTATTATATAAACTAATTTTGGTTACTATTTGAGTGATTTCTTACGACAATGCATACTTTTTGGCCCCCATTAAATGGAAACTTCTAATTTAATGCATTCTTTTTGCAAAATTTTCATTCCTGAATATGTAAATATGTGTATTTAGGCATGTCCTGAATTTTCACTAAAAAATTCCATCATTTTCCCCATATTTTCCTCTTTTTCCCTGCATTTCCGGTTGCCGGCGATATTACCGGCGATAACGATATTATATCTTTATCTCTGGCCAGCTAAACTTGTAGCGATACCGACAACTCGAACACTGGTTACGGCCATTGTTGTCATTGTTGAATACCTTGGTGGGAACCTATTCTTATTCGTTTCCCCATCATTTCATTTATTTGTTTCAATAAAAATGCCTAGTGTAATGGGAATCTAGAGCTACCAAGCTAATATATGAAAGAGAACATTGTAGGGTTTTTTTTTTTTGTTGTTGTTGTTTTGTTTTGTAAGGCAAGTAAGATTTTGTTAAAAGCAAAATGAAACAAGCTTACAAATAGTCGTTTAAAAAATGCTTACAACATAGGACTTGATAGTTGATGGTGAGAAGTCGTCATTCCCATTACAAGGAACTCGACTCCCAAACATTCCTCAATATGTACTCAACTACTCCTTGCAAAAGTGGATGTTCCTTAGTTGTAAGATCCTTCTAACCAATGTTCGAAATATCGGTATCGCGTTACGTATCGCACCCTTGGGATACGGATATGTATCGGTTATTGCATGGGATATATCGGTTGTATCACGTAATGTATTGTTGTTGTTGGAAACATGGGAAACATTGGTAAATTGGTCAAAATTTTCAATGAAACTTTAGTGATTGTTAAAAAAGACATGAATACACACTTATAAATCAAAACATTACAAAAAATAAGTGATAATAGGTTTTTTTCTATCTAACTGAATTGATGCAAGTATATTCAAAGTCTATTCATATAATTTATAAATGTAAGAAGACGTGTGGAAACACAATGAATACATTCAAAAGAAAAAGAAGAATCACTAGATGAATGAAGAATCACTAGATTAAGTTACATACATGTTTGGACAAAGATTGCAACCGATTTGCAAGAAATTGGGATTTTTTCTATTTTTTTCAATTTTCCACAACTCGGCCCATTTCCTCCAAATCTCTAAATCGAAGCTCCCAATCCATGACTTTTCATGCAAAACATGAAAAATCATGGATTTGTAACAATTTGACACCGATTTAACATGATTTACAGGAAAAAAAGGATCGAACATTGAAAATGCTCACCGAATCGAACATGTGGGATATATCCTACCACTTGTGCGTTTCGTATCACACAGGTGGGATACAAGATATATCGTGGAATATATCGGCCGATATCGTCGATACTTAAAACACTGCTTCTAACTAGGTGCTGCTCTCACTTCGAATCATGCTTTGTTCTCGTGCTCCTGCTTCCTACCCGTTTATACTTGATAAACATTTTGAAACAGGCACTTCCCTGCTCTTGCCTTTTGAAAGGTCATGTTAGCCGTCTTTGCTTTGCTATAGAACGCTCCGCTAGTGCATTCCTTGTGGATTAACCATAACCCAAAAAGCAAAGTGAGGTGTCATAGGGCATTTTTTCTTTGACCTACATAGCCCCCATATCGCTCCAAGAGAAATGGTTACATAACAATAACAACATGACCCGTTACGCGATACAAGGTTGTAACCCCAATTTAGAAAATATGACCTGCGATGGGCCTCTAACGTAATGGACTAATATAGGCCTACAATGGGTAGATACGGGGCTGATACATTTTTTCCTTCCAAAATACATCCGAGCGTTACCATTAACAAATACCTTGCATCTAGGCCACACTAATCCCACATAGTTGCTATGAATAAACAAGTGTTCTACCCATTCCTCCCTAATAAAGCAAATAATACATATGTTTGTGATAATTATCATCCTATTCATGTGATTGTTGGTGTTGACTTTATCCTTCCCAACAAGCCAGGCAAAGGCGGTACGTATCGTAAGGAGAGCCCGGGTAGATCCAATTCTAAGCACCCAGAGCTCGCTCCTCCTTGCTTCTGAGATAAAAGAAATTTTACTGAGACGATCATAGTTTTTCCAAGAGTCCACTACCAAAGGTTCCTCTCTCCCAACTACTAACTCACGTATTCAATTGATCCATAAGGCTAAGAAAACATTCTGCATCATCATTGATATTCGATCTGCATATTAGAGACCACACTGCCTAATTTTCCAATTATATTGTAGGTTGTAGCACAAAGACGCCATTACTCCTTTCATGGGCACCACTTGATAAATATGGGCATAAACTTGATGATGAGGACATCACACGCACACGCACGCCATCCCCCCCTATGCACGTACGTAAGGAGGGCCCCACTGTCGATCTGGATCGATGATGACGTCCAGGGAGGGCCTCCTAGTCAGAAGACGGAGTTTTGGTTCGTTGGAGTGGGCCCGAGAGTCAAGTAAGGCCCATCATGGGATCTCAGGATCGTGGTTCACTAGTCTGATTAATCTCATATTTTAGGTTTTGCTTATTAATGTTACTTAGAATATCATGGATGATTTAGATTTCTTTGATTAGTTTTTATTTTTGTTTACTTCATCGCCAAGTAATAGGTTGCGCACATGGCGCGAGTTTTGAGGTATAGAGTTTTCTTATAAATAGGCATCCCTTGTAACTTTTTGATTCATTGAAGTTTAATTAAAAAAATTCCTCCTTTTTTTTTCTACTTCTCTGAGTTCCTGAGTTGTCGAAAATCCAATTGGGTGTGAAGCCTTCCCTTCATCGAAGGTCTAACTACCGTGGTGCGAAGCCACATATATTTCGATCCGCCCCTATCCTCTATCATTCATACTTCTCACCTTCTACACGCATCCTAGTTCCAAATCCGTCAGCTTTTGTGGCAGTTCTTCTCCCTACAACCAATTTTCAGAATTTGGCCTTACAGGAGGGCTGAAACTTTGGTGGAGCACCACGCACAGACCGCGCATCCGATTGACATGAAACTCGAGGGTTTTGAAGCCCTCCCTTGGCCGACCAGAGCCAAGGAGGCGCTTTCCGCATTCGGCACCCCCTCGCACATGCGGCCAGGGCCCTGCGCACGTGTGACAAGCCTGGTCCGCTGTCCACGCGCGGGGACTGTCTCCAGGTTCAGATTTCTTGCCTATTTTACTTCTCATACCTATTTTCCTTAACCCTAACCTTAGATTGCATTACTTTTAATTTATTTGCCCCTTTTCTAATCCTAGGATTCTCTGAACTGAAACTGGTGAATCCCTTGGATTAGGGACTGATTTTTGTGCATGTGTGGATGAGTTTTACTTCCCTTTGAGTATCGTTTGACTCATAATTTTTATTGTTCCAGCCCTAACACGTGTAGGCCTGGACCCGTATAGATTCTCCATGCTTGAATGTTTGAACTTTTGTGTGGGATGTGAAAATTTTATGTGAATGTTTCTGAATTAGTTTGATCTAAAGCCTGAAATCTTGCATATCATAGTTAATTTTTATGTTCTACATCAAATTTGGTATCAGTGCTTAGGGTTCTTATAGGGGAATACATCACATGTTTAGGGTTTAGTTTTGTCTATGTCCATCATACATCAAGTCTCATCACATATAGCTATTTACAGTGTTCGAGTTGTCGGTATCACTACAAGTTTCGCTGGCTGGAGATAAAGATATAATATCTTTATCGCCGATAATATCGCCAATAATTGGAAATGCAGGGAAAAAGGGGGAAATATGAAGAAAATGGTGGAATTTTTCAGTGAAACTTCAGGATATACTTAAATACACATATTTATATATTCATGAATGAAAAAATTGCAAAAAAAAATCCATTAAATAATAAGTTTCCATTTAATGGGGGCCAAAAGGCATGCGTTGTCATAAGAAATCGCACGAATAATAACCAAAATGAGTTTATATAATACAAATGCAAGCTTACAAGAATTAAGATATGCAGAAGTTAATGAATTCAAAAAAGTACACATTTTTTATCATATTTCATCCCTACATAGAGTGACGAGGTGGCTCGCAATCATTGTCCAGATTCACCGTGAATGCGTGTGGTTTATCCACGCCATTCATCCATTTTTCCAGATCATTTTAGGAGTTGAGCCCAAGCTTGAAGCATATACAAAGCTCAAGTGTACCATACCAGTGGAAATATTAATTTCCACTGTTGAAACCTTTACAAGACCTCCAGTGATGCTTATTTGTCATCCAACTTGTTCATAAGATCACAGACATGGATGAAGTGAAAAAAAATTTATTAACTTGATCTAAAACTTCTGTGGACCCCAATAACTTTTCAACAGTAGACATTCAATTAACACTTTTTTCAATGGTGTGGTCCACTTAATATTTTTATATGCTTCATTTTTGGGCTAATGTACTAAATTCATCTGGTAAAATGTATGGATGGAGTGGATAAAATTCATGAATGAAGGTGGGCCCCACAAAGTTTACTCAGTACACCAAGCATACCGACTTACTCAGTACGCAATCCGCTTCCACCTTTATACAACTAATCTGCTTAAGTGGTGCTATGTGGACCCCAACATGATGTATGTGTCTCATCCATACTGTCTAATCCATTTTTCCAGATAATTTTTGGTATGAACTCAAAACTGAGTTAAATCAAAATCTCAAGTGGGCCACACAGTGTTGATTGAACTCTCACCGTTAAAAACTTCTTGGGGCTACAAAAGTTTTGGATCAAGCTGATATTTGGCTTGATATTTGTTTTTTGACTTCATCTAGGACTGTATGACTTAATTTATAGGTTAGATGTCAAATAAATATTATAGTGGGCCCTAGCACCTAGGAGGTTTTTAATGGTAGAAATTCAATCACTACTGTTTTCCCATGGTGTGGTCCACTTGAGACTTTGATCTACCTATTTTATTACATTTAATATTAAAATGACGTGTAAAAATGGATGGACGGTGTGGATTAAAGACAGATCATAATGGGCCCACGGAGCAACGATCAGCATCACTAACTAAACTGCCTCCCTGCGTAGTATGCAATCCGATTTTTATAAAAAGCGGCCCCAACGGATTCGTCCGGGCAGGGCTTTGTGGGGCCCACTGTGTTGTAAGTATTTTATCTACACCGTTCGTCACTTTTCTAATATCATTTTAAGATGTTGTATAAAAAATGAAGCAGATACACAACTCCCGTGGACCACATCAAAGCAAGCTGTAGTGATAATGACACCCACCATTGAATCCTTTCTAAGGGCCACCGTGATGTTTTTTTAACCACCCAACCTATCAATGAGGTCATGCGGACTTGGATGAAGTGAATGAGATAGATCTAAAGTTCAAGAAGACCCCACCATTGAAAATAGTGTGGATAGTGACATCCACCGTTCAAAATTTCTAGGGGGCCATAGTAGTTTCCAATTGAGCTGATATTTTTGTTTTCACTTCATCGATCTCTATGTTAACTTATGAATAGGTTGGATCTCAAAAATACATCATGGTGGGCCTTATAAATGTTTCAACAGTGGGTGTGACTGCTCCCATGATTTTCTGTGGTGGGTCCACTTGAAATTTAGATCACTCTCATTCTCTTCGTAATGCCATAAAACGATTTCTACAAATGGTTGGACGGTATGGATACAACACATGCATCATGGTGGGGTCCACAGAGCTTGGTGATGTCACTTCACCATTTGGCTACTGACCTCGTCAACATCCAATCCGCGCCCTTTAAAACGGAAGCGGATCGCGTAGTAACTCAGTATGCTATAAACTTGTGGGGTCCACCATGATTTATATATTATATCCCCCCCTTCCATCCATTTTACCGGATAAATTTAGGACTTGAACCCAAAAATGAAGAATATCAAAGTCTTAAATGGACCACACCACCTGAAACAGTATGAATGGAACGTCTACCGTTGAAATTTCTTGAAGGCCACTAAAGTTTTGGATCAAACTTATATTTGTGTTTTCCCTTCATCCATGTTTTTGTGACCTAATTAACAGGCTGGATGACAAATAAACATCACCGTGGGGCCTATCAAGTTTCAACGGTGGAAATCATTATTCCCACTGTTTCTTGTGGTACGGTCAACTTGAGCTTTGCATATACTTTAATTTTGGTCTCAACCCTTAAATGAGATGGAAAAACGGATGGATGGTGTGGATTAACCACATACATTCGCTGTGAGCCCAACAGAGTTTAATCAGTACGATAAGAACGTGCGTACTGAGTAACACGGTACGCAATCTAATTTCTAAAATCTGAAATCCGATCCCCAAATCGCGCAGAAACCCCCAAAATCCCTCTCCTTCCTCCCAAAATTCCAAAAATTCCTCTCGTCCCCACCAAAATCTCCGGATTTTCATCCCCAAAATCCCTCTCCCTCATCCCAATTTTTTTTTTTAAAAAACCTCTATTTTCCAACAAGATATCGAGACGACGGAAAAACCGATTTTTTGGGTTGAATCTTACCGGAAAGGTTGCCGCTCCGCACTCAACAACCATGAAGCTTTTAAAATTTGCGTCTTCAAACAGATCCAAGTGAAAAACAGGTATTTTCTTGTGTTTTTATTTTTTAAAAATTTTTATTTTGACGATTTTACATCCCCTATTATCGTGGGAACAGTGAAATTTCGGCGACATTTTGAAAATATTGACGATACCAAAATTATCGGAGAGATTATCGGTGAAACTAGGCACCGAAACGAATAAATGGGGTTTCGGTATCGCTGAGCCAGCGATACCGATATTATCGGCGACAATTCGATATTGTCGCCGATAATTTAAACACTGACTATTTAGAGATCCATAAATCCTAATACAAGCTGCTGAAATTTTTGTTAACAGAAAGTAAACAACTCACATTGCTGGTATTTTTTGTTATCCCTTAGGATCATTTGATAGCTATATTACTGAGTTTTAGTGACGTTGTGTGGTTTTCCCATATAAATTTCCATAGGATCATTTAGTTTCATTTAGACGCATATAGTCACAGTAGAAGGTCCTTAGGTTGAGTTAGTAGTTGTATGCCCACGCGTACGGGTCGTGATTTTGGCTCACACCCTACATTAAACATGGAGCAATTGCAAGAATCGGTGAACAAGTTGACCCAGTAGGTTGATTCTTTGGGTAAGCGCTTGGAACAATGTATGGACCAACGCCTTGAGCAGTTTAATGCGTGCGTTACCCAACTAGAGACCTCCCTCGGGGCAAACCCCACCGTTGGGGGAGATGCTCAATCTCAGGTAGGTGGTTAGGAGGTTAGACCAATGAATGAGGGTGGCCAAAGAATCGGTCATGGGCGCGCACCCGTGCACCAACCCTGCGAGGGACATCATGATCAATATGACCCAGATGTGTAACTCCTCAAAGGAGTTAGAGTAGATGCCCCTACGTTTGATGGCCACTTGGACCCTAAAGCCTTTCTAGATTGGTTGGCGGATGTGAACCACTATTTTGAGTGGTATGACATGTCGGATGCTCGTCGAGTCCAATTCGCCAAGATGAAGCTTGTGGGCCAAACAAAGAGGTTTTGGGCGACAATAGAGTGAAAGAAAGAAAGAGCAAGAGAGCTCCCAATAGTCCATTGGGGAGAAATGAAAGAAACGCTTAAAGAGAAGTATCTCCCTTTATCTTATCGCTTGCGGTTGATTGAGGAATGACAGTTTATTCAACAGGGTTCCATGAGTGTTGCTGAGTATATTGAGAAGTTCGAAAGTACTTGACCCGTTGCGAGGTTGATGAGGACCCCGTACTCACCCTTGCTTGTTTTAAAACGGGCCTTCGTTCTGACATTAGGAGAGAATTGCTCACCAAAGACATAGACACCATTGAACAATTGTATCAAGTAGTGTTGGACGTCAAGCAATACCTCAAAGCATCTATGGGAAGGCGGTTTGACTTTCGTGATTCTAGTGCTAAGGCCAACCCCTCTGGGGCTAAACCTAACACTGGGTACCAGAACAAACCTTCCAACAGTTTTTAGCTTAGGCCCAAGGATGATAAGGGCAAAGAAATTGCCGGGTCTAGCTCGCGTGGAAGTGGGGCAACTGGGTGTTTTAGGTGTCAGGGGTTTTGTCACTTTGCCCATCAGTGCGGCACGAAAGAGGGCACCAAAATATTCTTTATTGATGGGCAAGTAGAAGTAGTGACCCCCAGAGAGTGACGGTGAAGAGGAAGAATATGAGCTAGTAGAAACCTCTAGTGATGAGGAAGAGGGAGTGCAAGAGTCCGCGACCCTCGTAATTGTGCGTTGCGCCTTGGCTCAGGCTAAGAACACTGATGATTGGCGCCGCAACACGATCTTCTATACTTATGCAAAATGTGGGGAAAAGAGCCATAAGATGATCATGGATAGTGGTAGTTGTGCCAACGTGGCATCGACAAGCACTGTGAGTCGTTTGGGCTTGAAGCTGGAAGCCCATCCTCAACCCTATAGTCTCCTAGGTTGATGAAACGTCCATTCTAGTATCGCACCGTTGTCTTGTTCCTATTCAGTTTGGATGATGTTGTTTCCATGGATGTCGGCCATATCATTCTAGGTAGACCGTGACTCTATGACAATGATGTTTCCATATTTGGTTGTTTGAATGTGCGTACATTTTGGTTCGAGGGCAAGAAGGTCAAGCTAAATCCACTGCCACCCAAGAACAAGACTGGAAAGGAGTCCACCATATGATGGTGCGAACGGCTCAAAAGAATTGAAGGAATCGAAGTCCAAGTCCAAACCACTCCATATTCTAAATGCTAAGGACCTTGAGCGAGAAATGGAGGCGGACTTGATAGTATATGCCCTTGTGGCTAGGGAGAGTGTACCAGAGGCTAGCGTAGAGTTATCCACTGAGGCCATTCAGGTAGTGCATGAGTTTCGTGATGTCTTTCCTGATGATCTACCGAATGAGCTTCCCCCTATGAGGGATATACAACATGTCATTGATTTAATCCGCATTACAGAATGAACCTAAAGTAGCACGTTGAGTTGAAGAGACAGATTGACAAACCCCTAGAGAAGGGATTCATTCGAGAGAGCATGAGCCCGTGTGCCGTGCCCGCCCATCTTACACCCAAGAAGGATGACACATGGAGGATGTGTGTTGATAGTAGGGCCATCAACAAAATCACAGTCAAGTATCGGTTTCCCATACCGCGTCTTGATGACATGTTGGATATGATGACCAATGCTACTATATTCTCTAAAATTAACCTCAAAAGTGGTTATCACCAAATCCGTGTACGCCTTGGTGATGAGTGGAAGACGGCCTTCAAGACGAAGGATGGGCTATACGAGTGTCTAGTTATGCCTTTTGGGTTAACTAACTCTCCTAAGTACTTTCATGCATGTGATGACATAAGTGTTGAGGCCCTTCATGGGGAAGTTTTTGCTCGTATACTTTGATGATATCTTGATTTATAGCAGGACCAAGGAACAACACCTCAACCATTTGAGGCAGGTTTGTGGGATCCTTAGAGTCGAGAAATTGTACGCCAACCTAAAGAAGTGTCCGTTTTTGTCTAATAGTGTTATCTCTTAGGTTTTATTGTGTCAGCTGAAGGCGTATCGACTGATCCCAAGAAGGTCAAGGCCATCGTCAATTGGGTTGAACCCCACAATATTCATGAGTTGCGCAGCTTTCATGGCATAGCCACCTTCTATAGGCGGTTCATTTGAGGTTTCAGTTCCATTATGGCTCCCATCACGGATTGCATAAAAAAAGGAGAGTTTCAATGGACAAAGGCAGCCTTGAAGGTTTTTAAGGAGATAAAGGTTAAGATGACTGAAGCTCCACTTACACAACTTCCGGATTTTTTAAAAGTTTTTGAAGTTGCACGTGACTTGTCAGGAGTCGGCATAGGAGTACTTAGTTAGGAAGGGCATCCTGTCGCCTTTTTTAGTGAGAAACTGAATAAGGTGAAGCAAAAATATTACACCTATGACAAAGAGTTCTATGCGGTAGTGCAATCATTGCGCCATTGGCGTCATTACCTATTGCCGCAAGAATTCGTCCTATTCTCAGATCACGAGGCCTTGAGATATCTGAACTCTCAGAAGAAATTAAACCCTAGGCACGCTAAGTGAGTTCAATTCCTTTAAGAGTACACTTATGTACTTAAACACAAGGCTGGTGTAGAGAATAAGCCTGCTGATGCGTTGAGTCGTCGAGTCGTATTACTCAATTCCATGAGTGTCGAAGTTAACGGCCTCGAGCGCATCAAAGAAGATTATTCTGAGTGTTCAGATTTTGGAGTTGTGTACGCGCCGTTGTTAGAGAGTCTGTCAGGAGCTAGCAACGAGTATTTGATTTTAGATGGGTATTTGTTTAGGAGTGACCGCTTGTGCATACCACGCACCTCCCTCCGCGATTTTCTTGTCAGGGAGTTACATTCAGGAGGGGTCGTTGGTCATTTTGGTCGAGATAAGACCATTGCCCTAGTGGAGGATAGGTTTCATTGGCCAAGTCTCAAGCGAGACGTGACTAAAATTATAGGGCAATGTCGTACTTGTCAACTAGTAGAGCAAATGAAACAAAACACAGGATTATACACACCTTTGCTAGTCTCATTCATCCCTTAGGAGGACATTAGTATGGACTTCGTGCTTGGACTTCCCAAAACTATTCAAAAACACAATTCCATATTTGTTGTCATGGACCGTTTCTCTAAAATGGCCCACTTCATTCCTTATTCTAAGACCTCTGACGCATCTCAAGTTGCCAAGTTGTTCTTTAGTGAGGTCGTCAAACTGCATGGGTTACCAAAAACCATAGTGTCTGATCGAGAGAAGCGATTCATGAGTTACTTTTGGAAGACATTATGGCACATGATAAACATTAGGCTCTAATTTTCTTCTGCTTACCACCCTCAGATCGATGGTTAGACTGAGGTAGTCAATAGGAGCTTAGGAAGTTTGCTCAGATGTTTAGTGGGAGAGCACACCAGGACGTGGGACACCGTACTACCTATAGCCGAGTTCGCGTTCATTAGTTCTAGTCTAAGTCCTTTTGAGGTCTGTACTGGTTATAAGACTAGGAAGCCTATTGACCTTGTCCGTATGTCACTGTCCCATAGGCCGTTAGAGTCTGCAGAGTCTTTTGCGCATCACATTCATTTATTCCATCAAGAAAGTAGACAAAAGATCACTACTAGTAATGAACATTACAAATTTTCTGCAGACCAACAAACATTTCAAGGAATTCAGTGTAGGGGACTCTGTGATGGTCCGCATTAGGCCCGAGCAGTATCCTCAGGGGGCTGTTCGTAAATTACACACGCATAGCACCAGACCCTTCAAAATTATAAAATGAAACAGTCTCAATGCGTATGTGGTAGATCTTCCACCTTCCATGAGAATTAGTTCCACATTTAATGTGGAGGATCTAGTTATTTTTTAGGAGACTTTTGATACTTTGTTCGGCCCTTCGCCCATCCGTCCTGATTCCTCATTTCTGTCCCTTGATACATGGCCTTTTCCTGACTTTTCTTCCCAGCCTCTACCTCCATACCTAACCTTCACACACCTAGAGAGGAAATAGACGATATTCTTGACCATCAGATAGTTTGAACGTTGGACGATGGGTTTCAGAAGTACCTGGTTAAATGGAAGTCACGCTTAGCTTCAGACAACACGTGGCTCACTGAGGAGAAGCTTCAGAAACTTGATCCTGACATCTTGGAGCGGTTCAGGTGTTTTGTTTCGCCAGTGGCGAAATGTTCGCAGCCGGGGAGAGTTGATGGGGACATCACGCGCACACGCATGCCGCCCCCCCTACACACGTACGTAAGGAGGGCCCCACTGTCGATCTCGATGATGACGTCCAGAGAAGGCCTCATAGTTAGAAGACGGAGTTTTGGTTCGTTGGAGTGGGCTCGAGAGTTAAGTAAAACCCATCATGGGATCTCATGATCGTGGCCCACTAGTCTGATTAATCTTATATTTTAGGTTTTGCTTATTAATGTTATTTAAAATATCATGGACGGTTTAGATTTATTTGATTAGTTTTTATTTTTGTTTACTTCATCACAAAGTAATAGGTTGCACACATGGTGCGAGTTTTGGGGTATAGGGTTTTCTTATAAATAGGCAGCCATTGTAGCTTTTTGATTAATTGAAGTTTAATAAAAAATTCCTGTGTTTTTTTCTATTCCTCTGAGTTCCTCAGTTGTAAAAAATCCAATTAGGTGCGAAGCCTTCCCTTCATCGAAGGGCTAACTACCGTAGCGCGAAGCAACATCTATCCCGATCCACCCCTACCCTCTATCGTCCATACTTCTCACCTTCTACACATATCCTAGTTTCGAATCCGTCAGCTTTTGCAGCAGTTCTTCTCCTTACAATCGATTTTCAGAATCTGGCTCTGCAGGAGGGTTGAAACTTCGGCGGAGCACCACGCATAGACCGCGCATCTGATCGACACGAAATTCGGGGGTTTTGAAGCCCTCCCTTGGCTGACTAGAGCCAAGGAGGCGCTTTCCCATTCGGCGCCCGCTCGCACTTCCGGTCAGGCTTCTACACACGTGCGAAAGGCCTGGCCCGCTATCCGCGTGCGGGGACCGACTCCAGGTTCAGATTTCCTGCCTATTTTACTCCTCATACCTATTTTCCCTAACCCTAACCCTAACCCTAGATTGCATTACTTTCAATTTATTTGCCCCTTTTCTAATCCTAGGATTCTCTGAATTGAAACTGGTGAATCTATTAGATTAGGGACTAATTGTTGTACATGTGTGGATGAGTTTTACTTCCCTTTGAGTATCGTTTGGCTCATAATTTTTATTGATCCAGCCCTAACACGTGTGGACCTGGACCCGTATAGATTCCCCATGCTTGAATGTTTGAACTTTTGTGTGGGATGTGAAAATTTTATGTGAATGTTTCTGAATTAGTTTGATCTAAAGCTTGAGATCTTGCATATCATAGTTAATTTTCATGTCCTGCATCACTTGACAAAGATCAAGAGTACTATAGTCAGATCACCCCCAGAATCGCTTTTGCAAACTATCATCTATGTTGGGCACAATCGCCTTAGAAAGTTCCTTGTCCACCATAGATGCCACTTTGCATAATCTCGAATTCCCAATCCTCTTATAGATGTAGCTCTGATTAATTGCCTTTCTGCTCTTACCCATATTTACTCGTGATCACATGCTTCCGTAGGTTGTCCTCAACCTTAAACCTTTGGAACCATTTACCTAGTAAATTTGTGTTTAATGCTTTTAACGATCTTATCCTCCGTCCCTTACTTTCAACCCATAGAACTCTACCAATCAATAAGGCGAAACTTGTGGCTTTCTTTTGCTCCTCGCCAAAGAAATCCTCTTTGTTTTTTTTTTGGTCAACCACTAAATTACACTCACAATGCATTGAAACAAGGATGTAGAATATATTGTCATATTATCTAGCATTGACTTGATCAGGGTGATCTGATCCGTAGTTTTCATCTTGAGAACTTTCTTTCATTCACAATGTCCCAAAATGTTTTCCGGCAGTTTCACAATGCGTAGAGAATCCCAATAAAAGGATGAGCGTTTGCCTTCAATGCAAACATTTTAGTAAGACTGCTTTAAATATTAATCTCTAGTGTATACCTAGAAGTTCATTTTTTTAAGATATTAATCCCCGGCCAAACACTGCTTTCAAGCATTTCAATATTTTCCCTCAATTTATGCCACATGACAACCGACGATAAAGATAGTTGTATCATCGACGTGCCCGAGATTGGAAACCTAGAAATTGGCATTTTCCACTATGAAGCTGTTGATTTAGCTTTTTTCCATTGCTTTCTCCAACATCCTAGTTGGAGCTATTGCTGCCATTACGAAGAGGGAGGGAGGACATCACAAAATAGGATTGTATCCTCCACGTGCCCAAGATTGGAAACCTAGAAATTGGCACTTTTCACTTTGAAATGCCCAAGATTGAAAGCCTAGAAATTGGCATTTCCATTATGAAGCTGTTGACTTAGCCTTCTTGCCTTACATTTGCAACATCATATTTAGGGCTTTTGCTACCATTGCAAAGAGGAAAGGAGACAAATCCCCTTGATCCCCTGAAGAGCCATTTTGGCAACCTATCAACCAAAATAGAGTAAAATCTGCCTTACACATAACCGCACTGACTTCTTTTGTCTCACCTCAAATCCCATTCTTCCCAACACATACTTAGGAAGGTCTAGTCACATGCTCATACGCCTTTTTTCAAATTGAGTTGGCTGATGACAGTTGGCCTTCTCTCTTGATTTCTTGCATTTATACATTAATGCGCAATGAGGACTCCATCAAGAATGTCTTCTGTACACAAAAGCTCCATGACATTTTGAAATTACACCTTTGAGCACCTTGTAAGTCTTTTTGCTAAGGATTTTTTCGAGAAATTTGCAGGGGCCTCCAATGAAAGCTTATAGGCTGCAGGACAAGCTTGATAAAGAAGCCTTAATATTCTTGGATTATTCTTTGTTCCCTTGGGATTTTAAGTTGAGATTATGAAGATAGCCTTGTAGTTCCCCTCAATGCACTTGAAAGAATGAAATAGGATAGTCATCTGAGCTAGGTACTTTAACAATTCTGACACGTTTGATCTGCCCTCATCTTCCCTATGGGCCTTTACAACCAATTTGCTTCCTCAGAAATATGATTAGTTGGGAGGCTATCTAGCTTTGGCCTTTCCCAACCTTCTGCATATAGCAAATCCTAGAAGTTTATAATAATAATTATTGTTTTTTTTTTTTGGTTAATGGTGAACAATTTTATTAGAGATAAAACGTTGACAATTACAACATATATACCAAGATACAAAAGTGGGGTAAGTTAGCTTCCTTGAACCTCCAAATTTGCAGTAATGATCATCAAACCACCCTTAAGGTCTTCTATACTTTAGGGGGAGGGGGGGGCATAAAGCCGTTGGGTGTTATGAATACTAGATTACTGAGCTTTTGAGCTTCCTGCCATGCCATGCCGAAGAAACTCGTTGGAAGACAAGATTACTGAGCTTTTGAGCTTCCTTAGTAATGTTCGGCCCACGGTTCTTGAAGTCAACTCGATGTACTGGATGAGGCATCATCCTGGAAATTTTTTGGTGAAGTCTTTCTTTAAATTGATTTCGAAGCCCCTCCCCAGATTGGCTCTCCCCACCCGCTTCACTTTTGGCTCTACGGTGCCCTCCTCAGGTGGCGGTTTTTGTTTGGCTTTTAGGACGGAAGAGAGTTCTGACGATAGATAACCTGTAGAGGAGATCCTTGTTCTCTCGAATATTTGTTTAATGTTTATGGAAAATGAGGAGTCAATCGACCATCTGTTCATCCACTGTTCCTTTTCCCGAGTGTTTGGTACCACTTCTTCAATGCCTTGAATGTTGATTGGGCCATGCCAAAGTCCATAAGCGAGCTGATTTGGGTGGGGCACAATGGTGGTGTTGGAAAATCCGGGAAGGCTCTCTAGAGATTACTTTTAACGGCGGTCTTATGGGCCTTGTGGGGAGCCCAAAATGGGCGATGTTTTAGGAATGAGGGTGGGGGGTATAGATGAGGTCATTTTTAAAGTAAAGAGTTTTGTGTTTAGATGGGCGGCTCATGTAAAGGCTTCCATTGGCAGCTCTATTTTCTGAGTTTCGAGGTGCGGGTTGTATTCTTTGTCCACTTTGTGGCTTCTTAATAAATTGTTGTTGCTTCTCCAAGAAAAAAAAAAAAAAGCTTTAGCTCATTTTGTTGCGCTCTCAGCCTCATAAATATTCATTGCCTCTTCATTTATGTCAACGTGCTAGATTTTTTCTAAGATCAACACGTTTTACCAATGCTTTTGTTCGTCAGCTGGTGACCTGTCCAACCTTCCACCTTGAAAGGGCTCCACTATTTGTTCAACTTGAAGATAACTGTCTCTCTCTTCTAACTACATTAGCTCAAACTGACAGGAATCAGTCACAAAGGCTCTACCTCCAATACCATAGGGCAATGATCGGGAATTGAGTGGGCAAGGCTTCTTTGGTACACTTCCTACTATTGCTCTTCCCACATTGCAAAGATGAGAATGCTGTCAATTCTAGTCATTACTTGCCTCTCTAGGTTATTTGATTAAGTAAAGTTTACCCTCCCAGGTGATCAATCAACTCATGGTTTGCCATCCTTTTGTCAAGTCCATCATATTCTTGGATATACTGCTACCACCCTCTCAAAGGAGAATTAGATCGTGTTAAAATTGGCACCCACACACCACAGTATGGTCGTCTAATCCTTAGGCCATGCAACTCTTTCTGCGAGAGAGGTCTAACATTTTGATCATTTGGCCCATACATAGCAATGAAAACCCATCTAAAGCCATTACTAAATTTTGTTCATCCCACTGATATGGAATGGGATCAACCACCGGGCACCAGTCCTCTTTGACAACACTTCCAAAGTCCAAATTACTACCATACATCATGAAGCCTCAACCACATCCAAGGTAACCCAATCACATCTCCTTCCTCTGTACACTGAATGAATCCCTATACATTTCTTGAATTTTCGTATCCCGGAGCACAACTATTTGGACTTTAACATTCAAACACCCTAATATTCCAGGATATAATTTTCATTGTGAAAATTTCTAGTGATCTGCCCGCTTTTCCTCTATCTCCACTTCCACCCGATCCTTGCCTTAGTCCTTAGGTTCCCCCACTCATATTTCACCTATGATGTGAGACTTAGAAATTAATGTTTCCCTCTTTGCTTCCTCTTATGCAACACTAAGGGGGCATTTGGCATTTCTACAAATAAGAGCTTATTGGCTTGTTTGTAAAAAAAAAGAAGCTTTTAGACTTTGGTAAGAGTCTAATCAGAATGCTTATTTGTTTAGAAGGTAGCAAAGAAGCTTCGATTTTATAAGTTGGGGAGGGGTTACTTTTTGAAACAGAGCTTATTTGGCTTAAGCAGGAAAACATTTTGGACTAAAATTTGGACAAGTTTGTCCTTAATCTTTCCAAGTAATTCTCATGTTACCCTCTTCTCCTCTTTACAATTTCTTCGAGGTAGTCCCAAGATGAACGACCCATATTGAAGGTGGGCCCCACATGATGAATGGTCCAAATCAAAGGTGGCCCACTTAATGCACAATCACATTAAAGGTGAACCCCACATGATGGATGGCCTACATCAAAGTGTGGCCCTACATGATAGACGATCCACATCAAGCGGGCCTTACTTGATGGATGTTCCACATCGAAGGTGGGACCCACATGATGGATGGTGGACATTGAATGTGAGACCACATGATGGAAGACCCATATTGAAGGTTGGGCACCACATGATGGATGGTCCAAAACAAAGGTGGGACCTACATGATGGATGGTGGACATCAAAGGTGGGTCCCACATGGACAATCCACATCAAGTGGGTCCCACATGATAGATGGTCCACAACAAAGGTGGGAACCACATGATGGATGGTGGATAGGGTTGTTCACGAGTCGAGCTAGCTCGATTAACTCGCTTGGCTCGAGTCAGCTTGGATTGACTCGGCTTGAATGGCTGAGTCAGGTCAAGGCAAATCTACATTCTCCTAGCTCGAGTTGAGTTCGAGCTTCAACATCGAGTCGAGTCGAGATGGGCCAAGCTGGGCTTGGCTTGTCCATGGTGTACTCGAGTTCGAGCTCAGCCACAAGCTCAACATTGAAGCTTGGCTTGTTTGCCAAAGTTGTCGAGTCGAGCTAGTGGTTTGAGTTGAGTTGAGTCGGGCTTGAGCTTGTTCGTATCATCATATGTTAAGTTATCAAAATTTTGGCTAAAAAAATACAAATTAAATGTCTCATATGCTAATGCCACATTACTAAGACATAAATGATAAACCTCTAGATTCTATCAATATCATACCATAAAAACATAATTTGTCCTCAACAATCAATATCAACATCACTTCGAAATAGTTAAAACTTAAAATATATCAAAAACTATAAATCCGTTCATGAAAATTGGAAATTTATAAAGCTTTCATTCCTTCAAGCATTCGGGCCCGCGTTTTCAATTTCATTGTCCTCTTCATACTCTTCAGCATCGAAAGTGCTACCGCCTCAAACTGGATGCAACCAATCTTGCGTACATATCAGTGCTTTAACTATATTCGAGGTGAGTGAGCTTCGATACTTGCTAACTACCCTGCTGCCAAGTGCTGAAAGCTGATTCTGATGCCACGGTTGAAATTGGAATTGATAAAATGTCCCGTGCCATCAATGAAAGTCTAAGGTATTCATGAGTTCGAGACTTCTACCATTACAAAACATCGAAATCATTATCTTTTATCCTTACGACTGGTTCTTTTAGATACTTGTCCACTTCCGATTCAGTTTTCTGCTCTCCTTTTCTTCTTCGTCTAAAAATGACAAAGTCACGAAGTTGCTCGCCCGCAGTAGAAGAACTATCCGCAGTTTGAGAAGTACCTATTGCATTTGATGTTTCGACCGAATTATCAACATATGATGCGAAGAGCTTTTCAATTGCAGCATTAATAATGGCGGTGTCCTTTGAAACTCTTTCGGAACTGGAATAAAGCGCTCTGAAAACAAATCTAACCATTGCCATCTTGTATCGTGGATCCAGGACAACTGCAAAAATTTGTGCAATTGTAAAAAACTTTGAGAAACCGATGAATATCTTCAGTTTTCTTTCAGTCTTTATCACTTGGCATGTATGTGTACATTTTATCGCGCACCGCAAGTTCAGGGAATACAACTTTAAATTGTAAAGCCGTATCCAACATTTTATAAGTGAAATTCCAGTGAGTGCAGACATCTAACTTCAGCTGCTGTTTAGATTTCAAATCCAAACGTTGGATTATATCATTCCACGTACTCAGTCTTGAAGGTGACCTCCTTATATATTTAACGTTATCTTGTATGTTTGCAATCGTTGAATCAATTGCTTTCAGCCCTTCTTGCACAATCAAGTTAAGTATGTGAGCACAACATCTAACTTGAAATATTTTACCTTCAAAGAATAAATTTTCAATAACTCTGAACTGAGTACGTAAGAAAGAAATCAATGTATCGTTGGACGAGGCATTATCTAAAGTAATTGAAGAAATTTTCTTTTCAATGCCCCACTCAACAAGACAGTTGTAAATGCAATCGGACAATACCACACCGGTATGAGGAGGAGGAACGTCGCAGAAGTTTAAAATCCTCTTTTATAGTTTTCAATCCGCATCAACGAAGTTTGCGGTTAATGGCACATATCTCTTTCTCTGATTCAAGGTCGTCCACGTATCCGATGTCAAACTTATTCTGGATACGGATTCCATGAGAGCTTTCAAGTTAGCTTTCTCAACAACATACATCTTCATACACTCTCTTTTCACAGTAGATCAAAAGGCTTTCTCACATATGAGATTTAGAAATTTACAAAATCTCATGAAAACCTTGCTTTCTACCATGCTGAATGACTTCTCATTGACTATCACTAAACTCGCAAGCTACTCATTCAGTTTATCTGGGTCATACTTATACGTTGAGAGTGCAGCTTTAGAGTCGTTATCTTCAGAAATAGTAAATGAAAGCAGTTGCTGGATTCTACCCTTCAATGTTCTTGGTTTCTTCACACATTTATCTAGATGCCTCGATAGTGAGTTGTAAAAGAACCAGAATGCTTGCTATAAAGAGTCTTACAAAACTTGCATCTAATCTTCACAAAACCATCTGATTGCATGATTTCATAAAAAGATTCCCATACTGTTGATTTTTTTTTTCCTTTTACAGGACCTGAAGCTGTTTCAACTTTGTTCTCTAATTTTTCTTCATCCACAGAAAAAGGAGAATTGATCGATGCACCAGGGCTAAGAGTACTTGGGTTTTCTTCAGTATTCATCTAAAAATCAAAAGATAACAAGAGTAGGGTAAGATCAAGGATTTTATAGGTTGAAGGAATCAGTCAACGAAACTGCAAGATACAAGTGTCTCAAATAGTCCCCTAATAAATAAATCTATCGGGATACATATATATACATAACTATAAATTGTCCATAAATTATTATTTTTTTTTACTAATTGTTTCTAAGTATCTTATTCTTACTCGTCTTTATCTAGAGGTGCTAATTGTGTCTATCCCATTCGGTAACATGCCATTAACTGTCCCTATACAATTTACATGCGAGCTGAAATTTCGGCAGCACCTCCCTATATTCTCCAGATATATGTAAAATTCATTACTAATAAGTTGTCACACCCACATGTAATCCATTACACATGTAGTGGAAACTAACTAGTACAAAACCACATATCCGGAGAAAATATAGGGAAACACTACCAAAATTCCTAAATTGTCTCATTTTGGACAGTTTGTTACCATAGCATGTACTTAGGTTGTCCTCATTCAATTTACATGTGGTTGGAATTTCGGCAGTGTTTCCCTATATTTTCTCCGAATATGTGGTTCTTTACTAGTTAGTTTCTACTACATGTGTAATGGATTACATGTGGGTGTGACAACTCATTAGTAATGAATTTTACATATATCTGGAGAATATAAGGAGGTACTGCCGAAATTTCGGCTTGCATGTAAATTGTATGAGGACAGTACATGGTATATTACCGATTGGAATAGAGACAATTAACACTTCTAGATAGAGACAATCAGGAATAAGATACTTAGAAATAATTAGTAAAAAAAAAAAATGAAACAATTATGGACAATTTATAGTTATGTATATGTATGTATCTCGGTGGATTTATTTATTAGGGAACTATTTGGGACACTTGTGTATTGCAGTTTCGTTGACTGATTCCTTCAACATATAAAATCCCTGATCTTACCCTACTCTTGTTATCTTTTGATTTTTAGATGACTACTGAAGAAAATCCAAGTACTCCTGGCCCTGGTGCGTCGATCAATTCTCCTTTTTCTGTGGATGAAAAAAAATTAGAGAACAAGATTGAAACAGCTTAAGGTTCTGTAAAAAGGAAAAAAAGATCGGCAGTATGAGAATCTTTTGATGAGATCACGCAACCAGATGATTTCGTGAAGATTAGATTGCAAGTTTTATAAGACTCTTTACAGCAAGCATTCTGGTTCTTTTACAACTCACTATCAGAGGCATCTAGATAAATGTGTGAAAAGACCAAGAACATTGAAGGGTGGAGTCCAACAATTGCTTTCATTTACTATTTCTGAAGATGACGACTCTAAAACTGCACTCTCAACGTATAAGTATGACCCGGATAAATTGAATGAGTGGTTTGCGAGGTCAGTGATAGTCAATGAGAAGCCATTCGGCATGATAGAAAGCAAGGTTTTCATGGAATTTTGTAAATTTCTAAATCCCAGATGTGAGAAGGGCTTTCGATCTACTGTGAAAAGAGAGTGCATGAAGATGTATGCTGTTGAGAAAGCTAACTTGAAAGCTCTCAGGGAATCCATATCCAGGATAAGTTTGACATCGGATATGTGGACGACCTTGAATCAGAGAAAGGGATATGTGTCATTGACCGCACACTTCGTTGATGCGGATTGGAAACTTCAAAAGAGGATTTTAAACTTCCGACACGTTCCTCCTCCTCATACCGGTGTGGTACTGTCCGATTGCATTTACAACTGTCTTGTTGAGTGGGGCATTGAAAAGAAAATTTCTTCAATTACTTTAGATAATGCCTCGTCCAACGATACGTTGATTTTTTTCTTACGTACTCAGTTCAGAGCTACTAGAAATTTATTCATCGAAGATAAAATATTTCAAGTTAGATGTTGTGCTCATATACTCAACTTGATTGTGCAAGAAGGGCTGAAAGCAATTGATTCAACAATTGCGCACATACGAGATAACATTAAATATATAAGGGGGTCACCTTCAAGACTGAGTATGTGGAATGATATAATCCAATGTTTGGATTTGAAATCTAAATAGCAGTTGAAGTTAGATGTCTGCACTCGCTGGAATTCCACTTATGAAATGTTCGAAACGGCTTTACAATTTAAAGTTGCATTCTCTGAACTTGCGGCGCGCGATAAAATGTACACATATGTGCCAAGTGATGAAGACTGGAAGAAAACTGAAGATGTTCATCGGTTTTTCAAAGTTTTTTACGATTGCACAATTTTTTTCCAGGAAATAAGTATCCCATGGCAAATCAATTTCTTCCTGAAATTATTTTCATTATGAACGCGCTTAAAAAATGTGCTACTGAAGGTCCGCAATTTTTAAAAGCGATGGCTCTAAGAATGCAGTTGAAATTTGATAAGTATTGGGCCGAATGCTACTTGTTAATAGCCATTGCAGTTGTCCTGGATCCACAATACAAGATGACAATGATTAGATTTGTTTTCAGATCGCTTTATTCCAGTTTCGAAAGAGTTTCAGCTAAGACCTCCATTATTAATGCTGCAATTGAAGAGCTCTTCGCATCATATGTTGATAATTCGGCTGAAACATCAGGTGCAATAGGTACTTCTCAAACTGCAGATAGTTCTTCTGCGGGTGAGCGACTTCGTGACTTTGTCTTTTTTAGACGAAGAAGAAACGAAGACGCAGAAAACTGAATCCGAAGTGGACAAGTATCTAAAGGAACCGGTCATAAGAATAAAAGATAATGATTTCGATGTTTTGCAATGGTGGAAGTCTCGAGCTCGTGAATACCTTAGACTTTCGTTAATGGCACAGGACATTTTATCAATTCCAATTTCAACCGTGGCATTAGAATCAACTTTCAGCACTGGCAACAGGGTAATTAGCAAGTATCGAAGCTCACCTCGAATATAGTTGAAGCACTGATATGTACGCAAGATTGGTTGCATCTAGTTTGGGGCGGTAGCACTTTCAATGCTGAAGAGTATGAAAAGGACAATGAAATTGAAAACGTGGGCCCGAATGCTTAAAGGAATGAATGCTTTATAAATTTTCAATTTTCATGAACGGATTTATAGTTTTTGATATATTTTAAGTTCTAACTATTTTGAATTGATGTTGATGTTGATTGTTGAGGACAAATTATATTTTTGTGGTATGATATTGATAGAATCTAGAGGTTTGTCATTTATGTCTTAGTAATGTGGCATTAGCATATGAGAGATTTAATTTGTATTTTATAAGCCAAAATTTTAATAACTTAACATATGATGATACGAACAAGCTCGAGCTCGACTCGACTCAACTCGAACTCAGACTCGACAGCTTTGGCAAACAAACCAAGCTTCAATGTTGAGCTCGAGCTCGAACTCGAGTACACCATGGACAAGCCAAGCCAAGCTTGGCCCACCTCGACTCGACTCGGCTTGATGCCCACCCCTAATGGTGGACATCAAAGCTGGTCCCCTCATGATGAACGATTCATATTGAATGTGGGCCCATGTAATGAACGGTTCACATCAAAGGTGGGCCCCACATTATAAATGGCTTGCATCAAAGTGTGGCCTAGCACGACAGAACATGCACATCAAGTGGGTTCCATTTGATGGGCAGCCCACATCAAAGGTGGGACCCACATGATGGTCGGTTGACATCAAAGGTGGGCCCACATGATTAACAACCTATATTGAAGGTGGGGCCCCACACAATGAATGGTCCACATCAAGGTGGGTCCATATAATGGATGGAGTGGGCTTCACATGATGGATGACCCACATCAAAGTGTGGCCCCTCATAATGGACGGTCCACATCAAGTGGGCCCCTCCTAAGGGACAATCCACATCCAAGGTCTTGCATGATGGATGATCCATATCCAAAGTGGGCCACATGATGGATGATCCACATAGAAGGTGCACCCCACACAATGAATGGTGGATATCAAAAGTGGGCCCCACATGATGGACAATCCACTTCGAAGGTAGGGCCCACACTATGGACACATCAAATGTGGACTCCACATGATTGGTGATGGGTAGTGGACATTGAGGGGCCCCACGTAAAGGACAATTAGCATTGATGGTGGCCCTCGCATGATGGATGACCTACATCAAGGTGGGCCCCTAATGATGAATGGTCCACGTCCAAGACGGGCCTTGTATGATGGACGACCCACTTTGAAGGTTTGGCTCACACAATGGACGATCCACATCAAAGGTGGTCTCCATATGATGGTTGATCCTCGTCTAATGTATGACATAATGGATGACCCAAATATCTTCAAAATATAAAGATGGTAGCCATCCATTCTTTTGTCATTTGGGGCATGGGTTTTTTTGTTTTGTTTTGTTTTTTTTTTTTAACACACGCATGCACACCCCCACACACTCACACCTAGTGGAATTTCACCACCTATGGGTACTCGAACTCTTGACCAAGTGTTGAAACTCCTGAGAGTCTACCACCGTAGCAAGAGTATGGACCCTCATTTGGGGCATGGTTCATCTATGGTGAGATCCACCAAAACAACCATTTGGATTGCTCTTATGATAGAGTTGTTGTAATCTTAAAAGATGACGTCAACTACTGCTAAAAAAAGCTCTTATTAGAAGGTTTTGTGCTTATTTCAAATATAAGCTTTTTTTGAACTTGAAAAAGTGATTTTACCAAACGAGCTTATTTAAAAGAAGTCCTAGAACAAAAAGAGCTTATTGGAGTAGTTCTTATTGAAAAACCTCTTATTGAATTAGAATAAAAGTGCCTAACGAGCCCTAAGTCATCTTGACCCTGTTGTAGTCCATGCCATTCCTCCAGAAACTTGAAGAGATCTTGGAAATTCTCTTCCTTATCCTTGAAAGAAATCCCCACTAGCCTACCCATACACTGCATCATGTCCCTGATTGAGTTTCTGTCGTTGGAAAGAAATCCCAGTCTCGCTTTGCTGTTTCTAACTGATCGTTGGATCGTTTGATGGGGATGCTGACATACTGATGCTCCTATTGCACCTGCAGTTCTGCTTCTTCCAGCAGGGGGGATTGGTCTATGAGGAGGCATATGGGATCCAAACTTCATACCCTTTTCATTTCGAAGCTTACTGGCCACATTTCTCACTCACCTATTTATTATCAGCTATTATTCCATCATGATTATGCATTGCAGACCTTGCAAAGTTTTAGTACTGGCTCAATTTCTTGCATGGGACTTCTGTAGACATATACAACTTCCCTCATCAGTTTTGCCATGCCATAGTTTTGATGTATTTTTTACCCTTTTCTGAGCTGCAGGATCTCTTTAGAGGTTGTAAAGTTTTGTTATCCTTACGTGTTACTCAAGAGAAGTTGATAAATCAAAACTTGAATGAATCTTGAAAAATATGAATGTGATCATTTCCAGATATGCCCCAGCAACCCAACTTTGGAGAGGCAGACTGCACGTGATGGGTGGCAGCAAGGAGGATCGCCATGACCCTGCATTGGAACATTGGAGTCTTGCAGTAAAGAATGGTAAAGCACTGGAGAAAGAGTGGCGATCTGAAATACCCATTCCTCGTGGTGGCCCTCACAGGTTTTTTTGTCTATCTAGAATACTTGTCAATGCATAAAATTAAATTTCTCCAGTTCTAATGCATGATCTTTTCTCTTCTTCTTTTTTTTTTTTTTTTTGATAAACTGAGAGTCACCTTCAGTAATCACATACAAATGAATAGATGTAATCTCAACAGCCAACCTAATTATTCTAAGAGATTTTTTGGTGTGTGGAAAGTAGCGCCTAAGTGTTTTCCATGGGAAAATAGACTATCATGCAACCATCTTCACTGTGTCAAGAATCTTGACCATCCGTCACAGATCAGACAGTCTGGATTGTTTGTTATTCTGAGACCTTGGCCCTGCAGATTTCGTCCAAATTATGTGTAAAAAGTTGGTCTATGATCCAAAACAGCCTCCAGTGGATTTTCAGCCCGAACGGGCCCCACATCATGCCAGTGGACCCCACAGCCCATGAAGCAGCCCTGAATGTGATTGTGCAAGGAGCAGGAGACCTGGTTTCCATTTTTCATGCTTTTAACCGCTGCCTCTGACTATGCCATACCAGTTCCTGATGAGTTGCCATGTGTCTCTACCCCTTGATGATGGGCTGATATTATTGTTTTTTAAATACATAAAATTAAAAGTAATCTGAATGATATCTTCTTATGGTGACAAAAGATAAATATATTGTTCCGGGGTTGGAAGTGAGAATCTATAAAGGAAACCCTAAGACTTCCCTTGGTTTTTCTATTAATACTTCCTGTCTAATGCAGGGGCATTTTGACACCAGCCTCGAGTGGGGTGGCATGTGGGATGCAAGGGCACACTCGGGGTGGGTGGCCCGTGTGAGGCGGGTGGCTTGTGCAAGGCGGGCCCCACCCTTGTGAGGCGGAAACCATGTGAAGTGGGGCCCACGAAGGGGGTTTTGGCCGAGGTCTTAACCTATGCAATGTGGGGCTTGTGTTATGAGATAAAGGGATTGATGCACCATGCTCTATCAGTTTGAGCTTTTAGAGCAAGTGGCTAATTGTCCCGCATCACTGTCCCTAGTTCTATTGTTTTAAAGTTAAATATGGTTTAACTAATTTCTATATATTGATTTCGCATTTTTCTGTGCAGTTAAGAAACAACACTTGGTCAATCTGTTCTAGAGTTGGAAAATTTACTAACTCTAACCTAGATGTTGAGTAGTGATCTGTATTTATGACAAATTTCTCATAATGCATTGGCTGTTGTTGAAATTTTTATTCAAGTATTTTCCTCTTGATTCATGTTCAGCAGGCTCTTTTGGCACTTCATGCTCTAGAATCTAGATATCAACTGTTTGCAAATTCCGCTTTGTGGGAAGCATGCAATACTTGTTGCTGAGGTGTTGCATGGGGCCTTGCCATGCTAGCACATGACTTGTGTTGGTAATCATGTATTGGTAGGTAAAGGTTCCCTTTTTTCTTCTGTGCCAACCATTCTTACCTAGACATGTGGCATGGGTACCAAGTGCCAAAGTGTCCTAAAGCGTCCAGCTCGGCAAACTTCAAAAATTAGGCACAGGGACACTTCTAATAATTTAAGTAAATAAATAAAATTAAATAATACAATGAAAACATTCTAGATGGAGGAAATTAAAAAGAATATTCACATAGTTCCATTATAAACAAATTACTGGTCGTTCAAACTAACAAATAATGGATTAAAAAAACATCAAAAATCACAGAATCATCTCAGGAAATAGTAGTTTTTATGAACATCACCTATTTCGTTAAAATATTAGAACTGAAACTGAACACAAGAACAGAAAGAGAGCGTATTGGCCATGGTACTTGTATTGGAAAATGAGTTGGAATCTAGAGAGAAAGGAAGTCCTTATAGGTAATCTTCAAAGATAAGGTAATCTTCATAAACAAGGTAATGGAGGCAAGCTGAGGGCTAAGAGAGATCTTTGGCTTGATGAAAGAAATTTACAAAAAATAAAAAATAAAAAGTAGGAAAGAAAAGAAAATCGAGGAAAGTGAGATGAAATCTTTGCTCAGAATAATGTTTGGACACCACACTTAAAGTGCCCGATACGTGGCATTTTTCAATGACATCAGTAGGACACTTTGTCCATTCATATTTTGAAGTGTCATGATGTGTCCAAGGGTGCCCAAGTGTCCCCAAGTGTCAGCATGACAAAATCCTAGAAAATATAAGTGTCCAGGTAACACTGTAACACTGGTGCCAACTACTTGTGCATGACCTTTTATGTGAGTTTTTCATGCTGAGGGGGTTGCTTGGTGACTGCCCTTCCTTGACATTTGCCTTGCTCAATGCCCTTTGAGGCATGCATGTAATAGTTGGGCCGAGGCTCAATCTTGGGTGGGTTGTATTGACATGTAAGTGTTGTCTAATGAGCCTCTACCATGGCCTTTTTGAAGAGCGTGTGCAAAAGAGGAAGTTTGATGTTTGGTGTGCAGCCAATCATGAAACTTTTGCCACTCTACCATTGAAAAGCAAACCACCAGATCGATGGGAGAAATGCTAAGGTGACAATGATGACAATGACAATGACATTTTCCTTCTTAATTTAAGCATGTTTATACTTTATATGCATGCCTCTCAAATATGTGATGAGCCTAGAGTGGTCGAATAAATTTCATTATTCCCTCTGTGCTGTTTACACTTTTTGTAGGGGGTCGAAAACCAACCCTTTTGTTGTTTGAATATATTGCATGATGTTGTTCCATTCCTTTTTGTTTTAGTCCTAATTTTTGAAGTTCACTATCAGGGCCTGTGTTGTGGTTGATGACCGTCTTCTTGTTATTGGTGGCCAAGAGGGTGATTTTATGGCCAAACCTGGATCACCTATTTTCAAGTGTTCTCGAAGGAGTGAGGTGTGTGAGCTGATAAGTTACTCTACATAAGCATACCAGGATTCAAGCACAACAGTTATCAACAATATTTTATTAACTTCCAGTCAAGCTTAGTCTCATATGCTCCATCTATTTTCCAAGATCTATGCATGCTCTGTGGTTTGACTGTTGTCTCTCTTTGTTTTTTTTTTTTTTTTTTGTTGTTGTTTCTCTAATGTTAATAAACATATGTAGTTTTTTTACATAATGAAGAAATGCAAACAAGACTGCATCTGTAGTTCATGTCTAGTAGGTAGAACTGTTTATAACTGTGGAGGCATTGCAATTGACAATGGTGGTTCAGTGTTTCCACGATATTATGCGTGCACCATACACCACAAACAAGATCATACAATGCATCGTCAAACAGTTACCCATTTGTTGAGATGGAAATTGAATTGTGGTCAGTTAAGATGGTATGGTGAAACTACTTGGTTTTTTCGCACAATCGGTGCTCAGGCCTAAAGTTTGCAGGGTACTGTTCGGGTTTTCAGCTTGTGGATTAACTTGACTGAACTTCTGCCATGAAGGAGAACCATTCTAAATCTTCCATCAATACTGATCAACAGAAGAATACAAATGTCAATGAACATGAACAAATTCTGCAAGATGGCTAAATCGGTAGTGTTATTAAAAACCACAAAGGTGATCTTAAATTTGCCTTTTCTAGTCCGATTGGAGTGGTGGAAATTAAGGTCATTTTTTATCAGCTTGAACATGAAGTTTACCCACTTGGAGGAGATTCTTTTGGTGGCGCCCTGGTGCAGGACAATTAACCACTTGCTCTTAGAGCATGGCGAATCAATCCCTCAATCTCATAGCCCAGGCCCCACATCTCATGGGTTAGGACCTCGGCTGAACCCTCCTCGTGGGCCCCAAATCACATGGGTACTGCCTCACACGGGCGGCCCACCCTGAGTGTGCTCCTGCATCCCTCAGGCAACCCCACTTGAGCCTGGTGTGAAAATGCCCCTGCATTAATCACCCACGGTGAGGAGTCTCGAACACGAGACCTCACGCTCTGATACTAATTTGATGCAAGACAATTAACCATTTGCTCTAAAAGCTCAAACTGTTAGAGCATGACGAATCAATCCCTTTATCTCATTGCCTAGGCCCCACATCTCGTGGGTTAGGACCTCGGCCGAACCCCCCTCGTGGGCCTCAAATCACATGGGTATTGCCTCACACAAGCCACCCACCCCGAGTGTGCCCCTGTATACCACAGGCAACCCCACTCCAGCCCAGTGTGAAAATACTCCTGCATTACGCCCTCTCGTGGGCATTTGGAAATTGCTTGAAAACTCAAGAAATTGCTCTCTTTATAAAGTGGTAAACGACATGCATGATGTGCAAATGTAACAAACTGCAATAAGAGGAAAACTTGATCCAAACAAAATAATTACCACAAACTCTTGTGGAACAAATCAACAATATCACTAGTGAAATCTTGGTAAAAAAAAAAAAAGGGAGTTGCCACTAGCCAAAAGTCTTGCGATCTACAAAAGGCTAGAACTCATAGAGCCAATTAATCTCAAAGTTAGGATTGAAGATTTTGATTGAATGACTCGACGTCGACATATGATCAAACTTCCCAAAGATCCAAGTGTGGGCCTCAATTACAAAGAAAGAAGGTATTAGGCACCTTTCTCCAGCCATAATTATCTACAATGTCTACTTATCGAGATTCAAACTTCTAGGATCGACACTTTTAGGGGGAAAAAACCTGTACTAAATAATAAACAAACAAGCAAGGATGTGTAGGAGATGAGAAATATAACAAGAAAAATGAATGAAGTTTGTTGCATTTCCCACGAAGAGCCTTGACTACAGATTTGGGGGAGGAAAGATGAACCTCAAAATTCTCCTGAATGCAATCCTCATGGATGAGTTGTGATCCTTTACCAATTCCTAAAGATAAGATTTTGGAGCTCTTAAATGCTCTCACCCCACTCTTTTCTTGGTATCCTAATTGTTCCTCCACTCTCACAAGAATGTTTTTTTTTTTTTTTAAAAAAAAAAAGAAAAAAAAAAAGAAGAAGAAAGAGAATGAGCCTCGAGTTGAGATTTGAGGGAGGAAAGATTAAACTTAGAATCCTCCACACGGCAATGGTCAGTAGGTCATTCCTTGAATACAAGGTGCGCCCCTTTACCAATGCCTAAAGGGAAGATTTTAAGTCCTTATATCCTCATACTCTACTCTTTTCTTTAAGGCTTTCGCTTTCTTCCACAAGGCTGGTTTTTTGAAGGGGGTGGGCTTTTTGGCTCTTATTCTCTATAACAAAAGAGTAGAGGAGGCTTCAGAGAGCATGACTGAGAACTAAGGGTGTAAAGAGGGTTTGGGTCAAAGGCCCTTCGTAATGAGGTAGGGGGGCTTATCTATTGATGTGTGGGATGATATTTTGTTAATTTGGTATAAGCTTGGAGGGTAAAGGACACATGACACAAATTCATTTGCTCTTGGTGCTTCTTGTCGAGTCCTTGGGGTTATGCGTGACGGATTTGCATATAATAAAATTATATTTCCTCCCAGGAAATCTCGATCACAGTAATATCAGATTAAATAAAAAAGAAAAAAAAGAAACTAACATGTAGATGGATGATATAAAACTTGGATATGATGATCAAGTAAATGATTTCTGTAGCATAGATTTGTCGATGCCGATCTCCTACACTAAGGAGTCTCTCCCTGATCTATCTCAGACGAAGGGAACCCAAGGAGAGAATGTGTTTTCCTTCGGTATGGGACACGGAAATGCATCAACCATCCATACTGGTGGATCACACAGAGAAGGAAGCAATTGTGATGAAGATAAGTGGAGGGATGAAATTCTCTCTACTGCTCTCTTCTTTTCTCTAAACGCGGACATCTAAAAGGGGGGAAGGGGGGACAAACGTCCAAGCTCTCTCTCCCCTTAAGGTTTAATCCCATTTGCAATAGGATCTATATATATAAGGAGGGATTAGGGTTATAGTGGTGCACCTAGTATGATGCTCTACTACTTTATGAATTTCGATGTACCCTACTGTGAAAGAAGCCCGCGAATCTGCCTCTTACATGCACATAGCTATGATCTAACCCCTTCACTGTTAAAGTCATCCATCTATGATTCAGATCTCATGCTGATCATAAACCCTAAGGGTTTAGTCTTGACCGTACATCTAGAAGATCGATGTCCACAAATGTGTCCTAAGCATTTGTGCTGGTCAGTGACCGTTGGCCATGTGGATGCGATAAGGCCTATCTCAACCGTTGATCTTGATGACCATGAGTCCTATTTGGACACATGTTGCATGCCTTAGACATATTTAGGGTTACATTAATCTTATATTCATTAGGTTGTGTGAGGAGTACACGGTATATCCTTTAGTCCCAGGGAACTTGAGATTGGTTGAAAAATCAATGTGTGGCTTAATCCATTGGCCATGTGGATGTGATATTGGCCTATCTCAACCGTTGATCTTGATGACCATGGGTCCTAGTTGGACATGTTATATGCCTTCGACTTATTTAATGCTACATTAATCTTATATTCATTGGGTTGTGTGAGGAGTACACCATAAATCCTCTGGTCTTAGGGAACTTGAGATTGGCACGATGATCACTGACTGAGGAGAGTTGTGTTCCATGGATCTCAATATCCAGGCCATGACTAATACAAATGCCTAAGACATCTATGGACATTGATCTTATAGATGTACGGTCATCCTGTGTGAGGGGACTGACATGGGTCAGGATAGGTCTCCACCATGAGAATCGACTTGGTGTCAGTCGTGCCTTTTGCCCTTACTTTGTACAGGAGTCTGAGTACGCCATGGATTCGGGATCTTGGTATGGACTCTTGGACACTCACATTGGTGAATCGAAGTTCAACTTAACAACTTAGAGGTCTATTAGCTTGGACTGTGATCATGCGATCAAGGACTTGACTGCACACATTAATTGATCCATCCTTAAACCTGAGAGCTTTTAAGGGTCTTAGATCTTGATTGTGCAGCTTTGGCTCACTTTATGAGGTTTCTTAAAGGCCACTATAAGCTTGTGATGCCATGTATGTTCATCAAGGTTCATTGATTCTTGCACGGGCTAATAAGGAATCCACTAGTTTTACCATGGGACCTATTTAGGACGAGATTTGGTTAGATCAAGAATTCATCAAGTAGTTTTTCCATTGGGCCCAGCTTAAAAAGTTTTAGTTGACTTTTAAAAGGTTTTTTACCATTTAAGTTTTGTTTTAACTAATAAAGCTATTTTGATCGTTCTTGATGCTGATTTGATGATTCACTTCATAATCAACATAGGATCTGGATCGTAGGTGGATGACCTTAACAGTGGAGAGATTAGATCATAGACATTTCCGTTAAGAGGCAGATTGATGGGCTTCTTTCATAGTAGGGTATACCAAAGTTCGTAGGGTGGTGGAGCACTATATTGAGTGCACTCCTGAAACTCTTAACCCCTCCTTATTTATAGATCCTATTGTAGAGGGGAACACCCCAAGGAGAGAGCTAGCTTGGATGTCCTCACTTCCATCATCACCACCCTTCTTCCTCCTTGTGTGGTCCATCTTGGTGGAAGGTTGATGCGTTTCTTCGGCCCCTATCAGAGGAAAATGTATCATCTCTTTTGCTCCCTTCATGTGCGATAGATCGGGGAGAGACTTCTAGGTTTAGGAGATTAACATCGACAGATCTATGTCACCGACATTGACTACAAATTCATTGTGTCCAGATATAATCTCATCCATCCATTTGTTCATTTTGATTTAGGAATCTGATGTTACTGTAAATGATGTATCTCGAGTTGTTTTCCTTGATTAAAATTGTATTGCGTGCAATTCCATTGCGCATAGACTTCAAGGACCCAATACGTGACATATGGCATCCTTTCATAGGACCTTGAGGGAGGGGTGCTTGGTAATTTTGAAGACCTTTAAGAGCAAGGGTACATGGGTTACATGTCTTTTTTCTTAACAAAGGGTGAATAAAGAGGGTAATTTGGTAGGTGAAAAGGAGGAGCTATCATTGGAGAGGAAAACATGTAATAATGATGTCATGTTTCGGCAGGAATCCAATTCCTGCACACATGTGACAGCCCATTGTTGAAGGTTGACACACTAGTTGACACGTGAGTTGACACGTGCATGGACATGGGAATCGGATCCCCTCACCTATGTTAGATTTAGGGAAAATAAGTTGATATGAGCCAAGTTGCAATTGAGCCCCCATTCTTTTTATTGCGGAAGGGTTTGGTGGGTACACCATTGGGCTGGTTGGGTAGGTCCTAGATTTTGGTTCCTGGAGGATTGAGAGTCAAGGAGTAGGCCTTCCTAATCTTGTTTGATCAAATGGTTTTGACTTGCTTAGTGCAAAGTGGGCTGTCTACAAATCTATAATAAAATTCCTATCTATCCATGTCCAAATTCCATAGTAATAATAATGAAAGTTTTCAATCAATATTAGATTGCAAAAAAAATTGGCCCAAAAAAAAAAAAAAACACTATACCCTAAAAAAAGGTTAAAGTCTAAATAATTAATTTAAAATTCTCATTATCATTTGAATGTTGAGTTGTTTGAATCTAAATGAATATAATTTGTCATGCAAAACTTATTAAAAAGACAATAATACATTCAAAGTAATTGAAATAGTTACAAAGTTTCACTCTCATTTTCTTGTTAAATATGATATTGAAGCCATTTATGGCTTAGATCCAAAGCAGTGTTTTCGGTAGTGCTCGTAGCATAGCTAAAATGCTATTTAGCATATGCAGGTAGTGTAACTCCCTGGTAACATAAGCTACGGGGCATGTAGCGTGGCGTACAGTGTAGCGCATGTAGTGCATGCTACATGGAATCTTCTTTTTTTCTTTTTTCTTTTAAGTTTTTCTTCTATGCTAGTTCAACACCTATTTTAAAATGGTGGTAACTCATCCCCATCACACATGACACTACATTAGATCAATTTGGACCATTTAAATTGTGCTCCATATTGTGGGTAGGGCACTTAGATCAACCCGGACCATCCAAATTGTGGTCCATATCGCGAATTTGTGATGTTTCAATAAATAAAAAAAGGAGGTCACACTTAGAGATGTCTGAAGGCAAAGAGACATGGAAATATGCGGTTGATGATCCATATTCGCAGTCAAACACTCATAGGAAATATGCATTTTATAAAATTTATAATATTTTTCTATTATTTTAATTAAAAAATATTAGGTATCGTATATCTTACACTACATGCTATAGAGGGCCAAACACTACGCTATATGCTACACGCTATTTAAAAAACTGATCCAAAGCTTTAGATTTGAATATGGTATTGAAGCCATTTATGGCTTTGATCCAAAGCTTTCCCCTCTTCTTTTTCCCTTTCCTCTTCTCTTTCTCCTTTTTTCTTTTCCCCTTTCTTGCACATGTCAGTCCATCCAGGGCCCACCATCCACAATGGCAACCCCTCTATGGCCCTTAGGAACATCTTGCAGCCCCTTCAGGAACCCAACCACTACTGTCAGCTTTCACCCAATCAGTCTGAAGCTGCATTCACCTCTTTGAGACCTTCTCTTGGCCTAAATCTGGCTTTTGTGTGAGTTTTGGCATGTATAAAGTTACATAACTTTAATCCAAATCTGTTGATGTTTATAACCAAGCCAGAATAAATGGCGAATAGCTTTATAGGGATGATTAAAAAAAGGTGTAGAGGTTTGCAACTAGTCAACATGATCATCGTGGATTAATGATCACCACAGTTGAACTGGACAACATGAAAGAATATCTGGAGTCATTCCAGTCAGCAAAAAGTTTATTGGATGTTGAAGCCTTGAATGAAACTTGGTTTTATAACTGGAAACAAAAAGGAACATATTGCAGGTGACATATCCCATGATGATCGGGCAAGTGGTAGTCTAACGGTTATATCATGTCTCTTTAACTCCAAGCAACCAAATATTAGTGGTAGATTGTTATTTTTAATGACTGCCAAGGAGATTTGGGAGACTGTGGCCAACACGTACTCTCAATGGGAGGATATGGCTTGTATGTATCAATCGGGTTGTGAAACGAATACGCAACAAGGGGAGATGTCAGTTGAGGACTGCTTTGTATTGATATGACAAAAGCGGAAGGAATTCAACTATTGTCAGTTTGTTGTAATACTCCAGAGGAGATCAAAAGCAAACAAAACAACAGAATATTTTTGAGTAGTAGTCAGCGAGCCACCTCTGAGATTGCAAGTCCTTGTAAGAGATTCTCTACCTTGGAATTTGTTTAATCAGAGAAGAAGGTAATCAGCGAGACACCCCTATTAGACAGTTCCAGTTTTCATGAAATATCTGTTCTTGTCGCAGACTTTAGATCATTCAGAGTGGATCTGGAAAAGGACAGATCATTCTACCTTTTTCTTCTACTGACAAAGATAGACTTTGATGCACTTATTGCAGAAAATGCAGACATCTTAAGGAGCAGTGTTGAGATTTAAATCCCCATCTACTTCTGAAGCCATGGAGCACCGTTGCTGCTGCACACTCTGTCAGACCCAAGAGACCAGCTCATTGATGATCTCCCAAGAGGCTTCTATTAAAGCATCACTTCTTCAAATGAGCAACCATATGAGCAAACCAAGTGCATCTGCATCTGCAAATCATGCCCCTTAGTTTTTCTTTCATTGCTCCACATATGAATGGTTAGAAAGAAGGATCACACCCCCCCTCCCCCAAATATGTTCCTTTCTAGTGGCATCAAACTTGCTGATGGGTATGATGCAAAAATTGGATCAACTTGCGAATTCAATAGACTGATACGATGATGCCACATCCAATCTGTAGGGAAAAGTTTGGGAGTTATAGGACCTAACAACCATCAACAACGACATGATGTGGAAGGTTGCCCATTACTTTGTGAAGTGGCCTCATTTAGCCAAGCTCTTTTGTGGCATTTAGTCTGACATATATGGCTGGAGAAAGTCTATTCTTGCTTGAATGATTTTTTAACCTTATTTTGGACCTATTATGATCATTTGTGATTAGGCCTTAAATGGAAAAATATGATAATTGGCTCTTGAAAGCATATTTTTTTGGATCATGTGGTTTTAAACCTCAATCTTAATTTACTTGTAGTTGGCATTCAGTAGTTTGTAGTTATGCACAAGTTACTTCAATTCTGCAATAGCACAAGACAAAAATATTATGTTCTATTTGTAGATTGTTCCCATGGCATGTATAAGTTGTGGAGGAATATTATGAACAACTGAATGGCTTTAGCGTGAACTTCCACATTTCATTCGACACATTCATGGTAGAGGTGCTCAACGGACTTCTCGAGGAGTAAGCATCAAAGTTGAGGGTTTAAGTGACTAAAAGAGCTTCACAACAATTGTAAGGAGGGGTCAGACTTGGAGATGAGATGTGCTGGAGACTATTTACGTCAAGAATGGAGAGGGAAGTGCAATGGCACCACGACAATTGCAAAACAAGCAAGGGGCTCGTAGTTGACTGAGGGAGAGAAGCCAATTAGGGAACTATGGGTTGGTGGATGACGGAAGAAAGGAGAGGGGTGTTGAGGGAGATTTGGGTTGGGGTGGGGAAACCCTGGAAGGTGGATGTGGGTGTTGGAGGTGGAAAATACGGGCCATATTTGGTCTTCCCTACCCTATTTGTTGAAAATTTTCCGTAGGAGTGGATGGACCACAATTTTTGGCTGGGTTTTGGGAGGTTAGGAGAGGTGAAAGAGGTGGTGACTCCCAGGGAGAGGAACTGGGAAGTTGTAGGGTTTTGCTTTCATCCAGGATGAAAAGGCAGATGATGCGTCCTCTATAGTGATTGAGCTACATCGGAGGAGCATTGAAGGAAATATGTTGTTGGTTCAATGAGCTAGGTACGGGATAGAGTTGGTGAATCACTAGATCTTGAAGGTGGAGAAGAAGACCATGAAGGCACCAAGCAAGGGGAAGTAGGTGAGGGTGGAAGGAAATTTGGACTTCAGGGAGGGGCTGCGTCAAGGGGCCATGATAAGAAAGACCTACAAAGATGCAATGGTCGGTGGGTTGCTGAAGGGGTTTTGGATGGTGGTGCATCAACCAGTGGAGTTATGCTAAAGTCGAGGAAGGAGGAGAGGTGGTTGAGGAGGGGTTCGCATAGGGCAAAGCTAGCGATTTTTGTGAACCTGAGGGTGATAGACCATGCTCGGGAGAGCTTGAAATGGAGCCCTGTGGTGGAGACTAGGGTCGACACCACTCTGGAAGAGGTAAAAGGGTGGTTCTCTAACATTGGAGGAGTGGAAGAATGTCTATTCTGTTAAGCCCCTATCCCAGTTGGAATTTTGGATCTCTCCTTGAGCCAAAGGTGGAGATTGACAAGGTTTTACTTGTTGGAGCTCTATTTGATGACAACCCTGTAAAGAGGTTGTATCGGTGGGGGGAGAAATTGACCTTTGGATGGGTTAAAGAGTGGTATCAACTCTAGGGTGGTCCTTTAGAGTTGTGGTTCCTTGATGCCTTCGAGGTTATTGGATCATGAGTTGAAGATGGCTCGAATCTTCATAAAAAGGAACGATCCGTTGTAGCCTTGAGCTAAATATCGATTGTGGGGAGAGAAGAATGCGTCCCCATTCGAGTGAAGAATGTCTGAGGGGCAGTTGGAAGGAGGTTAGAGGTGGAAGAGGAGGTTGTGACTTGCCATCATCGGAGTGCCAACAAGGGGGAGCTCAAGTGCAGCAATGATGAGCGTCCATATGTGTCCTGCGACAGTTGGGGCAAGGCTTCTTAAGGGGCGATGCAGAGTGTTGTTGGGGATGGGTATGCTACCGCAACATGGGAGGGCGGCTTTTATTACCGGAGAGATGTGGAGAGTTCGCCACATGGCCCTGACGCCAACCCAATGTCAGCGATGTTAGTGGAGGGCGGCTCAGGCAACAATCGTGTAGGCTCAGAAGCCGTGTGGTTGGATAGTAGGTTCACATAGAGGTGGTGATAGGGTCAAAGTCTAGGCTCAAGTTTTGGAGCTAAAGGTTCAGGCTATATGTGGAGGCTTGGTGAGGGGTTTTGTTCTTGAGATGCACGTGTTGGGTGACACATGTTGATGTAGGACAATGAACCACTTGCTCTAAAAGCTCGAACTGATAGAGCATGGCGAATTAATCCCTTTATTTCATAGCCCAGGCTCCACATCTCATGGGTTAGGACCTCTGCCGAACCCCCATCATGGGCCCCAAATCACATGGGTACTGCCTCACATGAGCTGCCCACTTCGAGTGTCTCCGTATCCCACAGGCTATCCCACTCGAGCCCGATGTGAAAGTGCCCCTGCATTAATCACCCCCTGTGAGCAGTCTCGAACATGAGACCTCCCGCTTTGATACCACTTTGATGCAGGACAATTAACCATTTGCTCTAAAAGTTCGAACTGGTAGAGGATGACGAATTAATCCCTTTATCTCATAACCTAGGCTCTACATTTCATGGGTTAGGACCTCGACCGAACCCCCCTTGCGGACCCCAAATCACATGGGTACTGCCTCACATGGGCCGCCTGCGCCGTGTGTCCCTGCATCCCACAGGCTACCCCACTCGAGCCCGGTGTGAAAATGCCCCTGCATTACATGTCCTGATGACAACACAACAATGGTGACAAACGTCCATCTCGCAGTGGAGGGCTCGCCAAGACTCCGTCTGATGTTGTTGATGTCAGTGTTTCGATTGTGTCGTCATTTGCCCATGCGAGTTTTCTCCCTCCGACTTGTGCAAGGTTACTTAAGAAGACACATGTGACCAGATTTCTCCGCGTCTTCAAATTTCTCTCTCGTTTTCCTTTCCACAAGAGACTCTCTTTGGATCTAACTCCTATGATCTCCAATGTCATGCTTTCATAAAGGTTGTTGTTGGAGAAAATCTAGTAAGGGGTGTGAAGAAGTTGTTCCTAGCAATGCGATGGTGGAGAGAATGGATACTCTAGAGGACTAGATGAAGCTTATGTTAGATAATAGATTGATGGTGGGGGTTGCGGAGGATGGCTTAGGTCATAGTTTTGGGAGGAAAGGTGCTTAAGGTTGCTCCACTTTAGGTGGCCCCTAGGGGGTGTGAAAATTTTATCGAAAGCTAGTTGGGGCCTCAAAAGTTGATAGAGGAAGTCAACCTCAGCCACTGAGTGGGTAAAGTTGGCTAGAAGAAATGGCTAAGGGTGGGGATAAGCCATGTAGGCAAGATGGTGGGTGTGACCTTCGGTGAAAAGGTGGACTATCACTCGCAATTCCTATTTGTGAAGGAAAGGGGAAGTCAATTGCCCGATTAAGCACCTTGGTGGACGACCCACTGATCTTCTAGAGGTCAAAGAGTAAGCCTTGCTTCTAATGTTAACTTTTATTTGGGGAATTGGAGTTGGGAACTAGGAAAGGGTGGAAGGGAAGGTCAGTGCTCAAATGAAGATATTATGTTCGAGCATGAAGGGTCTGTGATGCTTGCAGAAGAGGGGAAAGGTCAAAGAATTATGCCGGAGATGGAAGTCTCAGGTGATTTCCGTTCAGGAATCCAAGCTACAACAGTTGATATTATGATCATGGACTCTCTATGGAGAGTGTCTCTGAAGGAGTGGGTGTTCATTAAGTCAGTGGGGTCGGCTGGGGGGATCTTGGCGGTTTGGGATTCTAACCTCTAGGCTAAGGAGGACTTGTGGGGAGGTGTTTTCTCGCTATTAATGGTGCTTAAAGATGTTTTGATTGGGTTCAAGTGGTGCTTCACGGCAGTGTATGACCCCAACCAAGCTGCGAGGCATGTCTTTTGGGAGGGGCTTGATTTAGTGTGCGACGAATTTGTCTTTCCCTGGTGTGTTAAGGGAGACTTCAATGTGACAAGATTTTCTTTAAGTAGTCCGAAGGGAGGGAAGGTTACAGGGGGTATAGAAGAGTTCTCAAATATGAATATCGGTATCGTATCGGCTGTATCGTATCCATATCAGCACAAGCTGATACACAATATGGGGTCGTATCGGTCCGATACGAAAAAATTAACCCGTATCAGCCGATATGCCTTTAAAAGGCCAATTTTGAATTTTATTTATTTATTTCACACATTTTCTCGTCTTCTTTTTTCATTTAAACTATGGAAGAAGTTTAAAAACTTATTTTAGGCTAGATCTATGCCTATTTTGGGATCAAAACAAATGATTTGAATGTGAATCAACAAATCAAAGCGAAGTGGACCATTTTAGGAAAAATCAGAAAGAAGGGTAAACCTTCACTTTCTTTATTATATTTTCATCTTCTTTTTGTATTTCAATGTAATGGGCCATTGTTCACCAAATCATGATTGATTTGTGTTTAATTAGGGCTCATTTAGTTGACCTTCAACAAGTCAAATTGATAGACAACATTCTCATCAAAGAATGGTCCAGTACACCATTGAATACATGGTTCAAATACCAAAAAATAAAAAAATAAAGAAAAAGAAAAGAAAAAGGAAGAAAAAGATAGATTCTTGGATATTTCTTTTCTTTTTTTCCATATTATTTTTCTAAAAAAAATTTTGATCAATATGGGTCGATTCGGCCTCGACACCGATACATGACGCCGTATCGTATCATCTTTCCGCCGGGCCGATACGCCAACCGATACCGACATTTAAGACCATGGTTCTCATCGTGGGTTGGGAAAGGCAGGCTAGTGGACTTTCTAATGGTGAATGGCCAATACTTTGGTCAAATGGGCAAGCCAAACTGGTCATGTCTCGACTTGAGAGATTCCCGTTGTCTGTTGAATGGGTAGAAATTTTTTCGTTGGCCTATTTAAGAGGGCCATCGAATCCAGTTTCAAATAATTGTCCAATTCTTCTGGAGGTAGGGGTGGAGAGCTGGGGGCCGAAGCCATCCAAATTCGAATTATCTTAGCTAGAAGTGGAGCGGTTTACTGATCTTGTTAAAGAATGGTCTTCTTTCACTATCGAGGGATATGTTGGCTTTTAGCTAAGTCAGAATATGAAATTCCAAAAAAGCAAAATCATCGCTCAAAAGCGGGAGTTCTTTAAGAAGCGGGAGGAGAAGATGGATGGTATTTTGAAAGGTGTCCACGATCTCAATGTAAAGGCTGAAGAATCGAAGTTATTAGAAGATGAGAGGAACCAAAGGACATAGATTTCCCAAGAATGTTCGAGTTGCCTTAAGGAGGAAGAATTCAAATGGAAGTAGCGCTCAACGACCACTTAGCTTGAGGGGGATAAAAATACTAGATTCTTCCATAACATTGCCAATGCGTCGGCAAGATGCAACAAAATAGGAAGAATTGTTGTGCAAGGAAGAAGAATTGAAGAAAAAGATCGAATGTGCACATCGGTGATCAAGCTTTATGGACAAGGGTTAGGAAAGGCCATTGGGAGATGAATTAGAGCTTAGTAGTTTTGTTGTTGATGATGTTATTTCTTTGGAGAGGACATTCTCGAAGGAGAAAGTCAAGGCTGTGTGGAGCCCTTGGGAAGGACTAAGGCCCCGGGTCTAGATGTCTTTCCTGTTGGCCTTCTATTAAGAATTTTTTGTGGTGGTCAAAGGGGACATCATGACTTCATGTTGGAATTCTATGTGAGGGGTCATTTGTTGATGGAATGAGAAGTGTCGTTCATCGTGATAATCCCAAAGATCGCCAGCACAGATAGTCTAAAAGACTTCAAGCCAATAAGCCCGATTGGTGGGCCGTACAAGATTCTAACAAAAATGTTGGCATGAAGATTCAAGCCAGTATTGGTGAAGGTCATATCTAAGAACTAGCGTGCTTTTATCGTGGGAAAGCAAATCATCGACAATGTCCTTATGGCACATGAGTGCATTGATTCATGATGTAAGGAGGAAGGAAGGGGCATGGTATGCAAACTAGATTTAGAGAAGGCATACGATCATGTCAATTGGAAATTTTTGGATTGCATGCTGAGGCGGATGGGTTGAGGTCCGAGATGGAGAGAGTGGAGGATTAGGGAGTGTATTTGCTCAGCTCGATTTTCTATCTGAAAGGGCCTTCGAGGAGAATTCTGCAAGGTAGTCTTCTTTCTCCTTATTTTTTGTGGTGGTGGTTGAGGCATTGGAAAGGATGCTATAAAGGGCAAGAGGTGGGCCTCTTTCATGGGTTTTAGAGTGGCTAAGGTGAACCCCCAGTTTCTCATCTTCAGTTCGCCGATGATACGCTTCTCTTTTGTGAATCCGATGAGAACATGGTGGAAAAGCTGAGAATGATTATCCTTTGTTTTGAAGTTGTTTCAGGCATTAAGGTAAATGTTGCCAAAAGTGAGGTGCTAGGGGTGCGGACGCCTAGGAAGGAGGTGGATCGGCTGGCTAAGGTCTTTGGTTGTCGAGCCAGATCCTTTTCTTTGACATACCTTGATCTTTCATTATGTATTGGGAACCGGATAATTCTCATAAAGTCTGCCTATCAAACCTACCCTTACACTTTGTCTTTGTTCAGATGCCCTCAGTTCTTGCCAAGCTAGAAAAGCTAAGAAGTGATTTTCCATGGCATGGGTCATTGAGATTTTCCGGATAAGAAAGTGGAGAATTTTTTTGTGGTTCCTCAATCGCTTGCAAGTGTTTATGTCAATTAGAGACGAGCGAGACTAGATGATAAGGGATATGTCGGGCCGCTTCTCGGTTCATTCTTTCTATGGGTATCTCCGTCTCCTGTTAGGGCCTGCTCCTTGCATTCATATAACCTTTGTGTGGGGTTACGGGGCTCCTCTGGAAGTAACGGCCTTTGGTTGGTAGGGTGAGAGTCCTCACCATTGATGACCTTTGTAGGAGGCATGGTGCTTTCGCAATGCGTGCCTGTTGTGCATGGTGGATGCCAAGTTAATCAACCACATCTTTTCACTAATAATAATAATAATAATAATAATAATAATACAAAGCTGCTCAAATGAAATGTCAAGAAACATGAAATGCTAGTAAAGAAATATTACTTTGTATTTTTGGGTCATTTCATTGGCATTTATAAATCATGAGAAGGGTGCTAGAAACAAGTAAAAATCTTCAGCGAGAACATAGCATTTGGCATATTAGATGCAACAAACGAAGCTCGACTCAGCAAAAGAACATGAAAGTCACATATGCCCATTCAATGAGTGGAGAGACTCACCATAGCATGAAACCATCTCCCATATGAGCATTCTTGTGTGTTTATTTTCATATTACCAAACCAACGATGCTAGCCTTATTCTCCACTAAACCGAAAAAACAAACCTAAAACCTCACCAAACACATTTGAATTAGTGGGTCCACTTTTGCACCCCTCTTGATGATTGGGTCAGCCTATTCTTTGGCCCAAGGCTTTATCATGATGGGCTAGACAAATGGTATCTTAGATCCTTTTCATGTGTGATTTTATAGTGGTGACACAACTTACTAAGTCAAGCTTTATTTAGTTTGAATACCGCATTCTATTTTCTAATAGCTCTTTACCAATACCAAAACACAAGAAACTGTTTGCATGGTAAAACTTTGCCAGTAACCAATGTTCATATGTCGGTATTGTTACATGCATTAGTGACTAGGGATACAGACGATATCGCCGATACTCGGAAAATTATCGTTGACTAAGGGAAATAGTGGGAAAAGGTGGAATTTTTCAATAAAACTTCAGGAAATGTTAAAAGACACATCTTTACACATTTAGGAATGCAAAAAAACAACTATACATAATAGGTTTCCATTTTACAGGGGCCTAGGGCATGTGTTGTTAAAATAATAATAATAATAATAAAAACAATGCTATTATATCCAAAACGAGTTTATATAATTCAAATACCATAAAATGCAAGTAATAATACATGTGTTCTCAATTTGAGGGGTAAATGGAGAAAATAACATTTTCCATTTTACAGGGGCCTAGGGCATGTGTTGTTAAAATAATAATAATAATAATAATAATAAAAACAATGCAATTATATCCAAAACGAGTTTATATAATTCAAATACCATAAAATGCAAGTAATAATACATCCGTTCTCAATTTGAGAGGTAAATGGAGAAAATAACATTTTCCATTTTACAGGGGCCTAGGGCATGTGTTGTTAAAATAATAATAATAATAATAATAATAATAAAAACAATGCAATTATATCCAAAACGAGTTTATATAATTCAAATACCATAAAATGCAAGTAATAATACATTCGTTCTCAATTTGAGGGGTAAATGGAGAAAATAACATTTTTCCACCTACTCAAATGTTGATTGATTCATCACAAATTCATGTCAATGCATGAGAATCATGCATAGAAATTGCGATTCGTGCTGACATTTCAAGGGGAGAAAAAAAAACTTTCATTGGATTTTTTGATAATCTTTGAGTTTCGGCCTATCTCCACTTTGAGTCAAGATTTTTCCTGCAAATCCAAGGCTTTGTTTCAAGAAAAACCAGGAGTTATTAAAATCACCTAAGGAACAAAAGCCCACGAAAATCGATGATTTTTTAATTTGGAATTTTCTCAATTTTTTCGTGAATTCAGTGTTTTATGGAAGTATCCTTTTATGGTGGCAATATCATCGTTGGTATTGCTAATACAAAGGAACTTTTAATGTTGTCCAAGGACCAAAATATTGTTAGTATCGCTAGTATCACCAAATTTCGCCGATAATATCAATAGTTTGAATTTCCTTTGTTACTTGAGGTTTCAGCATCGTTGACTTGACAGTATTGATAATAACACTATAGTACCCATTGTTCAAAGTATCCCCAATATTATCCTTATCTCCAACTCGGTGATACCAATAACACTAGTGGTATCAAAAATTCCAGGTATCAACAATGTATTGCTAAGTGTTGCCAATGTATCACCAATATTTTCAACTATGTAAATTTCAGGTATTGCTTGTATTGCCAATGTATTGATATCATATCACCAATGTATCTCTAATATTTTCAACTGTGTAAATTCTAAGTGTTGCTTGTATCACAAGTGTATCGGTGATGTTTTGATAATATTGCCAATATAACGATATCACCAAAAATCTGTTTATTAAAAAAAATTCCATTTCAATTTTTTTTATGGGCACATGGTTGTAGGCCATGTTCAACTTATCGATGATAATATTGATAATATCTCGATTTATCATTATCACAAATGCACAATATCGAGACCACAATCTTTCATTTCCTTTCTAGTTGTTGATGATTTCCTGGCGAAATATTGTGTTGTTGCTATTCTAAAATATCGATGGATGTTTGGATGGATGGTTAGATGGGATGGTTGGACTGTTTTCTTACGACGGCACATGCTTTTAAGTTTCAATTAAATGAAAATTTATCATGTATGCATTCCTTTTGCAATACTTTTATTCCTAAATATGCAAATATGTGTATTTTAGCATCTTCTGAAGTTTCACTAAAAATTCCACCATTTTCCCCATGTTTCCCCGCATTTCTGGTTATTAGCAATATTATTGACAATATTGATATTACTCCCGTATCCCCGGTTAGTGAAACTTGTAGCGATCCTGATACTTCTAAGACTGATAGTACCTAAACACGACAGAATGAAATAGTTTACCTGTGTAAAAAGCATACATAAGTAAGATTTTTCTTACATCCAAACAACCCTAGAGAAAAAGAATTTCCTCAATCTTTTGTTCCATCCCATTTTCAAGGAATTCTTCATTTTGACAAGACATTCACTGATGATTGAAGTCTACAGAAGATGGAGTTTGCAATGGCCAATCGGCCATATCCACAGTTAATCACTATTCCACCTCTTTCTACTAGTCTATAGTCTTTTTTTATTATTAGTATCTTTAAGCAATCTTCATTCTACTCAACAAACATCTGTTCTAGGAAATTTGCTTCCAAACACCAAGCAGAATCATGTTTTAGCATGGGTGGAGAACAGTGCCTAGCAGGCTAGCACCTTCCTTCTGCATCACCACAGCCCCATATAAATTCCTAAGTCCAAATCTCATTAAGGTGTGATTATTGATTAAATTCAATACTGACATTATTTTGCAGAAATCTAGGTTCTATGTTTCTAACCATCCCTGATTTTTCAAAATCAGTACTCCCAGTCTAACTAACAACATTCTCCAAGTGGCTAGTTTGTCCAACATTACCTTGTCTTATTGATGAATGTTGTGATGTGCTGTTGATCATCATTGTCACCATTGCCCTGTCCCAGCTATTTGGGGTCAGCTTTATGAATCTTGTACTGCTTCCTGTCTCCCTATCCTCATAAGGTGAAAAACTTTTGTCTGAGACCAGGTTTGTAGGGGAGATCTTGTGTGTACACTAGCTTGACAACCAATTACACCACCCAGATTCTCTTGATTAGTGAAATAATGTCATTTTGATTTCGATTTCCTTTTTTTTTTTTTTTTTCAATATGAAAAATGACCAATATCTTCATAACCATTTTGTGGACTGGCAATTCTCACTCTAGCCAAAAGGCCTAAACCACCAAGCAGTTACTATCGTATGAACCTCTCACTGCATGAATCAGGTTTTATGAAGTAAATCTCCCAAAAATTGACTCTCAGCACCTTCAACTTCACAAGGTGCAGCTCAGAAGTGTCATTCAGCTTAGGAAGAAACAAAAGGAAGCATCTAAATAAATATAAACAAATACAGGTCGTACCACTGGCAGGTCCTGGTGATCAAGATGGCCTTGACCTTCGTGGACTGGCAATTCTCACTCTAGCCAAAAGGCCTAAACCACAAAGCAGTTACTATCATATGAACCTGTCACTGCATGAATCAGGTTTTATGAAGTAAATCTCCCAAAAATTGACTCTCAGCACCTTCAACTTCACAAGGTGCAGCTCAGAAGTGTAATTCAGCTTAGGTAGAAACAAAAGGCAGCATCTAAATAAATATAAACAAATACAGGTCGTACCACTGGCAGGTCCTGGTGATCAAGATGGCCTTGACCATGAGTGGAAGTATTCATAGCAACTGGAAGCTTTCAACAGAAACATGAGTATTCTGGGTCAAGTCTTGAGAAAGGCCTGAAGTATGACCTGAAATTCAATAAGCTGAGGCCTTAAGTCTGCAAAACAGAAGATTGAGTGTTGGAATAATGATTCATAGTTTGCACCGGTTCTGTTTATGCCTTTGTTCGTCTAAGAAATTCAAAAGATGCTGGTGTTGTTGCATGTGGACCACTCTTTTGGATTAATTAAAAATATGCACTGCTCAAGTTTCTCATGTAGCTTGTCATATATTTTGCTTCATTTACCATATCTTTGTTTTTCGACTCGTTTATGTGTTACTTTCATGTTCTCAAAATTTTCAGGTAGTTTATAGTGATGTTTACATGCTGGATGATGAAATGAAGTGGAAGCAATTGCCACCCATGCCAAAACCCGACTCCCATATAGAGTTTGCGTGGGTTATTGTCAACAATTCCATTGTTATTGTGGGTGGCACAACAGAAAAGCACCCTGTGACAAAAAAGATGGTGCTGGTTGGAGAAGTGCTCCGGTTTCGTTTAGATACATTGGTATCAGCCTTTTCCCATCATTTATATGCTTCAATGAATGCTAATGAACATCAAGAAAGTTTTGTTTTTTTTTTTCCCTTCTTCTGTTGGTGTGTTTTTTCCCCTTATACTTACTACTTATACGAAGTGTAGTTCCTGGCCCACAAGATTATTTCCTTCTTCATTTCTTTGTATGGTGCATGTAAAACCGGGATAACATAAGAGAATTCTCCTTGGACAGAGTATACAGTAGAGTTGTCTGCATTAGGGCTGCCAAAGGGCCAGATTTGGGCCTGGCCTTGCCATGCCCCTGCACAGGTCCAATGTACATGACTCAGGCCTGAGCATAGACCAGAGCCCATTACAGACTATATCGCTGCCCGAACCTAAGCCCAAGCCAGTTAAACTTCACAGGCACAAAGACTCAGCCCAAGCCCAATTAAAATTAAAGCCAAAGCTTAAATAAACCTAATAGGCCCGAGTCCATTTCACATAACCAGAAAGGGATGATTAGGTTTTTCACTCATTAATAAGAAAAAAATTAGGGGCTTTTCATTATGATTTATATTTTATTTAGATGTTCAACTATAAGATAGCCTTCCTGGGACTGGGTAGCCTTCCTGGGACTGGGTCTTGGCCCAAGCCCGGTTAATCCATAAGGGCCCCATGGACCTCTATCACTAGGCCCGAGCCTGGCCTTCTTAATAATCAGGCTTGAAGTTTTTGTCTGAGCAGCCCACGGTCCAACAATCAAGCCTGAGCCTGATGGCCCTGGCCTTGATCATTTACAGTGCCAGTCCCCTAATGTTGTCATTGCTATGGTTCTGAGCATTAACCTGTGGAACGAACTAACCGAAAAGACTCCCAAGCTATTACCTTTCCAAATCATCGTATCTTGATCTTGAGGCGAAGGAACATGGAGAGCAAGCTGATGAATTCCTCGGTTTCAACCTCGTTAAGATTTCTTCAACACAAAGGAGACCAAATAACAGTCCCGGCACATATAGCATAACATCGATCGACAGAGATAAACCTATCTAAGGCAAGATTGGCTATTCTCGGAAAGAGCTCTGTCAAAGGACGATCTCCACACCACTCATTAATCCAAAATCAAATGCGATTTCCCCTCCCAAGAGAGAAAGAAATACCATCCCGGAACATAAGAAAAGAATTAATGATTGCCTTCCACACGCTAGAGGCACAGTAGAGGGAAGAGGACTTTGTATTCCAATTTCCGGTTTGAGTGCCGTACTTGGAAGCAATAACATCCCTCCGTAGCTTCCCTTCCTCCACTTTGAATCGCCAAAGCCACTTTCCAAGAAGTGCAGTGTTCATAAGATTCATATTTTTCATGCCAGCGTTGCCGTCACTAAATGGTTTGCAAACTTCCTTCCAGTTTAAAAGATTAAACTTTCCTCTTTCCTCACCCCTTTTCCATAAAAAATTTCTTCACAATTTATCAATTCTTTGCGTGACGAACTTGGGACATTTGAAAAGGGATAAAAAGTAAATAGGCATATTGGATAAAGCTGCTTTAATGAGAAGTAAACAGCCTCCCAAAGATAGGCACTGACGCATCCAAGTGGATAGGCTTCTTTATCCCTTTTAATAACCATGTTCCAAAGATGCTTGGTGGGTTTCCCAATACAGAGCGACAAACTGAGGTAAGAAAAAGGAAAGGAGGCACTCTTACATCCAAATATATTGGCCAATTGCAAGAGATCTTCACACTGAATATGGATGCCCAACATTTCACTCTTAGAGGCATTCACACTTAGACCCAAAATTGCTTTGAAACACACCACAACTTTTTGGAGACTGTCGACTACGATACTATCTGCTTCACAAAAAAAAAAAAAAAAAAAAAAGAAAAGAGAGGATTGTATTAACCGCGTATCGAAGTTGAGAAATTTGCACCCTTGCTTCCATAACCTTGAACCCAGCAATCAGTCCCTTCTCCTCTGCTCTATGGAGCATTCGACTAAAAGCTTCTCCAACGACGACGAAGAGGTAGGAAGACAAAGGATCTCCCTGCCTGATTTTGCGAGAAGCAGCAAAGTAGCCTTTAGACGAGCTGTTAATCAAAATAGAAAAAGGAGACTGAACATAAGAATTTATCCATTACCTCCATTTAGAACCACATCCCAGACGACGAAGAGGTAGGAACACAAGAATCCACACTATCTTAGGCCTTCTCGATATCGAGCTTGCAAACTATCCCATTTTTCCCTTGCTTATATTTGGAATCGATACATTTGTGAGCAATGAGAGCACTGCCCAAAATCTACCTCCTTGTGAGACGAGCTCCTTGATTTTCCGCGATAACACTAGAGAACATGAATCTGAATCTTAGAGCAAGAGTCTTGGCCAAAATTTTATACAGGCTTCTGATTAGACTTATAGACATAAAGTCTTTAATGGATTCCGCATCCTCGATCTTGGGGATGAGAACCAAGAAGGTTGCTCCGAGATCTTTTGAAAGGCGGCTTCTTTCGAAGAATTCATGAATAAAATCCATCATATCTTTGTTAACAATCGACCAAAAATTCTGAAAATACAACATTGGAAATCCATCAGGGCCAGGAGCCTTGTCTCCACACATGGAATCTAGGGCCAACTTTACTTCTTCAGAAAACGGCTTATCAAGGAAGTGTACTTCTGTATTGGACAATCAGGGGAAATCCATATTATCGAGTCTCGGTCTTCTCCAAGAATTAGAGGCTAACAGATTTTTGTAGAATTGCACAATAGAGTCGCAGATAATCGTTTTGTCAGTAGTGCTCGAACCTTCCACCGGAAGACCAGTAATTCTGTTATTCCGTGCCCGGGCTTTACCCATATTGTGGAAGAAACTCATATTCTCGTCCCTGCATTTTAGCCACAAAGCATGAGATAGTTGCCGCCATTTAATCTCCTCCTCTTTGGAGAAGGAATTACGAGATCGGATCTTCATATTAATGCGAGAAAATCTGAACTTTTGGGTATTAATCTTCCGTTGGAAAAAGTTGGGGAACTAGTTGTGTTTGGATGCAAAGTGGGGACGTTCCCATCAAAATATCTGGGTCTCCCTCTTTGTATAGGAAAGGTTGCTAAGCATCTATGGGATCCTGTTATTGAAAGATTTGAGCATAAGCTATCAGTTTGGAAAAGGAGATATATGTCTCTCAGAGGCAGAATTACTTTCATAAAGGTAGTACTCTCGAACCTTCCTTGCCATTTCATGTCCATTTTCCAGTGCCTGAATAGTGTTCTTGATAAGTTTAGAAAAGATGGGAAGAGATTTCCTTTGGCAAGGGGGAGAGGAGAAGAGGAAGTTTCATCTCTTGAAATGGGATGTTTGGGGTAGGCCAAGAGGAGGAGGGAGGTTTAGGGCTGAGAGGTTTGGATTCCATGAACAAGGCTCGACTGGGGAAATGGTTGTGGAGATTTGTGATTGATAAGGGAAGTCTTTGGAAGGAAGTCATAGGTTGGAAGTATGGGGTGGAGAAAGTGGGTTGGTGGCCCAAGAGCTCTTCATGTACAGGAGAAATTATGAAGCTGAAATGTCCTATCTCAGCAGGGGTCTGTTTTGGTGCAGGCATCGGCTCAAAATTTCAATTTCGGAAGCATATTTGGTTAGCAAGCAAGTTGCTGGATCAGTTACCTAATCTAGCTCTCTTTTGAGTATGTGATGCAAGGATCCACAGGTCATTGGCTTCCTTTGTTCTGGAGAAACCTTCAGGATGTTGAAGCTTACAAGTTGTTGTCCCTGTTTAATATGCTAGCAGGGGTGGACCTGTCAGATGCACCGGATATAGTCCGCTGGAAAGAAAGTAAATCTGGGATCTTTTCTATTAATTTAACCAGATGTAGTTCGCTGGAAAGACAGTAAATCTGGGCTCTTTTCTATTAATTTAACTGGATACAGTTCGCTGGAAAGACAGTAAATCTGGATCTTTCCTATTAATTTCTTATTTCGGTCTCTCTCTGGCTCAGTGACTGAGCCTTTTTTCCAGAGAAACCTTCAGGACGTTGAATCTGACGAGTTGTTGTCCCTGTTCAACATGCTAGCAGGGGTGGACCTGTCAGAGGAACTGGATATGTTTCGCTGGAAAGACAGTAAATCTGGTATCTTTTCTATTAATTTCTTATCTCGGTCTCTCTCTGGCTCAGTGACTGAGCCTCAAAACATGGTTTGTTCTCTACTCTGGTCCTACGGGTTCCCTTCTAAGGTGTCAGCTTTTGTGTGGCTGGTTAGTTGGGAAAGGATCCTAACCATGGACAATTTGAGGAAGTGGGTCCTAATTATTGTTAATGCTTGTCCTATGTGTTTGTGCAACGAGGACTCAGTGACTCACCTTTTTTTGTTGTGCCATTTTGCCAAGAAAGTGTGGGACAGTTCTATTGCATCTTTTAGGGTGGCATGGGTTTTGCTCAACTCAGTAAATGACCTCCTCATTCAATGGCACACATAGTTGGAGTGGGAAAGTTGGGTCGTAAGGTTTGGAGACTGTTGCTTCTTTTGGGTTTGTGTTGCATTTGGAGTGAAAGAAACAATAGATGTTTTCAAGACGTTTTGGAAATGCGAAGGCAGTTTTCCGAAAGGTGAGATCTCTTGTTATTGCGTGGGCGGCGGTATCTCCAAAGCTCAGAGATTGCAATCTCTCAGGCTTTGATCGGTCTTCTGTGTAATTTTTGTTTTCCTTTGTCGTATTCTTTTGCGGCCCTGCCTCTTTAAATTTACCACGTGCTGGGTGACTTGTCGAATAAAGCCCATACAGTGTCTTATTCCCTCCCTCCCTCTCAAAAAAAAAGGGCCCATACATTGTCCTATGAAGTACTTTCCAGCATGATGCTACAAGAGTCACTAAGTCTTGTTCTTTAGCACAAAGTTTGAAGTCAAGTAGACAGTTTTTGTTTTACTGTCCTTATGGAGGAATACGCCTTTTCTAACATCCTTAGCCTTCATTTCATCAATGCAAATGCACATTATTCTGTACATTCATCATAGCTTCACTATGCATCTGCTGTCTTCTTTTTGAACAAGTCAAATTTTCATTTAGATAAAGGGTTAGGTGCAAATAGATACAACTGGACTTAAAACAACACAAGCCACGCAACAGGAATAAAGTGCCATGTTATTTTTGAAGTACTTGGCATGCAATACTATACAATTTTGTCACATAAAGAATGGCTTCTTGTTTCTCTAGATAAGGAGCTCCGTCAATAGCAACCATGGACTCACTTTGATGGTAAAATCGGGCATCTTCTCGGTGAAATCTTTCTATAGGATACGAGGTGGTGACTTTGTAGGTGAAGGGACATGTCCGACAAAGTTTTTATGGGAATATGGTGCTCCGTTAAAGATAGTGGCTTTTGCTTGGTTAGTGGGTCACAATAAGGTACTCGCAGTTGACAATCTTTGTAAAAGGAATTTCTCTCTTCCGAATGTTTGCCTTCTTTGTTACCAAGACGCAGAATCAGTGGATCATCTTTTCATCCATTGTTCTTTTGCGAGAGAAGTTTGGAGTGATTTTTTCCAGCTTTTTGAAGTGGAATGGGACTCCCTTGCTCAATAGAATCTTTCTTTTATCTTGTCACTGTGGTGGAAACAGGAAGAGGGGGGCAACAATCTGGAGGTTGAGTATGCTAGCGGGAATATGGTGTCGTCGGCGAGAAAGGAACGATCAGTGTTTCAGAAATAGAAAAGGGTCAGCTGTAATCGTTTTTAATAGGGCCAAATTACAGGTTATGGAATGGGCTTCGGCTTCAAATGTTGTGAGCCATTTCCAGTTTCTTGGTGGGTGCTGTAATTGTGCTATGCATATTGTATTTTTGTTTTTGGCTTTTTTAATAATATTGTCAATGTTCAAAAAAAAGAAAAAAAAAAAAAGACTCTCCCAATGTAGATGAGATGATAAAATAAGAAAACAACTAATCCTTGGAATTTTGGGTAAAATCTCTGAAGACGTGGAAATTGCTTCAATGTGTTTGTCATTTCTCTCAGCTGCATTTCCTTCCCACTAACACTGGGTTTGAAGGAAAGGCAGTTCAAGGCTTCAAGAGGATGAAATCAACCTCCTGGTTCAACTGTAAAACTCTGATGTCTGCAGTCTCCCTCTCTTTTTCTTTTCCTATTCCTTTTTCTTTTTCTTTTTTTAATTGTCTTGGAATGTGAGATGTAGCTTGTTTACTGAGAACTTGTGTCAAATTTTCCTGCAGGAGATTGATTTTAGGTGCATGTTTTTTCTTTGCACTCTGCTTTAAACACATGCTTGCACGTTTTTTGTTTGTACACTGTTTTAAACACATGCTTACATGTTTTTTTTGTTTGTACTCTGTTTTAAACACATGCTAGCCTTGTATATGGAGCCATGAATTCCTTAGTTTTTTGTCCATAGCTGTTCACTGCCTTTGTCAATATATATATATATATATATATATATATATATATATATATAAATTGAACCACTTGAAATTCATCTTGGCAACACAGAACAACGGTCGCTGGTGATCTCACCATGTAATTACAAAGACAAAAAAGAAAGCAATAACAAAGAAATTAGTGTCAGTTGTATGTGTACAACTCTTTACATTGTTGCAACACTTGGTTTCTGGACTGGAATTTCTTGTGTAGTGTTAGTCGCAATCATGACTTATGATGATGACGACTCTGATTGGAGGTTTGTTTATTTACAGGAATGGTCAGCCGTAGGGAGGCTGCCTTTCCGTGTTAAAACTACTCTAGTTGGGTTTTGGAATGGATGGCTGTATTTCACATCTGGACAGCGTGATAGAGGACCAGAAGACCCAGCACCCAAGAAAGTCATTGGAAGTACTTGGAGAACTAAATTGAGCTTATAATTCTTTTCTTTTCTTTCTTTTTCTTTTTTCATTTTTTAAATCATTCAATTGTAGCTGAATCAGTTTTCTTCATTTGTAACCTGTATCTGTAACATACGTTATTAGCTTTGGAAAAACCTTTTTCTTTCACAGGGTTATAAACTCTTGTTTTAAGTTCCATTACCATTCTTGTACTAGTGTGGCTTTGATGTATGGGAGAAGCTGTGAGATTATGGGTATCTTTTAGAATCAATATAAGTTCCTAAGGAGGTTAGCCTCCTTTGAAAGTGGCTTATTTCAAGGAGAAACTCCCCTCAAAGTGGCCATGCAATTGTCACATTTCAGTTTTACATTTTATTCATTCAGATTGTCACAGGTTTAGGGTGTGTTTGGTAGATGCCTGAAAATGTGTTCATCTCATTTTAGTTAGTCATAATTATGTACTAGAACCATAGTTCAAAAACATGAAAACTCAAATTGAATCGATGTTCAGCTTGGTCGGGTTGACTTGAAAACTTGACTCAGTATTTAATAATCATAATCAAAAGTATTATGTATATCAGCAGATATGTAAAGTGGTTAGAAATAGGATTAGTGACTTAAAAAAATGGATATGTTTTCATGAAACTTACGTTGGTAAAGTCCATCTCTTTGTTTTGTAGGCTCGAGGGTTTTATTCACTCCATTCACATTTACTTTTTATTAATATTAACTCGCTCTGATTCAGCAAGTGATTTGGTTTGAGCCACCATGAGTCACGTCCAATCAACCAACTAGATTTGACTCAGCGGATCGGCATGAGTCTGGATTGAGTCAGGATTTGGTACGAATCCAAATCCTCAGAAAAGCCAAGGACTTGGTAAATCCACATGGTGACTCTCTAAAAAGCAATAGAAATTATTCCCCTACAATAAATGCTTTCATAACCACTCAATAAATAAATGCTCTCCAAATCCATGGATTTCTAGCTTGGTTCTCCAACTGTGGACTTTGGATTTGCCAAATCCAAATCCAGTGCAAACCCATGAATCTGACAAGTTCATGGATTTACCAAATTCATATTTTCATCTCCCTGATCCCAAACAGGGCTAGTAAATACTTACTACCTGATGACAAGTGACCCTGTCTGGTGAAGTTTGTGGATTGATTCCAACAATCTGTTCATTTATTCAGGCTGGTTCAAAACATGTTTATGCGGTGGAGGCATCTGAAATGGTAGAATATGCACGCAGGCTTATTGCTGGGAATCCATCATTGGGAGAATGGATTATTGTGTGATTTTATTTTGCAGTTTAAACTTAATAACTGACTTTTTTGAGTTCTTTGCCGAACTCACCTTGTTCTCATTTTCATGAGGGTTTTTGTTCCTTATATTATAGGTGATCAAAGGTAAAGTTGAGGATGTTGAATTGCCTGAGAAAGTAGACATTCTGCTTTCTGGGGCTATATGATTCAGAAGGGTGTTGCAGGGAACACAGATCCATTGCCAAAATATCAGATCTGAGGCAACATGATTGTCTTTTTGAGGATTTTGAGAGTCAGACTGAGTAATTCTCACAGCAAAAAACAATCAAGTCCAACCGTTTGATTTGGATCACAACCCCACATCAGATAAACTTCAATAGATGGACAGATACTTCCAACATATCATATGCATACTGTTTACTACATCTGAGACCTCCAAAATGTGGGTCCCTCATGAAAATCTCCCGAAAAAAAGACCAGGCTAAACTATTCACAAGGTGTTCAACATCTATGTCGAATCAGACCGTTGGTGGTCCATTATTTCCATATGAGTGACCCAACTATAATAAGTGGATTGGACTGATTTTTTGCAGCATGACTCTTCATGTTGGGGTCAATCTTCTAGATGGCTGAGACTTCATACACAGGTGATAGCCATCACACTCGAGGTTCTTTGGGCCGCTATCTATGTATGGTCAAGATCTATTAATTTCAACTGTTCATTAATCAGGTCTACTAAAATCAGAATCATTAGTCATCAGTCAATCCTAACCATTTAATCAATATCATTTCATATCCTAACCATTTAAACAATGTCATTTCCTGGTGTAGGAGTCACTGGCCGAGGCATCATAATCTGAGACATGACCTTCAAGAACACAACAGGCCCTAAAATGTCACAAGCAGTCGCCTTCCAATCAAACTCCGACCTCTCAGTCTACTACTAGTGTGGATTCCACGGTTACCAAGACACTCTCTACGCTCACTTTCTTTTTCTTTTCTTTCTGTTTTTTCAGGTTTTATGGATTGGGATTTCAAGTCTTTTTGTATGTTTTGGAATGAGCATGTATATATTCAGCCTGGTGACATGATCATACTCTGAGGGTTTATAACCACTTATATACCTCATATATCTATCATAGTCTTTCGCTTGCTTAATTTAACCATCTCTGGAGTATGAAGTGTTGTTTTAGTATAATCTCACTCATGTTTAATGCACTAATATGGACAACATTTAAACATCATTATCTATGTTATATAAGTGATGCATTGGAACTTGAGAGTTGAGCTTCTGCTTGACCCCCGATTTTCGGGACGTTACAATGACCATGGTGTAGTACTGAAACTCACTTGCCGAACACTCACAACTTTCATGAATCAGCCAGATGTCAAATAGTCCAAATGAACACAAAGAAAAGCCCTAATTTGATGTCCATCTTGTTGTAAGACATTGGTACCAGATGTCGAATATGGCAACTCCGAAACCCAAAAAACAGGCATGTACATACAGGCATAATATGATAAAGACGGATACTCTGGCTCTCCTTGATTAACATGTCCGGTACCTTTGAATAAGGCATTTCTTTTTCTTTCTTAAATGAAGTTCCTGGTTATGGATGCATGTTAAATGACTTACTTACAGGTATGAACCTTGAACATCTGGGGTCATTAGTCTCACGATTCAAGGGGTTGCCCTCTTGATGCAATGGGTTTGATCCCAACTTATCTGCAAAGTACAATGGCTTGTAATGGTTGTGGAGGCTTAAATGGGATAACATATAGGCTGACAAACGTCATTTAGGTTATATTTCCCACAGCTGCATGTATGTCATCAGCAAAAAAATAATGGAAAGCAAAAGAGTAAAAAATCAGAATTCAAGTGCATGGGAAAGTGTACATACCCTATGGAGCCAACGGTAGACTGGGAAAAGGATTTCCAGCAATCTAGTAGATTCTAGGATGACAGAAAGCAAAGAAACTCCCTAAATGAGGGAATGTAGATGAACGCAAGAGCCTTCTAGAAGCAAAACCCACTAGCAAACTTAGAAGAATAACTTTTCTAAACAAGAGTATAAAAGAAAATACCCAAAAAATTTATATTCACACACAAAAAAAAATAATAATAAATCTAGTAGTGATCCATGCATATGGCCTTGTATATGTAGGATTTGAACATGCACACAACTTTTCTAAGTTAACTTGAGATCTTTGCTTGTGAAGCCAGTTTTACACTCCAAAGGGAAACTACTAACAGAGTAGAAAAATGCTTAATCCATGCACTTGCACATGATGAAAAGTGTTCCTGGGACACTTGGTAGGGTACCAAGAAGTGTTTTAAAGTGTCAACTCCAAAAGTCTAGTCACTGGGACACTTCTGAACACAAATAAATAATAATTCAATAAATAAACTTAACAAATAAATAATGGTTATCATTGAAAGAGTTGCTGATAATAGCAACAAGACATGTCCTCGTGCAACCATTTGATACAGAGAATCCCAACAATAATCCCACCAACCGGTTAATCCTCAGTGCTAAATCTAGAGGAAAAGAGTATTTTGGGAAGAATGAGCTACAGGGACGTTTTCAAAGTGCTTCCACATGCACAACATCTGCTCGTTTAGATCAAAATTGCATTTTAAACTCAAAAGCCCTTTCTGAGGGTGTGTCCAAACAGGTCACGAGATCAAATAAGCCCCATTCAGACACTCCAAATGGAATTTATGGGACAAAAAAATTGGTGCATTGGTCAGATGTATAGGAATGTCTGATCAATCTCCCATTTGATACATCAGTGGGAGGCATGCTACAGAGAAATGGCACTAGCCTACCATTTCTTCTGCTTCTACATATCATCTCCCCTAAGATGGGCTCTCCTAGTGCAGTTTCTATCATCCAGCTAGTGCAATTTTCTATCCATGGCATATTTGAAGGAATAACAAAAGAAACCTGTAGGAAGTATCACCAACAAATTTCTTCTTATTGACATAACTTGAAAGAAGTTTTCATTAACCGCCACCACATTTGATTTCCTGCTCAAATTTTTTAGAGTATTGGATGTTGTGTTTTTTAGAATAAAAATAAATTTTAAAAATAAAAGTTATTTTTAGAAAGTAAATAAATATATTAATTATTTAAACTTTTCATAAATAGTGTGTATAACCAGTCGGTAAGAAAATGGGTTTTTGCTTATGCAACCAGGGTTCAAATCTCTGTGCACGTGCGCTCAGCGTGGGCTGCTTGGGTGCTTTATTAGGCGCACTTCGCATCGTCGCAAGGAACTACGAGAGCCTTAGTCTTTTTTGACACTTGGTTCAAACTTTTTGGGCCATGGTACCCTGATGTTTTATTACATTTTTTGTTGATTAAGAGTAATTGTGACATAATTGTACATGTGGCACCTATGCCATGTGTCGGTTATGTGGATATAGTTTTTCCTGTTGGATAACTGCTTCTGTCTGAATGGTTACAAAAATAACCGTCATATGACAAAGAATCATGTCCTTTCATAGAAAGCAATTATTTGCTGTGAATAGGTATGGATTTCTTGAAGAGGCACTTTAACACCTCTTCAAGAAGAAATCCATAACCTTTCAATTAATATAAATCCTAGATACTATAATCCAGAAGAAAAATACTCTTAATCCTTAAGATTATATCATCTTCTGTGTAATTACTTTCGATTTGATCGCTTGCTGAGTTTTTTCTGAACGTCTTAAGGCATATCGGTGTCAAAATTAGAGATCTGTTCAACACTTAAATGCGCAAATTTTCGTGTTGAAAATCGAATTGAGCGTTCATTATATCCTGAAGATAATTTGTAGATTTCCTTTGTTTGCACTTGCTGGAACTTCCAGAAAAAGGGTAACAAATCTGACTTGAGAAATTAACTATTCAAGTCGAGCCTTGAACCTGATAGATCTGATCATTTCATTATTGTTTTCTTCTATCCTCCATTGTGTACAAGAAACACTTACAAATCTAACATTAGAGGAGTTGAACTCTGGTATCTAAGGGAATATGGAAAAATGACTAGCATCAGTATGCGTTTGAATACCTATATATGGTTTCCCCGGTAAGAATCATCTTGGAGCATACAACTTAGGGACTAGAATATTCTAAAAATATGAAGCTAGTATGCCATACTCATTAGCTCTAAAATTGACATGATAAGATTGGAAGGACCCAAAAATTTCCTGATGCAAATACGAAAACAATAACCTCAGTCTACATGTAAGAGTTATATAATCCTTGGCCAAGATGTATACAGTATCTTTGTGTTGGAGATTTTGACCTGCGGAATCACACAGATCTAGATCTAGGATAGTAATCCAATGGCACCAAGCACACAAGAGAACATAGAGAACACCCAGATTTAACGTGGAGAACCCTTTCAGGAAAAAATCATAGCACAAAGCGACAGATCTCCACTATGAAAACAGAAATTACAAAGAGAAAGGACTTACCCGATTCGAACAACCTCGAATCTCACCCTTGTTACACCCTTTAATTTCCCTGGGACCCCTTTAGAAAGCTTTCTCATGCCCTAGAAAAGCCCTAGGAACACCTATTTATAGTTTAGGCAACTTCTCTTCTGCATCCCAGTTACGAAAGGACTCAAATCCACAGTTTCGTGCAAAATCGCAGAACAAACTGCGTAACTACGACTAGTCGTAGCTCTCCTACGACTGGTCGTAGACCACCTACGACTGGTCGTAGCTCACCTACGACTAGTCCTAAACCAGGAAAAAAAATAGCACAATCTCTGTACTTTGAGTCGTGCCAGGGCTCGAACCTACGACCAGTCGAGTGCCTCCCACGACCAGTCGTGGCTCCCCCACGACTGGTCAAGCAACATGAACACTTGAAGATTGAAGGCTTCTCCTCAACAATCTTCACCAAGTCTTCATTCTTCAACCGTGTAGCTACGTGACCTCTTCTCTTATTTCTGCATCTCATCATAGCTCCTTGTGCACACTCCGTCTTTCTTTTTCGCCATCGCCAAGCCCAGAGAAGTTTCACAAACAAAGATCCACATGCTCAACCACCTTTTCTCCTGTCTTCTCAAAAAAAAAAGGAAAGACGTAGTCTTTTTACCATCTCACCACTACCCAATATTACTTGCCGGGTACTTGCTCACAACATTGATGATCTGTGAAATAACCGGTCTAAACCAGACCATGGCATACACTACCCAGCGCATTCGAATAAGGCCCATGAGATATCTTGCTTTTTCTCATATGTTTTTGGACATATCCAGAGGAAAACTTGAGGAGAGACGCGTAGGAAACGCTCTCCGGCTTTACCTGACCCATCACATCCTTGACCAATACCTACACACAAGGTATTCCTGCTGTAATTACCAAAGCCTACTCCTCCTTCAGTCTCAATGCCAAGAACCATCTTTGCAACCGCCCCGATCCTTCATCCTGGATGTCCCAAGTCTTTAGTACATTGATTTCAGACATGTTACAATTGGCGATCCACACGTCATCAACATACAATACCTGACCCACCATGAAGGAATCAAACCACTGCCTAAGCGACAGGCCGAACAACGACCTCATGCAAAGTCTTTTCTCAGCCCCTTTCACTTTGAACTGCCCTAGTTGCTTCATGTAGATCTGCTCTTCACCTTTCCTTGCAGAAGTGCAGACTCCACATCCTTCCTTCCAGCTCAAGATCACATTGGCTAACCAGTGCCAATCACTGATCTAATAGACACCTGCTATACCGTCAGCGCGAATATCTCTGAGAAGCCGATCCCTTCTCCCTGAGCATAACCCATCGCCACCAACCTCGCTTTGTATCTATGTTGTATCCTCCTGAAGATTCATATGCATCCAATCATTTTCTGGCCCACTGGAAGCTCCACTCGCTTCCATATGTCAGTCCGGTACAACGAATCCATCACATCACCCACAGTCACCTTTCACTTTTCAGCACCAAGCTCACCTAGAGCCATCTAAATAGAAGATGAATCTCCTGCAATATTGGAGTCATCCATGTACCTCGCCGATGTCCTGCGATGATGCCGTGTGATTCTTCACACAAGTGGCTGCTCCACTTGCTCCATATCCCTGTCCGCACAATTCAGCCTCCTACCCTGCCCGCTCATGTAGCCATGCCCAATATATCACACACGTGCAGAGGTGAAATCCTCTACATCCACTGTAGCTCCACCTTTTGAAGTGTTTTCCATCCGTGAGACATAAACGGATCGATTAAAAAAGCTTTCTATCAAGAGTATTTCAATCAGCATCATTCATAGTAGACTTCCACTCCTCAAGAGTACCATCTTCGCCTTGCTTGGTTAACAGAATAATCATCTTCACCTTCCATAACTCAAAATTATTTTTTCTTGAGTACTTCTCAATCTCATACTTAGCGCTCGCCATTATTACTAATCCCTCAGATTCAGATCTGTGCCCCAACGATAGCTCCGATACCACTTGTTGGGGTTTTTGACCTGTGGAATCACACAGATCTAGATCTAGGATAGTAATCCAATGGCACTAAGCATACAAGAGAACACAGAGAACACCTAGATTTAACATGGAAAACCCTTTCGGGAAAAAACCACGGCACAAAGCGACAGATCTTCACTATGAAAATAGAAATTACAAAGAGAAAGGACTTACCCGATTCGAACAACCTCGAATCTCACCCTTGCTACACCCTTTAATTTTTCTGGGACCCCTTTAGAAAGCTTTCCCATGCCCTAGAAAAGCCCTGGGAACAACTATTTATAGTTTAGGCAACTTCTCTTCCGCATCCCAGTCGCGAAAGGACTCAAATCCACAGTTTCGCACAAAATCGCGAAACAAACTGCGTAACCTACGACTAGTCGTAGCTCTCCTACGACTGCTCGTAGACCACCTACGATTAGTCGTAGCTCACCTACGACTAGTCCTAGACCAGGAAAAAAAAACAGCAAAGTCTTTGTACTTTGAGTCGTGCTAGGGCTCGAACCTGCGACCGGTCGAGCGCCTCCCACGACTAGTCGTGGCTCCCCCACGACCGGTCGAGTAACATGAACACTTGAAGATTGAAGGCTTCTCCTCAAAACTTTGGTATGGAGTTTTGACAGGGGGCCTCAATTCGGTGATCTGGACAGATGAACATGCTGAAAAAATATATCCAAGATTAGAATATTGCTAAAAAAAATTTAGTGATCTAGACATCTTTGTTGTCTTATAATATCTTGGTAGAAAGTTGCATTCTGCACAACACTATTCTGCTTCAGTGACTAGACTCCTTAACTTTGAAGATATATCAGACACTTAATGGGTCAAGGTCACTGAAGAAACCCATCATGAGATGATATACAGGGAAGACATTGGAAGGTTTGGGCACAATAGAGTTAATATGTAAAGGATAGTGTGAGACTGCATAGTTGCAGGTGTAATTAGCAAACAATATCAATAGACTAGATGTTCCACTCCCTGTTTCACTCCCTAGGTAGGCCACAATGAACAAAAACACAGAAGCTAAAAAAAGAATCTAGCCATTTTGGTGAACAACCCAAAAGCAGAATGCTTCAAAATATCAATAAGAATTGCACCATACATGTCCAACCCAAGGTTACCTAGATCATGTGTCACACACGTAGATGGTACAGGAACAGATACATAGCACAATACTCCAATTCACAGTACGTTGGGCATAGGATCATGCAGGTCTCTCCATGTCAATACATACTCTAAGCATATTCGATATAGTTCCATGTAAAAATTGATATCGCGAGATGAATGTTATTAATGTATATCCTACATACATAGTATTGAAATAATGAATGTTGCATGCCTACTATTGCATAGATCAAAGTGTAATTCCCTACATTCTCAATCTAAATTTACACCACAACTTAATCAATATTAATCATAACTTTAGGCTATTAAAAACAACAAAATAGTAGACTTTTAGCTTCGGTTCCTATGCAATCGAGGCTAAAAAGTAGACTTTTCACCTCAGTTCCTATGCAATTGAGGGTAAAAAGTAGACTTGGCCTTGGTTCCTATGCAATGAGGCTAAAAAGTAGACATTTGGCCTCAGTTCCTATGCAACTGAGGCTAAAAAGTAGACTTTTGGCCTAGGTTCTCATGCAACTTAGGTTAAAAAGTAGACTTTTGGCTTCAGTTCCTATGCAACTGAGGCTAAAAAGTAGACTTTTCGCCTCGATTACTATGCAACTGAGGCTAAAAGGTAGACTTTTCGTCTCAATTGCTTAGCAACTGAGGCTAAAAAGTAGACTTTTGGCCTCGGTTCCTATGCAACTGAAGCTAAAAGGTAGACTTTTCGCCTCGATTCCTATGCAACTGAGGCTAAAAAGTAAACTTTTGGCCTCGATTCCTATGCAACTGAGGCTAAAAAGTAGACTTTTCGCCTCGGTTCCCTTAGTCCCTATGCAACTGAGGCTAAAAAATAGACTTTTGGCCTTGGTTCTAAAAAGTAAACTTTTGGCCTTGGTTCTTATACAACTGAGACTAAAAAGTAGACTTTGGCCTCGGTTCCTATACAACTGAGGCTAAAAAGTAAACTTTTCGCCTCGGTTACTATGCACCTAAGGCTAAAAAGTAGACTTTTGGCCTCGGTTCCTATACAATTGAGGCTAAAAAGTAAACTTTTCACGTTGGTTCCTATGCAACTGAGCCTAAAAAGTAGACTTTTGGCCTCGGTTCTTATGCAACTGAGGCTAAAAAGTAGACTTTTCGCCTCAATTCATATGCAACTGAGGCTAAAAGGTAGACTTTTCACCTCGGTTTCTTTGCAATTGAGGCTAAAAAGTAGACTTTTTACCTTGGTTCTTATGTAACTAAGGCTAAAAAGTATACTTTTATCCTCAGTTGCATAGGAATCGAAGCAAAAAATGAACTTTTAGCCTCAGTTCCTTAACAACCGAGGCTAAAAAACACATTTAGCCTCCATTTTTTCAACTAAGGCTAAAAAAATTGTGGCTAAAGGTCTATTTTCTTGTAGTGTTGGTGACCTCAAATTTGACATCTAATGGGCCATATTGAGCTTAAATGAGTTAAAGTTTGCCATCATAATGTGACGTAGGTAAGGATCTCTTATTTGAGGTTTCAAAGTCATTAACAAAGAAAATCGGATTAAGCAAAAGTATCCTGTGGATAAGATTATCACGAAAAAATATTTAACAGATGCTTTTACGTTCCTTGCAAAGTCAAAAGAACACAATAATGTTATGAGGTTGTAACTCCTTATGTTCGTCAAAAAACTCCTCATAAGTATTTGAATAGCAAATATTGTACAAAAGAATTCATAGAGTTAGTTGATTGTTTAGATGATTTTAATAATTACCTTTGGGGGTGTGGGGTACAATAAATTGAAGGATGATATTTCTGCCGCAATAGTGGAATCCCATAATAAAACTTATAATATATGTAGATGCTCATTTTCCCTACATGTATATAATTTATTTTATGAGACATTTGCCATGTTTGTACTATATTATTTGTTATTTATCATGGCTTTTATAAATGTGTAATGCATCTTCCTTATAACGTTTGCACATTTAAGCTAATAACTGCACTGTCAAATAAGGGATGATATGCCGAGAGAACTGAATGTCCTCAAATTTCACGTATCATCAACTAGAAGAACTAGAAGAGATGAACGTATGAGCATGTCGCCAAGGTCTTCAATAAATAACATGTAAGTTTGATAATCTTTTAATATTTTTTTGACGTGTTATATTCAAAACTTATACATGACAGAACATATGTTCTTTTATGTATCAAGCTTCTTAAACCCCTCATCCCCACTACCACAAAGGAAGTAATAGGTGTCATTAAGAACTTTATAACAATATTTGGTAACTTTTCTTTTGCAAATTTGATATTATCTCTATATACACACTATATTCTGACATTGGCATTTCTTATTTTGTAGGGCTCCCTTTGGTATGCACATAGATGCAACTCCTACAATACACATCAAATGAAGAGTCGTAAAGATATATGGAATTAATATTGGAGGAAGAGGAGGATAGGGTGGGTGAAGATGGGGCATGCACTCCCAAGCATTAAGAGGGGGTTAATGATGGGGTGAGCACTCCCGGTAACCAAGAGGTGGGTGAAGATGGGGCAGGAATTCCTGGTAACCACCTTACAAAAAGATGAAGGACCTCCAGCAGTTAAGTAGAAGAGTTAAAGGAGAATTTAAAGGGGCTCATAGTTGAAGTTATGAGTAATTTGAGGCATGATCTTAGAAACATGGTAAGGCATGAACTCAAAAACGTGAGAGATGAGCTCAGTAAATTGAGGGATAAAGTGCTCAATGTGGTGTAAAATATGGCAATGAATAAGGTATTAAATTTTAATTTTCTTTATTATATATGATAATAACTTATCTATAGGAAGACAATAAATCTAACATTTAATTTATCAGAAAAGAATAGAGCTGATTATTACAAAGGAGGTGGAGGCGGGCACAGAGGCAACATATAGGGAGGAGGCTATGGAAGTCGACATTAGAAAAAAAATGAGGCATCATCGGCTGTTTTATCTCCTGATGTTGTTCCTGAGGCAACTAAGGAGAGGGCGAAGAGAACTGCTTAAGACTATTTTATTAGTCTTCCTTGGTACTAAAATCTAATGGTCCTCCTTAGGATTAAAATTTGACTATTTACATTTACTAAAATATTAATTTTTCTTCTAAGTACGGTGTGTTTTAGATTTTCTATGTCTTTAAATTAATGTAGGCAAGTTTCTTTTAGTCTATAAAAGGAGAAAGGCCATGAAAATATAAAGCATTCCAAATTTGATGTTGAATGAAAAGAACTCCCTAACTATTTTATTTTTTCTCTTTCCTCCGTATGCTTTTATCATATAATCTGTGTCACTTATGTCAGGAAGTGTAATTTTAAGACATATATAAAAGAGATTTTAATAGCATGGGGATTAGATCTATTATAAAGGAGACATTTCTTTCTTTTTATATTTCAACTTTGGAACCATTCACTTTTCCAACCACAATTTTGTTAGGATGGTCCTTTATAGATATGACCATACACACTCATCGGGGTATTTGATTCTACACATTAAATTTTGATGTTTGGATTTAATTCACAGAATCCGATGTCAGGCCGAAAATGCATGGTCTGATGAATAAAACACCCTCCTAGCAAAATTGTAGCTAGTAAAGTAGATGACACATGGCTAAAACATAAAAATGAAGAAACGTCTTGTTTGTAATGGGTGTAGACCCTATGTTGTTGAAGTTTCTTTTGTATAGTTCCTTCCTTACACTATAATTAAGAGCTCGTGACATGTCACAACTAGGATATAACAAGTATTTAAATATTAATAAATGTTCATATTTTCAAAATATGTTCATTTCATACTCATTTTTAAATGTGTTCTTTTCCTCCAATATAATTAAGGACTTGCATTAAAAGTGATGCATATTGTATTGATTGCAAATGTGAGCTTCTACCAAAAGTGAACACAATACTGTATTGAATACAAAAGTGAGTATGTATTACAAGCAACCACATGATAAATAGATGGCATTATCCCCAAATTTCTATAGTGTGGTTCACTTAAGCTTTTGATGTGCTTAAATTTTGGTCCTACGTGACAATTTACGGATGGACGGCATGGATTAGACACTTAAATCACTATGGGCCCCATAGAATTTACTTAGTATGTTATCGCGAACTTGTACTGAAACCGAACATAAGTGTATGTTGAAAGCACATGAGAGATCATATTGAACACAAATCTGAGTATATATTATATGTAAACATGAGGTTGTACCAAAAGTAAATGTGCATGTGTACTGAAAGCGAACGTAAGATTATATTGAAGGCATGCACAAGTGCGTACTGAAACCAAACTCAAACATATACTGAACGTGAATGCAAGTTTGGGCAAAAAAATGTGATTGTGGATGTGAGCTAGAACCCACATTGAACACGAACGCAAGTTTTTACTTAAAGTAAACACGACTTTATAAAGAACGCTATAAAGAACGCAAACAGGATTGTGAACTACAAGAAAACAAGATTTTGTAATGAACACGAACACTCATTTGTACTGAGTAAATGGAGGACAATTTCGATGTAAATACATTAACAGATGACAACATTTTCATAATCCAACAATACATACAGATGATAGTATAAAGAGTATAACTTTCCTGATATATATTCCTAATTTTTTAAAAAAAATCTAATAATTGTTAACAAATAAACAATATTTGTTTTCTAAGTTGGGAATCATGCACTCATATAGATAATGTCTTATTTACTTCTATCTGATACATTTAATAGTTGGCATATCTTCTCCCTACAAAAGAGTTCTAGTCTTTTTCAATATTTCGATGGGTATTTTACTTTGCCAGGGTTTAATTTTTTTACACATCTCTCTCAATTCATCCATTATCTCTCATTGATTCTTCTCAGGCACAAGATAACATGATTTTTTATTCATGTTTCAGTAATTTGCTATCATGATGAATGAATAACAGTAGACATAAGGACAAATGTAATGCTTAATATAAGCTGTGAATACATGTACACGAGGTAACAACGTCACATCGAGCTCACAACATGCACATGTCATTTCATGCAGCCTAACTATGTTAATACACTCCCTTTGGATGTAATAATTATTTCGAGAAATCACACTACAATGTATGCTTCATGATTCAGCTCGAATCTTATATAGTTTATTTTCTGCACATGGAGTCAACTGTCCATGTGACCTTGGTGATTGAGTATTCTTTGTCTTCTTTCAATAATGCATTAATGCTTCCGGCTATGTTCATGGTGATAATGTTATACTTTTGGCTTATGAAGAAGAAATATGCCCATTTTTCATTATCTACAATCCTTGGTTCTACAAATCTGACTCGCCTACATGTCTTAGTAACTTGCCGATAATACTTCCCTAACATATCCTATCCTTTGATGCTGCAATTATATTCTAGTAAACATGGTGCACACAATATCCATGGGTTGACAAATGAAACTCCGTTCATCAATTCTTTTTATGATCTAATATAATAAAAAAATCCGTCCATGAATTATAATGCATCTTGTAAATTTCTAAGGAATTAAAACCAGCTACTTTTTTTTTATTCACTAGTACGAAATGCTACCGAGAAGATGTGATAATCTTCATCCAATGCATAGACATGAAATTGTAGCCATAAATAGAATAGCCCTATACTTACCATTTAAGTGTGTCCAATCGACAGTCAGAACCTTTTGTAATATATGCTGAAAGCTTTCGATGCACTGTTTGAGAGCACTAAAATATTTTTCAATCATATACATTTATTCGTTTATGAGCATGGCAATCACTTTCCCTAGATTTGTCCTCATCACCTCATAAAAATAGGCTAGGAGCTCAACATATGAATTTTCGTAAGATTCTATTACCTATTTTATTACAATCCCATTAGGTATCCATGCTTTCTTATAACTGATATCAACTAAATATTTCATAAACATTTCAAGCCTACTTTTTTGGTACGACTCGAATGACTAAAAGCATACTCACTATTTATTTTATTAGTTACTCGATGATAAGCTCTCTTCCTCCCCTCATAAGTTGTTTGGCAATGAGCTATCCCCTCAAAAGATGTTTGGTGATGAATTCTCCTATCAAAAGATAAGCTACATGTGTGTATTAGAACCTGTATATTTTTATTTTGAAAATTCTAGTGTCGTCGACTCTCGTTGCATAGTCCATCTAATCACATTTTTCAACATGATACTTAACCTTATATCTTCAATGACATGAATGTAATAACTTGTATTGGAAGTGGTTTCGTATTGCATACTTGGATATTTTGTAGCCAACTTTTGTTCTTGAATATTTGTTCAACAAATATTTCATTAGTTTCATCCACTACATCCGAATATCTGAAAAAATCAACATTGATGTATGCAGCATCATCTAAACCCGTACATGATGGCGAAGAGATCTTCACCACAAGATTTAATGGAGTATGTCTAGGTAGATAATTTGATGGGTAGAGAATGTACACACATTTTTTACTGATCGATAAGCTAGGTAGTAAGTTAAATGTTGGTGGAATGAAGTCGACCAATAGAGAACATCCCAATTGAGAGGTTGATGGGTTGAGGATATTTGCACATTCTTCAATGGTGCTAGAAAGCAAGTTAAATGTTAGCGCATAAAAGTCAACCAATGGATCACATCTCAATGGAGAGCTTGATGGGTTGGAGATATTTGCACATTCTTAGTTGGCACCAAAAAGCAAGTTAAATGTTGGCACAAGGAATTCGACCGCGGGAGCAAATCACAATAAAGAGGTTGATGGGTTTGAGATATTTACACATTCTTGAGTTGTTCATAAGCTAGAAAGCAAGTTAAATGTTGGCGCACAAAACTCAACCGATGAGGCGACATAGGTAGATTATAGCCCTATATTAGTATCCATTGCTACAACTTACTCATTCAACCCTACAAACACGGGTTTGAGGCGGAATCAGGTTTCAGAGAACTCTAATAAATAAGCTCAAAATCACATCGCATAGTGCTAGGACTATGTAGCTATCGAGAGGGTGTGCTTCTCTCTTCAACTATAGCTATTACATCTCACTTCCTCTATGGAAAATTATATAACAAGTTGTGGATACTATTTGTTGGCTTGCAAGAATGCTGGCACATCTTTATCATTTGTGATATCATATAGAGGGACCAGTTGGACTGAGTGGTACTTGATTCTAATATCATATACCATCGGTCCTTTTTTTATATATAACCTTATGGATTTTGGATGCAAGATCCTGATAAGTAATTTCACTACTAACAATGACAGGTTTTAAGGCCCCACACTTTGACAAAAATCTTTTGTATTTAGATACTCACTACCCATCATAAATAGTTCAAATGGACTTTTAAGCCATAAACTGAAAATATGGGTGTACCCATAAAAACAAATAATGTAATACATGGCAATGACATTATTAACAATAGAAAAACTCTTAAAAAATAATAAACACAAAAGAAAAAAGGATAAATATTATTCACTTTTAGTGCAAGCTTGCATTTGCTTTTAGTATAAGCTTGCCTTTATATTCAGCACAAGTTTGCCTTCGATTTCAAGACAAACTCATCTTCGCTTTTAATACAACTTGCATTCATATTCAGTAGAAGGTTACGTTCACGTTCATTACAAGCTCACATTCTGTAATGCCCTTAATTTCAAAGGTCGAATACACACTCGATTCTCGACATTCTAGGTGTCACTTTCATCTTACGGAAGGCGGTTTCTCATTTAAGTCATAATAGCTTCAAATCAATCATAAAGAACTAATCTAAAATAATATATATATATCTGAAAGTAAAGTTGAATCATGACAATCACCAAATACATATAGTTAATCCAAACAATATAAGCCACTCAATTAGGGACTCAATATACATGCCCAAAATGTACATACATAAATTTCTAACATCATGTATAATTGATCTAACAATAACCCTGCAGTGGAGCACGTCGGCCTATACCTGCCCATCGAAGATCTAAAAGTATGACACCTCCACGGGATCTAAGTACGCCTCATATAAGACGTCAGCCTCGATGGTTCCTTCATCAACGATGTCGTCTAGTTGGTATTTTAAAACATCAACTCAGATGGTAGTGAGTGATTAACTCAGTGTTATCATTTCCCTAAGTTACATATATTATCAATACAATCAAGGGTAGGTAGTCATAGTATAACGAAGTAAATAATTGTCTAAACTAGTTAATTAATGCATGTATAATACTTTATGCAAATATATATCTTAGGTATAAAATAAGGGTTGTTTAAATAGTACTCTAATCTTTAACAGTCAACTAACTAGGCATCGGATAACGCCCATGCAAGAATGGGGTCGTTTGAACAATACTTTAGCCTTTAACAATCAATTAGGTACCTAATAATACCCATGTCATGTATACATACCTAACCCAGCCTTTATTAGTCTATTTACATGCAGCCATATTAGTGAAGCTAAGATACCACCATTATATCATGAGACAAGTAACCAGATCACATGGCTCATCGCCAATATCCCTTAATCCAACCTAGGGTTTATCACCTAAATATCAAATGTGAGAAATTAATTCAAAGGTAGGTGCTTGTCACCCAAACTTAATTAATATGATAAGGGCTCGACACCCAAATTTAATAAAAGAATGGGTGTGTTGTGGGTTTACATGAATGCCTCAAGACGGCACAACTCATGGATTAAAATAAATTATGTACACAACAACTGATGTACCACACCAAGTGAATTACATACATTGATAATGTGCACCATTAACCAAATATAAGGATTTACATGTCAACCAATAGGGTCACTACCATGAACACATTATACAAGGTCTGTTATCTCAATTAATGCTCACTGGTCATTATGAGGGGCTTATTACCACACATAGGCTGACGGCTCGAACATAATGTCTCATACCACCATGACTGACGTACGAGACTTTATTTAGCATTACACTAATGGTTATAGTTGTGACTCCAATTTAGTGAAAATTGTGATATCCCAGATTTAAAAGAGTGTTGTATAATAGTCAAGCATATAAACAATCATCTCTCCATTAGACCGATTAGATTGACCACATGGAACCCCATCGAAATTGGCATTGGGTGTAAAACAAACCACATAGTTCCAACTGCTGTTGGTTGTTTGTGTTCCGCCTCAGTCAACCAAACGAGCCTACAATAGCAAACCAAAGGTAGGTCGTCCACTTAAATAGTTTTCAAAGAGTGATCCATAACAATAATGATACATATCATCTGGTATATGATTTCAAGCATAAAGCAGCTTAATACCACACCATGGTAAGAAAATTGGATATATGTAGAACCATTGATCAACAATTTAAACCAATTCCTATAAATTTAACTTAACAAGCAACATAAAAGGATTCTAATATCGAAATTGCATATCATTCAGGCATTTCACTAAGCAAATTATCACCCAATAGTAAACAACATAAGGGTTATGATAATAAAGTAACTCTATAATTTATAACATACGGAATCTTAACAAAATCACAAACTCACTAGCTGAGATTATCAAGGATTAATAAAAAAAAACTTAGAAGAAATTGTCATCACCTTAGTAGGAGATTACTCGATTTACTTGCACCTAGGATTAGGAATTTTGGAGAAAACTCCAATTCCTAAACCAATTCCAAAGAAATCAAAATAAGAATCAAGAAATATATCGATCGATTGCTCAATTATAAGGTGGGGTGTATTTATTACCTCCAATTTCAGGTAGGGGTGAATTCAGTGGAGGAATGAGTAACTCCTATGGTTAGATCGAAGTAATCTCTCTCTTTCTTATAATAAGGAACTCTAATCCAAGTTCTCTCTCTCTCTCTCTCTCTCTCTCTCTCTCTCTCTCTCTCTCTAAAACTCAATCGGGTTAGACTTGACCCGATCCGAAACCCAACTCGATCCGGTCATCGAGTACTATATATATATATATATAAAAACCTTCTACCCAACCTAACCTTACCAGTAGCCGCCGCCACACCCAACTCGATCTGAGAACCCTACTCCTACAGAGCCACCCGTCCAGCCACCCTCTATTAACGAGCTCCTCTTCATCATCCTCCTCCACCTGTCCACACATCAACACCTGTCTAGCCAACTACCACCCATTCAAGGCTTCAAGCTCCTCATCCTCCTCCTCCTCTCTCTATCTCCTCCACCCGTCCATACAACAGCACCCGCCCGACTTGATTTTAGGTATTATTTCTTTCTCTTTTTGTTTTAATCAGATAAATCATCAAATGGAGCGATCTGGGGCCGCTGTGGTGCATCTGGGTTGACTCAAGAGAGGCCTGGGCTCACTATGGTGTGCCTGGGCTTGCTCGGGTCAGGTGTGGACTGTGTGGTGCGCCTAGCCTGGCTCGGGTGCAGTGAGGCAAGGCTCACTGTGGCTTGGCTAGGGTGCAATGTGGCTAGGCTCATTGTGGTGCGTCTGGCCTGGCTCGGATGCGGCCGAGCTAACCCTAACCCTAACCCTAAACCTAAAACCTTACCCTAACCCTAACCCTAACCTTAAAACCTAACCCTAAACCCTAACCCTATACCTAAAACCTAACCCTAACCCTAACCCGAAAACCTAACCCTAAACCTAAAACCTAACCCTAAAACCTAAACCTAAAACCTAACTCTAACCCTAACCCTAAACCCTAAATCTAAACCCTATACCTTATACCCTAAACCCTAAGACCTAAACAGCTAAACCTATTCCTTAAACCCTAAATCCTAAACTTCTAATTTATTTTATTTATTTGAATTATATAATTAGCAGTTAGTTTTTTAGAATTATGGTTTACATTGCTTATTGCTTAGCTTATTATTATGCTTGTACATTATATATTTAGCTTAATATGTATGGATTACATTACTTTTTTCTTAGCTTATTATTGTGACTTGTGAGTTAGATAATTAGTTGCCCATTTTAAAATTTCTATGTTGCCAAACATAGATATAGTGTATTTTTGGTGGCATAGAAATTTCTCAAATTATCCCATTTTAGATAGTTTAATGTTAAATAGATAGTATACTTTCATATAACCTGTTTAAATGTTCATGCCTGATTTACACTTCATCTCCCCATTTCTCTCTGGATATGTTTCTTCCTTTTCATTTCTCATGTCAAATATTTTCATATTGCTCAGATATTTGGCTTCAAAATGTAATAAAAGATCAATTTATCTGGAAAGACATGAGGAGGTGCTGCCGAATTTTCGGTGTGGGCATTTAAATAAGAATATGAAAGTATTACAATCTATTCAACCTTGAATGGGTGACTAATTTAGGATTCAATATAAATATTTAAGGCATTAAAGTACTAATACTAATATGTTATAGTATATTTCAACTATTAGATGGCTTGCAACGAAATTTTCAATACCCCCGGCAGTTTGTTAGTTACATTGTCAATGATCTTAGAAGATGAAGGATTAGGTTTATAAGATGAAGAGGTACCCATTGATATTATTACCTCATGATCACAATCAAAGATCAATAGTGTGGGAAGATTTTGAAGAAGTAATTGTAAAAAATGACACAATGAAGATACAATGTAAGTACTACAATGCTCAACATACTAAACAAGTAGATGGGTCGACTACAACTTTAAATAAACACATTTTAAAGTATCATAAAAAAGGGTGAAGTCAAACCTCAGGGCAAAAGATACTTTTATTTACCCAATCTTTAGTGGATCTGTCGCAAGGTACATTGTCCCTCTATAAGTATAACAGAGACCATATGAATGAGTTGACGACCAAATTTATTATTGTCAATAAAAGATCATTTTAGATGTTAGAGAGTTCTTTTGTCGAATTAGCCAAAGGCCTTAACCCCATATACAAGGTCTCCCGTACAACGATAAAGAGAGTGTATGAAGATGTATGTAAGGGAGAAGCTCAAGTTAAAAGGACAGCTGGAATTGATTTCTTGAATTTGCCTAACATCATATTTGTGGATGATGTTCAATCAACAAAAGGGGTATATGTCACTAACTGCCCACTACATTGACGTCAAATAGAGGCTCAACAAAAGAATCTTAAACTTTCGTTATCTTGTACCTCCTCACATTAGATTAATAATTTCAAACTGCATATATAAATGTCTTGTGGAGTGGGGCATTGAGAAGAAAATTTCTTCAATAATTTTAGACAATGCCTCTACAAATGATAGCGTGATAACGAATTTATGGAATCATATTAAGGCCACCGGTGACTTGTATTTTGGTGAAAAGATATTTTGTGTTAAGTGTTATACTCACATCCTAAACTTGATTATATAAGATGGCTTTAAACAATTGAAACAACGATCGAGAACATAAGAGAGAGTGTGAAGTACATACGAGGGTCACCTTCACGGTTATATACATGAAATGAGATCATGAAATAGTTGAATTTGTCATCTTAGAGAACGATGAGATGTCATGATAACTTGGAATTCAACTTTTAAAATGTTAGTTTCAATGAAAACTTTCAAAGATGCATTCTCTCACTATGCGAAGCATGGTAGTGTGCATCTTTAGTTGCCTTTTGATGATAATTGGTCAAGAGCTAAATCAGTTCACGAGTTCCTTTCAGTTTTTTACAACACAATGAAGAAATTTTCAGGAAACAAGTATCCAACAACAAATATATTTCTGCTAGATCTTTTGAGGGTAAAAGATGTCTTGTATAAAGTTGTAGCAAACCAGACTTTTTACAATTAATGACTATGGGTATACAATTAAAGTTTGATAAGTATTGGTTAGAGTCAATCTGGCAATGGTTGTTGTAGTCATTTTTTTATCCTCGATACAAGATGTTCATGGTTATATTCATCTTTAATAAGTTATATGGTGAGAAGAGTGCCTCTGAGGTCGATAAGATTTGTGATGTAGTTGATAATTTGTACAATTTCTATGTATAAACTTTGGGCCCCGCAAATACAAAATTGCAGCCGCAGGCCTGTGTACTCCTGAAGTGGGTTCTATTGATGAACAGCAAAACATGATCAATGATTTCATGTCTTTCCTGGCACATGTTGAGACTCAAACACAGACAACCAAATTAGAACTTAACCACTATCTCAAGGAGCCACTTGTAAAGTATAAAGGCGAAGAATTTAATGTTTTGGACTGGTGAAAGTTAAAATTTTGTAATTCAAAATACCCTTTTTCTATCGTTAATGGCACGAGATATATTATCAATTCCAATTTCAACTATGGCGTCAAATCTACTTTTCGTACGATGAGTAGGGTCATGAATAAGTATTGAAGCTCACTTACATTAGAATCAGTTGAAACGCTCATTTGTACACAAGATTGGCTGTGTCTGATCTGGGGGAAAGGGAACTATGTAGATAAGGAGTTCGATGAAGAGGAGAGTGATAAGCAAGATGAGACAGTACCTACAACAATTGCATAAAAGAGGCAGCAGGATGAGACACTACATTCTATTTCTCTGGCATTTGCTTACAAGTTATAAAATGATTTGATAATTATTTTTTATGGACTTAAATTGTAATATTTAATGTGTGGATGGATATTTTTCTCTTTTCATTTATACTTTTAAATTAGTTAATGTTACTTAAATCTCATATCATATGATTAGTTGATTATTTTTATTTATCTTCATTCCTTAATTATTTATGTTGTCTTAACCTAACCATATATTTTTCTTTCAAAATAAACACTAATAGATATGTCATCGGAAGATGATCCATTGACAAATATTTGAGATTATAGAGCCCAAGTCTACTCCCAAGACGGAAAGATAAAATTACAACGCAAGTTGTGTGGAAAATAATTTGCAAACAAAAAAAAATTGATTGAAATTACATTTGGCTTGTCAGAGAGGAGACGCTACACCATAGCAAAGCTCCTCAGGAAATCTAAAATTTATTTCGAGCCATTCTCGACTCAAATACAAAGACTTTTTCCACCACTCCCCTATAACTAAAACTAAGACAACCAGCTACAGAAGATATAAAAGTATGCCTATTATAATTGAAGATGGTTAAGCAGAGGAACTACCTCCACAGTTAGTAGAGAAGAACAAGAGATTATTTTAAGGGAGCGAGAAGAACAATATTATAAAGAGGTTGTAAAAGAAAGTTTGAAAATGATATTCAAAACCAGACAACAACATCAACCCCCTTCAAAACAACATAATATCGAAGTAGGCACTAGTAAATTATTAAAGTTTCTTGAAAGTCTCATAACATTTTATAAGTGGTTGGGAATCCCATACAAATCAGATCATAAAAACACATCTGAAAAAACTTATTGAATATATGAATGGGGACGATGGAAAGACATCTCCACCATCCGATTCAGTAGAGATAAATGACCATCTTTTGAACACCTCCAACTCGAAGTCAGCCTGGAGTTCTTCTGCAATTGAAGCCATAAAAAGAGAACTAAATGATGATTCTTGCGATGAAGGTGGAGGGGGTTACTATTATGGACAAGGTTACTCAGGTTACACACCACAAAAGCATTCATCATACATAGGATATTGAATGAATGAAAGTTTTTACTTTTAATTTTTTATAGTGTTTATTTACTTTATTATTTTTATTAATATAGTTTATTTACTTTGGATGAAATGAAGATATAAAAATCACCATGATTCAGAGTTCAAGCAAGCCACACTACACTAACCTAGCAGTATTGAGAATAATTTTACATTCTTTCCATTGGTGTGGTACATATGAGTTTTTAATCGGGGTTATCTTCCGTATGAATAGTCCAAGCAATGGTTCTCACCTTTACGGACAATGTGGATTTTACATATATAATTTGGGTGGAACGAGAGTCTTTTGTGTGCTTGGGGAAATAAGCTCCATTTGTGGGACCTATGTGAAATCAACTTCGTCTATCATGTGAGAGCCCTTATGTTAGCCGTAAATACAACTAATCATCCTAATAAAAATATCATACGAGTCATACTAATATATATATATATATATATATATATATATATATATATATATATATATATATATATATATATATATATATATATATATATATAAATTGATCCTAAAAACTCTACTTTTGAGCATATGGTCGATCTAATTGTTTGATGAGGCTAATTTTTATATTTTTGCATTTATTCTTCTAAGCAACACCTTATAAATAGGTTTGATGAAAGGTGGCCCCACATATAAACCTATGGTTGGTGTCCATTTCCATCTTTTCTTGTGGTGTGTCCCACCTGAGTCATAGACCTGACTGATTTTTATAACCCAGCCCGATGACCCGATCTAACTCGGTGCCAACTCGACTTGACTCGGTATTTATGACTAGGTCGAACTCAGTTCGGATCAGCCCAGCCCAGACCCAGACTCGGATCAAGTCAGGCATGTTGGACTCAGTATCAAGTCTGATTGAGTTCAGGTCAAGCCTTTTTCAAAATCATATCAAGTTGGGTCAGCCCTAACTCGGTCCGACTCGACTCGATGCCCAGCTCTATGCATAGATACCCCATCGTCAAGGTCGAGTAGTGGTGAACGAGAGGTGTAACCAATATTTTAAATATCAATGACATCGGCCGATATATCTGACGATGTATATTGTATCCCACCTTTGCAATACGTAATGCACAAGTAGTGTTGATATATCCCACCTGTTCAATATGGGGAGTATTTTCAATTTTCAATCCCTTTTTTATTGAAATTATGTTAAATCAATGTCAAATGGTTACAAATCCATTGGTTCTTCATGTCTTGCATGAAAAATCATGAAGTTGGAGCTTTAATTTCAATATCCATTGGTTCTTCATATATCTCCATTTTTATTGTTATTTTGAAAATTTTCTTCAACAAGCTATCAATTAAGACTAATTTTGAAGTGTTTAAGAGTGTTTGATGAAATAATCATCATATACACTCTCTAAATGTTATGCAGTCGATTTGAATATAGTTGCATTAGTTTAGTCAGACAACGCATAGCTTAGGACCCTATCAAAGGAAACCTATTATGTGCACTTCTTTTATGAGATATTATGATTTAAAGGTGTGTATTAAGGTCTTTTGTAATAAACCTTGAAGTTTCATTGAAAAATTCAACCACTTGCCAATGTTTCCTCATGTTTTTCAAAAAACGCAATAAATTACCCGATACAAATGATATATTGTAAGTGTTCTATTTTGTCCATTAGCATGAAGTGTGAGTCATTAAGTCCAGAGAGCCCCATGGAAGATTGAAGACTAAATACTTGAAGATCATAGGTGTTCAAGCATTTAAAATCAAGAAAATGATGAAGTGTCGTGACCTCTTCAAAACTCATACTTAACCTATAAACTTGACCTTCCAAATTACATAAACCCAATAGGAAAAATCATTCCCACAAAGCTAGTAAATGGTCATATGAAGAAATTAGTTTAAAAGAAAATTTTAAAAAATAGACTATTTCAATCCCATTGACTACCTAATTGAAGACCACTCGATGCCATTGCGTAGATATATTAGATATGTCCAGCAACAATTGAAAATTCTATATGATAAAATTCTTTAAAACATCGATAACATCGAGGAACCTTCAGTGGCATCGAAGGGTCACAATGGCATCGAAGGCCACTTGATGATATTGGGTAAAGACCCTAAACTGTCCAATAAGCTCAAGGAAAATCCTGAATATTCTCGATGACATCGAAAGATCACCGCGATGGCATCAAATGACACTCTATAACAATCGAGAGGAGTCTCTCAAACTGTCCAGCAACCTTTCAAGTAAAAATTATATTTTCTCAATGTCATCAAAAGGAGCCTTGATGCCATCGAAACTGATAAATTTTTGCCCCTTCTTTTATTGTTACAAACTTCCCTACTTAAACGAAAGAGGGTTTCTTTATAAAGGGGTGAGTAATAGAGAGAATCTTGTGAGTGTGTGATACCCTAGCCAAAAACCCTTCTCCCAAGCTCTCTTTTCTCAATGAGTTTATCATTTAATCCATGTGTTAAAGACATTCATTGAGCATTAAAAGCTTGGATTGAAGAATAAACTCCAACATTCATTAATGCTCTAGCACCCATCTTTAATGGCAAATTCTTTCTGCTAGAAAACATTGAATGCTTGACCTTAGGAATCCTAAACCTACCCATAAAGACTCATAATAAGTAAGTTAGGATTCACATACCCTTAACCCACACTTGCCATTTTCAAAGGCATATCACTTCAAGGTTGCGGTTCAAAGGAGCTGGAGATGCTTTCATGATCCATGAAGATCTTCAACAAATACGCTTCAATGGGGCTCATCCACTTTAGGTATGAAAGATATTTTGAGTCCATTTTTTTCGAAAACCAATCCTTGTGTAGCATAGCCAGAGGACTTCCAAAGCAACATGGCCAAGAACAACATCTTCCCTCAGGTCATGGGAGAAGATAAACATGGTAGTGTGAGGATGGGAGTCAGTCCCTCCACATTATGGGGCCCTCGACCCAGTCGTCAAGACTATATTATGCGGACTATCAATGCAAAATAGAGAGTCGTTACAGCAGAAAAGAAGGCCTCTGAGGCATGTCAAGACACTGTGCAGTTTCGAGCATCCTTCAAAGCATTACTACAATATATGGGTCAGTGGTTTTGTAGTCCTATGGACATGAATAGTATACTACTTGGTTTACAGGTAATCTCTTTCCATTCCACCTTTTTCTTAACCGAGAATCTTAACACTTATATTTTCTTATACTAATAATCAAATTAACAATGTTTATATGGGCAATTGATGGTGGTGGCGCGCCTTCGCTTTGAGTGTCATCTTCAACCCTAAACTCATGCTCTTCTTTTTTTAATGAACTACAGTGACTAGATCTTATCATGATGAGAGGTTTAAGTCATTATAGTCCATCATCACACATATAACTCAGAATCTAATTGATTTTGTTTATCATTCTGTTTGGGTGAACGACAACATGAAGGAGACAAAAGTAACCTATATGAGTTCCATAAGAAAATTGACATCTTTCGTGTACAACCCAACTAAAAAATTTCTTACTGCATAGTGTAAATCTTTTATTATGATTTGGTAATGATCTCCACCATGCACTTAGAAATTTATTAGTCGAGTTGTACACGAAAATTTTCATGCATAGTGTAAATATTTTGTTATGATTTGGTAATGATCTCCTTTAACGTACTGGAAAAATCCATACAAAGACTCGAGTACAACCTCAGGCTGAACAACTTAAGGACAACACCCAATTGTATAATTTAGACGAAATTTAATTAAATGCTAAGCAGTCGGTGGGTTAAGCTTGGGCTACCATTTTTACAAATGGAAATACCTAGAATCAGGAGTACCACTAGCTCAATGCCATCTGAAGACCTAGGAGAAATCCCAAGGGTCTGTTGCTCTTGGGAGTACACTGAAACTCTGTAACGGATCTAGATCACACGTAGGGGGTCCGATGACCTTGAAATTATAGGACAATGTTCGTCCTACTGGGCTTGACAACCATCGCGAGAACTAAGCCCAGATAGTGTTTAAAAATGCCCAACTTGAGCCGTGAGTTAAGAGTGTGAGAAATGCAAATATCTTAAGAAAATGAACTGAAACTTAAGTGAATTGGGTCGTTTGCTCTTACGTAAAGTTAAGGATTTCAAACCGTTGGTTTGTGTCCAAACTTCACACATGGAGAAAGAAAATTTTTCTGCACATATTCATATAATCGTGGCCCTGATTGGACACGTATGACCATTAATCTGACACAGGCTTTCCACAGTTGATCGACTTATCTGATCACACCAAAATTGTGTCCTAGAGTGGATCCATTGTCAGGGAGTGTACCCCATGACGTAGATGAGCCGTGGGCCTCCCTAAGAGCCTGATTTGTCAGAAATGGCCTCCCACAGGGTATAAACATAGTACAAAGTGGCCCTGGGGTGTCTAAGGCTATGTATAGCTCTCAACATACCCCCTCTCTTCCAAATACGAATTTCATAAATCTTAGAAAGCGAGAGAAGAGAAAAGAGAAAATAAAGAAGAGGAAGTTTGGGAAATCGTTGCAATTGTGGGAAATCTTCTCCCACGGATCCACCTGCCTAATCACTGCCATGTTTCACTAGTGAGACTCTTCCGGCTACTACTTAGGGTAAGAAATACCAACCCCAATAGCGATGTAGAGCTCCCAGGTGGTTTTTCTCCAACCTGGCTAACTCATTTAATCGTTTAGGTGTACGACGTTTTGTTTTTGAAAAGGTAGTCCTAGGACTAAGTCTGAGTCGAGCGTACTACTGAAAGGTGCGGACTATAAATGCTTAGGTTGTGGTTTATCAATGCTTTCATTGTACCTAATGATTTATGTATGCTATGACTGTGATTGCAAGAACTTGTAATGTCTTCAACATGCCTAATTCTCTATGAAATAAATCGACGAATTGCAAATGATAGATAACATAAGCTGTGTTTGATGAAATGTCTAAATGAGAATAGATGATGATTAGTGCTTTCCATGATTTTTAACCTAGGATTCGTTGATGTCATATGCATATGTACTTCTCTGTGTAACGAATTGATAAAATGTAAGTTGTAACTAACGTAGTTTATGTGTTCGATAAATTATTTAAATGAAAAATAGTTGATGATTTGTACTTACTATGATTATTAAGATAGGATTCTTTGTTGTCTTATGCCTATGTTTTTTCTCCATATAACCAGTTGATAAAATGCAAGTTGTAGTTGACATGGTTTATGTGTTTGATGAAATGCCTAAATGAGAAATCCACTAGGATTGTTTGTCGAATACTGAGATAGATATTACATGCGGGTGTTAGCAGCATTTGGATTGGAATGGGGATACAATCGTAGTCCAGGCAATTGGTAAATGCCCAAGTTTGGGTGGTCGATTTAGTCTGGCCACCTTGGGTAAACCTGAAAGATATGGGTTATACGACGACTGTTGACAGTGGTTAGGCCAAGAGGGGCGCTTATGCGCTCCATGTCAATTAAGTCAGCGTGTGCCTGTACCAATCGAGCTTTCCTAATGAACCGAATGACCTATTATGTGTTTACCATGTATGGACGCGACTGTTTGAATTTAAGGTACCCCTCACCAATGTAGAGATCCACCTTTAACCATGGTACCACTATTCTCAAGATTTGTGAGCCGGGCATGGTGGAATGGGACACCGTGTTGGTGTTGTCGGCCTGCGCTAGGGTGACAAGCCTCCCCGTAGTAACCGCAAGCACCCCTTCTTACAACTTGCATATTGTATGCGTTTATCTAGGAGTGACAAACCTAGATGGATCCAGAACATAGGAATAAGACCACTACGGTTGTCCGATGCCTAATGCTCGATTTGGGTCAATATTAAAAAGGGAGGTACCCTAGTTTTCCAAACTTACTGGATGAATGAACGTAAATAATCACTTGGCTAACATGACCATGCATCACACTACATTAGTTAGAATGTGGCAAAAAGGCGTTGGAGTCTCACATTTGATGAAGCGTTGTCATATGCGAAACAGGCTATCGAAGTCGCGTGTTAAGGGAGTGTTGATGGGTGAGGGCATGCATCATTACTTACACTCCATTCCTGCATTAAAAGGAATAGTTAGGAAGTGATTGTTATGATTGCCTTATCATTATTGCTTTGATTAACTTGATAACATGTGTAACTTTTACCTTAAAGAACCACTGAGTTGGTCACTCACTCCCACTCTGGGATGGTGTTTTAAAACATCAACTAGACATTAACATAAATGCATGTAACGCCCGTGAAAAATCCGTACTTGGGTTCGGGTACCAACTCGACCCGAAATTGTGTAGAATTTATTCCTTTAGAAAATATGACTAAGTTAGCTAGTGCAACGTTAGAATAGCTGAAAAATGGTCCCTGATCATTTTAAATACGTTCTACAAGGCTCAAAGCGAGTGGAACCAATGGTGCTATAATGCTCTAAAGCCTCGGATCAAACTCTAAACCGGTTTATTCTCGGGACCTCCTTGAAACTTTGTATTGGATCTAGACCGCGCGTCGAAAGTCCGATACCTACCATCTTAGACCGTTATGACCACTTAGCTGGGCTTGGCAATCGTTTCGAAAATCAAGTCCATCTGACATTCAGAGGCTATTTCATTGAGCCTGGAGTGAAGAGAGTGAGAATAGGGTTAGAATTGGAATTTGAAATTCAAATCTGGCACACGATTTGACACATCAGTATTAAGCGTTCAGACCATCAGAATTCAGCCAAATTACACCCTTGGATCAGGAAAAATTTCTATTACATATCACGAGACTTATAGGCCTGATCTTGGTGCGGTGACCGTTAAACTGAAACTGGACCGCCACGTGCGATCTGGGAACCCTACCGGTCTGAAAACTGGATGTGTGCTAGATCCAGTATACATGAGCTTAAGTCCGACCGCATTTGGCCAGGGGACCTTCAGAAATGCTCTTTTGGACCGAAACGGCCACGATTTGGTTAGACACCAAGTAAACATTGTTCCCAAGCCTATTTTGGGCATGTTTTAGCTTATAAAAGGGGTTGAAACCCTCACTTCTCTCACACATCCGAATTTGCTAGGAACCCTAGCTTGTGTGAGAGAAAAGGTGAGAGATTGTGAGAGAGTGGGAGAGTTCTTCCTGCTACTTGTGCTGTGTGTTGCACGTGCTAAGCAACGCACCTCTATCGCTTTCCCGACGATTACACCGTGATTCTAGGTAAGTAAATACCCTAAATAGTTGCTGATTTGAGGTTCCTTTGTTTCCATAGCGATGTAGCTTATGGATCTTGTGTATTAGGTTCCCAATTCATCGTAGACGAAGCGTATACGCTCTGTTTCAATTCACGAGTCTACAAGACATAAGGTGAGGATTTTAGACGCTTTGATTGACGGTTTCCAACGCTTTCAATGTCATTTAATAGTAGATTCTTGACGGTATCACCGTTTGACATGTACAAAATGCTCTCCGTTTCCCGTTTCGTAAATTAACGAAGAATATGAGATTTAGGGCATTTTAGTCATTTGTAGGAAGTACTGTTTACATTCATATTTTGCTGATGTGATTGACATGGTTTGTTATCGCATTAGGAAGTTAGGAATACGTGCATAATTAGTTTGGCGAAGAGATTCGCCTAATTGCACACTTCGGGTCGACATACTATATGTAGACTTAAGTGTGTAGTGTATGTGTTTGTATAAATGCTTGTATTAGTATGTATTAAATTAAATGATGTTATGAATTAGTTTGAGATGAATTTCTCAATTAATATGTTGACCTAAATGATTTCCTACATGTTGACTATATGCATGATTTCATTACATGCATGAAATATCTGTGTTTGAAGATTTACATAAGTTGAATGTTATAACATGTGTTAACATGCTCACATGACTGCATTTCAATTCCAATACTCTTACATGATTTGCTGATGTGATTCCATAAGTGTTTGGGACTAGACTTAGTCCAGGCAGTCGGTAACCGAGTGAATTCGTGGCTGACTGATCTTAGCCACGAGCGACGCGTCGATGAACGCGAGTCGTATTTGAAGTTGGCGGCAGTGGTTAGGCCACGCGAAGTGTTTTACGCACTTCATGTCGTTCGACTTGAGATGCGATCGCGCTAGTCGAGCCCGTCAAGTAACCCGACTGGCCGATGTATGTTCACCTTGTATGAGTCATAACTGCTTGAACCTAGGGTACTGAACTTACCATTGTAAATCCTGTTAACCATGGTACCTTGATCCACGAAGACTCATGAGCCGGGCATGGTGGTATGGGACACCGTGGTCGAGCTGTCGGCCTACGCTGGGGCCACAAACCTCTCCGTAGTGACCAGTGAGCACCTAGACTCGTGAGCAGATTATGGTGGTATGGGACACTATATTCTAGCTGTCGGCCTACACTGATCAGGCGACGAGTCCTTTGTAGTGACCGCGAGCGTATTCTGAGTCCACGGGAGGCGACGACCCTTCCGTTGCAGTAGAGTACAGTAGGCCTGTATTGATAAGGTGATGGGGGAGCGGTGCAACGAGTGCGAGCAACAGCCCTGGCAGCCCTTGCAGTGACCTACGAAATATACATCGTATGAGATTACTAGGAGTGACGACCCTAGACAGGATCTGTGTTGGGATTGATACAAGGGAAGTACCTTAGTTTCTCAATCCTGCTGTTTGAATGGACTAATAACAACTTGGAAATCATATCACCATAGCATTGCATGTGCCTGGAAGATGTGGAGCACTCTAGGGAGTGTGGCATGTCGCGGTCGTAAGATGTTGCCGTATGAGGGAGATCGTCGGTGAGGGCATACATCACGTCATGTCATCTTGCATTAACAACAGTATTAGGATTGTCTGATTTACTGCTTTACTATTATCGCATGATTGAATTGTGAACATGCTAATCTTTGCTCTATGATTCCACTGAGTTGATCACTCACTCCCACGTTACGGGATGCTGTTTGCAACACCCACCAGATCCTGTTGTAAATGCAGGTGAGGCTGAGATCCAGGAGGCAGAGCCAGACTTCGACGAGGACCAGGACGAGTTCTCGTACATGTAGTATCACGATGGCTTTGCATAGGCGACCTGGATCGATGGGACTTCAGAGGGACCATTTTGGACATTTTCTTTTATTCATGTATATGTATATGAGACTCAGAGATGTATTCATACTTTAGAGACAGATGAGATTTACTTTGTTTTTCCATACAGTGATATATATATTGTTTAGTCTTCCGCTTGCTTTTATCACTGGATCTGAAGTATGAATTGCAGTTTTAGTATACTTTTACTCATGTGAATGCTTTAAATCAGACAACATTGAATCATAATCATTTTTGTTGCATAAGTGACGGTCTGGAACTCGGGAGTTGAGTTTATACACGACCCCCGATTTTCAGGGTGTTACAATGCAGGTACGAACGACGTCGATTGATTGGAGCAAGACTTCTTAGATGAGGAGGAGAAATTCTCCTACTTCCAACTCTCGGGTGGGCTGATGTAGGCCGCGTGCCGTTATGCAGGAGACGTTGGGCATATGGGCTTAGTTGAATACATTTACATTACCACATTTTATTCATTTTGAACTTATACATATATTTTATATATATATATATTTTATATATATATATACATATATATATATATATATATATATATATATATATATATATATATATATATATATATTGAACCCAGTCATAGACTCATACTCTGGAAGGAATTTTGTGGAACGTGTACATATTTACGTAGATATGTTTTGGATTTACGCACTTATTTAACTTCATTAAATTTGGAGTATGATACGCTGTTTAGTAAAATTTTTTGCATGCTTAATCAATCAACATAGAAGAAATTAAAAAACCATCTTCCATAAGACATAAGTGATGTTCGGAATCTCAGGAGTCGAGCTTTGCTCGACCTTCAAATTTTAGGACATTACATCTTCATCATGCACTTAGAAATTTATTAATCGAGTTGTACATGAAAATTTTCATTTCCTCACAGAACTTGTGAAGGGTACTTGTTTCTCCTTCCTTTTCTCATTAATCTAATTATGAAATAGAACCAATTATAATTCAAGTTTAATGAAAATGAACTACTGTTCACCACCCCAAGTATAGGTTTATGATGTAGTAATAATCTCGGTAAGACCGAGGTCGAATCTACAGGGACTGAACCTGTAACGTCTCAAAAATATACGTACAAAGACCTGAGTACCACCTCAGGTAGAAATACCAAAGGACCACACCCAGTCGTAATTTAGGCAAAATTTGGTTAAGTACTAAACTAAACTAAATAATTGGTGGATTTAGCTCAAACCACCATTTTCACAAATGACAAGACCTAAAACTATCAATACCACTGAATCAATGTCCCTTAAAAACCTAGGAGAACTCCCAAGAGCCTGCCGCCCTTGGGAGTACATTAAAACCCTGTATCGGACCTGGACCTCACGTCGAGAATCTGATGACTGTGAAACTATAGGATTATGTCCATCCTAATGGGCATGACAACCATCGCGGGAATCCATCCCAAATGTTGTTTAAAAACACACAACTTGAGTCCTAAATGAAGTGTGTGAGAAATGCGAATATCTTTAAAAACTGTATTGAAACTTAAGTGAATTGGGTCATTTGCTCACACGCGAAATTAAGGATTTTGGATCGTCAGTTTCTGGCCAAACTTCACCCATGTGAAAAGGAAATTTTTCTGCACATATCCGTATAACGGTGGCCCCGATCGTGTAAGTATTACCGTTGATCTAACATGGGCCTTCCATTGTCGATCGGCTTATCTGATTACATCGAAATCATATCCTGGCGTAGATCCATTTTCAGGGAACTTACCGTATGTAAGTGGTGGGCCTCTTTGTAAGCCCTGTTTGTCAAAAACACCTGCCCAAAGAGTATAACCCATGTATATAGTGGCCCTGGGGCCATTTGCATCACTTTTGGGCCTATATAAAGCCCTTATATCACCCCACCCTCTCATATACGAATTTTCCTAAAACCCTAAGGGAGAGAGAGAGAGAGAGAGAGAGAGAAAGAGAGAGAGAGAGAGAAGAAGAGAAAAGAGGAAAGAAAGTGAAAGGATTTTGGGAGATCGTTGCAGTGATTCTCTCCCATGACTCCACACACCGAATCACTTTCTCATTACGCTACATGATCTGTTTCGGCTATGATTTGGGTAAGAAATCCTAACCTTAATACCATAGTTGAGATCCAGAATGGTTGTTTGTCAAACTAGCTAACCGTATACGTTATTTAGGTGCCCGACGTTCCATTTTCAGGAACATAGAATTCGAACCGAGTTCGAATTAAGTATTCTGACGAAAGGTACGGACTATAAACGCTTAGGTTATGGTTTTCAATGCTTTCAATGTCAGTCAATGGTTTATGTCTGACTTGATTGCTACCATATTGTCTTATACATGCCGATTCTGATATATTTTACATGTATGACCTATGTTGAACAAAATATGCATTTCATGTGTTTGTTGAAATGTTTAAATGAACATGTAAACATGATTTGTACTTTCCATGACTACTGATCTAGGATTCATTGTTGTCATATGTATGCTGACCTCTCTGTGTAAGGAATTGCTGAAATATTGTTGTAACTAACCTAATCTACGTATCTGGTGAAGTGTAGTCTAAGTGTTTGATGAATTGTCTGAAGGAGAAATTGTTAATAATTTGCATGTATTATGAGTATTAAAATAGGATTCTCAATTACTTTACGCATAGGTATAGTTTTCTTCATGTAATTTTATTTATTTTTATACAACTTATGGATGAAATGCAAGTGTTAGGTAATATGATCAATGTGTTTGATGAAATGCTTAAATGAGAAAATTTTTTGGATGGTTGGTTAAATGCAGACAAAATTATCACATGTGTCTACCTATTGCATTTGAGTAAGATTGGGGCTACAACGTAGTCTAGACAATCGGTAACAGTTCCTGTTCGGGTGGCCGAATTAGTCTCACCACATTGGGTATACTTGATGAATCCAGGTTGCACGACAATTGTCAACAGTGGTTAGGCCACGAGGGGTGCTTATGCGCTCTATGTCGATTAAGTCAGTGTGTGCCCGTACTAATCAAACTTGTCCAAAAAATTGATCGGCTTATTGTGTGTTTACCATGTATGGACACTATTTCTTAAATCTAAGGTACCCCTCTCCGATGTAAAGGCTCACTTTAACCATGATACTATGATCCGCTAAGACTTATGAGCCGGGCATGGTGATATGGGACATCGTGTTCGAGTTGTCGGCATACACTGAGGTGACGAGACTCCCCATAGTGACCAATGAACAAACTCAGACTCGTGAGCCGGACATGGTGGTATGGGACATCATGTTCTAGTTGTCATCCTATGTTGAGGTAATTAGCCTCCTCGTAGTGACCACGAGTATAAACTTTTGAATTTGTCTATCGACTGCTTTTCACTGGGAGTGATGACCCTACAACTTGCCTATCGTATGTGCTTGACTAGGAGTGACGAACCTAGATGGATCCTTCGGTTCAGGTCAATGATAAAAAGGGAGGTACCCTAGCTTCTCAAATTTGTTGTATGAATAAGCTTAATTAACTACTGGGCTAGCATGATCATGCATTGCACGACATTAGTTAGGACGTGCTTTAAAGGCATGGAAGTCGCATAAGAGGCAGTGTTGTCATATGCGATATTGGTGTCGGTGTCGCTTGTTGAGGGAGCTTTGATGTGAGGGCATGCATCATTACTTGCACTTCATTCCTGCATTAAAAGGAGTAGTTAGGAAATGATTGTTATGTTGCTTTATCATTACTGCTTGATTAACTTGATAACATGTTAACCTCTTCCTTATAGTACCACTGAGTTGATCACTCACTCCCACTCTGGGACGGTGTTTTAAAACACTAACTAGACTGTGATTTAGATGCAGGTGATGATGAAGTCTATGCGACGGAGTAGGACTTTATGGACGAGGAGGAAGAGTTCCCCTACTGTTAGCTCTCAGGCGGGTCTATGTAGACGTCGTGCTGATATGTGGAGAACACTAGGACTTTTGGTTTACATAGACATCTTACAATTCCACATTTTATATATTTTAAAACAATATATGTACATATTCAGCCCGATTACATCATCATACTCTGGAGGTTGTAAAGTACTTGCTTAAATACATACACTTCAGACTTCCTCATGTTTAGTTTAATTATCTCTGGAGTATGATATGTTGTTTTAGTATAATCTCACTCATGTTTAACTCATTCATATGGACGAAATCTGAGCATCATTATCCATATTGCATAAGTAATGTGTCGGATCTCGGGAGTAAAGCTTTGCTTGACCCTCAAAATTCAGGGCGTTACAGAACCTTGTACATAATCTGAAAGTAACTAGAACTAGAACTAGAACTAGAAGAAAATGTAACCTAATCAGGAAAATTTAAGAGAATAATGGTGAAATATTAAACTAAAACTTGTAAAATTCAAAGGTGAAAACTGGGATTCCAAGGATCTACTTGTTGAGATCAGGGAGATCTATGATTGATTCATGAACACAATTGGATTTAGAGTCTCATCTTCATCCAGTTGGAAGATATATCATTAAAAATTAAATTTGAAGTTTTTTTGATCCGATTTTTAAGAGAATAGAGGTATGAGAATTAGAATTGATTCCATCACAAAACCATGCCTATGAGACAAAGAAAACAATAGAATTTAACCATTCCACAACCAATCTAAAAGAGTTATGAATGTTAGGAAGGATTTCATCATCCAACTATGTCCATGATACGATGGTGAACAACAGGGCTTCCTAACTTCATAATCATAATAATGAAAAGAACACACTCAAAGCTATCGCAGATCCATTATAATTTAAGTTACAATAAACTATTAAAAACTATAAATATTCCTTATAATCAAACCAAAATCAAGGATAGTTCAACATAACATGAATCAAAGCCATAAACAATGCCCCATCATGCTACAAGCTTGACCTCTTAGCCCTAGCTAAGAGGTTTAGCTCATCATAGACATGATGTTCTAAATCTCAGAAAAATGACATCAAAAGAAAGGAAAAACAGAAGAAGAAGGAAGAAAGATGGAGACTCGGTGCTGCCACGCTCTTTCTCTCTCTCTCTTGTGTTTCACGTTCACCCACGTCCCAAGATAAATTCTCTCTCTTCTCTTCTCCTTTTATAGGCAGCAGGGGTCGGTTTAAAGGCGGTGGAGAGGCTGGGAGTCGGTGAAAGTAGTGTGTAAGCTCCTTACGCAGCACAACAACGTGCATAGCGAGAAACGCAAGGAGAGCTGCATTTGATAGCATTTTTGGGATGGATGGACATCCCATCTTCTTTTTGGCCTTCATGGTGATGGTCGTGGCCCCCTTTTAAGTCTTCTAGACAGTTCAAATCATCGAAACGATCACGATTGTGCTCGTACAGTGCCCCATAACGTTCATTTTCCCAGATGTGCATAGTTACGTATAAACCTATGCTGAGGTGTTCGTGGGCCCCACAGTGATATTTTCAGAGAAATCCACCCCGTCCATTAGATTCCTAGCGAGATTTCGGTCGAAAATGGGTGGTTTTGGTCAATTTTTTGTGTGACCCACTGTATCAAATCACCCTATTATTCATCCTACGTTTGACGGTCGTCTGCATGTGTACATGTGCATGGGACCAAAAGGTCACCATGGGTACGGTCAGCCCCACTCCTTGAACACAATGAATGGTTTGGATCATGCATGTGGGCCCTGATGGTAGCCCACAATGCCCCTCAAGCGGACATCTTCCGCTCGTTGGTGTCTCTCTCCACAATTTCTAAATTCATCAAGTCAAACAGAGTTTCACCCGATGGTGCGTCCAGTGCGGTGCACCTGAATGTGTGTTGTGCACACACACACCCTAAAAATGGGGTCCTTAGTGATGTTTTAATAAATCTGCTCCATCCATCTGTTTTTTCATCTAATTTGAGGGGTTAAGACCAAAATTGAAACATATTCAGATATTAGGTGGGCCCTAAATCAGTGATTTAGTGGTCAATCTGTCCGTCGAGCCACTTTTTCAAAGATCTAACGGCTAAAATTTTACGTGTACGGTTAGTTTAGGGTTCTCAGGCCAGATATAAAGTTTCTAGCCAAACGGATGGTGGGAACCCTGTGATCTTGCATCCAGGACAATTTTCATGCCCCTTTATCATTAATCACTTGATTTTCTCAAATCTTTGGCGTGTGAATTCTTCGATCTCGGTATCCTAAGATCCGTCCCTTGCCTTGGTGATTCTTGAGCATCAAATCCATGCTTTTAGCACCCTTTTCAGTCCAAGCTCTTAAATTCACCTTGCAACAAAAACATTATTAAAATGTAACGTTAAGCATCATCATGTTCATAAAATTAGGTAATAACTGAAGTTTAATATGCAATATTTGACCCTCAACAACTATAGTGATTGAACCCTCTCATGATGATAAGCATGTTGGCACCACTCTCATTGGTTGTGTAGAGTCTAATCACAAAAATATTAGAAAAAAAACTCTAACCCAATGTATTTTCTTTACATGTTATGATAGTTGTCTAGATTGGGCATATTTTTCGAGTTATCATTGTGCCCTACCATTATCTTTAGGCATATTTTCCGAGTTAGCATTGTGCCCTACCATTATCTTTTCGAACTATAATAACATGTGAAATTTTTTTAACGCTTTACAAGTTCATAATGTTCTAGGTATATATTTATAAGAACATGTAAGTATTGTTATCTTATGGTTTTGTTTAATTTGGTGGCTAAATGTAACACCTTGCATATTTCATTATACTCGATCCTACTAAATGCACGAGTGTTAGCATTAAAGAATAATACAAAGTTGGTTAGATATTCTTAGGATGTTAATGTATGTGCCTGACCACCTAAATCTTGGGCCTAACCTTGTGGTCTATTAATCTAAGGTCAAGATCTAGGCGACCTAATGCTGATTAATTAGAATAAATGTAACTTAATAAAGATCCAATTAAAACCAAGATATTAACGGATTAGATCTTGATTGTCCCATACGCATAAGACGAATTCACCAACTTATCCTTATGGCTTTTGAATTTATGACTTAGGATTATCAGGGCCAAATCACATTTCCTCTAATCTCGTAGAGACCAAACAATAAACTTAGATCATTTAAACCTTATCCATCATACGCAAGAAACCATACTTATCAAATTACCCTAGAAATGGATCCTTACTTTTGCTCCGGTGGTAAACTCTCAGGAGTTTCAACACCTGGTCAAGGGTTCGAGTATCCATAGGTGGTGAAATCCCACTACGGCGTGAGTGTTTGAGGGGTGTGTGTACGTGTGTTATAAAAAATTACTCTAGAAACAGCCTGTAAGACCCGTATCCTAAAATCGTACTGTTCTGTCAACTTCCGCGATCCTTCTTGTCGAATTTCGATAATCTGCGACTGATAATCGACGTTGCGCACGACCGTAAGTCGTATCCTATACATTTGAGTCGGCTTAATCCGAGATTTGTACCACTGCGACCGCACCGTCGCCGCGGTTCCAACGCCGTGACTCACGCACCGATCCGATACCCAGACGAGGAGATGCGGACCCGCGTTCAGTTCGAGCAAAAATACCGCGCGTTGTAAATCCCAAGAGAATCTCTACAATATGTCCCATCAATCCCATCAATCACCTCTCATGTCAAGTACAGAAACCCATGCTTCCTTTCTCCACAAGTCAAGCAACCACCAAAGTCAACTAACCTCTCACTTCACCCATCACTCACCTCACCCATCACTCACTTCACATCACTCCAACTCTCCTTACATCACACCTCTCTCTCTCATTTCTCAACAAATCTCAAGCAACCAAGAAGCACTCCCACGTCCATGCATTCCCATGAGAGAAAAGTGCATGTTGGTGGCCCACTTCCCATCCCAAATCTCCCATCCTAGCCATCCATCTCCCATCTCCACCATCAAAGTGAAGCTCTAGAAGATAGGCGTTCCAAAGGACTGAGTAGATCATAAGGTGGGTGCTTCTATAGGCTAGTTTACTTATTTTTTTGATGGGCCAAGTGAGGCCCACCGATCAATGGTGTGGATCTCACTTTGGACCCTAAGATGTGGCCGATGGCCCACCTTGATTATCTATATCATTCCATGATGGGGCCATTCTTTATGGACCCCATCATGATGTTTACCTTTCCTATCTTGTAAATAAGGTCATCTAGACCGTTTATCTTCTTGGAGAATGGATCTCCACCATTGATTCTTGATTAGGTGGGCCTATATGCAAAGATTTATGTTGTAGATCATGGAAGGGAGGGCCCATAATACCGGGGACCCTCCATCATGCGTGTCTCATTCTAACTTTTTCTCTCTCTCTCCCTCTCTTTTTTCAATTTTTTTTTTTTGTGATCATATGGCCTTGTGGCCCACTTGGATGGACCCCACAATGAGGCATGATTTTTATCCAAGCCATTTACAAGTGGAGCCCACCTTATATGTGTTGGACCCACGCCATCCATTAATTGGTGGGCCCACCTGAGCAGGGCCCACCTTATTTACTCGGTGCCAAAAACCGTCCAGCGTCCAGGGACGCTGGACGTCAAATGAAAAACACAAATATGAACTTTTTTTTTTGTTTATGCTTTTGGGTGGGCCGCTCATGCAGGCCCCACTTTGATGTATGTATTTAATCCACGCCGTTTATTCCGTTCTACAGTTCATTTTAGGCATTGAGCTGGAAAATGAAGTCCATCAGATCTTCTAGCGGGCCATCTCATACAAAACAGCAGTTTCTACCGTTGAAGACCACCCTACCGTCTTTATACACGGAAAAAAATATCCGATATTGATCTTGTTTGGTCAGTCTCGGGCCATGGAAACCAGTGGCCGAGGTGGATTCGTCCAATGCGGGCCCCCACACATGAAAAACCATCGGAAGACATTTTTTTCAAAAAAAAAAAAAGAAGGGAGAGAGGCAGCGCCTGCTGCTGCTGTGCAGCAAGACGCTGCTCACGTCCATGGAGAAGGCGGGCGTACGAGCGGGGCCCCACGGCTCCAGCCGTGGGCCCCACCAAGATGTTCATTTGTCATCCAACACGTTCATAAGGTGGGTCACCTCTTGGAGTGTGCCCCTTCCAAGTTTCAGCGACGTCCAAGACTTAGGTGGCCCACATCATATGAAACAGTATGATTGAATGTCTACCCTTGAAAACCTCTTTTGGGGCCCATAGAAGTTTTGGATCAAGCTGGAATTTATTTTTCATCCTCACCCAGGACTCTGTGACCTTATCAACGGGTTGGATGGGTTATAAATTTTATGGTGGGCCCCACATGGGACCCACAGTGATGCATGTGTTTTACCACACCGTCCAACGGACGGTGGAACCCACCTATGTGTTTTTGCCACACCGTCCGGGCTGACGGTGCAGCCCACAGTGGTGCATGTGTTCTATCCAAACTGTCCACTGTTTGGACAGTGGGACCCGCCATGATTTATATGTTCTATCCACTCTGTCCACTTGTGTGTGGATGTGTATATATATATATTATACTATATATGTATATATGTGCATTGGTGGGCCTTCATGTGGGCCTCCACTATGATGGATGTGCAGCATCCAAACTGTTCTCCTATTTTGAGAGCTCATTTCATGACATGAGCCAAAAGAAAATGAGCCAGATCTATGGTTCAAATGGGCCCGCTTTGGTATGTATATAGGGCCCATGTTGATCCATTTATGGTCATTCATTTAGGCCCACCTTGGTGCACATCTAAGCCCATGGGATTAAGCCCATTTGATGTACATGGGGCGCGAATGGAGTGGCCCATTTAGTATGTTTAAAACTCATGAGTGTAGGCTCATCTGATATAGTTAAGGCCCAAGTTGTGAGGCCCACTTTGATGTGTTTCATGGCCCATGGGTCATGGACCATTGCAATATACATAAGGCTCATTGGTGAGGCCCATTAATGCAGTCATTTGATGAATGTAAGGCTCATGTGATTCGGCCCATTTGATGTATCTAAGGCCCATGGGTCGAGGCCCAACAGAATGACCTTAGGGTCCATTGCAATGTGTGACTTCCCATGTTCATGTAATGATATATATGGCGGGCCGTACCTAGGGAACAATGTTGGTTTGAGGTCCATATTGTATGTACAATGTTGGTTAAATGTCCGCATTGTAACTCCCCTTAGGGCCCATTGATAGGCCTATGCTCGTTGTTACCCATCACCTTATAACATGCTTAGTATAATCTCATGACTCATGCCCATACGCATCATATGTATGCTTGGTTTGAGTAGTGACTGATCATAGCATATGCCATTGGACAGACCACTTATGGGACCCGTTATGAGACGGAGTGCCCCACATGATCGCGCAGTACGCGCTGAATTTCTGCATGATTTGACGGCGTGATTGATGCATCTCGCATATGTGTGATTTGATCACTGCACGCCCTAGCGACATCAGGGTCGTGGCTCCACAGGTATATCGTGGATGACCGTATCGGATATCGAAAATACTTGATTCTAGCACTGTGGGCACTTAGGATGTCCTTGGGTGAGAGTCCCAGGACCTTTTTGGTACCAGAAGATGCTCCAACGTCTAGACCGAGTGGATACACGAGCGCCCGAGTGCCGAATACCAGTAGGCCGCGTCTCCCACTGTGTCGTGGTCGGTTGGAAGGGGGTGTGGCCTTATCCGCCTGAGTGAGGGGGCTATACGCTAGGCTGAGTTTGACTAGCTCGCAAATGAGTCCGCTATCGACGAACCGGGTAGGTATTGGCAGACTACTGGTCAGGCGGATAGTGAGGTCTATTCCGCTTTCTTGACTGTGCAGCTAGGGAGGTGGCAGTCACTGTGAAGTGTATTAGACCCCGGTGATATCCAGAGAGGAACTGTACTGATATGTGTACATGATGAGTACCGACTTGCTTGGATTGCATTTCGCATATGACATTCGGCTATGTAGGCCTTGCATTGCATCGGTGTGGCCGATGGCATTCATATCTCGCATCATGTCTTGCACTTACATAGCCTTGGTATATTCATGAACTTACCGCATACTTCCGCATTACCTGATCTTGTACACTCGGCGTTTGCCCTCCGCACACACTTACACCACCCTCTAAGCTTTTGTAAGCTTATGCACGATAGTTGCGTGCAGGTAGCGTTAGACAGCAGCAGCGCTGAGGCAGGAGTGCATATCAGGACCTTTTGGAGATTTTTGATCACCTTGTATTTCCCTTTCCGCATTGTACTTAAAATTTTTGATATAGCAGATATGTGGTGATGTTGTTTTATGACTGATTATGCTTGTGGTTATGCTCCATTACAAAAAAAAAATTCATTTTAAAAATTCTCCTTGTAGGATCCCAGGATCGAAATCTGGCATTTGATTATCAGAAGTCGAGAATGGGGTACTATGGAGGCTGTCGACACCGAATTCGGCAATCGAAATTCGTGTGAATCCGATTTTCGAATTTGGGGCGTGACACGGCCAGATTAACTAAACAAGCTCTATACCACTTATTAGTGGGCATTGATCGCAAAGTTGTAGAAAAATATTCATCTTAATGGGCTTGATATCTCACATGGATTAGATTGTTGAGACCATATGCCGAATTGTTCAACTTGAAGCCGCAAGTGAGCACATGAAATGTGTGAAGAACCCTAGTATAGAATGGAAGTTAGTTATACTAATTTGAACTTACTCAATGTTGAGACGTTCGGACGATTGGTTCATGATCAAATCAATGATATCAATATTAACCATCATTCCCTGAATATTCTTAAAGTCGTGGCCACAATCGATGATCGATCACCATTAAATTGATCACTTAATTGTATCCATTGATCGACATGTCTAAATTGCAGAGCAAGCATAGTCTTGCATAGTTCACCACCTGATGCAACCATTTTATGGCTTAGATTGATCTATTCACTACAAAAAAAAATCCCAAAAGCTAAAACCAACCTACCGTTGTACTAGTTAACCATTGGCCTTCTTTTTAGGTCAATTAAATCTGTAAATAAGACTATAAGTATTTATTTTTAAGCAGCCTCCTCTCCCATCTAAATTTTGCCCTAATTGAGTGAAATTAGAGTGTTAAAGGGAAAAATGGAATTAAGAGGAGAAATAGAGTTGAATTGGGGGTTTTGGATTAAAGAGATGGGAATTGCTGAGATACACCATATGAGTTGCCTAATTCCTCCATCTAATCAACATTTAATTGAATTTAAAGGTAATTTATGCCCTATAATGCAATTGAATAAGTGATTTAGGAATTTCATGTTATTACTTGAATTTTCTTGAAATTGAATTAGAAAAATTACACCTCTCTCAAATCCCTAACCTTAGGTGCAAATTAGACCAAGTAATCTCCATCAAAGGTGATGACTATTCATTCTAAGTTTCACTTTTATCAGCTATTGATAGTTTTAGTTAGTGATTTGTTAAAATTGTCTATGTTACAAATGCTTGAATTTCTCTATTATTGTAATCCTTATGCTATTTGTTGTTGAGATGATAACATGATTAATGAAATATCTGATGTGGACTCATGATATTAGAAATCATTTATACTATTTAATATATTGTGAGTATATAGAATTGCTTGAATTGTTGGTCAGGTGTTTTGGTATAATTCAAATTGATTCATATGATGTTGTATTAGACTATTATGTGCTTATAACCATGTACATGATAATATGTATATGAATTATTATAAATTAAGCTCTTAAAATTTTTTGAAAAGTGTACTATCTACCTTTAGTTGGCCATCGCAGACTTATTCAATTGACAGATACAGAACATGGTCAAACAATAATAGTTAGGGCTATACGAGTTATTTTACACCCAATGTCACTTTTCTCGGAATTCCCTCTGTTCCACCGGATAAGTCTAATTCAAAGTTGATCAGTATATAGAATTGCTTGAATTGTTGATCAGGTGTTTTGGTATAATTCAAATTGATTCATATGATGTTGTATTAGACTGTTATGTGCTTATAACCATGTACATGATAATATGTATATGAATTGTTATAAATTAAGCTCTTAAAATTGTTTGAAAAGTGTATTATCTACCTTTAGTTGGCCATCACAGACTTATTCGATTAATAGATACAGAACATGGTCAACCGACAATAGTTAGGGCTATACAAGTTGTTTTACACCCAATATCAGTTTTATCGAAATTCCCCCTGTTCCACCAGATAAGTCTAATTAAAAGTTGATCAGTCATAGATTTAATTATTGTACAACACATTATTAAATCTAGAATACCACAATTTTCATTAAACTGAAGTATTAATTATAGCCGTTAGTGTAATACTATCATATAAGTCTCATGGGTGGGATACTATTTTAGAGTTGTCGGCGTATGCTAGGTGACGAGCCCCCTATAGTGTCTAGTGAACACCAATGAAGGTGAAAAGACTATCATTCCTCTGTTGGTTTTGGGTGACAAGCCCTTACTATGTTAAGTAAGTTTTTGGTGATGAGCCCGTACATTTGATTTGATTATTCGTTTTCAATATTGATGGCAAACCTTTACCATGTTGATTATATCATTGAGCGATGAGCCCTAACTTTGGAATAAATATTCATATTTGATATTGGGGTGATGAACCCTAATTTGGATTAAGGGACACTGGTGATGAGCCACATGATCCAATTTGTTTGACTCGTGATATAATTGTGGTATCTTAGCTTTCTCAATATGCCTATATGTAAATGGATTAATAAAAGCTCGGTTAAAGCATGCATATCATGTAATATTATTGCAGGTAATATTAGTGACGAGACACATTACTATCAGTTCTTCTTATTATATTTTACATGCGATATTGGTGACGAGCCACATCACTGTCGATTCTTTTTATTTTTACGGGCGATTTTCGTGATGAGCCATATCACTGCCAGTTGTTCTTTATTCTCGGAAAATGCATTCAAATATCATGACTTACATGTATTTAATTTACTATATTAGAAATTTGCTTATTATGTTGTGTCATCACTACGTGTACTTGATTGTAATGATATTGTGAGTAACTTACGAGAATGGTAACACTGAGTTGGCCACTCACTCACTATTGAGACAGTGTTTTAAAATACTATTTAAATACCATTGATGTAGGTTCCATCGAGGTCACAGCCTTAGACAAGACTTATGTGGATCCATTGGAGGAAGTGTCGTACTTTCATATTTCTGATGAGCAAGTGTAGCCCAACATTGCTTCTGTTTCATTATGATTGTTAGAATAATTGTTTAGGTTGATCAAACTTTTAATATATTTTAGATATGTATATTGAGTCCCTAGCTGAGTGGAGTATGTTATTAGTTTGGATGACTATATGAATATCTTTTGTGACGGTTATGGCATCACTATATTTTCATATTTGATCAACTATTTGGTTTAGCTCTTTATGACTGATTTTGATGTTAATGTTAAACTTCGCTTATGCAATATAAAAGTAACACCTAAAATGTCGAGGACCGAATGTGTACATAACTCCTAAAATTCGGTGTGTTACTCTGAATTTTTCAATTCTTAATGAACTACATCTTCTTCTTCAAATAGTTTATTGCATAAATATAAAGTGGTGAATTTAATAAAAATAAATAAAAAATTAATGTGTTTATGATTCTATAGTATAAACTATGGATGATAAGAAAGCTTATAAATTTTACCCAATAGATTGTGCCTACAATCAAGTAAGATATATGGTATTGACATCTAAAACCTCTGTTAATCATGGATAATAGTTTTACAAATGTCCTTTGTAAAACAGATTGCTGGGATTTTGAAAAGTAGAATAAATATACAATGTTTGAATTTCTATGATGCTTAACAATGAAAGTTGTATATTAAATGAATATAAAATTTTCGTTAGTTAGTGTGATGAGTACAATTCGAAATTGATGAGATAGCTGGAAGCCAATGAGCAAGACATGTTAAAGAAAGAATTGGAGTTTGTGAAGAAAAAGTTGGAAGTTACCAAAAAAGAAATGAATTTGCTTCATAAGGGAAAATTTGAACAACGAGTACATAGTTTATCAATGGCAGCCAATGTTGACGTAAATGTCAATGTGAATGTAAACAAAAGATGCTCGTAGTTGTCCCAAAGAAAGCACTTTTGTGGTTATTTTCTTATTTATATATAGTTTTTATATTTTTTCCTCGTAATAACGATTGGTAACTAGTAATTAAAATACCTTGGATGGGAATGTTTAAATATAATATATTTGAATATTAATATTTAAAATGATAAGATACTTTCTTTACAAAAATAGAGTAGCTGCTAGATAACTGCTACATTTTTTTCATACTAAATACTATAGCGACAAAAATGATATTCTACCGCTATAAGTTAGATACAATGGTAGATATAGGATCGTCATTGTATGTGCTTTGATGATTTTTTTCAATGGATTTATCTATCCCTACAAGAATGCCACTGCAAAATGACTTTCAGAGGAGGATATTTCCCCCACTAAAAGTCATCAACGCCACATATTACGATATTCAACGGCAGATAAATCTGTCGCTAAAAAATATTTTACAGAGGACATGAGGCGAATATATCCGCTGTTAAATGTCATCGACACAATATGTTATGATATTTGACAATAGATAAATCTATTGCTAAAAGGTATTCTATGGCGGTCAGGAGACGAATATCTTTGCCACTAAATGTCATCAACACCATATATTATGACATTTAGGGACGAATAAATCCATCATTAAAAGTTATTTTGTGGTGAACAGTAAGGATCAATGTTGTATGATACTAACATATAAAGGCGGATAAAATAGAAAAATATATGTTATCCACTATTAATTCATCGCTAAATGTTATAGGAATGGATTTTCATACATACACTGGTGACATTAATCACGAACCAATTCAAGGTATAACAACAACAATCCAAACCAACAATTGTGTAAAGAAAGTCACTGAAAGTTTTTATAACGTAAATCCATTCAACAACGAATCATTTAATTCGTTTCTTCATAAACCTCCAGAGAACTTCGAGAGTTCTGTAAGGACCTTCCGTAGGTCATGATAGCAACAACATCCACTAGAAGAAAGGAGAGAGAGAGAGAGAGAGAGAGAGAGAGAGAGAGAGAGTGCCGAGTCGCTGACTCACTCGGTTGAGTCTAATTGTGTGAGGTTCCAACACACCCTCCTGGTGTATTTGAGTAGAAGGAAGAAGGGAGGAAAAGAAATAAAGAGGAAAGAAAGGGGAAAAAAAAGAGAGAACAAACCAAGTTGCTCAATTGAGTCAACTCGCTGAGTCGGCGAGTTCAAGCCTAATTAGGCCATGTGCGAGTTCAACAAGGCTGGAAAATCCCTTTTTTTTTTTGCTAAGAACCTTGCTTAAGAAATTACATGCTGAGATCAGCATCGAATTTCACTGAGTTAGCGTTATGTCGCTTCGAGTCAAGTCGAGCTTTGTTGATTGGGTTAATACATTGACATATAACAGGTGAGTGATCCGTTCATTAGTTTGATTTCTTATTTACAATTCTTTGTTATCTAATTTTCCCTCTCATTATTGTACATGTCCGACAATCTTCAGTCAGGGATCTTCCATTCTCTTAGATTTTGCAATTCTTTCTTCTTTATAGAAATTCATCTTTGTTATGCTTGTGAATGATTTCATCATGTTTGATTTCCTTTCTTTCAAATTCAGTTTATGTATTTCCTTCCCTTGATAAGTCATATTTCCTTATTATTCATTTCATGATTTTTAGTATGGAATATTCTCTCTTGCATCGAATCTATCAACTCTTTTTAAACATGTACCTACTTGATTAGGAACAACCCATTTACTCTCTTTTGATTTGTAATACCCTGTACTTTTCAGTACTCGAGTGTTACCATGTAATCTAATTTAATATAAATACAAGTATAGCTTAAGTGAACATTCATGTTCATTTTAGCTTAAATCCAACCGTTGAAAACAATCCTCATCCATATATCAAGCTATTCATCCATTGTTGTTCAAGATGGACCATCACATTGCTAGAGAGACCTATATTTAGAATTTTAATTTCATTGGTGGACAAATCTAGATGACCCTTTTGGATTTAGAACCCTGAATCACGAAATCCACTGTTCATCAAGTTACAACGTCCTATAGGATGATCCATCATTTGAAAACACAGATCGGATTATCTAGTTTCATATCTAACTCCCAGATCACACTTAAATATTCTTTAAGGTCCTTAGGGTTATCGACAACTAAATACGAGTCAATATAACCGTCGGATTGTTGGAATGGCTAGGAAACCGTCATTCGGTAACTAGGAATTCATATGGTATGGCTCAATTTAATACAAAGTAACCCTAACATTAAGATAAGTAGCTAAACGATGCATAATGAGTAGTCCGACATCTTACATATAGGTATAATAAAAAGATAAATAAATAATAATGTATAGGTAATAATAATAATAATTGTAAGACCCATATCCTAGTCTATACTATTCCATACGCTTCCTCAGTCCTTCCGGTCGAATTTCGGCAACCTTCAATCCGTATCCGACGTTTGCATGCGATCCTAAACTGAGTCCTACAAACTTAAGTCGACTCAACCCAAAACTTGTACCATAGCGACCGCGCCATCGCCACGGTTTTAACGCCGCGACTCGTGCACCGAACTGATACCCAGGCCAAGAGATGTGGGTCCGCGCTCATTCTGAAGAAACGTCGCGTGTTACGAATTTTGAGGGAATCTCTATAACATGTCCCATCAATCAATCAATCAAGGTCAAGTACAAGCCATACCCCAAGTACATCACCCATCCCTCCCTTTTCATAAGTCAACTCTCTCTCTCCCCTACTCATCCCTCGTTTACAAAATTTCAACCCAACCCATATCTCCCCATCCCATTCCTTACAACACCCATCCATATCATCCCATCACCTCTCTCTCTCTCTCTCTCTCTCTCTCTCTCTCTCTCTCATTTCTCAAACCTCCGAAGCAACACCACACGTCCAAGCTCTCTCTCCCAAAGCCAAGTGTGACCCACTTTCCCTACCTCTCATCTCTTATCCCACCATCAAAAGTCCATCAACCACTATTAAAAGTGAAGGTAAGGAGCATACAAGTCCTAGGAGCTAAAGAAGGAGATCATAAGTGGGTGATCCGCCGTTGATTTTATTTTTTTGGGCCCATTTGTTGTGGGACCTACTTGATGTATGCATTAAATAGGGAGGGCCCATTGGTGGCGGGGTCCCTCCCCTTTCATGTTTTCCTCTCTCTCTCTCTCTCTCTCTCTCTCTCTCTCTCTCTCTCTCTCTTCCCCTAGGATGTGTGGGCCCCACTGATATGTGTTAATTTTTATTCATCAGGCGGTGTGGCCCACCACATTTTAGGGAGATCCTCACCGTCCATTGTTGGGATGGTGGGAAGTCCTGCACGCTAGACATTTTCTGGATATATCATATACCATGATATATTATATAATATGAGAGAGAGAAGGTTGTAGTGGGTGGCCCACCATGTGGGACTCACCTTTATTATGGTCGAATGGCCAACGCCCCTACAGCAGATTTATAGCTGCTCGTATTGCCGTTAGCAGCATGTGGGGCCCAACTGCTGTGTGGACCCCATCAACACCATCCATCTATCTGACATGTTGTGAGTCCCACACATGAGGTCTGTGTTATATCAAACCGTCCACCCATCCAGCACGCTAGACATTTTCCATCTGAACCATCCACCCATTCAGCACGCTGGACATATATTATTAAAATATGTATGATATATATTATACATTTATATATATATATATATATATATATATATATATATATATATATATATATATAAAATATATTCTTATGATATGGGGTGGGCCACACGTGTGGACCCACCATGTAATATGCATGAGATCTGCACCATCCAGAACATCCAAGGGTCTGGACGGTGGCTCTTTGAAGCTTATATATATTATTTTATATTATATTATATTATATTATATTATATTATATTATATTATATTATATTATACACACACACACACACACATGCAGGGTGGGCCACGTGTGTGAGACCCACAACTGATGTATGTTTGTATCCACGCCGTCCAGTAATATGGACGGGTGAGCCCACCATGATATATGTTTGTATCCACGCCGTCCATCTGCTTCCCTGTGTGGGGCCCTTTGTTATATGTGTAACGTCCAAACCGTCCATCCACCAACTGAATAGCTGCTAAATTGATGGTAGCAAGTCCTGTGGGCGCTGCTGAGGTATGTGTTATATCTAAGCCGTCCATCCTTTTGACAACTCACCTTAAGACTTGAGACTAAAAAAATAAAAATAAGACTGATCTAACTATCAAGTGGACCACACTGCCTTAACAGTGGGGATTGAGCATCTAGCACTATAGCCTTTTGGGTCACAAAATTTTGGACCAATTATGAAATTTGTCCTTCCTCCTATTCAGGTCTTTATGACCGTATGAATAGTCCGGATAGAAAACAAATGTTATGGCGACATCCATGTACTTTTCTAAGCAATGAAAATTACTATCTCCATTGCTATTTGTGATGCGGTTCAAATGATATTTTGATCATTATCACCGCTGTTATTGTGGTAAGGTCCAGATGATTATTTAGATATGATTCAATTTTTTATATAATGCTCTAAAATGATCCCTAACTACGAATGGACGGTGTATTTAAATCGGCCCATTTGATCGGCCCATTTGATTTGACTCAAATGATTGACCCAGATGATGTGATATATGAGACCCATTGTTAAGGCCCACCTTGATATATATAAGGCCCATGTGATGCGGCCCATTTGATGTACTTGAGGCCCATGGGTCGAGGCTCAACGGGATGTGCATAAGACCCATTACAATTTGTGATTCCACCATGGTTTATGTAACGATGTTTTGGTTGTCATACCTTGGAAGCAATGATGGTTTGATATCCACATTGTAAGGATGATGTTGGTTAAATGTCAGTATTATCACTCTCCCTAGGGCCCATTGATAGGCTCATACTTGTAGTGTGTAGGCTGCCTAAGCCCATCTTCATTATGAACAGAGCCCAACACCATATAACATGCTTAATATAGATCCATGATTCATGCTCATACGCATTATATGTATGCTTGATATGAGGAGTGACTGATCATATCATATGCCTTTGGGCAGATTGTTTATGGGCTCCTTGATAGGCGGAGTTGCCCTTCATGAGTGCACGGTACATGCTGGATTATTGCATGACTGGTAGTATGATTCATGCACTTCACATTTGTATGACATGATTTCTATATGCCCTAGTGACATCAGGGCTATGACCTCTACAGACACATCGTGGATGGCAGGATCGGACACCGAAAATATTGTTACTAAGTATCGGGGCACCATAGATGTCCCTAGGTGAAAATTCCTAAACCCAATGGTACCAGATGATAACTTCAATGTCGAGACCAAGTGGATATATGAGCGCACGAGGGCCGAATACCAGGCGGTCGCGTCTCCTACTGTGTCATGGTCTATTAAAAAAGGGTGTGGCCTTACTCACCTGAGGGTAGGGAGCATTACTAGGCTGAGTTTGACCAGCTCCTGAATGGCTCCGCTATCGACATGCCGGATAGGTATTGACAGACTATTGTCCAGGCGGATAGTGAGGTTTCTTACGCTCATTTGGACTGTGCGGCTGGGAGAGGGACAGTGTCATTTGGAGGGTACTAAACCCTGATAATTATCCAAAATGAGAACTGTACTAATATTTGATGAGTTGTACATGGATTTGGATGAGGATTGGTATGCTTGAGTTGCATCATGCATCGCATGGTCTTGATATGGGCAATAGCATTCATATCTTGCACCGCATAACCTTGGTACGGCTGCTTGCATTCATGTACTCATCAGTATGATTTCGCATTACTCTGACCTTACATTCTAAGCACGCTCATATTGCACACACACTTACTCCACCCTCTAAGATTTATATAAGCTTATGCACGATCGATGCGTCAGGTGACGCTAGGACGCAACCGTAGCTTCGCCACAGTCGTGCAATCGAGCTTCTGGAGTTTCTGTTATCATTATCTTGTATTTTTCTTCATACACATTGTACTTTAAAGTTTTTTAGCATAGTAGATTTTGTGATGGTGTTCTTGTGGTTATTATTCGTGGATTATGCTTATGGTTATACTCATTATGAATCAAATTGATGTTTTAAAAAAAAAATTATCCTCGTAAGATTGCAGGATCGGAACCTGGCGTATGGGTGCCAGGAGCCGAGAATAGGGTACTACAAAGGCTGTCAGCGCCGGATTCGGCAATCAAAAATTTTGTGAGCCAGTTTTCGAGTTTAGGGCATGACAATAATAATAATAATATTTAATAATATAAAATTATGAAATGGATAGTCCTAATAACCTACAGAGTGGGACCAAACTCATAGATCCACTGATCAATTAATCCTTAACTAGTAATGAAAGCTATCAAAGCATTGGATTGATGTGGATCAACAATTTGAAACTAATCAGACCATCAGATTTCAAAAACTTGTGATTAACTACTAAGGATTTTAATTAAATCACTTTATGGCCCACATATTTACATGAGCCACCTTAAAATAGGACCGTAGGCTTAAAAATCTTAATTATCAAACTGCCAAGATGATCCAACCATCAGAGTTATATTCATAGACACTTAAACCATAAGTTTCATGTGTTATGGGCCATCTGAGTTTAAGATCTACCATATATTCGGTCAAGGGTCTTGATAAGACCAGTGGGAGTAGATGGACGGTGCAGATTTTATAAAACAGTCATGTAGGCCCCACTTTGGGGCAATGCATGTGCACAGTTCACGTGCACCCATCATACATTGGATCACCAACCAGGGTCAAAACAGGTTTGACCCGTGCCCAAAGAGGAAATTCCTCTCCCTCCTTTCTTGCCTAGCAATAGCTCAAACGGCCAATGTCTGTTGGGATGCTCGGTGGCCCACCATCATCCCACATCAGGATGATCTAAACTGCCCATCTTGAAGAACACTCAAAGCTGACCAAAACCATGTTGGTCATACATCTTGAAACTGCCATATGTGGCCGCAATCGCTGGCACAAACAGCATTGTGCGCAACCTTTTTTGCCAAAAATGGAAAATTTTCATCTCTCTGCTTTACATGTTGGAAATCCACGTGCTTTGGCTGCTGTAATCTCAACCCTCCACTGAGAGGATCCTAGCCCTCCAAACCTAGGGTTTTTACAATAGAAAGAGATGGAGAGAGAGAGCAGGAGGATCCGTTAGTGCATTGGCACAATCTTAGCCGCCCATCCACTGTTAAAAACTCCCCTGGATTAATGTAAACCATCCATTGGGATAACTTTTAACACAAGGAAGCCCTAGATATCCCATTCGAATGCTCTCCCCTCTTATCTTTGCGGCTGCACTCGAAAATCAGTCGTTTCTTCCTCCCTTCGAACCCACCAGAAAAATACCAAGCAACCTTTGATTTTTCTCTTCTCCAAGCTTTCTAAGACACATCCACAGCATTCGATAGTTTCGGTTCGAAGGACAAACTGCTAAGTAGAGAACCACCATTAATGGGTGTCATCTTCCCCATCGTTCTACCGCACTAGGTCAACATGGTTTGACCTGGTTACGCTCAGACTCACTACTGGACATCTCTGGAGAAGATCGGGAAGAAGGAAGGAAAAGAAGAGAAAGAAAGAAAAGAAGAGGAAGAAGAAAGAGAGTGAGAGAGAGTGCACCATGCCACACTTATTCGGGGTTGCTATCTAACCTTGTGCCGCACTGAGTGGACGTCCTTTGAGTCGGGTCGAGCCTAGCTCGGTCCAGGTTATCCGAGGGAAGAGAGGGATAAGAAAAATAGAAAGGAGAAATGAAGGAGAAAGAGAGTGGGGAAGTGGGTGTGATGCCACACCAACTTGAACTGAATCCTTGACTCGCTCAAACCTAGCCGAAATGGAGTTCGGGCTATATCACGCCCCAAACCCGAAAATCGGATTTACAGGAATTTCGATCGCCGAATTCGGTGTCGACAGCCTCCATAGCACCCTATTCTCGGTTCCCAGCGCATATATGTCAGGTTTCAATCCTAGGATCATACAAGGAGGATTTTTCAACGTACATTAATCTCGTAAGAAGCATAATCCTAAGTTTACCCAAATCACAAAAGCAACATCATCATCACATATCTACTAATATAAACTTTGAATACAATGCTGAAAGAAAAAAATATATGTCAAAATAAAATCAAAGCTCCAGAAGACAGCTGCACGTTCCATGCTCAACGTCGCTGCATCCAACGCCACCTGCACGCATCTATCATGCATAAGCTTATAGAAAGCTTAGAGGGTGGTGAAAGTGTATGCTCAAGGTAAGTGTCAAGTATGCAATACAATGTGACAAATCATACAATATCAGAGTAAGCGGAAATACTGACAAGTCCATGAGTCATACAATATCAGAGTACGCAATACAAATCATTTATGTAAACGAGTACTGAGGATGCAATGCAATATGCGGTGTGAATGACCATGTAGGAGTGTGCAGTCGGGATGATGGTACGTAGTTTCGTAAGCTATGGGGTCCACCATAAGGGACTTCTATCCAAACCAGTCTCATACCTAAATTTGGATAGTCAAACTCAATGTATTAAACTCTTAATCTCAGGTTAGTTGTGCGCCCCAACCAAAATTCTGGCCATTGCGAAGTTACATGTAACAAATAGTTGCGTACCACTAGCCTGAGTGGATAATGAATGAATAATTATGCAACTCCTGCTTCACAAATCAGTACTATACATCTCTGGGATCATCACTGGGATCTAGTACACTGTAAACCATCTGTCGTCCCATCAAACGCATAACTGGATAAGTGGAAGAGACCTCACCATCCGCCTGCCAATATCGGGCCTGACTTATTGATAGTGGATCCATTCTTTAAGCTGGTCAGACTCAGCCTAGCATTGTCTACTCTCAGGCTGGTAAGGCCACACCCTCTCCCAACCGACCATGACAAAGAAAGAGATGCGGCCTACTAATACACGGCCCTCATGTGATCATATATATCCATTCGGTCTCGATGTTAGGGCATCCTCTGGTACTTAGAGGGTTTAAGAATTTTCACCCAGGGCCATCTATGGTAGCCCGATGCTAATAACATATTTTTGATATCCCATCAGACCATCCACGATATGCCTGTGGAGGCTACGGCCCTGATATCACTAGGGCGTATAGTAATCACGACACATAATGCAATATGTATGAGTCATACAATCTAGTCATGCATTAATCCTGCGCATACCGTGCGCTCATGTGAGATAACCTCTGCTTATCAAAAAGTCTCATAACAACTGACCCAATGACAAATGTAATGATCAACCACATCTCATAAAAAACATGCAGATGATGCGTACGGACATATATCATGATGTTATACTGTCACACACTCATAATCGGTATTAATAATCAGCATCGACCTCGATAATGTGGACATTTAACTAACATTGCCCCCAAGGAATGACCCACATAAAGCCAAACATATAGTGGACTCATGGCCTCATACAAGAGCTAAATATATAACACCATGGGACTCACTCAAGAGCTTAATACACATTATGATGGGCCTTTCACATGGGCCTAACATACATCACAATAGGCTCCATCGCTTGACCCTCAAATGCCATTACAATGGGCCTCATCACATAGGCCTCATATACATCACATTGGGCCTTGACAATCGGCCTCGATAATCGGAATCTGCCTCGATAATTGACCTCGACAATCGGCCTCAACAATTGGAATCGGCCTCGACAATCGAAATCGGAATCAGCCTCAACAATCGGCCTTGACAATCAAAATTGGCCTCGACAATTGGAATCGTTATCGACAACCGAAATCGTCCTCAACAATCGGAATCAGAATCGGCCTCGATAATCGGCCTTGACAATCGGAATCAGCCTCAACAATCGGATTCGGTATTGACAATCAGAATCAGAATCGACCTCAACAATCAGCCTCGACAATCGGAATCAATATCGATAATCGAAATTGTCCTCGACAATTAGAATCGGAATTAGCCTCGACAATTGGAATCTGTATCGACAATCAGAATCGGCCTCGACAATCGGAATCAGCATCGACAATCGGAATCGACCTCGACAATCGAAATCAACATCGACAATCGGAATCGGCCTCAACAACCGAAATTGGCCTCGACAATCGAAATCGACCTCTACAATCAGAATTGATATTAACAATCGAAATTGGTCTTGATAATCAGAATCAGAATCGGCCTCAACAATCAGAATCGGTATCAACAATCGAAATCAGTATCAACAATTAGAATTAAAATCGGTGAGAATGGGACTAACAAGGCTTAAGGAAAGGTCACAATGTGGACATCTAACCATCATTACCCATCAATGCGGACATTGAACCAACATCGCTCCAAGCAGTGGTCCATATAGAGCTAAACATAAAGTGGGCCCATGGCCTCACACAAAGGCCTAATATACATCACAATGGGCCTCATACAAGGGTTACATATACATCACTATAGGCCGCATCACATGGTCCTAATACACATCACGATGGGCCGCATTACATGGGCCTAATACGCATCATGATGGGCCACAACCCATGGGCCTCAAATACAACAAGTGGGCTGCATTAATGGGCCACACCAATGGACCTTTATACACAACAGGTGGGCCTTGCTCATGGGCCTCAAATACAGCATGTGGGCCCTACACATGGGTCTCATATGTATCAAATCGGCCATGTATCTGGGTCTCAAACATATCAAATGGGCCATGATTCATGGGCCTAATACATGTCACAATAGGCCACACAATAAGGGCCTAATACACATCATAATAGGCCCCATGTTTATCAAGTCGAGCCTCATCATATGGGCCTCATATACGCCGAATGGGTCGTACAGGGGGCCGTATTAATGGGCCCATACATCACATCGGGCCTCACCACTTGGGCCTGATATGCACCACATATGGCCTCAAATATACATCAAGTGGGTCGCATCAATGGGCTATAAATACATCACATGGGCCTAATTCAAAGGCCATAAATACATCACGACGGGCCTTACACAAGGGTCTTATCATATCGGGGTGGGCCCTGCACATTCCAAATGGGCTCCATAGACAACATCTGGGCCTCACGTGGCAGCCAAAACAGATGGACGGCATGGCTGTGAAGTACATCAAAGTGGGTCCCACTGTCAAATGGACAGTGAGAATACAATGCATACATCACGGTGGGCCACACCTGTCCAACAAACAGAATGGACAACGTGGTTGAAAATACATAACATCAAGGTATGCTCCACAACAGACGGACAGCGTGGAATACATTACATAATCAAGGTGGGTCCCACTTACCCACACGTGTTACACGTGTGGGGTGGGCCCACTCCATCAAACAGATGGACGGTATGAATAAAACACATACGTCAGGTGGAGGCCCACCGTCCTTTGGTGGTGGACGGTGTGGATATACTTCACATACACCATGGTGGCTGGTGGGAGATATTCCAGCCAATCTACTTCCATATCAGGTGGGCCCCACCCCATATAATATAATACATTATTATTATATATACATATAAATACAGAGCTTAAAAAAAAATAATGTCCAGCGTCCAGATGGATGGACGAATGGAACACTTACATCACAAGTGGGTCCACCGTCAAATGGACGGTGTAGATAACACGCACTCATCATGGTGTCCCTCACAGCACCGTCCAGATGGATGCTGCAGATAACACGTACATCACGGTGCCCACAAAACTAGCTGACATCAGTCAGTAGTGGGACCCACCATCCTGTAAAATGGACGGATGACAGGGATACAAAATGCATAGCTCAAAGGTGGGCACTATGGATGGATAGTGTAGATAAGGCACATACAACATGGTAGGTTCCACTCCACCGTCCACTAGATAGTTGTGGATAAGACACTACATCATGGTAGGCCCCACATAGACCGGACGGCCTGGATTTTTGGTATGTGTGGGTCCCACGGATGGTGTGTATAAAACACATACATCATAGTAGCCCACAGGGCATGCTGACCCAATACAGCAGCTATATAGCTGGTTGAGGTATACCAGCCAATCCACTCCCAGGCAAGCTTGAGATAGGGTTGATATTTGTATTTTCTCTTTATTTGGGCTTGTTCAGACGAACAGAGAGCAATCTCGTCCGTTGGACAGCCCAGCAAGGTGGGCCCAATGCATGGACAGCATGGATATGATACATACTTCATGATAGGGTCCATTCGGGTGGATCACATGACTTCATCATCAATATAAGAAAAATGAAAGAGAGAGAGAGAGAGAGAGAGAGAGAGAGAGAGAGAGAGAGAGAGAGAGAGACGAGATGGAGAGACCTCGCCATTATGGGCCCCTATTTACAATGCATACATCAAGATGGTTCCCACCACAAGTGGGCCCTCTAACCATTAAAATCACACAAATCAAACCAAAAAAGAATCACTCACCTTTGATCTCCTCTTCCTTCTTCCACCAATGTGATCTAGAGCTCCAAGGGGTGCGATTTAACAGTCAAGATGGACTTTGGATGGTGGGGATGGGAGGTAAGAAGGTGGGCCACACTAAGCTTTCTCTCATGGAGGTGGGTGTTGGATTGCTCTCATGGAGCTTGGGAGAAAAATGAGAGAGATGAGAGAGAGAGAGAGGTGATGTGAGTGATGGAGTGATGGGTGAAGTGATGGAAAGTTGACTTTTGAGGATGTGTATGGTACTTGGGATGGGTGTGAGTGATGGGAGTGATGGGGTGTGTACTTGACATTTGATGGGACATTCTCTTGAGATTTGTAACATGCGGCATTTTCCTCAAACTGAACGCGGGCCCACCTCCTGGCCCGAGTATCGCCTTAGCCCGCGAGACGCTGCAACCGTGCGGTCGCAAGGCTACAAGTTTTGAGTTGAGCCGACTCTAATATACAAGACACAACTCAAGATCGCGGTAAACATTACTAACAGATTTCGGGTCACTGGAATTCCACTATGAGGACCGCAAGAATTTATGGAACGATATGGGCTAGGATACAGGCCTCACAGGCTGGTTGGACTCATTAGAAAAGAGGAGAAGGAAGAGAGAGGGAAGAGGAGAAGAAACTCAGAGAGAAAGAGCAAGTTCGAGTGGTGGTGCTACACTCCCGATTGAGTTTGGGACGAGTTAGTTACCCACGGTTGACTCGCTGCTGAGTCAGGGGGTGGCCCATACGAGCTGGGCCGAGTTGGGCTTGGGTTCAGGCCTGGCTGGAGTTTTAGCAGATTGGAGAGAGAGAAGGAGAAAAAAGGGAAAAAAAAGAAAAAAAAGAAGAAGAAGAAGAAGAAAGTGAGATTGAGGGGGGTGATTGCTGAGTTGACTCGGTAAACCAACTGGGTCATAGATCGGGACTGTTTCGGTCCAACAGTCCAACAAATGCTCATGGAGATCTAAGGCCACTTGGGTGACTCGCTGAGTTGGTTCGAGTTGGGAGCAAATCAAGCTTGGGGTCAAATCGAGTCGACGTAGGTGAGTCAATATTTTTTTTCCACACTAGAGTTGCCTCTTTGTATTACTATCATTGTTACCACTCTTATTATTAGGATTGCTAATATTAGATATGATTAGCCATTAGTGGGTAATTTATGCTAAAGCTAGTTATTATAAATAAAATTACAATTATGAAATAGTATTATTTTATTTATCGCTCTTAAATATTATTATTAATAGTATATCATAATATTTATTATCATAACGATTACTGGGGTCATGTTAGCCAATAATAATTATATATCGCTAGTATTAATGGTGATTTTACGATTATTAATATTATTAGCGTTGTGATTAATCGTACATCAATTAACATTCAAATCCTAGAATCTAAGTCTAAAATTAAACTATAGGATGAAACCCTAATTCTACATCAATCCCTAAAAATAAATAATTTGAACCCTAGGTTATGATCTTGACCTTAAATGGTGTGTAAAACTTGAATCTAACTGTACAATTTCACCATTCGTGGTAGGATTCGATTACAAGGACGCACATGCTTCCTAGCAATGTTGGTTAGTGATTTGATTCATAAGGTGATGATTTCTTCCACTTGAGCTTTCCATTTTCTCATTAGCTTAAGTGATAGTTTTTATTTTAATTTCGGTTGATAATTGATATTTTTATCTTATAATTATATGTGCTAATTGTTAGAATTATGCTAGATTACATACCCAATATTTATCCTGCATATTTTCTCATGCTTATGGATTACTTGTAGATTCCTTATGGAACTTAAACTGATACATCGATCAGCGAAAAACCTCACTTATAAATGTACACCCATACTTAGGATATAACTTGACTGATTGTTTTTATAATGGACCTTAGACTTAGTAGTTACTTGAATGATGGGTTAAATGAAATATTGATGTAGGCCTACCATCCATGGGTTGTTGTGTCTAAGTGATTTTTAAGGATGGTCTTTTATTGCATAGTTTTGATACCTGCCCTATGTGGCTTAGTTTTAATATTTACACTATGTCACTTTGTTTTGGTATTTGTCCTATGTGGGCTTGTTGTATTGTTTTTGTGCAACTATGTGATGGTAAGCCCCATATACTAAATTATAATTGGTCACTATTCGATAGGCTTCCATTAAACATCCTAAGGTGGTAGTCTCACGAGCCGGGGATGGTGGTCATAGGACACTATGTCTGAGTTGTCGGCCTATGCTGAGTGATGAACCCCTCGTAGTGACCTTCGAGCTTTATTAAACTGGCTGGTTGTAAATGGAAAATAATCGATGAGCTACTCATGCGTTCATAGTATACAAGGGATGATGGGTGGCTAATTCTGGATGTTATAACACGTGCCTAATAGGATTTAGTTGGGATATCGTTTCACTAGCTCGTAAACTACCGACTATTGGCCCACTTTCGGTGAGCTTGGCACTACGCATGTACGATGTACTTTCGCTGGCTATCGGTCACATGCATGGGTTTTGCCGAAAAGTCAACTGAATGAGCATCCCCAATTGATGTGCACTCACACATCCATACATTTAATAAGACCGCATCATGTATTGTTTTGAATGCTTTTGTTTATAACTATGTTTACCTAATGCGGTGGTGTGTAATCTTGAAGAGAATTCACACTAAGTTGGTCACTCATTCATTGAATATATAACCGTACAGGTAATACAGGTGGCCTAGATGATATTCGTGTTCATATTGATGAGGAGCAGGTTACGATTATCGAGGATGCATGATTGTATTTGCCAAGAGTTGCTACGTGATTTTATAGCTCAAGATTTGTTATAATTTATTTTGTTTCACATGCGATATTATTTTATTTTATAATTGTAAGTATTAGGACATTGGTTTGTAAAAGTCATTACGAGTAGATGCTCGTATATTCTGAATGTAAATGCAAATTTTCCCTTATGTTTGATTGTCCATCTTTCGTTAAACTGCTAACTCTGAAAAAAATACCTGAATTCAACTATTTTTAAAAGTTAACACTCAGGTTTTTGGATAACAAGTCATCTACTCGAGTTCCGAAAAGACGGGGCGTTACATGATTTGATTGTGTTCTCTTCGACTTCACATCCTTTATTTTCTTTAGTATCGAGATATATTTTTGATTTTATACTATTGATGATAGGCCTATTTTTTAATCTCTTGAATCTTTATTTGCATCATTGAATTCTATTGAATTTGTCTCGTATTTTTGTATTTTGTGTTGCTTTGGAATCATTAATGTATTATAACATGTGTACCTTCTATTACATGTTGATTCTCATGCCTGCATGCATCATGATTACGAGTGGTTGGACCTATATACTTGGATTGCACGACTTGCATTAAAACATAAAATGCTATATGATTGATTTGCTTGGCTCATCATGGAACACATTAAAAATTATATTGACGACGGATTTGAAATTTGATGATGATGTTTGATTGGAAGGACCCACGAGCGGGGGGTTTCTGGGTTTCTCTTGACCTATGCGACAATGATGATAGTGATGTTTAATTGGGGGATCTATGAGCGGGAGTTTCCCTTGACCTATGTGGCAATGGTGATAATGATGTTTGATTGGGAGTCCACAAGGGGGGGTTGCCCTTGGCCTATATCGTAAGGATGATGTTGATGTTTGATTTGCGGGATCTACAAGTAGGGCTTTTTTGGGAGATCATACCCATGATGATTTGCATTGCATGCGTTTAATATCTCATGCATAATGACATCTCACATCTTGTTATTATTGTATCATGGCATTGCATTTTGTTAGATGATTACCCTATCTCTACCATATCTATTTTGGATCCTTGACATCTTTAATCATTGTCTTGAGTCACACTTCCTTTAAGTATATTTTTGTCTTAATAGTTTGTCTTGTTTCTTTCCATTCTCAAGTATGTATCAAACTTGCAATGAAAATGATCTCACTGGGCTCCTAGCTCACCAAATCAACAAACGTGCAAGTTTACAGGATGAAAGTGGAGAAGAAAACCTAGATGGCCATTTCATTTTAAAAAATTAAGTCTCTATTTACTTTTGTATTCAGAAAGTTATAATGAAAAGAATTAGTTGTAGATTAGTTAGATTGTAAATTTTAAGAAAATATTTTAAAGATTTAAAATTTTAAATTATTATGGATTGAATCTTTTAATTATGGTTTGGTTTGACTTTATAATAGTTTAAATAATTAATGTCGATGTAAGAATGTATGAAACATAGTTTACACCCTGAAATTTGGGATTAGAGACACTATACTCGAGTTCCAAATTTCGAGGTGTGATAGAACAAGAATAAAGCGTGAAAGTGCCATTATTTGTCAATATATATGAATGGAAAGTTTGTCTGTCAAGTGAGTCCTAAATCAAAGATTATGAGTTCAATATTCGTTAAGGTGAAGATGTACGAATGCACGTAATAGGTAAACTAAGCCTCATCTTGCTAAACAAACCCCTATCAAGTATATGCCCTAGAATAAAATAAACACATCTTATCCAAAAACATATTTGAAAACCCTCTGGTAAGCTTAGATTAAAGATGTCTTGGAGTTAGTAAAAAACTAGATTAAACAGGTAAAATACACATATTGTCGATTGCATCAAGTTATAATTGAGGGAAGCTTCGATGACATTGAACAATGTTTAATTACATCGAAATCCAATCAAAATAATCCAACAAAATCTGTAAAACAGGCTAAAATTTTCAATTGCACCGAAGGAGGTTCGATGACATCAAAATTCAAATTTTGATGACATCGAACCAACTTCGATTGCATCGTCCTTAGCCTCTTCCTCTATCAACTCTAATTTTTCTCTAAGTATTATTTGATGTAATTAAAATCCTTTCGATGCCATCCAAAGTAAGTTATTGATAACATCGAAAGCAAATCAATCCCATCGAAATTTAGACCAGTTTGTCCAACAAACTTTCTAGGAAAATCTAATATTTTCGATTGCATCAAAAATAGTTCGATGATATCGAAATTCAAATTTCGATAGAGTCAAAAGTCTGATAGATTGCATTAAGAAAAGGATAAATTTATCCAGCAACCAAAGAAATCTTTATAAAGAAAATCTCAATGGCATTGAAGTATCTCTCGAAGACATCTTCGATATATCATTGAAGTATGCTTGATGGCATCGAACAGAATCAGCCCCGCACATATTTGAAGAACCTTAGTGCATGAATTTGATGGCATTGAAGACCTTTTGATGGCATTGATAAGATTAGATTTTTGCCTATTTTTTTACCGTTGGGATTCTTCTTTATATAAACTCTTAGGTTGCTATTTGAGGAAATGAGCAAGAATTGAAGAGAGCTTGAGAGAATTGTTGTAATAGTTAATACCCTCATCCTCAAGCCTTCTTTCCTATAAGAGTTCTTCATTCAATCCATTGCTCAAACATTTATTGTCATCTTCATTGCTTCGATTGAATTATGAACATTGACATTCATTAAGTTTTCAGTAGCACCTTTTAATAACAAATTATCGTGTTGGAATCTTTGAATGCTTAGCTCATAAGAATCTTCTCTAACCTTTAAAGACAAATCATTTAGTAGATAATATCAAACCAAACCCTAAACCAACAACCTTGGAGCATTGATTGGAACATCAACAGATGATTGTGGTCAAGGGATTTGAAGACTCTTCATTAACAAGAAGATCTTCACTAACATGTGCTAACAAGTGGCTCACTCACTTACAAGTAAGTAATAGAGTCTATAGAGTCTGAAGCCTCTTTCTTGTGTAAGATTTGGTTTTATAATTTTTTATCAAACTCGGTAAGACCTTTTGTAGGCCTCCGATAGGAGAATACATTTAGTATCCTTATTTAGGCATGTGTATTTGCCTTGTGTATAAATGAGTGTTTAGCTTGTATAGGTATAGTGAGTTACCTTGTGTAGGCACCTAAGGATGTCTTGTGTAGGCTTCTTAGTTAACCTTGTGTAGGTTATAAAGGTTTATGGTTAACCTGATTTTAAACCATTGATAGCAAAATCTAGTACACTTTAGGGTGGAGTGCACTAGTCGGGAGTGGAGTAGACATGTAGCCGAACTACTATATATTACTGTGTTTGTAATGATTGCTCTTACTCATATGTATTAACTGTTGGAATATTTACTTTATGCACAATACATGTTTGATATAACACAACACTTAGATTTCTCACTATCTTAGAAGTTGAATATGAATGACTTCTTGATAATCCTACTCAACTTGTTTTAAATTGGTAGAATTTATAGTTTAGTAGAATTAAAGTTTTAAAAGTCTTATTCAACCCCCCTCTAGGACACTTAGACATATTTTTACTTCAATAGTAGCGGTCCTACCACAATTTCAATTGGTATTAAAGCAAGTTCTTCTTGAAGGGTTTAATAACTTAGAAGGAGATACTAATTGTTGCAATTATGGATAAGGGAGAGGGACCATCGGTCCCTCGACCACCTATCTTTGATGGATTAAACTATGCATATTGGAAAGCTATGATGAACTTTTTTTTTTTACAATTTTTAGACCATGATATTTAGAAAATTGTTGAAAATGAATATGTGCCACCAACTGAACAAGTGGTACTTAATAATGGCACTACCGTCTCTAAATCTAAACCAAAAGTCATGTGGAGTGACTATGAAAAACAAATGAAAACATGTGAAGTCAAAGCAATGAATATTATTTAATGTGCAATTTCACGAGAAGAGTTTAATCAAATCTATATGTGTGGAGCTTCAAAAGAAGCATGAGATTTATTGAAAACTACCCATGAAGGAACAAGCACTGTGAAGAGGTTAAAGCTGTAGCTCTTGACAACCCAATTTAAACATATAAAAATGGAAGAATATGAGACATTTATGGAGTTTTTTTACAAAGTTAAATAATATATATAACTCCATATGGGAACTTAGAGAGAAAATACCGGTACCTAAAGTTTGTAGGAAAATCTTAAGATCCTTACTAGAATGCTTCAACTCCAAAGTCACCACCATTGAAGAATGTAGAAATATTGATGAAATGAAGGTAGATGAACTGGTGGGTTTTCTATAAACTTTTAAGCTACTCTTCAAAACACCCACAAAATTCAAAAATAATGTTCTCAAGGCTTCTAAAACCATAACACCCATAGAGGAAGAAGAAAATGAGAACGAAGATGTTGATGAGGAAGCGACTCTTTTAGCCAAATAATTCAAAATATTCTTCAACAAGAACCGTGAAAGAACATACAACAACAAAGGGAAACCATCGGATTATAAACGCCAAATAGGCAAATATTTCAATAAGTCCAAAGAGCCCCAATGTTATAATTATCATAAGTATGGGCACATATCCACGAAATGTCCCACAAAGAAATCTAAAGGAAATGATATGGCAGTCACATGAGATGACACCGAAGACTCAGAATCTGATTCATGTAAGTCTGAAGTTGATGAAGACAAAAAATCATTAAAAATACTCGTGGCCTCCATCACTACTGGTGCCATTTTAGACTTACGAGACAATGAGAAATTGAATGAACAACAAATCAAAAAGGCACCTTCCCCAGTTGAAGAAGAAAATGAAAAAGATAGCATCCAAGTAGCTTATGACCAACCTTATATACATGATTTACACGCTTGTAAAAAACTTGGTCAAGTAAACAATGAAAACAAATAGCTACAATCAAACTTGAATAAAGCATTGACTACAAATACACAATTGACTAATAGCCTAAATGAGTATTATGTTGAAAATGCCAAGCTTAAAAGAAAAGTTGTTGATGATGGTTTTATGATTGAGAAACTAATCAAGAAAATTGATAATCTAGAATTAGAAATTGAGGAACTGAAAAAGGAAAATAAAAATCCGAGACTAAATGTGGAAAAATTCAATCTCATAGTACAACTTAGTCATAAGTTTACCCAAAGTAATGAAAAGTTAGAAAGACTTCTAAGCATGGGTAGAAACTCTAAGAATATGAGAGGCTTAGGGTATGCAACTAGTAAATCTAACCCTTCCCCTACACCTATGATGATCAAATCAACTGCGTCAAGTAGTAAAAAATAAGCAAGTTCATTCTGCCATACATGTGGTGATATGGGGCACTACAAAATTGAATGTCTTACACTTAGACAAACTCTCTCCATTTTCGGTTTGAGGTATATAGGTAAACCCAAACAAATCGGAGAAATGATGCAGAAATTAGGGAATTCTCCAAAACAAAGAAATTTCGATCAATTACCTAGAGAATTCAAAGCACCCCTAGATAACCACTCTAAAAGAACATCATACTCAAAGAAAGTGGTTACCAAACGCGTAACATCAAATAAAAACAATTGCCATGTAATTCATATTAAACTCAATTGGGCACTTATGGTGATTGCCTCAAGTAAACGACTTGTGACTATGACCCATTTCTAATTTGATAATGGGTCAGTCACATCTAGGGAGCATCATCATGAAAAGTAAGCTAGGAACAATACTTGAGTGAGAATTGTCAAAAATTAAAGATGTTTTCATAATTAAGGGACTAAAACATAATTTTTAAAATATTTTTCAAAATATGTGATCAAGAACTATCTACTCAAGGACATGTGCAAAACCTTTAATCACATAGGTAAATGAATATAAGATTGATTGCTAAATTAATTTTCAATATGATTGTTGATGACCAACCACATGACTAAATGTTCTTTCCACAAGTATGGAGGCTAATGTGAATCATGCATTATAGGGAAATCTGATAACTACTCCATTTAAGTCTCAAGTGTTGATTATTATATCAATATTTAGGATCATTACCTCAATCAAACTTTATAGATCCTATAGTTGATGTAGAGACTCAGCATTGCCTTGAGTATAACAACTAGTCATCTCTACTTCATCTCAAAATCTGAACTTTAAAAGGATATTTTAAGCACTCAAATGTGAATTGTGGATTACAATAGTGCTAAATGAACTTTCATAGATGAGATCTGGATTTCACTAAAAGATCCACGTAGCGATGTGTCACCCTCTACCTACCCTCTACAAAATGTCATGAATTTCCATGCGGCGATGTGTCACCCTTCATATGGATGAGATCCAGATTTCACTAAGAGATTCGGTGAAACCTGGGTTTCCCCCTAGGCTACTCCCTTTTACTTCATCAAGGTCCTAAGGTTAAATGGGTTTGAGCTTGGGCTTTTGAACTAGGCTTTGGTTTGACTTGATTTTTAAGGTCCAACAACATACAAATAAGTTATTTACCAGAACAAATTAAATTTAAGGCAATCTTCTGCCAATGGAAGAGGAAAAACAAGTTCAATATATATAGCTTTTCAAATAAGCAACTCTCATAAAATCTATATTAATAGATTTTAAATTGGAAAGTAAATTCCAATTAATAAGTACCTTTAGTCATTACTTACTCATGTGGCCTAATCAGCTATGCTAAGTTGTAGAAATTATATCATGGTATTGGCAACAATATCATCACCAATCATATGATCTCTAATCAACCAACATGAATTTTCCACAAACTCCCACTTCGCACTACCATTTCCCTTTTAACAATCTTTAGCCAACCATATTCACCAAAAAGTTATAGCCATTTTCATCAAAATTTTCCAATTATAAAAGACTTTTCGATAGGTCTAACTTATGCCACACACCTTCAAAATTATACATGTGGTACCATCAAAGATAGTGATTCTAACACCATGTGAATCGTGTCATCATCACAAAACTAACATGTGAAAAAAAAAATCACTATGTGGTGTCATATGAAATGAAGCACCCAAATTCAAATTCCATTAATGGTTTTGGCTTCTCCTGTGAAATCACTATCAACAACACTTTATCCTCAAATGAACTGTGTTTCTCAATTAGGTTTCTTTGAAAACTCATTAATTTAATGTTTAATGATGTAAATCAGGTTTTTTTTTTTTCCCCATATTTCCAACACTTTTCTATTTTGTGGTATTTCGAATTGATTCTCGTTTGATCTCTCTCATTAGTACATTTTTTAATATATATTCATCTAACCAATATGGCATTACCAGAAGATTCCCAATGTGTTTTTTTATGGGGTTATTCGATAAGCATGTATACACAACCAACTCCATATTAAGACTTAGACCATTGCTGAGATCTATATTCAAATCATCTAAAAAAAATCTAAAATTTAACAAAGTATAAATGTAACATTTTTGTTGTTATTAATCTTTGTATCGACTGCTGCTAAATTACTAATCATGATATTAAACTCATTCAAGTGTTCGTAAAAAATGGTGATTATTCATCTTTAAGTTATACAGTTATAGGAGAAATTTTTTATTTAACATTGATTTTCCCTTTGTACGGATTCAACAATTTATCCCATAAACCTTTAGTAGTAATTTGATTGGACAAAACAAAACTGAATCACTAGTATAAAAGGAAGATTCACAATATCTATTTTTCCCCCTTAAAAGCCTCATTTTTCATCTCTGCCTACTTCTTTTCCTCCTTCTATCGTAATTGTGTGCCTTCCTTCACCAATGCCGTATTAATCTTTAGTGTCCACAATACGTAATTAGATCCGTTGAACTTCGGTAACTCAAATTTGGTAGATCTCAATTCAGTCATTTGAAACACAATCACAACATAAACGACAAATCATTTTTTGCTAAAAGGTTTCTCAACATTTGTTTCCAATACTAAGTTTTGTGAAAAAAAAATACATATACATGATTAATTTAGGCAAAGAAAAATCAAAAAATAAAAAAGCAAAACAAAAAATCCAAGGGTCAAAGCAAAAATAAGAGATAAGAAATACAAAAATTTACGTGGTTTGATAATATATCTACATTTTTAGGGCAGTAAATTATAACTTTCTTCTTCATTAAAACAAGAGAAATTTTATTTAAGCAATATTGATTGATGCATATTCCACATTGACGGTAAGGATTTGAGGTACAATATTGGTTTACAAAATATATAGGTGTGTTTTTATGCATGTATATAGAAAAAAAAAAAGCCTATTCAACAATGCGAGGTTGGGCTGACTCAATTGGTTATGGAACTCCATCCGACAATAATGGGGCTCCGTCCAAAATTTGATCCATCAAAGTGGGTATGGGACTAAAAGTTCGATCAACTACTAAATAAATTGGATCTAGGACCACTGAGAATCAACCACCACGTAGATTTGATTTTTAAGTCAACTTAAATTTTAAATGGGTTTGACTTAGACTAGCTTAAGATTAGGGGTGGCAATTGGTTGGGTCACCTCGGGCAGGTTTGGGCAAGCTAAAAGGGTAATGGGCAAGCTAAAAGGGTAATGGGTTGGGCTCTGTTAGAAAATATGGTTCATTTAAGTAAACAGATTAGGCTTAGGCTGAACCTTGCTTGAATCTACTTGCCCTAAATGGGTTGGACTAGATGACCCTACCTGCCCTAAATGGGCTGGGCTAGATGACCTTATATGAATAGGGCCAAAACTTAAAACGGATTAATAGAGGATGAGTATAGATACATATACATGATGCATGTTTGTTTGTATGCCTTTGCCAATTGGGCTATTTTCACATAAATTTAGACTCATATTCCATTATGAAAACTCAAGTGTGGTCGTGCCTTGTTGGGTTGGGTGGATAGACTTGATCTAATTACAATTAAATGGGTCCAGTCAAGCAGGGCTTGAGCTGGATGAATTTTAAACAAGTCTTGCTAGGCTGAGCCATAAAGTATTTAGTCATGGGTTCACTAAACTAGTCAGCCAGGCTTGAGCAAACACTAACCTAACTTATTGCTCTTTACAAACTTGTCCTAAACCATAATTAAGCCTGGATTCATATTAGACCCATACAATTAGTTAATTACTAATTCCTCCTCATCCTTTTCCTTATACAAGAGAACTGATCACCTGCCTATAGTTGCATGCTAATGTAGCATGCTGCCCCATCTTTCCACCAAGATGAAAAGGACATCGATACCATTTAAATCCTGGCTCCCAATATGACTATAATTTGTATCAAACTAGTCTATCCATTAGATTGGGCATGCACTCTTAGAACTCATCATATTTAAACATAGGAACGACTAATACATTTGGAGCATTGTTTTGAAAAAGAGAGAAAGAAACAATGTACCTTTTATATCGACCAAACCTCACTAAGATCCGTAGTAAAAGACTCGGTGACTCAAACAAGATTGTTCAATCTTGAGTGGAGCCGTACTCGCTTGAGTTGGGGTGACTTGTGGAGTCAATTTTGATTAGATCTAACCAAGTCCGAGTATACTAGGATGAGTCACATGGGATATGTCCAAATCTTGAAATCATGCTTAGAGATGATCCGTGAGAAAAGAGGCCGTTTGGATTTGGGAAAAGTTGTCTCCTGACTAATAGTCACCTACAACCATATATGTTCATATTTGTCGGTCCTTTTATGCACGAGAACTAATACACTTTGGACAAGTAGTTATAGACATGGGACTGTCATGTTGTGAATCGCTAGTGGAGAGGAGAGGTGGAGTAACTCGCCAATGATAGTTTATGCTTTAGGTGAGCACGTGGATTACACTTATCTGCATATAACATGTTCTAATACGGCAGTGCAACTTCAAGCATCCTTCGTGCGCATATGCACCATCATCAATATTCAAGCTTTTTTAACAAAAAAGGCAAAAGGAAAAAGGAAAAAGGAAAAAGGAAAAACCTTAAAGCACTAAAAAATGTGAGACATATTTCAATGTGTATGAATAAGGTGTGCACAAGCACATGTTAAATGTGCCCCCAACCAATCTCGGAAGTTCCCCATATGTGCCACGAATTTAAGTCATGTTTCAAAATGTTTGACAAACAATGAATCGAACAACTAGTTAGCACTAGCATATCCATGACCCCTTAGCCTTAACAACATGCTATGGACTGCTGGCCGCAATGCAACTTTGCCTGGATCCAAACAGACACTAAATGAGATAGGTATGGATCCTATTATTCCTGCCCGGACCATATACTTAATTGGTCTTATTTTTTTGACCCAACCCACCTTAGACCTGGCCTAGGTTTTAATGGAGTTGGATCTAGGTCAAACTAATTGCGTCATTATTAATGAGTCGGGCAAACCCGACTCATGTCCAGAACTGCGCTTACAATGCAGCTTTGCCCGAATTTAAGCAGGCACCGTTATTCCTGCCCTGCCCATAAAATTAATTGGTCAGATTCTTTTGACCTAACCTGCCTCAGACAAAGACTAGGTTTTAATGGGTTGGGTCTGGGTTAAAATAATGACATTGTTATTAATGAGCCGAGTCTGGGCCTGTCTCATGTTCGAAACTGCGCCTATAATGCAACCTTGCCTGGATCCAAACAGGCACTAAATGGGGCAGGCATGGATCATGTTATTCTCACCTGGCTCATAAAATTAATTGGTCTGATTTTTTTTGACCTAAGCTGCCTTCGGGTTTTAATAGGTTGGGTCTAAGTCAAAATATTGGCATAAGTCGAGTCTGGGCCTGACTCATGTTCCAAACTGCGCCTGCAATGCAACTTTGCCTGGATCCAAACAGGCACTAAATGGGGTAGGCATGGATCCTGTCATTTGTGGCCTGATGTCTTATAAAATGAATTGGTCTGATTCATTGGACCTAACTCCACTTGGACCCTGCTAAGTTAATGGTTTGGGTGTGGGTTAAAATAATGGCGTCGTTATTAATGAGTCGAGTCTGGGCTCGACTCATATGCGGAACTGCGCCTTCACAAATCTCTCGTCTCCATTCTATCCGATCATAATATTTTGGGGTTGTCTTTTCGTTTCTGCTCTCGAAGACCAACCAAGCGAAAGACCCCCCCCCCCCCCCCCCCCCCCCCTCTCTCTCTCTCTCTCTCTCTCTCTATTTGTCTATCTCGTCAATTCCCCTGAGCAAAATCCTAGGGTTTTTCTCTTTCTTCTTTTGCTCTCCCCTCGTTGTGAGATTTCTAGGGTTTCTCTTTCCTTTTGTCGGCGATTTTTCTATTGGAAAAAAGGGAAAGAGAAAAAAAAAAAAGAAGAAAAAAAGCACGGAGATTAAAACAAAAAGAGAATTCTTTGGGATTTTTTTCTGGGGTTTTGTTTTTCCCCATAATCATCAGCTAGATCTGTTTTTAGGGTTTCGCTTTGATGCTGTGAGATTTATTTAATTTAATTTTTTGGTCTTTCTTGATTGAAATCGAAGATTGTGCTTTGAGTCCTGAGTGTTTAGCGTCTTTTCTGGGATTAGGGTTTTCCTTCTGGGATTAGGGTTTTGATTTCTGCATCTAGGGTTTCTTGATTTTGGAATTAGGGTTTCGATTGGGGGTTTCTGTTGTTTTGGTTGGATTAGGGTCGCGAAGTAGATGGCGGCTGGGAGGCATGGAGGCTTCCGCGACCACGAACATATGGACCGGGAATCGGATCTCCGGGCCTCAAGACGGAGGGATTTCTATAAGGAAGAGTACGGCCGCTTTCGAGATGGTGCCCAGGAGCGTGGCCGTAACCGTGGAATAGGTGATCTTGAGCAGGAAAAGGATTACCACAGGGATGATAGGGTTAGGGTTAGGCAGCGGGATATTAAGGAGAGGGAGACCGTGAATGGCGGGTACCGTTCTTCGTCCAGCATGAGTGATTCGGGTAGCAGCGGCAATAGTCGTAGGCCAGTTGGGTTTTCTGTTAGAATGGCGGACCGAGAGCCAGGTGAGTTATCGAGTGGAAGCGAATCAGATGACGTGGAAGTCTCAGAACCGCAGGTTAGAGATAATGGAAATTGGAAGTCTGAAAATGGGACACTGTCACCACTGGGAAGAAAGAGGAAGTTTTCTCCAATTGTGTGGGATAGAGAAGAGAAGCAAGTGAGCATATCATCTAGAAGTAAAACTACTGACTCGGCAGGTGTTCCCCTTCCACCACCTCCGCCACTGCCTCAAGGTTTCCGCCGTTCGCCTTATCCAAATCTGAGTGACCTTGTGCATCCGTCTCCTGTGAAACCTGACAGCTTTAGCAGCAAGCAGTCATTGCATCTGGTCGAGCCTCTGATGGAACCTGTGTTAGCAGGCTCTGTTGCATTAGAATCTCCATATGGGTCTTCCCCGGCCCCATCTCATGAGGTTCATTGGAGGAATAATCATGAACCTGGACAGCTAGAAGATGAAGACTATGCTCCAGCGCGGAATATCTCGGCGTCTCGATGGGCGGATGAGAACAATTCTCCTAAGGATGAAGGTGAAGTTTCAGATGAGGAAGCCATGCTCAAAAGGAGGAAAAAGATGCCTGTGGGTGATTTGGTGGACATGAGACTGAACACCAAGGTGCCAAGTCCTGAGCTCGGAGAACTTATAAGAGAAGGTTCTGAGGGAGCTCGAGTCAAGCCTGACTCTGAGAAAGAAGGTCGCCGCATTGTACCAGCCAGTGAAGATGAACACCAGGAAATAGACTTGGATAAGAACGATTTCATGGAGTTTGATGAGGAAGATGTGAATGATGATGATGCCGGTGACCAGGCAGAAACAGATTCTGAAGAGGAAAATGATTCCACTAAGACACCAGAGCCAACGCCACCCCTTCAAAGAAGCATAAACATGTTACAGGGTTGTAGAAGTGTTGATGAGTTTGAGAGATTGAACAAGATAGACGAAGGCACATACGGCGTGGTTTATAGAGCCAAGGATAAAAAGATCGGGGAAATTGTAGCCTTGAAGAAGGTAAAGATGGAGAAAGAAAGAGAAGGTTTCCCACTGACATCTCTAAGAGAAATTAACATTCTATTGTCATTTCATCACCCATCAATTGTAGATGTTAAGGAAGTTGTTGTAGGTAGCAGCCTTGATAGTATTTTCATGGTTATGGAGTACATGGAACATGATCTGAAAGGGCTGATGGAAACGATGAAACAGCCTTTTAGCCAGAGTGAAGTTAAGTGCCTAATGCTACAGCTTTTGGAAGGTGTTAAATATCTTCATGACAACTGGGTGCTTCACAGGTACTACTGTCTCTGAACTCAAATAATTTTCATTTTTTTTTTCTTCCTACTGTATTTTGATGACATTTTATGAACTGGTTGTTTCTTCTCTTCAGGGATTTGAAGACCTCAAATCTTCTTCTGAATAATCGCGGTGAGCTGAAGATTTGTGACTTTGGATTATCTCGCCAATATGGGAGCCCTTTGAAGCCTTATACTCACTTGGTTGTCACTCTATGGTACAGGTAAGCTGCACAATTTGGTGATTCACTTTGGCATGTTGGATCAATACAATCCTGGAAAATTTTTTTCCCAGGGATTCTAACGTCATTTTGTGCCAGGCACAGAATAATCTTTTCCTTTTTCACTGTGTGTTCTTTTGAAATTAAATTCTACTCATCTTTCAAAGGAAAAAAATTACTCGGTGTTTTTCTTACATGCTTCTTTACAAATTCCTTTTATCTTCTTACTCAATTGTACTATGTGCAGTTCACCTTTAGCCGAAGCTCTCTCTAAACATGAGAACTTTGCAGCATCTTCCTTGCTCACTTCCTGTGTTATCACATGCTCTTTTTTTACAAAATGCTTTAATGGGTGACCAAATTATTAAAGCAGAAAGATGGCTCTGTCAGCGGGAATGGATTCTTGATACTTAAGACACTCATTCCTAGCTATGTGAAGGGAATGGCCTCTAGATAGTTAATAACTCATCCCATCTCCCTGTTTGGGAAGAGCATCGACCAACAAATTAGCATCCCTAGATAAACTGATGGAAATGAAATGTTTAACCTCAAGGACGGATCCTTAACTTCCACAAAAACAAGACAAGCCAAGCTTCTGTGACTTGGTCATGAGTTGCCCATAATGGGATATTCAAAGAGCTGCCTTCTGTTATCAACAGGACAGAATGTGATGTGGTAATTGAAGGTCCTACGGAAAGTTGTTTTGTTACACCGTGTTATGGGCGTCCTTTCTGAAAAACTAGAACCTTGCAATATTTTTCATCACCGTCCTTCATTTTCCATTCTCTCAAGTGTTGGCAAGTTTTTCTTGCTTTCCTGGTTCATGCCCATGGGCTGTGTCTATTGTTGTCTTGTCATGAAATGCTGCTTGTCTTCATGGATGATGTTATATGGTTTTTGTCGACTCTCTGACAGTTGCATGTGGAATGCGTCTTGAATGGTTTCTCGTCTAGTTTTTGATCTCATCCTTCCACCTTAGGATGTGTCTGTAATGGCATTGGTTTGCTTAATCCACACAACTATCCTTCTTGGAGGTGTGAACAGTTCCTTAAAGATTAATATTTTATTTTACTTTTTGGTTGACTCACACTACTGTTGTTTTGTGCTTGTGGTTGACCCATTCAAGCTGCACTTTTCTTATACATGTGATTGGTTCGGACAAAATCAATTTTTGACCTGCTCTTAGATGCTGTACCCGTGCTTTCTTCTATTTCATTACATATTTTCTTTTCCAAGATTTTCGCAGGATATGGAACAAAAACATGTTTTTTGTTCTTCTTCTATCTCTAAGTTCTTCCATTGAGGACCTAGTTCATCTTGCTGATCATGTTAGTCTTGCCTATGTCAGTCAATTTTTCTCAATAACATATTGCAATTTCTAGGCAACCTCATTGTAGTTTTCATTGCTTTGTACCTCACAGGGCACCTGAACTTCTATTGGGAGCAAAGCAATATTCAACAGCTATTGACATGTGGTCGCTGGGTTGTATAATGGCAGAACTTTTAGCGAAGGAACCGTTATTCAATGGGAAAACTGAATTTGATCAGCTTGACAAGGTTTCTACTTTGCACAACTTCTTCTCATGCCTATTATTAGCTGCACTGTTTTAATCAGTTATTGTGGTTTTACTTCATTTCAGATATTCCGAACTCTGGGCACACCAAGCGCAAAGATATGGCCGGAGTTTGTTGAATTGCCTGGGGTCAAGGTCAATTTTGTAAAGCAGCCGTAAGTGCTTGTTCTCCCTGTTTCTGATATTCATTCAAATTCATTAAGAGTCATACTAGATATTTAGTTGTGTTCTTATTCTCGCCACTGTTTTCCCAGGCTTCCAGCTATGGGTGATGCTGGTCAGGCTTTCTGGTTTGCCTTGTTGGCAATTTTCAGTTGCGCGGATGTAGCTTATGTTTGGAGTAACCACTGACCTGTTTTTTTCAGGTATAACAAGCTGCGTGATAAGTTCCCACCCACATCTTTCTCTGGACGCCCAACCCTTTCTGAGGCTGGATTTGACTTATTGAACAAACTGCTTACATATGACCCTAAAAAGGTATTTTCCTAAAACAAATAACACAATAGTTTGGAGGAAAAATGTGTTGACTCATCGTTCTGCACTCTGGTTTCTTTTTGTGTTCTGATGAGTTATTTGTTGTTTGTTATTTTGTAATGCAGCGGATAACAGCAGAAGCTGCTCTTAACCATGAGTGGTTCCATGAGGTCCCTCTGCCCAAATCAAAGGATTTTATGCCAACATTTCCTGCTCAACATGCTCAAGACAGGTATTTGGACTTGCATTGGAGCACAGCAATAAAAAGGGTCTCGTTTCCCCATGATTAGATCTCCTTCCTCGCTTTGTTTTGACCTTTAAAACTTTGATTCCTTGTGAATGTTAGGCGCCTACGAAGAATTATGAAGAGTCCAGATCCATTAGAAGAACAGCGGAGGAAAGAGTTGCAACAAGGGGAATTAGGCACTGGTGGCCTGTTTGGCTAAGTGAGATGATTTGGTTTACAGTTTCACTTCAGCTCTGCGGGTCTGGTTTTCACATGAACCAATTCTGACTGAAGACTATGAGGTGAGAGATATGCCTTGCATGCGAAGTTGGAAACTCTGTTAGTGTGAGACGACAATTGATGCTATTCTTTAGCAGGCACCCCAGACGATTTTGGGTGGAGAAAGAAACTCTCTTCATTTCTGCAATCAAGCCAATTTTGTTGCAGGATATCCTATCCTCCAGCTTCAGTGATCATTAAATGTGCATCCTTTACGCAGCTCGCCCCATAAGGTGTGGCGTAATGGCATCTCGTTTTGGTAAAATTGGTTTCATTTGAAACTTGTGTATGTAACATATTTTCTTCTTGGCACATTGTAAACAATGCTCCCTAAATCTGGCTTTAAATACCAGAATAGTATGGATACGCTTCTTTACAGTGCTCGATCTTTTAATCTTCACATTGTGTTTGCAAGAGGCGATTGGTGTGAAGCGGAGGGACATTCTTTTCTATTTGTAGTACCTGAAGAACTGGTGGAAAACTTTCTACAACAAAGGTAATGATTTAGTGCTTATCGAGTTTGAGTGAAGGTCGGGATTTTGCTTTCGGTCTCTGTTGGATGCCAACTTTTCTGATTGCAAGAATGATCGGGGCATATTTAGCTTTACAGTTATGCTAAATTTGTTCCATGAAGTTGTACTGTGATAATATCACCACGTCAAACCAATCCTGTGCTACGTGGATGTTGGAAATAATGAGACCATAAGAAAAAACTTTAAGAAGTGTTCAGTGGATTTTTTCAGTTTCTTATTTGCCAATGTTAGTATCCCTTTGGTCCAAGTATATTAGGATTTCGATACTTCTGCCCCTGTTAGATAACTCCAATGGAGCAATAGGAACTAGTGGATTAGATCTCTCTCTCTCTAATTTTTGAGTCCCCTGCTCATCTTTTTGCTAAATCTTTATCTGGAAACCAGTCAGCTAAAAATATGACTTTACCTTTGAAGGTTGATGGTTCTGTTACTTGCATGTGAGAACATTGCACAGCTCTTGCCCAACAAATTTATCAACATCTTGATGTAATGTATATAGTGCTTTATAGGACCTTAAGAATAACAAAACGGCATTGGGAGGAAGACGATGCATTGAGATGAAATCCTTATACAAGTATTTGTCCTTTCAGATCGAAAGGGTGTTGGGGATAGCATTAGCCTCTTTACATACGAGGGCATGTAAAACGTTTAGTGTAGAGGTGAAATCGTAAATCTTGCTAGGGACAAAAGCAGATCCCTTAGCCTGGTCCTTTTTGTTTGATCCCTTGAAGATGAAATTACTTGGGCCACCTTTTTTTTTTTTTTTGTTTGGAGAGGAAACTTGCAATTTCATTAAAAGGAAGAAAACAAAACAAAACGGGGAGAGAAGAGCTGTTGAGAAAGCGGCAAAGCAAACTCTCGCTGTGAAACAAACTACCAACAACAAGGAGAGAAAAAACAGCCCATTCGGTGATGTGGAAGTGGACTTTGGCCACTATAGATCTCACCGAATTGGAGGTCCTTTGAAACATCTTTCGTTGCGCTCTTTCCAAATTGCCCACCAAACTGCAAGCAGGGTCAATCTCCAAAAATCAGATTTTTGCTTACCAATGGAGACCCCATGCCACGCCTTTAAGAGCATACCCATAGAGTTTGGGAGGCACCAAGAAATGTCGAACCAGGAGAAGACTGAGGCCCAGATCTGAGAGAGGATGGGGCAGTGAATAAAGAGGTGGTTAACCGATTCAGCGTCGCCCATGCAGCAGAGGCAAATGTTAGTTAGCATCATTCCTCTTTTCCTCAAGTTGTCAAACGTTAACACCTTAGCCTTTCCCACCAACTATCCGAACCCGGCTATTTTCAGGGGAAGCTTGTATGGGCCACCTTGTATAATTAGATTTCTTGACAAAGAGCTCACAAAGATCCATAATCCTTCTCTAGGTGCTTTAGCATCCACATCTTTTGAATCACGGCAACCAGCCAACCCAACCCCTTATCTAGGTGCTTTAGCATCCACATCATTTGAATCACTGCAACCAGCCAACCCAACCCATAATGGTCAGTTTTTAGTGCTTTGTTGTCACTAGGGGAACCGCTTTGTATTTCACTTTTTGCTACGATTTCTTTATGACCCTGAAGATTCTAGCTTGCCTTGTGTCAAAACATAATTCTAGTAGAGGTGGTGGGGGCATGTTCTTGCAGGTATCATGACTTTTGCGAAAAAGATAGAAATTTCACTTCATGGGGTTGGCATTCATACACAGCAGTTAAAATAAAATGTAATGTGAGGATTCTGTAGCTACTATTGTTACTCTTATAATTTTAACTGAGGATATGGTCCTTGATAGAGTGGAATCGTGGAACAGGATTAGTGTAGCTGACCCCAATTAGTTGGGATAAGGCTTGGATGATTATTGTTGTTGTTGTTATTATTATTTTGCTAAATAACACACTACACAATTATGGCGGTGCCAACATTTAAGAAAAAGAAAAAGGTGGCTGTGACTATTGTCGTTCTTCCGGTCGTGTATGGTTCTTATGAATTCTCAGTTTTGTGGATTTGAAAACTTTTAATTGTCCAGAAATGCTTTATATTTTTCTTTTATGCTTGATATTTTACTGGTTGATGGCCAGTTTGGGAAGGAGGAGACATGGCGAGAATTGATAGCCCCTGGCTATGGCAAGTTTGTACCACCACATTGTTCATAAGCATTTTCTCTAGGAGAAGATTCAGTGCAACCATTGTTGTCATGTGCAAATCCATATGCTGATCGCATATGCGATCATGGCACATACGTGAAAATATGCAATCACATATTGGCCAACGGTTGGCCAAACCTCCTCCATTTGCAATATTCTCACTTCAAAACTCTCTTACTCTCTTCTTCTCTTACATTTCTTAATTTCAAGTGGTTTTAATCTCTCACTTTCTCTTACATTTCTTACTTCCAAGTGGTCTTAATCTCTCTCTCCTACATTCTATTCTTCTTTGGAAGCTGGAAGATCAAGATTCAAGCATTTAATGTTTAATTGATTTTATTTCTTTCAAATGTATTTTAAATATGTAAAATTAGTTATCTATTAACTTATGAAAGTTTCCCTTAATTTCTTTTATATATGTATTACATTTTTTTTTTAATTTCCCCATATTTTTTGATTTTTTTTTTATTTTCAAAAAATAAAATAAAAATAAAATTGCGGTCACATGCGATTGTGCGATCGCATATGCGCATAGGCATACATGATCGCACATGATCGCATATGCGATTCAACAACATTTAGTGCAACATCTTATGGGAAATTCTTTTGGTCTGTATCTAATTCTATTTCCACTGAGATATTGGAGAATATTAACTAGACAGCAGCCCTTTAGATGATGTGGTGGTATGGCTTGTAGCATTCCATCAGTATTTAATTCTTGCCACGTTTCTTTCTGCAACTTTCCGAACAGGGGTTCAGTACTGGATTAGTTTGATGTAAGGTATTTAGATACCTACTCAAGATTAATATGTTCTCTTAGTTTTTGAATAGGTTATATGAAATCTCTATGCAAAAAGAGTGTGCCTACTAAAATATTCTTATCCACACATTCATCTTAAGTGAGTCAGACATGCATCCAAGTGCCCCCTTAGATTCTCCCTAAACTCCTGTTGCTTGCAAATTTAGAACTTGCAACTAATTTATATAGTTGGAGAATATGGGAAATGATTTTCTTGCTGGCCCTTTGTTGTATTATCTTATCTGTGTGGTGTCACAAACATGTTCAAGCTTTGAGTGGCACTGGAACTTTCATGACAGTTGTCTGCAAATGTTACTGCAGTATCAGAGCAAGCAGGTTGAAGTGGGAGATGAAATTTACATATCTATCATTCAGGGGTTACAAAATTGCAGTTGTCTTTTCACTAAGATATAAAGGTACAATGCCACTCTATTCTCGCTAAGATCTACGATTTGTCTCCTGTCGGCATACATTTTTTGTGTTAACATGTGGATTGAGTTACTGGAATTGATTTCACCTGATTTCATTAGTATGTTGCTTAGTATAAACGCATTGTTAGATTCTTCTTTGATCCTTTTTTCTTTCTCAAGCAACTATTTACTAATTAAATTCTGCACTTGAGCATGATATAATTTATCATGGTAGGTTATCTCCATGTTGTATGGACTTATATTTTTATAAGCAGCAATAAACAATGTGAACCACAACTGCAAAATGGGTAAGGCATGTCTGATATGTAAAACTTCTCTGCGACATTCTTTCTGTAACAAGAACATTAGCAGCTTATGGTACTTGGTTTGGGGGTCTAGGTGTTGGACCAATCTTACCTGAATCACCAACACCCCTTCGTTTTCTGTTTCGAATCATGTGGTCCAAATTATGGTTCATTTGCAATCTGGATCGCTATTTTTAGCAACCCAATTTATGGTTCTATACCCTTGTTATTGATCAAGGTGTAGTGCAAATTTGTATTTACAATGTAGAGATTTATCTTTTGATTTATTCAATATCATGCATATAATACAACACTGTGCATGGATGGGAGATTGGCATAGGTGTTGATCCTATATAACCTTCTCCTCCTTCCTGTGAGATGCCTTGTTCACCATCTCAGGACTGTAACACGCCCTTTGCTCAGAGATTACTGTCCCCTCATAACTCTTACCGTTCATCTCTACCACTGCCTGACTCACCTTGCTAGGGCTGGCCGTTCTCACGAACACAAATCCCTCGATTATTGCTATCCCCCTAATCCTAAGGATGACAACCTTCCCTATTCTCCCAGAAACCTTAGAGCTGAAAGGCTGACCACTCGTCTAGGAAATTTTCTACATACAAAATTGGAATCTCTGGTAGAGTAGTCACTCAGCCCACCTTCCTGACCTAAGAGGATCTTCATCTTCTATTGACTCTGAACCCAATCTCCCAGCCCCTCTTTATTTAAATCACCTCCTCCATGATTCTTTCTGCTATCTCCTCTGAAATCTTCCCTGTGCCTCCCTAGCCTGGACACCACTTTCTCTTTTGGCTAGTAGAAGGCACAATCTGTACAACTCATAAGAGATTTGCATGAGTATCCATGAATCTAGTTCGGCTAAATGGTAAGTACATAAATGGTGCCAAGGATTGAAGGTTGTAGTAGGTTTGTGTTTCTATGCATTTCATCTATAGATTTTTTTTTTGGACTACTGAAATTTTTTATTGTAGTTTACTGACGGTCCAGAAGTTGCTAATGGGTTAGATACATGTGAACTTCCAATATGTACTTCCACTTGAGCTGTGTCATGGACTTGCCAACTCCTCACCTCCCTTGCCTGTGGCACTTGCGCAACACCCCAATGCTACTCGAGTCAGCTTAACTCCCACTTGCGCTATCAAGTGCTAGACACCAAGTACTAGTTCAGATGCAGCGAAATGTGCTACCATTTGAAGAATTCTGACAGTTCAAAAGTTGCTAATGAGTTAGATACACTTGAACTTCCAATATGTGCTTCCACTTGGGCTGTGTCATGTACTTGCCAACTCCTCAGCGCCCTTGCCCGTGTGGCACTTGTGCAACACCCCAATGCTACTCGAGTCAGCTTTACTCCCACTTGCGCCTTCAAGTGCTAGACACCAAGTACCAGTTCTGATGCAGCGAAATGTGCTACCATTTGAAGAAGTCAATAGAGTTGCCTCATTGGTTGATAACCATTTCATTTGCCCAATGCAGTCGAGTGTTAAAGCTTGTGGGCTGATTTTGCTTGATCAAGGTGGAAAAGAGTTGTTGGAATTGATTTTGGTCCATGCAATCATAGGAGTTTTCCACTTGTAGCCAAATCTCCTATGTTGTAACTGAGACTTGATTTCAATTTCGGGTCGGCAACTTATTAATCCTTTCCATCCGTTGTTTGGTAGGTTGTCCACTATCCAGAAGGGGAAAAAGTGAAAATTTGAGGCCCTATGGGTTATGATAGATTTCCTGCTATTATTGGACTTTGAACTGTTGAATACCTCCTGGAAGGGGAAAACACACTTCATCTCATAAGAACCCCTCCTAATCTTCTCATTGGCACTAGATGGTTGAGGTAGCATTTCAGCTGGTGAGGTGTGGGAGAAAATTTTGATTTTGAGTTGGCTTCATCAACCGGTCAGGCATAATTGAATACCTTCGAGCAAACCTCACTAAATACTCCATCCTTGGGCCAACAATCATTCCTGATGATTTTACAGATTCAAAATGAGAAACTGTTATCCTATTCAATGTGATTGGGATGCCGCTGGATCTGACACGTCTCTTGGGGGGAGGAACATGAAGCTCGAGAATATAGAAGAATATAGACAGTGAATAGAGCTTGTCGTGGCACTATGAAGAGAAGATTACATTGAGGAGTGAGTCCCAAATGAGGAGCAAGGCACAAGAAATCTCTAGAAGCATACATCATTAGGATTTATCTAATGGTCAAGAATACTCTAAAAAGCTTCGAATCAAATCTACACAAGCCCAACCCATAAAACGCTCCTTGAGACCACTAGAACATTCCAGGGTTCTTAACACAACTTGAGATTATTATAAATGGCTCTACCCCATGTACGAGCCTCTCATGTACTAAGTGAGCAAAAAATGGCAATGGCTCTACCCCATGTACGAGCCTCTCATGTACTAAGTGAGCAAAAAATGGCCATGTTTGTAGAAGAGCGTCCAAGCTTGTGACATATGGCTCAACCAAGTTTCTCTTTGACTATCCGTTTCTATCACCATGTGAACCTCTCTCAATGTTTTTTGAGGGTCACTCAGATTGGTGTGCCTCGTTACACCCCCTTCTATCCGTATCTTCTCTTTCTTTAATAATTTTTAATTATCATTCAGAAAATAAAAACAAAAAACTTATCAGTTGTTTCTGGGTTGGCACTGTGTATAGGTATTTGATACGTACCTTGGTCCTATGGGAAACATCTGTTAGAGATTCTTGCAGTATATATGTGTTTTTTGGGCCAAACAGAGTTCCCAAATGGCGGTGAGTAGATTGGTTATGGCCATACGAAGGGAGGTTGGGAGTGAGTCTCAGGCGCAATCAGGTATATATAATTTTCTAAATGTCTTTTCCTCATGTCTACTATTTCGGGTTTATACCATAAGGACCTGCCGGATAAAGACTACTTTTTGCCGCTTTCTATCTATAGTTTTCTCAATGAATGAGTTGCACAAGGGGCTTCACAAAAATTCTATTCTGATGGAACCGTTGCTGTCCTTATTTCACCAAGCTACTGGTCAGTTATCTATATATCAATGGAGTAATCACCTAAAAAGCTTTTCTTTTTCATATTTTTTTTTTCATTCATATTATTTTCTATATTACTATTTGGTCAGTTATGATGATGATATTGTCTATATCTATATACTTTTTTGCAAGTTTTAATGTCATTTCTTTTTGGGAAATGCTTCATTATGCAATGGACTAAGTTAAAAGTGCATTGAGTCGGAATTGGATGGATGATATTTCCTAACCAAATGATCTGGATTGCTCATTTTGTCCACTGCACTCTGCATGGGTAATGCATGGGTATTTTCACATTGGGCTTGAGTGAGGTGGCCCGTGGGATGCAGGGGCACACTCGGGGTGGGCGGCCCATGTGAGGCGGTACCCATGTGATGCAGGGCCCACAAGGGGGGTTCGGCCGAGGTCCTAACCCATGGGATTTGGGGCCTGTGCTATGAGATAAAGGGATTAATTCACCATGCTCTATCAGTTCAAGCTTTTAGTGTAAATGGTTAATTGTCCTTCATCAAAGTGGTATCAGAGCGGGATGTCTCGTGTTCAAGACTCCTCACTGGGGGTGATTAATGTAGGGGCATTTTCACATCGGGCTCAAGTGGGGCGGCTTGTGAAATGTAGGGGCACACTTGGGGTGGGTGGCCTGTGTGAGGCAGTACCCATGTGATGTGGGGCCCACAAGGGGGGTTCGGCCGAGGTCCTAATAATGCAGGGACATTTTCACACCGGGCTCGAATGGGGTGGCCTGTGGGATGCAGGGGCACACTCGGGGTAGGTAGCCTGTGTGAGGATGGTGGCTTGTGTGAGGCGGTACCCATGTGATGTGGAGCCCACGAGGGGGGTTTGGCCGAGGTCCTAACCCATGGGATGTGGGGTCTAGGCTATGAGATTAGGGTTTGATTCGCCATGCTCCATCAGTTTGAGCTTTTAGAGCAAGTGGTTAATTGTCCTGCATCGCCTAACCCATGGGATGCGGGGCTTGGGCTATGAGATAAAGGGATTAATTCGCTATGCTCTATCAGTTCGAGCTTTTAGAGCAAATGGTTAATTGTCTTGCATCAATGGGCTTGTATGCGGCATCAATCTCAAGATAATATGTCAATAAAATGTATCGTGTACAAGAAAGAAAAGGTTCATCATTGGTCTGACTCATCCTTGTAGTAGGACCTACCTTGGATTGCCTATGATTCTCAAGAATCACTTTGCTTTATTTAGTTCTTTCTTTCTCTCTCTCTTAATTATTATCTAGAAATGTGTATGTATATCTTATGATTTTTTGGATTAGTATGTGTACAATAATGTTTCAACTCTGCCTGGTGGAAATTGCAGCTGCCACTTCTTGATTTGGCTAAAGCAGGGTTGTTGTCGGGTTAGTAGCCAGCCGTTGAACTTTGGCAAGCAATCATGGGAATTCTTGTGTAAACTGGAGTCATAAGTTGACCCGAAATAGCTGGGAGAAGGCTATGATGATGATGATGATGATGGGGGTGGTGATGATTTGTGCAATAATGCATCTTTCATCGCTCTCACGTGCAATCCTTAATTCTTGGTAATGCATGGGCATTTTCACATCGGCTTGAGTGGGGTGACCTTTGGGATTTTTATTTTTATTTTTATTATTTTTTTTTTTGGGGGGGGGCAGGCACACTTAAGGTGGGCGGCCCGTGTGAGGCGGAACCCATGTTATGTGGGTCCCACGAGGGGGGTTCAGCTGAGGACCTAACCCATGAAATGTGGGGCCCAGGCTATGAGATAAAAGGAGCCCAAGCTATGAGATAAAAGGATTGATTCGCCACGCTTTGTCAATTCAAGCTTTTAGAGCAAGTGGTTAGTTGTCCTGCATCACTTGGACCATGTCATCCTCGTGTGACTCTATTAGGACTCATCATGGGATACCATTTGGGTGTTATATTCTCCTGACTCTGTTAGTACGCATCATGTGATACATTTTTGGTAGTATATTCTCTTGGTGGGGTTGTTTGATACCCTAAAGGAAAGTATAAGGGTGTTTGACTGTTGGCATGCTGTATTTATTACAGTCACATCAATGTTCTATTTGTTTTGTAGCCAAAGACCACAATGAGAATATCTTTATCAAAAAAGGTGAATTTCTCTCTCAAGAGGATGGATTAAAGATGCACATGCTGGTAAACAGTGATGACGGGGTTAAAGAGGAGGCCGATCTTGAATGATCTTAGACAAAAGAGGGTTATTTTAAAAGATAGATTTGGTTAATGCTTTAGTAGAAGAAAGTTCTTTGTGGGAAAAAAAATTGAGTGTTGTTTAGCCCCAAGGAGACAAACACGGACTCCCCCCCTCTGGATAGCAAACATGCCGAGTGAGAATCTGATATTGGGCCTTTGGATGTGTGATAGATTTGTGGATGTTGTGGGGGACCTTTTTGAAGTTCATATTGTAGACTACTTTCGAAGATCATATCGTGGATGGTCTCCGTCAGCTCTATTTTGGGAGGAAAATCTCACCTGCTTAATGGTAATTTCCAAAAGAAGAGGTAAAAGGCACTGGTGGTTTCTCAATGACTTTTTATTAGGAATTTGGGGAGATTGTGAATGATGATTTGTTGAAGGTATCTGATGAATTCCTTGCTAGAGGTCAGCTAAATATAGGAGCCAATTCCATACTTATAATGCTTTCAATGAAGTGGGAATCTCGAAGTGGGGTGCTTTGTGAGTATATACTCGGATGTAGGGAGGGTTCATTTCCTACCACATATCTCAGTCTTCCTCTATGTATTGGAAGACTTGCGAAACACTTTGTGAGATAGTGATGGAGAGGTTTGAAAGAAAGTTGTCTCGATGGAGTAAGTATTTATCTTTGAGTGGGAGGATTACTTCGATTAAGGCAACAATGTCTAATCTTCCATTCTATTACATGTCGTTATTTAAATGTCTGAAATTGGTGTTTACTTATATTGGAAAAAAAATTAGGCAGGATTTATTGAGGAAGGGAGCGGAACACAAGCACAACTTTCATTTTATGAAATAGGAGGATGTTTGTAAGCCCTAGGACCAAGGGGGTTCTAGGTTAAGAAGTTTGGAGGTTGTGAATGTGGCTTTGTTAGGAAAATGGGTTTGGAGATTTTGAGTGGAAGAGGGCGCTATTAGGAGAGAAGTAATAGGTAGGAAATATGGGGTGGATGAAAGGTGTAGGTGGACAAGGTTGTCCTCATTGTATAGGTCATCATATCTTTGGAGAAGCATGGCGTCGGTGAAGAGCAAAGTTTGGGATGGGATTGGCTTTCCTTTGGGGGATTGGAAGCTTATTAGGTTTTGGGAGGACAAATGGGTGTGGGAGTATAAGTTGAGCGAAATGTTTCTGCGGTTAGCAGGGATTGTTTCAGAGGTGAACTTGCGTGTGGATAAATGTTTCTCGAATTCAAGGGGAGCAAGTCATTTGGGTCTGTTGTGAGGACTTTGGAGGATGAAGAAATAGTCGAGTTAATTGGGTTGCTTGAGTTGCTTTCCAAAGTGTCTGTTGGTATCAGAAGCGAATTCGATGAAATGGTTGTATGATAAATCCAAAGAATTTTCAGTGGTCTTTTTATAAGGCTTTACGTGGAGATGGTAACAATGAAGAGTTCAATGTAGCATCCTTCATTTGGTGTTATGGTGTTCCTCCAAAGGTTGCGGCATTCGCGTGGCTAGTGGGAAGAAAGAAGGGACTAACACTTGATCACCTTCAAAAAAGAAAGATGATCCTCCCAAATGTTTGTTTGATATGCTATCAAGATGTGGAGTCGGCCAATCACCTCTTTTTTCATTGCTCTTTTGCAAATAGGCTTTGGGATGCTTTCTCCAAATTGTTTGGAGTGGCTTGGGTTGATCGATTCTTTCTGACGTGGCATGGTGGGGGTAAAGGAAAGGTTTGGATATATGTTTGGTGTATTAGTTTTACTTGTGGGTATATGGTTTCTTTGGTTAGAGAGGAATGGTTGTTGTTTTAGAAATCGGAAAAGGAATGTTTTGGAGGTGTTTCGAATGGCGAAATCCCATATCATGGAATGGGTGATTGCATCAAAGGTCATTGCTCAGTTTCTAGACAATTGGGTTGATTTGTAATTTTCCTTTTATTTGTGGGTCTTTGTATTTTTTAGGCTGTGACTTGATCAATAAATTTATCACCGTTCAAAAAGAAAGTTGATTTTTGGAGTAGCTGGCATTGCAAGATTCTTGACAAGGACCTAGCAATTATCTTAAAGAGGTGATGAGTGTCTCATTTCCGTGGGCATTTATCAAGAATCAACAAAATTTGGATGGTATCTTTATGGTTAATGGATGTGTCAGTTTGAGGGACAGAAGCAGCGTCCAGAATATCATGCAAGATTGATATGGAGTAGGGATATTATCACGTTGACTAACGCTTCCGTTTTTATGGATTGGGAAGAATGAACTTTCACAACACGTGGAGTAAGTGGACTGGGAGATGTATTTCTTTGGTGCACTTCTCCATCCTAGTGGATTTTTTGTATTACGGTTTTTCAAAAGCTATCGGGGTTCAAGGCCATGTCGCCCTCACCCCATTTATCTATATCTAGTCACCAACAGACTAAGTAAACTTAACTAGAGAGTAGCTGATGGAGGCTACTTGATTATTTTCAGATAGGTGAATCCCAAATTATTCTGTTTAGTGGTGTGGACTATGTTGAATTGACTTGGGTTTGTATGGTAGAGCTCTGGTCTAGTGGGCCTAGTGGGTTATCTTGTAAGCCAAGGTCCATAAAGCCATTAGGTTTTTCTCCCACTAGGGCTTTCTTTATAATAAGAGGCCACTGTTTTAAATAGGTTCGCTAGATAGCATGTAGCTTACACCACATAGCATAGCTTAGCCTTAGTACTGCTACATAGCTCATGAAAATAGCCTAACTTGTGTGTAGCCAATGCCACATACTGATTTGCATATGCTGCACGCTATGTAAACTAAGTAGCTCATGTTACCAATTATCTTTCACTAAAATATTAAAATCAATTAATGCTTTCAAAGATTTGTTACATTTTTTATTTTTCAATAAAAAATAGTTCATCCTTTCACTGATTTTGTAAAATAATATAACTGATGGTATTAAATTAGTTTTGTTGCTCTTCTTTACCTTTATACATGATGCCTTTTTCCTATTATTTTAGGTTGTGTTTGGCAGCGCTAAATATCATGAAATTTCATTATTAATCAGACTAATTTGTGCAACCAAGCACAACATTAATTAAAAATTTACAAGTAGGGTGTAGTTTACACTACATGCTATTTTAGCATTGGCTTCACGCTTCAAGGGGTGAATGCTATGCTGCACGCTATTCGCTATCTAAGACACTATTAAAGACAGCATGGTATCAGAGCCATGTTGGTTAAGTTGTAGCTCTCTCTCCTCTTTTTTTTTTTCTCTGTTCTCACTCTCTTCTTCTTCCTTTCCTCTTCTTCCCTTCCTACCAAGGGCTGCTGACTGAATCTCCAGCAGCAGCTGGCTGCCTTGTGCAGTGAAACCCAACAGTGGCATTGCCAGCCGCGAACACCGCAACAGCTGGCCGTGACCTTAGCTGCGCCGGCCACCACAACAACAGTAGCCAACCACTCCAGCAGCTGGTCAACTATGCCACCAGTGGCAGGCAATGCACCCACCAGTAGCAGTGGCCAGCTCGCCATTAGCGTCAGGTGAAGTCTCTCTCTCTCTCTCTCTCACACACACAGAGAGAGAGAGAGAGAGTTGTCTCCAGCCGCTTCCGCTGCCTGTCGCGTTTAATTGCGGTCTTCTGTTCTCCAGTTTCATGTATCCATTAGAATGTGAGTGACTCTTCATCCTCACTATTGTGAAATCAGAGGTTTTTCTTTTTGAGGTGTGGTTGTTTGCTTCATTGATGCCTTGTGGTTGGATCTGGAGTTCGTTTCTTTTCTTTTATTTGTCGGTGAGCTACTGACATATTCGAGATGAGTGATCATAAAGGATCGTTGCCCAATAAGGTTGGCCCTTTAGACCTACATTTAGATTTTGTCATTACCACCATTATTCTTGATGGAACAAATTACTTGACTTGGTCACAGTTGGCCACATTGTTCCTTGGTGGGAAAAAAGAAGTTGCGATATAGGATCGGCGCTTAAAAGGAACCCAATAAAGATGGTCTGACCTATGATTATTGGATGATTGACAATTATACTGAGATGACTTGGTTCACTCAATGCAACAAAAACTTAGTAGTGGACTAATGCTCAAAAGCAAGACAACAAAGGAACTATGAGACAACTTGGCACGTACGTATTCCCAACTCTATGATTTGGCTCCAATTTCCAGTTGCATAGAGAAATTGCCAACATGCAGCTTGGAGACTCTTTTGCGGCAGAGTATTATGCTTCTTTTTGTCAGTATTTAGAGGAGTTGGATTACTGTATGCCTGCAGTTACCATCTCGGATGACTCATTAGATGGCTGGAGAATAGGCAGGTGAGTTGTCCAGATTGAGAGGTGCAGGGTGCTCAGATCCTTGGCAGGGAGACTTTACCCTCCCTAGAGATTGTTCATTAGTATGCTCATCATCGTGTTAGATCAATAGCAACAGTTTCACATCTTCAATTCATAGATCATTTGATCATCTTATGTGATGTGGGTCCTTTGCTGAATTGGGAGGATGCTTGAAATAAAATGAGAAGATAAGGGGAAGTGTTTATTGAAGGATCAGAAAAAAAAATTGGGCCCTGCTATCTAAGTGGTGGTGGCATTTTGGCAAGGAGCGGGCTAGTTTGTGGAGGAAGATAAAAGGAAGGGGCTCTTTAGTTGGGAAGGATATTTCCACCTTCAGCAGGACTGGAAGTGTGGGAAAGCATTCGCATGGATAGTGCGATTTAATGTTGGTGAAGGCAACTAGATCAGATTTTTTTGGAAGGCCTTCGGACAGGCAATTCTCTCTCAGTGCAGAGGCCCTCAGCTTTTCTTGCTTTTTGGTTAGAGACATCCCTTCCGAAGGATTGTTTTGAAAATTTGGCAGAATAGTGTGGAGTTGCTTGCCATTTTATAATGAACTTTTCTTTCTTAGAATGTGAATGATGAAAGAACAAGGACTACTCTTCTTTGGGAATGCTCTCAGCAAAGTAGTTCTCCAATCCCTTCTCCTTGTGTTACAGTTAGGTCTTCATGTGCTAAAGCTTGGAGAACCCTCCTTGCTCCTTGATTTGAAGCGCTTTGCTGGACAGCTACCATTGGATAAAATCCTCACTACTGATAATCTGAAGAAAAGGGACTTGGCTCTCCCTGGCACATGTTTTCTTTGTTTGAAAGTGATGAGTTGGTGGATCTTGTCTCTGCAATGTAGGCTTGTTTCGGATGGTGGGCTAGTCTTTAGATCTGCTTAGGCCTAGAGGGAAAATCCTATTGAGCATGCTCCTTGCATGCTATCATGTGGGATATCTAGAAAGAATGAAATAGAAGAATTCTTGACAGTGTTTCCCTTCCAGTGTTCGAGTCAAGGAAAGAGTCAAATCCAGTTTGGCTACTAGGGGTGCTGTCACTGGGTTTATAGGTGTTTGCATGGAAGATCTCTTGATCAGTGAGTGGAGAGTATCCAAGTTTTTTGAAAAATTCATGAATGGAGACTATCAAGATTTGCAGGAAATTCCAAAAGCTTCCAGTATGCAAATCATCACCCATGTTGATGCATGCCGAATATTGTCAGTTTTTTCTCAGGTATCCTTGGAAATTCGGGCATTGGTCTGTTTGCTGATGAGCAATTGGTCTTCTCTGGTCAATCGGTATGAGTGACATGGCTAGTGACATGGAAGATCTCTTGAGCAGTGAGTGGAGAGTATCCAAGTTTTTTGGAAAATTCATGAATGGAGACCATCAAGATTTGCAGGAAATTCCAAAAGCTTCCAGTATGCAAATCATCACCCATGTTGATGCATGCCGAATATTGTCAGTTTTTTCTTAGGTATCTTGGGAAATTCGGGTATTGGTCTGTTTGCTGATGAGCAATTGGTCTTCTCTGGTCAATCGGTATGAGTGACATGGCTAGTAGGGCAGAGTTGGAGATTTCCTGAGGGGATTATATTTTTGCAGGAAATCTTTTCCTGGGCCTCAGCCCCCCCGGGAAACGGGTCTGCCTTTCTGGGTAGCTGCTGTTTCTTCTTTGTTTTTGAATAAATTCTTTGTTGCGGATTAAAACAAGAACAAACAAACAAACAGAAAAAAGTCCTAGGTTTTATCCATTAGGTGATTCTGATCGTGTTCCTAAAATTCTTCCTAGGTATCATGAACTTGTTCAAAAGTGCAGTGACTTGCTGTATATAGCATCTTTCCATGCAATGTCACTAGGTTGCAGGATCCTTATAACTAGTTGCCGTTCCCACTTCAAATCATGCTTTGAACTCCTGCTCCTGCTCCTGCTTCCTATTCACATATGTTTGTTTACATTTTGCAACAGATGCTTCCCCTCCCCCACACCCAAATCTGTTGCTGCTTCACTTCCATGCTTTGCACAAGTATATGATGTCAAAGATCACTTCTTGTCTTTGCTGTCGCCATCTCCATCTCCAATAGCTTTAGCTGATCCTTACACTGGGCTCCCTGTCCAGTTATCTTTGTGCAATGGATGCCGTTTGCAGCTGTGCATCTGTAATCACCGGGCACAAACTCCTCACGTCTGTTTGCATCATCCTGCCTTTTTATCAGATGGGCTATGGTGAATGTTTTCTAGCCTAAAAATCAGGTAAGGCAAAAATTTGTTGCTGACATGATCCAGATTCGATATGCGACGCACCGAAGTTGTTGACCACCCTGAGTTTGAGGCAAGGGCACTTTCACCATGGAACCTGACTGATGAACAGCTTTGGATCTTTAACGCATGTCTCTGCATGTGAGGTGCTTACATTTTACAAATGTGCACGACTTCTGCAAATAGCATGTCTCCATATTCCTATTGTTTGGATATTGAGGAAAGCCTACCTGGATGAAGTACTGATTGTGAGAGGCGATGAAGCTCTCTCTTTTTTTTTCCTTTTTATTAATTATTATTATTATTATTTTGTAATTTGAATTGCTGCTACTTTTTCTTTCTTTCTTTCTAATATCCAAATTGGCATTTATATGTTAGGCTCCCAAGGAAGTGAAAATGCTTCTTGGCGTTCTGATATATAGTTGATAGCTGTTATTGTTTTCTACCCCCACAATGATTTCTGCTCCATTTCTCCTCTTCAGTTAATTGGTTATGAACAGGGTGATGGAGGCAGCATTAGTCTGCACATTCAACTTATGGGCTGGCTGTCCTGCCTGATATTTGAGGCGAGCGGGAGCTGTTGAAAAATGCTAAAGGGTTAAAAGAGGATGTGCAAGCCCCTTGTTGGTTTGTCCTTTATGGGAAGCTTGTTGTTCTTGAGCCCATGTACTAAAACATTTCTTCTGCTCTGCATCAGCTGTCATGAGATATCTGTCAGGGAACGCAGAGTGCCTGGTGATCTTGGGGTAGACATGATGTCGTGGGGGATTTGGTTGGGATACAAGCCGCTGTCAGAGATGGGGGCCATGCAAAACATGTTTGAAAGTTGTTCGGACATACTCACCGGGCCCTATCTCTGAGCAGCAGCACAAGGCCCAATCAAATCCCACCACTTTGGGTCACCAGGTAATCCCATTCCCCTGTCCGAGTCAGTTGTGTTGTCTCCTTAATTTTACTGATGGCCAGAGTAAGTTGTGTATTTGCTCTCTCTCTCTCTCTCTCTCTCTCCCTCTCTCTCTCTCAATGAAGAAATTCTTTTGAATGCAATTTTGCCTAGTTCCTAGTCGCAGAAACGTTCCACCAGTTCTAATAACAGGGCAGTAGCCTCAAGGGCAATCAAAATACAGGCATCCACTGGTCATTTGCTACGTGTTGCATGTGGAGTAGGTTGAGGGCATCACCTGCGAATTCGATTAGATGAGCCTGTCCATCAACTCGACCTTAGCCCATTTTCCCTCAGATCAGATTAGTGTCCGGGCTTCTTCGATCTCCTCCTTAAGGCTCGCATGGGGATCCAAGTTGTCCAACTGAGTCGAACAAAATGGAAGGTTTAGTATCAATCCTAACGAAAAGGCCAGTTCATCTATCAATATTTTATCCATGAGCTCGGCAGGCCATGGGTTAACCATATACCTGGAGAAAGATGTTGATGAGACGAACTCAACATTCTAATCAATGGGTAGTAAATGGAAGGTCTAGAGGTCAATCCTCATTGTCATATTGTGTGCCCCGCCTTGCATTACCCATATCCCTTGAGAATATCTTGATTAGGGATGAGAAAATGGTTGGTGTAAATTGGTCCTCGTGAAAATGGCCAATCACCTATCTAGATAGACTATTCATGATGTGAGCCAATCTTTGGATTATTCATTCCGTCACACGAATCACTTTGACGGGCCACAATATGGACCTCAAGCTAGCTTGGAGTGTACCTATCTTAAGGTACACTCCAAGCTGTTTCGGGTCCACTCGTGATGCGTGTATGACGTATCCACGTCCGTCAGTTGTGTTTAAAAAACAAAAAGAAAGAAAGAAAAGGCCGATCCTAAACTCAGGAAACACTGCAAATCATATGTCTAGAACTGTTAAATTCACAATAGCCTATCTGACTTTTGGATTTTGTAGGTTTTCGAGGCATCCATTATCCTGCTGAACAATTTGAATGGCATGCACGTAATAGGTGGGCCCACTACAAAAATGACAGTTTCTACGTTGGGCATCCCCTTTTCACTTGGTGTGGCCACCTGAGATTTGGAGTAAGCTGATTTTTAAATTCAAGGCCTAAAATGGGGCCACACAACTAATGGACGGATTGGATGACACTGGAACTTCATGGTTGAGCCCCATGTTGCTTGAATTTATGCCTAGTTTCCATGCAGTCCATTACAGTGGAACATGTATGCATTAAAAAAATAATGCTACTAGAAATATTTGAATAATAAAAATAAATAAATATAGAATGTCATCGCAATACCTTGGGGGGGGGGGGTGTGTTGGGAGCATGGTATTAGATGGGATTAGGCGGGATGGGTTTTAAAAAACCAAATTATTATGGTTTGTTAGATACTGTCGTGGAATTGAGTGTTGGGTACCCTGGGTATAACAAGGTAAGTGTTGGGATGGCTTAGGATCAGATAACGCAAGTTACATCATCATCAACATGTCATGTTTGGATGGTGGTTTCCACAAACCCATCCAACGGTATCACCCGCCTGTCTTGTTTGGATGGTGGGATCTTGCACAAACCCACCCTAGAATCCCCTCCTACCCCTGTTTGGCAACTCGTTCGGTCTGGTCCATTCCATTCGAGCGGGCAGTTAAAAACCAGTGCCGGTCAGCGATCTGAGATGGTCCTATATCATGCTGTCCCATCTGTACCTATTTAATATGATGAAGGGAGCTGATATGGTAGACCCAGAAATATACGTAATATGGTAGGACCATCTCTCCACAGGATGCCCAAGTATGATGTTACAATTCGATCCACGCTATTCATTGGAGTAAACTGTAAAAAAGTCAAGTGGAAAGGATCGTTGAGTGGGTTTTATTTTGTATTTGTACAATGGGTTTTACATAGGTGGACCTGATATGATCCTTCACCCTACCAAGTGTCCTACAGAGATATCACACCATGGCTAATTCCTCTGGCTGTACGGTATCATTCCTGATACTTGTTCTAGCGTGATCCGGGGACTGGGCTAAGCATATCAAGCATGTGAGACCTTGCATTCTCGGGGATTTGGCAATCTACGGACTGACAAATTCTATCAATGGTCTGGATTACTAGACAATGGCCATGTACAATCATAAAAGTTCCCAATGAGAGCTACAATCATAAAACTTCCCAATGAGGGCTACATCATTTACTTATTTCGCCACTAGATCATTAATGAAACTGAATGATTACATTCCAAAAGTACGTGTGCATTCAACATTGTGAGAAGATATCATGCTCAGCCAACATCGATGAACTTGTATCGCGTACAAGGGTGAAATCCAACAGTTCCAATTCCCTATTATATCAAGAGTATGAATCAATAATACTGGTCTTTCATTTTATTTATTTATTTTTTTAAAAAAAACAGATGTGTGCTTAAGTATTACTATGTACAATCCATACCGTAGACATGGTGGGTATTCTAGACTGGATGATCAAATCCCCTAGAAGGGGTACTGCAATAGTTCCTCCCACCGATATGCAAAACATGGAGAAATGGATGAGTCAATTAAAAATGACAAATATATAAATGACATTGCAGGACATTTCAGTAGAACAGTCATGAACTTATAAACTGTTGAATCAGAATAGGTATATAGGAAATGGCTGTGACCTGGAGGTCTATGTTGCCATAAGAAGTATTAGTCCAAAAGATATGTACGTTGTGTTAAGAAGCTGTTGTAGTTTCATATTAGTATATGTAAAAGATTGTCATTTACTCACCTGTATCACCAATGGCATCAAACTATCCATATTCTCATAATTCGTATGGTCATATCAAATATTATGTCTTACAACACTTTAAGACTATGAAAATGGAACTGAATGTAACTATGTCGGCCTAGTCTTCCAACTAATGGGAAAATCATGACATACCAAATGTGCCATTAGAATAAAGATCCAAGATAAAATTCATATACTAAATTATATACTTGGCTTGTTTGGTTTAGTGTTGTGGCAATCATCAATCCATCTATAATATAATGACTTGATCTAAAACTTAATAATAACATACAAAGTAAAAAAAAACAACACATCCCAATCAATACCGAAGTCAGTGTAATATGTTGTTGCCCATTCATGGGGATCCCCTCCGTGAAAGTATCTGTAGAAGACAGGCTTAGGATTGTACGTCGGCCCACCAAGCATGGTGGGGTTATTGATTACCTCATTTGAAGATGAAGTTCTACACGCAAGATTGTTTTGCACTTCAGTCCCTTCGCCCACAAACTCTGCAACACCAATGCTTTATTTATAATTCCACCATTCACTCGCCTCTTCCAACGATTTGAAAGAGCAATGATCACATCCTTTGTATCCTTCAACCTGAAGCTTTGTCTCTTCCCAAGATAAATAAATACAAGTTGGCGGCCGACCACTACAACATAATATTTCTTTCCTTTTCCCATCTATGTTTTAACGTAATACATTAGTCCTCTTATGTAGGTAATAAGACATTAGTCCTCTTATGTAGGTAATAAGATTTATAAACGATTACAACCCATTAAAACAAGATATATAAAAATTGGTATTCAATCTTATATACGATTAACAAGATAATATTATAAAGCAAGCATGCAAAATAAACGAAACCATAAAGCCAATCCACAAATGGTTCAAGTTATACAGTTATTACATATCCACATCATCCAAACTAAATAAAGATGTCGAGAGATTAAATATTTCATATTCTAATCGTCTCTACACAAGGTACCTATCATGGGTATAAGACACTAGCACAAACATCTATTAAGTTTGTATCATATATAAAATATGGCCTATCATGGATCTGTACCACCAACATTTTTCTGAGAACTATGGAGAATTTGTTTCAACCATTCCACGCGGCATTCGTCTTGGAGACTAACAAAGAAGGAAACAAGTTGTTCGTTCTTGGACAGGAGCTGGCTAACGTCGATGAACTCAAAGTTGGTCGACCCCTACACCTTTTCAAGGATATCCAACACTTTACTGGTACGGTTCACTTCCTTTTCAAGACTAAAATCACGCATGGCCTGGGCAATATTAGTTAGAGACTTGCCAAGTATGTCACAAGGACGACCAGGACACATTGCTTCATCGTAATACTCCCGCCATTTTTATTCTTAGAACTAGATGTACGTTTGGGTGTACTTTGACCTGACCGATTTTCCTGGGACTGACTGTCAGTAGAAAATCACGATTTCCTTGCCGAGTCCCCTAAATTGTCGGCGGATAGATCCACACTATCTTCCATATCCTCATTCACTTTTGACCATGTTTCATTTAAATCTAGGTAAACACGTGATGAGGATGCACCCAAATTCCTACTACCTTGTACGTAACGATCAGTCGCTTGATCATCACCGAGATAACAACTAAATCATCCATCCTCTCGATTTGCATTCATTAGAGTCTTTCAGTTCGTGAATGAGACTACAAAAATATTATGGGTAAATGATTAGCTATCTCATCATTTTAATAAGGCTAATACAAGTATTGATGACATTTTAAACGACCAATGGGAATGTCTAACTCTGATATAGGCTTCCCAAACTTCGTCCGATGTTGTTACAACCATTCGGTCGTTGTCCCATCCGAAGCCACTAGCAGCGAGCATATCTTTCACATCATTATAGCATTTCTTATAATACTTCATACGGTTCTACACATTTGGCCAATTCACGCACACATGAGTTTCTTTTGACACCTCCTCAACTGCAGCTTGGTATGCTTCCCTCTTAAATCCATTGTCTGCTTTGTGTCCTAGCACAATCTACTCTAGCAATGTGTTCAACAAAACTTGATCCATCACATTGGTCCACTTTATATTCTGTGCTCGGTTAGATGGCTCAGCAAGTGATCTGGCGGGTTTTGCACGAGGCGAACATCGCATCGGAAGAGTTGGAGTTTTATCAGGCAATTATGTAGGTGTCGCACCAGGACTTGTTCACATTTCCAACATTTGACCTATGAGTAGTACAAACAAATACGAGGACATGTTACTTACTCATCACTTGAAGAAAATTGTGAAAATCCATTAATTTTTAATATTCTCAAAATTGTTTTCAGCATTCCAACATTGAAGATTGTATTTTCATTATAGCACGACTGAAACACATAAACTACATTGAAGTGAAATGTAATATAGAAGAAGACTATCAATTCCTACTATTGCTGAGGGAGTCTGCCCACATTCATTCGGCGATCTCGTTGCGTAGTCTAGACCACGCGTCTTTTTCCCGTCAAGTGGCCTGTACTAACCAATGACTCTCGTCATTTGCTGAGACTTCATATGGCATTGGATTAGTCTCCATATCTCCCATAGGCATACCAATGCCACCTACATCTTGATCCGAATCACGTTATGGAGCACCGCACATGCAACTACAATTTTCACTTGGATTTCCAAAGGATAATGTACCGTCATTTTCAAGATTGGGAATCGACGTTTCAATACTCCAAAAGTACGCTCAATTGCATTTCAAAGCTATGCATGTTTATAGTTAAATAATTCTTTATAGTTCGCGGGTGATTTCCCAGTACGATATTTTTGGAGGTGGTATCTGACACCACGGTATGAAGCCATAAAGCTTGGCGAATGCATGTATCCGACATCGACGACATAGTATTTTCCTACATTTCGCTATCGTTGTTTATTCGCTATCGTTGTTTATGAAAGTAGTTAACAAAATAAAAGATATAAAAGAGTTATGTTGTAAATGTAAAGGTTACCATTCGGGACATTTAAAGGATCATTAGATCGAGTGAGAGTGTTATACAACACTCGTGTGTTTGAAACAGAACCCTCCCAACCGGCTAAGGTATATAAAATTTTCATATCAAATCCACATGTACCAAGCACGTTATGAAATAAAAAAACCTTTTTTGTTGTGGAAGCTGGCTTAGTGGGTCGTCTGAACGTGAACAGGAATGTGCGTCCCATCGATTGCCCCGACGCACTCTTAGAATTACATAGTCGAAACTGATTTTATTAGTTAATGGTAGATAACTAAATGACCAATAGTCAATTTTCAAAGATACTTTCAATCAAACTTATACCTGAAAGTATGTAGACTAAAATGGGTTTGATTGAATCTCAATAAGGATTTCAGCGCCTGCTTGTTGAACATATGTAGGATAAAGAGACACAATTGCATCAAGAACCCTGTTGAAGTGACGACTGACGATTTCACTTGTACGTATAAACTGGTGTCCTATTATCCGATTACGTATGCTATGTCTTACCGTATGTAGGAGAAGTACCAATTGCTCTTCCAAGCTAATGTGTTGTGTATCTTGTAAAAACGTCTTCTCATGTAAATCATTACACAGCTGGAAAAAATTTGCTTAACCTGCGGTAATACAATCCCTATTAGAGCTGGGAACAATATAATTGATGAACCTTGCCCGCTCATCATCTCCTAGACGAGCTGGTTGTCTAAACATGTATAACATGTAGTATTCCCCAATGGCAGCTACGCAAGCAACCATTACAAGAACAACGATATAACGCCCCAGCTCTTCCTCACTCAGGTTATCCATCTCCTAAAAATTCACACCAAACTTGGAATCAATCTTTTTCATTTAAGGATCTCACAAGTAATGGGAAAAAGATATGGACTATCATATGTGTGTCTTTGTCAGGTTGGATGGGCATGATATTCCACATAGACAATTGTCAAGTTACAGATCTTTCTCATGGTTTTTTTAGTGTTACAAAACCCGGGCACAAATCATAATTCCACATTCATTCAGTCATTTCAACAAACACATAGAATGCATCATATATTCACATAGTTCACACACATATAAATTATTGATTACATCCTAAGTGAGATCATATGGTAGCAATCAAGTCAGACATAAATAATTGCTGACATTGAAAGCCTTGAAAACCATAACCTAAACATTTATAACCCGCACCTTTCGTCGGTTTGCTTGCTTCGAACTCGGTTCGAATCCTACGCACCCGAATATGGAATAACAATACCTAAATCATCGAAATAAGTTAGCTATTACACTGATTACCCTATCTGCAAGATTATCAACTCATAGATGTATCAATTTTTTTGACTGTATGTGACAGTTGTTTTAGATAAATGAAGAAGAGGAAACGGCTGATGACATCATACAAGGACTGAAATGGAGAAGTGCGACAGTACAAGTTTTATGCTTGTTCTCTGACACATCAATAACATGAACAAGATCCAAACCGATCATTAGTTGTGACCATATCAGGAAGGACGAGATTCCAAAATCCACTCTTATCTACAACTTTTTAAACCTCGAAATAGATTAAATTTAAGTAAAAACAAACACCTAAAAGAAGCACAAAAAAGGAGGTACAAATTTGCAACTTCACTGGAAACAAATCATATTACGTACATTTCTTAAATCAGTTCCAAAAAGACAATTCATCACTAACAGGAGCATAAATAACTCACCAATATCTAGTTTGCTCTTGATCAAAAAAAAAAAAAGAGTCTTAGGAACTCTAAAACGTTCAAACTTCTTAACCAAATACACAGAGTGGAGGAAAAACAAAAGCAACCATATTCCAATCAAAATCCATTTCGAATCTATTACATATTTCAATCTATGAGATCTTCAAACTGAAAGAAAGAAAAAGGAAAATTTAAAAAAAAAACATAATAAAGGTTTTTTATTCCCCTTTTTTGGAAATTAAGCAAGCTTCAAAAGAGAGAGAAACAGGCAAAGCCGAAAAGGCAACATAAACATAACAACAGTACACAACAGAGCCGTAAACACCAGTCCATAAACGAGAAGAAAACCCATGCCCAAATCAAGCTATGAAAGACAACTAAATAGAGGTTTTCCATGAATGGAAATATTCTATCAAGATCACATACTTACGACAAGAACAATCAAGACTGTTGTGGTGATGAATCAGCACTAAGTAAGATGAGGCCTTCTCTTCAATCTGCAGCATGAATATCCAAGATACAATTAAAATCACTTCTTGGCAGCCATGAAAATGAAAACTGATGAACATCCTCACAAACCCATATTCCAGGGATTCAAATAACCAAAAACAAACAAGATAAAAGCATATCCTCACTCCAGGTGAACGTTAGTGGCCATAAGAAGTTTTTTGATGGGCATTCAATCACCATTGTTTATATGGTGCGTTACAGATGATATGTACATTCACTTCAAATTTTTTTTTTTCAGGCCGTGAATTGAACCGGAAAAACAGATGAACGGTGTGGATATACAATGCATACATCATGGTAGGACCCACAGTCAGGGCATTACCGTGTTGGGTTTACATGCTATTGGTTTACAGAAGAAAGTCCTCTCATCCTGTAACCCTTTCCTCTATTGATTCGTCGAATCTCGGCCGTAAAACCCAACGGTTCTGATTCCGATAATAATTATAGATTTGAATGTTTCAGCAACCCCCTAGATGTGCATGCAAGAACATGAGTATAGAAGGTCTAAGCTATTACCTGAATCACTTGAAACACCTTCGGTAACGGGATACACGCAGGGCAACGAGAATCCTACCGCCATCTTCAAGCTGCAGGGTTGGCAGATGAGTGTCAACATTCATAAATAGGAAGAAAGCAGGAAAATCGAAAAAGGAGAAGATGACACCAACGGCCTACTAGAAACAGGAAGAAAGCAGGGTGTCTCTCCATTTTCCTCTCGCTCGATTTTATAAAGGGGATATGGCCATCTTGGATGATCTCTGTAGCTACCAGCGACCTACCAGACGCAGCCGTAGGTCTGCTCCAAGAATTCAAACGAGATCTCCATCGGTATATGCTCAGACAGCCATAGTAGCTGCGACTGTGAGATGATGGAAAACCTCCAAATCCCATGGGATTTGGTCTTCTTCGTATGTAGAGCTTCTGCTCTTCTGCAGAGGTGACTTAGCACCACACGAAACCCAAGGCTGGATATGAGAAATCCATTGCTTAGGCGACGATTCCAAGAAGATCTTGAAACCCATTTCTAATGTGAGTCCCAACCACCACCTTGCGATAATCCATTGGTTCTTGCAACCCATTCCCTCTTAATACCCTTTAATTCCACTAGCCAAACAGCCCGTTAGCATATGACAAATCTTATTTCTACCTAGAATTTAGAGTCGGTCACTCTTTTAAAGATAGTTTGGGCATCTCGATATAATTCACCATTACAGTAGGCTCTCAGTACCAATCACTTACTGTATGGCTTCGACAATATGCACAAGCTGAGAGAATAAAAAAGAGATTATAAAATTTTGTAAGGAAGATGTGTTTTTTTTTTTTTTTTTCTTTTATAAAAAAAAGTTAAGAGACTGCACTTGTATTTAGAGAGAGAGAGAGAGAGAGAGTCTTAATCTCGTTATTACACGAATATATGAAATCAAGATGCATCCGGATTTAAGGAGACAAGTTTCTTGCAATGAAACAACATTAAAAAGTGAATCACATCCAATGGTTATAAAAATATTTGATTAAAAATGAATAATTAAAAATAATGTCATTTTCGGTAAAACCAAGTCCATCAAAACTTAAAGAAAGGGATTTGCATTTCAACTAGGAATCACATGGGAATTTGTTTTTCCCATTGAACTCAATTATTGGAATTTTCAGTCGTTAAGTAGGGTTACTATTTTTGATGATTTATTTTTCTATAACCTTAATTCTTATTTCCCTGGATGTTCTCCAAACTTTTTTCTCCCTGGTTATACTTTTGTTAAACAAATCCCTTCTTTTATTTGATTGTACATCATAGTCTTCCAAGGGTACTTGTTAAATTCTTCTAAAAAATCTGCTATCTTTATGAAATACATATTACAATGTATTTTAATTTTTTGGTCTTTGTTCTTATGAAAAAGTTTTCTACACGCATTATTCGCACTAGCTTCATGGCATCCTCATGTTTGTCTAACTCTTCAATAAACTCTCAAGAGTTTCAACTCTTGGTCAAGGGTTCGAGTACCCATAGGTGGTGAAATTCCACTAGCATGAGTGTGTGGGGTGTGTGTCCGTGTGTAAAAAAAAAACTCTTTAATAAACTCAAAAAAAGACTCTTTAATATATATAAAGTAATGCTCACACACAACTAGTTGGACCCTCCAACTAGTTGCGAATTTGAGTGCAGATAAATAACGCCCAAAACAAAGTTATTTTGAAGAGAAAAAGAGTTTTCAGCCTGGGTGGGCCCACCATAGCATTAATGAGAAATCCACTCCAACCATTAGGTGAGTCACACCATGTTGGATCTAGAGACTAGAAATAAGGCCCATCTGTAGTTTAGGTGGACCACACAATTGGAATTAGTGTACAATGAAAGCTCACCCTCCAAACGACTTCCCTTGGTATAGCCCAATTGAATCACGTATGGGCTTGATTTTTGGGTGTCAAAACTAAAGTTTGATGTGGTACTTAACGGTTGGAGTGGATTTCACATACATAATCATCATGGTGGAGCCTATAAAAATTCAGGGTGGACATCCCTCTCCAAATTATTTCCCCTGGTATCTCTCACTTGAATCAAAGATTAGCTTGATTTTTTAGCTCTTGGACCATCATTGGATTATACATGTAATGATCGGAGTGGATCAAACATACATATCAATATATATCCCATAAAAAATTAAGGGTAAGTGTACATTCGGTATTCGCAATTTCATCCCTAAGTTTCCAAGAGAAATAGTCGTTTAGTTTAATCGGTTGGGCTATAAGTTATTGTCTACCGTATGATAACTTTTAAAGTATTAAGTGCATATAAAATCCAACCCTTCCAATAGTTTAAACCTAACATGAAGATTATTCATTACAATGATGGTTAGTATTTACTTATCAAGTGGTCCGCACCATATAAAACAATAAGCATACGTTGGTAAATGATGACCATACAACATACAACTATACATTAAAGATTTATTAAAAAAGGTGATTCTTTTGACGTTCAATGTGTTAAAGGGTTTAGATTTCATATAAACATGAAAGGTTGGAAGTTACTAGTGGTTGGACCTTGATATATAGTCCAAACCGTTGGACATGAAACTTTTTAAAAAAAAGGTTTGTCCAATGGAGACTCGAATTTAGGAGTGTCCTTTAATATCAAAGTTCGGCACTAAAGGGCATTGTGGGCCCATCATAATGCATATTTTTTGTCCACGCGGTCCATCCATTTTTCCATATATCATAGTGAGACATATTCTAAAAATGAAGCAGATCCAAACTACAAGTGGACCACACTATAAGAAATAACATTTATTGAATGCTCACGATTGAGAACTTTATAAGGCCCACTACAATGTTTATTTTCCATCAAACCTGCTAATTAAGTCACAAACCTGGATGAAATGAAACACAAACATCCACTTGATTTTAGAGGATAAAGCCCATACATTATGGTGATCCACTTGTGCCTTAGATTTGCCTCGTTTAGGTTCATGCCCTAAAATTATATAACAAAGTGGATGGTCAGCTTGGATAAAATCTAAAGATCATGGTGGGCCCCACGTAGCCCTCTCAACACCAAGAAGGACTTCATTTGTTTTGAACGAATTGGGGAGAGAAAGCATTAAACAAGGAAAAAGAGCATTAAATGAATAGAAAGAGAAATGAGAAAGAGTAATGTTTACAAAGAAAATGAGATTAATAAAGAAGTTGTACACATATGATATATTGAGATGACGCATCACATATCTTGAAAATTAGATTTGTTAATTAGGTAGGGTCCCTTATAAGCATGTGAATGACAATTATTATTATTATTTTAAATTTATGATATCATATACAAGAAAAGTGAGCTGTTAGACATTTATTTAAATAGTACAGATTCAACTTAGATGTGTGGCTCTAATGATGATGACCATTTACTAATTTTTAGTACATAAAATTTCATTAGTGGGCCTTATTTGATGAATAGGTTGGATCTATGAAACATAATTCCCATCATACTATATATATATATATATATATGAGAATGCTCACCTACGAACCAGTTCGCACGAACTACGTACTAACTTTTTTGAGAACTCATCATATCTGATGAGTCTCGAAAATCTGAATGGTCCACGTGAAGCAGAACCTCATAAAACCCCCTAGTACCAATTTTTACTTTGAACCAAAGCTTCAGTGAGCCATAAAAATGCAAACAGTTTCTTCCCTTGATTTGAATTTCTCTTTGCTATGGCCCACCAGAATCTTAGATCAGGGTGAAAATTCACCCCCAAAGTTTCATGGGATTCCGCATCTTACGGACCGTTCAGATTCAACACCCATGACACGTGTGCAAAGGTGTGCACGTGCGTAGGTCAGCATGCCTATATATATATATATATATATATATATATATATATATATAGTAATGCTCACACACAACTAGTTAGACAGTACATTTTTGCCCAACTAGATATGCATTTAATGAAAACTTTAATGTAATTAAATGCTTTCATGCACACTAATTGGATTTTAGTATGGAAAAATGGCCACGGCTTAGGTGGGTGCCATCATAGTGTTAATGTAAAATCAACCCCAACCATCACGTATGTCACTCCACCTTAGATCAAGGTCTCAAAATTTATCCCCATCCTAAATTCAAGAGGACCACACGATTGAAAGTAGTGTACATGGAAAGGTTCACCCTCCAAACATTTTCTCACATATATGAATCTGATTTTTGGGACCTAGGCTTACTTTTGATGTGACATCTAATGGTTGGAATAGATTTCACAGTTTCAGTATGATGGGCCCTGTAAAAATCAAAGGTGGATGTCTCTCTCTTAATTATTCTCATTGGCGTGGTCCATTTGAATCATGTGTTAGCCTGATTTATTGGTTGTAGGCTTATTACTTGATTACACATCTAATGGTCAGAGTGGATCTCACACACATAGTAGAGTAGGCCAAAAAAAAATTCAAGAGTGGGAGTCCATGTGATACCTGTTTACAAAACACCTGAAACCTCAGGCGTAATTTAAGGTGGCAGTTAATGCTACACCCTGATCCATAGCTTAAGTGGTAGATCGAGTAAAAGATACCTCGTTTCAACACTGAGGTCTTGGTATCGATCTCTAGTTGGGGTGGCTAACAGTGAAGTGTGAACAGACAGTGGGTGCACTAACAAGCTAGCAAAAAAAAAAAAGTGTGTTCATCCGTTAGGAGAGATCATTTTAGGGCATGAGCCAAAGGATGAGGTGGATCCAAAGCTCAAGTGAACCCCACTAAAACAGTGGGGACAATGATGCCCACAGTTGAAACCTTCAATGGGCCCACCCTGATGTCTATTTGAGATCCAACCTGTTTATAAGTAAACAAAAACATGGAATAAGGGAAAACACAAATATAAACAAAAATATGGAATAAGGGAAAACACAAATATCGGCTTGATTGAAAACTTATATGGCCTCAAGATGTTTTTACGGTAAGTGTTCAATCCTTACTTTTTTCTATGGTGGGGTCCACTTGATCTTTGGATCTGCCTCATTCTTTGTCTCGTGCGATAAAATGATCTCTCCAAATGGATGGACGGTGTGGATAAAACACATACATCATGGTTGGGCTCACATAACGAAGTGACATCATTCAGTAGCTAATCCGTGTCCAATGCTAGCAGGGCAGCATAATTTAAGGTCATAATTAATCCTAGTAATGCTGGCATTATACACATAAAATGTTGTGGACTAGACCACTGTAAATAGTGGTGATTGACTATTATAAACTTCTTAGGGCCATAAAAGTTTTGGATCAAGCTGATATATGTGTTTTCACTTTTTCCATGTCAGCATGACCTTATCAACAGGTTGGATGGTTAAAAAACATTACTATAGGCCTTGAGAAGTTTTTAATGGTGGGTATTCAATGTCTACTCTTTTTCTATGGTGTGGTCCACTTAAAATTTGGATCTACTTTATTTTTGGGATCATACACTGGAATGATGTATAAAAACTGATGGATGGTGTGGATATACAGAGTATACATGAAGGTGGGCCACACAGTCAATGAGAATTTGAAGGTGCAGTCCATGTGTTTGTGAAAATGCTGCATAGGTAGAGTTGTACATGAACCGAGCTAGATTAGTTAGCTCGCTAGAATCGACTCGGAAAGCTTGACTTGACTCGGATTGAAACTGTGTTCGAGCCGAGTCGAGTCAGTTTATTGAACTCAAAAATTTTTGAGTCGAGTTCGAGCTGGACCAAGCTCCACTCGAACCCTACTCGGTCTTAAACTCGAACCCGACTCGACTCGACTCGATTTTTTAACTAGGTATATATATTTCAAAACATTAAAAAAAAAACTCCTAACCCACTCGAGTCTTGGCCGTTCTCTAGTGTTCAACCCTAAAAATCTTAACCCACTCTAGCCATCCAGCTGCAGCACCCAACCCAGACACTCTCTCTCTCTCTCTCTCTCTCTCTTGTTGTTCTCTAGCACCCAAACGGCAACAGGCCACCACTCTCCTCTCCTCTCTTTCTCGTCGTTCTCCAGCGCCCGAATGACGACCGACGATTACTCTCCTATACTCTCTTTATATTTTCCAGCGTCCGGCTGGATGACTGACAACTGAAAGGTACTCTCCCTTACTCCTCTCCTCATCTCTCTATTCTCCAGCATTCGTCCGATTAGTGGACCCCATCTGACCACTGGCCTGGTGGCTATGGTCCAATCGGATGGTCAGACCCCACCCGAAAACTCAAACTTGAACTCGGCTCGAAAACTCGAACTCAAACTCGAACTCGGCTCGAATTGGATCGAGTTGCTAACCGACCTGAGCCAAGCTGCCAATCCAAGCTTGATGACCGAGCCGAGCCAAGATGCCAATCCAGGCTCGATGACCAAGCTGAGCCGAGTTCGAGCTAAGGTATCTGGCTGGTCGAGTCGAGCCAAGCTGGGAAAAGCTTGACTTAAATCGACTCATGTACACCTCTATGCATAGGCGAACTCAGTTCGAACTCGGCTCGAACTGGCCCGAGTTGCTGACCAAACAGAGCCAAGTTGGCCAGTCAGGCTCAAGGATCGAGCCGAGTTCGAGCTGAGGTCAGCTAGTGGCCGAGCTAAGTTGAGTCGAGTTAAGGCCAGCTCAACTCGATTCGACTCGATGTACACCCCTACCCACTACCAAGATTACAAACGTGTGAGAGGACCAGGCTTAAGCCTCATTATTAAGGTGAAGTCTATCTTAGTAAAGCTTAAATGGTATCTTGGATGCCAAATTTAAGGTTACCAATGTGCCCGCGGAGAAGGTGGGTTAACAATATATGAGAAATTTAAAATTTTCAGAAAGGTCTAATAAATAACCAAAGCAAGATTTCCTAAACAGTCCGCTTCCAGTTGGGTGTTTGTAAAAAAAAATAATAAATTCAAAGTCTTCGGGAAACTGTACAAAACATTTCGCTGATGGTTGGGCTTCCACGTACTCTATAGTTGGAGGAACATCTTTCATTACTTCAATAAATGGTAGAGAAATTATTATTAATAAAAAAAATACAAAACAAAAATAAAACTGACTGACCTTGTGAATTTATACTGACTACAATCGTTATTGTGAATTTCTTTGATAGCGACATTGTACTTTGCTCTAGCATAGCAACCTAAACCTTAAACCCTTTCCTCTCACCCCCTTGAAAGGCAAAGCGACGATGTCAGTTTCTCAGTTCATATGGATGTTTTTCGGTTAGGGTTTATTCTTAGTTGAAGGTACATGGTATTATTATTATTATTACTTTTTCCTTTAAACCTTCTTACTTCTACCGAGAAAGTAGTTGGAACGCAAGAGAGTTGTAAGAGTAGTTGTTAAAAAAGGGTTTGCTAGAGAAGAATTGCTAAAGTAGTCAGAATGTCAGATATTAGTCATAAAAGAAGAAAGTTTGTCGGAGAGTATGATCTGGATCCTCCAAAGGTATCAACTAAGGTTTTGGTTTTCCCTCCAAAGGTGAAAGTGTCGTTTCACCTTCGAACAAGGATTGTATAGTGGGGCACTTACCACCCTTTACCATGGTGTGATGGCTCTGTAGGGCCCACCGTGATGTATGTGTCTTATCATGCTGTCGATCCTTTTTGCTGGTTAATTTTAGGGCATGAGCTCAAAATTAAAGCATATCCAAAGTTTTAAGTCGACTACACAATAGGAAACAGTGGGAATTGAACGCATACCATTGGAAACTTCTTAGGGCCGCAAAATTTTTTAATCAAGCTGATATTTGTGTTTCCCTTCATCCATCTCTGTGTGACCTTATGATCAGGTTGGATGACAAATAAACATCACTATGCACCCCAAGAAGGTTGCAACAGTGGGGCGGAGAAGGTTGATGTCATACATCAAGGTGAGCAATCTACCTCGAGTCTCAATGCAAAGACATTTTTATCCCAAAAAAATTAAAAAAGTAAAATCCAAAAATCACGTGTAAGTGTAGAAAGTTAGTTTTTAAGAAAGGGAGTGTCTTATGGTGATCCCCCCATCCCATGGGTGAATATAAGAAAAAATAATCCCTTTTTATTTTTTTGACTTAATATAAAAAGGAAGAGAGTAGGGACATTCAACCCTAGCTTTCTCTCTCTCCATTTGCTTTTTCCCATCTCTTTTCTTCCTCTTGTCTATTTCCTTTTACTTTTACATAACTCTAGAGTTTGAAAATCTCTTAGTGAATCTGTTGAAACAAATTGCAGATATATAATTTCTATAAAATAATAAAGAAACCAAAATATCAAGGATAGACTGAAGCACATGTGATTATGCTATCCTTAAAGTGTTATTCGCTCATTCTCAAATGTTATTGAGAATGCTTATAGGTTGTAGGCAAATAGCTTATAGGATACGATGAGCCTGTATATGATTCTGCATTCAGCGAATATGAAAAACTATGAATGGAACTCTGTGTACACAATTTTTTCTGGTAGATAAACAAAATAAAATCCCAGATCAGAGAGAAGATTAGAAAATTGTAGCTGGTTTAGACCACTGAGTTGGTCTATTTCTTAAGAACTGGTCATTAAGGGTCGTATTAAACCTTGCTGACTTGATCAGAAGTCCCTGTTGATCTTCTTGTTGGGTCGTATGTGAGAGTGATTCGAGTAGTTGGTGATGATCCAATGAACCACCCAGGCACTATTTATATAAGCCAGGATTGCTGGCCGTTTTAGTCCAAGGTCATTTCTCCATGTGACCGTTTAATGAGCTGTTATTTGGCTGTTTTTGACAGTTACGCATGTGGGACAACCAGCTGCTACATGCTAGCCATTTATACTTATTAGCCAGCTATTTTATGATCGTTGGACTAGCCATATGAAACAATTTTTGCATGGTTTGGTTTAATACTGCATGGGCAGTTACACCTTTCTCAACATTTAGACCACTCATCCACAACACTCCAACCACCTGACCCTAAGCCTCTGTCGCACCAGTTCACGTAAGGTAGCGAGGAAGTGACTCAATACGAAGTGCAAAGTACACCACTAGCGCTTTTACAACCACACTGTCTCACATACCCACACCCTCACACCAAGCTCGTGTGCAGGTGTTCTAGTGCGAATTCCAGTACTTCGCACTAGAACATGCAAGTCTCGGTACTCCACAGATTTACCGAGCAAATAATAAGGTACTCCACACCCTATATATAAATCAGGTATTTTCTTGTCTCCTTTCCAATACAGGACTATTCCCAAAGCACCAAAAAAACTAAAATTTCAAACAATTTTACACACACATATATACTTTAAAATATTTTTTAATCAATATTTTTCACAACAGAATGTACTACTTGAAAAAGAGGATATTAATAGGAAGGAAAAAAGGAAAAAGTGGCACTTTGTTTGATAACCAGAAAGGCCTCAAGCAAAATCTAGATTGCTAACAAAAGAAAGTGAAAGAAGATGAAATCATTGATGGGAACCGTGGAAGGTGAGCCCTCAAGATCTGACGGTCTACACGAGTTTTGGAACCCTCACAAAGCAGAAGATTAATGCTCCAATGGCCCGCCTATCTACTACTGGAGCAGATGGATCTACTCACACCTTTGATCCTACGGTATAAGTGGTCCCGGATCGCGAGCTATGGATTAGATCATCCTAAGGACAAGCCAAAATGGACAGACTACTGTGCACACTATATCTCTCTCCGTATACTCTCGATATTCCTTATGATTGATTACGAGAGAATCTCATCCTTTATATAGGAAGGAATGAGAGTTTGGATGAGATTGGATGAAACCCATTCGATCACATCCCCATCTCCCATCAAAAATCAAATTCATATTTGAATTTGAAATTTAACTGAAAAGAAGAGGATGAAAAAAACATGAGATGTACCTACTAGTGATTTCTCACCAGTGGGCTCCACTGGCTTAGGTCCAACATCTCCCACTCAATCACATTGTGGGATAAACATAAAAATTTATCCATCTAACTCACCTAATAATAATAAAAAACTAAACATTGCGATCAAAAGAATCAGAGGCCTGGGACCAGCCGGATCACCGTAATCTTCTCACAGGTGCTTAAGTACTAAACGACCACCTAACTAGTACTCAATAACCCAAGCTTTGCAATGCCTGTCCTAGTCCGTATGACCACATCGGATGGAGTTAACTCCCGATCTGGAGTACTCGACCAACATACGCACTTATCCAACTTTTCGAGTTATTCTAAAACTTAATTTTTCATAAACTTCGACTAAAACCAATTTAAAGCAATACTTTTATATATATGCTTTTTAAGAAAAATATTATTTGCAAAAGTCTAATAAAAATAACTCAATACTATCGGGAGATAAGTCTTTAAGTGTATATTTATAGTTCTAGAAACTTGGTGTAGTTGTCATGGGATCTTCCCCATGCAGATGTGTAATTTAGAATTAATCAAGCCGCTTTCCTAGCGTAACTGAGTCTGACCAATTAGGGACCTTTCATTATAGTACACTAAAGTAGCGACACTCAATCTCATCCTCATATATATAAGAGGAGGGTAGCTAAGGACACAAAGAGTCACCTATGGGACTGGCTACTTGCACGTTGCAATGATTAGATCAAATCAAAATAATCTGTAGGTAAAAGGTCCTAGCACGTGGCTACAATCCACGTCGTAAAGTAGATAATACTAGGTGAATGTCGGGTCTACAATACGTAGGTCATTCTGTAAGTACTATGACTGATAGCTCCTTTATTTTGTCAAATTTTGTGGTGCTAAAAACACTATCTATGCCTTGTGTAGCATGAGGATATATATATATATATGTTCAAGAAACTGCATCACAATGCTTCAAGTTGAGAATAAAACTCTACTTCAAGACATGCAAGGTCAAGTATTAACTTCAAAGATTAGAAGTCTTTCAAGAGCTACATCAAAAGACAAGTTCTTGCTCAAGACTCAAGCACAGTTCAAGTCTCAAGATAGTGTACAACTCAAGATGAAGTTTTCAAGTTTTAGAAGATTTCAAGTTCAAGCTACATCAAGTGTAGAGATCTCAAGCTTCATAATCTTCAAAGGTCAACCATCTTCTGAAGAAATGAAGTCTTAATGTTCATACACCACTTTTGAGGTATGATTAACCTTAGATTGACCTTAGGGTAGGTCATTTTGTATACATAAGTCAAATTGAATTACTTTGTAAGTGTTTGGTCTGTTCTAAGACTAGTCCTGGACCTTGTCCGACAAGTCCTAGCACTGGCTCGACCAGTCTAAGAAATTCTACGATCAGTCCTAAGTTTGTTGTAATTTTTAATTTTTTTTATTCATCTACGATCAGTCCTTGAGACTGTTCGACCAGTCATAGATGAGTTTCTACAACTATAAACAGACGACGAATTTCAAAGTTTAATAATCCAATTCAAGTAAAATCAAAGCATCAGTCTGAGAGATAAGTTAGTGTTTTTTAAAGCTACACTGTGCATATTTAATATTCTCTTTTGTCAGCTTTGTCGAGTTGATTTTGTTTCTATATTCCAACCTCATTTGAAAGAGGAATTGCTGAATTCCTTCTTCTCGGAATCAAAATCAAATAGAGCTAGCCTAACTTGATTTAATTTAAAATCAATTAGAACCTAAAACTATTTTAAAGTGAGTATTGGGCATTAAACTTCTATATTCGAACTTCTACTTCGACTTGGTTCTTCCGAACTATAATAAAAGAAGAAATTCAGGTATTTTACATTATTGTAAATTTCCTTCTTTTGGTTTTTATTTGAGATTAAGCCAGAAAAATCTCAATCTATTAGTTATCTGAGAAAAGCCAGAAAACTTAGAAGTGAGGTTTTTTAATTGTATAAGCCTACTAAAAGACATAATTGTGAGGGTTTTAGGTGAACCTGAGAAAAACCTATTTTCATAGTGAACACTAATATCCACTGTGTGAGGATATTAGGAATGGAGTAGCAAGCTGTGTGGCTGTTGTTTAACAGTTGGTGAACACACAAGCGAACCACTATAACTCTTCGTGTTTTTGTGGATGTGTGATTTATTTTTCTTATCCTTTATCATTTAAAATTGTGGGATGTATGTGTGGATGTGAATGTTGTAAAATTTACATTGCAATCATTGTGGGGAATATTGTAATAATTTAGATTTAAATTCTTGCAATTCATTTCTTTTTATTTTCCTCTTCAATTTGAGAATTTGATACTCATCGTTCTAGTAAGGTTGTCCTGCCATAAACCCTTGGTTTTTATGATGTAAGGTTGTCCTTAGAACAACATTTGTATCAACCTCTCAATACTTGATTATTGAGGCTGCTTTACATTTCAGCATTGTGAATTGCTTTCCCTTATTTGGCTATCATATTATTTAATTTCGCTATTTTATTTAAATTTGGCATAGTTCTATTCACCCCCCCTCTTAGACATATAGCTTGGCCTTTTCAAGTGGTATCAAAGCTTAATAGCTCGTTTTAATTCTTTTTATTTGGATTTATTTCTTGAGCTAATCGATCTAAGCTATTTATAATATGTCAAATTTTGATAGCCTTTCAGTCACTAGGCCTCCACCTTTTGATGGCACCAATTATGCCTATTGGAAAGCCAGGATGAGGATTTTCCTTAAATTCATGGATGAGAGTGTGTGACTAGCCACAGTGAATGAATGGACCCCTCCTACCACCGAAATAATTGGAATCAATGGATCCAAATTTATGAGAATTACACCTTATTTCTCTTGGACCACACTTCAGAAAAGTGAGAGTAGTGCAAATGCAAAAGCATTAAATGCAATCACTTACTGTAACGCCCTGAAAATTTAGGGTCGAGCAGAAGCTTAGCTCCCGAGTTCCAACGCATCACTTATGCAACATAGATAAGGATGATTCAATGTTGTTCAGATTAGTGCATTAAACATGAGTGAGATTATACCAAAATAGCATATCATACTCCAGAGACAGTTAAAATTTCGTAAGTGAAAGACTATGATATATATATATAAAATATATAAACTGTTGTAAGTGTCCAGAGTGTGAACATGTTACCAGGTTAAATATATACATGTATACTCCAAAAATGAACAAAATGAAGATACATGGGTGTTCTAAAGGTGCAAAATAACAAGTGTAATGATATCTAATCAGCATCCCTGTAACCCCGTCGATCAAAACATGGTCGACATAGACTCGTCTGATAGCTGAATATAGGGGAAGCCCTCCTCATCATCATAGAAGTTCGGCTCCACTTTGCAAGCATCGCTATTATCTGAAACTAAAACAGGGTCTAGTTGGTGTTTAAAACACCATCCCGTAACGTGGGAGTGAGTGATCAACTCAGTGGAACAATAAAGTAAAGGTTAACATGTTATCAATTCAGTCAAGCAGTAATGATAACGCAATACAACAATCAGGTCCTATGTACTCTTGTTAATGCAAGAATGATATGCGATAATGATGCATGCCCTCGCCTACACTCCCTCAGCGTCTTCGGCGCGTATGACAACCACCCGAAAGTTCTCTTTCTCACCAAAGCACACGCAATGCGGTGCATGCTCATGTTAGCCAATAATTAATTAGGTTTATTCACACAACAGTGTTGGGAAGCTAAGGTACCTCCCTTGTATCATTTCCCAAACAATGATCCATTCTAGGGTCGTCAGTCCTAGTAAATCTCATACGATGTTGTGATTCTAGGTCGCTACAAAGGGCTCGTCACCTGATCAATGCAAGCCTAATTTATACTCTACCGTTACGGAAAGACTTGCCACCTTAACGTAGTCTCAGAGTATGCTCGAGGTCACTACAAAGGGCTCGTCACCTGATCAGTGTAGGCCGATAACTCGAATACAGTGTCCCATACCACTGTATTCGGCTCACGAGTCTGGTTTTCTCACCGGTCACTACGGGTGGGCTCATCAGTGTAGGCCTACAGCTCGACCACGGTGTCCCATATCACCTGCCTGGCTCATGAGTCTTAGAGGATCGAGGTACCAAGGTTAAACGGGTTTTCACTGGTGAGTTTGGTACCTTAGATTTAAGCAGTAACGTCCATACAAGGTGAACATACATTGGGCCAATTGGTTTATTAGACGAGTTCGACTAGTACGAGCGTACGCTAATTGAATCGACAAGGTGCCATTGTCGACGATCCTCGTATGACTCGGATTCACCGAACTCATCAATTGTGGCGAGACTAGCTCAGTGACTCAGACAAGAATTGTTACCGATTGCCTGGACTACGTCGAGTCCCAATCATATAGGCATTTGACAAATAATCAAAGTACAACACTCATTTGAGTATTTTATCAAACACATAGGGCACATGTTAACATACAAAGGCATTTCATCCATAAATCACGAAACAGCGATATAGGTTACATGAAGGAAACAATAATTATATATAAGGTAATCAAGAATCTTATCTCAATACCCTCATTAAACACACTTCATCAAGCATTTTCTCATTCAAGCATTTTATCAAACACTTAGAATACACATATTAATATACATGGAAAGCCCTTTTTTAAAGGAGTTGCCACATATATCCTGACAAGCCCTTTTTAAAAGGAGTTGCCACATATACAATAAGCATATATTCATAGTTAATAATCATGGCAAGCACATTATCCAAATTCCATATTCATTCAGATATTTTTACAAGCACTTAGACTACACACTTCAACATACGTGACGTATGTTGGTTATAACAGGTGTTAGGGAAAATCCTTTCACCAAGGAGTTATCACACGTATCATGACCATATATTTACATCGAATAATCATGAAAAGTATAATTCCAAACTCCATACTCATTCAAACTCATTCAATCATATCAACAAACACATGGAATACACTATATTCAACATAGTTTATATATATGTGTAAAGCGCGGGAAACATCGTATCTAAGCATGTGATAGCAATCAAGTCATTCATAAATTATTAACTGACATTGAAAGCCTTGAAAACCATAACCTAAACATCTATAGTCCGCACCTTACGCTAGTAGACAAGTAATGAATTCAGTTCAAACGCTATTCCTTTATCTACGACACAACAACCACCTATAACAAGGAATGTATTAGCTATTTCACCATCTGTTCTATTTGAATCTCTAAAACAGGCTAGGGTTAGGATTTCTTACCTAAGAATGGAGTTGGAATCGCCGGAAGAGAGATGCAGAAGGGTTGATGCAACCAGAGGAGTGATAGGGAAGGATCATAGGAGAAAACCCCAACTTTCTCTCTCACTTTCTCTCTCTTTGCTCTCTTCTCTCTCTTAGGGTTTTCCAAATTCGTATGGAATAGACATGGGATGGGTTTAGGCCTTTATATAGGCCCAGGACTGATGGAAATGGCCCCAAGGCCAAGGTATACTTAGGTTATAGTCAAATAGGGTCTGTTCCGATCCAACGGAGTACTTCTGGAGGTCTCTTTACTGAATGCGGTCGGACTTAAGCTTCCTGACATTAGATCTAGGTTAAGCTAAGTTTTTATTCCTATCGGATTTACAGATTGACCGTGGCGGACCAGTTTCAGTTCAACGGTCACCGCCACTTGATTAGGGCTGCAAGTGCATCGACATGTGTGGGACATTTTTCCTGATCCAAGGGTGTAATTAGGTTAGATTCCAATGGTCTGAATCCTTATATTTGGCCTGCAAGCGACACGACTCAGATTACTTAAATTTAGATTTTATTTCTAAAGAAATTCACGTCTCTCACACACTTCGCTCCAGGCTCTAGCAAATAGCTTCGGGATACTATCTGAACTTAATTTTCGAGGTGGTCGTCAAGTCCAACAAGATGGTCGTATTCGTATAGTTTCGTAGCTATCAGACTTTCGACATGCGGTCCAGGTCCGATACGGAGTTTCACGATGCTCCCCAGAGCAACTGGGTTTAGAGATTGATCCTAGGTTTCTAGGTAACATAGCATTAGTGGTTCTGCTCATTTTGGGTCTTACGGTTCATATTTAAAGTAGTTCAAGTTAATCCTACCGAGTATTCAGTTTAGTACTTAACTAAATTATGTCTTAATTACGACAGAATATGGTCCTAGGGCAGTTCTACGCCCCATTTTTGGCACTTCTAATTAGTATATTATTTTAATTATTTTTTAATACTTTATCATCAAGTTTAGTTCGTCTCCACCATATTTCATAAGATTTCGTGTTGTAGAAAAATTCTAAAAATTTCAGAAGCAGCAGCTGTCCAAACTATGATTTTTGGACAGTTGTCACAATGACCTATTTTTAACTATACTAAATATTTTATTATATTTTTCACATATTTTTTTATATGAAACTAAACTCATTTAACTTTAATCTGATTTTAAATCACCTAAATCAGAGTTATAATAAGGGAGAAATGATTTTTCAAAGTTGGACGAAAATTACAGAAATTTGTAAAAAACCGACCGCCCGGCCCAATGTGGCCCGACCGGGCCCGCTGTACGGACGGGGCCTCGCCAAATCGGTGAACCCCTCACCGGTCACTGGACATTTGGGCCCTCGCGATGTCCTCCCCCCCCCCCCCCCCCCCCCCCCCCCCGTGGGTGCCGGATACAAGGGGCACCCACCTCGGGTCCCCCAGAATTGTATCGTTTGGGCCCCCGAGTCTGCCGAGGCATTATTAGGTCTCATTTGTAAACCAGAATGAGTTATTTAATATGCAATATATGATTTTGAGGTAGGAGAAGCTGATCCATCTAACTAACCTATTTATTTTGTTATATTCCATAAGGTTAATGGCAAAAAACTCATTTTATGTCTAAATTTACTAATTGTAGTAGATTTGAGTTTAAGTATTGTTCTCCATCACTTAACCTTAAGGACTAGTATTTAATATGAAATGACTGAGAAAATTTTGAAGAATGAGGTGGTAAAAGATGAGATTTCGAAGGAAATGGGTTAAAAAAGAGATTTTTGGCTTTAAAATTGAGTTTTGAGAAGTTACCAAGGTGTTATGATTTACCCATTGCCTAAGGACGTCTAACTCCAGGTTGAAAAAAATCTGGGGTGTTACACTTGCGCACTATCACCGGATGAATTCAAAAGAATTATATCCTGTGATTCTGCAAAGCAAGCCTAAGATATTTTAGAAATGACACACGAGGGAACATCAATTGTCAAGAAATCTAAAATTCAAATCCTCACAACCAAATTTGAGGAAATATGTATGGAAGAAAATGAAATGTTCATGGACTTTTATACAAGATTAAATGACATTGTGAACTCTATGTGGGATCTTAGTAATAAAATCCCAGAAAGTAAAATTTGTGCAAAAATACTATGCTCACTTCCTCAACAGTTCAATTCTAAGGTTACTGTGATCCAGGAACTTCATGATACAGACAATATGAGGGAAGAGAAATTAGTTGGCTCTTTACAGACTTATGAGTTAACTTTTAAAGCTCTAAAAGGTAAATCTATTGTCCTTAAATCTTCTAAAAATAGTTTTCAGGAAAATAATAACAATTTTGATTTCGAAAACTTTGAAGATGATATGGCCCTTTTAACGAAAAAGTTTTATAAAATTTTTAAGAGTAAAAAGAGGGTTGATTTTCAAAAATCAAATGATAAGAAAAAATCTAAACCTAAAATTAGAAAATCATTAAAAGATAGTTAGTGTTGCAACTGCCATGAATATGTGCATTTACCAAAAAAGTATCCTAAAAAGGACAAACCCAAAAATAAGGGTATGTTGGCTACTTGGGATGAATCCTTTGATTCTGAAGCCTCTTCTGAATCAGAAGATTCTAAAACCGAGTCGGGCAGTGAAGTTAAAGCCCTTGTAACTCTAGCTAAGTTCACTTTTTTGGATAATGATTCAACTAGTGAAGAAAATCTAAATAGTGATTGTGAAAATGAAGATGATCTTCAAGATGCTTACAATGCCTTATACAAGGAAAGTTGTAAAATTGCTGTGAAACTTAAACTTCAAAAAGAAAAATTTTCAAAGCTTAAAGAAAATTTTGAGTCTCTTGTTTTAGAAAAATTTCATATTTCATATTATTTTGAAAAGACTAAATGCGATTTAGAATTTAAAACCTCCTCAATTGAAAGTCTTAAATCTGAAAATGAAAAACTTAAACTTGAAGTCTCTTTACTTTTGAGTTTAAACGATACATGGAAGTATGCCCAAGGAGATCCAAAGTTAGAAAAACTTTTATCTGGATCAAGAAAATGTGGCGATCGATCTGGTTTGGGCTATGATAGAAACATTCCTCCTAAATAAAAGAATACTCTTCTGAAGTTTGTAAAAGGAAAGACCTCAAACTCAAAAGGGAAAAGTACAAATCAATTTTTTTTTAAAAATACTAAAACTTTTCAAAAACTTAAAAGTAACTATATCAACTATAAAAATCAAAACCAAAACCTTTTAGATGAAAAAAATACTTGATTTAATCAAGGAGCTTTTAAAATCTAACTCAGTAGGTCACTCTTACAACAGCTACAAACAAAAGAAGACCAACTATACTCCTAAACCCAAAATAGTTATGAAATGGGTTCCTAAGGTTACCTGTTTGGTTGCCCACATGACTTTCAAAGCTACAAGCCATTTAAAGTGATACCTAGACAGTGGATGCTCAAGGCATATGACTGGTAATAAAGGTCTATTCACCGATCTCAAACACATTGTTGATGGTTCAGTCACATTTGGTGATGGCAGCAACTGCAAGATTATGGGCTAAGGTACGGTTCAACTCTATAACCTCCCTTTGTTTAAAAATATTTTATACATTGAAGGATTAAAACACAATTTGTTAAGCATATCTCAAATATGCGATAACAATCATAGCGTAAAATTCTCTAATCAAGGTTGCAAAATTTTAAATAATAAGGGTTTGGTAATATTAACTGGTAGTAGAACTTCTGAAAACTGCTATATTGTTAGTGAATCTAGCTCATCCAGTCAATCGTGTTACATGGTCCATACAGATGAGACTAATTTGTGGCATAAATGTCTTGGACATGTACACTACTGTAACTTATATATATTGAGCAAAAGAGAACTGATAAGAGATTTACCTAAATTATAAAAAGTAGACGAAATATGTGGTGAATGCTAGATTGGTAAGCAAACAATGAACTCTTATAAAAAGGTGAACTCCAATGCCACATAAAGACCACTCGAGCTTCTTCTTATGGATTTTATAGGACCTACCTGGATGGAGAGTCGAAGTGGTAAAAAATACATTTTGGTAATCGTGGATGATTTTACTAGATTTATATGAGTAGCCTTCTTAAGGGATAAATCAGAAACCCTTAAAGAAGTAAAAAGGGTTCTCAAACGGATTCAAATGGAAAAAGGTTCTCAAGTCTGTAAGATTCGTAGTGATCATGGATATGAATTTGAGAATAACAGTTTTGAGAAATTCTATAGCGATCAGGGAATATCACATGAATTCTCTGCACCCAAAACACCACAACAAAATAGAATTGTTGAAAGAAAAATAGAGTGCTTTAAGAAATGGCTAATGTAATGTTGAATAGTATGAAGTTATCTAAAAATCTTTGGGCTGAAGCCGTAAATACTGCCTGCTATATAATTGACCGGGTTTATACAAGTGAATCTAATAATAAAATGGCTTATGAAATGTGGTTCGATAAGAAGCCTACTGTCAAATACTTTTGAGTTTTTAGCAGCAAGTGCTATATTTTATGTGACCGTGAAATTTTGTGTAAATTTGACACTAAAAGTGATGAAGGGATCTTTTTAGGATACTCTTTAAACAGTTGTGCATATCGAGTACTAAATAAGAGGACCGTTGTGATTCAAGAGTCCATCAATGTGGTCATTAACGATCGTTTAAATACACCTGCCTCAAGTCCAAATAATGATGAAATTCTCTTAATTGATAAACCAAATACTTCATCAAATCAAACTAACTCTGAACTGAGGACTGTTAAAGATCATCCAACCACTCAGATTCTTGAAAAACCTCTCATTGGTGTGCGCACTCATAGACAACTAGAAGATATATATAATTACGTGTGCTTTACATCCCAGATTGAACTGGCAAATGTAAAAGACGCTCTTTCTGATGAAAATTGGATAGTAGCGATGCAAGAAAAGCTAACCAATTTGTTAGAAATGATGTTTGGTATCTTGTTCCTAGAGCTAAAGATAAACATATTATTGGTACTAAGTGAATTTTTAAAAATAAGTCTGATGAACTTGGTAATATAATTCGAAATAAGGTTAGATTGGTTGTACAAGGGTACACTCAAATTGAAGGAACTGATTATGATGAAACCTTTACCCCAGTAGCTTGTCTTGAATCAATCAGAATATTTATATCTATTGCTTGCTTTAGAAAGTTTAAAATTTATCAAATGGATGTAAAAGGTGCGTTTTTAAATGGTGATCTGCATGAAGAAGTTTATGTTGAACAACCAATGGGTTTTGAAGACCCTAAGAATGCTATCATGTCTATCGCCTAAAAAAGGCTCTCTACGGTTTAAAACAAGCTCCTAGGGCATAGTACGAAAAATTGATTAAGTTTTTACTAAGTCATAGTTTTCAAATGGAAAGTGTTGATAAAACTCTTTTTTTTAAGAAACGTAATGATCATATCTTAATAGTGCAGATCTATGTTGATAATATTATTTATGGATCTACCTGTACTAACATGACTGTTGAGTTTGCAGATTTAATGAAATCCAAGTTCGAAATGAGCATGGTTGGGGAATTGAACCATTTCCTTAGGTTGAAAGTAAAACAACAACCAGATGGTATTTTTATTTCTCAAACCAAATATGCTTTGAACTTAATCAAAAAATTCAGATTTTAGAATAGTAAGAATTTTGATACTCCTATGAGTACAACCTTAAGACTCTCAAAGGACTCTACAGGTAAAAGTGTGGATCTTAAATTATATCGTAGTATGATTGGCAGTTTACTTTATTTAACTGTTTGTAGACCTGATATTGCTTTGAGTGTTGGTATTTGCATTAGATATCAATCTAATCCTAAAGAGTTACATTTAACTGTTATTAAGCGGATTATGCGATATGTCGTAAGTACAATAAATATGGTTCTTTGGTATCCACATGAGACTAGTGTTCAGTTGGCTGGGTACTCAGATGTTGATTGGACTGGAATATCGATGATAGAAAATCAACCAGTGGTAGTTGTTTCTATATTGGAAATTGTTTAGTTTATTGGTTTAGCAAGAAGCAAAGTTCTATATCGCTTTCTACTGCTGAGGCTGAATACATCGCAGTTGAAAATGCATGTATTCAGCTTATTTGGATGAAATGTATGTTAAGTGATTATGGAATTGCACAGGATTCAATGGTTTTATATTATGATAATTCCAGTGCAATAAATATTTTAAAAAATTCAATCTAGCATTCACGTACCAAGCACATTGACATTAGGTTTCATTACATTCATGAATTAGTGGAAGAAAAGCTGATATCTTTAGAATACATTCCGACCAAGACTCAACCTGCTAACATTTTCACTAAACTGCTTGACAATAATAGGTTTAATAAATTAAAATTTGATCTTAGTATGTGCATTCTAAATTGATTATTCATGCATATTTGTATCATAGTGTATATATACTTGATAATTTATTGGTATAAATTTTAAATTTTTATGAAAAATGCATATTTTTGTTGGTACATGACCAGTCGAGGACGTGCTCGACTAGTCGTGGCACGACCGGTCGAAGACATCGTACGACCGGTCATGTAGTGCGCTTATCATTTTAATTTGGGAAAAATTATCTTCTTCCTCATTTCTTCTTTCCTCTCTAACGAGCCGCGGCACGACTAGTCATACTCATCTCTTTGATTCATTAAGGTTAGTGCATCATTTCAGTTTTCTTATAGATTTATGATCTAATCACTTCATTTTCTTCCTTGGATTGCTTGATTTCAAGTTTCTTTGAAGATTTTGAGGTTTTCTTCACCCAAATCTGTTTTTGTGAAAATCCATACCACATCGTTTGCAACCTCTTGCTTCTTTGATTTTCTTATTGCAAATGGATTTTAGAGGGAAAAAGAAAACTTCCCGTTGTGCTTCCTCATCTAGATCTACTCCTTTAACAAGTCGTCATCTTCGGTCACTCGAAGATGATTCCTCATTCGTTTGGGATATAAGAATGCGCAATGTTATTATTGAGCGATCTGTGTGTATTGAACACATTACTCCTTTTGGTATCCTTCCGCTTCTTCAAGCTGTAGGTTAGGATAACATCTTACATTAGGGTGAGCCGGCATACCGGTCTATTGCTCAAGCCATGTTTACATGCATTTCTAATTTTTTTGAGTGAGAATTTAATGTTTAAAATTGCTACTAGAGAAGGTCCATTTAAGATTGACCGTCATCTAATTTCAGCTCTAATGGACATACCTGTTAATGACGAGGGTATTCCTATTCATACTCTAGTTGAGAAACCCTCGGAATCAGAAAAACGCATGCTCACTAGAGTTTTATACAATATGAATGTGCAATGCACTTATAAGGGGAATGCGCTCCCCTCAAAGTACTTGTTACCTAATTACAGGGTTTTACATCGAATCTTTATTTCCAATCTATATCCATGTTCTAGTAACAAAACAGAACTGACTTCCTTTATGGTCTGTATTTTGCATTCTATCATCACTGGTGTAAATATCTGTCTGCCTTCTTTAATATGTCGTTCCATTATTCAGTTTTATCTCCATTCAGGATACAGTGATATTCCATTTACCTATCTTATGACTGTGTTAGCTACTCACATGCTAGTTGTTATGCCTGTTGGAGAGGCTTCTATCCATCATCTTATTTTTGACAATTCAAATATTAATAAGATGAAATTGGAATAGGCTCTTGGCCAAGTGAATGTGGGTGGTGGTGGTGCTGAAGCAGGGAATGAAGAAGAAGCTGGTGATCTTTCTCCTGATGATATAAATATGGACGACATTTTTGATGAAATTGAATTATATTTTGCTAATGATCCTATGTGTCATCTGATTTTGATGTGCGTCTACATGCACTTGAGGAGAAGGTAGAGATATGAATGTTGCGCATGATATGCGATTTAAATATATACGCAAGTATCTTAGGCACTTAAATAAGGGCCTTCATCAACTTGATCCTACTATACCTATTCCTTCTTCTTTAGGATCTGATTAAGTGTTTTTATCATATGGACTGTAATAACTTTTACACTTCTTTGCTTTATTTCAGTTTGTGAGACTAACTTTTTCTGTCTTTGGTTGATGGTTAATGATGTGAACTTTGACTTTTCTTATATATCTTTCATATCTAGACTAATTAACTCTTTTATTACTCTCTTATTAATTTTTACTCTTCCATATCTTTGTTTCTTCCTTTGTCATATTTTGACAAAAAGGGAGAGAATGTATTTGGTTATGCATATGGATTGTGTTTGTGGAGTAGTAGCATTTTTTTGGATATATGTGTGCTACTCAGGGGGAGTATGTGAGGAGATGTTTTACCTAGTTGTTCATGATGTTATGTGCTAGTTGATGATAACTGGTGCATGATTCTTTAACCAGGCTATAATTGATTTTCTCTAATAACTGTTGCATGATTCTTGTTTTCATAGTCATATTATTGTTAAGTATGTTGTGTCACAAATTTGACAAAGGGCGAAGTTGTAAGTGCTATGGCTGATAGCTCCTTTATTTTGTCAAATTTTATGGTACCAAAAACACTATCTATGTCTTGTGTAGCATGAGGATATATATATGTTTAAGGCACTGCATCACAATGCTTCAAGTTGAGAATAAAGATCTACTTCAAGACATGCAAGGTCAAGTATTAACTTCAAAGATTAGAGTCTTTCAAGAGCTACATCAAAGGACAAGTTCTTGCTCAAGACTCAAGCACAATTCAAGTCTCAAGACAGTGTACAACTCAAGATGAAGTTTTCAAATTCTAGAAGATCTCAAGTTTAAGCTACATCAAGTGTAGAGATTTCAAGCTTCATAATCTTCAAAGGTCAATCATCTTCTGAAGAAATGAAGTCTCAATATTCATACACCACTTTTGAGGTATGATTGACCTTAGGGTAGGTCATTTTGTATACATAAGTCAAATTGAATCACTTTATAAGTGTTTGGTCTGTTTTAAGATTAGTCCTGTACCTTGTTCGACTAGTCTTAGCACTGGCTTGACCAGTCCAAGAAATTTCAGGACCAGTCCTAAGTTTGTTGTAATTTTTTAGAATTTTTTATTCATCTACGACCAGTCCTGGAGACTGCTCGACCGGTCGTGTGAACAGTACACAGCTCGTTCACGACTAGTCCTGCAGTTACGACTCAAACTCCAGCGACTAAATCAGACTGCTTCGACTAGTCGTGAGCATGTCATGACCAGTCGTGGACATTCTTCGACCAGTGGTGGAATGGTTTTATCCGATCGCGCTAAAAAATTTAAAAATCTATTTCTCTTACGACCAGTCGTAGTGTCCGCAGGACCTATCGTAGACGATTTTTTGCAACTATAAATAGACGATGAATTTCAAAGTTTAATAATCCAATTCAATTAAAATCAAAGCATCACTTTGAGAGATAAGTTAGTATTTTTTTAAGCTATATTATGCATATTAATATTATCTTTTGTTAGCTTTGTCGATTTTGATTTTGTTTTTATATTCCAATCTCATTTGAAAGAGGAATTGCTGAATTCCTTCTTCTCGGAATCAAAATCAAATAGAGCTAGGCCAACTTGATTTAATTTAAAATCAATTAGTACCTAGAACCATTTTAAAGTGAGTATTAGACATTGAACTTCTACATTCGAACTTCTACTCCGACTTGGTTCTTTCGGGCTACAACAAAAGGAGAAATTCAGGTATTTTACATTATTGTAAATTTCTTTCTTTTAGTTTTTATTTAATATTAAGACAGAAAAATCTCAATCTATTGTTTATCTGAGGAAAGCTAGAAAACTTAGAAGTGAGAATTTTTTAATTGTATAAGCCCGCTGAAAGACACAATTGTGAGGGTTTTAGGTGAACTTAAAAAAAACTTATTTTCATAGCGAACACTAATATCCACTGTGTGAGGATATTAGGAGTGGAGTAGCAAGCTGTGTGGCTGTTGTTTAACAGTTGGTGAATAACATAGGCGAACCGCTATAACTCTTTATATTTTTATGGATGTGTGATTTATTTTTCCTATCCTTTATCATTTAAAATTGTGGGATGTATGTGTGGATGTGAATGTTGTAAAATTTACATTTCAAGCATTATGAGGAATGTTGTAATAATTTAGATTTAAATTCTTGCAATTCGTTTCTTTTTATTTTCCTCTTCAGTTTGAGAATTTGATACTCATCGTTCTAGTAAGGTTGTCCTGCTATAAACCCTTAGTTTTTATAGTGTAAGGTTATCCTTAGAATAACATTTGTATCAACCTCTCAATACTTGATTATTGAGGCTGCTTTACATTTCAGTATTGTGAATTGCTTTCCCTTATTTGGCTATCATATTCTTTAATTCTGCTATTTTGTTTAAATTTGACATAGTCCTATTCACCCACCTCTAGGATATATAGCTTGGCCTTTTCACATTTTACATGAGGTACGACTCATCTCATAACCTCATAATATGGCTTTAAATTCAGACCATAACATTGATCGCATAAAAAAAAATAGTGTGATTATGTTATTCGACTTTATCAATCTCATCTTCAATCTTAAAAGATTGTATGCGGATACGACTTATTCATATCCTCATCCTTTATTATTCAAAATAAAGCAAAGTTCATACCTCAATGTATAAACATGACCCCAAATGTACCTCTCTTATATATTTAAGGTTGGTTAACCCGTGCGAGTGGGTGATCGGCCTACCGAGAAAAATATAATTCCTACATGATCTCAAGGTAAATGCTGATGATCTTCTTACCTAGTTTATATTAGTGTTCAATACTGAATAAATGGAATGTGTTATTCATTAATGAAAGATCAAAGATACTACAAAACAAGTACATCACTAAAGATTTCCTCAATCCTATCTATCTGACGTGAACCTAAAATAGATCTCTAGCTATAGGTTTCTTCATGGGATTAGTCATCATCTCCTTGGTAGGAATGTAGCTTAGGGCGACCTTCTTATCTCTCACTTGATCATGAACGTAATGATACTTGATCTCAATGTGCTTAGATTTTTAGTGGTTTCAGGGTCCTTTGCCAAGTTAATGGCAGAAGTATTGTCTATCTTCAGCGATATAGGCTGATGAACACTCGGTACAACACCCATACTCAATAGAAATCTGTGAACCCATACATACTCCTGAACTACAGCACAACATACAATGTACTCGGCCTCCATAGATGAAAGAGTTATGGATGTCTGTTTCTTACTCGACCATAAGATAGCTCTTCCTCCGAGTAAGAATACATATCCTGAAGTAAACTTTCCTTTATCGGCGTCATTACCCCAAGCAGTATCAGAATATCCTTTGAGCTCGATGCTAGTGCCTTCATAACACAACATTAGGTCTTTTGTTCCTCTGAGATAGCGGAATATACGTTTGACGGCTTGTCAATGAGAATGTCCTGGGTTACTCTGATAACAGCTGACTATGCCAATTGCATAGCATTTATCCTGTCTGGTGTAAAGCATAACATACATTAAGCTCCCTACTATGCTTGCATAAGGTATTGATGACGTAGCCAATTTCTTGGCTTTAGTCTGGGGACACGATTTCCTATTTAGCTTGGTAGCTTTATCCATAGGAGTTTCAACAGCTTTTGAATTTTTCATCCTGAATCGCTCTAAGATCTTTTGTGTATAAGTTGTTTGAGACAAGCCTAAAAATTTCTTAGGGTGATCCTTGATGATTTTTACCCGAAGAATAAAGCTGACTTCACCAAGGTCTTTCATCTCAAAATTCGAAAATAGCCAATTTTTTATCAATATTAACAATTGCATGTCATTACCAGCTAATAGGATATCGTCTACATATAGAGATAGTATCAGAAATGATCTTCCAGACCGTTTCAGGTATATACAATGATTTTCTTCACTCATCATGAATTCAAAAGTGGTGATGGCCAAGTGGAACCTTATGTACCACTGTCTTGAAGATTGCTTTAGCCCATAGATAGATTTCAATAACTTGCAGACTTTATTTGGATGCTTTTTGTCCACATAACCCATTGGTTGTTGCATGTATATTTATTCATCCAAGCCACCATTTAAGAATGTAGTGTTTACATCCATTTGATATAACTCTAAGTTTAAACTTGTGACAATGGACAAGATCATGCAGATTAAGGAGAACTTTGCAACAGGTGAAAAGGTCTCCTCGTAATCAATGCCTTCTTTTTGTGTAAAACCTTTAGCAACGAATCGTGCTTTATACTTATCCACTGTACCTTCTGCCTTTCTTTTGATCTTTAATACCCATTTATTGCCTATCGCTTTGCGATTAGAAGGCAGATCAATAAGTTCTCAGACTTTATTCTTTTCCATGGAAGCGATCTCTTCGTCCATAGCAATCACCCAATCGGCCGAGTTAGAAGATAATAATGTATCCTGATACGTATCAGGTTCATCATCATCAACCGCAATGCAAGAGAATATTTGCCTCTCAATATCGAAGTATCTTCGGGGAATCAATCCTCTTCGCTTCAACGTAAATCAGGAGCCTGCTGAGATGTCTTTCCACTGTCCTGACTGACTATAGGAGCATAATCATCTTGAGAAGCAGAACTCCCACTCTCCTGAAATACATCAGGTATTTCAAAAAGTTCTATTAGAACTTTTTCCAGCATTCGGCTGGGGTATCTATCTTCGATGAAGGTCACGTCACCGGATTCTATCTCAATCCATCATCCATAGTCCTCATAGACTAGAATGTATACCTTTGAATGCATAGGGTAGCTTATGAACACGCATTCATTAGTTTTACTATCAAGTTTATCTCTATGTGGAGTAGGTAGTAGAACATATCCCAAAGATTTTTAAAGGCGTAGGTTGGCTAGAGAAGGAATCCTCTCAGACCACATCTTATATGGTGTCTTAAGAATGGATTTAGATGAAACTCTATTAAGGACATAAATGACTGTTAACTGTGCGTCTCCCCAGAATGTGGTAGAGAGATTGGCTTGTGCCATCATCGATCTAACTATGTCCAATAGTTTTCTATTCCTCTCTACAACATCATTTTGTTGTAGAGTGTAAGCCATTGTGTACTGCCGAAGAATTTCAACGTTTTCACAATATGATTTAAACGTTTCAAACATATACTCGCCACATCTGTTAGATCGAAGGATTTTAATCTTTTTCTCAAGCTCATTTTCTACCTCAGCTTTATATTTAAGGAAACAATCAAAAGCCTCAGATTCGTGTAAGATGGGATACACATATCCATAGCGCGAGTAATCACCAATGAAAGTAACAAAGTATTGACATCGATTTCTGACATGTACATTGAAGGGTCTACAGATATCTGAATGGATTATCTCCAGTGTGCCCTTGGACCTAGCCGCTTTGGGAAATGGTTTCTTCAAAGTCTTCCTGGACACACAATGTTCACAAAATGGCAAATTAACTTTGGATAAGGAGTTTAACAGACTAGAACGTACTAGTCTTGTCATACGATCCTTTTTTATGTGACCTAACCACGCGTGCCATTTTTGAGATTCAGATACTACAGTTTCATTCGACATAGCAGATAAAGTAAGAGGGCATTATCACAATCTACGTCCAGAGTAAATAAATTTGAAATTAAATTTTTTCATACAAAGATGAGGTTATTCAGTCTTAAAGAAACTCTTGTCCCAAAAAATTAAATATTAAAATCATCAAATAATAACCTAGAAATAGAAATTAAATTTCGACGCATCCTAGTGCATAAAGAGTATCACGGAGGATTATTGTTCGGCCTATGCGTATACGGAGATGGAAAACGCTAATCCCTAGTACGTCTTCGACAGTATTATTTCTCTTATACAACTTATAACTTCCCTTGGTTACAGGTTGAAATTCCTCGAGCCCTCGATGACTTCATGTCACGTGCTTTGTTGTACCTGAATCCAAAATCCACTCGTTAGATATAGTATCGACGGAAATGATTTCAGAACAAACGCTTACATACAAAGTATCCAGTGACATAGGAATTATCGTCTTTTTATGGGCACACTGACGAGCGTAATAGCCAGAATTTCTGCAGATAAAGCAGACTATATTTATCTTTTTCTGTTTTTTCTTTCCATTCCCCTTCTTGAGATTTGAAGGAGGTGTTGTGGTCTTTTGTTGTTGGTTATTATTTTTCACCTTCGTGCGAGCTTTTAACCGTTTCTTGTTAGCTTTTCACTTATGGGTATCTGCTACAAAGGCCTTGGCCGAACCTGGTTGAATTGTATTTATTTCAACCTCACGTACCAAGTGGTCACGCAAAAGTCTTTGAACGTAATGATAGAATCGGTATGGTTCAGAATTCTTTTAATTTGGGCCCAAGATTCAGGCAAGGAACGGTGCATGGATATAATCTTTTGATTTTCAGTCAATTTAAACCCAACATTCCTAAGGACACCTATCATTTACTCCATCTTATGGATATGATCCTTGATGGGGCAGTAGGCTGACATCCTATACTCTAGGAATTCTAATTCCATTACCCAAACTCTCGCATCTGACTTCTACGCATAGGCATTTGTCAGTGCTTCCCATATTCCCTTAGCGGTTTCATGCACTTCATACGTATGTATGAGTTCTTTATGTATAATGCTAAGAAGGACATTACGAGCTGAACGATTCTATTTTCTCCACTTATTGTAGCGAGTCATCGCAACCCTATATTTTTATAAATTCCCATTTTTAGCCAATATGGGTTCCTCTTGAACTTCATCGAGTGTATGCGATATGTCGTCCTCGTTTAGAAGGCATCGCACCGCGTGGGACCAGTCTTCGTAGTTATTACTAGCAAAATGTTGTCCTTTTAGCTGTTCAGCAATTAACATTTTGGTGGCCATCTCTATATTGCATAAGTATCACTACTTAGCTATGATCTAAGTGAAAGTGCCCGGGTTTGTCAACTAGCGTGAGTGTTGAGTCAACTATACAGAAAAGCTCCATAAGAAGATCAATCAGCTGTCTGCCTCAACCGGATGTATGTCCGAACTCACCATAGGTAAATCTAAGCCTCAAATCCCTTGTCCTAAAACACCAGGTAAATAAAACCCTTAAACTTGGTTAGAATATCATAAGGTTTTTAGGTTAGAAAACTTTTTTTAGAAAATAAAAAAATCTCTAAGTTTTCTACCTCTGTCGATTTATCAATATCAGGTTCGATATAATCAAAGAGAGCTGTTGATGTCCTCGAAAGCTCAATCGATAAAATCGAATAAGGATATAAAGTGTCCAGCAACTGCATATACATTTGGACAAAATTATCGATGTATCGATACCCCTATCGATATTATTGATATTCGAATCTCGAGTTTATCGAAGTAGACTTGATATAATCAACAACAGAGTCTTTGTGTCCCTGTTTTTTATAGAAAAATCTCAAAGACCTTCGATATATCGAAGTACCCTCGATATCCTCGGAATTCAAATCTCAATGATATCGGAAGGCCTTCAATGATTTTGGTCATAAACACAGTCTTTTCAACAACATTTTTCAGGTGGTTTTTATTTCAGATAGAGGGTCACTCGATAGAATTGATATTTAAATATCAATGATATCGAGGCCGGATCGATTGCATCAAGAAAGGACATAAACTGTCCAGCAAGCTCACTGATAAAATTTAAGGATTTATCGATGCATCGACACGACCTTTAATATCATTGACATTCAAATTTCGATGATATCCAGTGTACCTGATCATATCTTCCTGAAAAATTTCAAAGTAAGTCTCTCTCAATTTTCAAATGTCAAGGAATTGACCCTCGTATCGATAATATTGGAGTTTGAAATTTGATGACATCGGCACGTGTTTCGATGCCCTCGACCAGCTAGCAAAAAGTTTCAAAAGCGTATGACATTTGAGTTTGTGTCATCAAGTGGCTAGTCGATGCAATCGAGAGTATACGCTTGATGATATCGAACTTAGTCATAAATGTGACCATTTTATATCCGTTGAAACTTTTTGCCTATATATAGAGAGCTTGTCTTTTGTTACCGTGAGAGAAAGAAGATAGAGCTTTTGAGTGTTTAACCTTAGATCATTTACCCAAATCCCTTTCTCTCAAGGGAGTTCATCCTCCAATCCACCCTCATCATTGATATTCAATAGAGTGGATTGGGGAATAAACTTCCGCATTCAAGGATCCTCCAGCTACCACCTTAATAGCAAATCATCAAGCTGGGATGCCTTGAATGCATAAATGATTGGAATCACTCTATCTCCTTTATAGAAAAATATTTGAGAGTGGGATTCCATTATAACCTTGACCTAACCCGTCACAATGCATCGGTATATCTTCTGAGTTGCAGTTCAAGGAAGTAGAAGACTCTTCATCAACAAAGGAGGAGATCTTCAATAACGAGCTAAAATGGACTCATCTGCTTATCTGTAAGTTATCAGAGTCCATAGGACCCTTGTGATCATTCCTTTGTAGGACTGGGTTTAAGGTGTTTCTCACCCTTGCAAGTCCTCTAGGAGGTCTCCGGCAGGAGTATACATAGTGGGTGCATTGTGTTAACCCTTACTCTATGGAGAGCATAAACAGTTAGGGTCTTATGGAAGATCCTTGGCCAGTGTGCCTAAAAGTGGGTGCGATGTGTTAACCCTTACTCGTGAGAGCATAAACAGTCAGCATAGGTGTAGGTTGTAAAGGTTAAATGTGAACTTGATTTAAAACCTTGGGTTTGGGGTGAACCATGGGAAACCTCCTTTGTGAAATCCGGTACACTCAAGGGTTGAGTGCGGTTATTGGGAGTGGGGTTGACAAGTAGTCGAACCACTATAAAAATGACTGTGTTTGAGATTGGTATTCATTTGTCTGTGTGATTTACTTTAATATTTTCATATCTAATATCTAAGCTCACACCTCACACACACAGTCATATCCATCATAAACTAGTTTGCATATTATTCATCTCTCAAACAGTTTGTGATTGGATCCTCTACCGAGCTTGGATGCCAGTAGAGTTACTCTTGAGTAATCCTAATATATGCTTGTTGTTAGGATTAGTGTGATAGGATTTTAAATAATCATAAAATTATTAAAAAGTCTTATTCACCCCCATCTAGGATATATTTCGCATATTCCTACTTTAACTAAAGCAGTCTTTACCGTAATTTCAATTGGTATCAAAGCAAGTCTCTCTTTAAGGGCTTCACTTCCTATAGAGTGATCTTGACTGAAGTTGGGAATATGGCCAAAGGAGAGGGTTCATCGGTTTCTAGACCTCCAGTATTTGATGGATCAAATTATACATACTGAAAGGCTAGAATGCACTACTTTCTGAGATCCTTGGATCATGATGTTTGAGATATAGTTAAAAGAGGATATGTGCCACCATCTGAACAAATAGTACTTGATAATGGCACAACTATCATTAAACTGAAACCTAAAGAGAAGCGGAAAGTATTCGATAAGGAAAATCAAACTGCAGAGGCTAAAGCCATGAATACTATCTACTGTGTTGTGTCTTAAGATATTTTCAATCAAATTAGTATGTGTGGGACATCCAAGGAAGCATGGGATTTGTTGGAAACAACCCATGAAGGAACAAGCACTATGAAGAGATCTAAACTGCAACTCCTAACTTCACAGTTCGAAAGTCTCATAATGAAAGAACATGAGACCTTTATGGAGTTTTTCACAAAGTTGAATATCATTTGCAACTCCATGGGTGGATTAGGAGAGAAAGTTCCGGTACCTAAAATCTGTAGAAAAATTCTAAGATCCCTACCGGAACGTTCAATCCTAAAGTAACAACCATTGAAGAATGTAGGAACATAGATGAAATAAAAGTAGAAGAACTGGTAAGTTCCCTATAAACATTTGAACTACACTTCAAATAAACCCAAAAATTTAAAAATACTGTCATCAAAACTTTAAAGAAAACAACAAATGAGGACAGTGGAAGTGAAAAAGAAGATGAAGATGAGGAAGTGGCTTTGCTGGCGCAACGATTCAGGAAGTTCTTTCAGAAGAATCGTTGTCGTCCGCTTAAAGGAAGAAAGATGGATAACAGACATTCTGTAGGAAAATTTGGTAAAAAGACCAAAGAACGATAATGTTATGCCTGTCAGAAGCTTGGACACCTGTCTACTGAATGCCCAAATAGAAAAACTAAGGGCAAGGTAATGGCTGCCACATGGGATAATACATAAGAGTCAAATTCAGAATCTAGTGACTCAGAGAGTGATGAAGATCAGAAATCTTTAAAAATTCTTATGATCTCCACTACTCCAATCATTCCCAGTAAAGATGAGAACAAGAAAGAACCACAAGCCACTGAATCATTTTCATATGATAATGAGGAAACAGATGAGGAACAAGAGAAACAAGATAAACTACAAGATGCTTACAATCAACTCTATATTCATAGCATCCACATCCTTAAAAGACTTGGAATATCTGAAAATAAAAAGGAATTGCTGCAAAGAGATCTGGACAAAACCTTGAAAATTAATACACATCTAATCAATGATTTACAGCAATATCATTCAGATAATGATAAGTTGGAAAAAATTAATCTATCCCTAAAAACGGAATCATTAAAGCTTACTAAACAAGTTGAATTATTAAAAGATGAAAATGAGCATCTCCAGAATGAGAATCACACACTCCATTTTGATTTAGAGAAATCCAGAAAATTTGCTGAAATAAACTATAAATTTTTTCAGAGTGGTAAAAAGCTAGAAAAACTGTTAGGGATGGGAAAACGAAGAAAAGACAAGAGTGGCCTGGGGTATGATAAAACTAAAACGAGAACTGAAAATGCAGCACCATTAACTAAAAAAATCTGTTGTTTTAAGTAGTAATATGAGAACTACTCCAGTTTGTCATTTATGTGGTGATTTGAGCCATTATAAGTTTGAATTCTTATCACCTAGAAGGACTCCACATAACTCTGGTCAAAATCATATTAGTAAATTCAAACTGACTAGAGAAATACAGAATGTCAAAAGTCCACTTAGAAAAAATACTCATCCATCACCACCTAGAATGAATGACAGAATGAAGAAGTCAGTGGATCAAGTGGGTAAGATAAACATGAAAACTAAATCTACCACAGTAAAGAATTGTCTCAAAATGGATAGTGAAAGAAAAGCTGAATTGCTGATAACTCACTTGATTCATATACCCTGACATATTAAGCATAAAAAGACAAGACCGGGTCATGCATCAAGATCTTTATATTTGCTGAATGTTGCAATTTTGCTGAGCTCTTAATGATATATTTGAGGTTCTTCACCTCAATCTTTTTGTATATAAACGTCTTAATGTTTATAATTTTGATTTGTACAAAGCTTGTATAAAATTTTGCTATGTATTCTGATTCAAAGATATTCTATACATAAGTTTTTCGAAGTGTGGAAAAATAAAAATTATTCATCCTCGATATGTCTGTCGATAATTCATTCTCGATTAATCGATCAAGGGTCGATATCATCAGCGCCTCTTTGGAATGTGAAGAGCCTTATGATCGAGAATGATATCGAAGACGATCTCGACAACATTGGGAAAGCTACATCGATATTATCGAAATACTAGTCGATGATATCGAAGACTGCTGCCCAATAAAAGGCGATCGAGCGGAAAATTTTTATTTATCTGAAAAGGGCATTTCACTTTTTCCTGCTCAACCCCTCAACTGAAAGTACATCGGTGGTCCCAGAGACGCCTCAAAACTGGTATTATCCTTCAATTCCTCCCATTCCAGATTCTATCTTGGTTTTTGGTCGGGTATTTTCAGTTTCTTTAAAAGAGGCATTTTGTCCGTTCTTCCCAAATTTGTCTTTATGGGTAAGGATAAAGAAATGGTGTTGGGTCCTGGGGAGTCCTCTAGAGCTTCTTGACGAAAAATCCTTGCTTCAAAAGAAAGAGCAAGAGCTCCTGAACGGGGGACCCCCACTCGTCAGAGGTCACGACAAACTTCACGTGGCGGGTCCCAGTCTGAACCACCAGCACCTCCTCTGGCTAGAGCAAATTCACTTCTAGCTAAATACACGGGTAGAAAGCTCATTCATGAGAGGAAGGTAGACAGAGATTGTTTAAAACCGTACAATCTAGAATCTGTGTTTATTGCAATCGATTGGTTGCCCGTTCTTGACTTCGGTGGGCTGTGTCATCTTGAGCGCACACACAACTTTCTCGCCGCTTGTCACTCACCCGTGTCTGCTCCTGCTTCAATCATGGTCTCTCTTGATGGTGATGATGTCCTAATCACTCCTGCCACAATGGCAAACATCCTAGGGCTGGAAATGTCACCTGATGGTCTGCTTGAAATGGACCTCGAAAACGTTGAAGTTCGATCCATGGTTACTAAATATCTCTGTCATGGTAGAGACATTCCTTGGTACCAAGGAAATGCATTGAAATCCAAGTTTATGTAACCTCGATTTCGGGTCTTACACGGTATCTTCGCCACAAATATCTATCCTATAAGTACCAGCCGGTCCGATCTCACAGGTTTCATGACCATGATAGTGTATTCAATTGCCAATGGGATAAAAATCTGTCTTCCAACTCTGCTTGTCCGCTAGTTGGTCTGTCACGCCCCAAACTCTGAAACCGGGCTCACAAAATTCCCAATCGCCGAATCCGGTGCCGACAGCCTCCATAGTACCCCATTCTCGGCTCCCGGCACCCATATACTAGGTTTCGATCCTGAAAAGCTACAAGGAGGATTTCTAATATCCATTTAATTCATAATGAGCATAACATAAGCATAATCCACGAACAATAATCACAAGAACACCACCACAAAATTCACTATGAACAAAAACTTTAAGCACAATGCGTAGGAACAAGAAATACAAAATAGTGACAATAACAAAAATTCCAGAAACTCGATTGCATGCTCTAACTGCTACTATACTACGGTTGCGTCCTGGCGTCACCTGCACGCATTAATCGTGCATAAGCTTATAGAAAGCTTAGAGGATGGTGTAAGTGTGTGCGCAATAAGAGCGTGTTCAGAATGCAATGTCAGAGTAATGCGAAATCATGCTGATGAACACATGAATGCAATCAGCCGTACCAAAGCTATGCGGTGTAAAATGTAAGTCAAGCATGTCAATCCTCATCATATATCAGTACAGTTCTCATCCTGGATAATCACCGGGGTTCAATACACTCCAAATGGCACTGCCGCTCTCCTAACCGCACAGTCCAAGTGAGCGTAAGAAACCTCACTATCTACCTAGCCAATAGTCTGCCAATACCTATCCGGCACATCAATAGCGAACTCATTCACGAGCTGGTCAAACTCAGCCTAGTATTGCCCCCTACCCTCGGGCGAGTAAGACCACACCCCTTTCCAACCGACCATGACACAGTGGGAGACGCGGCCTCCTGGTATTCGGCCATCGTGCGCTCATATATCCACTCGGTCTCGACGTTGGAGTCATCCTCTGGTACCATCGAGTTTAGGGATTTTCACTCAGGGACATCTATGGCGCCCGTATACTAGAACTTAACATTTCTGGTATCCAATCTAGCCACCCACGATGCATCTGTGGAGGCTATGGCCCTGATGTCGCTAGGGCATACAATAATCACAATCATACAAATGTAAGTGCATGAGTCACACTACCAGTCATGCAACAGTCCTACGTGTACCATGCACTCATGTAGGGAAACTCCGCTTACCAGGGAGCCCAATAACAGTTAGCCCGAAGGCATATGCTATGATCAGTCACTTCTCATATCAGACATACATATGATGCGTATGATAGTGAATCATGAATCTATACTAAACATGTATATAGAGATGGGCTCTGTGTATAACTAAGATGGGCTCTGCGTATAACTGAGATGGGCCGAGACAGCCTACTTACTACAAGTGTGGGCCTATTAGTGGGCCTTAGGGAGAGTGACAATGTGGACATTTAACCGATGTCATCCTTACAATATGGGCATCTAATCATCATTGTTCCCAAGGCATTACTTGCTATAAATGTCATTATATGCCATGGAGGGATCACGCATTGCAATGGACCTAGTTGCACTCAATTGGGCCGTATCATATGGGCCTTACATTCATCAAGCGGATCACCTCAATGAGCCTCACCAATGGGCGTTAGGTCCTTTGCAATGGGTCATAACCCATGGGCCTTAGAATTCATTAAAAATGAGCCCAATCACATGAGCTTTATGTGCATCAAATGGGCCTAATCATATAGGCCTTATATATACCAAAGTGGGCCTCAACAATGGGCCACAAATACATCAAATGGGCCTACACACATGGGCCCATAAATAACAAAGTGGGCCTTAGTGGGCGGGCCACAAATACATTAAGATAGGCCTCAACAATGGCCTTAAAATAATCTCAAAATAGTTGGACGGTTTGGATGAAACTCATGCATCATGGTAGACTCCCATGTGGGCCCACTATAACATTTATTTTCCATCCAGTCATAGGCCCACTAAAATGCTTATTAGCCACCCAACCTGTTGGTAAGGCCACGTGAGCAAGGGCTCCATTACAATGTTTATTTTACATCCAACCTATTGATAAGGCCATGTGGCAAGGGGGCCCACCAAAATGTTTACTTTCCATTCAAACCTGTTGATAAGGTCATATAGACCCAGGGCCCACCAAAATGTATATTTTCAACCCAACATGGGCCCATTGTAATGCTTATTTGCCATTCAAACCTGTTCATAGGGTCACATGATTTTGGGCCCACCACAATAGACGGCATGGATAAACAAATTATACATCATGGTGGGCCGTGCACACATCACAGTGGGGCCATCCGCTGGGGCCCACTAGAATAATTATTTGTCACCCAACCTATTCACAAGGTCACGTGGGACCAGGGAAGGGACCCACTGTAATGTTTATTTTCCATCTAATCTGTCGATCAGGTCACAAGGGGCCCATAGTGATGTGGTCCACAAATCCAGTCCATCCACTATGTGTGTCCCATCTGGCTGAGGCTCTAGACCAAGTTGCAGCCACATCCAAAACTCAGGTAGGCCCCACCAAGTATTTTTATATGTTTTAGGCATGTCTTCACATGATTTTAGACGGTATGACCCACCTGAGATCCGTATACGGATGATTTTTGGCAGGGACCCCACTGCCCTAAGGGGCTTCCAGATGAATGGGATGGATGTTCGAAGCACATCACATGGGGTCCACTGCTGGGGCCGTGAGCCCCAGCCAACTCGTCCGCCCGCGCCCGCCCAGCGCTGGACGCTGGGCGTCCTTAGCACAGTAGCAATAGCTGCTTCTTTCCTTTTTTTTTTTTTTAAAAAAAATATGGGGCCCACAAAAATGATCCAATCCTCCTATTGTGTGTGCCCCACACGTTGGACCATTCAGTAAAAATTTAAGATGCATCCAAGTTTTAGGTAGGCCCCACCAAGTGCTTTTATATGATCAGGCATGTCTCCACATGATTTTAGATGGTATGGCCCACCTGAGTTCCGTGTACGGCTGATTTTTGGGATAGCCCCATACACAAAGGGGACCCAACAAATGCACGGTGTTGATGTTAGAAACACATCACGGCGGGGCCCACGGCTATGCCGTGAGGGCCAGCCCAAACTGTCCGCTCTCCAGGCGCAGGCGCGGCGTCTGCGGCAGCAGAGTTGCTGCTTCTATCTTTTCTTTTCTTTTTTTTTCTTTTGAAAACCGTTTTTCTTTGGTTTTTGGTAGGCGGGGCCGCTGCGGACAAATCCGTCTCAGCCATTAGATTCTACGGCTCATGATCAACGGAATGAGTCCAATATACATTATATTTTTGACGTATATAAATGTCGGGATAGGTTTTAATGGTATCAACACTATTTCCTATGGTATGGCCCACTTGTTTATCAGATCAGCCTCATCTTCTGGCTCAACGCTTAAAATAATTTGAGAAAAAGGATGGACGGCTTGGATTGAATACATGCATCAAGTTGGGGCCTGCATAAGTGGCCCACCATTTCCCTTCATCTTTCCTTTTTTTTTATAGCTTGTAAGTACACACCCCTAACGGTACACACACCCCACGTACTTCACTTCCATGCCTCTCGTCCAGCGTCCTTGGACGCTGGATGGCATGGATGATAACATCATCATGGTGGGTCCCACATGTACGTGGCCCACCATACACATATACATATATATATATATATATATGTATATATTAATATAATATATATGTATATATATATATATATATATATATATATATATATATATATATATATATATATATATATATATATATATATATATATATATACACACACATATATCAATGTATATGTATATATACATATATCATATCACCTAAAATGTGGTGGACCACACCATTGATGAATGGAGTGGATTTTACATGGCCCACTTCATTCTAGGGAGAGGAGAGAGAGAGAGAGAAAAAGAGAGATACGGTGAGGTAGAGGGACCCCACCACTATGGGCCCCTCTTGATTAAATCACATACATTAAATTGGATCCCACCAACAAGTGGACCAAGAAAGAAATAAATAAATAAATTAATGGTGGATCGACCACCTCTAAGCCTCCTCCTTGCTCCCTTGGCCTCCAATGCTCCTTGCCTTCGCCTTGGATGGTGGATGATGAACCTTTGATGGTGTGGATGAGAGATGAGAGGGTGGGCCACACTTGTGATTTGGGAGAGAGTTGGGAAAGTTTGAACGTGTGATGGAGTGTTGCTTGGGAGTCGAGAGATGAAATGAGAGAGAGGGAAGAAAGTAATGGCTTAAGGGATGGGGTGATGTGGTGGTTGTAAGAAAGGGTGATGTGGGAGGCATGGGTGTGGTTGAAAATTTATAAAAGAGGGAATGGTTGTAGTTGACATTTGGTAAAGGAGGGATGGTGAGAGGAGAGAGAGTTGACTTTTGAGAAAAGGGAGGGATGGGTTGCATGTACTTGGGTAAGGCTTGTACTTGACATTGATTGATGGGACATCTCGTAGAGATTCCCTCGTAGTTCGCAACGCGCGGTGTTTCTTTGGAACGGACGCAGACCGTCATCTTCCAGTCTGGGTCGGTTTGGTGCGCGAGTCACGGCGTTAGAACCGCGACGACGGCGCGGTCGTTACGGTATAGGTTTTGGGTTGAGTCGACTCTGATATGCGAGACTCGGCTTAGGTTCAAGCGCAAACGTCGAATACAGGTCGAAGATTGTCGGAATTCGACTGGAAGGATCGCGGAAGTCAATGGAACGGTACGGTCTAGGATACGGGTCTTACATGGTCTATGCCGTTTACACATCTCGGGATCTTCACCTGCCATATCCCTGGATCATAGACAGGGTGTGCAATGCCATCGGCTTCCTAATGACCAGTAATCCAGAACTTCCCCTCCAAATCTTCAACAAAAATAACATTCAGAGGATGAACCTGAAGTTCCATAAATATCCCGAGGATCTAGAGGAAGGCATTCAAAAAGAAGTAGCTGGAGGTGAAGGAGATGCTCCCACTGCAGAGACTGAAATGGCTAGGGAAGAACCGCCTGTGCCCCATCAAGAACCATCCACATCAGCGGGCGTGCATGCAAAGAGGTTCAAGATGCATCAAGACAGAATTGGGGTGATACAGCGCGATGTCGCTCAACTGAAAGAGTTTGTGGATACATGACTCTCTGTCTTAGAACGCATGGTCAACGGAGTGCAGCAGACCGTGCAACAGTTGGTTAATCTACTCACTTGTCGGCACGACGACATTGCACCATCTTCCTCGGCTCCATAGTGTTAGTTTCTGGATGCTGTCACATACACCTCACTCTTATTTCTGCGTATGAACATTAGTATCTTTTTGGATGTTCTGCGCTCTCATGGGTGTATGTGATACCTCACTAACCTGCACAGTCAAAATAGTTTTTTTTTGTGTTACCCATGGATGGGCTAAAAACTGATGTTAGATTTTGGGTGCCCATGAATGGGCTTAATAGTTTTGTTAGGATGTCTATTAATCTACTGCCACTCTTGGGCAGTATATGTGTTTGTGAATATTTTGAATATGGCCGGTTATACTTCACTTCTATTTTCTGCCATGATTATGAGTTAAGATCCCCTGGTTTATCTAGTCTTTGATATGGAATGCATGTGATGTTTTTATCATTATTTTATTTGAAAGTGCCCTGGTTTGTCAATTAGTGTAACTGTTGTGTCAGATAGACTGCAGAGCCGTATAGGAAGATCAATTCAAAGCGTTTGTTTCAATTGGATGTGTGCAAGCTCGCCACAGGTAAATCAAAGCCTCACATCTCATGTCCCAAAACATCAGGTAAATAAAACCCTTAAAACAAGTTAGAATATCATAGGGTTTTAAGTAAGAAAACTTTTTCAAAAATCAAAGAATCTCTAAGTTTTCTTTCTTTGTCGATTTTATCGATACACATATCGATATGATCGACCTGCGATGTCGATGTCCTCGATGACAAATCGATTCCATCGGAATGATGACAAAAGTGTCCAGCAACCACACATGTCTCTGGATGGAATTATTGATGGATTGATATACCCATCGATACCATCGATATTTGAATCTCGAGTTCATTGAAGGGACTCGATAATATCAACAGGTAGATCTCCGGTGCACCTGTTTTTACTTAAGAAAATCATATATGCTCCGATATATCGAAGCCTCCATTGATACCATCGAAGTTCAAATATCGATGACATCGGAAGGGTCTCGATGATATCGGTTATGGGTGTAAAATTTTTTCAGCAAAATATTTCATGATAGTTTATCTATGATCGAGGGTCACTCGATAGAATTGATATTCAAATGTCGATGATATCAGTACGGTCTCGATGGCATCGAACAAGGACAAAAACTATCCAGAAAGCTTAAACGAAAATCTTTTAGATTTACAGATGCCTTGACACAGCTATCGATATTATTAACATTCAAATTTCGATGATATCGAAGATCCCTCAATCATTCTTGTAAACCTGAAATATTTCAAAGCAAATCTCTCTCATTTTCGAATGTTGAGGAATCGAACCTCAAATCGATGAAATCGGAGTTCGAAATTCGATAACATCGATACGTGTTTCGATTCAATCGACCAGCTGGCAATCAGTATCAAAAGCGTATGACATTTAAGTTTGTGTCATCGAGCGGACCGTCGATGCTATCGAGAGTTACGCTCGATGATATCGATCTCGTTCGATGATATCAAACTCTGTCATAAATGTGACCGTTTTATATCCGTTGGAACCTTTTGCTTATATAAAGAAGACTTGTCTATTATTACTAGTAGAGAAAGAAGATAGTGCTTTTGAGTGTTTTACTTTAGATCATATACCCAAAGTCCTTTCTCTCAAGGGAGTTCATCCTCCAATCCACTCTCATCCTTGATATTCAATAGAGTGGATTGGGAAATGAACTTACGCATTCAAGGATCCTCCAACTACTACCTTAATGGCAAACCATTAAGCTGGGATGCCTTGAATGCATAGATGATCGGAATCACTCTATCTCCTTTATAGGAAAATATTTGAGAGTAGGATTCCATCATAACCTTGACCCAACCTGTCGCCATGCATTGGTATATCTTCTGAGTTACGGTTCAAGGGAGCAAAAAACTCTTCATCAACAAAGGAGGAGATCTTCGACAACGTGCTAAATGGGACTCATCCATTTATCTGTAAGTATCTAGAGTCCAGAGGACCCTTTGATCATTCCTTTATAGGATTGGGTCTAAAGTGTTTCTCACCCTTGTAAGTCCTCAAGGAGGCCTCCGGCGGGAGTGTACGTAGTGGGTGCGATGTGTTGACCTTGCTCTGTGGAGAGAATAAACAGTTAGGGTCTTGTGGAAGATCCTTGGCCAATGTGCCTAAAAGCAGGTGTTATGTGTTGACCCTTGCTCAGGGAGGATAAAAAGTCAGCCTAGGTGTAAGTTGTAAAGGTTAAAGGTGAACCTGATTTAAAACCTTTGGTTTGAGGTGAACCGCTGTGAAACCTCCTTAGTGAAATCCAGCACACTCAAGGGTTGAGTGCGTCTGCCGGGAGTGGAGTAGACAAGTAGTCGAACCACTATAAAAATGGATGTGTCTGTGATTGATCTTTGTCTTATTATTTGTGTGATTTCTTTAAATACTCTTATATTTGATCACACTTCGCACACGGTCACATCCATCATAAACTATAAATTGTTCATGTTCATCATTCAATTGTTTTATGATTGGATCCTCAACTTGGCTTAGAAGCCATTTGAGTTACTTTGATGATATCCTGATGCTTTCATGTCTATTTACTCAGGATTAGATTAATAGAATTTTTAATAAGCATAAAATATTCAAAAAGTCCTATTCACCCCCCTCTAGGACATATTGACATATTCCTACTTCAACTAAAGCGGTCTTCATCGCTATTTCAATTGGTATTAGAATGGGTCTCTCTTTAAGGGCTTCACCGCCTAGAGAGTGATCTTAACTTAAGTTGGGAATATGACCAAAGGAGAGGGCTCATCAGTCACTAGACCTCCAGTATTTAATGGGTCAAATTACGTATACTGGAAGGGTAGGATGCACTACTTCCTGAGATCTTTGGATCATGATGTTTGGGATATAGTTGAAAGTGGATATGTGCCACCATATGAATTGATAGTGGCATAACCATCACAAAACCCAAAATCAAAGAAAAGCGGACGACATTCGATAAAGAAAAACAGACTGTTGAAGCTAAAGTTATGAACGCCATCTACTATACCATGTCTCAAGATATATTCAATCAAATAAGTATGTGTGAGACATCCAAAGAAGCATGAGATCTATTGGAAACAACCCATGAAGGCACAAGCATTATGAAGAGGTCCAAACTATAACTTTTGAATTCATAGTTTGAAAATCTCAGAATGGAAGAGCATGGGACTTTTATGGAGTTTTTCACAAAGTTAAATATCATCTGCAACTTCAAGGGTGGATTGGGAGAAAAAGTTCCGGTATCGAAAATTTGTAGGAAAATTCTGAGATCCCTAACGGAACGATTTAATCCCAAGGTTACAACTATTAAAGAGTGTAGGAATATAAACGAGATGAAAGTAGAAGAACTGGTAGGTTCCCTACAAACTTTCAAACTACACTTCAAACAAACCTAAAAATCCAAAAACACTACCTTAAAAACTTTAAAGAAAATAACAAATGAGGACAGTGGAAGTGAAAAAGATGATGAAGATAAGGAAGTGGCTTTGCTAGTACAACGATTTAGGAAATTCTTTCAGAACAATCATGGTCGTTCTTCCAGAGGAAGAAAGATGGACAACAGACCTTTTACATGCAAATTTGGTAAAAAGACCAAATAACCACAATGTTATGCCTGTCAGAAGTATGGACATCTGTCTACTGAATGCCCGAACAAAAAATAAAGGGCAAGGCAATAGTTGCCACATGGGATGATATAAAAGAGTCAAACTCAGAATCTAGTAACTCAGAGAGCGATGGTGACCAAAAATACTTGAAAATTCTTGTGGTCTCCACTGCTCCAATCATTCCCACAGAATCTGAAAGCAATGAAGAACAACAAGCCACTAAATCATTTCTGTCTGATAATGAGGAAACAAAGGAAGAAGAAGAAAAACAGGATAAACTACAGGATGCTTACAATCAACTCTATATTCATAGCATCCACATACTGAAAAGACTTGGAATGTTTGAAAACAAAAAGATCTAGACAAAACCTTGGAAGTTAATACACATCTAATCAATGATCTATAGCAATATCATTCAGACAACGATAAGTTGGAAAGAGTCAATCTATCCCTAAAAACGGAATCATCAAAGCTTACTAAATAAGTTGAATTACTAAATCAAGAATGAGAATCACACACTCCGCTTTGACTTAGAGAAATCCAAAAAATTTGTTGAAATAAACTATAAATTTTCTCAGAGTGGTGAAAAGCTAGAAAAGTTGTTAGGGATGGGATGACAAAGGAAAAGTATCTGGTCCGGGTGAGTCATCGAAGTCCACTCGATAAAAAGTGGTTCCTTCAAACGGAAGCGCAAGGGCTCCAGAACGTGGGACCCCCATAAGGCAGCGCACGAGACATAGTGGGTCCCAGTCTGAGGCGCAGGCACCCCCACCAGTGTAGGTTAATCCGGTCTTGGCAAAGTTCGCTGGGAGAAAGGTTATTCCCGAGAGAAAAGTCGACCGAAGTTGTCTGATTCCATATAATCTAGAACTTCTATTTGCCGCCATAGATTGGTTACCAGTTCTCAACTTTGGGGGACCATATTAACTTGAATGGACCTATAATTTCTTTGCCGCTTGTCATTCTCTGATATTTAATCCACCATCCATCACCGTATCCGTCGATGGTGATGATGTGGTAATCACTCCAGAGTAGGTCGCAGGGATATTTAATCTTACCTTATCTCCTGAAGGACTCCCAGATATGAACATGAAAAATATTGAGGTTCGGTCCAAGGTTACCAAATTCCTTTGTCATGATCGTGATGTCCATTGGCACCAAGGGAATGCCCTAAAAGTCAAATTGATGGAACCACGCAATTAGGTCTTGCATGGTATTCTTGCTTCGAACAATTACTCTAGTGGTTCCAACAGGGCAGATATCACGGGCTTCATGACTATGATAATTTATTCGGTCGTTGTTGGGATCAAGATTTGTTTGCCTACCCTCATCGTGTATAAGTTGGTTTATGCTTTTCATAGGGATAGGGACATTCACTTACCATATCCCTGGATCATAGATACGATTTACAATGCCATAGCATTCCCAACTACAAGTGATCCTGTACTTCCTCTTTAAACCTTCAATAAAAGTAACATTCGAAGGATGGATTTGAAGTTTTATAAATATCCTGAGGATCCACCTGAAGAAGGCATTCAAGTAGAGAGGGAAAGTGGGGTAGGTGAAGCTCCCATGGAAGGGACTGAGATAGTTGGAGAAGAATCTCTGGACCGTATCAAGCACCATCGACATCAGCTCCTGGGCATGCTAAACGATTTAAGTTCCACCAGGATCGGATTAGTGCAATTCAGAGGGATGTCCACTCAGTGCACGAGAGTCTTACCGTCTTGAAACGGTTGGTCTAAGGAGTACAGCAGACAGTACAACAATTAGTTGAGATAATCACCTACCGTCGAGATGATACGGCGCCATCTACCTTAGCTCCTCCGCCGTAGTACGGGACTCTGACCGCTATCACATTCACCCACACTTATCTCTGCGTATGAGCATAAGTATCTTTTTGATGCTCTACGCTCTCATGAGTGAATGTGATAGCCCCTTAATAGTTTGACATGATTTTTTTTGTATGTTGTATATACCCCGTGTGAGTTTGCTACTGCTAGTTACTTCTAGGTGCCCATGAATGGGCTAAAAACTGATGTTTGATTTTGATTGCCCATGAATGGGCTTGGTAGTTTTGTTGGGATGACTGTTAATCTATTGCCAAAGTTGGGCAGTGTATATATATATATATATATATATATATATATATATATATATATATATATATATATATATATATATATATATATATATATGTTTTTGGATATTGATGAATATGGCTGGATATAATTCTCATTTTTTTATTGCCATCTCCTTGTTTATCTAGTCTCTAATATAGGTTGCATGTGATGTTTTTTATGATTATTTGATCTATTATGTATCCATACTTTCAAAAAATGATGTATGCTTAAAACTGGTTTAATCTTTATACATCTATATCTGGTTGTTCTCCCAAATGTCTTTAAAACTTCAGTCAATATCTGCTATAATGCAATCTTTGTCAATGACTGACAAAAAGGGGGAGAACAGTTTAAACACCCCGTCAAGAAATGTATATCTGCTTGAGTATGGTGTTGCAGCTGTTAGGGGGAATAGCTGCACCAAGTGAGGGGGAGTTTGCAGTCAGGGGGAGCAGCTTTTGAATCAGTTGTGTATATGACATTGTTAGAATTATACAATTGTGTAAAGAACATGTACACATAATTTAGGATGTTGGTATAGAAGTTGTTCTAGGGTGTTTTGGTATTTTGTCATGTAATTGACAGAGGAGGAGATTAAAAGTGCCCTAGTTTGTCAATTAGCATGAATGTTAAGTCAGATAGACTGTAGAGCTGCATAGGAAGATCAATTCAAAGCGTCTGTCTCAACCGGATGTGTGCAAGCTCGCCACAGGTAAATCTAAGCCTCACATCCCATGTCCCAAAACACCAGGTAAATAAAACCCTTAAAACAAGTTAGAATATCATAGGGTTTTAAGTAAGAAAACTTTTTCAAAAATCTCTAAGTTTTCTTACTTTGTCTATTTTATCGATAAACATATCGATATGATCGACCTGCGCTGTCGATGTCCTCGATGACAAATCGATTCCATTAGAATGAGGACAAAAGTGTCCAGCAACCACACATATCTCTGGACGGAATTATCGATGGATCGATATACCTATCGATACCATCGATATTTGAATCTCGAGTTCATCGAAGGGACTTGATAATATCGACAGGCAGATCTCTGGCGCCCCTGTTTTTACTTAAGAAAATCATATATGCTTCGATATATCGAAGCTTCCATCGATACCATCGAAGTTCAAATATCGATGACATTGGAAGGGTCTCGATGATATCGGTTATGGGCGCGAAAGTTTTTTAGTAAAATATTTCAGGATAGTTTATCTATGATCGAGGGTCACTCGATAGAATCGATATTCAAATATCGATGATACCGGTACGGTCTTAATGACATCGAATAGGGATAAAAATTGTCTAGCAAGCTTAAACGAAAATCCTCTGAATTTTACCGATGCCTCGACACAGCTATCGATATCATCGACATTCAAATTCTGATGATATCGAAGGTCCCTCAATCATTCTTATAAACCTGAAATATTTCAGGACAAGTCTCTCTCATTTTCAAATGTCAACGAATCGAACCTCACATCGATGAAATCGGAGTTCAAAATTCGATGACATCGACATGTGTTTCAATTCAATCGACCAGCTGACAATCAGTTTCAAAAGCGTATAGCATTTAAGTTTGTGTTATCGAGCAGACCATCGATGCTATCGAGAGTATACGCTCGATGATATCGATCCTACTCAATGATATCGAACTCTATAAAAAATGTGACCGTTTTATATCCGTTGGAACCTTTTGCCTATATAAAGAGGACTTGTCTATTATTGCTGGTAGAGAAAGAAGAGAGTGCTTTTGAGTATTTTACCTTAGATTATATACCCAAAGCCCTTTCTCACAAGGGAGTTCATCCTCCAATCCACCCTTATCATTAATATTCAATAAAGTGAATTGGGGAATGAACTTCCACATTCAAGGATCCTCCAGCTACTACCTTAATGACAAATCATTAAGCTGGGATGCCTTGAATGCATAGATGATTGGAATCACTCTATTTCCTTTATAGGAAAATATTTGAGAGTAGGATTCCATCATAACCTTGACCCAACCCGTCGCCATGCATTGGTATATCTTCTGAGTTGTGGTTTAAGGGATCAGAAGACACTTCATCAACGAAGGAGGAGATCTTCAACAACATGCTGAATGAGACTCATCCACTTATCTGTAAGTATTTAGAGTCCAAAGGACCCTTTGATCATTCATTTATAGGATTGGGTGTAAGGTATTTCTCACCCATGCAAGTCCTCAAGGAGGCCTCCGGCGGGAGTGTACGTAGTGGGTGCGTTGTGTTAACCCTTGCTCTGTGGAGAGCGTAAACAGTTAGGGTCTTGTAGAAGATCCTTGGCCAGTGTGCCTAAAAGTGGGTGTGTTGTGTTAACCCTTGCTTGTGAGAGCATAAACAGTGAGGTTCCTTGTGTGGATCCTTAGCCAGTGTGCCTAAAATCGGGTGCTATGTGTTGACCCTTGCTCAGGGAGCATAAACAGTTAGCCTAGGTTGTAAAGGTTGAAGGTGAACCTGATTTAAAACCTTAGATTTGAGGTGAACCGCTGTGAAACCTCCTTAGTGAAATCTGGCACACTCAAGGGTTAAGTGCGTTTGTCGGGAGTGGAGTAGACAAGTAATCAAACCACTATAAAAAAGACCGTGTTTGTGATTGATCCTTGTCTCTTATTATTTATATAATTTCTTTAAATGCTCTTATATTTGATCACACTTCACACACAGTCACATCCATCATAAACTATAAACTGTTCATGTTCATCGTTCAATAGTTTTGTGATTGGATCCTCAACTTGGCTTGAAAGCTATTTGAGTTACTCTGATGATATCCTGATGCTTTCATGTCTATTTACTCAGGATTAGATTAATAGGATTTTTAATAAGCATAAAATATTTAAAAAGTCTTATTCACCCCCCTCTAGGATATATTGACATGTTCCTACTTCAATTAAAGCGGTCTTCACCGCTATTTCATTATCTGCTTCCATCACTGCTCTATTTGATCTGAAAATGATGTCTGCTTAAACTGTTTTAATCATTATGCATCTATCTTTTTCTATATGCATGCTTTCTGAATGATGGTTCTCTCACGTTGCTTTAACTTCAGTCAATATCTACTATCATGCTGTCCTTTGTCAATGACTGACAAAAAGAGGGAGAATGATTCAAACACCTCGCAAGGAAAATTGCATATCTACTTGAATTGTCATACAAGTGTTAGGGTGAGCAGCTGCATCAAGATAGGAGGAGAATGCTGTTAAGGGAGAGTAGCTACTGGTTGTGTGTATGGTTTCACTAGACATTATAAAATTATGTAAATTACATGTATGCATAATTTAGGATATGGTTATCTAGATGTTGTTCTAGAGTGTTTTGGTATTTTTGTCTCGTAATTGACAAAGGGGAAGATTAAAAGTACTTGGGTTTGTCAATTAGCGTGAGTGTTGAGTCAACTAGATAGAAAAGCTCCATAAGAAGATCAATCAGCTGTCTGCCTCAACCGGATGTGTGACCGAACTCGTCACAGGTAAATCTAAGCCTCACATCCCTTGTCACAAAACACCAAGTAAATAAAACCCTTAAAATTGGTTAGAGTATCATAGGATTTTTGGGTTAGAAACTTTTTTTACAAAATCAGAAAATCTCTAAGTTTTCTACCTCTGTTGATTTATCAATATCAGGTTCGATAAAATCGAGGAGAGCTATCGATGTCCTCGAAAGCTCAATCGATAAAATCAAATGAAGACAAAGTGTCCAGCAACTGCATATTCATCTGGACGGAATTATCGATGTATCGATACCCCTATCGATATCATCGATATTTGAATTTCGAGTTTATCGAAGTAGACTCGATATAACAATAGAAGAGTTTTTGTGTCCCTGTTTTTTATAGGAAAATCTTGAAGACCTTCGATATATCGAAGTACCCTCGATATCCCCAGAATTCAAATCTCGATGATATTGGAAGGCCTTCGATGATATTGGCCTTGGACATAGTCTTTTCAGCAATATTTTTCAGGTGATTTTTATTTTAGATCGAGGGTCACTCGATAGAATCGATATTCAAATATCGATGATATCGAGGCTGGATCGATTGCATCGAGAAAGGACAAACTGTCCAGCAAACTCACTGATAAAATCTAAGGATTTATCGATGATGCATCGACACGACCTTCGATATCATCAACATTCAAATTCCGATGATATCCAGTGTACCTCGATCATATCTTTTGACCTAAAAAATTTCAAAGAAAGTCTCTCTCATTTTTCAAATGTCGAGGAATCGATCCTCATATCGATAAGAGTTCGAAATCCCATGACATCGACACGTGTTTCAATGCCCTCGACCAGCTAGCAAAAAGTTTCGAAAGCGTATGACATTTGAGTTTGTGTCATCAAGCGGTCAGTCGATGCAATTGAGAGTTTACGCTCGATGATATCGACCCTGCTCGATGATATCGAACTTAGTCATAAATGTGACCTTTTATATTCATTAGAACTTTTTGCCTATATATAGAGAGCTTGTATTTTGTTGCTTTGAGAGAAAGAAGAGAGAGATTTTGAGTGTTTAACCTTAGATCATTTACCCAAAGCCCTTTCTATCAAGGGAGTTCATCCTCCAATCCACCCTCATCATTAATATTTAATAGAGTGGATTGGGGAATGAACTTCTCATTCAAGGATCCTCCAGCTACCACCATAATGGCAAATCATTAAGCTGGGATGCCTTGAATGCATAGATGATTGGAATCACTCTATCTCCTTTATAGGAAAATATTTGAGAGTAGGATTCCATCATAATCATGACCCAACCCGTCGCAATGCATCGGTATATCTTCTGAGTTGCAGTTCAAGGAAGCAAAAGACTCTTCATCAACAAAGGAGGAGATTTCAACAACGAGCTAAAAGGGACTCATCTGCTTATCTATAAGTTATCAAAATCCAAAGGACCCTTGTGATCAGTCCTTTGTAGGACTGGGTCTAAGGTGTTTCTCACCCTTTCAAGTCCTCTAGGAGGCGTCTTGTCACGCCCCAAACTCTGAAACCGGGCTCAGAAAATTCCCGATCGCAGAATCCGGCGCCGACAGCCTCCGTAGAACCCCATTCTCGGCTCCCAGCTCCCATTCGTCAGGTTCCGATCCTGAGATGCTCCGAGGAGGATTTTCAACGTCAGTTTGATTTATAATAAGCATAACCAAAGGCATAACCCACAAACAACAACCAAGAACTCCATTACATTTCCACTATGATAAAAAAATTTACAAGTATAATGAGCATAACGGGAAATACAATGAGAATGAACAAAATCTCCAAAGTGATCTGCAAGGTGCTCTTACCTCAGCGCTGCTGCGATCCAACGTCACCTGCACGCAACGGTCGTGCATAAGCTTATAGAAAGCTTAGAGGGTGGTGAAAGTGTGTGCGCAAGGTAGTAATATGATCATACAATATCAGAGTAATGCAGAATATGCAGATGGATTCATACTATCATGAGCCGTACCAAAGCTATGCAATGCAAGATGTAAGTCAAGCATACAATCCTTATCTAAGTCCACATATCAATACAGCTCAATCTGGAATATCACCGAGGTCTAGTACACTCTAAACCAGATCGCCGCCTCATCGCGCGCAATAAGGTAAGTGGAAGAGACCTCACTATCCGTCTGCCAATATCGGGCACGACTCGTCGATAGCGGACCCATTCCTCGAGCTGGTCAGACTCAGCCTATCATTGCCCCCTACTCTCGGGCGAGTAAGGCCGCACCCCTTTCCAACCGACCACGAAACAGTGGAGAGCGCAGCCATCTGGTAATCGGCACTCAACGCTCATCTACCCACTCAGTTTAGACGTTGGAGCAACCTCTTAGTACCATAAGGGTTTAGAGACTTTCACCCAGGGATATCTATAGCACCCCATGTAGAACGAGATTTCTGGTTTCCAATCCTACCAACCACGATACGTCTGTGGAGGCTACGACCCCGATGTCGCTAGGGCATACAGTAACCATATCACATAATGCGAGATGCATGAATCACAATATCCAATCATGCAACACATCCTTGCATGTAACGTGTGCTCATGTAGGGCAACACCGCGTAATCGGGAGCCCATAAACAACCTGCCCGAAGGCATATGCTATGATCAGTCACCTCTCATATCAAGCATACATATGATGCGTATGATCATGAGTCATGGAGCTATAGTAAACATGTTATAAGATAATGCACTATTCTTTCAAAGCAGATGGGCCTAGACGGCCTATACACAACAAGTATGGGCCTATTAATGGGCCCTAGGGAGAGTTGTAATGCGGACATTTAACCAACATTAAACTTGTAATGTGGACGTCAAACCAACATTACTCCCAAGGCATTACCCGTAGTGAATATCATGAACTAGGTTAGGATCACACATTGCAATGGGCCTCAGGTATATCCCATTGGGCCTTAAATACATCAAATGGGCCATATCAGATAGGCCTTCCATTCGTCAAGCGGGCCACATCAATGGGCCGAACCAATGGGCCTTATGTGCATTGCAATGGGTCATAACCCATGGGCCTCAGAGTACATCATAATGGGTCAAATCACATGGGCCTTGTGTGTCTTAAATGGGCCTAATCCCATGGGTTTCATACATATCGAATGGGCCTAATCCTGTAGGCCTTATCTAGATCAAGTGGGCCTAAACCCATAGGCCTTATATAAATCAAATGGGCCTAAATCATAAGCCTTATATGTCAAATGGGCCTATACTCATAGGCCTTATATAAATCAAATGGGCCTAACCCATACATAGGTGGCCCACTTGATCATTGATCGGCTCATTCTTCAGCTCATGCCTTAAAATGATATTTCCAAGTGGATGGACGGTCTAGATGCATCACATGCAGCATGGCGGGGTCCACTGAGGTTGGACGGTGCATATGCATCACCGTGGGCCCCAGCACCACCGTCCGCTAGACGGATAAAATATAAAAAATTAAGGTGGGCTTCCACCGTCCGCCTGGACGGTGGATATAAAACACTTACATCACTGTGGGTCCCATGTGGGGCCCACTATAATGTTTAAATGTCATCCAAACCGTTGATAAGGTCACTTGGACCTGGGTGAAGGTAAAACACAAATTTCATCTTGATCCAAAACTCCCATGGCCCAGAAGAAAGGTTTCAAGGACAGATGTTCAATCACACTGTTTCGTGTGGTGTGGGCCACCTGAGTTTTGGATGCAGCTGATCTTTGGAGGGGGGCCACGTCTGGGCGTGGCCCACCTCAAGAATAGGTTGGATTTCAAAAATACATCATGGTGGGGCCCACGACAGCAGCCGTGGGCAGCTGCTGGTCGCCCGCCCTGGGTCAGCGCTACAGGCAGCACCTGCTGCCTTTCTGACACAAGCAGTGTTGCTGCTTCTCTTCTTCTTCTCTCTTTTTTTTTTTCTTTTTCCGTCGAAAATCACATGTGGGGCCCGCTACCTGGAAATCCACTCCGGCCATAGAATTCTACGGCTCGCAATCGACGAAATAAGTCCGAAGTTCGAGATTTTTGGATGTATAGAAACATCAGAAAATTTCTCAATGGTAACCACCAATATTCCCAATGCTATGTCCCACCAGATATTCAGATCAGCCCCAATCTTCTACTCAACGGCTAAAATGATGTTGGTAAGAGGATGGACGGCTTAGATTGGATATATACATCAAGGTGGGGCCTATGAGAGGACCACCCCAAAAGTTTTAAAGAAATCAAGCTCTTTTTTTTTTCTTTTTTTTTTTGGGCAGAGACGTCCAGCGTCTGACGGTGGGATATTTTAAAAAATACAATGAGGTGGGCCCTAATTAGGTGGGCCACCTCATGGAAAATTAGTGTGGATACATCGCACACAAGGTGGGCCACACTTGATGATTTGAGTAGAATATAAGTCTCATGGTGGGGTCCATTCAAATAGGCCACACCACCCTATTGTAACCTCATGAACAAAATAAAAGAAAATGAAATAAAAAGGGAGAGAGAGATGGAGAGTAGGACACGCGAGTGATGGAGGGCTCCGCCACTATGTGCCCTCCCTTGCAAGAGATCATACAATAAAATGGGTCCCTTTACACATGAAACTAACAAAATCAAATTCAACGATGGAGATCCCTTCCCCAGCACTATGGACGGTCTAGATGACTTTTAATGTAATGAAATAAACATCATGATGGGGTCCATGGAGAATGGCCCCATCATGGATGATCATGATGATCAAAGTGGGCCATCGGCCACAACTTAGGGTCCCAAGTGAGATCTACACCATTGATCGGTGGGCCTCACTTGGCCCATCATAAAAACAAGAAAAACTACCCTATAGAGGCACCCACCGTTCGATCTTCTTGCTCCTATGGGTTCCTTAGCACCTTAGCTTTGATTTCAATGGAGGAGATGAGGAATGGATGGCTAGGATTAAAGATCTTAGGATGGAGAGGTGGGCCACACTTGGAGTTTTGGAAAGCTTGGAGAATTTCATACGTATGGAGGGTTCTTGCTTGGAGTGGATTTTGAAAATGAGAAATAGATAGAGAGTTGTAAAGGGAGAGAGAGATGGGTGATGGATGGATGTGGTGAGTGATGGGTGTGTAAGAAAATCTTGACTTTTGTGGCCAAATGTGTAAGAAAGGCATGGGAGGTGTAAGAACTTTTTGACTTTGAGGGTTTTTGGTGTAAGAAGGGTATGGGCTTGTAAGAGATTCTTGACTTTTGTGGTTGCTTGGGAATGGGTGAAATGTGATGTGTACTTGACATGTATTTGACATGTTGATGGATTGATGTGACATCTCGTAGAAATTCTCTTGGGTTTTGCAACCCGGGGCGTTTTCCTCGCACCGAGCGTTGGCCCACATCTCTTGACCAGGGTATCGCCTCGGCGCGCAAATCGCGGCATTGGAACTGTAGCGATAGCGCGATCGTTATGGTAATGGTCTTGGGTTGAGTCGACTCGGGTTGACGGCATATGAATCAGGGTCGCACGTAAATATCGGTTAAGGGTCGAAGGTTGCCGAAATTCGATCGGTAAGACCGCGAAAGTCTACGAAACGGTACGGTCTAGGATATGGGTCTTACACGTCCGACGGGAGTATATGTGGTGGGTGCATTGTGTTGACCCTTACTCTGTGGAGAGCATAAACAATTTAGGTCTTATGGAAGATTCTTGGCTAGTGTGCCTAAAAGTGGGTGTGATGTGTTGACCCTTGCTCGTGAGAGCATAAACAGTCAACCTAGGTGTAGGTTTTAAAGGTTAAAGGTGAACCTGATTTAAAAAACCTTGGGTTTGGGGTGAACTGTGGAAAACCTCCTTAGTGAAATCCGGTACACTCAAGGGTTGAGTGCGGTTACCGGGAGTGGGGTCGACAAGTAGTCGAACCACTATAAAAATGACTGTGTTTGAGATTGCTATTTATTTGTCTATGTGATTTACTTTAATATTTTCATATCTGATTATTTGAGATCACATCTCACACACACATACGGTCATATCTATCATAAACTAGTTTGCATATTGTTCATCTCTCAAACAGTTTGTGATTGGATCCTCTACCGAGCTTGGAAGCCAGTAGAGTTACTCTTAAGTAATCCTAATATATGCCTGTTGTTAGGATTAGTGTGATAGAATTTTAAATTATCATAAAATTATTAAAAAGTCCTATTCACCCCCCTCTAGGACATATTGACATATTCCTACTTCAACTAAAGCAATCTTTACCACAATTTCACTAAGCTATTAACTCTAATCATCAGCACTTCTACGTGTTATACAAATTTTTAGAGTATAAAAGTAGTCAACACATCTTAACGAGATCTGATAGTCCACATATCCGAATGGGTGGTGTAGAACAATTAAGTTCTCTTTTTAAGATAGATTTGATGCTTTTATAAAATTACAATTGTATAACGTGCAACCTTCCATTACTTAGTTGCATGCATCATTTGGTGGAGGAGAATAAACTCCCACTCAAGTTATGCACAACCTTTATATATAAGGAGTATCTAAGCACTAAGTTTTCTATTTGCAAATGAAAAATAGGCTTATATCTAATCACATCAAGCCAAATTATATCACATATATAAACATCATTATCAGAAAGAAAAATGAAGTGCTAAATATGAAGAGAGTTCAATCTTCACCAATGATCATGTCTACTAGAGATGGATCCGATCATTAAGGTTAATGATCATTGTTGATGATAGATCCTTTTATTAACATTGATCATCATGGTTGATGATCATTTCGATCACTAATGATCTCTTGATCAATAGTGAAGAAAATTTTATAAAGGAAACAATATTCATATGTAATGGTTACGATGGGCCAGTTAGCCTGTCCTTACCCAAAAATCATGACTTGGCTTTTGGTATTTCATGCGTTGTCCAATCAATTTATGGGTTGGGCTTAGGCTCACCTATTTTACACTGGCCACATCTGAATTTTTATACATATCAGATCCCATGAATATGAAATGTCAGTCATCAGGCAATTCATCCAATCTAGAATTTAGATCTTTAATATATGAGGCTACTCATTGTATATTTAAATATACTCAGTCCGTTAAATGCTCGGTCCTCATTTTTGTAAACTGTGGATAAGAAGAAGGCAGATCCTTTATTCAGGTTGGTTACATCGAAAGGACAATATGGGTAGTATAACAACCATAGATATTAGTGGGTTCATCATGCATTTATATTTGATCAAAACAAAATTTGGATATAAAGTAGCAACATGAAATAAAGATAAAAAAGATAAGACTGATTCAAAATTCAGGTCGGCCACACTATTCTAGCTTAGATCTCTCAGGACCCTTTTTTTTATAAAAAAAATGATGGCTCGTTTGATTCAAAGCCGCTGGGCGAATTAGGCCTGAGTTAGCACTGACGCGTAGCCCAGGTTACATGACTCAACCGCTCATCTTAGAACAACCGAGCCAACAACACTGACAGGACCCTATCCTTCGGACCCAAGCCAGCCGCCCTCATCACCTTAATGGTAAATGTTCATTTCTTACTGCATTGTACAGTGTGGCCCAATTGATAATTCAATCTGCCTTTTAACCTATATCCGAGCTCGCCTGATGGATGGACGGTATGGATACAACTCATACCATGTGATCAGACCCACGTGTAGATCTGTTATTCCACACAGTCACACATGAAAATAGTTCTGCTTATTCCACGTGTAGATCTGTTATAATCCACACAGTCACACATGAAAATAGTTGAATTTATATTCGTTTCTACACGTGTTACGTTGTAACACAAGTAGCCGCCCGTTGTAACACAAGTAGCCGTTGAATTTATATTCTTTTCTATATATTGAATTTATATTCTTTTCTACACGTGGCCACTTATCACTTGTGATTGATTGGACAATTTATGAACTGTCTGTTCTCCAAATCTTGCAAAACGACTGCAGGATCTTAACCATTCATATGTTTTCCTGATCTGGGGTACTTTTAGGCATGGTCCACCCAAAAAAACAGTGTGGATACCAATACCATTTGAAAGTCATGGATTCCAATACTAATCCATAAACCAATCAAATAGTATACATAACGTGTATGAAAACATAATCGGGCTTACATGCATATGACATACGTGTATACAAAATCTAATCCACCGTACACATGACTTTACATGTATGGAATCAAGATCATTCTAATTGACAGGCCATAGTAGTGGGTACTGCTCACTAAATTTTATACGTACACATACTGATCCAATACCATTTGAAAGTCATGGATTCTAATCCAAAAGGAAAGGATGGACCACTTACCTTTTTAGATAAAAATAATCAGAGATCCGTCGAATGCTCTGATACCACTGATGGGAAGCGCGGAAGGTGAGCCCTCAAGATTTGATGGTCTATACGAGTTTTGGAACCCTCACAAAGCAGAAGATTAATGCTCCAATGGTCCGCCTATCTACTACTGGAGCAGATGGATCTATTCACACCTCTAATCGTACGGTATAAGTAGCCCCAGATCGCGATATATGAATTATATCATCCTAAGGACAAGCTAAAATGGACAGACTGTTGTGCACACTGTATCTCTCTCCGTATACTATCGGTATTCCTTATAATTGATTAAGGGAGAGTCTTATCCTTTATATAGGAAGGAATGAGAGTTTGGATGAGATTGGATGAGACCCATCTGATCACATCTCTATCTCCCATCAAAAATCAACTTCATATTTGAATTTGAAATTTAATTGAAAAAAAGAGGCCGAAAAAAACATGGGACACCCACTAGTAATTGCTCACCAGTGGGCCCCACTAGCCTAGGTCCAACAATCATATGGTGTAAAAGACTTCTAGCTGTTGGCTCAATAAACAAGATAAAACACAAAATACTTTCATCGCATGCCTAGTAAAATAGAAGGGTCAATTGCATTCAAAAGTTGAAAATTGAACTATCAGAGCTTGAAAATCCACATGACTAATGCGACACGATATCATGGATATCGTAAGGAGTACATGAAAGAGGAATGCATAAGGCCGTCATTGGACAATCTCTTTGATAAGTTTAGCAAAGAAAACGAAACTTTTTTTTTCTGGGAATGGGCGGCGGCCAAGTGTAAGAAATCAAGAGGGCAGTCGATCTCCTCAGCTGGGACAAGGTTTCGGGTCTTGATGGCTATCCCTTTGTTTTGTTTAAAACACTCTGAGAGAATGTTAAAGCAGATTTAATGAGCTTTATTAAATTCTCTCAGAGGGGTATATCTAGACAGATATGGTTGTGTCCTTCATTGCTTTAATCTTGAAGAAATAATTTTTTGTCATTCAGGTTGATCTGTAGCAGGTACAAAATTTGGGCAAAGTACTTGAATTAAGAATAAGAATTATTTCTAGCCTCCCATCTCACCTCGGAAGGGGCATTTTTCATGAGTTGTTAGATCCTCAACGTCGTCTTAGCTACTTTGAATGCCTTGATTGGTGCCATAAATTGATCTCGAGAGTGTGGATGGCAATGTAAACTGGAGTTTCCTATTATGTGGTTAAAGAAAATGGGTTTTAGTATTAAAGAAAATGGTTGGAATCTAAGTAATGCTTGTCTTAGGCAAGGTTTCATTTTTGGTAAATGACCCTTCAAAAGGTTATTCAGGTGCTCTAGCAATTTGAGGTAGGCGAACCGGTTCTCTTCTTTACTGTTTGTGGTCATTGCGGAGGCTTTACAGATAACATGTATGAATCCTCAATTGGTAGCTCACCTAAAAAGCATTCTTAGATGCTTTGAGACAGCCTTTGGTATCAAATTAATCTCTCAAAGGATGTGAATATGAATGCCAAAGAGGTGGAGCTGGTAAGGATTTTGGCTGCAAGGCAGGGATCTCTTCCCACCAAAGTACCTTGGAATGCTGCTAGGATTTTGGCTGCAAGGCAGGATCTCTTCCTACCCAAGTACCTTGCAATGCTGTCATGTATCGGTAAACCTTCTTAAAAGTCCCTGTGGTGCAATGCTGTCTTTCAATTTGGAAAGGGCGGTACCTCTATCGGTCAGTCACACCACTCTGATCAAAGCAGCTATGCCTGTTACACTCATCTTCTATATGTTCTTATTCATTGCTCCTAGTGTGTAATTAACATGTGGAGAGATTGGGAAAGAGTTCTTTTGGCAATGTTTGGAAGAGACATGTAAATGTCATATATGTAATGGAATGAGGTTAGTAAATCATGATTTTATATGGAAATGGCGTCGACGATTTGGGGGAGAAGAAAAGTTTGGGGGAAGGTGACCATGTTTGTCGAAACGAACCAAAGGGCGCATTGGAAGCAGTCACGGTTGAAAGAAATGATAAGGGAGAGTCATTAGTAGCGTAACAATCTTGGATCTACAGAGAGTTAAAGAGTTCACAGAGCCATGTGACCTAAATGGTTGACATTTGGATAATGCATGTGATTTGACAATGTATGGCTCCACATGAAGATCTCGGTCACAAAGAGGGAAGGGGTTAGCAGTCTCCTCGCTATGTGTGTGTGAGATTTCTACTTTACAAGATTTTAATTGCTTGGGATTAGAGATCCAGGCAAAAAAATCAGTGGTGCCTCGAAAGATAAATATGTGAATGGATACAGTTACGGGTTTGTAAATATGTTGCATCAAAATTTGATTTGTTTGGTCTATACTAGCATTGACGTCTACTCTCCTTTTGGCTTGGAGAGAGGGTGCTCCTCAGAGTAAAGGTTAGGAAGCTATGGAAATCTCAGCACTTCAGACAGCTAAGGTAAGCAAGCTATCAAGTCTTAGCACCTTAGAATTTTTTTGGGTGATTGAAGGATAGGAATAAACGAATGTTCTAATTATTCGAAGTTGGTTACTATTCGTGGTGGACAATGTTAAGCTTTTTAGATCCACCAGGGTTGGTTCTCTTCAGGAATTTGCAGGTTGGTCTCATGTTGAAATATGGAGTGAGTTGGAAAGGAGCTCTTTGCAAGGTTGGGGTTTCTACCTGGGTTATCTTTCTCCCGTTTTTGCTTGATAAAATCTGTCTTAACAATAAAAGAAAAAACTTACAAAACCAGCTCCATCTGATACACAGCCTGGAAGTCCACAACAGTGCCGAGATGGCACCTGCAGCACCATGGCGAGGTTATGTGGCAGCGCAAAACTCTTTTGAGTTCCAACAATCACAGCAATAGTAAGGAAATACACAGGAAGATATATCATTCCTTTATGAACAACACAAGGTTGCAAAACTGTCTGTACAAACAGGGAAAAAAACTACTTAACATTCACACATCTACATACATAAAGGCCCAAAAAATGAGAACTCACCAGGTAAAAGTCAAAAGCTCAGATGTTTTCTTTCCAACCTCAAAGGATCAGTTTGGCAAAAGACACCTCTAGCATAGTGGTAAGGCAAAATTACCCAAACATGGTGTGATAAGGCTTGCTATAGCATTCACGCATTGTACATGGGTATGTCACCTATTCCAAATGGTTGGGGTATCATATGGTATATAAGGGAAATCAATCTGCAGCCCGCTAAGGCTGATGGGTGTTCTTATTTTTATTTTTATTTTTCCTGCAGGATGACAAAAACATGAACCAAAACTGCTTTTGAATTGTAGTTGTTGAATGGATAACTGAATCATTATAACGGGGGTGGAAGCGGAAGCAATCATAGTATAATCACTTCGAAGTAAAAACTATTGTTTTCCCAAGTACAAAGAGAGCGAGAGAGAGCTCGATAAAAAAGATGGTGCTGATCAATGCACGATCGACCGTCCATCCAAAGATAGAAAGACCACCGGGATTGGACTGCAAATACATTACTGCATAGTTCAAAAAACACACACGAGACTGTGAGATAAAGCATAGAACATGGAAAGTGAAAACAGATATAAGGTGACTAAATCTAAATAAGCTAAGAATAATGTACTAAACCGTAAAATCTAAGCAATATATGTTCATTACAACAACGGAATTGATGCATCAAGGTGGATACAGTTTCCAACAGTTTTCATATTACTGGTTAGACTTTCACTTTGTGTTTAGCATAAAAACTAAATTGTGGCAGCTCATCTACTGTTCACGTGGCATACATGCACGCTCCAACATAGAAACACTGCCGACTGTCATCGGTCCTGCTTTGGCATTGGCATAAAAATTGTGTGCTCCATTGTGGATGAAGCATAACCCAAATCACGCTCACGTAATGGTCATAACCATATTTCACCCGTTGAATTTGGACTGCTGACCATTTACCATCGAACTATCCATTTGGAACACCAATGTAGAGGTTAGGTCGTCCCATCAATAATGTAATTATCCGGTTCCATTCAAAACAGGGCCCATAATTTTGATGTCATGGATTTGCATGCATGTATACGTTGCAACAATTTAATACTTCGACTAAAATACATTTTTTTAACGGTATCATGGACAAAGCACTTGGAGTCTAACCCTCGTATTATGGTAAGAGAGATATTTTTGCATATTTTCCTAGATGGCAACTAGGAAGCATTGATGTATCCTGAATTGGACCTATTATTGAACACCAACAAGTTTTTGGTGCACAAGTTACACAGAAAAGCACTACTAACACGACCTATCCAATGGTTCTAATGTATTTAGAATAGATGAGTGCCTTGATATGTTAGTAATCAACATAGACAGGCAACGCTTTTTGTAATACCTCCATGCCTTGAGGGCAATCTCATCGCAAGAACATTTAAGGAAGTTTTCAATATTTTAAGTTAAATCCTTTAATAACTAGAAAATAGAGGATATTTTGTACCCTTAGGAGCAAGGATGGATTATTTGATCATCAGAAAAATATAATGTATGGTGTCCTTACTCCTTAGCCCCTCAATCAATAGAACTGTTGCCCACAGGTTGGTGATCCACATATTTATATGGTGGGCCCCAACATGGATTGAGACGATGGACATGGTGTTTTAAATAGCAGTAGTGTATTGCATAGCATTCAACCCTTTGTAGCATGTATCGTAAATAGCGTAAGCTACATGATACGTCGATTTTTTTAATTTAAAAACATGATGAATATGAAAATAGTAAGGAAAAAAGGAAGCAAAAAGTATAAAAATACGTAAAAAGATGATTAATTTTTTCAAGTATAAGCATGTTCAAACAAGTCATTAATTATCATTTATCAAAAGCCAATCTACATATATAAAGTCATAAACCAAATCAAATAATTTTCACATCAACTACTCTCTAAGAAAACCACTTTAATTAATAATATCTAATTGAAAACCACAAGTCATAACTCACAAGTGTGAAAATAAATAAAAATCCCATAGGTTAAAGAGTATGGAGTATAATACATATGTCATCTATATAAAGAGGGGTTTTCGAAATCCCTTTTTTCTTTAAAGTTTAGTTTTAAAGGTTTTTTAGCATGCAAGTTTCACCCCAACTTTAACAAAGGATCACCACCATTTTAAGTGAAATAAACAAATAAAGGTTTCATTTAACTTCTTTTTTTTTTTTTTTAACAAACAAAACTTCTAAGAAAAAAAACATTATAACGTATGCTATGAACACTACACACTATGTAGTTGTAGCGTACGCTATAGAGGATTTACGCTATTTAGCTACACTATGTAGCGCTACGGCTACAGTACGATACATAGAGTACACTGAGCACTATTTGAAACACTGGATAATACCTTCGAATGTCCACAATGGTACAAGCTTGACTAACCTCTAGGTGCTATCTTGAAAACAAAATAGAGTAAAAAAATAAATTAACTAGAAGAAGGACAAATATTGGATTGCCAAGAAGTGAACCCAGCATTGATAGCCAAGATGAATCTATTGGTAAATTTAGTGGCATGTTGAGAATGAATGAGATGGCGGGTATACAACTAAGATTTTACAAGGTCAATTGTGCTTAAGATATTTTGCGTGATCATCATCATCATCTAAGCCTCATCCCATTAATTGGGGTTGGCTACGTGATTCCTGTTCCACCATTCGACTCTATCAAGGACCATGATCTCAGCTAGACCATAGGTCATCAAGTGTCATATTGTTTCAATTCATGATGGAAGTTATGGCATGAGTATGAAACTGGTTGCCAACTTCGAGGCAACCTTCCTTTATCTGGGCTCGAGACTAGCAGTGAGAGAACAAAGCTCCCACAGGTGCAATGTAATAGGCTATTAGATATGTTTATTCCAATCAAGCACTATTTAATAGTCTATTGCATAGGTTGATTACAATCAATGCGTCATGTCAATATTCTGTGTGGTCGTCAATCTCTTAATATGGACGATTTGTTTGCATTAAGTCCTCACATCAATTTAAGTCTTTTATTGCATTAGTTCATTCCTAGGACCAACCTCTGAGCTTTTGCGAGGCATCTACCATTCCTTGGCAATAGATAATGACATAGGACCTTGTAGCGCTAAGAACAGACATATACCTGGGACTTAGTTTCTCTTCCTGAGAGAAAGAAAGAAAGTGTGCAAATGAATATCTAAGGTCAAGAGCAATTCTCATGGTGCTCTTGAGAGGTAAGATCATTTGATTGCAAATGATAAAAAGCAAGAGTACGGAGTCAATTACAACGAGATCTTTGCTGCTGAGACAAAAACGACATCTGTTTGCACTCCAATTGTTGTCATTGCTATTAGACAGGCAGTTTTTTTTTTTTTTTTTTTTTGTAAAGTAATGGAAAATTTTGTTAAAGCCTGCAAACGAAGAAGGCAATGAATACAAAAAGGGGGACCAGCCGGTCACCACGAAGGCTACAAGCTTAAAAGTAGTGTTTGAATTATCTCCAATATTATCTTTATCTCCAGCTCACCGATACCGATAACACTAGTAGCGATACCGATAATGCTGGTAGTATCAAAATTTTCAAGTATTAACAATGTATGTATGGCCAACTTATCAATATCACTAATGTAATCGCTAATATTTTCAAGTATGTAAATTCAAGATGTTGCTTGTATTGCCAATGCATCAATATCACCAATGTATCACCAATATATTTGACTATGTAAATTCTAGGTAATGCTTCTATCATAAGTGTATCGACGATATTTCAATACTATCACCAATGTATTGATATCATCGGAATTTTGTTTATTAGAAAAAAAATTTATTTCAAATTTTTTTCATGGGCACATGGTTGTATGTAGTGTTCAATTTGTCATTGATAATATCTCGATATCATCGATATCGCAACATGCACGATATTGAGACCACAATCTTTGGTTTCCTTTTCAATTGTTTGTGATTTCTTGGTAAAATATCATGTGTTGTTGATGTTTTTCAATATCGATGGATGTTTTGATGGAAGTTGGATGGTTAAATAGGTTGGATGTGATGGTTGGACTGATTTCTTACAATAGCACATGCTTTTAAGGCCTCATTAAATGGAAACTTGTTATGTATGGATTCTTTTTGCAATTTTTTAATTTCTAAATATGCAAATATGTACATTTTAACACATCCTGAAGTTTCGCTGAAAATTCCTCCGTTTATCCCATGTTTCCCCGCATTTCCAGTTTTCAGCAATATCGATATTGTTTCTGTATCCCTAGCTAGTGAAACTTGTAGCGATACCGATACTTCAAACATTGCTTATAAGCGATTACAACTAAAAAGTTTCCATTCAGAAACCAACAGTTTGATCGCCTCCATAACTGCCTCAACCAAGTGAGAGGAATTTCGGAAACACCTACTATTCCTTTCTCCCCAATCACCCACCATAGCACCGGCAATGTCAAGAGCCAATTGAATCAGTCTTTCTTCTCCCGTGTCGTCGTGCCACGCCCACAGAAGGTCCTGAACTGAGGCTAGGATGACCCAATGCTCCGCAAAAGTGACTATGAAATAGTCCCGTGCCTTAATCGTAAATGGGCTGAAGATGAACAAGTGGTCGACGGATTCAACGTATTGATTACACATGCAACACATGTTTAGAATAACCAAGGATCTCTTTTAGAGGTCATCTTTCATCAAAACCCTCTTTCTACCCACCAACCAAGTGAAAGTAGCTACTTTTGGTGGCACACCATAAAACCAAAAACGATACGCATGCCCCCCTTGACTCACTGAATCTTTGTGCCGGATTAGCTCGTTGAAGGACTTGATCAAGAATCAACCCGAGTTGTGCACCCTCTACACCATGGAGTTGAGTATAGAGAATGTGTATGTGGTTAGTGGCCCTATTAGTGTAAGTGCATGTGCACACTTCCCTCTTCTCCTGCGGTGTACTATATGCTCTATTATAATAAAATATTGTGTATTAGGGCAAGCAAGCCTTACACAACATCTTTCCCAAACTCTCCTCCTTCTTATCTCTCAATCTTCTCCTCTTTTCTTCACATTACTATCAATAAATCATTCTCTACTTGGTATCAGAGCATAGATCCAGGCATTCCGCATCCAACAGATTGAAAGGCGACAAGTCACCTTCCTGACGTCAGCGTTGTACGGACACATGGACTCCGTTTGAACTAAAAGTTTAGAGGTTTGATAGATCTTGATTTTAGAAGATTTGTCATGATTTTTTTCAGAAATTTGTGGACCTTCTTTCATGGTATTTTGGGCGAAATAGAGAAATTCAAAAATCGGGCCCATCTTCCATTTTTTTCGACAAATCGGTTAGCTTTTCTTTGGTTTCTTTGTTCAAAATGGACCAAAATCTTCCTCTTAAGCTACCCATGAAGGATTTTTTTTTTTTTATATACTTGAGATCAATGTTTGAGAGGTTTTTAACCTCAAACGGACATGCGGCTGGGCCCTTTTTCACTCAGGTGGGCTTTTTTTTAACTGAGTTTTATGGTATTTTGGATGATTACTATTTGTTTGAGGTTTATCTCTTATTATCTTGAAGGATTGGGTGAGATAGAGTTGTTTGAATCAATCCTTCTTGGGATAGGGCCTCTCTTAGCACAGGTTTATCTCTCTTGGACTCTCCTATGACTGATAAAGGGCCCTCGTCTCTTGGCATAGGGTCTCTTGAATCCAATCCCTTACAGATTACCTCCACTAAGTTGAATGATGACAACTATCTTCAATGGGCACAATCTGTAAAAGTATTTTTAGGAGCCCGTGAAAAGTTGTCATATATTTTGGATGATCCCCCAAACTCTACAAATGTTACTTACCAGTTTTGGACAAAGGAGAATTATCAAGTTATTGCATGATTGTTGAATAGTATGGATTCCTCGATTAGCCACTCGGTGATGTTTTTATCCTCGGCTAAAGGCATTTAGGATACGCTTCATGATATGTTCTCAGAATCTCATAATTTTTCACGGGTATTCCAGCTTATTCAAGAAATTAGTCGATTCCGACAAAACTCCAGATCATTAAAAGATTACTATTCGATGCTACGAGGTATGTGGGATGAGTTGGATATGTATCAACCTCTTCCTTCCAAAAGTAAAGAGGATCATAAACATGCCCATAAGCAGCAGGATGATACTTGTATCATGCAGTTCCTAGCTGGGTTGAATTCCGATTATCTTTATGTTCGAGATCAGGTTGTTATGCATGATCCTCTTCCCCCATTGACGACAGTCTATGCCATGTGTCAGCATGCTACTGTCTCTACTCTTCCTTTTCATTCATTTGTGCCACCTGAGCGTTCGACACATCTTGCTGGCGATCAGTCCTCTCTTGGCCTTCGGGTACCATCCTTTAGTTCAAGGCGCATTTCTGATTTTGGTGGTCGTGGCAGAGGCTGCGAGGGAGATCGTAGTCGTGGCGGCTGTAGTCTTCGTGGACGAGGACGTGATGGTTCTCGCATTTGTTCACATTGCGGTGGAACTAATCACACCGTTGATTATTGCTGGTAAATACATGGTCGTCTTACGTATGCCGCTGCTTCTGTTGCATCCATAGTTACTCCTGAGACATAGTCTTCCACCCCAACAGCTAAGCAGTCTACTTCAAGGGAGTCTCTTATCATTTCTCGGGTTACATATGATGCCCTTATATGGCTTCACATTCGTGATATTCCCGAGCCATCTCACACAGCTTCGGTCCAGTCAGGTACTGCTCTTCTTGCGTCATCCTCTCCTACCTCCCGGGTCAGACTCATGAGCTTCTTCCCATATTACTATTAAGTCTCAATTCTTTTTTTCTTATTCTCCTTCTCACACTCAGTATGTCACACTCGGTATGTCACAGTCGCAAATGGAACCCAAACTCCCATCTCTGGGATTGGTTCCATTCCTCTTTCTTCTTCCTTGTCTCTGTCTTTGGTATTGCATGTGCCTCGTTTTCCATTACACTTATTGTCTATTAGCTCTCTTACTAAATCATTAAATTGTTTCATTATATTCTTCTCTTCTTATTGTTTGTTTCAGGACCTACAGACGAAGAAAGTGATTAGTGGGGGACATGAGTAAGGAAGCGTTTATCTTCTCGATGATACACTTGTTACCGCTTCTAGTACCCTTTCTTTGGATCGAGAGTCGACTCGGTGGCACTGCTGCTTAGGCCACCCATCAATAGCTAGATTGAGAATTTTGTTTCTCCTTATTTGTCACTAAACCGTTATGCTATGATATTTGTGAATTGTCTAAACATCATCGTGCTACGTTTCCTCCTAGCTCTTCTAGGAGGAAATCTCAACCTTTTTTTCTGGTTCACTCGGATGTCTGGGGACCAGCTTCGGTTACCTCCACTTTTGAATTTGGATATTTTGTTACCTTTATTGATGATTATTCACGCATGACTTGGATTTATCTTTTGAAATTTAAAAGTGAGGTGTTTGATGCGTTTAAAGTGTTTTATCATGAAGTGTGCACTCAATCTTAATGTTCTATCAAAACACTTCATTTTAATAATTGGGAGGGGGATACATGTCTACTGCCTTTCTTTCATTCTTGCAGGAACATAGTATTTTGTCTAGGACGTCATGTGCTTGCACAACTCAACAAAATGGTATTGTAGAATGAAAGAATCGTCATCTTCTTGAAGTTACACCCTTCCGCTTGGTATGCATCTACCTAAATATTTTTGGGGTGATGCACTTCTAACTGCTACTTTTCTTATTAATCGTATACCCTCACGTATCCAGTCTTACAAATCTTCATTTACTATATTGTATCCTTATGAAAATTCATTTTCTCTACCACCTAAAGTTTTTGGTTGCACATGCTTTGTTCAAATTTTAGATGGAAGTAATGATAAATTTAGCCCCAGGGTAATTAAATGTGTCTTTGTAGAGTATACTCGGAGTCAGAAATGGTATAAATGTTTTAACCCATTGATTCACAAGAAATATGTTTCTATCGATATAACATTCTTTGAGGATATTTCTTTTTTCTCAGCTCTAGGCCGATCCCTCTGTGATCCTCTTGCGAGTCAGGATGAGTATGACTCTTATCCACTTCCTCTTTCCATTAGTGATCATAGGGAAACTCTTCCCTCCTCCATTCAGCATCCCATTGGTGATTTGGGTGAACTTAAGCCTCTGCGGGTGTATCATCGCCGAGATAAATCTTCACAAACTCAGCCATCCACCCTTCTGCTCACTTTGGATGTTGGCTCAGGTAACTCTCCTACCTCGAGTTTAGATCTCTCAATTGCCTTGCGGAAAGGGTCACAATCTTGTACTCAACACCATTAGTGATTTTGTTTCATATGATCATCTTTTACCGTCCTTTCAGTCATTTGCAGCTTCTCTTTCATCATAGACTATTCCTCGATCTCTCTCACATGTTTTTCAAAGTCCTGATTGGACGAAGGCGATCGATCATAGAAGAAAAATTTTGATTCATTCCGATCAAACTTCTTTCCTATTAATCTGGAAGTTCTTCTCAGATACAAGGAAATGATTCAGTTCCAGAGCCAAAGATCGTAGTTCTCGAACGAGCAATCGAAAAGATTCTAGAGCATCTTCAGGATTAGGTATTGTTCCTTCAATGATCGTAGTACCAAGTACTTCCTGACGAGCTCTAATATGATCAGATTTATAAGTAAGCATCTCTTGTGAAATATGAGCAACACCGAATCCCTCTAGAGCCCAAACTTCCATTTCTCCTACTCGTTGTCCCCCTTGCTTGGCCCTTCCTCTAAGGGGTTGTTGTGTAACAAGTGCATAATGTCCACTGAAGAAATATCTGCTCTTAAGAAGAATCATACTTGAGACCTTGTGCCACTTCCTTTAGGCCATAAACCTGTTGGATGTCGGTGGATTTATACGATCAAGTTTCTTTCAGATGGCTCCATTGATCACTATAAAGCCCGTCTTGTTGCTAAGGGTTACACACAGACTCATGGTGTAGATTACTTCGAGACATTCTCTCCCATGGCTAAGCTTAATTCGATTCGCGTTGTGATTTCCTTGGCCGTTAATGTATCGTGGCCCTTGTTTCAATTTGATGTTACGAATGCATTTCTCCATGGGGACCTTGCAGATGAAGTTTACATACATCAACCTCCTGGCTTTGTTGCTTCTCACAATCCTGCACTTGTATGTCGGTTGAAGAAGGCTCTTTATAGACTCAAACAATCCCCACGTGCATGGTTTGAAAATTTTAGTCGGGCTCTCTTGGAGTTCGGCTTTGTTCGTAGTCATGCCGATCATTTTCTCTTTATATGTCGTCGATCGATGGGCATCATGGTTCTCATTGTCTATATGGATGTATTATTTTGTCCGGTAGTGATTCTACCGGAACGAGGGAGGTCAAAGAATTTTTAAAGACCAAGTTTGAGATCAAGGATCTTGATCCTCTTCACTACTTCCTCGAAATTGAAGCTGGTCACTCATCATCTAGATTGGTCTTGTCACAATGAAAATATGCACTCGATCTTCTCATGGAGACCGGCATGTTAGGGTGCAAGCCTGCTACCACTCTCATGAATACTTCGCAGAAACTTCGACCAGATGATGGTGCTCTCCTTACTGATCCCGGGATGTATCGACGACTTGTAGGCCGGGTTATTTACCTGACTATTATTCGCCCAGATTTCTCATTTGCGATGGGCATTGTTAGCCAATCCATGCAAGCTCCTCGTACTTCTCATCTCACGACTGTCTACTGCATACTTCAGTATCTAAAATCAACCCTGGGTCTTGGCCTAAGCTTTTAGTTGCATAGTCATCTTCATATTTCTGGTTATTCCGATGCTGATTGTGCAAGTAGTAATTTTGATCGCCGCTCTACATCTGGCTTCTGTACCTTCCTAGGTAGCAATCTTATGACATGAAAGAGAAAAAAGCAACCAGTTGTTGCCCGGTCCTCGGCTGAAGCAGAATAACGTGTTATGGCTCATGGGACGTGTGAACTCGTGTGGCTTCGCAACCTTCTTGAAGAACTTGGCTATCCTCCTTCGGATCTTTTTCCTCTTCATTGTGACAACCAAGCGGCCATCCATATTGCTCGTAACCCAGTTTTCCACAAGCAAACCAAGTATATTAAGGTCGACTGCCACTTTATTCGGGAGAAAGTAGCTTCTAAGGAAATCGTAACTCCTTTTGTTTGATGTTCTTACAAAGTCTTTGAGTCGAGATGCTATTTATCGTGTTCGTGACAAGTTGGGCATGATCAACATCTATGTTCCAACTTGAGGGGGAGTATAGAGAATGTGCATGTAGTTAGTGACCCTTTTAGTGTAAGTCACACTTCCCTCTTCTCCTGCGGTGTACTATATGCTCTATTATAATAAAATTTTATGTGTTAGGGCAAGCAAGCCTAACACAACATATTTCCCAAACTCTCCTCCTCTCTCAATCTTCTCATCTTTTCTTCACATTATTATCATCAAATCATTCTTTACATTGAGCCCCCCAGCTGGATGAGCATACGGCAGGCAGGCGAAGATGTCAACAAATTAGACTAGCAGATCTTTGAAACGGATTTGAAGAATGCCCTCCTAAATGGTGATTTACATGAGAGATTTATACGGTACTTCCTCTTGGCCAACACCGCTCTAAACATTTTGTCCCTTGTGTTGTGCTTTTATATGGTCTCAAACAACTCTTGAGAGGTTGGTTTTTGAGTTGTTTAGTACTCTATTACCACTTCTGATTTTAGTCACACTGAGCACGATTCGGCCTTATCCATTCCCTCTTCCTCTATAGGTAAAGTGATTTTTACAATTGTATGTGGATGATAAGATCATCACCAAGGATAATTATAGAATTCATGAGGTTAGAAGCAGCTTCACTGGAAGTTTGAGATGAAAGTTCTTGGGATTCTTCATCACTTTGCCTTGAGGTTGCTTAATCACTTGTTTAACTTAAGAATGTTTAGGATCTTATTTACCACAAACATCTAACAGAAAAACTGTTGATGCACCTATTGAGCTTATTGTGAAGCTATGACTGGCTAATGGCGAACCTTTATCTGATTCCACTTTGTACCACCAATTGTTTGGTAGTCTTGAGTATCTTACTATATCCAAACCGGACATTACTTATAATATACATATCATTAATCAGTTTGCCTTACAATCAGTTAATTATCAGATATTTGAGAGCATATCTAAATCAGGTATTGCTACTATCTTCCTCTTCTCGATTCCAAATTCTAGCTTATGTAGATGTTGGCTGGGTTGCTACTATTAGATTTTGCACTTTCCTAGGACATTAAATTATTTCATAGAAATGGAAGAAACAAGCTGCAATTGTACACAATCAGCAAATGAAGCAGAATAGAGCCGTGGCTAACACTACATAGAGATAGTTTGGCTCCATTAACTTCTAGAAGATATGGGCTTAAACTTCTTGTCCCTGACTGCATTCTATTGCGATAAGGGTGCAGTTCAAATTGATAATACTAAGCCATGTTGTATCTTATGAAAGGACCAAGGACATTGAGATTGTCATTATGTTGGCCAGTAATATCACGCCAGGACATTATCTTCACCCTACCATCTTCTTTGATAATCAGATAGCTGACTTCTCCATGAAGTCTTGCACTTTGACACAAGTTAAATATCTTTTGAGCAACTCTCACGCATTCTGTACAGGCATCTTAACTTTGAGGGGGTTGTGGGAGTAAATAAGGGTAGTTGTTGTATGGGGTTTTTTTTTATAGGTAGTCTCAATTAGTTGTCTACTTTTTTTTAAATCAATGTTCATGTAACCTTGTTATTAAGCTTTTCAGAAAAGGGGGCCTCTTTCTGCTGTTTCACATGGTCGATGTGAACTGGATGCTCTTCATTGTGTGCTTATCCAAATTTGTAAAGATTTGAACTCTTCCTAGCTATGATATATGGGCAATATCATAAGGTATGAATGTATTACCAGTGTGCCGATGGTCACGACCCAAGGTGTGTGTCCATGATCTCTACCTCAATACTATGGGGATTGCATGGTTCAATCATTAGAGGCATGATGAAACATCAGTTCATGTTGAGGCAAAATGAACACGAGAAAACAGAAGTTGAGGTTGTCAACTGCATCATGATAAAGGTGGGACATATTGTATTCATCAACAGAACGAAGGATAGATTAATGATTGATGGCATAAATAATCCTGTTTCCTTTTGCAATTTATAAGGTCTCAATTAAGTTGAATCATATGGTACAGTGTGTTTTCAGTTTAGACTCAGGTAGGGCAGCCAATACGGCATTTGTCATGAGAAAAAGAGTAACTTGGGCAAGTATGGGAAGGGTCAACAATGAGGTGATCAAGGCAATGATGAGTTGATGACATATACTGTTCTTTATATGGACGAGAATCCATCTTCCAAATGAGTTCCCTAGAATTCCCTTTTTTTTTTTCTTTTTTTTTTCTTTTTTTCTTTTTTTTCTTTTTTTAATTTTTTTTTGTACTAAGGATGGATCTCTCGAGAGGAATTTATTTGGCGTAGGGAAAATATTTTCAACAAAGATGGTTAAGAATATCTTGGCTTCTAGTTATTAGGAAGTAAGCACAACATATAGCTTTTCTACAAATTTTAAAGGGGGAGGTTGATGAAAAGATAGGCAATAAAAAAGGATCCCTACTCATGGCTTAGTGGTAGTCAGTGTTCGAAATATCACTATCACGTTACGTATCACACCCTTGGGTTACGGATACGTATCGGTTATGGCATGGGATATATCAATCGTATCGCATAATATATCGCTATTGTTGGAAACATGGGGAAACATTGGGAAATTGGTCGAAACTTTCAATGAAACTTCAGTGATTGTTAAAAAAGACATCAATACACACTTATAAATCAAAATATTACAAAAAACAAGTGCACATAATAGGTTTTCTTTGTATGGTGTCCTAATCTATGCGTTGTCTAAATGAATCAATGCAATTATATTCAAAGTCTATTCATATATTAATAAATGTAAAAAGATGTGTGGAAACACAAGCAATACACTCAAAAGCAAAAGAAGAATCACTAGATCAGGTTACATATATGTTTGATTTTATATTTGGACACAAAAATTGCAACTAATTTGCGAGAAATTGGAAAATTTTGATTTTTTTTTTTTTTTCAATTTTCCACAACTTGGCCCATCTCCTCCAAATCTCGAAATTGAAGATTTGTAACAGTATGACACTGATTTAACATGATTCACAGGGAAAAAAAAAAAAAAAGGATTGAAAATTGAAAATGTCTTCAAATCGAACATGTGGGATATATCCCACTACTTGTGCGTTTTGTATCGCACAGGTGAGATAAAAGACATTGTGAGATATTTCGGTTGATATCATCGATACTTAAAACACTAGACTCACAAGAGTTTCAACATTAAGGTGATAGGTTCGAGTGCTCATTGTGGTGTGTGTGCATTAAAAAAAAAAGGCCACAAGATATTGAGATTGGCAAGAAGGGGTTTAGGATGGTGGAGGTGATGAGATTTCTCTTTCTTTTCTTCTTCCTCTTCTCCTCTCTTTCTAATTTCGTAGGTGAGGAAGGGTTTACATCATGCTGCTAGAAACTTTATATGCCTACAAAGTCACCTTTTTAGGCAAATTTCTACAATGGAGAAGTTTCTGTTTTGGAAATTTGAGGCTCATGCAAGAGACACTACGGGTTGAACAGGGTGATGATTGGAAATGTATAGGTGTCTTTACTCTTTGAGAGTTGTAGCTCTCGATCTCATCTTCTCTGGCACCAAGTTATTCATCATCATCATCATCATCATCTAAGCCTTATCCCAACTAATTGGGGTCCTCTACAAGAACTATTTTCTGCCATTCCCCTCTATCAAGGGCCGCAACTTCAGTTAGACCATAGGTCATCAAGTCTTTTCTTACTAACTCCACCCATGTCCTTTGGCGCATTCCCCTTGTCCTTTTAGAGCATTCAATTGGTACTAATTCACTCCTAATCGACACAATTCCTAGTCTCCACTGCACATGACCAAGCCATCTAAGTCTACTTTCCCCCATCTTATTACCTATTAGTGCTACTCCTAAATTCCCTTGAATGCATTCGTTTATGATTCTATCCCCCCTTGTCTTGCCACTCATCCATCTCAACATCCTCATTTCAGCTGCACATCCCATGAACATGTTGTTCCTCAACTACCCAACATTCCGTCTCATAAAGCATGTCTGGTCTTACAGCCATCCTATAAAATTTCCCTTTTCGTTTGAGTAGTGGACAATGATCACATATAACTCCAAAGGCATATCTCTACTTTTGAATTCTATGAGCAACATGCTTGTCAATCTCTCCACTCTCATGAAATTATCAACCGAGATATAGAAAGTGATCATTTTTGGGAAATTTCTTGGTCAGCAATCTCAATTAATTCCTCTTTCCAACTTCTATGGTTACTACAATTGCACTCCATATACTATTTTCATTTGATTAAGTTTAAATCCTTTAAATTCGAAAGCTCTACTCCAAAAATCTAGCTTTGTGTTTATGTAGTCCCCAGTCTTGTCAATCAGCGATGTCATCTGTAAATAACACACACTATGGGATCTCTTCCTACAAATTCCTAGTTAACTCGTCCATAACCAATGCGAAAATGTACGGATTCAATGTAGACCTCCGGTGCAAGCCTATAGTAATTGGGAACTCACTTGTCTCTCAATACTTGAAACTCTTTTCTTTCCCAACACCCACCATATTAACTCTCTGGGGACCCTATAGTAAGCTTTCTCTAAGTTAATAAAGATCATGTGAAGATCCTTCCTTCTCTCCCTATATTTATCCATCAATTGTCTAAGTAGGAAAATGGCTTCAATGATACACCTCCCTTGCATGAAACCAAATTGATTTTCTAATAAGTTCGTCTCATGCCTTAATCTTTAGTCAATCACTCTTTACCAAAGTTCTATACTATGGCTCTTAAGTTTAATCCCACAATAGTTAGTGCAATTTTGTGTGTACCCTTTAGACTTATAAATAGGTACCACATTACTTTTCCTCCATTCATCTAGCATTTTCTTCAATCTTACAATCTTGTTGAACAACTTTGTCCACCACAATAAACCATCATCTCCCATATACTTCCAAACCTTATCGGTATACAACTGATCCAAGGGCCTTTTCTATTTTCAACTTTCTCAAAGCTTCTTTCACTTCAGATATCCTTTTCCTATGAAAGTATCTATGGACTCTGATGTTGGGTGCATGGGTTCTATTCCTATGCTCTTATAGTGATTGTCATTTAACTAGTTCTCAAAATAGCTTCTCTATCTTCCATTGATCTTGTTGTCCTTCACTAGTACCCTCTGTTCATCGCTCTTAATATATCTGAATGATCTAGGTCCCTACTCTTCACTCTCATTTTTGCCAATTTAAAGACATTTCTCACCTTCTCATCCTCAATCTATTGTAAAGATCATCATAAGCTTTGAGTTTAGCCTCACCATTTTCTTAGCAATCTTTTTGGCATTTCTATATTCTTTAAGATTTTTTATTGTTCCTAGCCCCTTGATTGGCTTTGAAACATAAACGTTTTTTGTTAAAAGCTTTTTATACATCGTCATTCCACCACCAAGTTGCCTTATATGATTGGCTTCTCCCTCTAAGATACTCCTAAAACATCTTTTGATACTTTCCTAATGCACCCAACCATCTCATTCCACATAACATTTACTCCTTCCTCAGCATTCCACTTTCATTCTTCCATCAATTTATTTATAAATAATATTGTTTTCTCTCATTTTAAATTCCACCACCTAGTTTTTGGACACCTATTATTTATTTATTTTTCCTTTTCTCGCATCTCTTAAGGTAAACATCCATAACCATTAACCTATGTCATGCAGTCAAACTCTATCCAGGTATCACCTTGCAGTCGTTAACTATTGATTGTTCTATCTTCTTATGTAGAAACAAATCTATTTGGCTTGTATATATGATCCACTTTTGAAAGTTATTAAATTCATATCTTTTCTTAATGTATTTGTTAGAGCTAGATTGAATGCCTGGCATAGTGAAATCAAGGATAGCTTCCCCCATCTCATTTCCTATCCTAAAACTATATTCTCCATGTACCCTCTCAGATCCTTTGCTTTCTTTTCCTACATGACCATTTAAATCTTCTCCTACAAATATCCTCTTTCCGTTCTAAATTTCTTGCATAGTTCATCCATATCTTCTCAAAATTATCTCTTGATTCTATCATCTAATCCTACATGCACTACTAAATTGATTATCTCCTCTCCTAACACGTTTTATTAATAAAATCCTATTACTTACTCACTTAACACCTACAACTTTATCCTTTAAATCTTTGTCTACTGCTATCCCTATCCCATTTCTATTATTATCCTTTCCTATATACCAAAGCTTATATCCATCAAATTCTCTCATTTACCACCCCTTTCCACTTGGTCTCCTAAATGCAAGTCATGTTAACTCTCCTTGTCTCATCATATGTACTAACTCCATATGCTTTCCTATCGATGTACCTATATTCCATTTGGCAAGACAAATCCCATTCTCTTAGACTAGCTTCTTTACCCGCATGCGTCAAAAATAGAGCAAGAACCCTTGCCTACTTCTCATGGCAACCGGGTGATGTTGCGGCGCATCGCTTCCAAGGGACACCCTAGCCATCCCTTGGCCATTTTTCATTCCCCGTTTTTCAAAGATAGAAAATGCTCATATTCCTCTTGTGATAGTGAAACACTGATTGGATCACCACTAGAATTAGATGAAACAAGAGTAGTGGGTCTACCATCAGAAGAAGCATACTCCACCATAAAAGCCTAATTAGACCTTGGGGGTTTTTCATGAAGATCCAATAAAAATCCACAATATGATTTGCCATACCACAATGAATATACGTACGGTCTCCTCGACCACCATGACCACCTCTACTACCATGAAGAGAATCACACCCAATACCTCCACCATGGCTTCCACGTGAACTAGAACAACTGGATGAAAACGCTAATGCAGTTTTATCAAATTCATTAACCTAAACGTCGTTGAATTCACTTGCTAGGGAGACCGGCTAAAGCCTTGCATAAACCTCTGCTACTAAAGGAATAGAGGCTCCTCCTAGAATCTGATCTTTTACTAATTGGTACTCTTTTGGCAGTCCAGAAAAAAGTTTTATGACTTTCAAATCTTCCAATTATTTTTTCATGAGTGGCATCTGAGGTAATGGGATGATGATATATGGATAACTCTTCCCACATTCCAGACAATTTCGTGAAGTACTGACCACGAGGCTTTTCCCCCTTTGGAAAGACAAGATCTCCTCATATAATTAATATGCACGAGAAACATTTTGTTCTGAGTATATCTTCCTCACAATATCCCTGACATTTCTTGCAGTGTTTAAGAACACCATATTAAAGCTCACTTCAGACTTCATACTATTCCACAACCACGATCAAATTTGTGCGTCCTCCCACATCCATTGTTTGTATTTAGGGCCAGATTCCTCCTGTTTAAGATCCATGAGGAATTGATCTTTCTCGCGGGCTAAGAGAAATGCCTTAATAGATTTGCCCCATAAAAGATAATTCTTCCCATTCAACTTCATAGAGGTTTTTGACGCATTGAAGGAGGGTCCCTACACTACCCCAATACATGAAGAACTACCAACCACACTTTCGGGCTCCATTGGCATTCCACAATTAAGGCTAGAGAAGAATGATGATCTTAGAGGAAGATCCGCAAACAACTACACGTCCAAAATCACATAACACGGAAATTCTGATCCATACTAACACAGAAAGACGTTCTCACATTGCACACACTTTAAGGGTAAGAATCTTCAATAAAAAACTGCATCTACACAATGTAACCAACATAAATGAACAACTTTAAACATTACCCTGTAAACAAATCAGCAAGCCTTCATTATCTGGCAAGGCATCTACACTCCTTACTGTGAGTGTTTCCTTCTACTCGAAGAAGGATGTAGAAAACAACACGTTTTCCGCACAAAAAGAATAGCAGCGTGCTTTCCCTTAAGAATCAATTAGTTCCATATGTTTCTAGAAGATCCCTAAAGCTAGATTTGGTGACTTAGGGTGGAATGGAGAGGATCATGAGGCCCGAAAAACTTCAAATCAGGCTCTGATACCATGTAATTTGTGTAGAGATGAAAAAAAAGAGAGAGAGAGGGAGAAGAAGAGAAGAAATATGAGAAAAGAAAGGGCATGGGTTGGTATTGCACGTCCCTACCCTTCTATCATTTATATTTAAATACCATAAAAGCAAAAATGACAAAATTGGCCCTACTACATTAAATACAATGACTAGTATGTCCAATGACTAAAAAGACCAAAAAAAAAAGTAAGCAGGCCATAGGGCCATAACCAAATCCAAGTGGCCCATTGGCCCACAACCATAACCTTTAACAATTTCCATACCTTTTTAATGGTTGCCTCAGTCATATGCAACCATTGGCAAATCTGCGAATCTAAAACTTTGGCTTGGAAACTTCCTAGAGAGTGTAGGAAGTCCTCCCATCATGGTAATGAGTAACAAAGTCAATATTCCATCACCATTGTCATCTTAGCCTCTCCCAACACTTTGGTGTTGACTTTGGTAGATTGGCAAAGTCTTAAAATCATCTACCTGTTGGGCGCGAAATCAACCTCAGATTGAATCAAAAAGCAATAGAGATCGAAAAATCCAAGCAAACACAAAGAACACACGAGATTTTACATGGAAAACCCTTACGGGAAAAAATCACGACACAAAGCGACGGTCAACCCACTGTAATCAGAAGAAGGTTACAAGAGATGGAACAACTTACAGTAGAAACCCTTCAAAACCCTTGTTTCTCCTCTCTAGCTCTCTTAGTCAACCCTAATCACAATTAGGAGGGTATTTATACACTCCCGTTTAAAGATTAGAAACAAAACCTGCACTTACGCATTTCGTCAGTCGGACTGACAGGAACAAACTCACAAACCCTTGATTGAACCGAAAGCGTACAAAAGTGGACAGTGTGCAATCTGAGAATCCACCCCTAATTTGGTCGAAGACACAGGTCGAACCAAGATAGGGGTTCTCTGTACTTAATTAAAGGCACTCGATCAACAATCTCTATTATTGTTTTAATCCTCCAACTCCACTGCTCCAAGCTGCTACCATCATCTCTAATCATCTTCAAAGTAATGTCATCATTACTTCTTGTGCACACTCCATCTTCATTTCTTCTTTGCCAAGCCTCGAGAAGTCGAGCAAAACTTGAACTTCTCTGTCGGAACAAACTTCGTAAGCATATCCGCCAAATTCTCACTGGTGTGAATCTTCTCAAGAGTGACATCGCCCTGTCCTTCCTCTAGCATCTGCCAAATAAAGTGATGACGAACATTAATGTATTTAGTCTGGGAGTGATATACCGAGTTATTTGCCAAATTGATTATGCTCTCATTATCACAATGCACATGCACGACTTCCTGCTAAAGCCCCAACTCATTCATCATCCCTTTCAACCAAACAACTTCCTTGAATGCTTCCGTCACTGCCACATATTCAGCTTCGGTTGTGGAAAGTGCAACCACAGACTGAAGCTTCGACATCCAACTAATAGCTCCACTCGCTAACACAAATGAGTAACCAGAAGTCGACCTTCTATTATTCATTTTTCCTGCATAATCTACATCCATATAGCTTACAAGTTTCTCCTCAGAATTTATGAAAGCCAAAATGAAGTCTGTCATACCTCCTATGTAACGAAGTAACCATTTCATTGCTTTCCAATGTTGCTTGCCGGGGTTTGACATATATCTGCTCATAACACCAGCCACATGTGAAATATCCAATCAAGTTTAGACTATGACATATATAAGACTGTCAACCGCGCTCCAGTAGGACACACACGATATATACTGCTTTTCTTCATATGACATAGGACATTACTCCCAAGAAAGTCGAAAGTAAGCAGTGTGGGAAATGCTAACCGATTTTTCCTTTTTTCAATCCAAACTTGACTAAGACCTTCTCAAAATATTCATCCTGAGACAACCATAGTATGCTACTTTCCGTATCAGTGTATATCGATGCCGATAATCTTCTTCACAGCTCACAGATCTTTCATCTCAAATGTCTTAGATAACTGAGTCTTCAATATGTTGATTTTAGACATGTTATGGTTGACGATAAGTATATCATCAACATACAACACCAGAATAATGAATTCACTGTTACTCAATGCTCTGAAATAGACATAATGATTGAAATCACTTTTGATAAACTGTTGACTCAACATGAAAGAATCAAATTTCTTGTACCACTACCTAGGCAACTGTTTCAAGCCATACCAATGCTCTAAAATAGACATAATGATCGAAATCGCTTCTAATAAACCGTTGACTCAACATGAAAGAATCAAATTTCTTGTACTACTGCCTAAGCAACTGTTTTAGGCCGTATATCTGCTCTTTTAGTTCCCCATGTAGAAACACAATCTTCACATCCAACTATTCCAGTTCCATATTATATTAGGCAACCAAAGCCAATACAAATCTGCTCTTTTAGTTCCGCATGTAGAAACACAATCTTCACATCTAACTGTTCCAGTTCCATATTATATTAGGCAACCAAAGCCAATACAAATCTGACAAATACTTGCTTTACCACTAGCGCGAATATCTCACCAAAATCGACACCCTCCTTCTGAGCATAACCTTTCATTAACAATCCAGCCTTGTACCTATCCAATTTCTCCTGATAAATCTACTTGCAACCGATCGCTTTCTGCCTAATGGGCAACTCCATTAGCTCCCACGTTTTATTTTTATACAGAGAGTTAATCTCATCATGCATCACTGTCATCCGCTTCTCTGCATCTCTGTCTTCTTGAGCTTCTTAAAAAGTAGACGAATCCCCTCATCTATAATGAGAGCAAATGCAACATTTGAGTCATCCATATATCTCAATAATAACTTGCGACCTCATTGTGGAATTCTCCTGATAGGCGGCTGCTCCACCTCTTCCTGTACCTCTACCCATGGTTCAGGTTCTTCAAGTGTTTCACCCTTGTCTGTTTCAACATTAATAACTGATTTTTCCGTTTTCATGTTCTAATCCTTCCGAAATAAGGAACCTACATGTTTAAGCTTGATGTCTCAGGTAAATATGATTTTCCGTGAAACTCGATCATATAATCTTATAACATTTCACCCCAACGCTGTAGCTGACAAAAGTACACTTCTTAGCCCTTTGGTCTAGCTTATCACTCTTAATTGACAATATATGAGAGTAAACATTGCAACCAAATATCCGCAGCCCCCAGTAATCAACTACCTGACCACTCCATACTTCTTCTGAAATTTTACAATCAATAGTTGTAGAGGGAGATTGATTTACTAAATAGCAAACTGCAGAGACGACTTTGGCCAATAGCTCATTACCCAACCCAAAATTATCTAACATACTTCGGGCCTTTCCAAAAGAGTCTGATTCATATGTTTGGTTGCACCATTCTGCTCTCATGTATGCCTCGCTGTGTTGTGACTCACTATCCCCTCATTCTTACAATATTGGTTAAATTCCTATAAGCGAATTCTCCGTCGTTATCTAACATCAAAATTTTTACTTTCCACCCTGTTTGTTTTTTCAATCATCACTTTCCATATCTTGAAAGTGACAAACATATTGGATTTATGTTTCAAAAAATATACCTAAACCTTCCTAGAGAAGTCTTCAATGAATGACGACCCTCCTCCAGAAATAACAGGCGATGACCCCTACACATCCGAATGCACATAATCTAATCAACCTTTACTAACATGTTTCTCTATTTTAAAGCTTAACCATGATTGTTTCCCATATATACAATGCTCACATATATTTAAATCAAAACTTTTAAAATTAGGAATTAAACGACGATCGAGAAGTACCTTCGTACCTCGCTCTCGCATGTGGCCTAGGCGTGGATGCCACAGATGTGTCGACTTGGACTTCGCTACAGACACTGCAACTCCATCTGATATAGTATTCTCAATCAACTTGTAAAGATTTTCACTCCTCCGTACTTTCATAACTGTGAGTGCCCGTTTTGAAACCTTTAGGACGCCTTTATAATCGGTGAACTTGCACCCGAGTGCATCTAGATCTCCCGGAGAGTCAAATTCATCTTCAAATCCGGAATGTGTCTCACATCGATTAGAGTATGCTCCACCCCATCACACATCCTTATGTGAACCGAACCAAATTTGACCATCTAACAAGCATGATCATTAACCATAAGAACCAGGCCACCATCATACTCACTATATGTGGTGAACCAACTTCGATGAGGACACATGGTACGATACCCCCATATCCAAAATCCACTTATGATAGAAGTGACCGATCTTGGACACCAACAACACATCGCAACCACCCGATCCTTCACCGGATTCCGCTAAATTGGCTTCCTTTGGCGAATCGTCTGATTTCTCATCCTTCTAGGTTTTGAGATATTGACAATCCTTTATATGTTCTACCCTCTGACAATTCCAATACTTCAACTTGCCTTTGCCTTTCGACTTGGATCTACATCGCGACTTCCACTTCTCTCGCTCAAACGGTCTTCCCCAAACAAATAATGCATTCGTAGTACCTACACCTCTGCTATTCCTTCTCAAATGCTTCGACTGAAGGGCTAAGATAATGGTATAGACCTCCAAGGTATCCCTACCATAACATATAGTATCAATAGGATACCCGTAGGACTCCGGGAGAGATGTCAATTAAATTAGGATTTTGTCTTCTTCATTGATTTTTACATCCATGCTTGTTAACTTACAAATCAACTTATTGAAGATGTTAATGTGCTCAGAGAGATCCGACCCTTTCACCATCTTCGGAGTGTACAATTGTCTCTTCAGATATGGACAATTGGTGAATGAATTCATCATATAAATGCTCTCTAACTTCAACCATATGCCTAAGGTAGCCGTCTCATCGATGACATCATAAAGGATTTCATCGACCAAGCACAATTGGATTGTGCTAATCGCCCTTTGATCAAGTTCATCCCAATCCTCTTCCTTCATAGATTCCAGATGATGTGCTTTCCTAAGGAATGCATACTGCAACCTTTACTGAACTAGGAGGGCTTTCGTCTTCTACCTCCACAATTCAAAATCAATTTTACCTATTAACTTTTGTCCTGAATTTCACATTCGATCCCCCTCGATGCCATGCTTCTAGATTCAAACTAATACCCCAACCTTAAGCTTTTATACCACTTATTAGGCGCGGAAGCAACCTCAGATCGAATTAAAAAAGCAATAGAGGACGGAAAATCTAATATAAGCAAACACAGAGAACACATGAGATTTTACGTGGAAAACCCTTTGCGGGAAAAAAAATGACGGCACAAAGCGACGATCAATCCATTGTAATTAGAAGAAGGTTACAAGAGATGGAACAACTTCCAGTAGAAATCCTAGTTTTCCCTTCAAAACCCTCATTTCTCCCCTCTCGCTCTTTAGGTCTAAACCCTAATCGCAATTAGGAGGGTATTTATACACTCCCGTACAAGATTAGAAACAAAACCCACACTTACGCATTTCATCGATTGGACCGATGGCACCTTCGGTCAGTCCGAAAGGAACCGACTCACAAACCCTTGGTCGAATTGAAAACGTGCAAAAGTGGACAGCGTGCAATATGAGAATCCACCCCTAATTCAGTCGAACCGAATGGGACACCGGTCGAACCAAGATAGGGCTTCTCTGCACTAGATTAAAGGCACTTGATCAACACTACCCACTAGGCACCAATCTTCCTCCTTTGCCCAGGATCTTTGAACTGGTAATGCTAAGATTCACATTGACAACCGTCACATCACAACATGGTGCCACCTGGTACTAACCCCCCAGCCCAACTATTATATGACATGAAAGTGAGTAAGCAAAGTGGGGTCATGAAGAGGCACTTGACAAGCAAATCACTAAGGACAAAGCACCCACAAACATGAAAGGCCAGGCTCAAGTAGTTGACTGTTCAAATAGCAAGAAACTCAACGACAACAACACGATTGGCATGACAAGTGACAGCATAGGCCCCACATTGCACATTAACACAACTTTTGCATACTACCTACATACAGTAATTTGTGAACAATTAATGCCTAGAGCATGCAGTGCCGGTCAATCCCACAGAGCACCTCAAAATTCTAAAATTATGCTCAATACGCACGTGCACAAATACAATTAAGGATGGCTTTTAGACCATTTTTCAAAAGGGATGCTTTTTAAGTGCACTAAAAAGATTTTTATATCTCGTAAAGCTTTCATAATATCTCCAGTACATATCATGTTTGGAGTATAAGGAAATTTTCTAAATACATATTCAATATCTTGACTATCTAAAGGACTTTTTGAGTCTATGTTACTGGGACTACGGTTATGAGATGGGCATCAGGTGTGGGCAAGTATGGGTACAGTTGAGCCATATCCAATATGTACCCCATACCAGATGTTGTATCAATCCTACATGAGTACTCCATGGATCCTTGTATCATAACTCTTATGTTATTCTTCAAATTAATTAAGTTTTTCAAGATATAGTGGCTGGCACAACAAGATGCTCTTCATTGGGATCTTTTCAGCTCCATTCAGCTTCAATCATCTACTTATCGCAGACAGTCATGAGAAACGGCGAATGATGATAGCAAACCAATCGATGTTTTCAGTTGGATCAAACGAAAACTTCCACCAAAGATAGTTTCCTTTTCCATACAAAACTAGGAATTAGAAAAATAAAAAATAAAAAAAAGGATGACAAAACTAATTTGAAAAAAGTTTCCCTTGAATTTTAGGCAAACAAAGGTCAACACCGCTTTAAATCTGGAAAAAAGAAAAAAAAGGATATGAAAAAGATTGTAAAGTTTAGTTTACATACCAAGGGCTTGTCTCTTGTGGTATGAGGACCTATAAGAAGCGAATTGTGGGTTCGTTGGCAATGCTACATTGTCCAATGACTCCAAATCACTTTCAGAATAATTTACAGGTATCGTATATGGTGCATCAGCTTCCAAGTTCCCAGCACTGTTTGTGGCTCTTAATTGAGATGGATCGGTGGAACTGCACGTTACCAAAGCATGCCATCGACATGCAACCGATGCGATGCCTTGAGCTCTATGGGAAACTTTTGCGGCAGCATGCAAACAAAGAATTATGCCAACAACCTCTACAATTGAGGAAACCTGCCAATATAAAAGCAATTAAACATTGAGGCATGAACATTTAGATGGGCCATTCTCTATCCATGCACACCAGGATTTACAGGTTTGCTGGTGTGGAGGACTCTGTACACATGGAACCCAGTTGTCAATCTAGACCATTGAACTGATGGATCCCACCATGGATGGAAGAAATGTTGAAGATACTAAAGGTTTGAAAAATTACCTAAAAACAGATGATTAAAGGGACAATACAGCAATGATCGACATTCAATGAAAATTAGTCAGAAGGTTGAAGTGTTGGGATATTTCAATCTGCATTTTCCGAGCATTCCTCTGCAGTGGGGCCCATCAGATCAACGGTCCCACAAATACAGAATCCAACATCTCAGCAAACTTTATGTTTGATGATTAGGGGGATGGGCAGGACACTGTATTTTGGACCACCTATGAAAGAGAAGCAAGTAGCAGCATTGTACTTGCCGCAAAATCCCCGCCGTTGATGAAAGTGATGATTCCTCGATATCCTGTAGTGTGGAAGAGTGTCACAAACTGACTAGCTGTTACAACCAAGAATGCCACAAGAAGATATATGCGGAACCTATGGCTAATTTTAGATAGATGATGTCTTAAAAGCATGTGCTCCTCCAACAGTTTTGGGGCATCCGAATCTCTTTCGAGAAGCTTCCCGTAATCCTCAAAGTGGACACATTGCAAATTGCAAACCAAATGGAACAAACTGCAGGCTGATAGAAAGATCGTGGTCAAATAAGTCCATGACACAACCAAAGCTAAAAAAATTCCAACAGTCTGCCACCATGACTCCTGGTGGACATATATGAGGCGAATGATCTCACGGGCTGTTTTCAAAAGAAAACATGGCAATATCCACCAAACAAGGACATGGAAGAAATCCTGCAAAAGTACAATACCATGAAGAAATTCTCAGTTTGAATGCAAAGCTTTGACTATCATCATCATCTAAGCATTATCCCAACTAATTGGAGTTGGCTCCACAAATCTTGTTCTGTCATTCCAGATTCCCACGCAGTATGCTATGCGTGTGTGTGTATATCTTTATGCGCATGTGTGTATGCGTGCGTGCGTGTGTGCGCGCGTGTGTGTGAGGCACTCTCAAGTACAACCAGTTTAGATTTTGTTAATGTGAATTAATGCTAATAAATACTAGGTAGAAAGGAGTTATTTCATGACTTGAAAAATAAACATGCATGCTTGCATATATTATTACCTTTATAACACCCTTTTTTTTTTTCGTTCCCTTTATTTATTACTGGTAATAACATTAATTAATCACCAGTAACCGAAGCAATTGTGTACGGTCCGACGGATTGGACTTGAGAGTTCCTTTCTCTCTGTATGTGTGTAAGATAAAGTTATGGTCCACCCAGTGGATAACTTCCAACCTGTTAAGAGCACGCAACATCCAACCTATCCAATAGGTTGGCCCCACCATGAGGATCACCTAGTGCAAAAAGTAGCCCCATCTATTCATCAGGTGGGCCACACCATATAAATCAATATCTAGCCATCTTTAAATTAAAAAATACAAGTGTAGTCCACTCAATGAGTTGATCTAGCTGCTTTTTGCACAACAAGATCCTCATGATGAGGCCAACCTATTGGATGGATTCGGTGTCACATGCATATGAAATGTCGGAAGTTATTCGCTGGGTGGAATGTAACTTGTGGTCCAACCGGTTGCACTAGAGACCTCTTTTTTAAATGTGATTAATTTCCTAATAAATAAATAAATAAAGACAAAACAACTAAGACAAGTACAAAGCGGAGCCCGAAACAATTGACCCTCTCATCACTTCCTCTTTATCTCACAAGCAATGTTTTCAATATTGGTATCAATGGATGTATTGCACCCTTGGGATACAGAAACATATCGGTTATCACATGGGAAATATTGGATGTGTCGCGTAATATTTCGCTATTTTGGGGGAATATTGGTCAAAATTTTCAACGAAACTTCAAGGAATGTTAAAAAAAAAAACATTATTACACACTTAGAAATAAAAAGATCGCAAGAAATAAGTGCTCATAAGTCATAATAAGTTTCCTTTGTATAGGGCCCTAAACTATGCATTGTTTGACAGAATGATGCAACTATATTTAAAATCAAATAATATAATTTATAAATCATAGAAGATATGTACACAACCAATTGATTATGTTTTAAAATTGCACATATTGCGTATAAGTAATTGAAATTAAATTGTCCGTATTATGTCTCATAACCCAAAAGTAAGGTTTATTTTATCATCTGATGATAAGATCGGTGGGCATTTCTTGGACAGTTACGATTAAAAAAAAATCAACAGTCCTGTTTCAATAAACAACTATCCACGAATCAAAGGTTGAGATTGTTTAAAAAATCGGATTTTGGGACCGTAACTTAGCAACAGTGGGTTCAACAATTTCATTGGTTTTAAATTTGAGTTAATATGTGACATGTGTATAATTTCTGAGCACATGAGTATCAAGTGTTGTACATTGCCAATTTATCATACACTACTCTTTTATAAGGATTATGGATTCCGGTACATTTTTTAAAAAGGTTTTCAACCAGCAAGCAAAGGGGCTGACAGCTAAGGTGGGCCCGCCATGATGTTTATGTGAAATCCACTCCAACTGTTAGATGCATCACCCCATAAACAAGAATAGATGCAGTAATATAATAAATGGCAGGATTTGCAAGACATAATTATAACAACTGCTTCAAAAGCAGATATCTCCAAAGGGATTGTTGGGAAGGTTGAATCATGGAAAAGAATTTGAATTCCCCTGATTTGATAATTTTCTCTATTTGAGAAACTAAAAAGAGGAGGAAATTGTTTTCATTTTCCTAAAAAATGTTAAATGTATTTCTACTGTTGCGAGATATGGCTCTCATTATTTGTCCATTGACCTTTTAACATTTTCATGTATAAATAAATAAATAAATAAAACACTTCCAACCAAACAACGGAAGAATTATAAGATTCCACAGTTTTCCATACCATTGGGGTTTTCCTTGTCCACCTTTTGTATTCTCCCTATCCTAAGAAGAATCCAAGCATCTCCACGTAAAACATTTACACAGCCTTTCACCTGTTCCCTTAGGGGTCGTTTGGATGGTGGTAATTCTCGTTTGGATGGTTGTAAATCATTTACAACTTGCGTTTGGATGCCCTAAAATCCTAATAATTCATTTACTCATTGTAAATGATTTACCACCTTTTTCCCCTTTTCATTTGCTAGCAAATGATTTACTAGCAAGAGGCCTCCAACGCCTTTTTTTAAAAGGTTGGGAGATACATACCTCCTTCTCTCCGTTGTATCTGAAAACTCCAATGGCTCTCTCTCTCTCTCTCTCTCTCTCTCTCTCTCTCTCTCTCTCTCTCTCTCTCAATTAGAGCTAGGCACGGGACGACTCGACTCGTTTGGCTTGCTCGGACCTAACTCGATCTGAACCGAATGGGCGAGTCTGTCCAAACCGAGTAGGCTTCACCCAATCCAAACTCAAACCGATTCGAGTCTGAGTTAACCCAGTAACTTGACCCGACTTGACTCGGATTCGGGTATATATATATATATATAAAAAACTCTAATTTTTAAGTATTTTTAAACCTACCCGCCACACCCGACCCCGATCCGAACCCAAACTCTCTCTCTCTACCTCCCTCATCCTCCTTTACCTCTCTCCCTCCCTCATCCTCCTCTTCCAAATACGACAACCACCCACCGCCATCACCACCCTCCTCCTCCTCCTCCTCCTCCTCCTCCTCTCTCTCTCTCTCTCTCTCTCTCTCTCTCTCTCTCTCTCTCTCTCTCTCTCTCTCTCTCTCGATCTAACTCGGTGCCAACTCGACTTGACTTGGTTGTCCAGGGCATATCAGACTCGGATCAGGCGATGCATGCTAGACTCAGTACTGAGTCGGGTCGAGTTCGGGTCAGGCATATTTCAAAACCGGATCAAGTCGGGTCAGCCCTAACTCGATACGACTCGACTCGACTCGATGCCAAGCTCTACTCACAATCTCTCTCCCTCCTGTTGAGATGTAGAGCCACATATGGGACCGCCTTCGACCGGTCGTGGGCTATGCACGACCGGTCGTATGGGCCCGCTCGACCGGTCGCGGACCGGTTCAACTCAAAATCCAGGGAGCATCGTTTTTTGGTCCCGAGGTGCTCGACCGGTCGTGACCCATTCACGACCAGTCGTGGAACCCGCTCAACCGGTTGTGCAGTCTGCTCGACCGGTCATAGTTACGCAGATTCGTTTCCGAATCCGATGCGAACTGCGAATTTTGGTGTCGCCTTTCGCAAGGGTGCGGAAGGGGAGTTTCCTAAACTATAAATAGGGGTTTCTATGGCTTTTCTAGGGACGAGAAAAGTTATTCTAAGGTGTAGGCAAGGGATTTTCTATGTACTTCCAAAGGAGAGGTGAGTATTTTGCCTTGTAATCTTCATTCTTCTTCATAGTGAAAGTTTGCATTCGTGATTTTTTACCCTAGTTTAGGATTTTTCCACGTATATCTTGTCTTGTGGTTTGTTTGGATTGCTTAATCTATTTCTAGTCTATATTTCTTCCTGTTTATCGTTTGTAGGTGAGGTCTAAGATTGGATCTAGGCTCACTGCGTTGTTGGCGTGCTGCACAACAACTGGTATCAGAACTATTGGTTTAGTTCTATTGGGAGCGATGGCGGAATAAGGGAAAACTAGAATTGAGAAGTTTGATGGTTCAAACTTTGCCTTCTGGAAGATGCAGATGGAAGATTATCTGTATCAGAATAACCTCTATATTCCTATAGGAGGAAAAAAGAAGAAACTAGAAAAGATGACAGATGATGAATGCTTTTTACTGAATAGGAAGGCTTTAGGAACGATTCGACTCTCTTTGTCTAAGAGCGTCGCCTTTAACATATCTAAGATGAAAACGACAAAAGAATTAATGGAAGCCCTAGCCACCATATATGAAAAACCCTCTGCATCCAACAACGTTCATCTTATGAAACAGCTATTCAACGTAAAGATGTCAGATGGTGAGAGCGTGGCTGAACATCTAAACGAGTTCAATACAGTCACGAGCCAGTTGAAATCCGTTGGCATCGTTTTTGAGGATGAGGTCAAGGCACTATTGATCTTATCCAGTCTGCTAGACAATTGGGATGGTTTGGTGATTGTTGTGAGCAATTCTTCAGGGTCAACAAAGCTGAAATTTGATGATGTGGCCGGTCTAATTCTCAGCGAAGAATCTAAAAGAAAAGCATTAGTAGTTTCAGGGGATTCAGGAAATGATTTAAACGTTGAAGGAAGAGGAAGATCGCAGAATAAAGGAGGCAATAAACACGAGCGTTCTAAGTCTAGAAAGAAGTCCAAAGGACCGAAAGACAGACGGGTATTAACATTGCGACAAGAAGGGACACATGAAACGTGATTGGAGGGCGCTTAAGAAACAAGAAGGAAGCTCTTAAGGTGTGAAAGATTCAGTGAATCTGTCTGAGGAGAGCGACACAGAGGCGTTGATCTTGTGTCTTGATGCAAGGAATGAGTCTTGGGTTATAGAGTCGGGTGTTTTGTTTCATGCTACTTCATGTAAGAAAGTTCTGTGTGATTATGTGTCAGGTGACTTCAGGAGAGTCTACCTGGGTGATGATGAGCCATGCAGTATCGTTGGAAAGGGAGATGTTCGGATCAATCAGAAAGACAGAATGGTTTTGAAATTGAAGGATGTCAGACATGTACCGAGTTTGAGAAGGAATCTGATCTCAGTAGGGCAGTTGGCCGATACCGGTTATGTGACGACATTCACCAGTGATTCCTGGAATATCACAAAAGGTGCCTTGGTGATATTTCGAGGCAAAAAGGAAGGTACTTTGTACGTGACTTCAAAATCGTATAATTCACTCTCAGTTGCATCAACTGGAGTGAATGGGCAGTTATGGCATCAGAGGTTGGGACATATGAGTGAGAAAAGGATGAAAGTACTATTGTCAAATGGGAAGATACCAGGGCTGAAGTCTATTGACTTGGAATTCTACGAGGACTACGTGTATGGCAAGCAGAAAAGGGTAAGCTTCAAGAATACAGGACGCGCTCCAAAGACACATCTGTTGGAGCTTATACACACTGATGTGTGAGGACCGGCACAGGTATCATCTCTTGGTAGCTCACGTTATTTTGTTTCTTTTGTTGATGATGCTAGTAGAAAACTGTGGGTTTCTTTCTTAAAGCATAAATCTGATGTATTTAATGCGTATAAGAAATGGAAAGTTATGGTAGAAAACGAGAAAGGTAAAACAGTAAAGTATCTCAGATCTGATAATGGGGGAGAGTATTGTGATAAGAGGTTTGAGGAGTATTGTACAGCAAGGGGAATCAAACATCAGAAAACGATTCCAGGGACACCGCAGCAAAATGGTGTAGTTGAGCGCATTAACAGGACCATCCTTGACCGCGCCAGGAGCATGAGGTTACATGCAGGGTTGTCCAAGACCTTTTGGGCAGATGCTGCGAATACTGTCGTATATCTTATCAAAAGAAGTCCCTCAGCACCATTGGATGATGGGCTACCAGAAGAAATGTGGACTGGAAAAGAAGTGAACCTTGCACATCTCAAAGTGTTTGGTTGCACTTCATATGTTCACATTGATGCAGAGCACAGAAACAAGCTGGATGTGAAGTCCAGGAGGTGCACGTTTATAGGCTACGGGCAGCATGATTTTGGCTACAGGTTTTGGGATGCAGAAAACAGAAAAATCATCAGAAGCAAGGAAATAGTCTTCAATAAAAAAGTGATGCATTAAGGACAATGTACAAGAAAATAAGGCCGAAAAAAAAGAATTCGTAGAGTTGGAAGAGTTACCGGACACAGGTGTTACAACGCCACAAGATGATCATGCACAGGAACATTATGAGGCAGAGCCGCATACACCTGTTGTGAGGAGGTCTACTCGGGAGAGGAGACCCACGGTCCGATACTCACCCTCCTTACATTATCTACTGCTGACAGATAATGGTGAGCCAGAGTGTTTTGAAAAGGCGTTACAGTCAAATACACGGGTTAAGTGGGAGCAGGCCATGGATGAGGAGATGGATTCTCTTGAGTCTAATCGTACATGGGAGCTAGTCACTCTACCTAAGGATAAGAAAGCTCTTCATAACAAGTGGGTTTACAGACTGAAGGAGCATGATGTTTCGAAATAGTACAAGGCTAGATAGGTTGTAAAAGGGTTCCGACAAAAGGCAGGTATCGATTTCACCGAAATATTTTCACCTGTGGTGAAAATGTCTACGATTCATATATTCTTAAGTATAGTGGCTACAAAGGACTTACATCTAGAGTAGTTAGATGTTAAGATAGTCTTTCTTCATGGGGAACTTGAAGAAGAAATATAAATGCATCAGCCGACAGGATGTGGCACCAGGAAAGAAGAACAAAGTGTGTAGAGTGAAGAAGAGTCTATATGGCCTGAAGCAGACTTCGAGGCAGTGGTACAAGAAGTTCGACAGTTTCATGTCGGAAAACGGTTTTAGGAGATGTCATGTAAACCATTGCTGTTATTTGAAGAAGTTTGATACGTTGTACATCATCCTTCTTCTATACGTTAATGATATGCTTGTGGCCGGTTCAAGCATAAAGGACATCTCAGATCTCAAAAGACAACTGTCTAGAGAATTTGCCATGAAGAATTTGGGAGCTGCAAAACAAATCCTAGGCATGAGGATAAAGCGTGACAAGGAAAACAAAAAACTAGTTTTGTCACAGGTAGAGTACGTAGCTAAGGTACTTGATCGATTTAATATGGGAGGTGCTAAGCCGGTTAGCACTCCATTAGCCAACCACTTCAAGCTATCTAAGGAGCAAGGGGCAAAAGCACAGGAGGAACGGGACTACATGGTTAAAGTCTCATACACGTCAGCTATTGGGAGTCTCATGTATGCTATGGTGAGCACGAGGCCAGACATTGCTCAAGCAGTGGGATTTGTTAGCAGGTTCATGAACAACTCCGGGAAGGAACATTGGGAAGCTGTGAAATAGATCCTTAGATACTTGGTAGGTACTAAGGATGTAGGGCTGTATTATGGTGGATCGAAAATCAAGCTACAAGGCTATGTGGATTCATATTTAGTAGGAGATATCGACAGCAGAAGAAGCACTATTGGTTATGTCTTTCCTCTGGGCAGTGTTGCAGTCAGTTGGGTCTCTCGGTTACAGAAGATAGTATCTATCAGTACGACAAAAGCAGAATATGTTGCGGCTACAGAAGCATGCAAGGAGATGGTGTGGATGCAAGGTTTTATGGAAGAGTTGGGTAAGAAGCAAGTAGATTGCAAGCTATACAGTGACAGTCAGAGTGCAATACACTTGGCTAAGAATTCAGTTTTTCATTCGAGGACCAAGCATATTGCCATCAAATATCACTTCATACGTTCGTTACTGGAAGATGGATCGATTACTTTGGAGAAGATTCATACAAGTGAGAATCCTGCGGATATGCTGACCAAGGCGGTCACACGGGAGAAGCTAAAGCTCTGTTCAGCTTTGATTGGTCTTTAGGCTTGAAGACAGGGAATTAGTGCACTCCGGATGAAGAAGACAAAGATTTATGGCGATGTGCTCCAAGTGGGATATTATTGAGATGTGGAGCCACATCTGGGACCGCCTTTGACTGGTCGTGGGCTATGCACGACCGGTCGTAGGGGCCCGCTCGACCGGTCGTGGACCAGTTTGACTCAAAGTCCAGCGAGCATCATTTTTTGGTCCCGAGATACTCGACTGGTCGTAACCCATTCACGACCAGTCGTGGGACCCGCTCGACCGGTCGTGCAGTCTACTCGACCAGTCGTAGTTACGCAGATTCGTTTCCGAATCCGATGCGGACTACGGATTTTGGTGTCGTCTTTTGCAAGGGTGCGGAAGGAAAGTTTTCTAAACTATAAATAGGGGTTTCTAGGGCTTTTCTAGGGACGAGAAAAGTTATTCTAAGGTGTGGCCAAGGGATTTTCTATGTACTTCCAAGGGAGAGGTTAATATTTTGCCTTGTAATCTTCGTTCTTCTTCATAATGGAAGTTTGCATCCGTAGTTTTTTACCCTAGTTTGGGATTTTTCCACATATATCTTGTCTTATGGTTTGTTTGGATTGCTTGATCTATTTCTAGTCTATATTTCTTCATGTTTATCGTTTGTAGGTGAGGTCTGCGATTGGTGGGTGAGGTCTGAGATTAGATCTAGGCTCATTGCGTTGTTGGCATGCTGCGCAACACCCCCCTCTGCTAACAGTAGCAGTTCTTGCTATACGACCTTATGAAAGAGCATTTGAATTCATGGACCCACTTCTATGTCTAACCTACTGTTTGGTTTTATGTGAGAATCAACCCTAAGCTTTAGTGAGATGGGCTTAACCCGACGATCCACTTTTAAATCCACTCTTATATGCCATTTGAATGTTTTTTTTATGAATTACTTCTCTAAACTATCTCAGGTGTGAATATGCGATTACATGATATAAACCATTTGAAGGCTATCCAAACACTGTAATAAATCATTTACAACTTAAAGACAATATTTACCAGTAAATCATTTATATCTTGAACCATTTACCAGCATCCAAATGACCCCTTGTTTAACATTTGGTGTATAGCCTTAAATAAGAAAACCGTCTCCTAAATCAAGATGGAATTTTAAATGACCTATTATTAACCAGGTTTAAATTCAATTAACTCGAAATTGTACTGCTCTCTAATCCAATCTCACTTCAATAATATGAAAACAATCAGCTGCTTGAACATGGCCACCTTGCCAATACACGCAAAGCAAAATTTTCAAAACAAACACAAGGAGGAAAAATATACAACTGAAACAAGCCGCGCTTTACTTTAGGCCAGCATTCTGTAGAGGTGGAGCCCAGCTTCCAGTGATCCTGACTAGGGGTGCACACGGGTCGGTTCAGTCCGGTTCTGGGGTGAAACCGGAACCGAACCGTTCCTAACGGTTCTACCTTTTTTAGAACCGGAACCGAACCGTTGGTACCCTGGAACCGAACTGAACCGGAACCGGACAGTGAAAAACAGTTCGGTTCTGGATCGGTTCCAGGATTCTACCGTAGCCCTAAAGTCTACCAAATAAAGAAAAATGAAAAATGAAAAAAGAAAAGAACAGAAGAAAAGAACAGATTTTACAGTTATTTTTATCATTAATTAATAAAGCTGTGTTCTCTGATTTTTTATTTTTAAATAGCAAGTTTACTTTTTTTGCAAGTGTTGGAGCAATGAGCATGCTAGCATGTAATCTAAAAGAAATGAATCACATTTCGGAGTAAGGAAACACGATCTGTATCTTTGATCTGGTTGGCCACTTAACTAATGTTTGACAGCCCAAAAATTGCATGGACTGAATGGTCCAAACCATCTGATCGGTGTAATTTATGGACTGACTGCTAATTCTTTCCTTGGGTACTTTAACAGTGCATTTTCAAGTAGTATACTATATGATTATCGGTCTGATCACCATATTTTTGAACTATGTACAAAGCCATAATCTCTCGGTAGCAACAATCCATTTTCTATGTTGATGTTTGTTAGGGATGATCGCCGCAGATTTCTCCATCTATACATATCATCGTTGCAAAACACTTGAGCTAGAAAATGATTATTGAATCAGCCTGTTTGGTAGACACCTAAAATGCGCTGCTCTGTGAACAAGTTATCCGAAAGGTAGATGTTTGGTAGCCATTTTCCATATTAAATGTAATTCAGTTGAGGAAAAACAAGCAAAAGGCCCCCCTCCCTTTTTTTTTCGAAGCCACTTTTTTGTTTTATAGTTAAGGCAAGGTTTGACGGTCTGGATCGACGGTTCGGGTAATGGTTTGGATCTACGGTTTGGGCCACAGTTCGGATCAATGGTTCGGTTCAACGGTTCGGTTTGGTTCTGCACAACCTCAAACCGGAACTGATCCGTATCCAATGGTTCTCCAAATTTTGGAACTGGAACCGGAACCGGTGCTATCTAGAGCCGGACCAAACCGGACCAATCCAACGGTTCCAGTCTGGTTCCACGGTTCTACCTGTTCGATATGCACCCCTAATCCTGACCGCCCATTTGGCAGGACCCACTGTGGACGGGCGGCTACGGACAGAAAATACCCCCGTCAGACAATCCTAGCCATCCATTTTCAGACAGAGACAGAAGCAAAAAAAAATTAAAGTCCATGGTGAACAGGAAAAGGCCCACCAATTAGATGGCTGAGATTTTTCTGTAGAAGAGATCTCCAATCCGCTCATCTATCCTCTGTGGCGCGCCCACCCACCGGATAAACAATCCAGCTGACTTGAAACAGTACAAATGCTGGCTCAAACTAAAATGCATCTATTTCATGCAAGACACATTCTATAAACCAAATCCGGTTCTAGTCGACCTTTATCAAAATATATATAATAAAAAAAGGAGGAGAAGGATACCATGATTCTTTTTATCGAACACGTAAAATCCTTCCGAAATCTAAATTCTACAATTTAGAAAAAGAAAAAGGAACACCCAAAACTGGGAATTGGGTCCCACTCACCTCAATCTTTTCGACATACTCCTTGCGAAACCTGATCGTCTGCCCATGGAACCGATCGACGAAGAGGAATCTCCGTATACCATACTTTCGAAGATTGTGAGAGACGCCAAGCAGAGAAACGGCGGCCAAGAAGGCCTGCGAGGCGAGGATGAAGAGCTCGAAGTTGGTGATCTGGACCTTGCTGCAGTCGGAGCAGCTACTGAGCTCGATGGTGAGGACGGGAATCACGACACCCAGAAGGAGGAAAGCGGCCCAAGAAAGGACGATGGTGAGGAAAGAAGACTGGTGGAATCCGAATATGAATAGGAAGGCTTCCAAGCGGTGGATAACGCGGTCCAGGGTAGGGTTGTTGGATTGCTCTTCTTGGGTGTGGTTTGGATTGATGAGAGGTTCTTCTATTTGGATTTGAGGCTCTGCCATTGAAGAGAGAGAGAGAGAGAGAGAGAGAGAGAGAGAGAGTCTATGAGAGGAGAAATCTGGTTTGAAGTGTTTTTAAAAGGAGAGACAGAGAGAGAGACGTTGTATCGGTCGGAATCCTGGGTCCGCCTCATTAAAACACCGAGCTTGTGGGACCATCGTGTTCTGCGTCTAGCATCTGATCCGTCCATCGTATGATACTTCTCATTTCTACCGTACCTCCTAAAACTTAGACCCCAAAAAAGGCTTATATGGGCCACACAATGAGAACAATGAAAGATAACGGCTAGATCTTCTAAGTTTACGGAGTATGGCTCGCCTGAGATTTAGATCAAGTAAGGAGTGTTTATTCATCCGGTGAGTCGCACCTGATGAACGGAACATAAACACCATGGTGCGGTTCACACACAACCTATGGTTGGCGTCCCCTCTTCATTGTTCTCTGTAGTGTGGCCCACCTCAGTAGCAGTATCATGCTAATTCTTTTCTTAATAGTCTAAAACTGAAGGGCAAGCCTGATGTACGGTGAGGATTTTACACATTACACAAGGGGGCACTGGAGTCCGAGTGTTGCACGCGCTGCGGACAGCAGTTGTTGCTGGAGATTCCGGTTGTTTCCTAGGCTATATGCTCTGGCGGAGCATGGAATAACATACGAAGCCCCCTCCTACAAGTGGGTGGCTTCCAAATTGCCTCAATCTGAACCGTTAGATATCGCATCAATGTGGATCGATTAATAGTCTGATGGGAATGCTACGGTAGACTACGAACTACATGGAAGTGGATTGCCTCTGTGGGGCCTACCGTGATATATGTTTCTCATCTGCACCGTCCTTTTTTTTTTTTCTTTTTTTCAGCTCATTTTTCAAATCTCAAGTGGACTACACCACAAAGGAAAGAACGGGATAACGAACTCAGCCGTTGAAACCTTCCCAGAGTTCACATAATGTTTATTTATCGTGCAACCTGTTCATGAGATCACACATACATATTGATATAAGGAAAACACAAATATCAGCTTCATCCAATACCTCGTGGCCCACAGGAAGTTTTCAACGGTAGGCATTGAATGCTTACTGCTTCCTATTGTGTGGTCCACCTGAGCTTTGGATATGCTATAATTTTGGCCTCATCCCTAAAATGAGCTGAAAAAAAAAGGATGAACGGTGTGGATAAAACACAAACATCACAGTGGCACCACAGAATCCACACCATCCTCGCTACACAATCCGCGTCCTGGCTCAATGGGTCCCACAAATGCCGTGTCCGCATGCCACTTGCATGGTCAGTGAGCCAAAATGGTGGTGAACCATGACGTTGATTGGATGATCCATACCATCCCACTGATGGACATTTGATTGATGTATTTCAACGATTAACTACTTTATTTCTGACCGTCCTTTTCAAGGACATCAAAAACACGGTTAGGCTGCCATTTGAACGGCTTAGATTGACATAAATGGATATCTTGTAATGGACACTCGAATTTCAATTCTAGCAAGTGGGGCCCATGGTTAGGTAATCCAGGCTATTGATCTATTGTGTTCCGTTCTCAATAAATCATGCCCAAAAATATCGCTGGGATTTGAAGGTCCAAGCTGCCGGTATTGGGACATTTTCGAGTCGAATGTGGACCGTTGTTTCTTTTCTCTTTCCATATGCCACAATTGAAAAGTTACAAGTGTCGACTAGATTTTTGGGCATGGTGGGGCGCAATCTCCACCGTACCTTCAAATAGTGGCTGGGGCTCTATCTAGAGAGAGTGTGTGTGTATCAATCACTTTTCACCACTTATCCACAGCGACTGTCGACCGTTTGTTATTTTTTGTTGTTCTATCATCCATTTGAAGGACAGGATGATGGATCGGATTTTCCAATGAGTGTAGTTTCTGAATGGTCCACCATCCCTGTGCCGCGTATAGGGGATAAGCTAGGATGTACAGGGCATTCTGTGGAGATCAATGTACTGAATAATTTCTCTCTGTTAATCGTGTAGCCGCGGCCCGCAGTGTCCCGAGAATCTAATTGATAGCGATGAGAGTTTTCTTAACACGCGTCCTGAGGCAATGTGATAGTGTACGTCGCGGACTTTATACTATCGTTCTCTGCTTGGACTGAACAAAAGATAAATAATTCAAACTGTTGATCATTTGACTCTTGTTCTTTGAATATGGACGGTTTTCTTAGCCACGTATGGTTAATGGGTTGGATTATTTATGTTCATACATGTTAAGTTAATCCGGTACCCTGCCATGACAGATCAGGTAAAGTTACCTGTTTTCTATCCAGAAACGCATGGAGTATTTGAAAATCAACAGCGGATTTGTACGGAGGAGATTTCTTGACGAGTGTAATAGGTATGATTCGGAGAGTCAGTCTCATGTACTGCTTGAGCGGACCGTCCCAAAGGTTACATGATATATGGCTGGAGGAGAAGCAAAGAAAGCTAAAATGTGATTAGCATATAAAGGGAATTAATGAATAACGATTAAGGCAACCGCCGGAACATGAAAATGATCCAAATGAACGAAGAGAAGATATAAATAAGGAAACAAAACATCAAAGGTCTCCCATACCAACCCAAATAAATTAAATTTACTTTTCAATCATGCTGTCAATTTATATTTCATAATGTAATATTTTACTTGTCTTGTTAAGCAAATTACATTCCATAGTGTAATCTTTATTTTTTAAGCTTGTTGTTTTACATCTTCAACTGTAATTCGAATATAAGCCCCCTCGCTAGATTCAGTTCATCCATCAAAAAGGTCTTCCGCACTTATCTTTTGTGACTGATTGTAAGAATCCTTTTGCCCATTTCATCTGTCTGTATCAAAAATTCCTTTTATATGGAATGCAAAAGTACAACCCATCATCAAAGGACAAATCTCACCCTCTGAATATCATCTGATCTAATTTTACACACTAAGCGAGTGGCTGAATAGGCGATCGAGTTATTTAGGTCTCAATTATACACTACATGTCTATCTATCTCGGAGCTTGAAGTCATTGTTGTTCGGCTTGAATTGAAGCTGCAATTTCAATTCTAGCACGCTCGCACCTAATGCAAAAAACAATGCCAAATAATTTTCTAGCACGCCTGATGGGACACTGTCTCTAAATTACTAATATAACATTGCCAATAATGAATAGAAAAAGTACTCGTATTATCGGGGTTGAGCCCTTTACACTAACCGCACCACCTCCAGTTGAAGACACGACGGTTCACACAACCCCTGAGGCATTGAATTTAAACAATAGCCCAACAACTGCTGCTAGAGACCCAGGAGGACCATTCATGTGCTAAACTGCTCTCTCGAAAGAGGTAGTTGTCATGCTCCTGGATGTTCAGATAAGCACTCGGCTTGTGCAAGAATACGAAAGAGCCTAAGGGGAACAATTTTGTATTCAAACTCAGAGCATAAATGGATATATGGCTACCCAGACCAAAGCCATGCAGCGATTGATAGTTGTGATAACTGAACAAACACCATTGGCAACGTGTTCACTACCCCAAGTGTAGGGTCGTGATGTAGTAATAATATCGGTAAGACCGAGGTCAAATCCACAAGGACTAAACTTGTACGGATTCTGAAAGTAACTAGAAGTAGAACTAAAAGAATATCTAAATCTAAATCTAAATTGATAGAGAGAGTAATTGTAAGTATTGTAATTGAAACTTGCAAATTTAAAAGTGGAAACTAGGGTACTAAGGATCCACTTGTACCTATTAAGATGCTATCTTACTTAATTCAAGAGATCTAATTAGAGTCAGAGTCTTATCTTATCCAATTAGAAAAAGAGATGATGAAATCTTTAAACTTCTCATTGAACTAGCCTTGATGAAGGAGAATTGTGAAGGTTTAGAAGGGATTCTATCACCAAACAATGCCTAGGAGATGATGGCAAACAACAGAATTTACCAATCCCATAATCTCAAATAGGAAAAGAAGATATTCAAAACTATTGCAGCGTCTATTGTAATTTGACTCACAACAAATTATAGAAAACTGAAAATATTCCTTAAAATCAACTAGAAATCAATTAAGTTCAACATAAACATGAATAAAAGTAAGATAAACATCTTAATCATGCTACAAGCTTCACCTCTTAGCCCTAGCTAAGAGGTTTAGGTAACCATAAGACATGATTGAATTAAGAACTCTTAAATAAAATATAAAAATAATTAAGGAAGAAGAAAAACTCTTTGCGGCGGTTCTCTACCCTTTTGTTCCACTCCTTAAACCTTAGATGATCCCTAAGAACGTCCTAGGGACTCGTATTTATAGTTGTGAAGCTCTACCTTACGCACCGACTTGGAATGAATTACGTAATCCGTAGCTTTTCCGTATTACACTTTGATTGAGCCGAAGCGAATCTGAAGTCGAGTCCGAATTTGGAAAGGATTTTGTTTCAATGGTTTGCTCGATTTCGATCGGACCGAGATGGGTTCGGTTGGAGTAAACTTAAGTTATCAGTTGGACCGAATTAATCTTTGGTCGAGCTGAATTAAATCCTTTCAGCGCTGAAGCTTTTTGTGCACTTTTCAGTCGCACTGAATCCTCCTTTTGATCAAATCGAATTAACTATCAGTTTAACCGAATTAGCTTCTGAATTCCATCATTTGTTGCCGGACTGTTATGTGCAAATTCGATCGGACCGAACTTGTCTGTTTTCTTCTGCAAATTCTACATTCTTTCAAGTCTTTTTTTTTCATCTTTTATACTTGGTTTCCTTGGATCTTTGGCATGTGAACTCTTCATTCTTGGTCTCCCAAGATCCATCTTTTGCCTTAGTGATTCTTGAGCATTAAATTCATGCTTTTAACATTCTTTTCAATCCAAGCTCTTAGATTCACCTTGCAACATCAACACGTATAAAAAATACCATTAAGTCTTATCGTGTTCATAAAACCAAGATATAAATTGAAAAAAATATGTAATATTTGACACTCAATACAACGCAATAACATCTCGAGAAAAGTTCGATCAGCAATGTGATGTAGAGCGGGTCGCGGACACTTTCATGACTAAAATAGATCAGAGAAGGCATGATCAGAGGCCGAATTCATCAAGATCGTCAGAACCTTAAAACATGTATATCTCACAAACTGGAATAAGTTACTCGACATACTATATATGATTTTGGGGTATGACGAGCTACTTTAGCCAACTAACCTAGCCAACACCGAATTTACAATATTCCATTAGATCGATGGTTGAATTCCATGTTTATTTCCATTTTTACTATTCATGGGAAGTTTTATTTTGATTATAACTCTTCATCCTTTGAGCTTTAGGAGTTATGTCCAACATGAAAATTGTTTAGAAAAATTAGGAGAATGACGTGATTAAGACATATAGGACACTATAAATATTAAATTTATTATTTATAGTAAGTTACGAATTTTAGGGAGTTTTAGTTGTAGTTTAATTCTGAAATTTCTTACAAGACTTGGTATCCCTATTTAAAGGGTTGTAGAGTCGTTTATTTCAATCATCAATCAATTTACATTTTTCATGAATATTATTTCTATTTTCTTGCTCTTTCCTCGTGGATTCGAGAAGTCTCTGTGAGGAGTCCAGAGAAGCTTCGTGGATTCGTAGTTATCCTTGAGGAAGATGGTGATTGACCTCATCACATTTATCCCTGCATCACAATGCAACTCCATTGCCACCTATGTTGCTTCCCTAGCATAATCCACACCCGGTTCCTATCCCAGAGATGTGAAATATGTCACCTCCTATGGAAGTTAAGCGACCGGAGCGGGAGGCTAGAAATTTTATACCTGAAAATAGGAATCAAGGACTACTAGGTGGATTTAATCCTCAACAGTTTCCTAGATTTCAGGACAATGTAAATTGATTCCTGACCATCCACCAGCTTTGGAGCCTTAATGGATGGATCACGATCCAATTGTACAAATTGTTTCAGAAGTTGCCGGCCAAGTGCTCGACCGTAACACTATCCGGGTATGTAACATCCTGAATTTTCACTGTTTTGGATTTTCAAAAATCTTTAAATTTTTTTTTATTAATTAACTTATAATATCACTTAAATGACCATTAGCACTCAATGTTAGTCTATACAGGGGTGGTACCAGTAAAGGACCGCACAAGTTCGATTAATCAGCCGTAGGAAGCCAACGAATTCGCCGGATCACTTGAACATCAGGTGTAGCCCCATGATTTACTCACATAGGACCCAAATCTAACCAACCCATCACTAACTTACCAAGACAAATATAACTAAATTAAAAGATCTAACTGAAGCCGAGTCAAATAAGGCCCGGATCTTGAATAATAGACCAAATCAACCCCGTTACTCTTTTAACTTAAAATCGATGGTTTAGAGTAATCATGATCAAATCTCCACTTTCACTAGTTATAAATGGGCCACATTATGAACATAACTAATTTAAAAACTAATCATTGCCCACGAGAAATCTCATTACCAAATTTATTTCAGAAATGCTCCGATTTTTTGAACAAGCTCTAGACCGCTTGTTGACGGACCACTAGTTTCAAAATTATAAAGTAAGGTCCATTTTACTGGGCTTGTGGTCCATCATGGACCACGGACTTGTTAGACACCCAGAAGTTAATTATCTGAGCCGTTCCAACAGCACATATCAACCCACCCAAGGCCGAAGTTGAAATCTGGCACTGGTTAATGAAACTGAGATTGCGGGCTTTTTAGCCGTCGGATTTCTTTTAAATTTTTGGTGAAGACCTAATGTAGTGTCCTACACCCGTCCATAAAACCTGGGACCTTATCGTGGCACAATGAAATCAGACCCGTATGACCAAACCCCATATCCGATTGTTCTTAAATTTTGCATGGCCCTTCATTGGGCCATGGACCACCTACCTTATAAGTTTCATGGCCAGGGAGCCACCAAAACTGCCCCAACAACCGGATTGGTCCCCACAGGGCCATATGAACATCGAAACCGTAGGATCAAACCCCATTCGTTGATCCATTTGTCCCAAAATTTGCATGACCCTTCATCGGGCCATGAGAGACCTACACACCAAATTTGGTGGCCTAAGGGGTGTTGGGTCTGCCCCTACACCAATAGTGAGTCCTAGAAGACTATTTTAAAAATTTAAGAAAACTTAAGGCCAATTGGCCCAAGTCTAGGGAATAAAACCCTAGCTCTCTCATAACTCCCCCTTTCGCTACACCCACCAAAGAGAGAAGGGAGAGTTAGGAAGCAAGGAGAGAAGAAAGAGAGAAGGAGAGGAAGGAAAAGAGTGAAGGTGGGCCCAAGAGAAGTCAATCCTTGTATCTTCTTCCCTCTTCCTCAAGAGATCCCACACCCACCACTCCAAGCTCGAATTCCAAACGATTAAAGAGGTAAGCACCCATTCTTTTTGTAATCTTTTGTGTTGAGATAGAATTTGTATGAAATTATAATATGTAAATGCTTTGCCTTAGAGATTTCGGTCGATCGACCTTAAAGCCCTCTTTCCTATGACGTTTTTCAAATCTCCAACGATCCATAGGTGCAGACTATTGCTCTTAGGTGGCCTAGCACCAATTCTACTATGAGTTAAATAATTTTGATTACTTGGATGACATCTTTGAAGAACCTAGAGAATCCCTAGGAATCGCATATTTGTTGAAATGGTATGGAATGGTATGTTTGACTCTCATGATGTTGTTTTTATTTCTCACATGATGTTGTGTATGGATGATTATATGCTCATGCCTTATTAATTTTTTTCATGTATTGTTACTTCATAGTATGTATGATTTCGTTACTCTTATGCATATGATTTTTTAAAATGGAGGAAGTGCTTAACTTCTTCACCCCCCCCCCCCCCCCCCCCCCCCCCACACACACACACACTCACATGCACTTATTTCTTGATATGGTTAGACTTGCTTGCTATGAGAATCAAAATTAGATGTTGATAAGTATGAGAACATTAATGTTGTTTACTTTAGTGAGACATTGATTGTCGGCATGCTATGAATCACTATTTGTACCCTTGGGTTGGCCAAGAACATAAGGAGAGCGAAGGTGATTCCATTGGTAGGACCATCTAGAGGCTAAACCTATGGATTTGGGCGAGTGCATATGGGTGACAGTAGTTAGACTACATGGGTTGCTTGCACCAGATGTCGTTCCGTCACGTACTTCCTTAGACTCGTGCAGTCTAGTCTATAGGCTGACCAACCCTATTTGTTAACCCTATTTTCTCACATATGTATGGAACCTGAATCACCCTACAAATGTTGTAGCCTATCAATAACCCACTTGAAACTAGTCTACAACCTCGTGAGTCGGGCATAGTGGAATGGGACACTGTGTCTAAGCTGTAGGCCTACGCTGGGGTGCCACACCTCCCCGTAGTGATCGCGAGCGATTCCTTTCTCTCGGCACTCCTCATGTGCTTGAAGTTGGGGATGAGGAACCCGACGAGATCACGGACCCTAGGGTCTCGGCCTCACGCGTTGGAGGGCCTTGGCCTCACAATTAGCTTAGGGCATTGATACATGGGGTGTTTCAGATTTTCCAACCTGCTGGATGACTGGACTTAACTAATAACTTGGTTAACACGATCGCATTACATCGCACTAGTCAAGGTGGTGACTCGGAAGTTGAGGTCGCTTTAAGGGAGTGCTGACATACACGATCGTTAGATGGAGTCGCTCGAGGAAGCGTTATGACGAGGGCATGCATCATATCATTTCGCATGCATGCATTTTAATAAGAGTTGCTAGGTGTTGATGAATGACTACGTTTCATTAAATTCATATTATAATTGATACCTGTTATAACTTAAGATTAATAGCACCCACTGAGTTGATCATTCACTCCCACTCTGGGATAGTATTTTAAAATACCAACTAGACTCGTCATAGATGCAGGTGACTCAGGGCAGGAGGAGCCTAGTTAGGCGTGTTTCGAGGAGGAGGACAAGTTGTCCTACTTCTAATTGATGGACGACTCTTCGTCAGTTTGAGAGGAGGGTTTGGATCGCTGAGCTGAACCCAGCCCTATTCTTTTGGACTTGATAGTTTTTGTGATTTTTGGTTGGGCAACGCATTGGGCGACCCTTTTATATTCTTTTAGACCTGTACATTTATATATATATATATATATATATATATATATATATATCTTTCATTCTAATAGACTAACTGTGGTTATGCTTCATGTTTCAGAAAATTTCAAGTTGCGCAATTAAACTTGATTAATCATAAAACTATAAAATTGATGAAAGTGGCACTCGGGGACTCGGGAGCCGAGCGGGTGCACGACCCCCAATTTTCAGGGTGTTACAAGGTATATCACAAACCATACCTCAAGTGGATCGATCGCCAACACCCTTTACCAAGGAACTATCGAACAAATGTTGCCTTATTTTCAGGTGAGCTCGGTTAGTCGACCATCGAGCATGTTGGTCGCTTCACAATACGGCGTGAAGAATTGGATAACAACGACCACCATAAATTATAGTTGTTCGGTCATTCGTTAAACATAACAGCCTTCACATGATACTTGGATTTATCACGAGATTCGATATACACTTGGCAAGAGATGGAAGAAAAATTTCATGCTCAGTTCTTTTCTAAGAATAGAGAGATCACCATGGCTGGTCTCGCATGGTTCCGACAATTGCTAGGAGAATTGTGTGAGAGTTACATCACACGATTTAAGTGGGCAAAGAGAAATTGTAAAGTTATCATGATTGAGATTGAATTTGTGCAACTGGTACACGATGGACTTGAATATAATCTTCGTAAAAAATTCATAGGTACATAATTTATTGATTTATACAACCTGACTAAAAAAGTCTCTCATTACGAAGAACTCTTGCACGAAGGAGCTAAGTAAAAGAACTTGTCATTAGGGACATACTACGACAACCCCAATTATGAGATTGCAATTGCTAAAGTAGTGGCTAAGAAACCATCAGTATGTTCTACATTGGTCAAAGCGGAGTCGAACGCTTCGACTGCACTAAAGGTTCAAAAGGTTTAAACCATTGATATTATCAGAGTTGAAGAGGTATTCGACATTTTGTTGGATGAAAATTTCATTAAAGTTCCTATGAATCATAAGATACTTTCAGCCAAGGAATTGTAGAAGACTGAGTACTGCAAATGGCACAGAACTCGGTCTCATTCGACTAACAAGTGTATCGTGTTCATGAACGTTATATAAGACCATCTTGACCGAGGACTATTGAAATTTTCAAAAAAAATACAAGGAGGTAATGATGATCGACATCGACCCGTTCCCATCCAATATTAAAGAAAACATGGTCACCGCTAACCTAAGAAATTAGCCGCGACTGAGGGTTGATCTCAGCCCGGGCAAGCAGTGAAATGTGTCATATCGATCCACGCATGGACACCGAAGGTCCCCTCGTCCTAGCGATGATCGGTTGAATGTCGTTAAGAGAACCCATCGAGGCCCCTAACTTTGCGATAAATGCACTCGAGAAATGGTCTCTCGATGGGAAGACCCCACTAAGTAGTTACAGAAATATCGTTATGCTGCCATTCAGCCAGGTAATGACCTCGAACGCCATCAGTCTCCCCAAATGGCCCCAAACCGCTGCTCAAGTTGGGGGCCACCTATGCCAAGTGTAAGACTCGTATCCTAATCCGTACTGTTCCGTCGCTTCCCGCGATCCTTCTCGTCAAATTTCGGTAATTCGTGACCTATAGTTGACGTTGCGCACAACCGTAAGTCGTATCCTATTCATTTGAGTCGGCTTAATCCAAGACTTGTATCATTGCGACCACACCGTTGCCGCGGTTTTAACGCCGTGACTCATGTATCGATCTGATAACCTGACTAAGAGATGTGGGCTGACGTTTATTTCAAGAAAATGCCGCGCGTTTACATTTCCAAGAGAATCTCTACAAAGTGTCAAATCAATCCCATCAATCAATCACCCATCAATCACTTCATGTCAAGTACAAGTACCCATGCTTTCTTTCTCCACAAGCCAAGCAACCACTAAGTCAAATCTCATGTCAAGTATACCATCACCTCACCCATCACTCACATCCATCACCCATCTTTCATATCTCTTACAACTCTCTCTCTCTCTTTCATTTCTCAACACTCCCAAGCCAAGCAAAAGGCTCCCACGTCCATGCATTTCTAAGAGAGAAAAATGACCTTGTGTGGCCCACCTTTCCCATCCCAAAGCTTTAATCCTATCCATCCATTTCCTATCTCCACCATCAAAGTGAAGCTCTAGAAGATAGGCGTTCCAACGGACCGAGTAGATCATAAGGTGGGTGCTTCTATAGGGTAGTTTACTTATTTTTACGATGGTTCAAGTGAGGCCAACCGATCAATGGTTTGGATCTCACTTGGGTCCCTAAGATGTAGTCGATGGCCCATCTTGATCATCAAATCATTCCATGATGGGGCCATTCTCCATGGACCCCATCATGATGTTTACTTTTCTTGCATTAAGAGGTCATATAGACCGTTCATTTTTAGTGGAGAGGGATCTCCACCGTTGATCTTTTATTTGGAAGGCCCATATGCATTGGGACCCATTGATGTATGATTGGATGGTTGAAACGGAGGGCCCATAGTGTCGGGGTCCCTCCATCACACGTGTGTCCCACTTTTCTCTCTCTCTCTCTCCCTCTCATTTTTATGTTGATGAGGCCATGTGGCCCACTTGAGTGAGCCCCACCATGATATATGTTTTTTTTTCCAAGTCGTCCATGAGTGGGGCCCATCTTAAATGTATCATTTGTGGTGGCCCACCTAAACAGGGCCCACCTTGAATGCATTTGATAAGCCAAAAAAAAAAAAACACATGTCCAGATGCTGGACGTCGTTGGAAGTGAAACACAAATATTGGCTTGGCTTTACAAGCCATTTGGGTGGGCCACTGTATAGGACCCATCTTGATGTATGTATACAATCCGAGCCGCCCATCCTCTTCCCCAACTCATTTTAGACGTTGAGCCGAAAAATGAGGATAATCTGTGGGCCATAGAATAGCAAACAGTGTGTTTGCCATTGAAATTCACCCTGACAATTTGATGCGCCAAAAAAAAATATGCAATATCGGACTCGTTTGGCTTGTCTTGGGTCATAGAGGCCATTGAGCGGGGTGGATCCATCATAGGCGGGCCCCACAGGTGAAAAATCGTGAAAAAACCGCTTTTCAAAAAAAAAAAAAAAAGGGTGCAAGCAGCAGGGCTGCTGCCTACGGCGGGCGGGCGGACAACATCCCACGGCCCCTGCCGTGGGCCCCACTTTGATGTTTATTTGTTATCTGACCCGTTCATGAGGTGGGCCTCCTCTAAGTTTCAGACAAATCCAGATTTCAGGTGGCCCACACCACAAGTAACAGTAGTGATTGAATTCTACCGTTGAAACCCTTTTGGGCCCACGTAAGTTTTGAATCAATCTGATATTTGTCCTTTCCATTCATCCAGGCCTTTGTGACCTTACCAACAGATTGGATGGTCAGTAAACAATATGGTGGGCCCCACGTGAGACCCACTGTCCACGTCAGTCCCACTGGCGGACTGAGTGGAGATACTTCGTTCCAACGATTGAAGTCTTGGCATTGATCCCTAGTGGGGGGCGGTCACCATGGAGTGCATGTACTGGCAGGGTGGGACCCACCACAGTGTATGTGTTTTATTCATGTCACCATGCATGTGGGGGCCCTTCTAATGTATGTGCTTTATCTATGCCGTCCAGCCATGAGTCGGGTTGCTGGACGGCTAGTGGACCCACCCTTGGCGCATGTACTGCATCCAAACTGCCCATCCAATTTTGATAAATCATTTTAGTGCATGAGCTAAAGAATGGGCAGATTTAAAGTTCAAATGGACCCCACATTGGCATATGTATGGGGCCCATCTTGATTTACTTATGGCCATCCATTGAGGCCACCTTGGTATATGTCTAAAGTCCAAATGATTAGGCCCACCTTGGTGCACATCTAAGGCCATGGGATTAAGCCCATTTGGCATATGTAATGCCCATGGGATTAGGCCCATTTGGCATATGCAATGCCCATGGGTTTCGGCCCATTTGACATATGCAATGCCCATGGGATCCGACCCTTTTATTCTATATAAGGCCCACAGGATTCAAGCCCATTTGATATATATATTAAAGCCCATGGGATCAAGCCCATTTGATGTGCACGGGGCGCAAATGGAGTGGCCCATTTGATATATTTAAAGCTCATGTGTGTAGGCCCATCTGATATATTTAAGGCCCAAGTTGTGAGGCCCACTTTGATGTATTTTAAGGCCCATGGATCATGGACTATTGCAATGTACATAAGGCTCATTGGTGAGGCCCACTAACGCAGCCCATTTGATGTATCTAAGGCTCATGGGTCGAGGCCCAACGGGATGACCTTAGGGTCCATTGCAATGTGTGACTTCCCATGTTCATGTAATGATATATATGGCGGGCCGCGCCTAGGGAACAATGTTGGTTTGACGTCCATATTGTATGTACAATGTTGGTTAAATGTCCGCATTGTAACTCCCCTTAGGGCCCATTAATAGGCCTATGCTCGTTGCTATCCATCGTCTTGTAACATGCTTAGTATAATCTCATAACTCATGCCCATACGCATCATATGTATGCTTAATTTGAGTAGCGACTGATCATAGCATATGCCATTGGGCAGACCACTTATGGGACCCATTATGAGACGGAGTGCCCTACATGATCGCGCAGTACGCGCTGGATTTCTTCATTATTTGACTTGTGATTCATGCATCTCGCATACGTGTGACTTGATCACTGCACGCCCTAGGGACATCAGGGTCGTGGCTCCACAGGTACATCGTGGATGGCCGTATTGGATATCGAAAATGCTTATTCTAGCACTGTGGGCACTTAGGATGTCCTTGGGTGAGAGTCCCAGAACCTTTTTGGTACCAAGAGATGCTCCAACGTCTAGACCGAGTAGATACACGAGCGCCCAAGTGCCGAATACCAGTAGGCCGCGTCTCTCATTGTGTCGTGGTCGGTTGGAAGGGGGTGTGACCTTATCCGCCTGAGTGAGGGGGCTATAAGCTAGGCTGAGTTTGACCAGCTCACAAATGAGTCCGCTATCGATGAGCTGGGTAGGTATTGGTGGACTACTGGTCAGGCGGATAGTGAGGTCTATTCCGCTTGCTTGACTGTGCAGCTAGGGAGGTGGCAGTCTCTGCGAAGTGTATTAGACCCCGGTGATATCCAGAGAGGAATTGTACTTATATATGTACTTGATGAGTACCGACTTGCTTGGATTGCATTTCACATATGACATTCGGCTATGTAGGCCTTGCATTGCATCGGTGTGGCCGATGACATTCATATCTCGCATCATGCCTTGCATTACATAGCCTTGGTATGGTTGATTGTATTCATGGACTTACCGTATACTTCCGCATTACTCTGATACTGTACACTTGGCGTTGTCTTGCGCACACACTTACACCACCCTCTAAGCTTTTGTAAGCTTATGCACGATAGTTGCGTGCAGGTAGCGTTGGACAGCAGCAGCACTGAGGCAGGAGCGCGTATCAGGACCTTTTTGAGCTTTTGATCACCTTGTATTTCTCTTTCCTCATTATACTTAAGTTTTTTTGATATAGTGGATATGTGGTGATGTTGTTTTGTGACTTGGTTATGCTTGTGGTTATGCTCCATTACATTACAAAAAAAAAATTCATTCTGAAAATCCTCCTTGTAGGATCCTAGGATCGGAATTTGACATTTGATTGTCAGGAGCCGAGAATGGGGCACTACGGAGGCTGTCGGCACTAGATTCGGCAATCGGGATTATGTGAATCCAATTTTCGGGTTTGGGGCACGACACCAAGGATGGTTAAACCCCCCAACATGCATGAAGGGGTTTGGAAATGGGTCATGCACTCAAAGTTTCCTACGGTTCTAGAAGCATTGACACAAATCTAGAAGTGTCAATGATAGAGGCAATAGGCTGCTGCAAGAAGAGTATTGGGAGAAAAGATGATACTTCCTCAACTAAAAGTGACGACACCCAAGCCTTTATGGAGGATTTTTGAAGAACAGTTGGCAGTAAACACGGTTGAAGCAGTGTTGTCTACTACAGTTCAAAAGAAGGATTTAGATGCTCATGACGACAGGGATTGGTCAATGAACCTTAAAGAAGAAGATAATTGCGGCAACTTGTCAGATTACCTTAGTGAAGAATACTTCCCAACATATGAATGGTTGGCCAATGAACAATCATTGACCACTGATGCATTGAAGATCACATTTCCTGTCGACCCATCGACCGAGCTTGCGAATGATGAATATGTTAGTCAGACCAAAAAGATGGAATTTGAGACACTAGGGGGAAATGTTTGGGTGATGAGATTGTGTTTGGGACGTTGCCACCAGTGACATTCCATTGTAACATGGTCTTTACCTTACCATCCAATTTTTAGGCAAGGCCCACTCAGCCAAATAGGATGGTTGGTGATGTGGAAGAATATACCCCACCAATGATCATACAACACGCTTTCTTTCCATTTGAGGAAGGTGCTAAAAGTGAGTCTAAGGATGATGAAGTACCATAAGTCAACACAATCAGATAGGTGGAGGTAGGGGATGTGTCCGAAAGGGTGATTATCGATAAGCTTACTCACAACATGATGCAATACCTCAAGCCATTATATATATCAACCCATCTGGACGGATGCCTTGTTACGGGGATTTTGGTCGACAACGGGGCTATAGTTAACCTATCGGAATGGAGAATGACGGCTAAGTTGGGAAAGACTATGACCGATTTGATTCCATCAGAAGTAACAGTTAATAACTTCACTGATCATGTAGCAAATACCCATGGTGTCTTGCCAGCCAATCTCACCGTAAGCACAAAAACCATTTTAGCACTATTATTTGTTATTGACAACTCATCAAGTTATAATGTGCCATTAGGGAGGGATTGGATCCACTTACTTACATGCATCCCGTCCTCTCTACATCAATTTGTAATTTTCTGGAATGAAAATAAGGTTGAGCTAGTCCTGATCGACAATAAGCCCTTCCTGGCTACTTCAAATGCCACTGAAACTTATTATTAGGGGGAAGTTGTGGAACCGATAAAGTTCACTGGTAAAAAAAATCAGGCGCCCTACTAGGATATTGGTAAAAAAGAACCCAGACATTATCATGTAGGCCATCTCGAAGGTAACTCGAGTTAATGACACCCGGTCGAGGGACATCGTTCTTGTCAGTCGGTTTCGTGTTGCACCATTAAAGAGATTCCATGATCAGAACACCAAGGGATAAGGTCAACCAAGCCGACCTTACATCTAGAATAAGAAGACTAGAAAAAAGCCTAAGGGAAATGGATGATAGTCATTTTATTAATCTGGCCGAGGTGGAGGAATTGGCTGAAGAAGACAACATTGAATTTGAAGAAGAACCCGAAGAGTTGGAAGATTCTCGACCTCAAGTTCAAGATCCATTGGTCAAAATTAATTTAGGAACATAACTTGACTTGAAGCTGATATTCATCAGCGACTTGTTAAAGTCACCCGAGAAGGAGTGATTGGTGGAATTTCTTAGTGAATTTGCCGATTGTTTTGCGTGGGATTATCAAGAAATGCTAGGGATCGATCGATATCTAGTTGAACACAGATTGCCCATAAAAAAAGGTTATCGGCCGTACAAACAACCATCTAGGCGGATCATGGCCGAAGTCACCCTCAAGATCAAAGAGGAGATAAAGCGACTTTTGAAGGCTGATTTTATTCAACTGATTATGTATGCTAAATGGATGTTGAATGTGGTCCCGGTAATAAAAAAGAATGGTAAGTTGAGGGTATGCATTAATTTAAGGAACTTAAACCTAGCTACACTAAAGGACGAGCACCCATGCTAGTGGCCGATTAGCTCATCGATCGGGCTGCTGGGTATGGAATTGTGTCTTTTATGGATGGGCATTCTGGGTACAATCAAATTTACATTGCATTGGATGATGTGCCAAAAATAACAATTAGGTGTCCCAAGCCATTGGGAACCCACTGTTGGGTAGTGATGCCCTTCAGGCTTAAAAATGAGGGAGCTACATACCAAAGAGCATGAATGCTATCTTTCATGACATGATCGGCCGTTTTACGAAAATTTATGTGGACGATGTGCTAGTTAAATAGACTAATGTGGATAAGCATCTGGCCCACCTGCACAAGTCCTTCAAATGAATGTGGCTCCATAAATTGAAAATGAACCCTTTAAAATTTGCTTTCGGAGTTTCGGCCGGTAATTTTCTAGGATTCCTCATACACTAAAGAAGGATCGAAGTTGATCAGAATAAAGCTCGGGCCATAATCAATACTCGACCATCGAAAAACAAATCAAAGCTGCAAAGGTTCTTAGGTTAAGTCATTTTTTGAGGAGATTTATATATAATTGTACAGGAAAAACTAACATCTTTTCTCCACTGATAAAATTGAAGCAAGGGTCTGAAATTGTTTGGGAAGCAGAGCACCAGTTGACTTTTGATAAGATCAAAGAGTATCTAATGAAGCTGCCCGTGCTGATGTCACCAGTCGAAGGTCGACCGCTCAAGCTATATGTCGCAGTTTTAGTAGAGTTGATCGGAGGCCTCTTAGCACAAGATGGTGATATGCAAAAAGAATGTGCGATCTACAATTTGTGCAGATCTTTTCTTGATGCTGAGGGGTGTTATTCCACTATGGAAAAACTACGTTTGTCATTATATTTTGTCGCCACCTAGTTAAGGCATTACTTAATGGCTGAAAGAGTTAATGTAATAGCAATGACTGATTCGGTAAAATATATGTTAAATTGGCCAATCCTAAATGACCAGATTGGTAAATTGGGTGTAGGCCTTATCTGAGTTTAATATCCATTATATTTTATAGAAGGCAATGAAGGGTCGATCCATAGATAATTTTTTGATCGATCATCCTTCTAATCTTGAGAAACAAATTCCCCCAGTATTTCGGATCTATACTATGTGCAGTTACCACCATGAAAGCTAATATTCGATGTATTGAGGACACACGATGCATCTAGGGATGGAGTGATCTTGATTGCTCCTAATGGGAATTGATAAGAATTTGTGTTCCAGTTAGTGTTCAATTGTACTAATAATTAGGCCGAATATGAAGCTATGATAATTAGTCTAGAATTACTATTGGAATTAGGGGCAAGGATTGTGATTGTCATAACAGGTAGGTGTAACGCCCGTGGAAAAAAAAATCCATCCTTGGGCTCGAGTACCAACTCGACCCGAATTTGCGTAGAATTCATTCCTTTGGAAAATTTGACTAGGTTAGCTAGTGCAACGTTAGAATAGCTGGGAAATGGTCCCCGATCACTTTAAATACGTTCTACAAGGCCCGAAGCGAGTGGAACTAAGGGTGCTATAATGCTCTAAAGCCTCGGATCAAACTCTAAGCCGGTTTGTTCTCTGGACCACTTTGAATCTTTGTATTGGATCTAGACCGCACGTTGAAAGTCCGATACCTCCTATCTTAGACCGTTAGGACCGTCTAGCTGGGCTTGACACTCATTCCAAAAATCAAGTCAAACCGATTATCACAGGCTACTTCATTGAGCCCGGACCGAAGAGAGTGTGAATAGGGACATAGTTGGAATTTCAAATTCAAATCTGGCACACAAATTTGACGCATCAGTATTAAGCATTCTGACCGTCAGAATACAGCCAAATTACACCCTTGGATCAGGAAAAATATCTATTATATATCACGGGACTTATAGGCCTGATCTTGGTGCGGTGACCGTTAAACTGAAACTGGGCCGCCACGTGCGATCTGGGAACCCAACCGGTCTGAAAACTGGATGTATGCTAGATCTAGTATGCATGAGCTTAAGTCCGACCGCATCTGGCCTGGGGACCTCCAGAAATGCCCTTTTGGACCGAAACGGCCCCGATTTGGTTAGGCACCAAGTAAACATTGTTCCCAAGCCTATTTTGGGAATGTTTTAGGCTATAAAAGGGGTTGAAACCCTCACTCCTCTCTCCCATCCGAATTTGAGAGAAGCCCTAGCTTGGGAGAGAGAAAAAGAGTGAGAGATTGTGAGAGAGGGGGGGAGTTCTTCCCGCCACTTGTGCTACGTGTTGCACATGCTTAAGCGACACTCCTCTACCGCTTTCCCGGCGATTCCACCGCAATCCTAGGTAAGTAAAAACCCTAAATAGTTGGTGATTTGAGTTTTTCTTGTTTCCATGGCGATGTAGCTTATGGATCTTATGTATTAGGCTCCTTACTCGCCGTAGACGAAGCATATACACTCCGCTTCAATTCCCGAGTCTACAAGACACTAGGTGAGGATTTTAGACGCTTGGATTGACGGTTCCCAATGCTTTCAATGTCGTTTAATAGTAGATTCTTGACGGCATCGCCGTTTGACATGTACAAAATGCTCTCCGTTTCCCCTTTCGTAAGCTAACGAAGAATATGAGATTTAGGGCATTTTAGTCATTTGTAGGAAGTACTGTTTGCATTCATATTTTGCTGATGTGATTGACATGGTTTGTTGTCGCATTAGGAAGTTAGGAATGCGTGCATAATTAGTTTGGCGAAGAGATTCGCCTAGTTGCACACTTTGGGTCGACATGCTATATGTAGACCTAAGTGTGTAGTGCATGTGTTTGTATAAATGCTTGTATTAGTATGTATTGAATTAAATGATGTTATATGATAGTTTGTGATTGATTTTTCAACTATTATGCTGACCTAGATGATTTTCTACATGTTGATAAAATGCATGATTTCATTACATGCATTGAATGTATGTGCTTGAGGATTTGCTTAAGTTGAATATGCATGGGAAGTATGCCTTGAAGATTTGCTTAAGTTGAATGTTATAACATGTGCTAACATGCTCACATGATGTATTTCAATTCCAATACCTTTTATAGTGATTCCATAGATGTGTGGGACTTGACTTAGTCCAGGCAGTCGGTAACCGAGCAAATTCGTGGCTGACTGGTCATAGCCACGAATGACGCGTCGATGAATGTGATTCGTGTTGAGAGTTGGCGGCAGTGGTTAGGCCACGCGAAGTGTTTTACGCACTTCATGTCGTTCAATTCGATATGCGATCGCGCTAGTCGAGCCCGTCAAGTAACCCGACTGGCCGATGTTTGTTCACCTTGTATGTAACATAACTGCTTGAACCTAGGGTACTGAACTTACCATTGTAAACCCTATTAACCGTGGTACCTTGATCCACGAAGACTCATGAGCCGGGCATGGTGGTATGGGACACCGTGGTCGAGCTGTCGGCCTACGCTGGGGCCACAAACCTCCCCGTAGTGACCAGTGAGTACCTTGACTCGTGAGCAGATTATGGTGGTATGGGACACTATATTCTAGCTGTCGGCCTACACTGATCAGGCGACGAGCCCTTTGTAGTGACCGCGAGCGTATTCTGAGTTCACGGGAGGCGACGACCCTTCCGTGCAGTAGAGTACAGTAGGCCTGTATTGATAAGGTGATGGGGGAGCGGTGCAACGAGTGCGAGCAACAGCCCTGGCAGCCCTTGCAGTGACCTACGAAATGTACATCGTATGAGATTACTAGGAGTGACGACCCTAGACAGGATCCGTGTTGGGATTGATACAAGGGAGGTACCTTAGTTTCCCAATCCTGCTGTTTGAATGGACTAATAATAACTTGGTAATCATATCACCATAGCATTGCATGTGCCTGGAAGATGTGGAGCACTCTAGGGAGTGTGGCATGCCGCGGTCGTAAGATGTTGCCGTATGAGGGTGATCGTCGGTGAGGGCATACATCACGTCATATCATCTTGCATTAACAACAGTTTTAGGACTTGTCTGATTTACTGCTTTACTATTATCGCGTGATTGAATTGTGAACATGCTAATCTTTGCTCTATGATTCCACTGAGTTGATCACTCATTCCCACGTTACGGGATGGTGTTTGCAACACCCACCAGACCCTGTTGTAGTTGCAGGTGACGATGAGATCCAGGAGGTGGAGCTAGATGATGACGAGGACCAGGATGAGTTCTCGTATATGCAGTATCATGACGGCTTCCCGTAGGTGACTTGGATCGAGGGGACATCAGTGGGACTTTTCTTTTTGAACATTATTCTTTTGTTATGTACATGTATATGAGACTCAGAGATGTAGTCATACTTTGGAGACAGTTGAGATTACTTTGTTTTTCCATACAGTGATATATATCTTGTTTAGTCTTCCGCTTGCTTTTATCACTGGATCTGAAGTATGAATTGCAGTTTTGGTATACTTTTACTCATGTGAATGCTTTAAATCAGACAACATTGAATCATAACCATTTTTGTTGCATAAGTGACGGTCTGGAACTCGGGAGTTGAGTTTATACACGACCCCCGATTTTCAGGGTGTTACAAGTTGGTATCAGAGCATGAATGAGAGTATACTGGGCCTGGGTTATGGTCTTGCGACGTACGCTGTCGCTTCCTTTGACTTAGGTGAGTGCGAGAAGGGTCTAGAAACACTTCTAGGATCACAGATTCGCCGATAGGCGAAGTCTATAAGGATCGATCGCAAGATCGAGTCTGTAACGCATCTCGGGTCGCGTAAAGCGACCCGAATCACTTCTAAGCTGTAGGAGGTCGGGTGGAGATGTCCTATGAGCGGTTTTAAACCGCAAAAGTGAATCCATGGGCCGTGGAATGACCACGACTCTAGTAATCAATCGCCAGGGCTTAAAAACCCCGTTTTGCCAAAAATTCTCAAAATTCCTTCTCTAAACACTTCAACCTTCAGTTCTTTTGTATCCATTTCATGTTAGGCATCAAACCTAATGTGAAAATAACACAAATTAGTACATTCACCAAATTTTACAGTGAATAGTAAAATTTCATAAAAAATGGCCATAAAGCCATTCTAACTTCACTTTCTTTAGCAACTAAGGAGCTAGAATGATGTACTGGATCCTTCTACCCCAAATCCATATGCTGCATCATATGGTTTGGTATTCGGGACTGCGATGTGTACCCGGAAAGCCCCAAAAACATATTTGGGCTCATAGGGACCAAAATACTATGAACTAAGGGGTGGGACCAGACTTTTTGGGACCCTGGGACCATGGGGGACCAGACCCATGGGGTCCCGCTGGCCAACCTGGAGGTTGGCCGGCGATGCCATCGCCGGCCGGGCGATGCATCGCCGGCCGGCCATCTCCGATGGTGCTGCCCTTTGGGCGCACCCACTTAAATGCCTCCCACAACACCCCTAGGTACCTCCCATCCCACGAAAACTCCTAAAACACCCCTCTCCTTCACAAACAGCCCCCTTGCATGCCCTAGATTTGATTTTCAGCGCTCCATTCCAAATCCCGGCGACCCAAACCCCTCCTAATCCCTTCCTTGGCCAAAACCGACCACCACCCATTGATTATTGGGTGTTGGCAGCCCCTTTCCTTGAAGATTTTCCCATTTGGAGCTCCAAAATCCCCCAAATAGTGCTGAAATCGTGAGCAGCTCCATTCCACCTTTTTGTTCTTATTTTTCCCTGAAAGTACAGCCTTGGGAAGCTTGAAGCATCCCTCTACGACGCCTAGATTTCCTTTCGTCAGATTGGACAGCCATTTCTCCGCATTTTCGGCGTTTTCCATGGCTTTCGTGGAAGCTATTTTGGGACTTTTGTCACTCTCATCCATCCTGTCTTTGATGGGTAAGAGGAAAACTGCAACAGACGAGGCTGGGCCGAGCCGCCCTGCTCAATCGAGAAGACCGCGGGGTGGTGCCGCAAGTTCAAGCGCCGCCGCAGGTCCAGCTGCAGTCCTGGAGTGCCGTACGAAGCGGGATTTGGATCCCCATGCACACCTTGGACGAACCATCCTATCAGAGATGCCTCATGGTGAATACACTGATCGTAGAGTGTTATTTGAGGCGGACGTAGATGGGCGATTGTTCGGCGAATATCTGTTGTTCGAACGCATTGAAGCTGCGCACTGGGGACCGATCTTTGAAGCTCGCGCTCGTGCTAATGTGAGCACTGTTCGTGCCTTCTATGCTAGCATCCAGAGTCCTACCTTGGAGCCCTTGCAGTTCAAAATCCCTTTTGGTAGAGATCGGATGGCTACGATCGACGTCCGGTTGGTTGCGCGACTTCTCAACGTGCCACTAGGTGATGTGCATCCAAGTGAGAAGAATTTGAGGACTAGACGTGAACGAGATCGCCGCACCAGGTTTCTGTGCGGTAAGTTGGTTCCATGGCAGCCTAATAATAGCCTCAAGGCGACGTACATGTCTGAGGATTTGCGTCTGCTGCATCACATCTGCACGTTCAATGTTTATCCTAGGTCGACGAACCGCATTGAATGTACACGTCTTATGGTCGATTTCTTATTTCTGGTGGCTCAGGGAGAGAACGTATGTATGGCCACTTTCATCTTACGGCAGATAGTTCTCATAGCCAGGTCGAGAAGAACATCCGAATCCCTTCCCTTTGGCCGACTCATTTGCAAGATTGCGCTTGAGTTTGCCTATAGACTTGGACCCGAATTGCCGGTATCGATTCACACCATCGATGAGTCGACGATGGTTAAGATGAAGATTGGGTCGCAATATCGTGAAAATCAACTTGAAAGGGATAGTGGGGACGACTTTGATGAAGAGGAAGATCAAAGCGAAGGAGAACCTAGTGCAGAAGTTCAGGAAGAGACTCAGGAAGAAGCAGAAGAGGAGGCTCAGGATACTGATGAGAGTCCTCCTCCTTCTGCGCAGACTACTATTGACGATCGCATTGCCCGGATGGAGGAGAGTCAGACCGCTTTGCGAAGGGAAGTCCAAGAACTTCGAGCAGAGGTCGCTGATGCCAAGGCCGTTACGAAGAAGAAATTTGGCAAGGTGACTCGCACCTTGAAGGCAATCCTGTGTTGCTTACAGGATAAGGGTGCTCCTCCTCCGTCGCCAGACTCCGACTAGCAACGCGATCTTTGATGTTGTTATGAGTAGTTAGCTATTTTCTGTTTCATGTGTGTAAAGCCTATTAGGGCTAGTGCTTTGCTTTTGTCGCTGTTGCTTAACTGTCTTAATTTTCATGTCATTCTAGTCATGATGCTTGTAAGGATATATCCCTTGTATTGTGACAATTTTGATTAATTGAAATGCATGGAATGCCTTTGACTCTTTAGTGAATGATTGTGGTGTATTTGTGCAATTGAGACTGACAAGGTTGCGCCCTATTTTGAAAATAGGGAATGCCACCTAAGACTACGAGGAGCGCGGTTCGGCTTTCATTGTTAGAGCAGATGGATCAGGCTCCTTCTCAGTCTGGCACTCGTCCGGACCCTGCTGTGGGCCCGATTCCTGAGACTGTTCGATCGTCTCAGCCTGCTACTGGTCCTACAGATGGACCACCGCCATTTACACCATCAGTTAGAGAGCCACAGCGCGCATCTACTTCCGCACCTCATCCGCCACAGCCTGCTCCACCACCTGATAGATTCGAGCAGATGATGGCTATGATGCTACAGCAGCAGCAGCTATTGACTACTATAGTCGGGACTTTAGCCCAGGGTGGGGGTGCGACTGCATCTACTCCGCCTGCACCACCTGCGCATCCAGCTGAGGATGCCTATGCTTACGCCCAGGATGAGGGCATAGCACTTCCTGCGCAGCCTGCTTTCCCTGCGGGGAATCCTGCCGACACACGAGGCCTTCTCGAGCGATTTCAGCGCTTGCGGCCTCCTACTTTCACGGGTTCTCACAGACCCGAGGAGGCTGAGTTTTGGCTCGACCGAGTGTCGAAGATTCTGCGCATGTTGCACTGTACTGAGGCAGAGCAGGTAGAGCTGGCTACCTTCCAGTTTGAGAGAGAGGCCAGTATGTGGTGGGATAGTGTATTGCGGACTGTTACCGCAGGCTTCGTATGGACATGGGCAGCATTCGAGTTTCGCTTCCATGAGAAGTATTATCCTCAGACCTACAGACACGAGAGGGAGAATGAGTTTCTCCGTCTCAGGCAGGCAGCGATGACGGTCACCGAGTATGAGCATCGGTTCACAGAGTTGGGCAGGTACGTCCCGACGATTTTAGCTGATGAGCAGATGCGCATACGGCGCTTTTTGGAGGGCTTGCGACCGGATATTCGGTCGAAGATGTGCTGTATCAGTTTCTCCTCCCATGCGGAGTTGGTTCACATGTCCATGCGGGCAGAGCAGGACGTGGATCGACTTGCGCGATCACGAGGCCCGACTACTTCCAGGCCGCGACCGGAGTTGCCAGATAGGCCCTTCGCGGGCAAGAGGCCTCGCATTGATCCTCCTACCAGGACCACGGCGCCAGTAGGACCGTTTCGGCGCCCTGATCTATCATGCACATACTGTGGGAGGACGGGCCACCTAGCGCCGAGTTGCTTTACGAGGATGCGGGACAGTGGGTTCTCGCCGCCGCAGAAGATTGATCGTGTACGTCCGCAGGCGATATCAGCACCGCCTATACGGTCAGCTCCTGCGCAGTCCTCTTTCAGACCCACAGTATCGCAGATTCGACAGCCCCCACGGCCCTTGACACAGCGGCCGAACCGGCCACAGCAGGCTCGAGTTCATGCACTGACCGCTGAGGCAGCTACGACGCCGACTTTCCAGCATTCAGCCTTCGAGGTCACGGGCCATATCGGAGGTACTCCCGTTCTTGTCATGGTGGACACTGGTTCCACGATTTCTTTGATATCGCGTGCCGTAGTCAGACGTCTTGGGTTGCAGACTATTACTATGGATAGCGTGCGAGTCCTTGCAGCTCATGGAGATTATTCGGATGTCACCCAGATGTGTGAGGGTTGTTTACTTGATCTGGGAGGCAGGACGATGACTCTTGATTTAGTCGTCGATCCCTCGCTCGTATATCTCGACGTCATTCTTGGCATGGACTGGTTGACTGCAGCGAGAGCCGAGATTGACTGCGAGGCTCGTGTGGTGACGGTGTACGAGCCTGAGGGCACGCCTTTCACATTTTCAGTGCGGGTAAATCTTCCTTTCCGCATTCTTAGCTACGCCACCCTGTTGCGCGACGCTGGTGCCCAGGTACTTGAGCAGACGCCAGTTGTTTCTGAGTTCGGGGATCTGTTCAGGAAGATCCCTGGTTTGCCACCCCGACGTGAGATCGATTTCACTATCGATCTGATTCCTGGTTCTACACCCGTCTCACTGCCGACGTATCGCATGGCACCATGTGAGATGGAGGAGTTGAGGACGCAGATTGACGGTCTACTAGAGCTCGGCCTTATACGGCCTAGCGTATCTCCTTGGGGAGCACCGGTCTTGTTCGTGAAGAAGAAGGATGGTTCGCTGCGATTGTGTATTGATTATCGCAGGCTGAACCAACTCACAGTGAAGAACAAGTACCCTTTGCCCAGGATCGATGACTTGTTTGATCAGTTGAGAGGAGCGCAGTACTTCTCGAAGATTGACCTTCAGTCAGGATATCATCAGCTGCGCGTCAGAGATGAGGACGTGCAGAAGACAGCGTTCAGGACCAGTTTTGGTCACTACGAGTTCCTCGTGATGTCGTTCGGTCTCACGAACGCACCGGCCGTGTTCATGGATCTGATGAACCGGGTATTGCGGCCTTTCCTCTATCGATTCGTCGTTGTCTTCATCGACGACATTTTGGTATACTCTAGGAGTCGAGAGGAGCATGAGGAGCACTTGCGTTTGGTCCTTGATACGCTCAGACAGCATCAGTTGTTCGCACAGTATAAGAAGTGCGACTTCTGGAAGCAGGAGGTGAAGTTTCTGGGACACGTGGTGTCCAAGGATGGCATGGCAGTTGACCTGTCTAAGGTAGCTGCGGTGCAGGACTGGGAGCAGCCTGGTTCTGTCACTGAGGTGAGGAGTTTCTTGGGTCTCGCTGGCTACTATCGGCGCTTCATTCAGGATTTCTCGAAGATCGCGAGACCCTTATCTCAGTTGACACGGAAGGACGTGAAGTTCGCCTGGAATGATAAGGCGGAGTCAGCTTTTCAGGAGCTGAAGGACAGACTTACGTCCGCCCCTGTGCTAGTATTGCCAGAGCAAGGGGTTAAATACACTATATACACTGACGCGTCTAGCGTTGGTTTGGGTTGTGTCCTTATGCAGAGGGACAGGGTAATTTCGTATGCCTCGAGACAATTAAGGAAGCACGAGGAGAATTACCCTACACACGACCTGGAGTTGGCAGCCGTGATATTCGCACTGAGACTCTGGAGACATTACCTCTATGGAGAGGAGTTCGAGCTCTTTTGCGACCACAAGAGCCTCAAGTACATATTCACACAGCGGGACTTGAATATGAGGCAGCGGCGATGGATGGAGACGCTGAAGGACTTCAAGTTTGAAGTCTCTTACCATCCTGGGAAGGCGAACCTTGTGGCTGATGCGTTGAGCCGCAAGAAGGCGATAGAGTTTGCGGCTCCGCTGATGGTTGCCGAGTGGGATATGGTTGAGTTTTTGCGAGACTTTGAGCAGAAACTCACCGTAGAGGAGCCATTTGAGTTCATCGCACATGTTCAGGTGCGATCCCCGATCGATGACCGTGTCATCGAGGCGCAGAGGGACGACGCGCATCTTACTGAGCTTCGAGAGCAGGCCAGTGATGATGATGACGCCGACTGGCGAGTTGGCATGGATGGGGGTTTACGTTACCGTGGCCGCCTATGCGTTCCTGATGTCCCTGACTTGAGACGAGAGATTCTCGAGGCTGCGCATTCTTCTAGACTCGCGATGCATCCTGGCAGCACGAAGATGTATCGTGACGTGAAGAGGACGTACTGGTGGGAAGGTATGAAGACCCACATTGCTGAGTTCGTGTCCCGTTGTCTCACTTGTCAACAGGTGAAGGCAGAGCATCGCCGACCACCTGGACTTTTGCAGCCTATGCCGATTGCAGAGTGGAAGTGGGATTTCATTTCCATGGACTTCATTTCTGGGTTGCCGAAGACGAGGAAGGGGCATGATTCTATTTGGGTGATCGTCGACCGATTGACGAAGTCGGCGCACTTCCTACCGATCAGAGTTACGAACTCTGCAGACGAGCTGGCTAGATTGTATATTAGAGAGATCGTGCGTCTGCATGGAGTTCCGTTGGAGATCGTGTCGGACAGAGACACGCGGTTCACTTCTATTTTCTGGACTCGCATTCAGGAGGCTATGGGTGTGAAGTTGAAGTTCAGTACTGCCTTCCACCCACAGACGGACGGACAGACAGAGCGAGTGAACCAGATCCTGGAGGACATGTTGCGAGCTTGCGCATTGGACTTCAAGGACAGTTGGGATGACTGTCTTGCATATGCGGAGTTTGCATACAACAATAGCTTCCAGGCGAGTATCGGCATGGCACCTTATGAGGCGCTGTATGGGCGACCTTGTCGCGCACCGCATTGCTGGTTAGAGGTCGGTGAGCGCAGCTTGATTGGCCCAGAGTTGGTGCAGGCGACGTCAGAGAAGATTGATATTATTCGACGTCGGCTTCTTACAGCGCAGAGCAGACAGAAGAGCTACGCCGATACGAGACGGAGACCACTAGAGTTCACAGTCGGGGATCATGTGTTTTTGCGAGTTTCCCCTATGAAGGGAGTCCTTCGGTTCGGAAAGAAGGGGAAGCTGGCACCGCGATACATTGGTCCATTTCAGATCCTCGATCGTGTGGGAGCAGTGGCTTACCGATTGGCTTTACCCACGCCCCTCGCGAGCGTCCACAACGTATTTCATGTTTCTATGCTGAAGAAGTACGTTGCTGATCCTTCTCATATCATCAGATGGGAGCAGGTGCAGTTAGGAGAGGATGTTACTTATATCCTGCGACCGACACGCATCTTAGACCGGAAGGAGCAGGTACTACGTAGCAAGGTGATTCCCCTTGTGAAGGTACTATGGACGCATCATACTGAGGAGGAGGCTACTTGGGAGACAGAAGCCGAGATCAGAAAGAACTACCCACAGCTTCTCGAGGAGTACGAAAAGGTACAAAATTTCGAGGACGAAATTATTTGTTAAGGGGGGTAGATTGTAACGCCCGTGAAAAAAAAAATCCATCCTTGGGCTCGAGTACCAACTCGACCCGAATTTGCGTAGAATTCATTCCTTTGGAAAATTTGACTAGGTTAGCTAGTGCAACGTTAGAATAGCTGGGAAATGGTCCCCGATCACTTTAAATACGTTCTACAAGGCCCGAAGCGAGTGGAACTAAGGGTGCTATAATGCTCTAAAGCCTCGGATCAAACTCTAAGCCGGTTTGTTCTCTGGACCACTTTGAATCTTTGTATTGGATCTAGACCGCACGTTGAAAGTCCGATACCTCCTATCTTAGACCGTTAGGACCGTCTAGCTGGGCTTGACACTCATTCCAAAAATCAAGTCAAACCAATTATCACAGGCTACTTCATTGAGCCCGGACCGAAGAGAGTGTGAATAGGGACATAGTTGGAATTTCAAATTCAAATCTGGCACACAAATTTGACGCATCAGTATTAAGCATTCTGACCGTCAGAATACAGCCAAATTACACCCTTGGATCAGGAAAAATATCTATTATATATCACGGGACTTATAGGCCTGATCTTGGTGCGGTGACCGTTAAACTGAAACTGGGCCGCCACGTGCGATCTGGGAACCCAACCGGTCTGAAAACTGGATGTATGCTAGATCTAGTATGCATGAGCTTAAGTCCGACCGCATCTGGCCTGGAGACCTCCAGAAATGCCCTTTTGGACCGAAACGGCCCCGATTTGGTTAGGCACCAAGTAAACATTGTTCCCAAGCCTATTTTGGGAATGTTTTAGGCTATAAAAGGGGTTGAAACCCTCACTCCTCTCTCCCATCCGAATTTGAGAGAAGCCCTAGCTTGGGAGAGAGAAAAAGAGTGAGAGATTGTGAGAGAGGGGGGGAGTTCTTCCCGCCACTTGTGCTACGTGTTGCACATGCTTAAGCGACACTCCTCTACCGCTTTCCCGGCGATTCCACCGCAATCCTAGGTAAGTAAAAATCCTAAATAGTTGGTGATTTGAGTTTTTCTTGTTTCCATGGCGATGTAGCTTATGGATCTTATGTATTAGGCTCCTTACTCGCCGTAGACGAAGCATATACACTCCGCTTCAATTCCCGAGTCTACAAGACACTAGGTGAGGATTTTAGACGCTTGGATTGACGGTTCCCAATGCTTTCAATGTCGTTTAATAGTAGATTCTTGACGGCATCGCCGTTTGACATGTACAAAATGCTCTCCGTTTCCCCTTTCGTAAGCTAACGAAGAATATGAGATTTAGGGCATTTTAGTCATTTGTAGGAAGTACTGTTTGCATTCATATTTTGCTGATGTGATTGACATGGTTTGTTGTCGCATTAGGAAGTTAGGAATGCGTGCATAATTAGTTTGGCGAAGAGATTCGCCTAGTTGCACACTTTGGGTCGACATGCTATATGTAGACCTAAGTGTGTAGTGCATGTGTTTGTATAAATGCTTGTATTAGTATGTATTGAATTAAATGATGTTATATGATAGTTTGTGATTGATTTTTCAACTATTATGCTGACCTAGATGATTTTCTACATGTTGATAAAATGCATGATTTCATTACATGCATTGAATGTATGTGCTTGAGGATTTGCTTAAGTTGAATATGCATGGGAAGTATGCCTTGAAGATTTGCTTAAGTTGAATGTTATAACATGTGCTAACATGCTCACATGATGTATTTCAATTCCAATACCTTTTATAGTGATTCCATAGATGTGTGGGACTTGACTTAGTCCAGGCAGTCGGTAACCGAGCAAATTCGTGGCTGACTGGTCATAGCCACGAATGACGCGTCGATGAATGTGATTCGTGTTGAGAGTTGGCGGCAGTGGTTAGGCCACGCGAAGTGTTTTACGCACTTCATGTCGTTCAATTCGATATGCGATCGCGCTAGTCGAGCCCGTCAAGTAACCCGACTGGCCGATGTTTGTTCACCTTGTATGTAACATAACTGCTTGAACCTAGGGTACTGAACTTACCATTGTAAACCCTATTAACCGTGGTACCTTGATCCACGAAGACTCATGAGCCGGGCATGGTGGTATGGGACACCGTGGTCGAGCTGTCGGCCTACGCTGGGGCCACAAACCTCCCCGTAGTGACCAGTGAGCACCTTGACTCGTGAGCAGATTATGGTGGTATGGGACACTATATTCTAGCTGTCGGCCTACACTGATCAGGCGACGAGCCCTTTGTAGTGACCGCGAGCGTATTCTGAGTTCACGGGAGGCGACGACCCTTCCGTGCAGTAGAGTACAGTAGGCCTGTATTGATAAGGTGATGGGGGAGCGGTGCAACGAGAGCGAGCAACAGCCCTGGCAGCCCTTGCAGTGACCTACGAAATGTACATCGTATGAGATTACTAGGAGTGACGACCCTAGACAGGATCCGTGTTGGGATTGATACAAGGGAGGTACCTTAGTTTCCCAATCCTGCTGTTTGAATGGACTAATAATAACTTGGTAATCATATCACCATAGCATTGCATGTGCCTGGAAGATGTGGAGCACTCTAGGGAGTGTGGCATGCCGCGGTCGTAAGATGTTGCCGTATGAGGGTGATCGTCGGTGAGGGCATACATCACGTCATATCATCTTGCATTAACAACAGTTTTAGGACTTGTCTGATTTACTGCTTTACTATTATCGCGTGATTGAATTGTGAACATGCTAATCTTTGCTCTATGATTCCACTGAGTTGATCACTCATTCCCACGTTACGGGATGGTGTTTGCAACACCCACCAGACCCTGTTGTAGTTGCAGGTGACGATGAGATCCAGGAGGTGGAGCTAGATGATGACGAGGACCAGGATGAGTTCTCGTATATGCAGTATCATGACGGCTTCCCGTAGGTGACCTGGATCGAGGGGACATCAGTGGGACTTTTCTTTTTGAACATTATTCTTTTGTTATGTACATGTATATGAGACTCAGAGATGTAGTCATACTTTGGAGACAGTTGAGATTACTTTGTTTTTCCATACAGTGATATATATCTTGTTTAGTCTTCTGCTTGCTTTTATCACTGGATCTGAAGTATGAATTGCAGTTTTGGTATACTTTTACTCATGTGAATGCTTTAAATCAGACAACATTGAATCATAACCATTTTTGTTGCATAAGTGACGGTCTGGAACTCGGGAGTTGAGTTTATACACGACCCCCGATTTTCAGGGTGTTACAGTAGGACCATTAAAATGCACCAATCCAACTTTGCTGCTATATTATGCCCTAGCGATCCAGATACTCGCCATGTTGAGGTCAAACTTATGCACGTTACCAAATAACACAATGTGGATGCTAATGAAATAGCACAGCTAGTCGCAGGGCTCGACGCCCTAAGGGGTTTGGTCTAGTGGACGATTACCATCTAAAAGAGATCTTTGCCCTCTATCTTTGAAAAAGGGAATGTCATAGAGGTGTGCCAGACAAAGATAGAGGAGGAAGATTGGAGGGCTCTCCTAATGGGTTTTTACAAAGCCCATGTACTAGGACCAGTAGGAATATATGGAGGTCAGCCACTAATTACGTTATGATCGATAGTGAGTTATATCGTAAAGGGGCTGATGGAGTCTTACTCCGATGCCTATCAAGGAAAGAAGCCATATTAGCTATGAGAGAGGTCCATGAAGGGATATGTGGGTCCCACCAGGCTGGAAGAAAGATTAGACTCACACTGAGATGCTACGGGTATTTTTTATTAATAATGATGACCGATTGTGCCCATTATGCCAAGGGCTATGAGGCTTGCTAAAGGAATGGGCCAGTCTATCATGTACTCACGACCGAAATATATTCTTTAATAAAACCGTGGTCGTTCCAATGATGGACGATTAACTTGATTAGTCAAATTCACTTACCTTTGACCCACATGGATTTTTTCATTATCGTAGCGACCAATTACTTCATTGAGTGGGTAGAAGTGAAGCCCGTGAAGGGATTCGGTCATTGAGAGATTATCGAATTTATCAAGAATAACATCATCCACCAATTTGGGATACCAGAGTCCATCACTATGGACTAAGGTACATCATTTTTTGCCAAGAAAGTGCGGGCGATGACTGATAGATACAGAATAAAAATTCTACCTTCAACATATCTCCTTCTTACTTATTTTTTCGGCTTCCAATTTTATATTAATGGCTTTCACACTATTCATTCTTTTCCTTTGATTTCTCATTGAAACACGTCTAATAGGTAGCCATTTTCGATCTTACTATTTTTTAGTTGGTATTTTTCTTCTTCTCTTCATGCTTAAGGTAGATAAGGATCTACAGACTTGGTTCCTAATTACTTTTAAGTAATCATCAAGCTAAAACAAAAATTTCAAGTTATCTTCACAAAATATAAGTTAGGTGTGAATTTGTGAACTAAACTCAATTGATGTTTAACTTTTCTATTAATTAATTCATTAAAATAACTTATTTAAAAGTCTACTAATTAAACTAAACTCTAGATTTTCAAAAGATACTCTATATCTTCTCCTACGACTCACAACATATTCAGATTTACAACATAATTATCTTCAAAAAGGGTTTTAAAACTACAATTTTGAAAAATTTTGAAAATATTTACTCAAAACTAAGAAAATACTGATTAGATCTATCTAATCTCACCCCAACCTAAAATCTATCATGTCCTCAATGTAAGAAATATACAATGATAGCAATAATGAGACAATGTCAAATAAAAGAGGAATGGGTTAGAGAGAGTACATGAGGAAGAAGAATGAATCGGTTTAAAATATTTAATGTTTAAAGGGATTAGTACAAAACTAAAGCGAAACTAAAATAAACTAATCCTAATAATCCTACTCCTAAGAAAGTAGAAAATTCATAATCCTAACTATCACTTATCCTGAGGAATTGGTTCTTCCTCTAGCAAGTTTCTCAATAAATTTCTCAACAAAGTTTTTTAACAAGATCATCTGAAACCCTACTTTAGAGTAAGTTTGGATGTCCTAGACCGTCATCGTCCAGAGAAATATAAGCACCCTATCAAAGAATTTATTCTTTACGTCTTGAGGTGTCCAAAGACTATATGTTTCACCTACAGGGCTGCGATGAATAAGAGACCATAAACAATTGAATAACAAAAAATTTATTTATTGTGGTCTCTTTAAAATCTGAAGTCTTAGACTTCAATTCAGAATGCATATTCTCCACCTATAATGGTAAGAATTCAGTGTTAGTGGAAGGAGTGTTATCAACTTCCTGGCCAATATCAGACACCAGGACAATTTTGCAAGGCATTCACTATTCTTGTATCATTGGATTGTTCGAATCCATGAAAAGTGTCAAGTAGACTTCCAGAGATTCAGGAGTTTCAGTTGAAAGAGGCTCATCATCTTCAAATGTATCAATCAAGTTTATCTCATGGGTCATGTCTTCATCTTCTTGTGGTTTGTGCAAATGAAACACATTCAATTTTACAGTCATATTACAAAAAAAATCTTTATAGTTTCATTCCTACAATTGACTATAGCATTCGCAGTGGCCAGGAATGGTTGACCTAATATGATAAGGATTTGATAGTTTGCATTTGTAATTGGGTGTGTCTCTAAGATGATGAAATCTTTCGGGTAGAAGAATCTATCTACCTGAACCAACACATCTTCTACCACACCCCCTTGGTATCCTAGTTGAGCGGTTGTCCAATTGTAACGTTGGCTTGGTGAATTTTAACTCACTAAGCCCCAATTGCTTATATACCGAGTATGATATTAGATTGACACTTGCCACAAGGTCTAAAAGTGCTTTATTGACCTAGAAGTTTCCAATTACACATGAGATCATAAGACTTCCAAGATCCTTGTATTTTGGGAGAGTGTTTTGAATTATGGTGACACTCACTTATTCAGTTAAAAAGGCTTTGTTATATATGCTTATCTTTCGCTTTACTGCACATATATCTTTTTGGAATTTTGCATAAGATGCGAATTGTTTAATTGCATCCAACAAGGGGATGTTGATATTAACTTGTTGTAAAATCTCTAAAATATCTTGATTCTCACACGACCTTTTTGATGCGATGAGACGTTGGGGATATGGGGCCACAAGCTTGTATTCTTGGGATAGCTCTTTGTCATGTGGAGCATTGCTATAGTCACCACCATCCCTTGAATTTTTGAATTCCCTAGGTTTTTCAATCTTCATATAAATCTCTTTGCAATTTCCTTTCCACTTCTTAGGTTGGTGCTTGATTGAACATGTTCCACTTGTTGAGTAGAAGAGTTGAGATTACTTATTTGAACTTGTTCTTTTTGGTTAGGTTAAGGTTGGGCTAGAAAGGTCCCGGTCTCCCTAACATTTAGTCATGTCTCAAGTCTTATAACTGAAGTTCTGAGTTCATTTATAGCCTATTGCTTCCCTTGCATGAATGCATCTAATGTATCCTCAAGGGTTCTCCTAAGTGGAGGTCCACTAGACGGCCCTTAGGGATAATTAGTTAAATTCGCAGTTAGCCCATTCCTCCAATTAAGTTCCGTTAATTAGGAGTGTGCATGTTGGAATTAGGTGCACTGAAGGGTCATTGGTATGAGTTTGCAATGTTTGCTTAAATGTGCGACACCTCTTGAAAAGTTTGGATTGTAGGACAATTTATGGTTAGGTGTACATCGCTCTTACAAATTCCACATACGATTTCAACGATTGTTTTGGGACGAGTTGATTCCTTCCCAAATTCCAAGTCCTCAACTTTCCGTGTGAGGTTAGCCAATTGTGCATTAATGTCATCGTTCTCCTTAAGTACATGTACTCCTCTCTCTCTCTTGGCACTTCCTTGGGATTACTAGCTCAATTTGATGTATCCCATGATTGGGTGTTTACAGCTAGCATATCAAAGTAATCCCAAGCTTCTTCCTGTTCCTTATTCACGAACTCACCATTACACATCATGTGTATGAATTGGCGTATATTCGGACTAAGTCTGTCATAAAAAAAGATCAATTGTTCGTCAAGTTTTGTAGCTATGGTGCGGGCAAGCGAGAAGTAAGTCCTTGAACCGTTTTTAACATTCGAAGAAAGTCTCATATCTTTTCTAGGAGGAGTTCATTATTTCCTATCTAAGAGCGTTGGGTTTATGAGTCGGGACGAACTTTTTAAGGAACTCTTGGTTCATCTCAATCCATGTACCAATGGATTTAGGCCTTAATGAATGAAACTATGACTTGGCATTCTCGTTTAGAGAGAATAGAAATAACTTGAGTTTGATGGTGTCAAGATGAACATTATTAAAGTGCAATGTTATAACAACATCTTCAAATTCTTTGATATGCAGGTATGGACTTTTTGGATTGAGCCCATAGAATTTAGGAAGTAATTGAATTGTCTTTGGTTTAAAGTCCACGATTCCTGCATTGGTTGGAAAAATCTTGTAGGAAGGTGTACTTGCTCTTACCGGCTGCAAATAATCATGTAAGGTCCGATTCGGTGGAACCCAATGCACATCATTCTCATCATGCACCATCATAATCGAGGGTGTGAGACACACAAGATTCTCAACAACATATTGTTCAGTTTCAACCATGATTTCAGACAATGTTCCAGCAGTATTTAGATGTTGTTTAATTCATCAATAGACCATGAGTCCTTCAACCAAACCTCATTCACTTAGAAGTCTCGATGTATGATCCCTTATCCACTTGGGCATGAACCACACAAAACTCTACTTCTAATCCTAAGTTCTAAGTCCTACAACAATTATGAAAGTAAATAGAGAGAGAGAGAGGGAGGATATTACCTGTATGGAAGAACTAGAATGAAAATCCTATAAAACAAAAACAATAAATAATGTTAGTAACGTTAGAAAAAGAGAAAAAATAATAACAAGCTCTAAGAATGAAAATTTTTAAAATTAGAAATTTCTAAAAACACTAAGTTAGAAAATTTTAGAAAATAAGAAAATCTAAAATAAAAATCAAATAGTTAGTCCTATTTCTAACCTAATTTCAATATAAATCAATCTTAGAAAAAATGTAGTCGAAGTCCCCGATAATGGTGCCAAAAATTTGTTCATAGCCCCAAGTGCAAGGTTGCGATGTAGTAATAACTCAGTGAGACTGAGGTCGAATCCATAGGGACTTGTATGTGTGTCATTCTGAAATAAACTAGAACTAGAACTATGAACTATATTAAACTAATAATATGAAGAATTGAGAGATCAATGATGATTAACAATCAATAATAAAAGGGAAACTAGAGTTCTAAGGATCTAGATGTACCTAATAAGATGCTACCTTACTTGATTCAAAGAGCTACAACTGGAATTAGAGTACTATTGTATCTAGTTGGATGACTATGCTCAAGCCAATGACCAGGCTGAGGCTATCAACAAGGTAATTAAGAATATTTTGAGGAAGATGATCGAAGAAAATTCTTGAGAATGACATACTAAGTTGTCTGAGGCTCTTTGGGCCTACAAAAATTTACCTCATACCATACTGGGGTGAGCTCGTTGTTGATAGGCAGCGATCTTCAATTGTTCTTGTCTCCTTTCTTCCTTGAGGAGATCCAAACTTGGAGCCATCTGCTCAGTATTTTGACTTTCGTCGAACAATTTGATGCATGTGGTTGGGAGTCTTACTTCAACTGGTACCACAACTTTTATGCTGAAGGCTAAGGAAAAAGGAGTTTCTCCAGTTGATGTTTGATTAGTTGCTTGATATGCCCATAGGACATGTGGTAGCTCCTCAACCCAAGCCCCTTTGGACTCCTTGAGCTTGGTTTTGAGATGATTTTTTGTGACCTTGTTAACCGCCTCTACTTGTCCATTGGCCTTAGGATGCTGAGGTGACGAGTAGGCATTGTGAATGCCAGGTCTTTCACAAACTCGGAAGCATGCATTGTCGAACTACTTACGTCGTTGTCCGTGACAATAATGTGTGGAATGTCGTATTTGTAGATGATGTTCTTCCAAATGAAGTCAATGATCTCCTGCTCGATGATTTTGGCCTTCGGCTCGGCCTTAACCCACTTGGTGAAGTAGTCGACATCTACAACAATGAACTTAGTTTGAACTTTGCCTGCCTGTAATGGTCCGATGAGGTCAATCCCCCACTGTGCGAACGGCCAGGGGCCAGTTATTGAGGTCAGCTGTTCAGAAGGCTTTCGAGGTATCGCGGCGAATTGTTGTCATTATCGTAATTCCTTTCATATTGCATGGCATTCCCATGGATGGTCGGCTAGTAGTACCCCTGTTGAATCACTTTGTAGGCTAGTGCCCTCCCACCAGAGTGGTTACCACAAACGCCTTCATGGATTTTTCTCAGGACATATTTGGGCTCGTTGTGTCAGAGACACCTAAGGTATGGTAGGGAAAATCCCCTTTTATATAAGACATCCCCTATTGTAGTGAACCAAGCTACCCTGTTCTATATTCTTCATGCCTTGAGCTTGTCATTGGGTAGTTCGTTCCTCTGAAGGTAGCTTATGATCAGGTCCATCCATATCGGCGCTGAGATGACAGGAAATGCTTCCTTCGATTTAGGTCGGCCGATGTTAGGCTCGGGTAAGAACTCAATCAAGATTGTTTTAGTGATGTCATGTAAGCCACCACGACCAGGTTTGCCAGAGCATCTGCTCAAGAATTTTTTGCTCAAGGGACTAAGTTGACTTCACATTTGATGAACTTGCCAATAAGCTTTTTCGCCTTCTAGAGGTAGGTGATCATTTTCTCCCCCCTTGGACTAGTACTCATCAACAACTTGGTTGACGATGAGTTAGGAATCGCTATGGATATTTAGGGCTCATACTCCTATGGTCTTTGCTAGCCTGAACCTAGTGAGGATTGCTTCATACTCCGCCTCATTGTTAGAAGTTGGGAACCCAAACCTTGAGGCATATTGTATGCAAGTCTAGTCAGGTGCGACAAGGATTATTCCTACTCCACTTCATTTTGAATTGGAAGACCCATTAACGTGAAGGTCCACTCTTGCAGTTGGTTTCCTCTTCATTTTTGGATTCTTTCAAGGGCTCGACACTGGTGAACTCAGCAATGAAGTTGGCCATGCTTGGCCTTTAACAACTGTTTGAGGTCGGTATTCGATATCGAACTCGATGAGCTTAATCGCCCACTTCGTCAGTCTTCCTAACACCTTGTGTTTTTGGAGCACCTGACAGAGAGGCTGGTTGGTTAGGACCACAATAGTGTGGGCTTGAAAGTAGCAGTGGAGGGGTCATGATGACACAATCAAGGATAAAGCGAGTATTGAGTGTCAAATATTGCATATTTTCCCTATTTTTACCTTGGTTTTATGAACATGATAGTGCTTAATCGATTTAATTATGCATGTTTTCATGTGCGAGGTGATTTCAAGAGCCTAAGGTGAAATTATTGTTAAAAGGAAGATTTATGCTCAAAAGATTACCAAATAAATACTTGGAGATTTGAAAGTCATTAATGAAGAATTCACATGCTAAATATCTAAGGAAACCAAGTGAGGAATGAAGCGAATCGAAGATTTGAAGTGAAGAAAAAGAATCTTAAAAATTGGCCAGAAAAAACATATTCTGAAATTTTGAGTCTAAAATAGAAAAGTCCTGAAATAGACTTTTGGTCCTGCCAAAGTTTAATTTTGGTGGAATCCAAATCGCGCAGAATTGTCCAATGAGAAAGTGAAATTTTTAGCCTTAATTCGGTCCAATCGAACCTAACTTCTATCCGATTGAAGCCTAACTTTTTGAGAAAGTTTAAGGCGTTTTCAAAGTCGGTCCAAGCAAAGGTTATAAATATGGTTTTTCTTTAAGAGTTTTAGTTTCAATCATGTCTTTGGTTTGCTAATCTCTTAGCTAGAGATAAGATGTGAAGCTTATAGTTTGTTTAGATGATTATCTTACTTTGATTCATATTTATATTAAACTTTTATTGATTTATACTTCGAATAAAGGAATAATTTCAATTTTCTATAGTTTACTATGACTTCAATTGTAATAGATGCTTGGAAAGCTTTTAATATCTTCTTATGTTGTTTTGTAATTGTGAGATCTATAAAATTCGTGATCTACGATTGTCTCCTGGGCATGGTGGATGGTTGAATTCCCTACAATCATCGCAATGATGCTTCATGCGGGAACTAATTCAATGAAAAGTTCAAATTTGGTTTAACTAGTCTATCATCCAATTGGATAGGATAGGACTTCGATTTCAGTTGTGTTTGTTGGATTAAGTAAGGTAGCATCTTAATAGCTATGAGCGGATCCTTGATGCTCTACTTTCCTGTTTTATTATTGATAATTTTTTCACAATTACTCTCTTATTCCAGATTATAGTTTAGATCTTATTTTAGTTCTAGTTCTAATTATTTTCAAAATACATACACATTAACTCCCTGTGGATTCAACCTCGGTCTCACCAAGTTTTACTATAGCCCAACCCTATACTTGGGGTTGTGAACAAAGAACTTCTCAATATAAAGGGTATTTGGTCTCATCTTGGACCAACGCTTTGCTGCCATAATACACAGGAAATTGCTTGCCTTTAACCTCTAGTATTGGGGTCGAGCTAACCGCTGCTACTGAGACAACTAAGTATAGCAACAGTGACACTCCCTGGTCAGGTTTGGAGAGTAATGAGGGTGATCTCAGGTACTGGTTGAGTTGTTAGAAGGCATGTTCACGTTCATCATCCCATGTCAGCTTTGTCTTGCCTTTCAATTGTCAAAAAATGGCATGAACTTATTTGTAACTCTGGAGACGAACCTATTGAGGGCCGCGACTCTGCCCGTGAGATACTGAATTTCCTTTGTAGTTTTAGTCGAGTTCATGTTTAGCAGTGCTTGGATCTTATTAGGATTTGCTTCAATTCCCCTTTGGTTGATCAAGAAGCTGAGAAATTTTCTTGGGCTAACCTCGAAAGCACATTTATTTGGGTTCTGCTTCATCTGATACTTTCTCAGGATGTGAACATCTCTTCTAGGTCAGCCATATGGTTTGCCGCCCTAATTCTCATGACTAGAATGTCTTCGACATAGACCTCCATAGAGTATCTGGTCTACTTGACGAACATTTTATTGACAATGCGTTGATACGTTTCTCCAGCATTATTCAATTCGAAAGGCATGCCCTTGTAGCAGTAGAGCCTTTTGTCAATGATGAAGGCTATCTTCTGCTTGTCGTGTGCATGCATGACAATCCGGGTATAAATCAAGTAGGCTTTCAAGAAGCTGACGAGCTCGTGCCTGGCTGTGCTGTCAACCAGTTGGTTGATCCTGGAGAGGGGGAAGCTATCTTTCAGGCATGCTTTATTCAAGTCTATGTAATCTACGAATACTCACCACTTTTCATTCAATTTCTTCTCCAGCATGACATTCGCTATCCAGTCGGGATAGTAGATCCCTTCAATGAATTTGGCCTCGAGAAGTTTACTAACCTCCTCACCAATAATCACGTACTGCTCTGGTTCGAAAGCTCGTTGCTTTTCTCTCACAAGTCAGTGGTAGGTAGAACTGTACACGAGTCGAGCCGACCCGAGTATTGCCTAGCTCATGCTCGGCTCGCACAGCCTGAGTCCTAGCTTGTACTCGGCTCGGCTCGGCCTTTGAGCTCGGATGCCTTGCTCGTGCTCAGCTCGTCCGAGTTTGAGCATATATCGAGCCAAGTTTGAGCAAAATTTTTAGTAGGGAGCGGGATCCCACTGTGTTCAATCTTGGTAGGGAGCAGGATCCAGCCGTGTTCGATCTCGGTAGGAAGCAAATAAGCTCAGTACTCCGTCGGTTACGACACCGTCTTGATTTCTTTCTATGTTAGTTTTCACCGTTTAAAACGCGATGGGGATTCATTTTTGCATGTGAAACTGATATATATACAACCATCCTGACCATCCAAACTGTGGGTCCCTTAAAATCACACCGATCGAGCAATGACAGCCATTCAATCATTACCTATCAAAATGGACAGTTATAGTACGATAAGTCGTCCAAGGTAGAACGGGAAAATCAAATGGTTATAGAAATGGGTACAGTTCTTATTTTTGTACAACTTTCTATGTGTACGGTTGATGAGTTACTTCACTGCTTTCTTTTTTACTCCTTTTGAAATCATCCAATGTTTTCCCATTTGTTTTGAAACGATAGTCCGCAAATTCCTTCTGTACTTTGATCCTTCGATTTTTACGCTGTGCTCGAAGGCGCGTGAGCTATGATATATTTCAAAACAAGTGGGAAAACAAGTGGGGTATATATACCCCTGGTCGAGTACTGAGTCAAGTTTGAGTCGAGCCGAGTCGAGTCGATTTCGAGTACTATTCGAATCGAGCCGAGCCAAGTCAAGTAGGGTCAAGCTCGTGCTCGGCTCGAACTCAATTCGAGCACCAAAAATCAGCTTGTGCTTGGCTCGAACTCATTTCGAGTCGAGTCGAGCGAGTTATCAAGTTAACTCTGCTTGTGTACAGCTCTAGTGGTAGGGATCAATGTTTAGTCTGTGGAACATTACCTCCGAGCTGATGCTGGGCATGTCCTGATGTGACTATGCGAAGACATTGACGTATCATTTCAGTAGGCTAACAATCTCCTATCGTTGACCTGGAGTTGCAACGAGTCGACCTGAATCGTGTGGGTCGAGTCGATCTCACATAGGGGTACAACCACCAGGTCCTTTACAGGAATCTTCTTTTGATTGATTCTTCTTGGGGGTCAAGAGATGTAATCGTCATCATCTGTCAATGCACTTTTGTCCTGAGTGTCATTGAGTAGCATTGTCAGGATTTGTGTTGGTTGACTTTAACTTGATCAACACCATGCTTGGTCGGGAACTTCATCGCGAGATGGTAGGTAGATACACTTGCTCTCATGATATTAAGGGATGGTCATCCCAATATTATGTTGTAGACAGAGGGATAGTCGACCATGAGGAAGTCGATCATTACAGTGGTCTGATTGTGATCCATTCCTGCAGTCACGGGTATTAGTATACTTCCTTTGGAGGTGACTCTCTCCCCTGCAAACCCAAGTAAAGGAGTATGGACAGGACGCAGTTTGGACCTCTCGATTCCCATTTTATCAAAGGCGACAACGAAGAGGATGTCAGCCAAGCTACTGATGTCCACCAAAATGCGGTGCACTTTGTGGTTGCCCACAATCATGGCCACCACCAAGGCATCATCGTGTGGATGGTGGATTCCTTGGGCGTATTCCTCAGTGAAAGTCAAACTTTAGGGAATAAACTTCTACTCATTCGTAGCTTTACTTGTGAGATGAATGTGATGCTCTATGCTGTTGCTACTAATGTTCCAGGCATGAGCCATACGAGTTCTGTTCGTGCCCCCACCTCTTGTGGGTCCTCCGAATATTGTGCAGATTTCTCATGTTGCTTCATTGTTGTGTTTGTTGCTTTGTAGCTCAAACCATTTATCGGGTTGCTCGTCCCTCCTCTTGCTGACGTACTCCCTTAGGTGCCCACCTCGGATGAGGACTTAATTTCTTCCTTGAGATTGAAACATTTGGTGGTAGTGTGGTCGTGGTTGCGGTGGAAGTGGCAATACTTTCGCTTGTCTCTCTTGTCGGCGTCGGCCTTCATCCCACTCGGCCACTTCAGGATCCTTTTGTCATGAACTTTCATAAGAACTTGCTCGAGAGTCGTGTTTAGCGAGGTATAGGAGTGGACAATGCTCTCTGGTTGTCGGTTAGGGTGTGAGCCTTTATTCAAATTGTCATCCATTCTCTTTTTGTTGTTGATGGTGGGTTGCTCCCTTTCCTCAATGTGCTTCATATCCTTAGCCGATCTACTTGTGCTCTGAGTAGCTTTTCACGAACTGAAGAGCTCCTCTATGTTAGAGTACTTTTGAACTCGGTTAAAAAGATCAGCTAAGGTGGTTATGAGGTTCTTGCCAATTAAGAAGAGGAACTTCCCTTCTCGTAGACCGAATATCATGGCACCCAGAACTATCTAGTCAGAGTAGCCGTCTACCTTTACCACTTCCTCATTGAAACAGATGATGTAATCTTTTAATAGCTTATCCTCCCTTTGGGTAACAATGAGGAGGTGAGTCGCTGGCTTACTTCTATCTTTCCCTCCAACAAACTGTGTGATAAAGGTCTTGCTGAGTTGTGCGAAAGAGCTAATGGATTTGGGCTTTAACTATTTGTACCACTTTGTGCTACCCCTGACAAGGTCAGGGAGAATGCTCGGCACATTACTGAACTTGAAGCATCGAACTCCATTCATGCCCTGAAGGATTCTAGATGCTCGGCTGGATCTCCGACTCCAAAGTAGGGAGTAATTTGAGGCATCGGGAATGTCGACAGAAGTTGAGATCTCATGATGTCATCGGTAAATGGTGGTTTTGTTTCCTCCAACATGGCCTTAACTGTAAGCCCCGTATCCTAGACCATATCGTTCCATAGACTTCCGCGGTCTTACTGGTCGAATTCTGGTAACCTTCGACCCTTAATCAATATTTGTGTGCGACCCTGAATCGTATGCCATCAACCCGTATCGACTCAACCCAAGACCTTTACCATAGCGACCTCGCCGTCGCTACGGTTCCGATGCCTTGACTTGCGCGTCGAGGCGATACCCTAGTCAAGAGATGTGGGCCAACGTTCGATACGAAGAAAACGCCGCGTGTTGCGAAATGCAAGAGAATCTCTACGAGGTGTCACATCAATCCATCAATTCATAAATCCATCACATGTCAAGTACACATCACCTTTCATCTATTCCCAAGCAACTACAAAAGTCAAGAATCTCTTATAAGCCCATACCTCTCTTACACCAAAAGCCATCAAAGTCAAGAAGTTCTTATGCCACCCATGCTTTTCTTACACAAATGGCCACAAAAGTTAAGATTTTCTTACACCCATCACTCACCACATCCATCACCCATCTCTCTCTTCCTTTACAACTCTCTCTCTCTCTCTCTCTCTCTCTCTCTCTCTCTCTCTCTTTCTCATTTTCAAACTTAAAAAAATCTAAGGAGAGAAATCCCATACGTATGAGAATTCTTCAAGCCTCTCCCTCTCTTTCAAAACTTCAAGTGTGGCCCACTTTCCTACCCCATGATCTCCCATCCTAACTATCCATTCCCCATCTCCTCCATTGGAATCAAAGCTAAGGTGTTAAGGAACTCATAGGAGCAAGAAGATCGAACGGTGGGTGCTCCTCTAGATGTAAAAAAATCTAATTTCTATATCATAGATATTTTCTTTCTTTCATGAGGGAAGTGTAGGACCCACCAATCAATGGTGGAGATCCCACACAATGTCATGGTTGTGGCCTAATGGCCTACCTTATGCATGCATGATCCATGCATGGGGCCTTTCTCTATGGGCCCCATCATGGTAGTTTTATTTCATATCATATTATGTTTGGGTCATCTAGACCTTATAATCATGGTGGAGATGGCATCCTCACCATACATTTTAATTATAGGCCATGCATGTGCAAGATCTATGTTGTAAATGTAAATCTAGGTATGATGTGCGGGTGTGATTGATCTTGGGAGGGCTCAATAGTGGCGGAGCCCCTTTCCTTATGGCCGGATTATCCTTCTATCTCTCTTTTTCCTCATTTTATTTCCTGATATGTGTGGCCCATTAAAGTATTTCCCTTTTTATTTAACTTATATAATAAATTTTATCTAAGTACATGTTGCTGTCCAGAATTTTCTGAACAGTTTCTAGTTGTTTTTGGACCAGATTTTGGGACTGTTTGGGGGACTATTCATACCTATTAAATATACTTTTATGAAAGGTGAGGATCTCATCTTGATGTCCCCCAAATTTCAGCCCCAACTGACCTTCATTGGGGTCCCAAAGGTGTGGTCCAAGTGAGGTGGATAGTCTGGATTTTATGCACTGTTCCAGCAACATTCCACCATGGACAATTGGATTTTTGAAATTTATTAAAATACCTATGGGTGTTTAAAAATTATAAAAATTTTCAGGGGGGTGGCCTACTTATGGTGGGACCCACTTATAAAATTTTGGGGCCAATGGACGCCTGTACACACCATGGTGATGGCGGGACCGGCCCATTATAATCTAGTGTCCAGATCAGTCCGATTTTCAGGATAGATTGAATTATGTAAATAAATTAAAATATTTACAGATGTCCAAAAATTCTGAAATTTTTTAGGAGTATGGTCCACTTATGTTAAAACTCACCTACCAAATTTTAGGGCCAATGGACCCCTGTACACGCCGTGGTGAGGGCCGGACTGGCCCACCACGTTGGGACATCCAGGTCTGTCTGATTTTTCTGGACAGTCTGTTTTGTTTAAATTAATTAAAATACTTAGAGATATCTAAAAATTATAAAATTTTGTGGGGGTATGACCCACCTATGGAAGTATCACTCTGTGAAATTTCAGCCTCAAGTGACCGCTTTTGGGTATCCAAAAGAATGGGCCAAGATGGTTGGACTCCCAGATTTTTTTCTGCTGTGCAGTCCAGCAATATGCCTTGATAAAAAAAAACCATAATTCAAAAATATTTCTTCTGATGGTGGGCCACCTTTTTGGGTTTCCTCTCATTGTATGCATAATGAGGGACCTTGGCCCTCAATTTTTAGAGTTTTATAGGCCTTGGATCCACTCCAATGGAGTGCCCGAATTTAGGACAGCAACATGTTATAATTATGCTAGCCTTGGGCTGAAATTTTGAGGAGTGGGGCCCACCATATTATAAGGATCTTAGAGGAAATAATTTATACCTTTAGTTCCTTAAATGTTGCGCTTAATGAATGCACTTTTGAGGCCCAGCACAGTTGAATTTAATTGGGTCCATGAATGTAGCTAGTTGTTGAACTATTTAAGGCTCATAGATTGGACCCATTTGATGTATTTTAAAGCCCATAGGATTAGGCCCATGGGTCGAGAACCATTTGATGCAATCTAAGGTCCATGGGTTATGACCCATTGCAATGCACATAAGGCCCATTGGTGCGGCCGATTGATGTGGCCCATTTGATGAGTAAAATGTTGAGGGTCAAATATTGCATATTAGACCCCAGATATTGTCTGGATTTACGAATATAATGCTATCTAATGGCTCGTTTTCTCATTCTTGTGTTGCAAGGTAATTTTATGAGCATGGATGGAAAAAGGACGTTAAAAGTTGAGATTTAACGATCTGATGACGCCAAAAGCAAGGGACACACTCCAGGGGACCAAGATTGACAAATATACACGGTCAGAAATATGAGAAAAGTAAGAAATTGAAGCTCAAGTGACCTGAAGGACGTCTAGAATGTAAGATCACGAGGTTCCCACCATCCATTCGGCTCGAAACTTCATACGTGGCCTGAAGACTATAAAGTAACCGTACACGTCAAATTTCGACCGTTGGATCCAGGTGGAAGTGGCCCAACAGATAAATCAGCTCAAAAATTATTGATTTGCGGTCCACCTGGTATCTGGACCTGCTTTAATTTTGGTCTCAACTCCTTAAATGAGGTGAGGAAGTGGATGGACGGATTGGATCTTGCATGAACATCAATTTGGGGCCCACCTTACATGTGCGTGTGCACGGCCCATGCGTGACCGCCAGTGCACCGACTTTCTAAAAACGGGTCAGCGCTGCTGACCCGTATCTCCTTCTTCTTCTCTGTTTTAAACAGACGCAGCCGCGACCACTGATTTCGCTAGTGGGACCCACCAGTGACACATCTTGATAATCCGGACCGTCCATCAGATCCCTAGGGAGTTTCTCAACACTGCCTAGGTGGCAGACTTCCAAAATATCGCGAGGAGAGAAATCCAGCCTTCCAAATACAGGACAGACGGTGGAATAAAAGATCAAGCGGGCTGCACTGATTTCACTTAGAAAACACCCCTTCCCGGACGGTTTTTCATCCTGAAGCCAATGTATGGTGTGGATTTTCAAAAAGAAAGCTAAGTGGACCCCACCGATCATCACAGCGGAAGAAGATTTCGCTTACGCACCGCGTAATGCACGGCCGCTGGCCGTTTTTGCGATCCACTGTGGGCCCCACACATGCCCCATAAGCTCAATCCAAACCATCCATCGTGTAGACAGCCGCGAGCACTACAAAACCATGTTGTCACTTTTCACCCATGCGTGCACACGTGTGAGATACAGAGGCCACAAAAGGGCTGTCATGTAGCGTTCAAATATGATCTTTTAGTTATTTCTTCTCTGGGCCACATCAATGGACATTCAAAACCACTCATTCTTGACTGAAATTTCGTTCTGAATCCAATGGACGGGGTGGATTTTCCAGAAAATGCTTGTGGGGCCCACCAATCACAACAGCGAAATGGTGCGAAAGGTTTCGCACATCCGCAAAAATTGACTTTTTCAGGCAGTTTTGGCCCACCATATTTGATCGTATGACAGATCTAAACCGTCTATCATGTAAAGAACCCAAGAAAGTACTAAGGGACGGTGTTTTCTTGAAATTTGAGCGAGGAAAGTGGCGTGTTTCGTGGCACCGAACTTGGCTGCGAAAATTACACTCCGTGTCCTGCTACAACTCTGTCACTAACTCCAGCCTTCCAGCAGTTATAAAAGGAGGTTTTTGGACGTGGGGAGCATTCATTCAAGGCTAGGAAGGAAGAAAAAGAGAGAAGTGGAGGCTTGGGTTTGGACGTGGATTAGAGAGAAGAGAGAGAAACAGAGGTTTTTGGTTTTCTTTCTTATTTATTATTTTTTCTTTTTCTTCTTCTTTCTTTTATTTTCATTTAGGAGATCCAGCCATCCATGTCTGGCTAAACCTCCTAGCTAGGGCTAGGAGGTGAAGCTTGTAGTGAGATGGGAGATTTGATTTTATTTTAATTTTAATTCATGAATTGACGTTGATTTTAGTTAATTATTATGGGAATGTTTTAGGTTTTTAATGGTCTGTTGTGACTGAAATTACAATGGGTCTGCAATGGCTTTGAATATTTCCGTTCTCTTTAATGTTTATGATGTCAGGAAGCCCTGTTATTCACCATAGTCTCCTGGGCATGGTTGGATGTCGGTACCCTTCCTAACTTGCATAAATGTGATTGGGTGGTAATTAGTTTGATTCTGTTGTTTGCCATAGTCTTTGGGCATGGTTTGGTGATGAAATCCATTCTAATTCATACACCTTTCATCTCTTTGAAAACTAGATCAACGGCAATTCAGTAATTTTCATAATTTTTGATGCAAGCATAAGTTCTCCCTGATCTCTACAAGTGGATCCTCTGAATCCCTAGTTTCTTATCTCTGATTTGTTTCCTAAGTTTTAGATTAATTATTCTACAAGTATTCCACCATTGCTAATTGATTTAGAATTTATCTTAGCCTAGTTCTAGTTATAGTTAGTTTTATATAACGTACAAGTTTCAGTCCCTTGGGATTCGACCTCGGTCTTACCGAGTTATTACTACATCACAACCCTGCACTTGGGGAGTGAACATAAAAGGGCCATATGACATGGCCCATTTAATGTATTTAAGGCCCAATGGGGTGTACCTAAGGTCCATTACAATGTGTGATCCCAACCTGGTTTACGTAATGTTATTCACTACGGGCTACACCTTGGGAGCAATGTTGGTTTGACGTACACATTGCGAGTATAATGTTGGTTAAATGTCCGCATTGCGACTCTCCCTAGGGCCCATTGGTAGGCCCGTACTTGTTGTATACAAGCCGTCTAGACCAGCTGCGTTGTAAGGATAGGGCATTACTTTATAACATGCTTAGTATAACTCCATGACGCACAGCCCATTTGTATCGGTCCATTTGATCTGCCTGCTCGTTTCGGTCATTTGATTGATTTAGCCCATATGATTGATTAGGCCCATCATGATATATTTGTGGCCTGTTACTAAGGCCATATATGAGGCCCGTTGTTGAGGCCCACCTTAAATATATATGAGGCCCATGTTGCAAGGCCCATTGTGATGTATGCAAGGCCCATGGGTCATGGCCCATTGCAATGTATGTAAGGCCCAATTGGTGCGGCCTATTCGATATATTTATGGGGTCCATGTCATTAGGCTCATCCTGTTGTATTGGTGACCCGTCCATTGAGGCTTACCCGTGGTATATATTTGAGGCCCATGTGTAGGGCCCACCTATTGTGTATTTAAAGCTCATGGGTTGTGGCCATAGTGATGTATATTAGGCCTATGTGATGTAGCCCATACTGATGTGTATTGACCCAGGTATGTGACTCACCTGTGAAGTATATTTGAGGCCCGTTGTGATATGTCTGAGGCCCATGGGTGTGACCCATCCAGATGTATTTGAGGCCTATGGGCAAGGCCCATTGTGATATGTGTTAGGCCCATGACCAGGGCCCACCTGTTTCGTATATTTGGCCCTTGTGTGAGGCCATGTGCCCATTATATATTTGATTCTATGTGGGTCATTCCTTAGGGGCAATGTTGGTTAAAAATCCACATTGTCGATGCCGGTTATTGATACCATTTGAGTATGTGACATCATAACATCATGCTACATGCCCATTCGCATCATCTGCATATTTGTTATGAGATGTGATTGACCATTACATATGTCATTGGGCAGGATGATGTAAGACTCCCTGATAGGTGAAGATTATCTCACATGAGCGCATGACATGCGCAAGATTGATGCATGATTGGATTGTATGACTCATGCATCTTGCATTGTGTTGTGATTACTGTAAGCCCTAGTGACATCAGGGCCGTAGCCTCCACAGGCATATCGTGGATGGCCAGATGGGACACCGAAAATCTGTTCGAGCATCGGGCCGCCATAGATGGCCCTGGGTGAAAATTCATAAACACCCTCTTGGTTCCAGAGGATGCTCCAACGTCTAGACCGAGTGGATAGATGAGCGTTGAGTGCCGATTACCAGATGATTGCGCTCTCCACTGTGTCTTGATCGATTGGAAGGGGGTGCGGCATTACCCGTCCGAGGGAGTAGGCATGGCTAGGCTGAGTTTGACCAGCTCGAGGAATGAGTCCGCTATCGGCGAGCCGGGTAGGTATTGACAGACTACTGACAGGCAGATAGTGAGGTCTTTTCCACTTACCCAGTTGTGCGCTTGATTGGGGCAGCAGGTGGTGTGAAGTGTAATAGACCCCGGTGATTTTCTCAGAGAGAAACCGTACTGATATGAGGACTGACATGATATTATGACACCCCGTCATTGTTGTGCATGTGGGCGAGCGCATGTGGGCGGACGTTGATGTGGGCGGGTGTGATGTGGGCGGGGCTGAGGCCTGTGCGAGCTACCACACTAGGCGAGCTACTAGCGGTTGGCAGGCTACTGTGTTGATAGGCTACTGAGTAGGAGTTGCATACTCATTCATTCATTCATTCACTATCCACTCGGGCTGGTGGTGCGCAACTAATTGTTGTGTATCTTCATTATGGCAAGAATTTTGGTTGGACGCGCGACTAACCTGAGATCAGGAGTTTACCACGTTGAGTCAGACTATCCAAATTTAGGTATGAGACTGGTTTGGATAGAGGTTCCTTGTGGTGGACCCCGTAGCCTGCGATACTACGTACTATCATCCCGACATCACACTCCAGCATGGTCATTCCATTGGCACCATATATTGCATATTCCATCACATCTTCGGCGTGTGGCATTGTGGGTTGTTATGTTTCTGTATTCCTATGACTTAAATGAGAGTGATGATATTTGTTAGCTCTTTCGAATTGTGTATTACATTATATCCTTGTCATTCGACATTTGATTATCTATGACTCACCATTTGCATAGCTGTCCTATATTGCGTATTCTGATATTGATTAACTTATGGACTTGTTCATACTTCCGTTTATTCTGTTATCGCATGATTATAATCTTGTCAGTATTTCTATTTATGCTGATAATTCCTGCTCTTATCAGTGTTTCTGCTTATTCAGTCATTGTATGGTTTATGGATTAATAGCTTTCCGGTATTGTATAATTATGATATTGTATTGAATACTTGGCACTTATCTCGTGCACACACTGACACCACCCTCTAAGCTTTCTATAAGCTTATGCACGATAGATGCGTGCAGGTGATGTTAGGTTGCAGCAGCATTGAGCTTGGAGTATGCAGCTATTTTCTGGAGCTTTGATTTTGACATATATATTTCCCTTTCAGCATTGTATTCAAATGATTATATTAGTGGATATGTGATGATGATGTTGCCTTTATGATTTGGGTAAACTTGTGGTTATACTTATTACTAGTTAAATGTACAAAAAAAAAAAATCTTTCTTGTAAGAACTCAGGATTGGAAATCTGGCATATGAATGCTATGATCCGAGAATGGGGTACTACGGAGGCTGTCGGCACCGGATTCGGCGATCGGGATTCCTGTAAATTCGATTTTTGGGTTTGGGGCGTGACATTAACCGACGTCAAAATTCGAGCACAGTATGCTTGTTGAATTTCATCGAGTTGTCCTCGGATCTTCCTGAGCTTGGCCTCCCATGGGACTTCGTTCTCATCTATGACCTTGGGAACTTTACCACGCTTTCTTTTCTCCAACGTATGGTGTAGGTCGGAGTCATCGAGCATGGTGGTTCCTGCGGTGTGCGTGGCTTCATGACTATGTTGCCATGGCCGCAGCTTGACTATACGAGAGTTATTAGGTGCTTAAGGGGGTTGAGATAGCTAGGTTGTCGCACCTACTTCCACTCTATGGTTGGGAGGTGGATTCTTCCTTTTCAGGATTTGCATTATCGGTTTATATTGCTGGTTAAGGCCTCGACCTAATTTTCTAAGGAAACGAGCCAACCTCCTCGATTGCGAGACCTCTGCGCTGCCATCGTCGGGGGAGAGTCGGTATGATGTTATGAGGGTGGATCTTAGGGATCCGCATGCTACTCTTCCAGTACGTGGGTTTGTGCGGTAATGGCGTCCAAGGCCTTCTTCCTCCCTTTAGCCATTGTAGAGTAGATGGAGATACGACAAGCAGATTCAGAAAGGCTTTTACTGTCATTCCCATATACGGCGCCAAACTATTGATGCCGAGATCTGACCATCCCTGCTAGTCCATTGTTTACCTGCATAAATCAGAATAATCACACTCTGGGTCTAGTAAAATTATGATAATAGTGCATACCTTCTACTGTAGGTAGATACCTTATTTATAGCCTTTCGAGACCTCTTTCGTATATGGTAATGAGTCTACCATGTAGGCGCGTATAACACAAGGGATCTTCTCCTGGGTATGTGGCACTATCCCCGACGTGATTCTCGATGAAGATCTTAGGCAGGTGATCATTTTTGTATACGAAGGAGATATCTCTCAGTGATCGGTATCCGAGGAGGTCCTGGTCGATAGCTGATACCGACCTCTAAGTCATATTGGTTGAGGTCCTGCAGACCGAGCTTAATTGACGATCGTAGTCGAAGCCGAGCTTCGAAATTAAGACCTTGAATTAGGGTCAGGTCGTACTTATAGTCGTTTCTTAGTTGATACAGCGAAATGTTAAATAAGCGACTGAGGCCATCACTTATGGTTGGTGCTCGAGTTAGTTGTGAAGGTCGTGCTCATTAGTCGAGGCCAAGCTCTGATCTCTCATCTAAGTTGTTTGCCTTATCGTTTTCATTGGATTCTCATTAGTTGGTCAGTCCAATTTTACCCATAACAGTTGGCATATAAATGCATATATATAATTAGTAATCCTTGTTGAGGGGAAAATCGAACGGGTCTATCCTGTAAGAAGAGCAATAATTACTTATTTACAAATGATAGGCTTCTAAACTGAAAAAGACTCCCAAGCTGGGGTAACCGAGGTTAGAGCAGAAGGGTCATTGACATAGGATGAGCAGTTCCTCTAGTTCAAAGACAATCCGTCAAGCTGAGCTGTCTAGGAATGTCTATAAAACAGGTAAGGAACTCGTGGAGAAGGAGCTTGAGCTCCAAGCTCCCTAGCATCTCATGCCGAACAGGATGACTACTGTCAGAGAGGCAATACGAGAAATCTGGAGGGAATCTCCCGCCGATTTGGAAGAGAAGGAGCCGGCTAGATCTTGGCTGAAGATCACTTCGACAGATATCGTCTTAGCCGAATATCACTCTAACATATTCGGGCTCGATCGAATATCACTCCGGCGTCTTGGGAGGCATGTCCAAGATAAGATTCCTATTAGAATAGGGACTGCACATTAAGATATGGAGGTTCGGAACCTCCTCTGACACTCTATATATAAGACTGCTCTAAACTATAAGAACATGAAGAAAAAAGGTGAGATCGAAACTCTAATTTACACATTTGAGATAATCTAAAAGCCTGATTTAGGCATCGTAGGGTTCATAGCTAGCCATCGACACTCCTCCATTTCTTACATCTTCTCTAACTTTTACAGGTCCATCGAAAGGCACAGTTCTATATTGGTCTTATTTTTTTGGGATGCAGATCAGATGGTGTTGCCATGGATTTAGATTGTGTACTTGGTCGAATAGATGGCGGCTCTGAGGGGCCACTATTGTGTATGGATTTTATCCGCGCTGTCCCTCCCTTTTTCTATATCATTTAATGGATATAAGCCCAAAAGTGAGCCCCAAGGCTCACCATATATACGCTGTCCCTCCGTTTTTCTAGATCATTTAATGGATAAAAGCCCAAAAATGAACCCCAAGGCTCACGTCGACCACATAACCGGGATTAAATGCCTACAAGAAAACTTTTTTTTAGGACCATAGGAATCTTAGATCAAGCTGATATTTGTGTATTTCCTTCATCCAAGTCATCTGACCTTCTGAACAGGTGGGACGGCAATTTACCATTATAGTGGGCAGTAGGAAGGTTCTAACAATAGGCATCATTATCACAGCTGTTGCTTACTATAATTATAATATGATTCCCGTGAGCCTTGGATCTGTTTTATTTATTTATTTATTTATTTATTTATTTCTATTTTTTAAAGCTTAAAACCTAAAATGATATGAAAAGTTAACATACTACGTGGATTAAACCCATACACCACGTTGATGAATTATGTGTTATGGGGGCGACCGAGTGGTACCCCATCCTTGTCATGTCGGTGAATTATGTGTTGTGGGGGCCTAACCTAGATGTATATATTTCATGTCCACGCAGACCATCTATTTTGCCCTCTTACTTTTACATGAATCCAAAAGTGAAGCAAATTTAAAGTTCAAGTGAACCACCCAATACAAAATAGTAAGATTAAATGCCCAATGTTAAAAACTTCCTGGGCTGCAAAAGTTTCCGCTGAAGCTGAAATAGGTTTAGATGACTTTATTAATAGGTTGGATGATAAATAAATATTAGGGCATGTTTATTCAGTCCAATTGAATGGTATTGATTTATATTAGATGGGATTAACATTATTACTGCACAATGATTGTATGTCCGTAAATTTCATGGTATTGTAGCTGTCTCATCCCATGTTTGGGATAAAATTTTTGTCACCAGAGAATACTAGATTAAGTAAAATTATGTTTGGTGGACCATAGAATTATAATCAACAGACCAAATTCAAAACAAATATCATTCACTAGTACACATGTAACTAGGATGTCACATGTGTATGTGTGAATGAACCGAATGGATAAATGCATGCATCAATATAGGGCCCACATATGCAATAGATTTCAAAATTCATGAAAATCCTGCATGAACCAAATGCAATTCCTTGGGAGAAATTCCATCCCACCGAAGATGGAATTGCTATCCTAGCTAATTCCATCTAATAACCTGCACCAAACGCCCTCTAAATGTGGACCCTGTAACAGGAATCATTATCTCCACTGTTTTTGTGATGTGGATAAGCTGGCTTCAGTTATGCTTCATTTTATTAATAATAATAATAATAATTTTTTAATTTATACCGTAAAATGAGAAGGAATGTACAACATGGATATAAAACACATACAAGTTAGGCTCCATGTAGGAAACGGATTGGCTACTCCCCCTACCTTTGTGGGCCCAACATGATGTATATGTTTCATCCATTCCGTTCATCAATTTTTACATATCATTTTAAGGCTTGATCCAAAAAAAAGAGAGGAATATAAATCTCAGTTGGACCACACCACAGGAAAACAATAGTGATTGGATATCTACCATTAAAATCCTACTAAGGCCCACTGTACTGTTTGTTTGACATCCAATCTGTTGATTAGGTTATACAGACCCAGATGAAGGGAAAAAACAAAGATCAGCTGGATCCAAAACTTTTATGCCCCCAAGAAGTTTTTAATGGTCTAAGTTCATTCAACATTGTTTCCTTTAATGTGGTGCACTTGAGATTGTGATATACCTCATTTTTGTTCCTGTACCATAAAATGATCCAAAAAAATAGATAGACAGCATGGATGAAACATACATCATGGTGGGGCTCACAGAGCACAGACCATCAGCCATTGGCAGGGGGAATAGCCAATCCGTTCTCCTTCATATAGCCCAAACACGTCAACACACCACCGCTCCAGGTTGGCGTCCTAGGTCCGAGTTTCCTAACCTCTTAAAGACCGGATTTGAAGGTTTATCGTATCGCCAGTGTAGCCGCTGGATCCGTCGCGACTTAGGATTGAACTAGGTGAGCGGGTCTCTGACCATGGGCTCACATTGGTGTATGAGTTGGATCTCCACGCTGTCTGTCCGTTTTGTCGGCTCATACTATGGCATGGAACAAAAAATAAAATAATATTCAAATCTCGGGTGGTCCACCGCACATAAACAGTTGTCGTTAACCATTACAAACCAGAAAGGTTTTGGATAAAGCTGATATTTATGTTTTCACTTCTCCGGGTATGTGTGACCTAATCAACAGGTTGGGTGGCAAATAAATGTTAAGGTGGACTTTTAGGAAGTTTTTAATGGAGGGCTTTTAATGCCCATTGCTTCCTGTAGTGCGGTCCACTAAGAGATATGGATCTGCTTCATTTTTGGGTCTGTCCTAGAATGAGCTGGAAAAGCAGATGAACGGCTTAGATATACAACGTATAAATTAAGATGGGCCCCATGGTCAGGGTTCCATTCACATGGCTGGATCTGGCAGCTAAGTCACGTCCCGTTGGATCTCGTATAGTGTTTCCGTGATCGGAACGAATGAAATTGCCTCTGCCACTGGCCACTATGGTCAGAAGCTATGGGACGGTCACAGAGATTCTCGTGATAAATCTACTGGCTCCATCAATTTCTAAACATCATGATAGGACAGGTTTTGAAAAACCAAGCAGATTCATAAGTCATTTGGAGCCACACCGCGTGAAAAAGTGCGAGCAGAAACCTCCACCGTTAAAACCTTGTTGGTGCCGACCATGATGTTTCTATGCCATCCAAACCGTTCATAGGGTTATTACCACTCAGATAACGTGTACGAAAAAAAATATCATCGTCATACAAGATTCCGTGGCCCCCACAGTTTCCAATTGTGGGAGTTCAATCCCGACTTTTTCGTGTAGGCATGAGCAACGGATCTGACTGATTTTTGGACTCTTAATCTATTGTGATTTTTAGAAACTGATAGACGGAGTGGGTTTATCACTCGAATCTCTACGGGGCCCACATAGCTTCCAACCACAGGAACTTCCCGTGGTCAGGCACAGGCAATTAATCTGCATTCGATCTGAACCGTTTATGATGGTTCTTACAGTGAAATATTTCTGAATGGAAGGATCCTATCGGTGGAACAACACAACCGTCAACTCCACGATGAGGCCCACCATATAAATGGTTAGGATCACTGCAACATGATTCCCGACATAAAATAATTGCACCATAGGTTTTGGAGGTTGCCCTTGTCCCCTTCTAAGTCCCTGCCATTCAGCCAATGAACGCCTTTTCTTTAAGAAAATCAAAAGATAGAATTAGGTGTATTTAGGAGATGAAGATGCTATCCTTATTAGGTACGAGATCCCTACAAAAGTGGCTGACAAGTAAGACATCTGGACCATTCATCTGGTGGGCCCTACCTTGCATGGTTCGTACGTAGCTGAAAATTTTTGATTCAGAAGATAATAGCTAACTGATCAGAGTAAGATTATGAATGGACGATTAAAAAGTTGACTTGGTTGGATGGTTGAGATAGCCTTGTTTGATTTGCTTCTGTTTTTTTCTATGAAAGATATACGAAATTGTAATGGAGAAAGCATCTGTTTTATTTTATTTTATTTTAAATTTTATTTTAATATAACGAGATTGGTGCCGTCCATTTGGTGGACCCAAACAAAAGAGAGAGAGTAATTTAAAGTTGCAAAAGAAAATTAAATTCCAAGAGGTATCCTGAAGTTTTCTTTTTTCTTTTCTTTTGTTTTTTTACTTCAAGATCACGTTAAGTATAACAAAGCTCCAGAATCCTGTACAACACTTGCTTTTCCAGAAGAACGGTTAATATCCAAGACCTGTGGGCCCACCGATTGAAATGTACTTCTGACATCAACTCTGTTCATCCGTTCAGACACCTCATTTTCACCGTACATAACAAAAATAAGATTGATCTAAGACTTAGGTGGGTCACACTATGAGGACAGTATAAAGCCACGCCCAAAAGCTCTTGTGTGGCCCACCTGAGTTTTGGATCAGGACGATCTTTTTGGATGTATCGTCGTCCTAGTGGTTCTCACCCATTGATATATTCCAACTTGATGAGTGGGTTTATTGAAAGATACAAGCCATTGCCGCCCCTCCACAAGAAATCTGTAGTTGGCGTTCCATCCTCATTGTTCCTTGTGGTGTGGCTCACCCATATTTTTTATTTGGCTGATTTTTGGTCCCATTTTCTAAAATCTAAGAGCATACGTGATGGACCGAGTGGATTTAAATATACAACATTGTGGATTTTTAAAAGCTCCAATGTTTTACAAGTTGCCTAAAACTCAGTACTTTGCAGAGCCTTCCTTCGGTTCAACTTCATCTATACCGTTGCCTTATTTTCTTTGCAAGTTGTCTATTCGTCGGTCCACCCATGGAAGGCTTAAGATTTTCACACATTTTAAGTGCATGGGCTATCACTATCCACCCCATCATGCTAATGGTTTGGATCACCAAACCATGGGCTCGCCTCTAGAAATTGAAGACAGCAAATTCAGCACAATGATTGTGTAGTTCCCGTAGACTTTTCATTTTGCAAGGTGAGTGGTAAATAAAATTGTTGGTGGTTGGTTTGTTTTATTTCACGTCTAATGTCCATTGCATGGGCATGTCTGAATTGATAAAGTGGCTTGATCAAAATCCATCGTCTTCGCCATCAAGCATAAAAATAAGCAATTGAACAGTGAACATATATGACTAGATTTTGATCTTAAGTGGCTTGATCAAAATTCATCGTCTTCGCCATCAAGCATTAAAATAAGCAAGTGAACGGTGAACATATATGACTAGATTTTGAGAAGATCAGTAACTTATTTGGTTACTTACAGAACTTTGTAATGATCATGTAATAATTGAAAAGTGAGGTTCTTCCTTCAAAGATAGGTTACTTTGTACATTCCACAAGAAAGGACTTTCAGTATAGTGTAAATCAAATAAAAGAAGAAAAAAAATCACAATCAGTTGCTAGGTGCGACCACAAGAATAAGTATAAAAAAGAAATGTGTGATATTAGATTATCAGACAAATTCAGCCTTTAAGCGTAGATTTGGATTACAATTAAAATTATAAATAAGAATTATTGTTATTAGATTATCGCTACTCTCAGAATAAGTTAAGATAAAGTAAATTGATAGATTTGTTTGATTGGATTTATAGATGATTGGTGATATCTTGAATAATTGAATTTCTTTGATATTTATAGAGTTTTGTTGCAACTTATTCTTCCATTATTGTAACAGTTACGGTGGTAAAAAAAACATTCTTTTAAATGTTCATGTTTCCTTTTTGTTATTGTTCCTCTTTTGTTGGCCAAATTCTATTCCGTTACTCAGTCATCTTCTGTATCTTCAAATGCTTGACTGCATTTCTCTCTTCACTCATTAAACTATTGGATAACTTGTCCGTATCACTTTGTTGATTATCCTATGACGTGTAAAACTATATTTATGTCATCTATGATTCCACAAAAAGGTACTCGAAGTATATTGAAGATTTTTTCATTCACCTCTTATTTTTCGTGCAATGCCACATGTCACCCTCCTATTAGTTTTTCAGAATAGCTAGAAATAGGGTACAACATTGCCCCTCACGTTACTTCACCTTTAGAAAAAAGTTGAAAGTGACATTGTTCCATTTTCATTAGTTTACATGTCATCTCTCCATTGATTTTACTTGATTGAGGTTGTACTGAAAGATATCCTTTACCTCTTCCCTATAAGCTATTAATGTGACACGTCGCATATAATCATATCGTATGGGGAGTTATAATTACCCTTTTATTATTGTGCATGCATAGTGTCCAATACATAAACATAGCTCTAAGTCGGTGCTTCCCTTCCTTCACCCTTTGATTCTTCTCTCTTATGTTGAAACTCCATTTTTTCAGTTTTCTTCCTCTCAATTATCATGACTAAAACTTCTTCTTCTTCCATTCCATCTTATCATCTAAAATCGTTCATCAAAGATCTAGATGTTCCGTCTTCAAGAGCAATCAATGATCTCCTTTTCAATACTCCTATCGAATCGAATAAGGCATTGCTGACACTTGGTTTAGCTTTCCACTCTACAGTTACTCATGAACAACTTCGTGAGATCGAACCAAATTTTCTAAAGTGTCTTGATGAAGTTCTTTTTGTCCAATCCAATCATTTCTCGAATTCTTCCAATTCGTTTAAGTCTCCAAGATCATGGCCAAAATTGATAAATGGTTGGGCAGAATGGTTTTCTCACATTGAAGCACAACATGGTGACATATGGAGGTAGGCTAGAATCTATGAATGTATCAAACTTTTTTAAAACAAATATTCGACCAATACCTTCCTCCTTACAGCAGTTTCAACTTTCTGGAGTCGATCGACCAATACATTTCATTTTTGACGCGACCACATGGGTCCAACAATCATAGATGTATGTGCCTTTACCCAGCTTTTGTCCTCTAGTGAGCCTGTTTATTTGGGCTTTGCTTCGAAGAATCATTATCCCTTCACCCTTCAAGACAAGACCAGAAATGTGTATTCCACTTTTATAGCTCTACAACACAAATTTCAAGATGAAGTTGATGAGCATGAGCACATGGTTTTCCTTTTAATGTGGATTTGTTGATTTCTATCATGTGTGAGTGGTCTTCAAATCACTAAGGAATATATCCATCAGGCTGAGGCACTTACTCAAGGATGTCAACTTGCTCTCACCCCTTTCATGCTCGACCACCTTTACCACAATATGTTTGAAGCAACCATAAAGGGTTTTTACTACTCTGACAGGCCTATCTGGCTTGTTCAGATGTGGTTTTATGAATTTTTTAGAGCAAAATTTGTCAAATTTGTTCCAACAGATGTGGAATTCACCTTCTTTATCCACCACAATATCCTTTGCTCCAAAATCAGTTACTCCTTCACCTAGTGTATGAGTTTTTCCTAAATTCTTTCAATCCTTTTAAAGATAAAGAGTTTGGGTCGACCTGGTTTACTGAAGACCGCGAGTCGACCAATATTGAGATGGCAAAACTTAGAGATGCAGCTTGAAAAAACTATTTAATCTATAGGGACCTACCATATAATGACACGATAGATACATGTGTTAATGCCTAGACCAATATCGAACAATAATGTCCTAATCTTCTTGCTTGTCAATTTGGTTTGGCTTAAGGCATCCCCTTTCCATTTATTTACTGAACTTGCAATCGACCTTCAACTCATCAACCAATTGCGGATTCTGTCATCACCTTTCAGACTCTCCATATAGGGGTTTGACTTTGTAAGCTCTTCTTTCACGCTTCCCCTCTTTACCAACTATCCTCAACAGCTAAAGTCATTCCACTCCTGATAAAAAAATTATTATCGGACTTTAATTAGTGGATCTCATGAATTGATCATCGACTGACTTTCTTCTTTATCCAAAGTGGAGAAACCTATGACCAAGAAGAAGGAGGCAAATAAAGAATGTACTAAAAAATTGATTGCACCTTAGTTGGTCGTGTCTCCTGTTCAGAGGAAGACACGATCAAAGAAGATAACTTCGGTCGCATCGACTGTCCCATCCCCAACATTAATAAAGACGGTCAAACCTTCTTTCATAACAGTCGAGCTAGCTCAACATAAAGTGAAACATCAAAAGACCATAGTGGTAGGTCCAACTAAGGTGGTTCCGAAAATTGATCCAATCCCAACACTTACAACTCTTCTAACCATTTTAAGGATTTCTAAGCTCAGGCCTCTCTCAGCTCCTCGCCTTATACTTCTTGCAACTTCTAGCTAATCTGTTATAGGTATTTTTTGTTCGTCAAAGTTATCATCGACTTTGAAAAATAATACAAAATTAAGTTCTGGTTGGGTATTCCACCTTTAAAATATTCTTGGGAGATGGAAGAGGCATATAAGAGACACAAAGATTAGGGTTGAAAGTCGGGAAAGTTTAACCCGACCAACCCGTGACCGAACCGACATTAGGTTGGGCTCAGGCAGGATATATCGGGTTCGGTCTTGGGCTTGGGCTATACAAATACCAAACCGATAAAACTTGGGTCGGGCTTGGGTTAAAGTCTCGGGTTACCCGACCCAACTCGAACCCGAACCCGAACAATATATAAGTTATAAATTATAATTGAGTGCGGATCGTCTCTGTTGAAAGCACATGAAATTCCAATGTCGTCAGGTCTCATTATTTCACGTCATTTTCGATGACTCAAGCTAATAAGATACACTGGATTTCTCTCTCCTAAAGATTACGTGCTACACAACATGACTTTTAAAGGAGTAGTTGTCCTATATTTTAGCTTGTTTATTTAGAAAAAAAAATAAACTTCTTTATGATAAATAATTACATATATAATTAATAAAATCATAGGTAAAAAAAGAAGATGTGTATTGAAATATAATAGACTTATGTAATAATGAAAATATTAACATGTATCCACCCGACCATCCCGACCGAGCCCACTTGGGTTGGGCTTGGGTTGAGAATTCTCAACTTGAGGTTGGGTTAGGGTTGAGGTATAGGAACCTTGGATTGGGCTAGGGTTGAGTACTAACCCGACCCAACCTACCCAACTTTCAACCCCAATAAAGATGCTTACTTCAATAGAACTTTTAATAAATGGCAGAGTGAAAAGGAAAGATTAAACGATCTCAATCTTCCTTTTGATCGATTTTTCAAGCCATATAGTTCTAATCCTCCTCATTTTCCTTGTTCCAACTGAGCTCTAGCTTTGGTCATCAATCCCACCAAAATTTCACCAGCAATTGACTGATTTACCAATATTGTTGTTTGGTTAGATTTAGGTGGGTGTTGTTTCAATATTTTGTTCTTTTCCTTTTTAATTAATTTACAATCCTCTCTCTCTCTCTCTCTCTCTCTCTCTCTCTCTCTCTCTCTCTCTCTCTCTTTCCACAGTAACCAGAGAGCTCTCAACCTCTGAAAAACTGGTCTCTGTTCCAAACACTTCGATTGATGCTGCTCAGTATCCCATAGAAAGACTTGAAGTTTCTATCTCGAAAGATACTTTGAGTGACATCTGTCAATCAAAACATCAGACAGAAAGTTATGCTCAAGAGGAGTTAATAATATACCATCTTGTGGAGTCATTCAGTCTCCTTTTACAATCTATCACTTCATTGCTCACACCTGATCAAGATTAGGGAGTTGTGGAATCAGTCGCGCTAACAACTCTATCTTGCATAAAGCCTACTCCATCCACGGAACCGACCAACCAAGTATTCCTTACCTCGGCAGACGAACACAGGATAGTTCATTTGGATGAAACTGAAGTATTGAAAGAAGAAAACTCTCGACCAACTACAGTCTCTCTTGGTTGAGTTATAGAGGTTCATTCGGTCGACGTCTCAGCCTCTTCGGTCCCATCGACTAATATTTCTCCTTAAAAATTCCAATGCATTCCATTTCCTTTCATTTACTCCTATCCAAATAGAATATTTGGATTTCAAATGTATTTCATTTACTCTCATTCAAACACAACTGAGTAATCCAATTACTCGCAATTCATTTACCTCCAATTTCATTTCTCATTTACCTTCATTTACAAGCTCCTACATGAGAGACAAAGGGTGGCGGGTGAGAGGGCGTGGGAGCCAGCCATGTGCAGAGAAAGAAAGTGGTGTATTTTAAATGGTATAAATATCAAAAATAACACCGACTCTGTTTGGGACGCTGATTACATAGTAATTAAACTCTGTGGGACCCACCATAATGTATGTTTCTTATCCACTCCATCCATCCATTTTAATAGCTCATTTTAGGGAATGAGCCCAAAATTAAAGCATATCTAAAGCTCAAGTGGGACACACCACATGAAATAGTGGGGATAATGACACTCACCATTAAAAATTTTTAGGGCCCACAATGATTTTTTTTTGTCATCCAACATGTTCATAAGGTCACACAAGCATAGATAAATGGAAAACAAAAAAACCAGCTTGATCTAAAAATTTTATGGCCCCAAGAAGTTTTCAATGGTTGGCTTCACACTGTTTCCTATGGTGTGGCTCACTTGAGCTTTGGAGATGATTAAATTTTGAGTTCATGCCCTAAAAATGAGCTGGTAAAATGGATGGACAATGTGGATAAGTGTAGACACCCCACCTAAGCTAACCATCAACCAACCATGGACAATTGTCCCACCTTTGCATTGACCAAGGATTTAGATCCCCTCTGACAGATTTTGCATGGAAATTTTTTGTCAAGTATCTATCAACCATCGAATGGTTGACGGTCTCTTAGCTTATAAATTCAACCCTAACCTTTGATAGAAATGGCAGTAACATAGAGTCAGGGAGAAATATAGAGAGGCTAAGAGGGATACATTCGGGTGAACCCTCTTCTCTGAAGTTTTTGGAGATTCTTGATTGATGTCGAGGCCCTGCTCGACTTAGAAGTTCAACCACAGAAAAACTAACTCGTCAGAAGAAGCCAGCAAAGTCAAGAGTAGAGTTGGAATTGGTGATATCTGACCATCCCTTTTTGCCGAAAAGGGTGTTGGGTCTCCCATTTTCCTTCTAACATCTCAAATTAACTTGCATTATATTCCACACATCAAAAGCACACACTCACTTTATTTTATCTTTTATTCTACAATACTCTCTCTTGTCTATCCTTTTTTCTTTCTGTATTTTGTCTTACTTGGGGTCTTAGAACTTGCTTAGTATGGCAGGTGTTGTTTATTTTCTCTTTTTGCTTGCTCGGAGTCTTAAACTTCGTGAAGCACGACTAGATGAAATAATGCCAAAATTATTTTAAATCCTCTTAAAAGTCTTAAAATCCCATAAAGTACAAACAACACATTGTGTAGGCGAAAAAAAGTGCGTAAACCCTTATTTTTTCATAACCGAGACCCTTATTTAGAATCCATGGTTGTTAGTCAACCACAGGAGTCACTTGAGTCAAGGAATTTCACATTTTCCCGACCCCTAAGTGATTCTGTGATTTATAGTCGGCCATATATTATAAGCTTCATTCAGCTAGTGTTGACCCAAAAAAATCAAATGCTTTTTTTTTTTAAACATCTGATTTAATTCCATACCCTATTTATGCAATTGATAAGCAGAAGTGATAGTGTCCGTTCACGTGGCGAGTAATGTTCACATTAAGACATACATAATGATGGGACCCACAGAGTTTACTTGGTATGAAAAAGTGTATTGAGTTACTTAATAGGAAATATCCTATTGTAATCGTTTCACTTCCTTAAGAAGAGACAATATGTTCCAAATCATCCTTGCTTGGAAAGACACAAACATCCAAAATTTAATAATCCTTTCACTTTCTTATATTAAAATTCCATTACGGTCGAAGATCCTTTTAAAATCCAACCTTTACAATCCTCTGTAAACTATAATGTGGAAATTGAAACGGATCATGCTATGCATCGAGTATGGAGATCAAATAAGCTAAATAAAGGCGCACCTGATTGGGAAGCCATTGCAGAATGAATCACCTTGATCTTACGCACCATACACCCTTTAGAGAAGTATCAGGATGGGAAGAAAAAGCTTTTGATGTGTGTAGGACAGACCTAGTGATGTTTCTATACTTATTAAAGGTGAGGAGTTCGAAACCCATAAAAATTATTTTCTAAATCATTTTTTACAACACCGCAACTTCCTGAATTTATCACCATTTTACACTAGGTGATTGTCTAGAAGCACAATTTTGCATGCCATACCTTTTAAGTACCTTATCAATATAGGCCTTTTATGATAGGCTAAACAATCCACGTAAGTCGTCTCAGTAGATCTCAATGCTGATGATAAAGGAGGCGTCATCCAAATCATTTATCTCAAATCTTTGAGATAGATATTTCTTAGTGTCACACATCATCCTAATCTTACTTCTTGCCAAAAAAATGTCATCAACATACAAAACTAATATGACGAACTTGCTCCCACTAATCTTGATATATATACACTTATTTACAGTATTTTTTATAAAATCGTATGAGAAAATCACTTCATGAAACTTTAGGTACTACTGTCGTAACGCTTATTTCAACCCATAAATGGATTTTTAGGAGTTTACACACCATATGTTTCAAGCCATCGGCTGTAAAACCTTCGGGTTGCAATATGTATACGTTATCATCTAGATCTTCATTGAGAAACATAGTCTTTACATCTATTTCGTGCAGCTATATGAGTTGCGAGAGCCATTGTGATCATAAATGAGTCTTTCTTAGATACTGGTTTGAAAGTCTCCTTAAAATCAATGCATTTACATTGGTTAAAACGCTTGGTAACAAATTTTGCTTTATTTCTTTCAATATTACTGTTGAAGTCCGATTGGTTTTAAACACATATTTATTACGAGTCGATTTTATTCCTTGGGATAATTTGACAAGATCCCAAACTTTATTGTTCTTCATGGATTTCAACCCATCCATCATGACATCACCCGAAGAAAAAGCACTTTGTTTGGCCTATGTAAATGATTTAAGATCATTTTCCACCCCTTTGTCAAACTCGTGCTTTTGCAAGTATACAATTAGGTCTGTACACTAGTCAAACTCACCCGAAAAGCTCGCTTGACTCGGCTCAATTTAGCTCAGATTGACTCAGTTTGAATGGCGACTTGGGACGAGTCAAGCTTCATAGGTCTTAACTCGTTTTGAAAATGATCCGAGTTTGAGCATAGTGTATCTCAACTCAAATCAACTCGAATCGAAGCTCGAGCTCGAACTTGGCTCGACTCGAAGTTTGAACTTGAGCTCAGCTTGACACGAATATTATATATATATAAAATCTAAAAAATAAAACCTTTCCCTTTCCATTTTCTTCTTTTTCCCTTAACCAACCCATCGCGGCCCGCCCAAGCACTCATTTGTTGAGCGATCACTCATCTCTCTCTCTCTCTCTCTCTCTCTCTCTCTCTCTCTCTCTCTCCTCTCACTCGACCAGTTGCCTGAGCCCGGATCAGCATCTGCTTGACTCGTCTCAGCCTAGCTCAACATCTGCACTCGGTCACTTGCCCAGCTCTCTCACACACCCTCTCTCCCAGCACCCATAAAGGTAACACCTAAACCCATCATTTATCATCTATTGATTATTTGATTTATCTAATTTTTAAATATTTGATTATTTGTTTGATTTGGGGTATGTTGAGTGGGTGAGTCATGGGCTAAGTTGGGTCGGGTTGAGCATTGGTTGGGTCGGGTTGAGAGCTGAGTCGGGCTGGGTTGGATGTGGGTAGGAGTGCACACGGTTCAGTTTAGTCTGGTTCTGAGGTGAAACTGGAACCGAACCGTTCCTAACGGTTCTATGATATTTGGAACCGAAACCGAACCGTTGGAACCCTAGAACCGAACCAGAACAGAATCGTTAAAACCGGTTCGGTTCCGGATCGGTTCCACGGTTCTGGGATTTTTATAATCCAGCCCAATTGCATGTTTAATTTTATTTTCTAGCCCATGTCCATCCATGTTGTGGTCCATTTGATGAATGGTTTAGATATTGTATAAGGTGTGCAAAAATATATTTATGAAAATAATTAAATGGTGCATTATAAACCATAAGTCATGAGTCAAATATGGAAATAATCAAAGCATTCTTGGTTCGGTTCTAAGTTCGGTTCCAGGTTCGGTTCCACGGTTTAGTTCTATGGATCGGTTCCACGGTTTGGTTCTACGGATAGGTTCACAGTTCGGTTCGGTTTTACATACCCCTAAACCGAGAACCGAACCGATGTGACCGGTTCTTTGATTTTTAGAACCGGAATCGGAACCGGTGCACTCTAGAACAGGACTAAACCGGATCATTTGGTCGGTTTCGGTCCAGTTCCACGGTTCTACCGGTTAAATGTGCAACCCTAGGTGTGGGTGTGGGTTGGGTCCTGGTTGGGTCGAGTTGTGTGCTATGTCGGGCGAGCTCCAATGTTAAGCTTGAGGGCAAGTAGATCATGGACGAGTTAAGCCGAGCTTCAATGTTAAGCTCAAGTAGAGCACGAATGAGTCAATATGAGCTTGGTCCTCCTTGACTTGACTCGGCTCGATGTACAACCCTATATATGATGTAATCGTCTGAAATCACAAGCCTCCTCTCTCTCTCTCTCTCTCTCTTTGATTTTCTTAATGGCTCAATCTCTTGAGTTTGATTTTGACTTCTTTCCTTAATGGGTTATATATGAGGTTTAATGTGGTAATCTACAGTGATTAGAAGCTCAACTGCAAGACTAATATCCATGTGGTCCAGAATAACTGTGACAAGAGTAGTAATCCATTCTTCCTCGAATACAAAAATCATAATGTTCGCACTCCTACTATTTTCAATATCCTAAATGAATCTGGCATTCGCAGTCTCAATAATCCAGATGGAGTGAAAAAGATAGTAGAATCGATAACCTTTTGACATTTCTTCATATCATATAAAGAAACAACATATGGTTACGGGATCTAACTTTCTTTTATGTGGGTTATATACTTTGGTCATAGCAGCACATCCCTAAATGTGGAGGTATTAGAGACTTGGTTTTATCCCATTCCACAATTTAAAAAGAAATTTTCTTATAGCCTTGCTGGGGACTCTGTTGAGGATATGAACTGCGATTTTAATTACATCACCCCATAGAAATTCTGACAATATTGAATTGCTCATCATGTTACGCATCATGTCCCTAAGGGTGCGATTACATCTTTCAGCTATACCATTTTGCAATGGAGTTCTAGGCATAGTATATTAGGCAACAATGCTACAATATTGTAGGTATCTAGTGAAGAGTCCTGGATTGTAACTTGATTTATCATATTGTCATACTATTCACTACCACGGTCAAACCAAATGACTTTAATCTTCTTATCGAGTTGAATTTCAACTTTAACCTTATAAATTTTAAAAGCATCTAGGGCATCTGATTTTTTTATAAGATAGAGGTATCCAATATAAGAGTAGTCATCTATAAAAGTGATCAAATATTTATGTCTACTCTAAGATGTTATAGGGAATGAACCATAAATGTCCTTATGTATCAGTTTTAAAAGTCCTACACTCCTAGTTGCACATTTCTTTCTTATTATGATTTGTTTACCTTTAATACAACCTGTACATATTTTATAGTTGGATAAATCTAGAGAATGTAGAATTCATTCCTGCACTAGATTTTCTAATCTCTCACAAGATATATGTCCTAATTAACTATGCCACAACATGAAAAAGTTTGTATAGTTTAGTGTTCGATTATATCCTACTTTATTTTCATGTTAAGCATACCTATTATAGATGTGTGAGGTATTCAAGTCCAATTAATACAAGTTATTAACCATAGTGCCAATGCCAACCATATTTAAATCATAGTAAATATTAAACTTTTTATTGTTTAATTTAGACATATAATCAGATTTGTCTAAACAAGAAATTGAGACTAAATTGTGCCTTATGGAAGGCACTTAAAATGTATATACTAGAACATATGACCCAACTCTAAGTTAATCCTGTAGACTCCGACTACCACTACGCCCACTTTAATGCCATTGCCAATATATACTGATTACTCTTGTAAAAACCCTAATTTTAATGGTAGTTGCATACGTCGGTACCTATAAATATGCCTCATGAGGAAAGTAGTGAATGATTACAAATACTGTAAAAGAAATATCCTCGTTCACAGTATGGTAGGACCATTGAATTTCGAGTACGAAATTCTCTTTAAGGAGGGTAGATTGTAACACCTCGTACTTTCAAGTACTCAAGTGTTACCAAAAGTACTTAGTTTTTTGGAGTCATTCACTTACACTCTATACATTTTTTTTGGAGTCATTCACTTACACTCTATACATTTGGAGTAATCTTTATAAATGGATCGAACTAGTTAATTTTCTAATTATAAAATCAATATATAGATTTTCATTTAGACTGTTTTTAGGACACCTAGGACCGGTGAAAAGTGATTTCAAATAATTTAAACCTCATGATCTAACTATTGAGATTGAAAATAGATCATTAGATTAGAGATCAATCATTAAATTAGACCTCACATCTTATGATAAAGAAACTGACAAACCAAAACCAGTTATCAGATTCATATAGATGCCTTAAAGATTCCTAGACCCTGATAATCAGATCTAAGCAATTTAACCATTTAAACTCACAATCATTCATTCAATCGAGTTACTAAATAGGACTATGAACCCTTATGACTGTTGAAGGTTCAGATCAAAGGCAACCTGACCGTTGGATCGACAAAATCTACAATTAAAAGACCATAATCAAGCATTATGACCCACTTGAACGTTGGATCCACCCCATCTTTGGTGGGATGGCCCAACATCACCATTCAAGACGAATGGTTGGAGTGGATTTCATTAAACATCACAATGGACCCCACGAGCCTCCTGAATATAATCCAACCCATTTAAATGCCCCCAATCATTAGATCATCTAGTCATTATGAAAACACCATGATCGACCGGTCTTCTTCTCCAAATTAGCCCAAAAACTCACCTCCTTGAAACTACCCCATTCACAAATCCAAAAGGTCCATCGTGTGGCCTACCTCACCAGAAACCCATATGGGATAATTGTATAGACCCATGCATCTATTAAACTAAAGTTTAGAAGCCCTCAAACCAGCTTTTCTATCCTTCTTCCATTAATGATACAACTAATCCCATGATTAGGCTCATAAATCTCTAGAAGTGGATGAGAACCTATAAATAGCCGGATTTTTAGGGAAAAATTCAAGAAAGCTAAGAAAGGAAAGAGATAGAGAGAGATAGGCGGCCATTGAAGCGAGTTGCGGACTAGTGTCGTAACTCGACTCAACTCATCGAGTGATTTCCAGTTAGGGGCTGATCCTTGACCTGCCCACTTGCTGAAGAGAAGGAGGTTAGGAGGAGTAAGGACTCCTCTAAACCATGCCAGCACCAAGACTCGACGAATCCGAGCTTTCCGACTGCCGTGCATGGCACTCAACGACAGAGACATGGCGTAGCTGAACCGAGTCGTCGTGATATCCAGCTGAGTCGCCAAGGTGCCACCACTCTGACTGAATCAGGAAGTCTCCCAACAGAATCCTCCACAAGGCCTCTGCTCCATTGCAACCAGGTCGCCATCCTAGCTAAGGTCAAAATCGAACTCGATTGGAGGGTAACTTGGTCGATCGTTGTGTCGAGCTACCTAGTTAGATCAAATTTGTAGAGAGATTACTCGCACCAGCTTCCCCCATTCACACTGAGGACCGAACTTCTATCTAGGCCTACTCTGCTCTAAACTCGTTGGAACACATGTTGATCAACTGAATCACATCTGAGAGCGAGTTTCCCAACTAGGATGAACTTGGATTGGGAAATCCCCACTCATCCTCCTTCATTAATATAAAAAATGGCCCCCCTACTCAGGTATGAAACCAAAGCCCCTACTACCTTCTATGACATTACTCTCAACCCAAAGGTGAGTTGACTCGTTTGGTCATCCAACTGAGTCAAAACTAACCTATCCGTAAACCAATACTAGGGATCATCTAAGGAGAACTTGGGAAGCCTCATTAGAACCAGGAAACCAGAGATTTTTATGCTATAACAAGTAATTTCCTAAACTCTAACTCATTCAGCCTATTGTTTGGAAATCCCATCTGAGTCGACTTAATAGTAACTCACTGAGGCTTGTGACAACTCAATTAGGTACTACCTACAATTTTTTTACCTTAAGGAATACTCTCCCTTCAACCAAATCCAAAACAAGTAAGAAATTGATAAGGTTCATGTAATTAATAACTTATATGTGAGTAGTAACTAGAAATCTAACTTACACTTACTTGGATTTTAAAACTCTTGAACTCACCTTATAAGAACATCCAGATCAAGGACAACACCCACCCACTGCGAGGAATTACCCTCATTGCTTCTTATATTCATTAATTTCCATCTTAGTTTGAAATTAAAGTGTAGAAAATTCTAGAATATTATGAATGTTATTTCACTCCTATTTAGTGTTGATGATCATGAAGGAAGGCTTTAATTCCTATTACTCTAATCCTACATTAATTAACCATCGCATAGACTTTAGACTTACATCCTTTATGTTACATTAGTGATTGCTTGATTATAAGCGTACTTCTATTAATCAAGTCATGAGCCTTGAAATTTCATTTCACCTTATATTGTAAAATATATGATGAAGAATATGTGTGAAATGTCTTCTTTTGTAAGAAATGCTAAATGAACTCTTAATTGTTTCCAATAGGTTAGTCATACTTGATCTTGATTTGCCACATTTGTGGGCCCTTATTTGAGCTTAGAGAAATTAAAAGGATCCATGTTGAACTCATGTTTGGATGTTTAATCTTTTACTAAGAATCTTAAGATTTGATTATAATTACAAATTGAAAAGCAATCTTGTCAAATCTAAAGAATGTACATGGATACCATGGTGCATAACATCCACGCATGATATGTGATCTTTATTAAGTGCTCCATGTAAGTCACATTCGACTAGGTTTATGTTGGGATTTATACTGCAGAATCACACAGATATGGATCTAGGATAGCAATCCAAGAGAACCAAGCAATCACAAGATAACACAGATTTAACGTGGAAAATCCTTTTAGGAAAAAACTACAACACAAAGCGACAGAAATCCACTATGAAATCATAAATTATAAAGAGAAAGGACTTACCAAATTCGAACAACCTCGAATCTCACCCTTGCTACATCCTTTGATAACCCTAGAACCCCTTCTAGAAACCCTTAGAATACGTTTAGAAAGCCTTAACATACCTTAGAATGGCCCTAGAGACTCCTATTTATAGTTTAGGAAACTCCACGTATGCACCTCTCTAAAACCACCTCAAATATACGCAGTCTACGTAGAATCCACGCACCATCTACATAACCTTCGGTTGGTCGAGCCTGAGCTTCGACTGGTTGAAGGACCCATTCGACTGGTCGAAGACATCGAAAATTTCAGAAACATTATTACTGGACTTCGAGTCGAACTTGCTTCGACTAGTCAAAATTTTTTCCAAAACTTTTCAGATTTAAGACATTCTTTTTAACAACAATCTCCAACATGTCTTCAATATTCAAACGTGTAGCTTTTTAACTCATTCTCTTATCTCTTCACCATATCATAGCTTCTTGTGCACACTTTGTCATCATTTTATGCTATCGTCAAGCCTAGAGAAGTTACACATAACTTGAACTTCTCTATAGGAACAACCTTGGTGATCATGTCTTCCGGATTCACGCTAGTGTGAATCTTCTTCAGAGTTACGCCTCATTCCTCAAGAACCTATCGGATAACATGGACATCCAACTAATTTCTTCACCCCACTAGTACAAATGAGTTATCTGAAATCAACTTCCTGGAATCCACACTACCTATGTAATCTGAATCCACATACCATACCAATTTTATCCCTTTCTTTTCAAAAGTAAAGACGTAGTCTTCTTACCTCGAATGTATCGAAGTAACCATCTCACCGCCATCCAATGTTTCTTGCTAGAGTATTTGCTCACAACACCGATATCCTGTGAAACAACCGGTCTAATACAGACCATGGCATGCACTGCTAAATGCATTCGAATAAGACTCATGAGACATATCCTGTTTTTTCTCATCTGTTTTGGGACATGTCATGAGGAAAACTTGAAGAGAGACAAGTACAGAACGCACTCACCAGCTTTTCCTGGTCTATCACATACTTGATCAATACCTACCTAAGGTACTCTACCTGTGATTACCAAAACTTGCTCCTCTTCTAGTCTTTATAAATATCACTACCAAGAACCTTCTTTGCAGCCCCCCGATCCTTTTCCTGAATGTCCCACATAATCGAGTCTTTAATATATTGATTTCAAACAAGTCATGATTGACGATCTATATGCCATCAACATACAATACATAACTCACCATGAAGGAATCAAATTTTATACTACTACTTAGGTAATAGGTTGTACCACAACCTCCTATAAACTTTTTTCTCAGTCCCTTTTAACTTCAAACTGCTCTGGTTGCTTCATGTAGATCTGCTCTTCCAATTTTCCTTGCAGAAGTACAGACTCCCCATCCATCCTTTCTAGCTCAAGATTGCATTAACCAACCAGCACCAATACGAATCTTATAGTCACTTGCTATACCATCATCGCGAATATCTCTGATAAGCTGATCCATTCTCTCTGAACATGACCCTTCGCTTTTACTATCAACCTCGTTTTGTATCTATGTTGTATCCCCTTAAAGATCCACTTGCATCCAACCACTTTTTGGCCCACTGGAAGCTCAACCAGCTCCCATGTGTTTATTTGGTACAACGAATCCATCACATCGCCCATAGTCACATTCCACTTCTTAGCATTAGGCTCACCTAAAACCATCTAAATAGAAGACGGATCTCCTGCGATATTAAAGTCATGTACCTCGCCAATGTCATGCGATTATGCTATGTGATTCTTCTCACAGGTGGTTGCTCCACCTGCTCCGTATCTCTATCCGTGCATCTCAGCCTTCATGCACTGCCTGCCGGCTCATGCGGCCATGCCCAGCATGCCACACACATGCAGAGGTGGAATCCGCTATAGCTATTGCAGCTCCACCTTTTAAAGTGCTCCCAATCAACCTGTAAACATTATCGAGTCGTTACGCTTTCATGATTACCTGTGTCCCTTTAGATACTTTAAGGACACCATCAATACTTGTGAAACTGCACCCTATAGCCTCGAGTGCACCGAGAGAAATCAGGTTCTTCTCCATGTTAGGAATGTGCCTCACCTTAGTTAGGGTACGCTTTGTCCCATCAAACATTTTGATACACACCATACCAACAGCTACAACATTACAGACAATGTCATTGCGCATAAATATCTGTCCACCATCACACTCCATGTAGCTGGTGAACCAACTCCGATGAGGAGTCATATGAAAAGATGCCCCTGTGTCTAGAATCCACTTGCCCTTATGATCATCGTATGGGCGTCTGATCGTAGACGTAAATAAGACATCACCATCACATCCACTCGATCCATCTGACGTGGCAATGTTGGCCTCCCTGTATGAAGCCTTAGATTCTTCTCTCTTAGATTTAGGATTTGTACAATCCTTCTTCACATGTCCTTCCATCACATATTTCTAACACTTTAACTTCTCTTTGTCTTTGCCCATGAACCTAGATCTTGACCTTGAAGATCTTGTACCTTACTTAGAATTCTTGTCCCTTATAAATAGTGCATCAGAAGATGTCCCCATGTTGTCATTTATCTTTCTCATGGCCTTCCCTTAAAGGACTGAGATAACAGTGTCGACATTCAAGATTTTATTTGTGGTGCACATTATGTCCTTGAATGACTCATACAATGCCGAAAGAGAATTCAGCAACATATATGCTTATTCTTTATCTTCCATCACTTCCTCCATATCCAGCAATTTGTAAACCAATTTATTAAAGTTACTGATGTGAGCCTCCAAATCTCTACCTTCCATTATCAAGTTATACCACTAACACTTCAAGTATAGGCGATTTTCAAAGGATTTTTTCGCATATACATTCTCAAACTTTGTCCATAACTTAGTTACAGTTTTCTCCCTCATGACATAGTAGAGAACCTCATCTATGAGATATAAACGGATTGATGATAAAGCCTTCTTATCAAGAGTATTCCAATCAGCATTAGTCATAGTAGACTTTCGCTTCTCAAGAGCACCATCTTCGCCTTTCTTAATTAAGGAACTGATCATCTTGATCTTCCATAACTCAAAGTTATTTTTTTCTAAGTACTTCTTAATATCATACCTAGTACTTACCATTATTGCATATCTCTCAGATTCATATCTGTGCCCCATCGATTTCTCTGATACCACTTGTTGGGATTTATGCTGCGGAATCACATAGATATGGATCTAAGATAGCAATCTAATAGCACCAAACAATCACAAGATGACAGAAATTCATAATCACAACATAAATTACAAAGAGAAAGGACTTACCCAATTCGAACAACCTCGAATCTCACCCTTGTTAGACCCTTTGATAACCTTAGAAACTCTTAGAATACCTTTAAAAAGCCTTAGTATATCTTAGAATGACCTTAGGGACTCCTATTTATACTTTAGGAAATTCCACTTACGCACCCCTCTGAAACCGCCTCAAATTTACGCAATCCGCGTAGAATCTGTGCACTATCTGCCTAACCTTCGACTAGTCAAGCCTGGGCTTCGACTGATCGAAGAACCCCTTTAACTGGTCGAGCCTGTCCCTCGACTGGTCGAAGACCTCGAAAAATTCAGAAACATTGTTGCTGGACTTCGAGTCGAACTTTTTCTAGAACTTTTTAGATTTAAGACATCCTTTTTAACAACAGTTTACTAAGAGTTCTATTACTTAAGTTAAACCTTCAGAATGTATGCATTTGCACCATTATGGGCCGCTCACTCTTTATATGAGGCTTTTCTAGGTTAGAACCTCCTCGGGTGTATCCTGAATATTTTTCCAGGAGGTTAGACATCCTTAGGTGCACTCATCTACCTGGTCTTTTCTAGGTAGTCGGTCTACCGCGGGTGACTTTTTTTTTTTTTTTTTTTTATAGCTGGATGTGCATCCTTAGATCTGTGACTTGAGCATATATTCATACATCTATGCATATATACATATGATATTGTTGTATTTATAAAATGGATATGTTGGAATGCTTTGAGGAAAATTTTCACTGAGTTATCACTCGTCTAATCATGCAGTTACACCAAATAAATGTAGGTTTAATGATGGAAGGAGACCCTTTGATGGGATCCCAGGGACGACTAAAGAGGTGTTCGACAAGGAAGGACTCTATGTAAATGTAGTTGAGCCATTGGAGCTCAACTGATATTTTAGGATTTACATATTTTCATGTTTCATACTTTGCGTTTTACTTGAATTGTAATAAAAACTCCCCTATTGAGGGATTTCATTTTATTTCCATTTACATATATTGAACTTCCTCGTTATTACGCATTTTATCCTTAGTTTATACAGTAGTTGCCTTACTTCATGTTATGAAATTTGCTATTAATTAAATGTATGGTAGTTCAATTCATAACGTAATACTTGGGTTCTCAATTGCGAGTGATTGTCCTCGGGTTATGAGAACTAGGGTGTTACAACTCTACATCAATTGGTGACCGGTTCTACAGTATACTATGCATGAAATTACAAATGTGAATGGTTTTACCAAAATCTATCTACCAGGAATCTTCCGACACATTGGTCAGATTGGACTCAAAACGGACCAAGACATGATCTTTACCCTTCTCTACGAGCCACTGCTTGAACTTGATGGTTTGACTTCTTACAGAATAAGCAGTTATTATTCTTTATCCACTTATTGCTTGATCGATCTTTAGGTCGATTGTCAGCCATAGGGTTTCCAGACACAGTTGCCAAAACTCTTGGCGCCATTTGAAACTATTATGAATATTGAAGCCATATCTAAAAGTGGATACCACATGATCTCCTGACAGATTAGATTGGTGCCAGGAAGATTCAAAATCTGGCAGTCCTATTAACTGATGGTAAAACTGATGGGGATGGGTGGCTTGTGTCTATTGACATACCGTCTATACAAGCACTCCAGATTAATGCAATAGAATTCCATAAGGTCGCCCAAAAATTTTTTGTAAAATATTCTCAAAATAATCCACCATAGCCAATGCATAGATGACTCTGATACCAACAGTCAACTATAATGTGAAATTGAAATGAATTGCACTATGCATAGAGTATGGAGATCAAATAAACTGAATAGAGGCATACTTGATTGGGAAACCATTGCAGAATGAATCACCAGGATCTTCCACACAATACACCCTTCAGAGAAGTGCCGAGATGGGAAGAAAAGGCTTTTGACATGTGTAGGTTTAAATACCTAGCTATGTTTTTATAATTATTGAGGGTGAGAAGTTTGAAATCTATCGAAACTCCTCTCGGTCAACCTCCACATAAATTTAACACTCCTAATCCAACTAAAACATTTTGACTGTAACACAACAGTAGCACACCACTCTTACAAGATTTTAGACTAACTACATTTTAAGTGGGTTCAATAGTATACCTAGTCATGGCTTCCAACCCTTGGTAAGATCCAAAATGTTGATTAATTAGACTTACCTTTATAGCATTCTTATACTGATGTAGAGTGGGTCGCGGATAGTTTCATGACCAAGATGGATCAGAAAAGGCCCGGTTGACGACAGAAGTGATCCGGATCATCGGACCTTAGATTGGGCGTATCGCGCAATCCGGAATGAATTATCTGACGTAAAATATATGATTTTGGGGTAGAACGAGCTACTTTAGCCAACCAACCCGCTATGCCGGGTTGCACAGCTCGGATTTGTGAGAAACCCCCTGATCGACGGTCGTTTTTGTATTTTATTTTCGTTTTTACTATAAATAGTGAGTTTTAGTTTTATTATAACTCTTCATCCGTTGGGCTTTAGGAGTTGTGTCCAACATGAAAAGTGCTTAGAATAATTAGGAGAACGGTTTGGTGAAGCCAAATAGGACACTTACTATTTTTGGTCGAAAACCTTGCGCACTAGTAGACACCACGACCATCTTTAAATAGTAAGTTTACTATTTATAGTAAGTCACGGATTCTAGGAGTTTTAGTTGTAGTTTGAGTTTGATTTCTTTCCTATTGCTTGGTTCCCTTATTTAAAGGGATGTGAACTCATTTTTATTCATTTACTAATCAATTTTAAATTTTATTAGAATTTATTTTTTATTTTCTTACTTTCTTTCCTCGTGGATTCGAGAAGTCTCTGTGAGGAGTCCAAAGAAGCTCCGTGGATTTGGAATAGTTATCCTTGAGGAAGACGGTGATCAACCTCATCACGTTCATCCCTACGTCATATACCCACTTCACATTTAAGTAATCTCAATCATGTCCTATCATGATGTAAGTATGCCTCACCACCTTCCCACCCTCCTATACGGAAAGATCCAATCAACCAAGAATATAACCTCTCAATAGAATGTGTCATCCTCATGCTCTGCCAAAGTATTAAAGTATTTCTCTTAAAAGAAAAAAAAAAAAAAAAAAAACACACACAGTTATTCTACGGTTAAAAACCAGATTCTACTGGGTAAAGATGGATGCGGATTGGTACTGATTAACTCAGCGCGCTAAGCATGCTGGGTAAACTCCATGAGGTCCACCATGATTTATATATTTTATCCACTCCATGAATTAAAATCTATACCATTGAAAATTTCACGGGGGCTATGGAAGTTTTGGATCAATTCGTTATTTGTGTTATCCTTTCATTCATGTTCACGTGATCTTATGAATACGTTGGATGACAAATAAACATCACCATGGGGCCTACCAAGGTTTTAATGGTGGAAGTCATTATTCCCACTGTTTCCCTGTGGTGTGGTTCACTTGAGCTTTGGACATGCTTCAATTTTCGGCTCAACCACTAACATTAGCTGGAAAAACGGATGTATGACATGGATAGCCTACACACATTCCCGGTTGGCCCAACTGAGTTTACACAGTACGGTAAAAGTATACCGAGTAACTCAGTACGCAATCCGATTTCGGTAAGGATGCAGGCCTCAGACGATGCACTTTCTGCCTTCGGCACCCCCATCAGCCTTGGAAATGTAAGATGGACGCGGATCAGCTACCGACACGTTGAGCAGCGAGACTCCTCAACGAAGTGACGTCACCAAGTTACGTGGGCCCACCGTGATGTATTTATTGTATTCACACCGTCCATCCATTTAGAGAGATGCTTTCATGGCATGAGCCAAAGAATAAGGCAGATAAAAACCTGGAGTAGGACCCATCACAGAAAACAGTGGGGACAGTGACGCCTATCGTTGAAACCTTCCTTAGTCTACCGTGACGTTTATTTGAGATCCAATCTGTTAATAAGTTAACATGTTCATTTAATAATTTTTTTTAAAAAAAAGTGCGCTTGATCGAAAACTCTTGTGACCCGTAGAAGTTTTTTTTAATGGTGGGTGTTACTCTCCCCATTGTTTTATACGGTGGGGTCTACTCGAACTTTGGATCTGGCTCAGGCTCATGCCCTAACATGATCTCTCACAACGCATTAATAATACGGATGCAAAGGATACATCATGGTAGGCCTATAGAACTCGATCGGTGACGGCACTTCAGTAGCCAGGCTCCGTACTCAACCTGTCAGTAGCTAATCGTCATCCATGTAAGACATGATCAAGGCCCATGCTGTTCATTAGGTGGGTCCAACCAGGTAGATGCCTGTGATAAAAGAAAAGTCAAGCTGACTGTTTACCAGGTGGGCTAAATGAGTAATTTTATTGATCACTTTATCTCCACCGTCCATTTATTTTGTACACATTTGCCTACCTTATCAGGCAAGACATCAAACAGCCGAGACCATCTAATGAACGGATTGGATCTCCACACGTGTGCCATGTTTCCACTTGTGAAAGACGAGTGATGAGAAAGTGCATTCGCTGGACCGCACTTGGTATCTACAGAAGACAAAATCCGCACGATAATCCGCCAAAATCAATGTTGCAATCATAGCAGAGATCGGATCTAGACCAAGACAACTAATTTAATTATGAGCTTGTTTTGCCTCTGTCGCGATTGAGGAGGCATCGTATCTCGCAACCCACTCGGGCCAACATGCTGAGATGGTCCGATGATTTAAACCGTAAATAGTCTCTTTTCTATAGCAAATAATATATTATACAATAATTAAGCTTCGATGAATTCCTGATCTTTGATTTTTAGAGTTGAAATTCACCTATAATGTTAGTGACTGTAGAATCGCTTTTGGAGTAATTTTCTACAATGCCTGATATAATAAATTCCATAACTTGAACGGTTCTGATCATTAAAATTATCAGCACATGGGCCCCAGTGGGTGCCAATATACGCTGGATTATCAGTCGCGAGAGAGGCAAACCGATTCATAAGTTTAAGTCTAACATACGGATGAATACTTTGATACACTGAAACAGTATTGTAATGATACTCAGACAGTTACAAATTGCTGAAAAATTGCATGAGTGACATATTAAGTAATTCAAAATAAACTGTCTAAATTATGGGTTACTGTTTAAGATATATTCTGAACAAATATTTTTATTATTTGGTTCTATAGTTATTAGATTGGTGGACATTTATTGGACGGCTGAAAATATCTTACGGTGTTATTAATTTTTTTTGTTTAAAAAAACAAGTGTCCATGAATCAGAGTAGGACTCCGCAAGGAACCTGATTTTTAGCTTTTAAACTCAACGACAGTGGGACCCACAATTTAGTTGGTTTAATTAGAGTTAATATTTTCCATACATATCATTTCTAAGTGCATGCGTATCAAGTGTCATACGACATCCAGAGTATCAATTAACTCGCCAGGATGACAACTCCCCAGAATGAAGGGAGTTGTACGATCCTCGTCCCAGGATTCGAATACGTTCCTTGGGTCTTGATTATGCACACGTGGAGCCCATGATACGGAGATCAAGACCGTTGAGCTGATAGTTTTCACAACGTATGGACCTTGCTGTAAATATTTCCCATACGGTATTTCTCACATTTCAGTTGGTGGTTAGTAAATAGACGGTTAATAAAGAATTATAGAAAAAAAGACCAAGAATTTCATGTTTCAAATCTTCCCGTCTGAGATTCTTTTATTTTATTTTTTCAATGGTCCGGATCACCGACCCATCAATTTTAATTGTACGGACACAATGGTCATCATGCAAATCAATGACTGATTATGGTACGAAATAATATAGAAAACTTTGATAGTCTGGCCGAATGTGATGGCTTTTTTTAAAAAAAAAAAAAAACACGCACGCGGTGGTGGGATTTCACCACCCATGGGTAGGTGTTGGAACTCCTGAGAGTCTACCACCAAGTAAGATTAAGGACCCAATGATTGCTAATAAACAGGCAGTTAAAAATTATATATGTAGAATACAAGTCAAATTAAAACTTTCCAAACTATGATGCTAGTTTAGATGTTTCATGAACCAAAAATTACACTCATTTGGTTATCTTACCATCCTGATCAATGGACATTTATTGGACGGTTGTAACGAAAATTTTCCAATGGTACCTATTTTGGAAAGAAAAAAAGAAGAAGAAAACTATGCACTAATCAAAGGTGAATAACTTGTTCACCAAATCTGATTTTGGACCACCAAGTTAAAGTCCATATGATGAAGTGGATATGACATAAGCCATATCCACTCATCAAGTGCTTCACACTTTGTATTTTGCTATTTGCCAATGTCTATAGATCCTTTTATATCGTGTGGTCCACTTCATGAGTAAGTACAGCTTTTTTATTTATTTATTTTATATTTGGCGAATCCCTTAGCGGGGCCAACCTATTATAAGGGTTAGATGTCACATGTCCTAATGGGCTGGAAGTTTTTCACTGACTGGACCGTTGGGGCCAAATGGTTAGGATTTGAGACTTTCTTTTTAAAAGAAAAAAAAAATGAACTTTGTTTTCGAATTTTAAAGAGATTGCTTTTATAAAAGAATAAAATAATTATTTTTATTTTTAAAAGAAATGGAGAGGTGATGATTAGGAGTTTAAAGCTTTGTTTTTTAAAGGTTAGAGTCACCATAAGCACTTTCCACATTCACACATGAAAGCTATATGAGCACCACAGGCCATTGTCATATATATTTTACGGCTGGTTTTCTCAACTTTGCACCTATTCCTTTATGTGTTAATAGTCGGAGAATGGTTTGAACCAAATGAGTGTGGCGGTGCAAACTAAAACCTACCTTTCTTTGATTTTTGCAATGGAGCTATATTGTATTATCAAGGCTTATTTACTGCAACTCTCTTGCAAATTCTGGTATAATTATTATAGAGTATAAATATTGCCTTAAAGATAATGATGATACTGTAGCATCATATACTTTAGTAGTGTTTATGTGGTGGGGTTGGGTGGTTATGAACAACCCTTCATACGAAGAACTACGCTCAAGCTTTGCAGCTGGCATATGGAGGTCGCTTTCATCGTCCTGTCTACCTTCCTGTGAATGTCTCTCTCTCTCCTAACACACCTGCACTCTATTAAAATACCGTTCTTTCAACGGATCAATATTAATAGTAAGAACATGGGATCATGCTAATGCATGTAGGTTTTGCTTTCAAGTGAGTGATTAGGTAAATTTGCTAGTATGCTTTCATTTTAAATTCCATCATCTACCATTTTCCTGACAATCTCATTCTTCCAGTGACATCAATTTCACTGGGCCGATGTCGGAGACAGCAAGACGTGTCAAACTCTATATGCATGCTGACAAATTTAAAAGTTATTATTAACAAATCGTTCAAATGCCTATAAATAATTTAAGTAGTAAATGATATATATATATATATATATATATATATATATATATATATGTGTGTGTGTGTGTGTGTAAATGATTTACTGCATATGTGTAAATCATTTACCGCCTACCAACTTTAACTGCAAGCTATAAATGATTTATAGATAAATGATTATTTATGTGTAGCTTGCAAACAAGCTATAAATGATTTACAGGTAAATAATTATTTATATTTGGATAGCTTGTAAATTGTTCAAGTCTTATACATGGAGAGTGAATCTTTAAAAACATAGTAGTTAGATTAAGAAAAAAAAACATGAAATCAAATAATAACAAATTTTACCAATAAATCAAATGAGACTTCTAGCTATAAATTAATCAACCATAAGCGATTTACTTATAAATTATTTAGGGTTAGCTCAATTTAGAAGCATCCAACCCACTTATAAGAATCAAGCTCTACCTGATTATTAACTAACTTTTGACATTTTTGTCTGATGGGTTATACACATGCAAAAATTATATAATACGGCTAAAATTAAACCGTTCAGATAATGGATCCCACTTTAAATGGGTCATGAACCAAAAATTATACCAGATTGATGTTGTAATTTTCCAATTGAAGATTGGTTAAAACTATATATATCATCCATTAATGGGAGGTTAGAATGGTTTAATTTATTATCTGATTTCGGTCATCTGACTTATATAAGGTGCAGCCAACAATGGATGATGGATTTTTTAGGGAATAGGATAGAGTTCTCCAAAACTTCTTCACCGTTTAAAAATTTGTGGTAACTCTTCAAACATGCATGTAAACATTTACAAGGCAATCCAGACCAACCAAATCGCTGACCCAATTGCGGATGGAGAATGACCAACAAATGAAGCTGAGGAGATGATAGTAACAGTTCGATTTTGTCGATGGGATTTTGAGCATTTATTATTCTAATTTTAAGTGTCCATTTGATAGCCACCAATTGCACGGTTAGGATTTCTTGATCAATGTGATTTTAGAGATGTGCTCCATCCGCAATGTTCCTGACAATTTTGACGGAATGGATGCCTATAAATGAGTGCCACATGTGAGGAATATGATTGGCTGCCATTTTCAAAATGGTGGTAAACCATCACAGAAGTCTTACACAGTTGTCAATCAACATTTTAGCCATTGGATCCAGGTTCTTTTCATTGATCCAAACCGTTTATACTATGGGCCTCATCTTATGCTAACCGTCCATATTCAGAGGAAAAGAGTCAAGTGATAAATGAGTTAAAATATCCAATAAGAATTTCTAGATTCTATCGCTATCCAAGTTGTGCCTCATCATATAAACTCTTATTGCATAATCCACTGACAATGAGAACTTAGATTGTCGATATGTATAATCCAATCGCTGGCCTCCATGTTCCTAAGAGCTCAATCAGTGCAATTTCGTCACATCAGACGGTCCAGATTGATGATTTGATGTTGACATGCGGAACAAACATGAATGGCAATCAAGTGTCAAAATTTCATTTCTGAATATCATAATAGCCCTTCTGAATCAGGAACAAGATATTATTGTTGATTAGAGCTGGGCTGACGTGGCTCATCACAGAAAAAAATGGGCCTTGTTTTGGGCTCAGGTGGGCCTCAAATAGAAATTATGTTGGATCTAAGTACGGCTGTCAATGTCTGCACCAAGTAGAGCTGGGGATCGAGTCGAGTCGGACTGAGTTAGGGCAGACCCGACTCGATCTGGTTTTGAAATAGACCTCACCCAAACTCGACCCAGTCACAGGTACCGAGTCAGCTCGAGTTAGCACCGAGTTCGGTCAGGTGCCGTGGGTATCCATGGGTTGAAATCACAGCTCAGAACCTAAGTGCACTTGCTGGAATTGCAACTTCTCCATCAACTACACGACATCTCAGATCTGAACCATCAAATCTTTTTTTTTTTTTTTTTTAATGTACAAGTTCGGTTTTGAATTGAGTCGAGTCAGTACCGAGTCGGATTTCAGGTTGAGTAGAATCGAGCTACTGGGTGACCCGAACTCGACTCAGTTTGAGTTTAGATTGGATGAAGTCTACTCGATTCGGATCGACTCACCATCTCGGTTTGGGTCGACTTGGGTCTGGACGAGTCGAGTCTACTGAGTAGAGTTGTCCCATGCCCAGCTCTACTGCCAAGCAAAATCACAATTGTGAATAGCCCCGGCAAGCAGGCCCAACCAAACAGTTCAAAATCTGAGCGGAAGCCAAGCACAGCCCAGTCCATTTACATCCCTAGTTTAAGCCCATGTCTGGCTATTGGGCCTAATCCGGGCCACTGGCCTAGACATTGAACCCCGGCCCCTTGATAGATCTAGACATGATGAGGATGATGATCACCATCCATGCAACTATGCATAAAGTCATTGTATTGTTCATTGCATAAGTTTTTTTATTTTATTTTTTTTTATTTTAAAATGTTGTTGTCCATTGAACGGCCCTAATACAAGTTAATTTTTTTTGAGGTTTGGACACATATCACCCATGAAATGCTCACATGGGAATCAATTCTCATAGGAACTTGTGAGTGCTTTTTACAGGTGATATGGGCACAAAATCTAAAAAATCCACTAAATGAATCACCTCATTAAACTCCCAAGGCTTAAGAGTTCGCTTGGTCTAAAAATCTAGTCAGCCATAGCAAAGTGAGAGTGAATTCCTTCTCTTGATTTGCCTTTCACTTTGTTATGGCTCACCAAAACTTTGCATCTGGCTATCTTTCGGGCCTTGGGGATTTTGTGAGCTAACTCATCTTGTCAACTATTCGCATTTTATGCCCACATAACGTGTCAGAAGGTGTTCATGAGAATCAATTCCCATGTGAGCATATATCTCCGTACCACCCTCCCTTTTGGCCTAAAGAATAATAACACCCCACTCCCCCCAATGAGCTTTTTCCTAAGTAAGATCATCAGTTTTCCAAATATGGTAAAATATTCACCTAGCCATTAATTTTTGGATAGATACCTATGATTAGATTAGCAAAATTCTTTTTAAAAATGACATTTTATCCCTCCTGAATCTCCAAACCCCAACCCTAATTCCTAAACTCTTCCTCGTCTTGAACCTTAAATCCAAATTTTCCAAAACAAAAGCTAACAAAAGTTTTATTTTTATTAATTTTTATTCTTTATGGTTGACAGTAAACTATAACGGCAGATTCCTTCACGTTTTTTCAATGAATGCTCAGTATCGGATGATTTTAGAACAATAATGAAAAATGAAAGGAGTTATTTACGAATATGTAGAGAGAATGGATCACCTACAAGCTGCCTGTGCATTACAAGAGCTATGCAAGCAACTTTCAGTCAAAAAATAAAATGCTGAAATTATTATTATTATTATTATTTTAATCTGAGTGATTTTTTGTGGCAAAAATCACCTGCTTGAAAACCTGTAGGTGATTAATTTTCATATGTAGAAGGGAGGATTTACTTGCATTGGGATTGAAGGGAGGGGATCATATGTAAAAACCCCCATTATTTATTTATTTATTGAGGCCAGTTCCTCTACAAGTCTTCCTAGAATAGGCTTATATTACAAGTCATTCATCTGCCTGAAAAATGTTATTCCTTTGCTTATTCATCTGCTTAAGCACTATTGCTCATGTGGGGACCACTTTTGTGTGTGCCATTCAACTTACAATATAAGTGAGCCCCACCACGATGATAGAATGCTCCAAAAAAACAAGCCTATCAAGTAAGACCTAATAGATGATTTGACCTCGACATGCAGAATACATGTGAATACTAATCAAGTATCAAACATCATTCTGCCTATCATATCAGCCTCTTTAAGCAGGGATGAGGATATGATTAGGGCCGTTGATAGGATGGGCCAACATCAACATTAGCCCACCCATCAAAATTTTGGGTCTGAAATATTAGGACCACCTGGCCCATTGTGGATACAAACAGGTCTCATTTTGGGCTCTTGCAGGTCCACAGCTGGACCATCTATTTTTTGAGCCAGAAATCAGGTCCAGCCCCGGCCCAGTGGCCTAATGGACAGCTCTAGCAATGAGGATGATCATGACCATCTATTCTACCCTGCATGGAGATTGGGCAAATTAATGCTAGTAAAGCCTGCTCATTTCTTCATTTCTTTTTAACTATCTAGACATCATGGCTACTGTCCTTTGGTGATTATCTGGCCAAATCTGTTTTCATTTAGTAGATTGCTCACTACATAATCGAGACCATATCCATTCATCTGCTGTGTCTGTGATCCAAGCCGTTCATCTGATTAAATACTACGTTGAAGGTGGCTTCATTAAATGGACAGTTAAAATGCACGAGGATAAAAAAAAAAAAAAAACCCCTCTCCCATCTTATTTCCGATGGTTTCAAGCTGCAACTGGAAAAGAATGAAGAAATGCATGCATGCAAGCTTCATAAAAATGACTAGAACTATATATGCATTTGATTGTTCTTATGGCTAGATCTGTCTTCAAGAAAATAACGAATTATAATTTCGAAGAAGAGCTTGAAAGAGCATGACTGACCAGCTCCCTCCTCAAGATCTTTCCGGCAGCGGATTTGGGTATCAAGTTTATGAAAGCTACTCAGCGTATTTTCTTGTATGGTGCAACCTGTAGCAAGAACAGTAAGACAAATGTAAAGTGAGAACCCATGATTAAGGAATAATTGGAAAATGGCAAATGATGTTGGTTTTGCCTTTTAGGTATTCTTTGGATACATGGAATCCATGCATTCTTGGAAATTGTTTTCCACTAAAAAGACAGTTGGGTTGTTTGGATATGTAGTTTCACAAAGTACTCATTACACTTTATCCACAGGATTTGCGGCACAAGAAATTAAGTGACTGCTGTCTAATGAGTATGTGGATTCCACTGGCTATCTAAATAGGACCCTAAATATGGAATTCCTTTTTGACAGTGTTCATGGAAGTAATCATTGGATAATTATTTTTATATATTTTTTCATTGGATTCCTCATATCCGAACATGCCCTTAAATGTTTTGAAATGGTTAATGAATCATTTCACATCTATGGGTTACAATTGAAGGGAAGAAACCAGGGAAAAAAAAAGAAGGAAAGAGATAATAGATGCATTTGGATGCACTCTTCATGAACATCCACACCATTAGTATGGCAGCATGGGTGCATGTCCAAACACCCAAGCATTATGCACCTGGTCAGCAGCGATGTGGGAACAGCATTAGGTGTGGGTCATAATGCCCAGGTTTCCCATGTCAAGACAGACCGAGACTCCTGATATCTTGGCCATCTTCTAACATATATCATCATTAGAATTCGAGACCACGTGTTAACAATTTACTATAAGGGGCTGTTTGGGGTGAGGGATTTGGGGCTGGGATATGATAAATCCACGGATTTCAAATCTCCCTTGTTTATCTTTTATTGGGATTTGCCAAATCCATGAATTTTCCGAATCCATACCTCCAAAATTCCATGGATGGCAAATCCTCAAAACAGGCGACTCTTTTAAAAGCAAAAAAGTCTCTCCTAATCCATGGATTTGTAGTTTGATTCCTAAAAGACGGACTTTGGAATTTGCCAAATCCAATCCAATGTAAATATGTGAATTTGACAGGTTCATGGATTTTCCAAATTCATTTTCTCATTCGTTGATCCCAAAAAGGCCTAGGAGTATATAATATGGCAGAGAACCTACAGAGGTTTGTGTGAGTTGATTTCAAACAGGCGTAAAAGAATTATATAATAGGGCAAAGAGCCTATAGTGGTATGTGCAAGCTAACAATTTGGTGACAAGCATGTTTTAATTTACATCATAAATGATAATGATTAAAGAAACAGGATTTCAAGGCATCGTGAAAATAGTCGAGATGATGCTGAGAGTCATCACTAACTCCCAACACATGAACAGGAAGAGCCTGGCCAGTGAGATTACCCTTGCATGTTTAGGATCCGTGTGTTTGATTTCAATTAGTAGTTTGTCCTACAAACAACTAGTTGGTGAATAGTTCATGCAACCAGTTGTGTGTGGGCCCGCTGTGGTAAATGGCATCCAACCTGCACCACCACAGAGATAAGAGACCCCAAACATAGGCCAGTCCAGCAATCAGGTGAGCCACATGGTCCATTGTCTTGTATTGTGGACCGGCCTAATGTTGGGGCATACCACTTTCATGGTGAGGTGACATTGCTGGACAGGTTGGACACAATACATGCACCATAATGGTCCCTACACGGAATTAGTTGCTTGAACTTTTCATCTACAAGACTACAACTATTTGTGTAGAACTTCAGGATATGTTGGAAGAGACATGATTACACTTAGAATTCAAACAATACACAATAAGCAAATATGCTTAACTTTCCTTTGGATATGACCCTAAACTATGTATTGTCTGATTCAATTATATCTACAAAGAGACAATTCATAAATCATAAAATGTAAGTATAAAAACAGATTCCCCCAAATATATTTAAGAGAAAATGGACTTTTGTGGGAGTTTTGCGAGAATTTTTTTCTTGAATTTCGAATAAGGAAATGTATCGCAATGTATCGCCAATATATACATATCGCAATGTATGTATCAATGACACATGGGAATTTTATGAAAGTTTTTTGGCAAAATATCTTAATGTATCGATGCATTGGGATATATCAGCTTTACATTGAGATATTTTGTACGATACACGGGTATTTAATAATTCTCCTTGTATATTGTATCAGCCATATGTGATATCTTTCACTAATTGCATGTAAGACATTCTCTAATATATGATTAACAACACAAGGCTCTTTGAGGCTGTTAATTGGGATGCGAGCCTCTGCCATCACTGATTCCAAGATCCCGCATAAAGGAGGATGGTTATTGTCTTTTGGGGAGACAATGGTAAAATTTCTTCTAAATCTACCAATTAAAAAACAACTCCAAATTGTTGGGAGAAAGGCTAAGATGATGAAGAATGCTGATTTAGGGGCGAGTTTGGATGCACCATCAAATTGAACTGCAATTGCTAGTCTAGTAAAGTGGAAAGAGAAATCCTTTGATATTCTGGCAATGTGATCGATGAGACGTAGGCACTTAGAAATTACTCAGAATTGCATACTGTCCAAATTATGGGTCCTAGTTTGGATGCAACATCAACCACAATTTGTGCTTATTTTGATAATCTGATAATTGGATTGGCAGACATTATTGAAAGTTAAAAATGAAAAATATTCCATGGTCTTGTTTCAACAAATGAATGTTGACAAACCAGAGGTTAGGACTGTTCAACCAATTTGATTTTTGGGACTGTAACTAGGCAACAATGGTCTTCACAATCTAGGTGGTTTAATTTGAATCAGTGTATGCCACCTATACAATTTATGGGTGCATACATATCAAGCATCATACTCTGCCAGAGTATCAAATAACCCCCCAAAGTTGAAATAACCAATTTGTTGTTTCCTTAGATTCATATCAAGTGTTTGGACACAAAAATCACAATGGCACTACTTTTCAAGTTAGACTTGAAAGTAACGTAACTGTGATTTGAGGCCCATTTCATTATAAATACTAGTAATCATCAATATTTTTTGTCATTTCTTCTTGATTCTACTGAATGTTTGCAATTCAATTAACTTACGCATCCAAATAGGGATGCATGTTTAAAGTCTGTCATTGACAAGTTGCGCATATCAGTTGTCAAGGGATGGTATACATTCAGTTATTTCCATATACCCCAGAATGCCGAATAATACCCACCTACACTCTTTATCTCCTTATTGAAGCGCAAGTATGTTTTGAAGCAACTCGCATATACGAGTCAAATTCTTCTCACCTGAATACACCTCTTTAAAATAAAAAAAATTAAAAAAAAAAAAGAAAGAAAGAAAGATAACATTTGAACTGATATGTGGTTCCATGCCATTCCATAAAAAAGCAATAATCTTAGCATATTTTGGCACCCAATCTTCACAATCTTTGAGCTTTCATTAGGCTTGGGAGACTTAGATACTTTAATTTCCTTCTTCCTGTAAGAGATACTTTACGAATGTGGCCTATTATAAATAATTCTCACCATTAAGCTTAGTCGATATAATTTGAGGTTTCATGGATTCAAATTAAGGCAGAAGACCACCCTTGGCATCATTCTTTACATCCATATTCAAGGAAAAGAAGGGATCAAACATTTAGGGAAGAAGTTGAAGTTGAACTCACTAAACACTCGCTTTAAAACCACATAGAGATAAATGATTAACCCCACACATGTACGGACCGATCGATGATGAATACGAGGAACCCCTCACTTTCATTCATGATCTCTACACCCGCACTTGATCTTCAAATTTGACCATAGATGCATAGTGGCCCACTCTAAACCACCAAAAATGTTTATATTTGAAAGTTGGCTTCAGACACACTCACGTGGCACAACTACACAAGCCCCAAATGACTTTGGACTTCACCTTGTGGAAAAGAAAATTGAAGAGGAGAAAGAAAGTGAGAGGAAAGGGGAAGGAACGTGATACTGGATCTTTTACCACTTTGATACCATGTTTCTTGAGTTAGATTGAGAAAGAGAGAGAGAGAGAGAATATGAGAAGAAACAAGAGAAACGACACGGCTTAGAAGGTGGTGATGCCCCTAGCATCTCTTATTAACATTAAGGCTTTCATGACATATGTGAAAGTACAAAAATACCCCCATGCTTAAGTTAGTCCATAATGAAAGCTCTAGATGCTAACCCATCAACTTAGGACTAAACAAAATGAATAATGAAATGAAACAATAGAAACCTTAATGTTCATGTGAAGTGCGCCACACATGCGATCATCACCATCCATCACGGAACATCAATAGATATAAATTGAGACAGATCATTGAACTAAGAGTACCTGTTTTGCAATGAAATCCATGACTTGTTTTTCAGTGAGGATGCTGCCAGGTTTTCTCACCACATATGTCATGGGTATCTGCCCCGCCTCTTCATCAGGGTACCTGTCACCTCATAATGAAGACAAGTGACAAAAGGAAAGAATGTATAAGCTGACGTGAACTTGCATTTTCTGAGCAATGAAGAAAATGTTGTAGATTTGACAATAAAAGGTATTATTACCAAGATCTCAATCGAGAGATCTTTGTAAAACATCAACTCAACTTTATCACATACACCTTAAGGGTTAGAGCATGATTGGATTCAGGTAAAGTTGTGTTGTGACCAGCAATCCATGGCATGCTGTCATGGCTGGTTGGTCATGGACATGTTGTCGTTGACTAGTTGTTCCATCTGTTGTTCGTCAAAAGCCATGGATCATGGACTAGATGGATCAACACATGGGGAACTAAAGATTAGTTGGTGGCACATCTACACATTCACATTAAGACATATGTAACATTTTTTAGTGCTCGAAGACTATGGTTGTGTTGAGAATGTGGAGCCACATTGGGCCGCCTTCGACCGGTCGTAGGACGGCTACCACCGGTCGTAGGGGCCTGTTCGACCGGTCGTGGGGGAGCCACGACTGATCGTGGGAGGCGCTCGACCGGTCGTAGGTTTGAGCCCTAGCACGACTCAAAGTCCAGCGAGTTGTGCTATTTTTTTTCGGGGGCCTAGGACTGATTGTAGGAGAGCTAGGACCGGTCATAGGGGAGCTAGGACCGGTCGTAGGTTACGCAGTTTGTTCCGCGATTTTGCGCGAAACTCCGGATTTGAGTCCTTTCGCAACTGGGATACGGAAGGAAAGTTGCCTAAACTATAAATAGGGGTTCCTAGGGCTTTTCTAGGGTATGATGAAGATGAGGAATATTGGAAAATATTTCTAAAGGTGTGGGCTAAGGGTTTTCTATATTCTTCCAAGGGAGAGGTTAGTATTTTGCCTTGTAATCTTTGTTTCTTCATAGTGGAAGTTTGCATCCGTGGTTTTTTATCCTAGTTTGGGATTTTTCCACGTATATCTTGTCTTGTGGTTTGTTTAGATTGCTTTGATCTGTTTCTAGTTTATATTCCTTTCTGTTTATCGTTTGTGGGTGAGGGCCTGAGATTGGATCTCGGCCCACTGCGTTGTTGGCGTGCTGCGCAACAGGTTGTACATACACACATGTGGGATGCTTGAACTTGGACGGTCGTATGCATGGCAGATTGAAACATGTCATGGATGTGCATGGATAAGTATGATCTTCATGTGCACCGAAATTACAAAGTGTCAATGACGAGTAGTTCCACCTCTTACCAGATAAACCCAATCCATAGTCCAACGTGCATTGTTCCCATGCAGAAGGGGGTTAACAAACCATGTACATGTGTAGCTGTCTATGACTACTAGTCGAGACACAAGCTTGCCCAAATGCAAACAGCTCCCTAGCCTTTGATTACATGATGGGGCTTCCAAGCTCATGGTAATTGGCAATTCTAGAATAGCCAACCGAGGGGCCATGCATGTAGAATCATAGACACTAGTTTTTAACCACGAAGGGCAGGAAGAGTACTAAAACCAGAGCAGAGATTGAATCTGTTACTAAAAATCGATGGTATCCAAGTTCACAAACTTGAGGTTGCAGGTCCAACCCAAGCTGAGCTAGCCACAAGATAAGTACAAGGAAAATTCTCGCTTACCAAAATGACCAAAAAGTATATTTTGATGAGACAAAAACACATGTACAGGCAACACATTATGGAAATTTCCAATGGACTTTGTTGCAATTGAATCAGAATAATAGAAAAGAAACTATTAAGGACGCATTTGAAATGTCCAATTTCTCATGCATGCTTAATCTAGGTTTATGGTATGTCTATGGAAATGGCAGAGAGATTTCACTTGAGGAATCCAATTTCCTTGTAGTGCACCAAGAAAAATACACTTAATGGATCACTTTGTTGCGCAGCATGCCAACAACACAGTGAGCCGAGATATAATCTCAAGTCTCACCCACAAACGATAAACAAGAAGAAATATAAACTAGAAATAGATCAGAGCAATCCAAACAAACCACAAGACAAGATATACGTGGAAAAATCCCAAACTAGAGTAAAAAAAAAAAAAAAACCACGGATGCAAACTTTCAGTATGAAGAAAAAACAAAGATTACAAGGCAAAAAATACTAACCTCTCCCTTGGAAGAACATAGAAAACCTTTGCCCACACTTTAGAATTATTTCCCAATATTCCAATACACCTAGAAAAGCCCTAGGTACACCTATATAATGTTTAGTCAACCTCCCTTCCACACCCTTGTGAAAGGCGACTCAAAAATCCGCAGTCCGCATCAAATCCAGAAACAAATCTACGTAACCAAGACCAGTCGAGAAGACCCCACGACCGATCGTGCCAGGGCCACGACCGGTCGAGCACCTCGGAACCCAAAATTGATGCTAGCTGGAATTTGAGTCGAGCCAGTCCATGATTGGTCACGACTGGTCGAGTGGGCTCCACGACTAGTCGAGTAGGGGTCACGACTGGTCGTGCGCGGACCTAGATGTGGCTCCACTTCTCAATACACTTGAAGCATTTGATGGGTAATTCTCATAATAGCACACCCAAATTTGGAATAACTCCATCCATGCTACCTCCATATTAGGGAAATACTCATATAAAGATTTTGCCAACTTCCCTATCTGGGTTTGAAGACCACTCTTACCATTGGATAGGGAATCCTTTGGATTTGTATCATTTTGAGAAAGATTGCATGAAATAATCAGGTCAGTTGTGAACTAGTTTGTTAGATATCGATCTCAAAACAGATCTTGATGTGTGTTCTCAAAGAAAAACTCAAAAAATAAAAAATAAAAAAATCAAGCTCATGGATCAGACATGCCAACATCAGATACATACGGAATCACAGCAGCATCAGCTATCTCTGGATGGGATTGAAACAATTGCTCCAGTTCAGCAGGAGCAACCTGCAACCAAGTCCCAACTCAATTAGACAAATTGAAAAGGCAAAGTGACTATTGCCACAAGCGCAAGTTTCGACAAAATAGCTTAGTTACCTGATATGCCTTGAACTTGATCAGTTCCTTTAACCTGTCAATGACATAGAGAAACCCTTCATTGTCTATGTAACAGAGATCACCCGTCTTTAACCAGCCTTCAGAATCTAACGTGGAGGCAGTCGCCTCATCATCATCTACATAACCTGCAAAAACATCACCAACGATCCATTCATCAACTGAGAAATAAAGTAGCAGTTTATCTATAAGAGGAATTAGAAACTTTCAATCAAGTTTCCAACACTATCTGTCAGTGGTTGGAATCTCAAGCCGCAGAGATTTTGCAGGAAAGTACCATTATATTCTTATAGATGACCTCATGTTTGTTATCTTGTCAATGACAAACAAATAAGAAAAAAAGAATTTCATAACACTCGATTTTACTAGTATTATTGCAGTGGTGGTTTCAAAATCCATCAATTTCAATAAGGTCATGGCCGAGAAGGTAACAAAATCTCTTTTTACTGATACACATAGGTTGCACATGGTCCTCATCAGCATTAAAAAAAAAACAAAAAAAAAAGAAGATTCTGCCACCATTTAAAGACCATACCATTTCAAGCATGGAAGAATGCTCCATAGGTGCAGTGTACGATCACGACAATGGTGATCAAGGCATGATCAGCGGGTAGTATTTTGAGTTAATTTCATGTTTAACTAAATAGTAGAAGGTGAAAGTCTGCAACCATTAACCAAAAACTAGAAGTACTCCCAAATTCAATATATTTGAAACAAATAAAATGACAAAATACAAAACCTGCCTTAGTTTAGGGTGCATTTAGTTGCATCAAATATCATGAAATTTCCTGATTAATAAGTCTAATTTGGCGCAACCAATCTCACCCTTAAATGCAATAGTGCCAAGAAATAAAGGAAGAAATATGCTGCTAGTAGAAAAAGTATAGATATAAAAAATAAAATAAAATAAAATAAAAAAAGTTCATGTTGAAGAGAGGTGGAACATAAGTGTCTCAAAGCATGAACGGATGGAAAATATAAGGAATGAATAAAGTGGGGAGTGCAACAGATGCACAGGAAATTGCTACTGCATAGTTGTGAGACTGAGAAATGGATGTGAGAAGCGATGCGAGAAACAGAAGGAAGATGTCTCATTTTGAAACATTTTTCGTCGTAGCTACACAAATGCTGACAGGAATGTGAGAAGCAGTTTTCCTAATTCCTAGTAACCATGGCTTGTACACTGCTACCAGTGAAATGCAATACCAATGAATAGAAAACAGTATCATAACAATAAATCAACTGAAATGAACAGTTATACTTGTATATCACTAAAAAGGCCATAATAGAGCATTTACATGATTGTGATAATGCATGAAAGAATAGAAACACTTATAATTAGAACATGATTTCAATGCACAGTGTAACAGTTGCCGATCCATGTCCTATCATCTGCCATTAAAATACGGTAGGCAGAACCTCACAAGCATTTCAAAATGCCAATTTTCAGACACTCATTCTAACATGCGGATTAGGATTCCCAACCACCATTATTTGAAGGCAGGAGATACGTGACGTGGACCCTTGGGGCCCCTTGTTATTATTATTATTATTATTATTATTATTATGATGATTATTATTATTATTATTATTACGAGAAGAACTTATTGTTTTTTGTCTTAAATCTTGTCAGAAACAAGGCCTGTCGATGCCATCGAAAGATTGTTCGATGCCACCTTTGATGGCATCGAACTGTGCTCAATTCCATCTAGAATTTTCAGACTTTCTACAATTAGTCACTAGACTATCAGGGTGTTTTTTGATACCATCAGACGGTGTTTGATGACATCGAAGAGATGTTCGATGCTATCGAACATAGCTCGATGCAATCGAGAATTTTCGGAAAATCATGTTTTGTCTCTGGACCGTTGAGGTGTTATTTCGATGCCAGCGATGTGTCTTCAATGCCATTGAAGGATTAGTTTCGACGACATTGAAGACTGTTCGATACCATCGACAAATTCCACGCAGATTTTTGCAGAGTTGCGACTTTGCGGGATTTGTTTCCAATTTCGTTTGGGATTCTTCCATAGGCTATAGAGGTGGGCATCGAGTTGAGTCGGACCGGATTAGGTCCAAATTGACTCGGTCCGAAACTTTCAATGCACTGACTCGAGCTCGATCCGATCCGGGACCGAGTTCGTGTCCTTTGACTCGATCCAATCTGTTACACTGCTAACCTGACCCGAACTGCGTCCGACTTGGTCAGGGAAACCGAGTCGGATCGGGTTGGGTACAGTTCAGATCAAATATTTTGTTTTAATTTTTTTTTTGAAAATTAAAATAATAATAATAAAAAATATGATTTTCACTGTTAAAAAAATCATAGGGCCCACCATAATGTTTATTTTCCATCCAATCTGTTAATAAGGTCACAACTAAATGGATGAAGAGGAAAAACAAATTTCATATTGATCCAAAACTTTTGTGACCCCTAAAAGAGTTTCAATGGTAGGCATTCAACTACCCCACTACTTTTTGCAGTGTGGTCCGCTTGATCTTTAGATCTGTCTTATTTTTCAGCTCAAGCCTTAAGACAAGCACGCCAAATGGATGGATGGTTTGGATATAAGACATACCTCATGGTGGGACCCACAGAACTTGCTGACGTCAATACGCTTGGTGCGTGGTACACTTGCCAATCCGCTTCTCGTACAAAAGACGGGTTACCCTCTCATTAAAACATTCATAATCATTTTTTGGGCCCACCGAGGTGTGGTTCACAAATCCGGACCATCCATTATGTGTGTCCCACTTGGATGAGGGGTCAGACCAAGTTTCAAATGCATCCAAATTTTAGATGGGCCCCACTAAGTGTTTTTATATGTTTTAGGAATGTCTTCACGTGATTTTAGATGGTATGGCCCACCTAAGTTCCCTACACGACTGATTTTTGGGATATCCCATAATTTAAAGGGGACACATCAAATGCACGGTGTTGATGTTCGACACGCATCACAGTGGGGCCCACATAGCTCGACCGCATAGAACCATTTCCCTGTCTTCTTTCTTATCTCGTGTCAGAGCTTGGTGCTTGATACACCTTGAGCCACGAGCTGAGAGGATAGATTGGCTACTCCCCCTGCCACCATCCAATGGCTAGTGGTTAGTGCTCCGTGGACCCCACCGTGATGTATTTATTTCATTCATGTCGTCCATATATTTTTTTAGATCATTTTATGGTATTAAACCAAAAATGAGGTATATCCCAATCTCAAGTGGACAACATTATAGGAAACAATGTTAAATGAACAATGTGTGGATCGGATTGGTTCGGATTGGCTACTGATCCGAACTCGACTCGATATACGGTTTGATCTGAATGGGCCTACTCGATCCAACCCGATCTTAGACTTCGGTTCGAATCGGGTCGAATTCTGCCCAGCTCTAATAAGCTATATATATGGTTGTAAACGGGATAGGGAGGTATTCCAAGGGTTTTCTAATTGTTCTAGGGTTTCAAGGGTATAGCAATAGTGAGATTCAAGGTTGTTCGAATCGGGTAAGCTCCCTTCCTTTGTAATTTCTACTTTCATAGTGATCATCCATTGCTTTGTGCCATGGTTTTTCCCCGCAAGGGTTTTTCCACGTTAAAATCTTTGTGTGCTCTGTGTTTGCTTAGTGCAATTGTATTACTTTTTTTTTCATTCTACTCTGTGTGCTTCCACAGTCCCCCAATAGAATTTTGATGCACCGGCAGTGTGCTGAATGATATGCAGACACTTAAAAGTTACTTAGAAATTGCATACATTGCATTGAAGCAAATTCAAATCAAACTGTCCATGAACCAGATGTTGGAATTGTTCCACCAATATTATATTGGGCTGAAACTTAACCACAATTGGTTCCAAAATTGAGTAAGTTTAACTTGAGTCAATGTTTTACAAGTGTACAATTTCAAAGTGCCTGTGTATCAAGTGTCACGCTCTACTAGAGTATCAAATAAATCTCCTTATTACTTACCTTTCATGATTGTTGGTCCGCGTAACCACAGCTCGCCTTGTTGGCAAGGAGACAACGCCTCACCAGTTGTAGGATCAACTATCTTAGCTTCTATGTTCTCAGAAAGACGCCCCACAGACCCATAGCGCTGGCACTCTTCCGGCCCCAAAGTCCTTGTCACTCCACGCGATGACTCAGTCAAACCATACCCCTAAAATGCAAAAATAAAAAAGAAGATCACTAACTACGAGCATCTGCGGTTGTTCCATAATTCGGACGGTTTAATTCGAGTTAGTTTGTGCCACATGAATAAAAACAAGTGCATGCGTATTATCCAACATACTCCGCAGAGTATCAAATAACTCTCCTTTTCATCTACCTCGACTTGTTCCGGAGTCTTTCAACCACACTTGTATCTTGGTATTTATTTATCAGTGGCTACAATTAATTTCTACGGTGTGGTCCGTCTGATTAGCGAATAGACCTAATTTTTTAACAATGTGATCCTCATGGTGGGGCCAACCTATTAGAAGGGTTGGATGTCGCACATACAATTCCCCTTCTGGCGCTGATATTGTGAACGTGAGCGAGCAAGAACTCGCCTCTCACACAGACACAAGTGCAGGGGACAAGACACTCATCAGATGTAATCCAACGGCTAGATGTGCTTTCATCAAAATATTGGGCAGGCCTGATCATCATGTAAGACTCACGAGCAGCTCGTTCATCAAATGTGTTGGACAGGCTCGTTCATCAGGTGGTCCCACGATGGATGTTCGTCAGCTCAAAAAGGCCGGTCCACGAACAGAAACGTTTTTTTTTTTCTTCATATAATCGCCTGTATTTTATGCTAGTTTTCGGAAAAGCTTATTTTAAAAATATTTTAAAACAAAATAGTTTCCGAATGTGGAGAAAAAACAGCCGGTCTAAACTTGACTAGCACCCAAAATCGGAAATGCACCGTTGAGGCATCTAAAGGCCAGATTTGCCCCCATAAAGGTTGGCTTCGTCAAACCTTCCGCACGCCCAACCCCCAAGGGGGTGTAACCGTGAAATGAGATGCCTCAACGGTCATTGAGCTTTGGATCTACCTCATTCTTTGTCTCATGCTTTAAAATGATCTCTTCAAATGGATAGACGGCATGGATATAACACATCATCATGTTGGGGCCCACAGAAAGTGGTGGCGTCACTTCAGCAGCGAAACTCCCTGCCGTCGATTTCAGTAGCTGATCCGCGTCGCCCCTCTCTACTGCAATTTCAGGCTGAGGTGACATTTGAATGGCGGACCATTGCTCACCCTACTGCAGGTGGGCCATTGTGATGTTTGTGAGAAATCCAACCCGTCCATCCGTTTTGGCAACTCATACTAAGACATGAATCAAAAAATGATATGATCCGAAACTTTAAGTAAGCCACGTGAAGGGAAACAGTGGAAAAGGATTGCTTACCGTTTAAACCTTTTTAAGCTCAACCGTGATGTTTATATGCAATCCAAACGGTTTATAAAGTTGCCCCACCGTTAGTAAAGTCACTCACACAGGCATGAATTCAAAAAATAAAAAAGTATTAGCCTGATAGGAAGCTTCAGTGGCCTTACAAATGTTTTAATGTTGGGCGTCTATTTGAGCTTTAAATATGCCTATTTTTCAGTTCATGCCTCAAAATAATATAGAAAATAAAATTTTTTAAAAATGTACATTTCTCACAAACACCGTGGTGGTCCACTTAGATTCGCACCCTTCAGAGCTGACAGGGGAAGCGGATTGCGTAGTAACTCAGTACGCTAAGCGCACTGAGTAAACTCTGTGGGGTTCACCGTTATTTGTATATTTTATCCGCTCCTTTCATCCATTTTACCATATAATTCTAGGACTTAAATTCAAAAATGAAGTATATCCAAAGCTCAAACGGACCACACTACTGGAAACATTGTGAATTGAACGTCTACCGTTGAAAATTTCTTAAGGGCCACTAAAGTTTTGGATCAATATTATAAATTTTTTTTTCTCTTCATCCGTATTTTGTTGATCTTATAAACAGGTTGGATGACAAATAAACATCACCGTGGGGCCTGGCAAGGTTTCAACTGTGGAAATCATTCTTCCCACTGTTTTCTGTGGCATGGTCCACTTGAGATTTTTATTTGCTTTAATTTTGATATCAACCCCTTAAATGAGCTGGGAAACGGATGGACTGTGTGGATTAACCACGTAAATTCACGGTGGGCCCAGCAGAGTTATTCAGTACGATAAGAAGTACTGAGTAACTCAGTACGCAATCCGATTTCGCTGCCTCTCTCCGGTGGACGCAGATTAGCTGCTGACCCGACAGTAGCTAGCCAAGCTACTGGAGTGACGTCACCATATTTTTTGGGCCCCACCATGATGCATGTGTTGTATCTATACCATCCATCCGATTGCAGAGATCATTTTATGGCATGAACCAAAGACTGAGGCAGATCCGAAGTTTGAGTCGATCCCACTACAGAAAACAGTGGGGACAATGATTCCTACCGTTAAAACCTTACTAAGGCCACCATGATGTTTATTTGAGACATGGAATAAGAGAAAAAACAAATATCAGTTTGATCCAAAACTTCCGTGGCCCAGACAATTTTTAATGTATGCATTCAATCTCCACTGTTTTCTATGGTAGCCAACACTTAAGCTTTGGATCTGTCTCAATATTTGAATCATGCCCTAAAGTAAACCCTCCGAATGAACGTAGGGTGTGAATACGACAAATAAATCATGGTGGGCCCACAGAACGTGATGACATCACTTCAGTGGCAGTTCTCGCTACTGTGGAGTTCAGTAGCTACTCCGCCTCTCTCTCTCGTTCCATGTTAAATTAGGGTTGTACAAAGCTCGGCTCCAATAATATACACGCACAAGGAAACGCTCACCTGCGAACCAGTTCGTACGTACCATGTACGAACTTTTTTGAGAACCTACCATACGTGATGTGGATTCAAAATCTGAACCGTTCATGTGAAGCAACACCTCGTGAAACCCCCCGGGCCCAAGTTTTACTTTATCTAAAACTTTGATGGGCCATGAAAAATGAAAACAGTTTCCTCCCTTGATTTGCATTTCTCTTTGCTATGGCCCACTAGAATTTTAAATCGAGGTGAAAATTTGTCACACGAGATTTCATGGGATTCTGCATCATATGGACCGTTCAGATTAGACACCCATGGCACGTGCATAGGTGTGCAGGCGAGCATGACTCTCTCTCTCTCTCCCTCAATATGTATATATATGGAAAAGGTTGTATGCGGTCGAGGTAATGGAAATTTCCCATGAGGTCCAGCTGTGTGGGCCCCACCATGATGCGTGTTGACCATCTACCCCATCAGCCAGATGGACCATTCCATGGTGGGCCTGGGCTTAAAAATCAAGTCTATCCGTGACTTGTGTGGGCCACACCACATACAGAACTTGAGAGGGATTATCCTCCATTAAAACATTCATAATCATTTGTTGGGCCAACCGAGATGTGGTTCACAAATCCAGCCCATCAATTATGTGTGTCTCACTTGGATGAGGGGTCAAACCAAGTTTTCATATGCATCCAAATTCTAGGTGAGCTCCACCAAGTACTTTTATATGTTTTAGGCATGTCTTCATATGATTTTAGATGGTATGGCCCACCTAAGTTTAGTATATGGATGATTTTTGGAATATCCCATAATTTAAAGGGGACCATCAAATGCACGATGATGATGGTTGATGATGGTCGACATACATCATGGTAAGGTCCATGCAGCTCGACCTCATGTGAAGTTCTCATAAGCTCGACTGCATAAAACTTTTTCCCATATATATATATATATATATATATATATATATATATATATATATATATATATATATATAAAATTTTAATCCTACCCTATACATCCATCCCTTTCCTACCATTTCCCTACCCTGTACATCCATCCCTTTCCTACCATTCCCCCCCCCCCCCCCCCCCTACAGGTTGGATCGGTTGGGTCGAACAGCTAGGTTAGGTTGGGTGGGTGGCTAGGTTTGATCGAATGTGGGTTGAGTCGAGTACAGGTGCAGGTTGGGTTGGGAGCATGCTCAACTCGACTCGAGGTAAGCTTGCCTCGAGTACATTCACTAGCTCGCCTCGAAAGGTTTGACAAACAAGCCAAACTCCAATGGTAAGCTCGAGGCCAAGCTTGAGCTCGAGGAGAGCACGGACAGGTGAAGCCAATCTTAGCCCATTTCTACTCGACTTGGCTCGATGTACACCCCTATGTTAAATGGAGGACGATTTTGACTTTTGATACTATATATATATATATATATATATATATATATATATATATATATATATATATCACGTAATGCGTCCCGATATCTAACTGTAGAAACCTTAAGCAGTTTGCTTGAATTATTTTGAAAGCAGCAGTCCTTTTAAAGAAATAACTTAAAAGGAAGGCGGCTCTGTGAAAAATAAAAAACCAATAGAAAAATATAACGAAAGATTTTGACACCCAACGTCCATGTTTGGCCCACCTGAAGAGTCGAGCAGGCTGATCCTTAGGACAGGACACAAGAATCATCGAACCTACCTGAAGAACGTTGGTGGGAATTTATTTCATTTGCACGTGCCCATGACAATTTTTGCGCTCCACTCATCAGGTCGTGATGGTGAGTGGGTCAGGGACGCATATTTCTGTTGTAGGAAATCCAAGTAACAAAAAGCTCTCTGGGGCCACCACGATGTTGGACATACGTGGCATCCACTCCTAAAATTATGTGTAAGATACTGTTAGATGGTGAGCCCAAGAAACTGGCCGACAAAGACATATATCACATACATCATAGTGGGCCACGGTTTCACGAGGAAGAGCAAAGGTTAAATCACAAGGATAGTATTATTCACCGTTCACCTTTTACAGGCCTCATTAATGGGGGGAAGCGGATTGCCTACTGAGTAAACTTTGTGGAGCCCACTGTCGTTTATGTCTTTTATCCGTGTAATATATATGTTTTTCCAGCTCATTTTAGCACATGATGAGTGAACCACACCACACAAAACCGTGTGAATTGAACACTTACAATTGGGAAGCTTCTCAGTGATGACATAAGTTTTGAATAAGTTGATCATATTTGTGTTTTCCTTTCATCCACGGCTATGTCAAATTTTTAACAGGTTACATAATAAATAAACATCACAGTGGGCCCTAGGAAGATTTCAACGGTGGACATCATTATTTGATATGATTCAGTTTTGGTATCATGCCCTGAAATAATATGTATAAACGGATTTATAGCGTGGATGAGACACATGTATCCATGGTGGGCCCCATAAAGTTTACTTAGTATGCAATCTGCTTCACATTAGTGGACCAGCCGAGGTTATGCAACGCACAGCCAAACCTAAAGATGTACGCAAACCAAGCTAGCTCGAAAGCTCAGCCCAGATTGGTTTGAAAAAGCTCCAGTTGGATAGGTTTGAGTGGAAGTGAGTCAAACTCGTTTAAAAAGACAAATTAACCAAGTTTACACCAGGGTAGTACCAGCTAGGCTTAACTTGAAGCTTGACTTAATTCAGCTCGGTTTAGCTCATAGATTATATGGTTGTAGTGATATATTTGTATAAAAAAAAAATCATATTATATAAATTATTAATTGAAAAAAAATTAAAAATTAAAAAAATAGTTCACCTTGTTCAAATGTGGATCGATTCAGCTCACCTCGGGATATTTGGACCAAACCAAACTAAGTTGGAGCTTATATAATCTAGACCAAACCAATCTCAAACCGGAGGGTAGACTCCAAGCTTGGCTCTTGTAAAGATCCAACACGGAGTGTTACTTAAACCAACTAAACCAAACTGGGGTCAAACTTAGATCGGCTCAGCTCAAGGATAGCTCTAATTTATGTTGGAATATTTGGCTGCATTAAATAGACTATTGAAAAATCGAAAATCAAAAAGAAAATAAAATTTTAGAAAGAAGACTTATTGAATTGAGTCGAGGTGTGACGTGAGTCACTTAGCTTGAAATCGAATTTACTTTTCTTAGACAGTGTCCCAAGTACAACAGATTTTCAGAGCAATTAACTTTCAAAATACGACTATGACTCAGTACTAGCGGTGCACTCATTATACATGGGCTCAAACCATTTGCAGTTTAACCCGAAAGTGCTGAGTTAACTTAGCGATAAATTTAACAACAACAAAACTTATAAACCAAAAGACAGAAAGAGTTTTAAGAAGATAAAAGAGATTTCATACTTTTGAAACTGAAATGAAAGTCTTTTTATAGACTTCGAAGTGGTGCATTAAGCACCATTTTGAAAGGGTTAAGTCTGTTGGTTTAAACCCACCAGATTCGGCCAACCGAACAGTCACATCTATCTGGTTTAAAATGAAAAGGCGTAAGTGTGAGTACATTCTCACAAATAAAGTCTCGCAAATACCCATACACACACGAGTACACCCGCACCCGCACGCGCAAACAAACTCATACTCGGCTCGTGTGCACGTGTGTGGTCAATGAGATACACATACAAAACCCATATCCCAAAAGCACAAAAAATTTCAAATATGAAGGGAAACCAAAATTTCAAATGTGGAGAGAAACCAAAATAATTAAAATATCATTTTTAATATAAATTTTTAAAAAAAATATAATAATTTATTAGCCTGAGACTCACCTATTCAATCCATCCTCAGGTGAATTGACTTAGCATTTCAATTTTTTAGAACAAGAGTTCCACCGGATCTCACCACACCACTCAGGAAGCGGACTGCATGTGACCCGGGGAATATAAATATGCCTGTGCCAGGGCTGTGTGGGGTCACAGAGATATTCTCGACAAAACCACTCCATTGTTTTGAAAGACCACAACAGGACAAGACCCTAAAAATCAGGCAGATCCAAAAATCAGGTGGGCCAAACCATCGAAACAGTGGGATCATCAACGTCCACCATTGAAACCATCCTGGAGCTGGAGCTGAACATGATATATATATAGCTTAACATGATGTTTATATACCATCAAAACCGTTCATAGGGTTATTACCGCTCGGATAAACTGTAAAAACAAATATTGCCCGGGTACAAAAACTTCTGTCACCCTCAAGTGTCCAATCCCCACTTTTTCGTGTGACATGGCGTACCTAGTTTCGGATCTGCCTATTTTTACAATCCTGTCCTACTGTGGTTTTTCAAAACAGATTGACCAAGTGGATCTATCACGGACATCTCTTGTGGGCTCCACACTACGCCAGAGAGAGGAATATCTCAGTGCCTGCAGGCAATCTGCTTCCACCACTGTAAATAGTCCGTTCGATCTACAACGGTCCAGTTGATCGATCTACACTGACCATTAGGTCCAACAGACATCTCATGGACTACCATGCAAATAAAACACAGGCCGGATGATCTTAACCATCTAATCAATGACCTCCAACATGGACGGTCAAGATAATTTATACGAAAAATAGGTCTAATCAGCGATTTGATCCCCCTCTTTTCTTGCTCCCATAATGAATTATTTATAATTCTAGAGAATCTCCTCTCATCCATGAGTTTAAAAAAGAACAGTTATAAAAGAAAGGCTAAATCAACGATGGATTGATCATCCGGGGTGTTTTTTTATTACATCGTAGCCCTTGAAATATGTTATACACCTAAGGCATGTTTGGCCCCACGTATTGGATGGTATAAGTGGGATTTGGTCCCGATTTTCATCCACCATATGTTTGTATGGCTGGATATTACTATATTGGGGGAACACCTCATAAACTGCACCGGCCGCCTCCTTCATACTTCGCCCATCCCTCCATACAGCTTGGGATACGGGATGGGACCACAGGCGGCCTCACAGATGACCCACCGTGATGTATAACTTCCATCCAATCCATCCGTACGTAGGGTCCATTTAGTACAGAGAATTGGACTAAAACAAAAGTAGATCCAAGGCAGCAGTAAACCACACCACAGGAATCAGCGGTGTTAAAGACACCCACTGTTGAAAAACGCATGATGTATTGCAATATACATTGCATTTCCAAATACTCCCACGCGTTTATGCCCGGATGGCTGAATCCCATCACCCATCCAAACAGAAAACTCAGATCATCCCATGCTCTTCCAATCCACTGTAAGTTCTGGACAACCATTGACAGTTCTCTCATTACCTTAAATCTAATTTCATCCGGTGTAAGCCACTTTAATGCAACGTCCTAAACTGGCCCTTAATGGACAGCTTAGATCTATCTATTGGACGGTCCAAGTTACCCGATACAACTAGGGGCGAGCACTGTTTTACAATAATCCTTAAAGAGTATTAGAGCATTTCTACAAAGCACCTGCTGATTTCCTCACGTGACCCAGTCCTACTCAAATACAAAACACCCAAAAAGTAGCTTATTCGGTTCACGGAAAAGCGACTCGCGTGATGTCAAACCGAAGAGGTTAATTGCATCACACCGGCTAATATGACAGGTGGATCGCATGGAAGCACATATATACACTTTGGTCGGGCCACGGCTCCATGCAGACGTGAGTTTCCTTGTAATCCTTGCTAGTGGGGCCCATCGTGATGTCCGTGTGACGTACAATCCATTTTGCCAGCTACACTCTGCCCACGTAGCTCTGGTTTACAGAAACTCCTTGGAGTTGCAGGACAGGAAACAAGCGTCCACTGTGGGCGCTGTTGATGACATCGTTTCTCAACTTCCATTTTCCTGTCACCCATCGTCTCATTATCCAACTGGGCGGAATTGATCATGCTAGGACCCACAACTAATCAATTGAGGACGCGGATTGCGTCCTACCCTCGTCTCTAGCCCAGAACTTATGCTGGCCCATCGTGACGTACTTTTAATCCAAGCCGTCCATCCCTTTTCTTAGATCATCTTAGGGTATGAACACAAAAATGAAACAGATCCGACGCTCAAGTAGACCATACCAAATAATAAGCTTGGTTGCATTAAATGCCCGTTGCAGTGAATGCAAGATTCATAGCATTAAATGTCAATGCAAAAGTCGGCGTGGTCCATTTAAGCGTTGGATTTGCCTCGTTTTGGTGATCACGCCTTAAAATGACACGAGAAAAGGGATGAACGGCTTGGATGTACAGATACATCATGGTGGGCCAGTCCACAGAACTAACCTTCCCGAAGGAGAGACGGGCGGGGTAGGACGCAATCCGCGTCCATTAATTGACGCGAGAGCAACTTCGCTGCGACCCGGAACTAGCGATGGGGGTGTGGCTCTGACCTTGGCCGACATCGACGTAGATGCGTATCAACCCCGCTCATCCGTTTTTTTAGTTCATTTTAAAGGCATGAGAAAAAAAATGAATTACATACGGATTTCAGGTTACCACACAACAGAAAATCGTAGTTATTTATTATTAAAATCCTTTTATGAGACATTTTAAATAAAGCTGATATTCATCTAGGTATGTGCGACCTTATTAAAAGTTTGACTGGCTAACAAACATTGCAGTAGGCCCTTGGGAAGTTTTTAATGGACTTTCAACAACCACTTTTTCCTATGATGTGATCCACTGAAACTTGTAAGTACTTCAATACTAAGCTCATGCCCTAAAATGAGCTGGAAAAACAGAGAGCCGTGTGGATATACAATACAGACATTGAGGCGGTATTCAATTATTTTTAAATTTTATCTTTTTTCTATACGATTGTCCATGCAGAGGCGGGATTGCGTTCAGACCGTGTCAGTAGCGACGTGGCTAATGACATAGTAACTATGTGAGCCCTACATGTGTGTGGGATTCAAATGATGCAGCATAAATCTAAAAATGATGGAGATTCAAATCCTGAGTGGACCACACCACAAGTGAGCATCGGTAATTGAATGTCATCATTAAAAACTTCCCAAGGCTTCTTAAATGTTTATTCTATCAGGCACACCTGAAGAAGGGAAAACAGAAATACCACCTTGATTCAAAGCTTCTGTAACTCTCGAGATGTTTCTAAGGGCCTCTTTGGATTCGCCTGGGCCTATTTGGATTCACGTATAATATTGTATCATATTTGGGTACCATTCACGTATACATTGAATGGTCTTTAAAATCCATCCAAATCAATCATATACTAATCAATGTTTGGATGGGAGGTATTGTTTGGCATAGTATACAATACGTTATACGGATCAATGTTTGGATATGACATATTATGCCTGCGTATTGTATAATCTTAATTGGGTCAGGTGGCCTGTTTGACGTATGAAACTTTCTAATTTCTAGCTCGGATGATTTTCACATTGAAATTTACTAAATGAGCTATCCTGATCTTACACTGCATAATTGCTAGATATCTTGTAATCATATAAATTTCAAACTTTCATCCGGTGCCGAATACAGCATAGTTGCTAGATATCTTGTAATCATATAAATTTCAAACTTTCATCCGGTGCCGAATACAGCGCAATGAATAAGTATTGACTGTAAGCCTGTATTCTCATAACACTGTACTACGTTTTCGAGTTTTTGAAAACGATATGAAATCACGGGCATAGGATACAATGCTTGTACGCTCTTATCCAACCGCTGAATAATGAAAATATTCAGAAATATTCATTTATAATAGATCCAAACAGGCCCTAAGGGTGAGTGTTCAATCACCATTCTTTCTTGTGGTACGGTGTGTGTATATATATATGAGATTTGAATCTGTATTATTTTTCGGATTATATCATAAAATAGTCTTGAAAAATGGATGAATGGCGTCGATAGGACATATGAATCATGGTGGGGCCCACATGTTACTATCAGTAGCCACCTCGCATGCTGTCGGTAGGCAAACCGCGTCCAGATCCGACGCCTTTGCGTGCGCCCCTGTCGCTGGATGGAGTGCGCCCAGGCAAACTGCTGGACTGAATCCGCAACCCGATTTGACCACTGACAGAAATTAAGACGAATCACGAACTATTTCATCTTTCGGACGGAGCGGATTGCATCTTATCCTGCTCGTCTCTAGCCACGAACGGGCAGACGGACCCACGTGATGTATCTGTTTATCTATACCGTCGATCCCTTATTTCAGATAATTTTAAGTTTTGTGCACAAAAATAGGCAGATGAAACGCCTAAGTGGACCACAACAAACAATAAGCTGGGTTGCATCAAATGTACGAAGCTTATATGTAAGAGTAATATGTGATGTGTTACACTTGAAGTGGTGTGGTCCACTTGAGCATTGGATTTGCCTCGTTTTTGTATTTATTTCTTAAAAGTATGTGAAAGAAGGGATGAACGGTGTGGATTAAACATATACATGACGGTGGGCCCGCCCAGAGAACTGCACGTTCGTATCTAAAAACAGGCGGCGTAGGACGCAGTTCGCGTCCACCGAGTCCAGACATATCAACTCACCTGCAGAATCTCCACGTTTGGGAACCGGGCCTTGAACCGCTCCACTACCTCCTTCCCAAGCGGAGCTCCGCCGCACGCCACCATCTCCAGTGAGCTCAGATCGTACCTCGCCACCTCCTCCGACTTCGCCATTGCCACCACCAGCGGCGACGCAACCGGAATGGACTGCACCCGGTGCGTCTCGACGGCCCGAAGCATCGCTCCAAACTCGAATTTCTCCATCAGCACCATCGTCTCCCCCGTCGCTACCATCCCCAAGCACATGAAGAACCCGTACACATGAAACAACGGCAACGTAAACAACATCACCGTGGGCCCCACCTCCGATCCAGGGTTCCGCCTTGCATTGGCTGTGATCACTGCGATGAAGTTCCGGTGCGTCGTCACCACCCCCTTAAACTTTCCGGTCGTCCCCGACGAGTAGAGGATCGCCACCGGATCGGACTGGTTCACGACCGATCGGACGGCGGAGGGTGCAACAGGTGTCGTCGTCATCAGTGAGTGGAATTGAGGGGAATCGAGATGGATGATGGGGTGGGGGAAGGAGGAGGGAAGCTTGGAGGCGGTGGATGACGTGGCGAAGACGATGACGGGGCGGCTGAGCTGGATTTGGCGGGAGATCTCGGAAGGGGTGGAAGCGGGGTTGGAAGGAGAGACGACGATGCCGAGGGAGAGGAGGGAGAGATAGAGGGTGGGGATATGGAGGGAGGGAGGGGAGAGGATGAAGGCCGTTGGATGGTGGTGGGGTTTGGAGTGGAGGGTTGGGATTAGGGATTGGAGATTGGAGGATAGGGTTTGGACTCTGTGGATTAGATCTGGGTAGGAGAGGGAGAGGGATGTGGTGGAGTCTATGAAAGCTGGATTTGAAGGGAGAGGATTTGGAAGGAGAGAGAATACGTAAGGAAGTCGTGGAGAGAGGGAGGGTTTCAGGTGGGAGAGGGACGGGCGGACGGATGCTGTGGAAGATCTTGGTGGTGGAATCGAAGCCGCTTCTGGGGTCCATGGAGGAGGATTGAGGGTTGGGATTTGAGTTCTGGTCTGCCATTCTGGGGTCCATGGAGGAGGATTGAGGGTTGGGATTTGAGTTCTGGTCTGCCATTCTGGGGTCCATGGAGGAGGATTGAGGGTTGGGATTTGAGTTCTGGTCTGCCATGTGCGCGTGAGAGAGAGAGAGAGTGGTTTGAGCTACAGAGAGGATAGGAATTCAGGAAACACTCAGAAATGTCTGAGTGGACGGGACGATGATTTGGAAGCGGAAACGGACGCGGATTAAGTCCTACCCCCGCCTGTCTCCAGCTGGAAACGGGCGGGAACTTTGAGTAGCCACCGTGATGGATGGGTCTTATCCACACCGTCTATTCATTTTTACCTATCATTTTAGCAATAATACAAAAATGAGGTAGATCCCAGGCTCAATTGAACTACACAGTTTGGATTAAACGCTTACCGTTGAAAATTTCTTGGCGGCCACAGAAGATTTGGATGGAACTGTGATATTTATGTTTTCTCTTCCCTCAAGTCTACGCAACTTTACTAATAATTTGGATGGAAATTTTCAACGGTCTGAATAATTCTCTTCCCTCAGCCTTGATGTACGTAATTTATAAGATTATAAATTAAAATGATACAAAAAAAAAAAAATGGTTGACGGTGTGATAATACCCATACGTTAAGTGACCACTTACACCTAGACTTATAGTTCAACTGGCAGACTGAGTGGAAATACCCCGTCTCAACACTTAGAGGTCTTGGTATCGATCCCTAGTGGGGGTGGCTCACATGGGTACACTGACGTGCTAACCAAAAAAAACAAAAGTGACTACTCAGAGCCCCTCGGAGCTCCTGCCCTGTTCCCTGCTAGAGATGCGGGGTAGAACGCATCGGTAATCACCGTGCCCCGGGCTGATGGCTGGTGGTGGGTACTCCGTGAGGCAGCATTCATCCATTCCGTCCACCCATTCCTCGGTATCATTTTATGATATTAGCTCAAAAATAAAGTTGATCAAAATCTCAAGTGGGCCGCATAATAACGACTGAAGACCACCATTAAAAACTTACCTGAGGTACTATATATATATATATATATATATATATATATATATATATATATATATATATTACTTTCATCCAAGTCTGTTTAACTTAATTAATAAGTTAGATATTAAATAATCATTACAGTGGCCTTAGAAGGTTTTTAATGGTAGAAATTTAATAATTACTATTTTCCATAGTATGGTCCACCTTAGGTTTAGATCTACCTCATTATTTTATCAATTCTTATAATTATCTTTCAAAACGGTTGGACCGCATGGATAAAAAATACACATCATGGTAGGTCCACATAGCACCGACCACTAGCCACCTGGCTGGTGGCAGCGTCACTAGCCAAACCGAAGCTAAGAGGGACACGTGTTGGTTTTCAGTACGTGTGAGAATTATCTAAGATATTCCACTCGAATCCGGATCCTCTGTCTCTCCGTACAAACAGGAAAATCCTTGGCAGTGCTGACAAGAAAACAGACATTTCGTGCTCGCCGCAGGCGGAATTTCCCGGTTGTAATTGTAAATGAATCTAAATGTCCTATAAATGAATCTAAATGTCCTGCATGCTTCACGCACCAACTGATATCTTTAGTTCTTGTAATGTGATTGGTCTACATCAGCGCAATAGAAAGATCCGGAATCGATTTAGAAATAAATCCGAATCTTTTGCCTCACACATGTAAGATTTCCTGCTCGTTGCAATGCGATGACTACGTTGACGTAGAGCAGGTTGCGGACAGTTTTAAAATAGATCAGACAAATTCCGGTCGACACCAGAAATAATTCGGATCATTAGACTTTATATTGGGCATATCTCGTAATTTAGATTGAGTTATCTGACATAAAATATATGATTTTAGGGTAGAACAAGCTATTTTAGCCAACCAATCCTGTTACGCCGGGTTGCGCAACCCAGATTTACGAAAAATTCCTGAATCGACGGTCGTTTCCTGTTTTATTTTCGTTTTTATTATAAATAGTAAGTTTTAGTTTGAGTATAACGCTTTATCCATTGGGCTTTAGGAGTTGTGTCCAACATAAAAAGTGCTTAAGATAATTAGGAGAACGGTTTGGTGAAGTTAAATAGGACACTTATTATTTTTAGCCGAAAACCTTACGCACTAGTATACATCGCGACCGTCTATAAATAATAAGTTTATTATTTATAGTAAGTCACGAATTCTAAGAATTTTAGTTATAGTTTGATTCTGATTTCTTTCATATTGCTTGGTACCCTTATTTAAAGTGTTGTGAACTCGTTTTTATTCATTCATTAATCAAATTCAAAATTTATTTGAATTTATTTCTATTATCTTGCTTTCTTTCTTCGTGAATTCGAAAAGCCATTGTGAGGAGTCCAGAGAAGCTCTGTGGATTCAGAGTAGTTATCCTTGAAGAAGACAGTGATTGACCTTATCACGTTCATCCCTGTGTCATAGGTGTAATCATGAAAGTGGCCTGTTTGTTGTAACATGATTGGTCTACATCAATAATGACCTAACCATGACTCATTCTGAAATAAGGACATGGACAGTGAAAAGTAGGACCTCATGTAGGTGAGGCCCACCGTGATGTTTATAATAAATCTATGGGTTTTCCTAAATTATGTTAAAACATGACTTGAAAATAGTCAGATTCAAAATTGAAATGGAAACATTTGTAGGGACAAGTTCTGGATCAAGACAATATTTTTATATTTTAGTAAATCTTTATAGAAATGACGTTACAATTGGTATGAATGGCATATAAATATTGTTGAGGACAAAATCTGGTCGGCCCTCTCTCTACTTCACCCCCTGCGTATCGTCCCTAAAATCTGCACCAAGGGGAAAGACAAAGGTGACCCTGGCTAAGCTGGGGGACCCTCCAATGCCTAAGTCAGGACAAGGGAATCAGGTTCTAGGTAGAGTAGAAGAGAGCTCGATTTCGGGTACTTGTAGACATAGCACTGCGGGCTATTTATACTTGCCTATGGGGCGGTCCGGATTCGATGATCTCGGCACGATCAGAGGGATTCTGGGATCATGAAGAACCTGCCCGCAATCTATTGATTGCGCTGCGTATCTGATGGATCGTGCACATCTGCGAGCGAAGTTATCGGCCACGTTTGATTATGTCAGTTTCAATGTAAAGCGAGTGGGACACGCACGTTAGAAGGTCTGCTCGGCTCGGCTTGCCAGGCCATATCGAAGAACGCTCCGAGTAGGACGCCATCCGACCAGTCATACCAAATCCGATCCGACTGACTTAAGCGTCTCGGAGTTGGGAGTAGCGGGTTATCTAATTTGACAATTAGGACCAACTTCGAGCTGACTTTGTCTCGAAGACGTTTGCGTGTTGTTGTTGTAATGCTGTATTCTTGATCAGATGGATCATGCCTTGGGTGCCTCAGCTCGGACTTCAAGTCCGGTTAACGTTTCACCACTGGCTCGGATCTCTCCATAACAGAAGCCCCCCACTCTTTGAGCTTTCTTGCGGGCTCGGAGAGTACTTATACAAAAAATCTCCCTCCCTTATCGCAATAATGACAGGTCTCGAATCGCGCATGCTGGTCGCTTTGGTTAACGTGTGGCGACGGTTACGATCCCGGATCTTCTCCAAGCCTATGAGAAGTTGCCACGCAGGCTTGAGGTGGCATATTTATGATGACTTCGACTGTTGGGGCGTCGCTTCGCATGTCGAGGCACACTGCCCGATGTCAGAGCCATATCGTCGGTTCGATTCTCATCCAATGCAGTGTTGTCATGTGTGCTCGGAGATCGGCTTATGCCGATTCAGCTGTTGCCATCAAAGCTCGCCATCAATGCGAAAATCCTTCGCTTCCTATATAAGGCGCCCCAGACTTTCATCTGTCATTTTACGCTTTGGTTTATAAGAGCGCACTGGAGGAGGTGATTTCCGACGAGAGGCGATTCTGGCCGAATTCGAAGTTCTCGGCAGAAGACGATTTCCGGCAATCACCCTGTGAATCTCGCTGACCTTCGTCCTTCTTTCTGCCATGTCTTCCGATCTGGAAGTGGTTCACGAATACGGGGATGACTCCGAGCCGGGGACCACTGAAAGTGGGAGTGGGTCTTCCAAAGGCCCTTTCGAGACCACTCTCCTATATCCTCCTCCTCGGAAATAAAAAATGTTGGCTTCTAAGACCAAGCATACCAGCAAAAAGATAGCCCCCCGAGCCCGCTGAGTCGAGACCACTACCACCACCGAGATGCCTGCGAGTCTGCGTACTGCAGAGGTAATTTCCGGAGGTTCTGTCATGTCAGAATCTTAGATGGAGTGGATTCACTCAGAGTTCCAGATCCCTGACTCCGTTCAAATAAGGGCTTTCGGTTCTTTGGACGCTGTTGGCGCTCCGGTCGAGGGAGAAGTGACTATCTTCCTTTGTGCGCTTCAATGCGGGGTCCAGCTCCCTCTACATCCCTTCATCAGGAAGGTTGCAACTCACCTCCGATTGGCCCCCGGGCAGTTTACTCCGAATGCCTGGAGGGTAATGATCTCTGCCTACATCTGGAGGCAAGTTGGTAACTTCGAGCTGACCCTAGAGGAGATGCTGAGCCTGTACCTGGTCAAGCATGATAACAACGATCCATGGTACTATTTTACGACTCGGGGGAGCAAGGGGTCGGGATTAGTGATGCACCTGTCGACTTCCAACAAGGACTGGAAGAATAAGTGGTTCTGGGCGGCAGGTGACTGGGAGGCACCAGCGGCTGAGCTTAGGGCCTCGACGGCCCGTATTCCGACCCACTTTACGAGACCAGGTCGGACTTCATCTGACATCCGAGTTGCTGTCTTGGTTTTCACATATTTCTGTTGAAGTGACATCTCTTTTTTTATTTTGCAGCTTTCGCAAAGGGGTTGCCGCTCATCAACTCGGCCCAGAAGAATCAGATTGCAAAGGCCAGATCACGGTCGGAGGTGCTTCGCTCCTGGGCTGATCTGATCACTGCGGCCAACCTCCGCTGGTCTGGCCTCTACAAATCCTAACCTTCGCCTACATCCCTCAGTAAGCTGCCCTAATCTCTTCGATGAACTTTTTTTCAGTTTAGTAGTTGACATGATCTGCTTTTTCACAGGCATGACCGAGGCGTCCGGGGCTCAGAAGAGGAAAGCGGCTTCGACCACGGCAGAGTTACTAAAGGAAGCCCCCCGAGTGAAGATCACTCGAAAGAAGGCGGCTCCCTCTTGTGTGGGGGGAGTCTTCTACTGCGCTGACCCCAACAGCCCCAACACCGAGGCCAGTTGGCTTGTCCTCCGCACTGCTGACTCCGGAGCGCCCTAGCACTGTCGCGGCTTCCTCGGCAGTCTTGTGCCCATTGATACGGCCTCCACTAAGACTCGTCAAAACGACTGTGGTTGGCACCCCAATCGTGCCTAGCTCCGTTGCTCCTCGAGCTCCCACCGTCACTGTTCTCCCCACTGCGAAGGTGCTTGCCGCTGTCCCCGAGGCCCCCATCACTGTTCCTTCCTCCTCCGAATGGGAGGAGGCCAATAAAATGGCCGACAATACGCTTCCCCCCCCCCCCCCCCCCCCCCCCCCCCGAGGTCAGGGGAGAAGCCCATGCCGAAGGTCAAAACTCGGCCTGTAGAAGGGTGGGGGCTGAGGCCTCGACTCAGGCGGGCACAAGCGGTGGGAGGTTTGAACCCGACTATCATATGACGTGCTTGGCTCTGTGGGTTGCCAAGTATGCAAAGGAAGAGGATATCGCTCAGACCCTTAAGCGGTCGGAGGGCGGCTTCCTGAACGACTTCGCCTCCGTATGTTACATGGTATGTCTCCGAGAAGACTCTCTTTCTTTCATATATTTATACACACTGTAGATTCTGATCTTTGTTTCCTATTCAGGCCATCTCGGTGCTGCTCTCGATTTGGAAGAAGGTGCAAGAGTACAGGAAGAGGGAGGAGGAGTTGGAGGCTCTTCAGGCCAAGGCAGCGGCCTTGATGTCTGAGCAGACTAATCTGCGCCAACAGCTCATGGGCGAGAGGGGCAGGGTTAGGCGACTGCAGGGAGTCGTCTTCAACTTGGAAGCCAGGGAGCTGCATCTGCAGGACAAGGCAGATGACTTTAAGAAGAGTGGCGATGCAGTGTCCGCTGAGCTGACCCGTGCCAAGGCCCATGCGGACTCTTTGGCCATGGAGACTGCTTGGCTCGGTGAAGCCCTGAACCGCGCCAATGCCGAGGCGACTGAAGAACGGACACGGGCCGTGAATCAGGCCATGGAAGCTCAGCGGGCTAAGGACGAGGCTTCTTTGGCCGCAGCGGTTGCCACCGCAGTTGAAAGTTTCAAGACCTCCAAGGAGAGTGACGCTGAAGTTGCAACGTTCTACAACCGCGACTTCTACGCTTGTCTCGAGGCAGTTATGGGTTTATACCCAGACCTCGTCTCCTTGAACCAAGCCCCCGACGCCCAAGCTCCTCCAACCTGAAGACACTTTATCATTTTATTTTTTTTTAGAAACCATCGTTGTATCTTAACCAATGTACTTTTGTCCCTCCGAGGGGATTCAATGAAAAATATATTTTTTTTATATTGTGTCAACTTGCTGTGAGATGCTGTCAAGCTGATTTCTTTTTACGGGCCTAGTCCCTTGTTTGTTGTTTAATCCATTTTTGGCCCAAGTCTTAGTTAGGTTCGATCTTTTGGAGTGCTCGGTTTGTCGCACATCGGGCGAGAGCTTTTCATTGTCGTATGTCGAGCCGAATACTCCACTGGAGAATCAGACTATGATTAGGCTTTCTCCCTCAAAAGGGACGCCTTGTCGATCTTTGTAGGATTAGGCTCCGACCCCTTAGGGGTGGGACCATTAGGTCATAGTCGTACTAACCAAGACATCGAGTAAACATCCGAGGCCGAATTGAAATTTTTATTAAGAGCCTTAAAGGCTAGTCGCTCGGAAGCGTACATTTTATTATGAGCCTTAAAGGCCAGTTCCTCATGGGTAGTAGATCTTCACGTGCTTGGCGTTCCAAGGGTGAGAGAGATGACGGCCTTCGAGGTCTTCTAGGTGATACGAGCCTGGTTTGACGGATCTGACCATGCGATACGAAACTTTCCAATTGGGTCCGAGCGCTCCTACCCCTGGCTCAGCCGTGTTCTGGAAGACCCGTCGGAGGACTAAGTCCCCTGGTTGAAAACACCTGGCTTTGACCTTTGAATTGTAGAAGCACGCTACTTGCTGGTGCCGAGCCGCCGTTCGGAGCTTTGAAACCTCTCTGAGTTCTTCGAGCAAGTCTAAATTAGCGGCGATCTGCTCGGAGTTTTGATTTTCTTCGAAGCTCCTTACCCGTGCCGTAGGGAGTCCGATTTCTATTGGTAGCATTGCTTCCGAGCCATAGGATACCGAAAATAGGGTTTCACCCGTCGAGGTCTGGGCTGTGGTCTGGTAAGTCCAGAAGACGAAGGGGAGCTCCTCAGCCCAATTTCCTTTTGCTTTTTCTAGCTTTGTCTTGAGATGATGTTTGATGACCTTGTTGACCGCCTCTACCTGTCCATTTGACTGTGGGTGCCGAGGCGATGAGTAAGCGTTCACAATGCCAAGCCCTTGACACACACTACGGAACTTGACATTATCGAATTGGCTGCCGTTATTGGAAACGATGGTTCATGGGACCCCGAACTGGCAGATGATTTTCTTCCACACGAAGTCGATTACTTTTTGCTCAGTGATCTTCGCATCTGGCTCAGCCTCGGCCCACTTGGTGAAGTAGTCGACTGCAACTATAGCGAACTTTACTTGTCCCTTCCCAGTGGGCAAGGGATTGATGATGTCAATCCCCCATTGGGCGAACGGCCACGGCCCACTCATGGGGGTCATCTCTTCTGCCGGTTGCCTTAGTACGGCAGTAAAATGCTCACACTTGTCACACTTCCGAACGAAATCTTTGGAGTCTTGCTTAAGAGTCGGTCAAAAATATCCTTGACGAAGTATCTTCATGGCCAAGGCGGGTCTGCTTGAATGGTTTCCGCAGATTCCCTCGTGAATTTTTTGAATCACGTAGTCGGCTTCATCAAATCGAAGGCACCTAAGGTAAGGCTGAGAATGCCCCTTCTTGTACAACACTCCGTCCAATTTAGCGTATCGGGCCGCTCTGACCCTAAGTTGCCTCGCCTCTAGTTTGTCTGAGGGGGTTTCACCGGATGACAGATAATTGAAGATTGGGTCCATCCAACTAGGAATGGACTGGACGGGATTGACTTTCTCCGACTGGCTGATGCTTGGGTGTTCAACGAACTCGACCGGGACGAAACGCGGGATCCTTCCCTAGGAGGAGGACGAGGTGAGTTTTGCTAACGCATCGGCCCATGAGTTCTCGGCTCTGGGGATCTGCTGGATGGTGCAACTTTAAAATTTCTCGATCAGTTTCCTCGCTTTCTCGAGGTAAGCGATCATTCTGACTTCCTTGGCTTTGTACTTCGAGGAGATGTGGTTCACCACCAGCTGTGAGTAGCAACGGACTTGCAGGGTCTAGACGCCCAGGCTTACTACCAGCCTAAGCCCAGCTAACAACACTTCATACTCGACTTCATTGTTTGAAGTTTTGAATCCGAGTCTGACCGCGTATTGGATCACCGTTGAATCAGGGTCGACTAGGACAATCCCGGCTCCTGCCCCTTTGATGTTGAAAGACCCATCAACATAAAGGACCTATCCCAGACCCGACGCTGCCTCTTGGTCGCTCAAAGGGACGGGTGACGTCATCTCAACTTCCTTACTGATCTGTTCCTCACTCGGAGCGGTGAATTCGGCGATGAAATCGACTACCGCTTGACCCTTGATCGCCACCCTAGGCCGGAACTGAATGTCGAACTCTCCGAGCTCCACGACCCACTTGGTGATCCGACCTGACACTTCATGTCTCTGGAGAACCTGCCTCAGAGGAGAGTCCGTTAGCAGAACTATGGAGTGGGCTTGAAAATATGGCCGCAGTCTTCTGGCCGCTACGACGAGGCAGAGCGTCAGTTTCTCCAATGACTGGTACTTTAACTGGTACCATGGCTTTGCTTATATAGTACACGGGGTACTGCTTGCCTCCGACTTCTCTGATCAAGCCGAACTGATAGCTGAAGTTGAGACCGCGAGGTAGAGGAGCAGAGCTCCCCTTCTTCGGGCTTGGATAATAGGGGCGGAGAACCCAAGTACTGTTTCAATTGTTGAAAGGCCTGGTCGCACTCTGGCATCCACTCTGCCTTCTTATGGCCCTTCAGCTACTGAAAGAAGGAAAAGTATTTATCTGTAGCCCTGGATATGAAGTGTCCGAGGGCGGCAACTCTTCCCATGAGATGCTGTATCTCCTTTAGAGTCCGAGGCGAGTTCATGTCGAGGAGGGCCTTGATTTTATCCGGGTTGGCCTCGATCCCTCGTTGGCTGACTTGAAAGCCAAGGAACTTCCCTGACTCAACTTCGAACGCACACTTAGCAGGGTTAAGCTTCATCTGATATTCTTGGAGGACGCTGAATGTTTCTCCGAGGTCAGCAAGGTGGTTGGAGGCTTGGGTACTCTTCACTAGCATGTCGTCCACGTACACCTCCATGTTGCGCCCGATCTATTTGGCGAACATCTGATTCACCAGCCTCTGATATGTTGCCCCAGTATTTTTTAGGCCAAATGGCATGACCTGGTAACAGTAGAGCCCTCTGTCAGTGACAAAGGTAGTCTTCTGCCTATCTGGGGGATGCATAGCGATCTGGTTGTATCCGGAATAAGTGTCCAGAAACGAGAGTAACTCGTGTCCGACCATGCTGCCCACCAGTTGGTCGATCCGAGGTAAAGGGAAGCTATCTTTAGGACACGCCTTATTTAGATCGGAATAGTTTACATAGACCCGCCACTTCCCGTTGGACTTCCTGATGAGTATAACATTTGCTATTTAGTCAGGATAATATACCTTTTCTATGAAGCCCGCATCGAGCAGGACGGAGACCTCCTCGGCAATGGCTTCATATCATTCGGCGTCGAACAACCTTCTCCTTTGCTTGACCGGCTTATGATCTGGGTCCACGTTCAACCTGTGAACCAGTACATCAGGAGAGATTCTCGGCATATCCACGTGCGATCATGCAAAAACATCTCGATGCTGCCTCAAGAAGGCTAGTAATTCGTTCCTCCGCTCGGTATTCAGTGATGATCCGAGCTGAACAGTTTTGCTCGGGTCTGATTCATTGAGCGGCACTTTCATCAGATCTTCGACGGAGGAGCTTTCCATCGGTCCTTAAGGATCCAAGACGTCCACCACGAGCGTTTGTTTAGAAGCTCCTTTTCTCACGGCTATAGCATAACATCTTTGGGCCTCGCGTTGATCGCCTCGGAGATAGTCAATCCCTCCTTCGGCTGGGAACTTCATCATCATATGGTAAGTTGAAACGATTGCTCTCATTGCATTGAGGGAGGGTCGGCCCAGGATTACATTGTGGACAGATGGAACATTGACAACCAAAAAGTCTACCAGAAGTGTGACTTGATGTTGCCCTTCTCCCGCTGTTACTGGGTGGGAGATAGCTCCTTCAGAGATTACTCTCTCTCCGACAAAGCCGTGCAAGGGAGTCTTCACGGGTCGGAGCCGAGACCGTGGAATTTTCATTCTTTCGAATGCCTCAAAATACATGACATCAGCCGAACTCCCGGTGTCGACTAGGATACGGAACACCTTGTGATTCGCTATGGTCATGGTAGCCACTAGCGTGCCATCGTGTGGATGCTGGATCCCGCGCGCATTGTCTTCTGTGAAGGTCAGGCTGCACGGAGCGACTCGTAGTTCCTTGCTGGGACGCTCCGTCAGGTGAACGTGATGCTCCGACTCGAATCTCCGGAAATGGGCTTTTCGAGCCCTGTTTGAATCCCCTCCCCCAGCTGATCCCCTGAAGATGGTACGAATTTCAGCGGGTTCGTCTAGGGATTGTTTGGCTTTTCTCGCGGCTGCTCCTCTCTCTGAGCGGATCTTTCTTTTTTGGTGTAACGACGTAGATGTCCCTTACGGATGAGGGACTCGATCTCGTCTTTCAGGTCCACGCAGTCATCCGTGTTATGGCCATGATCTCTGTGGAAGCGGTAGAATTTTCGCTTGTCCCGTTGCTCGGGGTCAGCCCTCATGCAGACCGGCTAATTAAGTAGCCTGTCTCCTCGGATATCTAGCAGAATCTGCTCAGCAGATGTGTTGAGAGGAGTATAGGAACGAAATTTCCCCTCTGGCCTACGGCTCGGTCGACGATCGCGGGGAGCGCGGTCATCGGCCCCTTTGTCGTTCGGCTGGGAGTTTTCGTTCCTTTGCCTCTTTTCTTTATTCGTCGAGTCAGCGACTTGTAGTCCATTACGGGTGTTAGTGAACTCCTCGGCGTTGGTGTACTTTTGAGCCTTCGTCATGAAGTCCGCTAGCGTCTTCGGGAGATTTTTACCGATGGAGAAGGTGAATTTTCCTTCCTTCAGTCCGCTCAGGATGGCGGCGAGAGCCATCTTGTCATCATAGTCTTCGACATGCAACGCCTCTTCATTGAAACGGGCGATGTAGTCTTTCAACGACTCCTTCGGAGCTTGCCTGATGTTTAGCAGGTGGGTGTTAGGTTTCTGACTTCTCTTACTACTTATAAATTATGTAAGGAATATTCAGCTTAGCTCTGCGAAGGATCCCACAGAATTTGGCTTGAGCTGGCGGTACCAAATTCGAGCGGATCCTGTGAGGGTGATGGAAAACCCCCTGCACATCATTGCGTCCGTTGCAGTCTGAATCTGTATCCACGATCGGTAAGACTCCAGGTGTTTGGATGGATCCCCAGACCCCGAATACTAGATGACGGGAGGCATCCGAAACCTCTGCGTCATCACTTCAGCCATGATGGCTAGGGTGAAGGGAGGCTCGGTCTCTTCCATCATCGCCTGGATCGTGGCTGGGACTGTAGATTGTTGTTGCTTCGTCTCCAATGTCAGGAACTTGTCCTTCAACTCTGCAAATCGTGCCTCCCATGAGTCCCTATTTTCAGTGACGACCTCTGGGGTATCCTCGCCCTCCGGCATTCTCCCTTCTCTTCTCCATTCTAACTGATGTCGGAGGTCCGTGGGCGGTAGAGCGGATGTAGCAGAATGAACGGTTGTGGGAACCCGGGTAGTGGCATTCTGCCCGGATCCCTCGCCATGCACTGCAGGAGGGTTCTGTCCTGAACGCGGCACCCCTGAATGCTGGGGGCCTCAGGTCTTACACTCCTCGGCACAGAACGGGTCTCACGAACAGTCCCACCAATTTGAGAACAGGCAGTTCCTGAACCGGACATGACTCTGGTTCCCTCTGCTGCTTCATCTTGTTGATCTTGTCGCGCAGGGCTTGGATCTCGTTCTGCATGGCTCGGTATTTACCCGACCGATTACGAGAACGTTGAGAAGGTCCTGGTGCGGACTCAGCATAAAGCGTTGATGATGACCAAGCCTGCTCGCTCGGTACCGGTTCCACTACTACAGCTTTCTTCTTCCTCGCCATTGCTTAGGTGAATGAGAACCTGACTTCTAGTTTCAGGTTCCCATAGATGGCGCCAAAAAATGTTGATGACAAAATCTGGTCGGCCCTCTCTCCACTTCACCCTCTGCGTATCGTTTCTAAAACCTGCACCAAGGGGAACGGCAAAGGTGACCCTGGCTAAGCCGGGAGACCCTCCGATGCCTAAGTTAGGATAAGGGAATCATGGTCTAGGAAGAGTAGAAGAGAGCTCGATTTCACGTACCTGTAGACATAGCACTACGGGCTATTTATACTTGCCTGTGGAGCGGTCCGGATCCGATGATCTCGGTACGATCAGAGGGATTCTGAGATCATGGAGATACTGCCTGCAATCTATTGATTGCGCTGCGTATCTGGCGGATCGTGCACATCTGCGAGCGAAGTTATCGGCCACGTTTGGTTACGGCAGTTTTCATGTAAAGTGAGTGGGACACACACGTCAGAAGGTCTGCTCGGCTCGGCTTGCCAGGCCATATCGAAGAATGCTCCGAGTAGGACGCCATCCGACCAGTCATACCAAATCCGATCCGACTGACTTAAGCGCCTCGGAGTTAGGAGTAGCAGGTTATCTGATCTGACAATTAGGACCAACTCCGAGCTGGCTTTGTCTCGAAGACGTTCGCATGTTGTTGTTGCGATGCTGTAGTCTTGATCAGATGGATCATGCCTTGGGCGCCTCAGCTTGGACTTCAAGTCCGGTTAACGTTTTGCCACGGTCTCGGATCTCTCCATAACAAATATCACTGTTGATTTAAGAAAGTTTCAACCGCAGATAATGAATGATTTCTTACCAGCATCATAGTGGACCCACCAAGCTTCTCGTTTTGGAAGTTGTGCGAACTCTGTTCGCAGCTCCACGTGTATGTAAATGAATGAATTTAATCCTGTATCATTAAAATAAAAAAAAACAAAAACACGTTACTTCATCAATGACGTGGGTGATATATATGGTGAATGTGAATGGCCAACTTTTTTTTTTTTTTTATGGAACAGTGTTCTTTTAGACTTAAAAGTTTTTTTTTTTTTTTTTTTTAATTTGAAAATTTTAAAATAATTAATTTTTTGCCTTTAGTAATGAACTTATCTTAATTATATTTAGTAGTCCAACGTTTAAAAATTATTAGGAAAATTAAACCTTTATATTAAAACTCATGATAACTCATTCTTTGTATTGAAAAACAAGGACATGTTATGGGAGCAACTTCTTACGCATGCGCCATGGTCATGGTCGTGACGCGACGGGGCACAAGGTGGTGTAGTGTCTTTGATCAGGCTATTTTATTTTCTTTGCATATTTTTTGTTATACTTATGCACATGAAGACAAAGAGCCATTGTACACTTACATAATAATTAATGAGTCAACAGGTGCCGACATACATTTCTTACACCGCTCACATGCGCCTTAAGGCCCAAGGGCTACCTACTTTGTCTTTATAAAGACGTATCCTCTCCGCTACAAATTCATCCAAAAATCCTCTTTTCTCTCTGATTTTTCTCTTGGCTCTTTTTTCAACTTCTGCTTGGGCAAATCAATTTGAGCATTCTTGGGTTCATGTAGCTAGATTGTGAGTGCACCTGATCAAAGTCATTCATCTTGGAGGAGAGTTATTGTATCCCAAGGATAGGTTGTTGGGTGTGAAAGCATCACCTAGATGTGAATCAAACAAGCATAGAGATAGAAAATTCGATCACGCATAGAGAATATAACGATTTACGTGGAAAAACATTACTAGAAAAAAAACCACAACACGAAGTAACAAGTAATCCACTATGAAAACAAATGTACAAAAGATGAGAGAAACTTACATGCAAATTGTAGAGTTAAAAACCTTAGATCCCCTTTCTTCAAACCCTAGCTCTCTCTAGAACAACATTCCTTAATCCTAATATGGTGATTACACCCGTTTATATAACCTAGATCTAGAATTAGAAGCAAAACTGTGCACTTACATAGAAGTTGCGCAAGCTGTCAATAGGACCTTTGATCGGATTGAGTGGCATTGACAGTAGGATAAAAGAATGCCCCAAAACAGTCCAACGAGCAATTGGGAAAAATTGAAAGTTTCTCGATGATATCGACTAGGATGTTGATCATATTGAAAATTCCCTGTTAGCATTAGATTGAAGGCATCCGATTTCAAAAATTGTCACCGTGACTTCAATCTTCATGCTCCACTGCTTTAAGATACTTCCTCCATCTCTAATTGTTTTCATCATAGCTTCATCATCACTTTTGTGTATACTGTCTTCATCAAACCTTTGCAAAGCCTAAAGAAATTAAGCAAAACCTGAACTTCTCTACAAGAACCGCTTTCGCAAGCATGTCGGTCAAATTCACGTTGGTGTGGATCTTCTCAAAGGTAACACCACCTTCTTCAAGCACATGTAGCAAAAAATGACAACGAACAACAATATATTTAGTACGAGAATGGTATATCGAGTTCTTTGCGAAATTGATAATGGTCTCACTGTCACAATGCAGAGGCACGGCTTCTTGCTGAAGCCCCAACTCATTTATCATACCTCTCAACCAAACCACTTCTTTGAATGCATTTGTCACTGTCATATACTCAGCTTAAGTTGTGAAAAAATTAACCACAGACTACGCCTTGAATATGTTGATTTCAAACATATTATGGTTGATGATAGGCATATCATCAACATACAATATCAGGATAATGAATTTCTTATCACTTAGTGACCTAAAGTAGACATGGTAATCAAATTCACTTCTGGTAAACTGTGGCACATTATGAAATAATCAAACTTTTTGTAGCATTGCCTAGGCGATTGTTTCAAGTCGTACAACGACCTCTTAAACATGAAAAATTATTCTTCAACCCTTATACCTCAAACCCTTTTGGTTGCTTTATGTAAATCAATTCTTCTAATTTCCCATATAGAAAAGTAGTCTTTACATTTAACTGTTCCAGTTTAATATTGTATTGGGCAATCAGTGCCAACACAAACCTGATAGATTTGTCTTTGATCTGACTATTTTTTCCTTACATATGTTTTGTCATACTCATGCACATGAAGTCGAAGAGCCGTTGTACAATTACGTAATAATAAATGAGCTAGCATGTGCCAACATGCATTTATTACACCACTAGCATGTGCCTCGAGCCCCAACAACTACCTACTTTCCATTTATAAAGACATCTCCTCTCCATTGTAAATCCATTCAAAAATCCTCTCTTTTCTCTATTCTCTTTGGTTTTTCTCTTGGCTCTTTCTGCAAATTCTGTTTGGGCAAATCAGTTTGAGCATTCTTAAGTTTGTGTGACTGTGATCGTGAGTGCATCTAATCAAAGCTATTTATCTTGAAAGAGAGTTGTTATATCCGAGGGGCAAACTTATTGGGACTCAGTGCATCATAGATCATTTTCATGTGAGGGCAAATATGTCTCTAAGACAATGACTATAATATACATAAGCTCTTCAATTTCTTTTTTCATTATTTCTAGTTTGTTATATCTTTATATTTTGGAACCAACATGTCCTTATTGAGTGGACCATTGCATCCTCACTCTACCGTAATGTTTCATTTATGGTTTCCATTAATTTTTCCAACTCATTTTAGGGATCAAGCCAAAAAATGAGGCATCCGATCCAAATTTCAAGTGGACTATACACCAAATAGTCATAATTAAACACCTACCTTTAAAAACTTCCTAATGTCCACTGTAGTGTTTATTTTCCATCCAACCTATTGATTAGGTCATACTAACCTAGGTGAAGGGAAAGTGCACTTGCATCAGTTTCATCCTCAAACTTTTGTAGCCTAAGGAAATTTTAATGGTGGGCATTCAATCACTACTATTTCCTATAGTGTGGTCCATCTGAAATCTATATCTATCTCATTTTTTTAGCTCATGATCTAAAATGAGTTGGAAAAATGGATGGATGGTGTGGATAAAGCAAATATACCATGATGGCGTCCAAAGAAGTTTTTCAGTAGCACACCATACAGTCTCAGTGGTGCTGTGTTACACCAATCCGAGTCTGCCCAACATTCAAACTCCACTGATTCCGGTGGTGTGGTCCACTTTAACTTTGAATATGCTTCTAGTTTAGTCTCATGCCCTAAAATGATTTTCCAAAGTGGATGAATGGTGTGGATCATACATATAAATCATGGTCATGGTTAGCCCATAGAGTCCTAACACCATATGGCTAAGTGGTGTTGGGTCAGCACGCAATTAGCATCGGATCTCTAGTATCTCTCCAGGTCCAGCTAGCATATCCAAATAGGCATTGAGGAGGGGTGTACATCGAGTTGAACTAAGTCGAGTTGGCCTCAGCTCAACTCGGCCACTAGTTGACCTTAGCTCGAACTTGGCTCGGCTCAGCTCGGCTTGGTCCTCGAGCCTTACTGGCCAGCTCGGCTTGGTTCGGTCAGCAGCTTGGGCCAGTTCGAGCCGAGTTCACCTATGAAGCATTTTCATAAACACCCGGACTACAACTTTAAAATCTCATTGTATTTAAGACAGCAACAATGGTTTTACAGGTATTTTATCAAACACCTTCTAAGCAACATAAAAATCAAGAAAAAAAGGGTATTGGTTTCATATACATACCTTCCTTGCCACCAGCCACACTTCATTGGGTTATTTTATCAAACACTTGGTGAGCAACATCATTATTAAAGGGAGGAAGATCAAGGTGAGCTCCTGAGAGAGGAGGGAGAGACTAGAGAGAGAGAGAGAGAGAGAGAGAGAGAGAGAGAGAGAGAGAGAGAGAGAGAGAGAGAGGAAGAACGGAAAAGGGGATCTCGAGCTCGGGTTAGGGTTTAGGGGCATCGGGTAAGGGAAAGGGGTTAGGGTTTGTGCGGCCGTGCAGGTAAGGGAAAATGAGTAAAGGTAAAACTTAAAAGGGGTACTTAAAAGGGGTAGGGTTTTTTTTAAAAAGGGTATATATACCCCTTCACCAAGTCGAGCTGAGTCAAACTGAGTCAAGCCGAGTTCGAGCTGGATTCAATCCGAGTGAAGTCGAGCTGGGGCAGGCTCGAACTCCTTTTTGAGCTCCAAAAATGAGCCTGACTTGGTTCAAACTCAGCTTCGAACTGAGCCGAGTCAAGCGAGCCAACCGAGCTAGCTCGGTTCGTGTACACCTCTAGCATTTGGTACTACACCTCCAGCCACGAGGTTGGCACATGCAGGGGCTCCAAGGGGCCTATCGTGATGTATGGGTTTTATCCACACCATCCATCCATTTCTCCATATCAATTAAGGGAATGACCCAAAAAATGAGGCAGATTTAGGGCTCAAGTGGACCACACCAGAGGAAGTAACAGTGATAATGATGCCTGCTGTTGAAACCTTCACATGGCCCACCGTTATGTTTATTTTCCATCCAATATGTTCATAAGGTCAAAAAGATCTAGATGAAGGCAAACGTAAATATCAGCTTGATCTAAAACTTCAGTAGTTACCATGAAGTTTTTAAGGGTGGGAGTTCAATATGCTCTATGTAGTCCACTTGAGCTATAGATCTACCTCATTTTTGGGCTTATAACTTGAAATTTAGCAAAATGGATGAACTGTACGGATAAAACACATACATTATAGTGGCTACTTGAAGCCCTTTCTTATGCCGAACTAAGGAAAAGGGGAAGTGGAAAAGTACAAAAAGTGATCTAAGCCCTTATAATGCTCAGAAATCATGATCCACACCATCTCTCATCTTCCTAAGCATCGAATCATGAAGTTCAAGTAATGAAAGAGTCCATCCATGTATTAAAAGCATACTCCATTAACCAAGATTATGCGGGCTATACAAAAGGAGTACATGTGCATCTAGGCCTTACAAACTCATATAGGTCCCATGAACAAACATCAAAAATACAAAGATAAAGCTAAGTGTAGGAAGTGAAAGCTTTAGAGATCACCAACATAGCCATCATCATCGCCTTTCTCTTACTGCTCTGGACATGTTAATCCATAAGGGGTGTCGTCATTAGAGCTGGGCATCGGACCGAGTCGGATTGGATTAGGTCCAACTCAATCTGATTTGAAATGTTAATGGCCTGACCTGAACTCGATCTGATCCGGGATCGAGTTTGGGTCACCTGACTCAAATTGATTCGAAATGTACATTGTCTGATCCAATCTGAGTCTGACTCGGTCTGAAAAATCGAGACGGATCGGATTGGGCACGGTTCGGATAGGATTGGCCAGTTTCATGATTTGACCTTGTTTATATACAATAAGCACGGTTTCTTATGAGTGCAACTTCTTAGAGAGTGCTTAAGCTCCTTAGGATAGCTTTAGTTGGTGTCGACTTCTTAATTGCTTGCCTCCAAGTGTAGAGGTTCGTAAGTAATATTCCGTGAATGCATGGTTGATCCCACAGGGAGATGAATTGTGAGAATGAGAAAATCAAATGCAAAACAAACTAAGTAATAAAAAAAACTAAACTGATGATTTGATTTTAAGAATTTTGAATGGATGTAATTCAACTGAATTAAAACAATACCCAAGCTTCAAAGTTCCACACATAGGTTAATGTTTCAAAATCATGATGACTTGGATAACACAAATAGGATCTAAGCACTATGGTCAGTCTAATCAGAAAATAAAATAGTTTAAATATTTTAATAAATGATATAAAATATTAAAAAATCATGGATTTACACCATTGATATATATTCTCAAGTGCCAGTGATTTTAAGAATTCAATATTAATGAGATAATGAATCAAAAAAATGTAGTAGATTGAGAACCTCTCTTATCTAGAAAATCTGATTGATCTAGGGTAAGCCTATCCATCAATGTGGATCTCATATGATGGAAATATATGGATCTCACAAGAGGATCAAAAACTAAACCTAAACAATAGATAACATGCATACACCATTCTTCTCATCATTAAAATAATTAATTATCAAAACTTAAATAATTATTAAACCCATGTGCTTCCCTTTTAGCTTGGGCTAGAGGAAACTTAGAAAAACATAATTAGAGTAGAGAAAGAAAGAAACAAAAAAGAAATAAATACAAATAAAAAAGATCTAAAAGAAAAAAAATTAATTTATAAAACTTAAATAAAATTGAAAACCCTCTAAAAACTCTAAATCTTGCTCTTGAATGCTTTGAATGATGCATAAGAATGCCCTGGAAAGCCCTATTTATAATTGGGGAACTTTAATTTTCGTACAAAGTTGAAAAACTCTAGAAATCGTCTCAAATTTACGCAGTTTTTCAAAATAGACTTTTCGCTGCACAGTTTGTTAAAACAGACTTCACTCTACGTAGTTTTCCAAAATAGACTTCAGAGTTTCAGCATATACTTTTTCAGGACGATTTCAGGATTCTCCACTTCAAATCTTTGATTCTCTTCATTCTTCACTTGATTTTCTTAGATCTTTGATATGCGAATTCTTCAATCTTGGTCTCCTAAGATCCATCCATTGCCTTAGTGATTCTTGAGCATCAAATCCATGCTTTTAGTACCCTTTTTCAATCCAAGCTCTTAAATTCATCTTGCAACACATACATGAGTAAAATAGAACATTAAACTGATTCATGTTCATAAAATCAAGAAATAAATGGGGAAAATTATGCATTATTTGAGTCTCAACACTTCTCATTCCCCTTAATCATGTCTTCTGTGGGCTTCGCTTTTGGTGTCAAGCCTCATGCACTTAGGTGGCCTTGGGTAGCTTATTTGGCTAGCTATGTGAGGGGCTGATGATGGGGCAGCTAGTAGTTCTATTGGCAATGGGGCTTTGCTATAGTAGCAGAACTTAACCCCCCTTGGAGCTCTTGCATCAGGATCCCAAGGTTTTGCCACATGTATAGTACGAGGTGGGGCCTGATTCCACTCCTCTTTCCTCTGCTCAATAGCTTGAGTTTCTTTGCTTTTAACCTGTGAGCATTGGCTAGATGAGGGATGTTTGCAGTTGATCCTAAAAATTCTGTAGTCCTTCTTTATGTGTGTCCTTCACTGTCGTAGTAGTGGTTGCTTCTGGTGTGTTCATGGGCTGCTTCATTGTGGCTCTGATATGCTAGGAAGCTATTGGCGGTGTCAAGCTTATGGTTTTGTGGCAGTGGTTCACTGATCAGATGCTGGTGGGATTCTTCTGCTGCACTGAGATGGTGCACAATCTGAGAACTAGCCATCAAGGACGGATGCGGATTATGTGATGGAATTGCTGGGTGTCTGTACTGAAATGTAGGTATAAGTTTTTTCAGTTTGGTTGGCCTTGCTTGCACAGCTTTGTGCTCGTTGCTCTGTTTAAGGTATTACTATGATGGGTGGAAGCTGCTATAGGCTGTTCGTGGAATCTATGGCTGCCGGTGAGGAGGACGTTGGTGCCTACTTGGAGAGGAGACGGGTCGTTGGGATTACCAAAGAGAGGGGAAGAAGAGGAGGAAGGTGCGGGTAGAATAGTAAATAACTAAATATACATTATACATATTAGATTCAGATTAGATCAGAGCGGTCTAGATTAGATCCAATCAGATCGAATTCTAGATCGGATCGGTTCGGATTGGTATTGATCCGAACTCGACCCAAAAAGATTTCGAATCTAGATTGCCCTACTCGATCTACACCGATCCAGGCCATCGGATCGGGTCGGATCGAGTCAAATCCATCGGGGAGAGATTAGTGAAAGAACAACTGGCAAAGGTTAGTACTTATTTTATTTTAATTTAGATTTTTATTTTTAATATGTTATTATGCTTTGGGTTTGCGTGATGGACGATGTGGATCTACCATAGGTGCAATGCATGTGCACATATATCAATATATGTGCATATGCATGATGCACCTTGGAGCACCTTATGCATGTAAATAAGAAATAAAAGGAAACACGTAAGTTCTTTTTTTTTTATTTTACTTGAATTACGTATTTAACTTATTTTGCATATGGGGCCCGATCAATTCGGTCCATTAGGTTCTAAGGACCAAAATATGGAAAGCCTCTAAAAATTTGGCTAAATTAACATTTTGGTAGGCCATAATTTGCAAAATAGAATTTATGATGCATTTGCCATTGAAATATCCATCGGGGTCGTAGGGAGTTCCGATGGAGATACTAATTATTTTGACCATTAAAAAAATAATTGGGTGGACTAATGAACAACTCGGATCTTACATAGACAGTTAGAAGGGTCCAAAATAAGAAATGTATATGTTTTAATGGTAGAAGAACGATCGATGTTGTTCATGGTGGTATGGCCCACCAGTATAACGAATCTATCTCATTTTTTTACCAATGTTCTAAAACGATGTTGGTAAAATTTTGAATGAGATAGATCTTATGCACACATATTATATATGGACCATCATGCAAAAAGTATAATAATATAAAATGGGTATAAAAACACTTGTAAAATTGAAGTTGATCTATTTACAGTACTGGAATTAGTCTGGATTGATGGGCCTTCTATGCGGGGCGTTCTTGATGTAAGTATCAAATCCGTACCATCTAATAATCTTGTAACTTAATAAGAGATATGTGATTGAAAAATTTATTCGAAAGAAAACTTACGTGGACCACACAATCTTAAATAATGAAAATTAAATGGTCACCATTGAGAATTTATGTGGGCCACAAAAGTGTTGTTTCAAGGAGATTTTTGAGGTTGTCATTTATAAGAAGATTAACCATCTCACCCATGGTTTAGATTATCATGGGACCTATCAAATAAATAAATAAATAAATAAATACAAAAAAAAAAAATCGGTTTCCAACCAACCCTGAAACCAAGTGCGGTTTCTAACTTTAGAAACCATCTTGTGACATTAGATTGTGGACCCACAGTGATATATGAATTGTATCCACTCCATCCATTAGATTTGGAAGGCTACTGTGGGTTAGGAGCGTAAATCTAGGATATATCCAAATTTTGTGCGATCCATACAGAAAGAAAATAATGGTAGTTGTACAATAATCGTTAAGGGCCTGTTTGATTTTCTAATTACAGAGGTAATTCAAGGTAAATGGGTAATAATAATTTACCAATATATTTTTGGTTGGATTTCCAAGGTAATGTTGACCGCCACCTTTCATTTATAGCACTCCTCACATCTCCTAAGGAGAAAAATGTTAAATCATTGGGCCCACCATGATGCGTGTGTCTTATCCACACTGTCCATCCCTTTAGCCAACTCATTTTAGGGCATGATCCAAAAAATGAAGCAGATCCCAAGATCAAGTGGACCACAACACAGGAAACAATGGGAATTGAACTCCTACCATTGAAAGCTTCTGGAAGACCCCAAAAGTTTTGGATCAAACTGATATTTTTGTTTCCCCTTTATCCATGACTGTGTGACCATATGAACAGGTTGGATGACAAATAAACATCAATGTGGGCCCTAGGGAGAAAACAGCTTTCAACCATTGACGTCTTAATGATCATTGTTCCTTAAGGTGTAGTCTACTTAAGCTTTTGATTTTCTTAATTTTTGGGTTCATGCCTTAAAATGTATTTTTTTAAAAGGATGGATGGTGTGGATAACTCACATATATCATGGTGGGACCCACATTTAAATCAGTAATAACAGGAATTGTATGAACCGCTTTTCAAAAAGTAATTCCCGGTGAATTTCAAACAAGTGGGGTAAGTAATAATTACTTATTTCCCTATATTTACCAGGGAAATTAAAAATCAAACAGCCCCTTAGGTTATTATGGGTCCCACAGATTTCAGATTTTATTAAAATTTCTTCCCAACGGTCATACAGTGGTGGTTACCATGTAATCAGTCCAGATCCATGCAGTAGGACCCACGAAAAAATGTGTGTAATCTAAGCTACATGCATGTTTTGGACAAAATATCCACGTGCTAAAATAGGTGTTATCATAACATGTTATTATAAGATCCAAGTCATCCATTTGATGGGTCATCTTATAAGATATCTAACATTCCTTAACCTTCCTTTTTGGCTGAGATAGATAAGATAAACCCTATCTATTAAGTATGTTACCTTGTAAAACCTAAGTATCACTCCCATGTATGACCTTAGTAATAAAAAAAAATCAAATGCTTCATGAACTTAATATTTTTTTAATATTATGATGTACTGCATATGGATTATTTATAAGTATTCTCTGATATGCTCTATCGGATTTCACTCTAAATCATCAGGTGAGTAATCCCAACATGTTTCCTCTTCATATGATTAAAATAAATTGTTATGTTGATATAATTAATTGTATTATGATTTTTGATGTACTAAACATTTTTGCCTTGTATCGTTGACACTCTTGTACAATTACCTAGAGGACAACCCATTGTACCCATTAGAAGCCCACTATATGTGGAAGCCTGCTCAATGGGGGGGAATGCGGGCCTTGCCTATGCCTACCAATTGTAGAAGCCTGCTAAGTGCAGATACGGGTAGTCGATATCCAACTCAAGCAAGTGGACGGTTTCTATTTATACTCACTTGATGCATCATCAATATCATTCACAGCGTTCGCTTTAATTATAGTATTTGCATTGTATATCTGATTTTTTATGCTTTACTTGTATATATTATTTTAATTGTATCATGCACGAACCATGATGGGTTCACTCGCTAGGACTGGCCAGCTGATGAATTATTGATAGAAAAAACGTTCAGACGGAATTGAAGCAAATACAACGACTCAAGAGCAAGAACATAAAGCTAAACTGATGGATGATCCAGAGGATTAGTGGACGTATTTAACAGAAGACGAGTTTACTTCGTTGGATCAGTAGAATAATTAAATGCGACATGTGTTTACTATTATTATTTTATTTCTGTTTTAAAATGACTTCAAATTTAGAATTTTTTTAATTTTTATTTTTAAATGACTTGATGATTCCAATGACTTGATAAAAGTCTCAATTTGGTTTTCTTGATTATTTATTTATTATTATTATTATTATTATTTGGAATGTGTGGTGGTGAATGTTTGTGAATGGATTAAGTTGATATGAATATATTAATGGAGGTTAATGGGAACATAGAATTTAGATTATATTGTGCCTCTATGAAATAATGTGACTTACTGATTTAAGTACACTAAGTATACGAGTCATGGACCGTAACTCAAGTCTAAGGGTGCACACTCAGTACCTAAATTTCGAGGCATGACACATGCACTATCAGTTAAATAAGAGAATTGAAATACACTATAAAGGTCAAGGGCAAAGCACTTACATCATCCCAAGAGAGGCTATCAACATCGGCTCTCCAATTTTCAAGAAATACTAGGATTTCAAGCACAATTATCAGGGTGCCATAACATGAAGCGACGGCGCAGTGGATCATAGTTTGTCAATGGAGGAGCAAGGTGTGAAAAGTGATCATAAAAACAAGTTGGGCATCACAAGAAAGAGTCATCGGAATATTTTTTTCTACACGAAGTGTAGAAGACAAATGTTGAAGAGGTCTGCTTACCTCGATCAATGACCAGAAGCCCGTGAATGATTTGCTAGAGCAAGAGACCTTGTTTAGACCATTGAAAAGGCGGGCCAATAAAGCAGCATTCCAATTGTACGAAAATGAGAGGTCCTCCAGCAAATGGATGAGGAGGAAAACCCCATCAGTATGCTCATTACCATGATAGAATGTAAAAGAACCCAAGACAAAAGGGACCATAGCCTGGGCTTCGTACGCTTATTACCATGATAGAATATAAAAGAACCCAAGACCAGAAGGACCATAGCCTGGGCTTCGTACGCTCATTGCCAAGATAGAATATAAAAGAATCCAAGACAAAAAGGACCGTAGCCCGTGCCTTGTAGATGGCCACTTGGTCAGTGCTAGGGATAATTAATGAGGCGAAAGGTATTCATTAACCACGAAGTTTTAGCCGCCCATAGTAAAATTGGCTTGATGGAGGGATCGCACAAAGAAGATGTACCCAGTCCTCGTCGGTTATGGGAGTCAGGCCTTGAGAATTTGGAACTCAGGAACTATGAAATGGGAGCTCGATGTGCATAAAAATGTCAAGTGGAGTAATACCCAACTCACTGCATGGAAGCTAGAAGTGTGAGTTTCGTCCCTCCAATGATAGTAATCATCATCTTGTTGGAAGAAGGGAACCGAATGGTTAATAACTCCCGAAAAGGAGAGTTCTCTAAGATAACATCCAGACGAGGCTGAGGACCTGGAAACCATTGCTCCCAGTTTTCGAAGGCAGCTCGGCCCTTAATGATCGGCAAAGATTAAAAGATAGGCAATCAACAGTTCGAAGAATGAAGGTTGGATGAACCGCAGGCTCAGCCGAGGAACTAGAACGGTTGTGGGTTATTCATGACATGACTACAGGCAAGCAAGAGGAAGGTAAGCGTCTCACCCTCTCTCTTTAAAAATTTGTATGACTCATCATATCTAGGTGGGCCATGGGAATGGCTCACCCAAATGCCAAGGACAATCAAGAAAATTTCAAGAGAGTTCTTACATGAGCCAAAAAGGGTAACATATGGACCATTCACTTAAGAGACTTGTTACTTGAGCCTTGGGGCCACTTGAACACAAAATTCAAAAGAGATTTGATCACCTTTGTCCAAATAAGTCCAAAAGAGAGCTTGAACCCACTTAAACTCTAAAAGATCTCAAGAGATTACTTCATGTTGTTGCCCATTTGGGCCTATGAAGACATGTCAAGGCCCATGAGAAGGCCAAAATGAACAAGCAGCTTTTATGAATACTTGTGCGGAGTGGTAGAGACAAAGTTAAGATGGACATAGGCACTAAGGAACTAAGTCTCCTTGTTACCATTCATATGGGCTCTAAAATGCAAGTGGAGGCCCATTAAAATCTCAAGAACAAGAAGTCAAGGAAACTTAACTACTTTTGCCCAAACCACATTTAGTGGCTCATTCAAAAATTTAATTCAAGAGGCTTGTCCACTTGTCCACTTCTATATGGACCTAGCACGAAACCATAAACCCATTTGAAATTCAAAGCAAACAAGTAAGACATGGGCCTCTCCCTTTTGGCCATATGGACTCATGAGAAGTCTTGGCCCACCATGTGGAAATTTGGGGAACAAAAATTTAAGTCAAGGAAACTTAACTACTTTTGCCCAAACCACATTTGGTGGTTCATTCAAAAATTTAATTCAAGTGGCTTGTCCACTTGTCCACTTTTAAATTTTTTCTTTAAAAAAAAAAAAAAGAGTCTTGGCCCACCATGTGGAAATTTGGGGAACAAAAATCTGATGTGGGCGCTTCTACCTTCATTGGGCTAACCATATTTAAAATAATAATAATAAATAAATAAAATAAAATAAAAAAAGAAAAAGAAAAAGAAAAGAAGAAGCATGGGAAAGAAGAGAACTTGGAGAAAGAGAAGTGAAAAGAGAGAAAGAGTAGGAGATAAGGAAACAGTTTCAAATTAGAGTGTCAGGCTTCCCAGGCACTAAAAGATCTTCCATATCTCTAGGTGGGGGGCAACATAAAATCAAATAAGATCCGATGTCTCACGGTTTCCCCTGATACTATTAGATCTTAATGAACATTAAAGTGCCATCAATCTGGACTTCAATGACAGAACGGTCATACTAAATGCTAAGGTAATGATAGATGATAGGCCAAACCTCAGTCAGAAGAAACCATCTAAGATGCTTGAAAAGAAAATTTATAACCTAAGTATCAAAATTAGCAGATTGTACGAAAAGTGGTCACCTACACATACTCAATCCTGGAGACTTGCAGAACTTAATTGAGTCCAAGTCAACATAGTGAGTTCCCCGTAAAGTGGCAAAAAGAATATGGTAGCTAACCATTTTGGCGATCAAGCAGAAATAAGTACTCCTAGGGTGATTTGGGAAGCAACAAACATTTCATCTCCAATCAGTATCCTTGTAAGGCCTTACAAAGCGCAGGGGCTCTATTGTACTAAGTTCTTTTGATGTTAGTATCTATTATTGAAAAAATGGGATGACCCATAAAAGAAGGTCGAACCAACAACCAGCACAAACTAATGGGCCAAGTTACTTGAAAGATAACTACTGTTAGAAAAGGGCTGACCATAGGGTAATTCAAAATGACTATAGCTTGACGTGGCTATAGGTCAGCACAACCTCCGTCGAGCTTCCTTAGAGAACAACCTAATGGGGTTTTCAGGACTTGTAAAGGAAGCTAAGAACTATTGAAGTCAATGATCACAAGGACATCACAAGCCCGCTTAGTCGGTATTATTGTCTGAACGATACCGACCTACTGATAGCTCAGTATTGTCCGTTTTCAAGGCACTGTCTGACTCAACTGTCTGACGTTATCTATGGGTTGGACATGTCTATTGGCTTTTGACTGACATCCGATCCTATCATAAGCAAAACACTGGGGGATATTCCTGAGATCTCAAGGGATAGGGTCGGAATCCCAAAGATCTCGGACGTCGAAGATCTCGGGAAGATCTTCGAGATATAAGGAGTCCTAAACAGAAAGGATCTCCAACGGTGTGATCTTCCCTCTAACAAATAAGATCTCTCTAACAATGTGTTCTTCTTTCTAACAGAAAACATCTTCCGACTGTGTGATCTTCCCTCTCTTATAAAAAGAGAAGCCCCTAAACAGTGAAAGGTACACACTAAAATACAACCCAAAAACTTTTATGGACCGGTGACACTTTTCCTTTAAGGTCATTTTTACAAAGACCTAGATTCCTGACTTTTCCATCAGAGGGTCCCCTGCATAAGCTAGGTTCTTCCTTGTTTGTTTCATGTACAGGTACTCAAGGGTCTAATATAAGACGTGTCCACCAGGAAAACGCATCAACAGTTTGGTGTCGTATGTGGGAATCGACATCAAAGTCGTTTCCTACTTTACTTGAGAAATCGTGATGGCTGGAGGGAAGAACAAAACCCGAGTCTCCCCTATTGTGCCTAATCTTATGCCGCCAGAACAGCCTGATAGTCACCAAGACTCCCCCTCCCAACAGCAAGCTGACTCCAGTCCCACCAGGCAAGATCAGCAATGTCGCAACAGGGGAGGATGGTTGAACTCCTTTGACCAGTAGGTCGAGATGCTAATAATAACATGAACTCCATGAGGCAGTTGTTGGAATAACTACAACTCCAGCAAATGCAGAGGACTACCTCGAAAGCTGAACGAGTGGGCCAGAATCCTCCTTAGCCTTCCAACACGCCCGCCGCTTCCCAGAAAAGTTAGCAGCTCGGGTCGACCAGGTTGGCCCCTTCTCATGTTTCTAGGACTGCAGCTTTACTCGCTTATGATCTATGCCACGAACTAAACTGAAAAAAGTATAGCAAAGCTCCGGTTGAAACTACTGCTAAAAGAGGCAAACCATGGGAAGTCGAGCACAAGAGTTTTCTAGGTCAGATTGGAGACATAGGACAAGCTTACTATATAAATGCTCTAATTCCAATTGAAGCAATATAATGGAGGAAACTGAGCCTCCATTCATTGCTAACATTATGCAGGCACGATTGTCGAACCTGTTCCGAATGCCACAAATCACTCCCTTCTTGGGAGATACCGATCCATCCGAACACCTTATGTAATGCCCTAAATTTCGAGGGTCGAGCAAATCTCTACTCTCGAGATCTAGCACATCACTTATACAACATGGATAATGGTATTCAGATTTCGTCCATATTAATGAGTTAAACATGAGTGGGATTATACCAAAATAACATTTCATACTCCAGATACAATTAAATCAAGTAAGCAAAAGTCTGAAGCATATGTATTTAAATATGAAAGCATTTCACAACCTCCAGAGTATGAGTATGTAACTGGGTTGAATATATACATGTGTTGTTTCAAAATATACAAAATATGAAAAGTAAATGTATTTAACTAAGCCAATATCCCTGTAGTCCCTGCGTATCGACACGAGGTCTACATAGACCTGCCTGAGAGCTGAACGTAGGAGAACTCTTCCTCCTCATCCACGAAGTCCTGATCCGTCACATAGACTTCATTAATACCTGCATCTAAACCAGAGTCTGGTTGGTGTTTTAAAACACCGTCCCAGGGGGGGAGTGAGTAATCAACTCCCTGGTACTATAAGGCAAAGGTTAATATGTTATCAAGTCAATCAAGCAGTAATGATAAGGTAATATAACAATCACTTCCTAACTACTCTTGTTAATGAAGGAATGGAGTGCAAGTAATGATATATGCCCTCGCACAAAGCTCCTTTAAAAGTGACTACGACAACCAATTTCACATATGTCAACATTCCCTAAAGTGCACCTTTCTCGCTAAAAGCACATCCTAGCTAATGCAATGCAATGCATGGCCGTGTTAGCCGAGTGCTTAATTAAGTTTATTCATATAGCAGGTTTGGGAAGCTAAGGTACCTCCTTTTATATCATTAACCCGAATTGAAGGATCTATATAGGGTCATCAATCCTAGTTAATCACATATGATAAGTAAGTTGTAGGGCATCACTCCTAATGAAAAGCCGTCGATAGGCAAGTTCAAAGTTTATACTCGTGGTCACTACAGGGTAGATAATCACCTCGGCGTAGGCTGACAGCTCGAACACGATGTCTCATACCACCATGCCCAGCTCACGAGTTTGGGTTGCTCACTGGTCACCACAGGGAGGCTCGTCACCTCAGCGTAGGCCGACAGCTCGAACACAGTGTCCCATGCCACCATACTCGGCTCATGAATCTTAGCGGTTCGTGGTACCATGGTTAAAGTAGGTCTTTAAATTAGAAAGGGGTACCTTAAATTCAAGCAGGGGTGTCCATACATGGCGAATACACAATATGCCAATCGGTTTGTTTAGCAAGTTCGATTGGTATGGGTACACGCTGACTTAATCTACATGGAGCGCATAAGAGTCCCTTGTGGCCTAACTACTCTCAACAATTGTCGTGCGACCCAGATTCATCGAGTTCACCCAAATGTGGTGAAACTAATTCGGCCACCCGAACAAGGACTGTTACCGATTGCCTAGACTATGCTGTAGCCCCAATCTTACTCAAATGCAATAGGTAAACACACGTGACAATCATGTCAGTATTTTACAAACAATCCAAATAATTCCCTCATTCGAGCATTTCATTAAACACATTAATCATATTACCTAACACTTGCATTTTATTCATAAATCGCGTAGAGGCAAATAAGATTACATGAAGGAAACTATACATATGAATAAGGTAATTGAGAATCCTATCTCAATACCTTTAATAAATATAAATCATCAACAATTTCTCATTCCGACAATTTATCAAACACTTAAGTTACACTTCACCAAATACATAAACTATATTAGGGCAATTCCTTACACAAAGAGGTCATCATGCATATGATAGACATAAATCTTAGATTAGGAGCCATGGAAAACATAAATCATGTTTACATTTTCATTCAAACATTTTAACAAATACATAAGATGCATATTTTGTTCAACATAGGTCATACATATAAAATATATCGAAATCGGCGTGTCTAAGTTGATATGGTAGCAATCAATTCAGACATAAATCATTGGTTGAAATTAAAAGCATTGAATACCATAACCTAAACATTTATAGTCCGCACCTTTCGTCGGAATACTCAATTCAGACTAGGTTCGAATTTTACGTTTCTGAAAGCAAAACATCGGATACCTAAATGGTGAAATCGGTTAGCGAGGTTGACAAACAACCATTCTGGATCTCAACTACAGTATTAGGGTTAGGATTTCTTACCCAAATCGTAACCGAAATAGGTTGTGTAGTGAAATGGAGAGGTGATTCAGTGCGTGGAGTTGTAGGAGAGAAACACTGCAACAATCTCCCAAGGTTTCTCCTCTTCTTACTCTTTTCTCTTCCTTTCTCTCTTCTCTCTCCTAGGGTTTAGAGAAATTCGTATGAGAGAGAGATGAGGTGGTATAAGGGCTATATATAAGCCCAAAAGTGATGCAAATGACCCCAGGGCCGTGGTATACTTAGTTTATATCCAAAGGGCGACTTTTTCTGACAAACGGGGCTCACAGGAAAGCCCACTACTCACTTACATCATAGGGTAAGTTCCCTGATAATGGATATATGACAGGATGTGATTTCAGCATGATTGGATAGGCTGATCGACAGTGGAAGACCCATGTCAGATCAACAGTCGTACTTACACGGTCGGGGCCACAAGTATACAGATATGTGTAGGGAAGTTTCCTTTTCCAATTGGTGAAGTTTGGTAAGAAATTAACGGTCTGAAATCCTCAATTTTGAATGTGAACGAATGACCCAATTCACTTGAGTTTCAATAAATTTTCTAAAGATATTCGCGTTTCTCACACACTTTACTCAGGGCTCAAGTTGTGTGTTTTTAGATACTATCTGGGCTTGATTCCCATGATGGTTGTCAAGCCCAGTAGGACGGACATAATTTTATACTTTAGCGGTCATTGGACTCTCGACATGCCGTCTTGGTCTGATACGGAGTTTCAACGTACTCTCGAGAGTGAAAGACTCTTGGGATTTTTCCTAAGTCTTTAAGGGACGTTGCGTCAGTGGTATTAATAGTTTTAATTCTTGTCATTTGTGGAAATGGTAGTTTAAGATAAATCAACTGATTATTTAGTTTAGCACTTAACCAAATTTCACCTAAATTATGATGAAATATGGTCCTTAGGTATTTTTGCCTAAGGTGGTACTCGGGTCTTTAAAAGGATTTTTTCGAGACGTTACACTTGGAGTCCTTTAGGGTCTAGATGGATCTCTACAACGCGTCCACTGTAGTAATGTGTCAAGCATTCTCCTTAACCGTAACTAGAGCCGCCCGACTATAGTTCAAACAACTGAAGCTGAACTCTATCAGCTCTCCTAACTCGGTCAGGTTTTCTTCACGAACTTCATCGGAGGAAAGGAAAGAATCAAACCAACCTCTCACCTTCTCCACGCCATCTAAAGAGAAGGAGAACTGCTGAAAGATTACATCAAGCGCTTCAATCTACAAGCGATGCAAGTACGAAAGCACTCCGAATAACTTGATCTGACTGTGATAATGAGAGGATTAAGGGATCCCAAATTTCTCTTGTCGCTGGATAAGAACCCACCAACAACAATGACCAATCTACTGAATAGGTCACAAAAATATACTAATGTCGAGGAAGCCTCTACCCTACGAAAGGCTGTCTAAGGGAAAGGAATGGCAAGCAAAGAAGAGCAACCAAAGGTAAACTCAGCCAGTGAGAGAAAGAAGAGGAAGGATGACCGATCATGAGATAATCAGCATCCGAATAAGCGGCCCTACGGTAAGTTCAAAACATACACTCCTCTTAACAAGATGCCTAAACAAGTCTTGATGGAAATTCAGGACAAATGCATCCTCAAGTGGCCAAACAAGTTGAATTCTAATCCAGGTAAAAGCAATAAAAATAAATACCGTCATTTTCATCAGGATCACGGTCATTCGACGAGTGATTGTTTCAACCTCAAACAGGAGGTCGAAGCACTCATCCGCAGTGGGCACTTTGTGTCACACCCCAAACTTGGAAACCCAGCTCACAAAATTTTTGATCGCTGAATCCGGCGCTGACAGCATCTGTAGTACCTCATTCTTGGCTCCCGACACCCATTCACCAGGTTTCGATCCTGGGATCCTACAAGGAGAATTTTCAGCATTAGTTCGATTCGTAATAAGCATAACCAAAGGCATAACCCACAAACAATAACAAAAAACTCCATCACATTTCCACTATGATCAAATATTTTATAAGTACAATGCGTATAAAGAGAAATACAATGATGATAGACAAAAGCTCCAAGATGATCTATTACGCACTCCTGCCTTAGTGCTACTGCGATCCAATGTCACCTACACCCAACAGTCGTGCATAAGCTTACGAAAAGCTTAGAGGGTGGTGAAAGTGTGTTCACAATGTAGTGATACCATTATGCAATATCAGAGTAATGCGGAATATGCTGATGAATACATGAATATTATTGACCGTACTAAGGCCATGCGATGCAAGGCATGAATGATGTTGGTCATACCAAGGCCATGCAATGCGAGATGCAATTCAAGCACACCAATCCTCATCTAAGTCCACATATCAATACAACTCAACTCTGGAATATCACGGGGTCTAGTGCACTCCAAACCAAATTGCCACCCCATCGCGTAAAATAAGGCGAGTGGAAGAAACCTCACTATCTTCCTACCAATATCGGGCTTGACTTGTCGATAGCGGACCCATTCCTCGAGCTGGTTAAACTCAGCCTAGCTTTGCCCACTCTTCTCCGATGGGTAAGGCCACACTCCCTTCCAACCAATCATGACATAGTAGAAAGCTCAGCCTCATGGTATTCGGCACTCGACGCTCATGCATCCACTCAGTCTAGACATTGGAGTACCTCCTGGTACCTAAGAGTTTATGGACTTTCACCTAGGGACATCATAACACTCTATGTAGAATAAGATTTTCATTGTCCAATCCTACTAACCACGATACGCCTGTGGAGGTTACGGCCCTGATGTTGCTAGGGCATACATTAATCATGTTACACAATGCAAAATGCATGAATCATACTATCCAATCATGCAGCAATCCTACGCATATCGCGCGCTCATGTGGGCAACTTTGCCTATCAAGGAGCCCATAAAAAATCTGCCTAAAGACATATGCTATGACCAGTCACTCCTCATATCAAGCATACACATGATGCTTATGAGCATGACTTATGGAACTATACTAAACATGTTATATGGTGATGGATTCTGTTCATAACGAAGATAGGCCTAGACGGCCTACATACTACAAGCATGAGTCTAACAATGGGCCCTAGGGAGAGTTACAATGCGGATATTTAACTATCATTGCTCTTACAATGTGGACGTCAAACCATCATTGCTTCCAAGGCATGACCGCCAAAAACATCATCGCATACATCATGGTGGAATCTCACATCGCAATGGGCCTCATATACATTACATTCGGCCCAAACAAAGACCTCACATACATCTCATTGGGCCTCATATACATAAAATGGGCCATATCATATGGGATGTACCAATGGGCCGAATCAAATGGGCCAATCAAATGGGCTGAATCAATGGGTCAAATCAAATGGGTTGAATCAAATGGGCCGAATCAGATGGGTCGATTCAAATGGGCTGAATTGATGGGCCGAATCTAACACACCATTCATCTATTGTTAGAGATCATTATAGAGCATCATCATAAAAAAAAAAAAATCATATCTAAAGGATCATCTAGACCATACCAAACCTCACAGTGGTGCTAATGATTTCCACTGTTAAATTCCAATGGGCCCCACCATAGGATTTATTTCCCATCCAGTCTATTCATAAGGTCCCAAAGACCTGGATTTAGAGGAAAAACAAATATCATATTGGTCCAAACCCTGTAACCCAAGGGTTTTAATGGTGGACATTTAACCCATCTGTTTTCTATAGTGTGATCCACTTGATATCTGGATCTATCTTTTTTTTTGGTCTCAGCCCTCGAGAAAATCGCCAAATGGATGAACGGTTTAGATAGAGCACATTCATCACATGTGCCAGCAGCCCCACAAATATCACAGCGTCTGTTGTTGGACGGTGGATATATATAACTGCTATCGGTACGGTGGGTCCCACGTGGGAGTGGCCTACCATAGCATTTATTTATTTATTTATTATTATTATTTTTATGATATATTATATTATATAATGTTACATATATATTATGTATATAAGTATATACACGTGTGGGTGTGTGAGAGTGTGAAAGTGCCAGCATCCAGACAGATGGATGCTGGATGAAATACATTCATCAATGTGGTCCACCATCCAAGCCATGACTGGTGAGGATCCACATGTGCAACCAAGGGGATGCCCACCGCAATATGAACCGTCTGGATGTAAACCACACCTCATGGCCAGGGCCCACCTGGCTTGCTGCCAGCTGCATGCTGGCTATCGTCAATCAAACGGTCCGTCTAAATGAAAATAGATGGACGGTGTGGGTGAAATCCACACAAGTGGGTCCCTCAGAACTTGGTGACGCCAGTTGGGACGTACGCCAGCCAATCCAATTCTCATGGTGGGTCCCACCTCCATTGTTTCCAGCCCACCGTCCACCAAGCTGGACAGTGCTGGATGACACTCAAACATCATGGTGGTCCCACGTAGTGGGCCACCAGATTTGGATCAAGCTGATATGTATTTTTCCCTTCATCCGGGCATGTGTGACCGTCCAGTCATGCATGCCCCAAATTGGGATCAAGGTGGCCCATTCGTCGGGTGGCATGGATAAGGTACACATATCATAGGTAGACCATAAATCGAAAAAGAGAGATTTCGCTGGTGATGGAGGGGCCCCGCCACTATGAGCCCCTCTTTGTTACAAAGCATACATCAAGGTGGGTCCCACATATATGGACCCTTAAATAAAAATAAAATAAAATAAGAAAATTCAAGATCACCTACCATCTTCTTCTTACTTCCTTGGCTTCCTTTACTCCTTACCTTTGATCCCAACGGAAGATGATAGAGTTTTGATAGTTGAGATAGGAGATGAGAGGGTTAGGAAGTGGGTCACACACAAAATCTTCTCATGGAGGTTGGGAGAGCTTGGATGTTGAAAATTTTGGTATTTTTGGGTTGCTTGGAAAAGAAGGGAGAAATAAGAGAGAGAGGAGATGGGATGGAGTGATGGATGGGAGAGAGGGATGGGTGTGTAAGAGATTGTTGACTTTAGGGATAGATTGTGTAAGAAGGGTATGGGTTGTGTAAGATTTTGTTGACTTATAGGGTTGCTTGGGGATGGGGTGTAAGGTGATGGTGTACTTGACATGTACTTGACCCTTAATGGGATTGATTGATTGATTGAGGTGACATTAGGGTAGAGATTCTCTTGGGTTTTGCAACTCGTGGTGTTTTTCTCGAACTGAACGCGGGCCCACATCTCCTGGCCTAAGTATCGGACTGGCGCATGAATCGCGGCATCAAAACTGCGGCGACGGCGCAGTCGCTAGGGTACAGAATTCGGCTTAGGATCGCGCACAAACGTTGTCGGAATTTGACTGGGAGGATCGCTGAAACCTATGAAATAATACGAACTAAGATATAGATCTTGCAGCTCTCCCCACCTAATAAAAATTTTACCTTCAAAATTTAGACAATCATCGTAACTAGACATAACTAATGAGAAAGAAGAAACATAATATCATTATATTAAATTGTGGACAACATATAAAATACAATACACAATCAATCATCAAAGAGATAGGGATAGCGTTCTCGAATCTCGGCTTCACGCTTCCAAGAAGCCTCCTCAACAAAATTGTGACCCCACTGAACCTTTAACAACAGAATGACCTTGGTCCGGAGGACTACTCCTTCCGATCAAGGATACGAACTGGCTGCTTAATATAAGAATCATCCTCATGAACCTCTAACGGCTGCCAATTTATAACAGGAACGATGTCTGACCCACACTTCTTCAACGTAAAGACATGAAAAATGTTGTGGACATCAGACAACTAAGGTGGCAAGGCAAGCTGATAGGCCATGACACCAACGCGCCCAGTGATCTCAAAAGGTCGTATGAATCTTGGGGTAAGCTTGCCCTTCACTCTAAATTAAACTACACCCTCCATGGATGAGACCTTGAGATACACATGGTCCCCTACAGCAAACTCCAAGGGACGATGCCGGTGATCAGCAAAAATCTTCTACTAACTTTGAGCTGTGCGCATCCTCTGCCTGATGATATCAATAGCCTCTGACATCTACTGCACAAGCTCGGGACGTAGAACATGGCGCTCTCCAACCTTGGTCCACCAACTCGGTGATTTGCATAGTATGCTATATAGTGCCTTAAAAGGAGCCATGCTGATGGTTACCTGATAGCTGTTGTTCTACATGAACTCAGCCAATCACAGATGCTCATCCCAGCTAATCCCAAAATTAATCGCGTAGGCTCAAAGCATATCCTCAAGGATATGGTTAACCCTCTCGGTCTGGCCATCGGTCTGCATCAATCCCCATCGTTCTCTGAAAACTCCCCTAAAACTGAGACGTGAACCTCGGGTCTCGGTCAGAAATGATCGAGACTGGAATGCCATGTAGCCTCACAATTTTCTCAATGAATAACCGTGTAAGCTGATCCATAGATCAAATCGTACGCATCGCAAGAAAATGTGCCGACTTTGTCAGACGATCCATAACAACCCAGATGACGTCATGACTATGTTGAGTCCTCGGTAAACCTATAATAAAATCTGTCGACACACGCTCCCATTTTCACTTCGGAACGCTCAATGGCTACAATAGACAAGGGGGTCTCTGATGATCGGCCTTGGCATGCTGGCATGTGTCACATTCGGCCACGAAATTGGTAATTTGGCGCTTCATCCTTATCCAAAAATGCTATCGTCTCATGTCACGGTACATCTTCATCGAGCCAGGGTCGATAGAAAACTGCGATCGATGTGCCTCGGTCATAATGTCTCTGCATAACTCAGGAACATCCTGGACATATAATCGGCCTCTAAAGTAAAGTCCACCATCTGTACCAATCTGTCAATCTGCCTGCTCCTTGGATGCGGCCTCTGCTCTGTAATCCTGTAATGACTCGTTTATCTGCTGAGCCTCGATAACCCTTGCGATAAGAGAGTTTGAATCGATGGGCTCGATAGCTGAACGATAGAAGACTGTGGACGAAACTCGAAGTCATACTCTGTTATATCGAGCATCCTCCACTCCTGGACCATCATATGCGCCACCAGGCCGAGTAGCTGATAGCTAAGAGCATCTGCTGCCATGTTCACCTTACCTGGATGGTACTGAAGATCGAAATCATAGTCCTTCAGGAGCTCCATCCAGCGCTTCTGCCTCGTGTTCAACTCGGACTACGAGAAGAGGTACTTAAAGCTCTTGTAATCGAAGAATAGCTTGAACCTAACCCCATAGAGATAGTTCCTCCACACCTTCAGTGCAAAGACAACTGCAGCCAGCTTCAAATCATGTGTGGGGTAGTTTAGATCATGGACCTTGAGCTAACGAGATGCAAAAGCCACTGGTCTCCTGTGCTGCATCAGGACAGCACCCAAACCAATATGCGAGGCATCGTTGAATACAATAAGTCCATCACCCCCAGAGGGAAGAGTTAGGACAGGAGCGGACATGAGGGGGTCCTTCAGCTCTACGAATGCGTACTCACATGCATCACTCTAAATGAACTCTGTGCCCTTTCAAGTCAACCTGCTCAACGAAGCTGCAATACAGGAGAAGCCCTCGATGAAACGCCGGTAGTAGCCTACTAAACCAAGGAAACTACGGATCTCAGATACATTCGTGGTCTAGCCCCACTGACGCACTGCCTCAACCTTCGAGGGGTCCACTGCGATGCCCTCCCTCATCACTACGTGACCAAGTAACTTTACCTCCTTCCAGAACTCGCACTTCTCCAGCTTCGCATACAACTGGTGTGCGTGGAGGGTCTGCAAGGTAACCTCCAGATGCTGAACATGCTCCTCACGGGTCCTTGAATAAATCAAGATGTTGTCGATGGACACTACAAAAAACTGATTGAGCACATTTGTCAGTCCGAATGACATGACCTGGAACTTAAAATTACCATAATACGTCCTGAAAGTCATCTTTAGGATATCCTCCTCTAGGACTCGAATCTGATGATAGCCAAAACGCAGGTCAATCTTCGAGAAGAACTGTGCACCCTACAGCTGATCAAATAAATCATCAATCCTCGAAAGTGGATACTTGTTCTTAATCGTGACCTTGTTGAGCTCGCGGTACTCTATGCAGAGCCTCAACGAGTCATCCTTCTTCTTTACGAAGAGTACGACACTCCCCATGGTAAACTTCTCAGATGAATAAAGCTTAACTCACACAACTCGTCCAACTGCTTCTACAGTTTCCACAACTCCAATAGTGTCATACAATATGGGGCCTTCAAAATATTTGTGGTACTGGGCACGAGATCAATCTGAAACTCAATGTGTCTGTGAGGTGGTAATCCCGAAATCTCCTGGAACATGTTGGAAAAATTACAAACCATAGTTAACTGGTTGATGCTCACCGTTATAGGCTCCTCTATGGTATACGACATCATACATGACAACAGCTCTCCTATGGGCTCGACAATGAACCGGAACTACGGCAAACTAGGTATACAGAACGTGACTGTGTAACACCCCGAACTTTTTAATACCCGAGTATTGAAAGTTCTCAAGCATTGCCGTGAGATTTAATGTAACGCGTGCATGGGTATGACACCAATCTAGCTATCCTCACCTTCTGTATACTCTTGAACATGAATCTGACCACTGGGAATGATCTTCATTTATAAATTAAGTCATCTGACCGTTGATCATGTGATAGGATAAATGTACCTTCCCTTGACTAAATCGGTGAATAACTCTTTAACCATTATGATTTAGAGGCAAGTTCTTTTGTAAGAATTGTTTAGAAATGGACATAGAACCAAGTAGAACCATTAGATTTCACAAAAATCTTAGGTCAACAATAATTATGAAAATGCCACTAACCTAGACTCCTAAATCCTCTATCACATGGTTCCTATTATCCCTTTAATGTGAAATTTGTACCATTACTACATATCATAAATTAACCATACACGTCGAATTTCAGCTCTTAGATCATTGTGAAAGTGACCAAATCGACAAATCAGCCCCTTAACCATTGATTTTGGTGTCCATCAAATGAAAAAACCTCGAGGGTAGTCGTAGTTGGATATTTTTCTTCATATGAATGACTTGGATTGCCCATCATATGGACTAAATGAAAAATATAAAGACCCCATTTTGGAAAACCTTTCCTTAGGTGAGAAGTTATCCTTCCCATGCTTATCAACTCATTATAAATCTAGATCTTTAGATCTAGCCACTTTCTACCATCCATCAAAACTCAAACTTGGACTACACCTTGGCCTCATATGACTACGACATCATACAAAATTCGTACCCCGATCTATGATCTTACATCGTTGAACACTGAAGTTAGTTCTTTCCTTTTAACGCAAAAGGTGGTATTTTAGATCTAGCCTCTTACCTTAGGAGGCACTGTTGTTCACCATTATCTCTTGGACATGGTTAGGTGATGAAATCCTTCCTAACTTTCGCAATCTCATAATGAAAAGAACATACTTAAAGCTATTGCAGATCTACTGTAATTTAAGTCACAATAAACCATTAAAAACTAAAAGTATTCTTTAATAATCAAACTAGAATCTATAAGAGTTCAATAACCATGAATCAAAACAAAGCCACCTTCCTAATCACGCTACAAGCTTCATCTCTTAGCCCTAGCTAAGAGGCTTAACCCATCATAGACATGATGAGGATAGGAAAAACATCAAATCTAAAACAAAATCAAAAGTAAAAGGAAAAGGAAAACACTTGTTGTCGGACCGGAAACCGTTTAAAAGTGCTAGTTGAAATTTTTAGACCTCACCGTGACATATATGACATATCTGTTCCGTCTATCCATTTTACTACAACATTTTGAGACATGAGCTGAAAAATTATGTAGATCCAACACTTAAGTGGCCCACACCAAAAGAAACAATGGCCCTAAGAAGTTTTTAACGATTAGTATTTGATTCACTTTTTCCCTATAGCATGGTCCACTAGAGCTTTGGATATGCCTCATTTTTTGGTTCATGCCATAAATTCATCTAGCATAATGGATGAACGGTGTGGATAAGCGACATACATCACGGTGGGACTCACAACCATTTTGCATCCTTTTCGATTTTTGTGTATAAAAAGTAAGTAGTCAAATCAAATATAGGGAAGAGTTCTGTAAATACACTGGAAATGATCATTATGCAGTTACACTGCATTTACCTCTAAATTGAAAAATCAAACAAGGCCTAAATGTAGTGGAGAGAGGTTTCCTTAAAACATTCATAATCATATATTGGGCTTGCCTAAATGTGATTCAGATATCCAACCCGCTCATTATGTGTGTACCACTTGGATGAGGGGTTAGACTAAGTTTCAGCCGCATCCAAAACTCACGTGGGCCCCACCAAGTTCTTTTATATTTTTTAGGATGTCTTCACATATTGGTTTTAGATGGCATGGCCCACCTGAGTTTCGTATACGGATGATTTTTTACATATCTCATAATCTGAAGGGGACATTAAATTCACGGTGTTGATGTTCAACACACATTATGATGGGGCCCATAAAACTTATGAACATCAACACTTAGGTTCTCATGAGGTTAATAAAGTTGGGTCACAATTTTAACCAAAATATTTGCCCCATTTTACATGTGTGGTCCATTCACTCTATTTTTCTGATCAATACTCAATTTCACTAGTTACTTGTCCCTATCAGGTTACATATGAAAAAGATATTGGGCATACAAAATTGATTAATAATTTTAGTGAAATTTGATTTAAACATCTGAAGTTATTTACTCTTCAATCTGGTACAATTAGTGGATGTGCCTAATAATTTAGTAATTTTTTTTTTCAAACATAAATTTCAATTTCCATTTAAAAATAACATTCTTTTTCAAAATGTATATTTTTGAAAACATCTTAACAAAATAACATTTTTATTATAAATTATTTCTTTTAAAAAAATAATTTAAATACAAATTCTGAATTTTTTTTTTCAAATTTTCAAAAAATTTCTCATATTAAAATTTTTTTTCTTAATAATTTCAAAATGCCAATTTTTTACTTCAAAAGCATCATTTTGTTTACAAAATTTTTCTCAAACATTGTTGAAAATTTTAAACTTCTCAATATTCTTTTTCATGTGATATTACAAATCATTTAAATATTACTTTCTAATTATAAAAACAAAAAATTTTCCACTTATATGATATAAAGACAATATATATATATATATATATATATATATATATATATATATATATATATATATATATATATATATGGGAAAAGGTACTATGCGCTTGAGCTCACGGTTCCGTCCCATGCGGTCAAGTTGTGTGGGCCCCACCATGATACGTTTCGAACATCTACCCCATCAGTCAAATGCACCATTCCATTGTGGACCTAGGTCTCAAAAATCGAGTCAATCTGTGACTTGTGTGGGCCACACCACATACATAAGTAGAGAGGGGCCGTGCACCATTAAAACATTCATAATCATTTTTTGGGTCCCACCGAGATGTGGTTTGCAAATCCAGCCCATCCATTATGTGTCCCACTAGGATTAGGGGTCATACCAAGTTTCAGCAGCATTCAAAACTCAAGTGGGCCCCACCAAGTGCTTTTATATGTTTTAATGGTGTCTTCACATGATTTTAGATGGTATGGCCCACCTGAGTTCCGTTTACGGCTGATTTTTGGGATATCCCATGATTAGGCTGAGTCAATCCGAGTCGGAGACTCTGGTATTGCTAGGAAGGAAACATGAGGGAAATCAGGAGAGAAAGGAGGAGAGAAAGAATGAGAGAAGGGAAATCAGGAGAGAAAGGACAGGAGGAAAATCGGGAGAAAAAGAGGGAGAGAAAGGAGGAGAGAAAGAAGGAGAGAAGGAGAAGAAGTCGGCTCAGGTAGAGTTAAGGTTCGAGTAGAAGAAGGGTAAACGTAAAAAAAGGTAAAAAGTAAAATCTGACTTTATACTACCTGATTCTAGTCCGGCTCCGAATCGGATTGGATCGATTTGTTACAGACCCGAACTCAACTCGGTTTGGCTTCAGATCCGAGTGAGTCTACTCGATCCGATTCAACCTGACCTGACCCTAGCTTTTGGTTCAGTTGAGTCGGATCGGTTTGTGTTAAGTTGGATCTGACGAGTCAGGTTGAGTCAGATCAGTTCGAGTCGGATCCGACAAGTCAGGTTGGATCTTGTCCACCTCTAACTATAAGTTATGGTCCACCCAGGTATAACTTCTAACTTTTCATGTTTGCCACTTCCAACACATTGAATAGTTGGCTTTATCATGAGGATCACCTTCTAATTTTATTTTAATTTTTAAATTTCTTTATCAAGTGCAGCATACTTTTGTTTGTTATTTATTAATAGCTAGAAATTGTTTTGTTTGATATGGCCCACCTGATAAGTAGATGGGGATGATTTTTGCATTAGATGATCCTCATGGTGGGACCAACCTATTAAAAGGGTTGTATGTCACATACACTTAATGGATTGGATGTTATCAATTGGTTGGACTGTAATTTGTGTCAAATTCATTAAACTTGAGCATCTCTCTTTCTATATGTGTGTATATTTATTTAAGCATGTTTCATTTATTTTGAGGTACTCAACAAAAAAAAGAAAAAAAACTCAAGAACTATGATTTTACCAAAAACCCCTTCTTGAGTAATTGAAAATCTTGAAGTGTATTTAAAGGAAAAAATGATTAGTATCCATATAAGTGGACCACACTTGAGGACAATTGAAGAGGATGCAATAGATCTCCACTCTCTCACATACTTTCTCTCTTTCTTCACACTCACACATCCGATGGGATAGGGACATCCATGGCTAGCTCTACCTCTCCTCTAGGATATAATCATATAAATAAGGATGAGTTAAGGTTTCAGGATTGCACCCAGTAGGGTCCATCCTACGGACTTTGGTGTAATCTGCTATGAATGAAGCCCATTAATCTGCATCATCTATGCATATACTCATGATTTAATCCCTCCACTGACATGACGTATCCACTACCATGATCATATATCCACTAATAATCATATCACATGCCAATTAAAAGTGTATCATCAAATCTAGGCCATCAAGTGCATTCAAAATAGTTTTAATAGTTGAAAAAAAAAAAAAACCTTCAACGATTAAATAGCTTTGAAAATCTAATTAAACAATCAAAGTGTTGGGACTAGTAGAAAAACTTGATAAGTCTCTGATCTATCTAGATCAAAGGCATAAACATGTTCTTAGGAAAACCAGTGGATCTCTTATTAGCCCTTGCAAGAATCAACGATTCTTTATGAAAGCAACCGGCTACGTCCACTTTTTTGGTCCCTACATGGACCTCATAGGAATAGCCAAAGTTGACTAGTCAAGATCGTGACTCATACACATCCTCAGGTTTAAGGATTAAATCATTTTCCATGTATCAAAACTTGATCTCACAATCATAAGTCCAAGCTAATGGCTTCTCAAATTTTGACTTAATCTCGATCCACCAATGTGAGTGACTAAATGTCCAAACCTAAATTCTTTGTTCATGGTATAGTCACAGTCTTATGCAGGGTAAGGGCAATGCATAAACTGCCACTAAGTGGGCTCCCAATGGTAGAGATCGTTCATCCTAACCCAAGTCAATCTCCTCACACAAGATGACCGTACATCTCATGAATTGAAGTACACGGGTGTGTTTCACACACCTGTGACAGTTATGGTCTAACAAAGTACTGAGATCAATGGACCATGACTATCATAGGTAAATGATCATTATGTTCAATCTCAAGTTCCCAAGGACTACTAGAGGAATCACTCGTCAATAAACCCAATGAATGAGAGTAACACTAAATTTGCATACGGCATATCACATGTCCAATTTAGGACCTATGGCCACCACGAACAATGATTGAGATTCATCCAATCATATACACATGGCTAGTGAATAAGGGCACCAATGGTTTTCTAGGTCACTACATGGCGGTACAATTTTAGTGAATGGATCAGTTTTCTTATTACTATGCTACAATGGTAGGTGTGTTGTGTGTACATGAGTTTGTAGGGCTAAACTGCTATGCCTAGAGATTGCCCAATTTGGGTTTCAAGTTTGTAAATGGGGGTCTCAAACGTGCAGTTGAATTACTTTTATGAGTAGTAGAATTTGTTTTCTGTAGGGTGAATAAGTCCAATTTAAGTGAATAAGAGTTGTTGAATGGTCATTCTACAACCTTTATTGAGGATCCAACCTCCATGATTTATGTCTAAGAAGCCCAACCATTAGAACTAGTCTCACTAAAGGAATTGTTGGTGTTGTTCACCTACCATCTTTGTAGAATAGGCATATTCAACAGTGATGTGTGGAGCCCACCATGATGTGCGTAGGTCATCCAATCCTTCTATCATTTGAACCCCCTCATAATCTCCTTCGAATCCACAAGTCTGGCTGATCCAAAATTTAGGTGGACCAGACATCGTAAAATCATACCTAAAACCTCTAAAATCATGTACAATAGCTTTAGTGTTTGAATGGCTTTTGATTTTTGGGTGTCAGGGAGTGTCCATTCATCCTAGTGGAGCTGATCTTCTAAATCAATTAGATGGAATATACAACACACGTTTAAGCCCACACACACAATCTCGAAGGTTTTAATGGTGGACATCACATCCCAATCGTTCCCTGTTGTGCGACGCTCCCATGTTTCTGATTTAGAGTTGATCGCGGACACTTTCAAGGCAAAGGTGGACTAGAGAAGGCCCGATCGGAGGCGAAAACGATCCAAACCATTAAAACTTTAAAATAGTCATATCTAGAAAATTGGAATGCATTTTTCGACATATTATATATGATTTTAGGTATGAGAAGCTATTTTTACCAACCAACCCACTATGCCAAGTTACCCACTCTAGATTTGCAAGATTCCATCATATTGATAGTCAAAAGTTCATTTTATTTTCATTTTTACTATAAATAGTAAGTTTTAGTTCCATCATAACTTTTGATCCTTTGAGTTGTAAGAGTAGTGATCAACATGAAAATGACTTAGAAAAATAGGAGAAGAACCTACTTAGGCCAAATTGGACACTTACTATTTTCTGCTGAAAACCATGAAGTCTAGTAGGAATGATGACTATCTATAAATTGTAAGTTTACTATTTATAGTAAGTCACATTTCTAATGAGTTTGAGTCCAAAACTTTATGCCAGGTTTGAACTCATTACCTAAAGAATTATAATTTCATTTTTCATCATCAATCAATTTATTTTTGAATTATTAGAAATCATTTCTATTTTATCTCTCGTGGATAAGAGGAAACTCTGTAAGGAAGCTAGAGAGCTCTGTTGATTTGAAGTAGTTATTCCCTGAGGAGGATGGTGATCGACCTCATCACATGCCTCCCAATGTCAATTGGTATCAGAGTGAGTACTCCCCTCAGGCTGATGGCAAGTAACGATGGAACTGACCAAAATTTTGTGGACAGTGATTTAGAAATTCATTATCTATTAGGAAGAATGGAAGCTTTCCACCAAGAAAGTCAGTTGACCATGCAAGGGCTGCAGGCAACCCTCGACTGTATTGCAGATGCGCTAATTCCATCACGAGCCCAAGGTAATGCTCAATCGCTCGTGATTGTTGTATAGCATAACCCTTATTTCCTTAGAGCACTTCTGGAGGTGAATCGTACAGCTACCCCAAATGAGTTGAGCTCTAAAAACAAGGACATCGATGGCATCATTGCCCGACAATCGATCCATGAAGACGATCAATTAGATTATGCTAAAAGATACTATCAAGGGAAGGCCGAACTTTCTAGTTTTAATGGCTTATTGCATATAGAATACTTCCTCGATTAGTTAGCTGAAGTAGAGCAGTATTTTGATGACATGGACGTACTGGAACATAAAAAAGTGAAAATTGGTTTCATTTAAATTGAAATTTGATACTTTTGTTTGGTGGAAGCAATTACAACTCTAACGTGCCTAAGACAACAAGGTGCCCATTTGATCATGACCTCGGATGAGATGCCTTCTTCGATCATAATTCCTAGTAAGTGATTACAAGCAAGTATTGTTACAGCAATACTAAAATTCTTGGTAATATAATCAAACTATCACAAATTACACAAAAGAATTCCAACAGTTAGCAATGCAGAATGATGTATCGGAGACCGAATCGCAAAAGGTAACATAGTTCATATGCGGTTTATGACCGACAATTCAAGACCGAGTTAAAATGCACCCTATTAAGACCGTTGATGAACTTTTATTGAAAATGATACTCTTGTCATTTAATATTCAAAACCTTTGCCCGAACTCCAGATTTTTTTATCCAGTAGCTCAGTCAGGTCAATAGTAAGCTCACCAACTTCATAAAAGAATCAGAGATTGGAAGGGAGTCAATCAAAGAGTTTCTTTAATTTTCTTTTTCATCATAAATTGATACTGAGTTTAAACCAGCCATTATATTCTTTAACACATGTTTTTAACTGTGGAAAATAGTCTTAGAATCTCCATCGTTGGGGATGTAATTACTGTCTATATGTAGTTTCTCTTTCACTTGTGAATTTATTTCTCTACCTAGTTTTAAAACTAATGAGTTCTTCGTACTCATTTCATTTATCATCTCTTGGTATCATCGGATTTTGCCTCCATCAGCCCATGCAGTAACATCTACTGCGTCAAAGTTTCTACTAAAATGGTTGTTTCAGTATGAACATGAGCACAGACAATGGTTGGCCGCTATCTCTTTGGGACTGATATCAAGTTGTTTGCATGCAACAGATTCAAGACAAATTTCAAATCATTATCAGACTTCTTGAGGTACATACTGGTTCATGCATATATACAAATGCCAACATCATTGTCGTCATTATCACTGATATCACCCTACTGTGTATGGTCGCTTAACTTGTTCTTAATGATTCTACAGATTTCTCAAACCTTATACCGTGAGACAATTAGCAAGCTCCACTTTTTCTCAAATTGAATTTGAAACCTTCATTCTACAGAAGAGGAGGCAACCAAATTGTTGTAATTCTAATGATGTTTCCATAATGTTCACAAAAGAGGAAAAATCTCTAAGCATGTTAAATACAATTAGAGAATCCTATTGAAGAAGTTATATCAGCTAACTTTCCACATTCATTCCTTAGGAACCTTCAGCTATCAAATGTTGAGATTATATTACCATATGTAAATGTTCTTCTCTCATCTTAAAATCAAAGCTTATTATTTGAATTATGGGGATTGAACTAGGGGTACTTAAACCTTATTTGTTTTTGCAGCACATGACGAACTATGAATTATTTCTAAAGAAAGTATATCCAAGTGGATGAACCGTGACAACCTTCTTTTTGTGGAACATATATGCCATAAAACCATGGCTTATGAGTACGAGGTTTACTCCCAAGTCATCCATCAAGCTCTAGGCTTAAACGTCACCATTGCATAGTTTTAGTTTTTATCTTGAATTTGATTATTTTTTTCATCATTCATTCCCATTTTCTGTTAGCAAATTATTGTGCTTCGTGTTTGTGCCCCCAATTTGAACTTATTGTGATAAGATATATCACATGTTAAATCTTGTTGACCTCCTTTGCATGCGTCTTTTATAGCCTGTATATGACAATGATTGGTATATGGATTCCATATTCCTTCTGGGACATTCATCATGACATCGGCCTCACTTCTATATTCTAAGTTAGACCACATAGCTCTATTACAAGTATTTAGTACGTTTCTTGAATGGCACGATAATTTTGTTATGTATTCCTATTCCTTGGCATGTTTACAAGTATTTTATGCTATTTTTTGTAATCCATCTTTGGGTAATGTATTAGGCAGGTAAGAAATATTCTTCTCTATATGATTGATATTCTTTAGTTAAAATTAGAAAGAAGAAGTATTTCCATTACTTTTATCTCAGGTAAGTGTTGCAAAACCTCTAGGTTAAAAAATTCATTTAATTTCTCTTCTTCTTCTTTTTTTCCAATCCCCCCAAGGGGTGGGGACCACTACTCATGATACCAGACAACCCATTTCACATGTGCACATGCACAACAAAATGTTGTGCATTCCTCCAATGCGTGGAAAGTGGACCAATCCAACCCTCATGTAGGCCACACTATGCATTGAGTTAGACCAATGGTTTCAAAGGTGTAGCTTGCCTGACAAAATGTCAGTCGACTGCTACTCCCAATGGCGGAGTTTTAGTATTTTCCAACTATCAAAAATCTCCCATGCCACTCCCAATTAGCTTAGTAGACAGAATGCAGTAATTTTGGCATGTGGGTCTTGTATGGAATTATTGTGAGTAGGCGGCTCATGAGCGCCTACAATGACTGGTATTCCAGAAACTTGAGGTTTGTACAGGCACTTTAATGGGGTTATGTAACGCCCTGAAAATTGAGGGTCTAGCATAACTCAGCTCCCAAGTTCTAAAACATCACTTATGCAACATGTTTAATGATGGTTGTATGTTGTTTGTATTAGTGCATAAAACATGAAGCAAATTAAGCCAAATCAGCAAAACATAATCCAAGGACAGTTGTAATATGCAAGCAGAAGACTAAACGAAATGTATAAACTAGTGTAAGTCCCCAAGATATGTATGCTCTACCAGGTCATAATTATAAGTATTATTTCAATATACAAATACCAAAATGTGATAGTCCACTACAAACATAACCCTGAATCCCCGTCAATCAGGACATGGCTCACATGAACTCGCCTGAGAACTGCATGTAGGAGAATGCCTCCTCATCATCCTCATACTCCTGCTTTGCCTCATGGGTCGCATCATCATCTGCAACTAAGACAGAGTCTAGTTGGTGTTTAAACACCATCCCAGAACGTGGGAGTGAGTGATCAACTCAGTGGAGCTATACAGCAAAGGTTAACATGTTATCAATTCAGTCAAGCAGTAATGATAAAGCAGTACAATCAAACATGTCCTAGATACTCTTGTTAATGCAAGGATGATATGAGATAATGATGCATGCCCTCGCCTGCACTCCCTCATGTGACAACATCTAACGATTGCGGCATGAATCACTACCACTGTGCTCTACACCAATGTCAACGGCACATGTAGTGCGATGTTATGAGCATGATTACCAAGTTCTTATTAGTCCTTTTCATACAGCAGGATTGAGAAGCTAAAGTACCTCCCTTGTATCATTTTTCAAACAATGATCCATTCTAGGGTCGTTAGTCCTAGACAATCTCATACGATGTTATGGTTCTAGGTCGCTGCAAAGGGCTCGTCACCAATCAATGCATTCCTAGTTATATCCTAGTTACTATAATAAGGCTCGTCGCCTCAATGTAGTGTCAAGGTATGCTCGAGGTCACTACAAAGGGCTCGTCACCAATCAATGTAGGTCGACAACACGAATACAGTGTCTCATACCACCGTATTCGACTCAGGAGTCTGGGTTGCTCACTGGTCACTATGGGGAGGCTCGTCGCCCCAGCATAGGCCAACAGCTCGACCATGGTGTCCCATACCACCATGTCAGGCTCATTAGTCTTAGAGGATCATGGTACCAAGGTTAACGAGATCTCACTGGTAAGTTTGGTACCCTATATTCAAGAGGTAGCATCCAAACATGGTGAACATACATCGGGTCAATTGGGTTAATTGACGAGCTCGACTAGGACGAGCGCATGTTGAGTTGATTGACATGAAATGTATAAGCACTTCGTGTATCTTAACAACTGTCGAACATCCCAAGTATGGCTCAGATTCATCGAACATATCCTGCGTGGCCAAAACAACCTCAGCCACCAGTTTGAGGACTGTTACTGTAATATAGTCCCAACCACATGCAATCATAATAATGAATATTAAGGCAAATCTTATAATCATGTGAGCATGTTATGGAATACAACTTAAACATGAATACACAGTACATGGAGGAAATCATACACATACTTAACATGAATAAGTAGGCTAAACAGTTCATGGAGGAAATCATACACATAGTTAAGGTAGTTGGGATGCATATCCCAATTCCCTAAGGGCCTGTTTGGATTCGTGTATAGTACTGTATTGTATTATATTTGGGTACTGTTCACGTATACATTGGACAGTTTTCAGAATACATCGAAATCAATCATATACTAATCAATGTTTGGATAGGAGGTATTGTTTAGCATAATATACAATACATTATACAGATCAATGTTTGGATAGGACGTATTACATCTGCATATTGTACAATCTTAATTGGATCGGATGGCCTGTTTGACGTATGGAACTTTCTGATTTCTAGCCCAGATGATTTTCACGTTGAAATGTACCAAATGAAATATCCCGATCTTACACTGCATAGGTACCAAATATCTTTTAATTGTACGAATTTAAAACTTTCATTCGCTGCCGAATACAATGCAATGAATATGAAATATTGATAGCGACAGAACCCACTGACAATACTCTACCATCAGTTCAAAAATTTAGTTGGAGTTTGTATTCGCACGCATGGGATTCAACTCCTGTTCACTCCAATCTAAACACGATAAACATCAAATCATAACCTCTAATATGATACAATACATTCCAAAATACGTATTCAAACAGGCCCTTAGAAATCACATTTTACTAATTCCTAACTCATTCAGGCATTTTTACAAACACTTAGACTACGCTTTTCAACATACATCACGTATGTCGGCCATATTATGTATTAAGGCAAATCTTTTTGCTAAGAAGTTGTCGCATACATAACAATCATATACCTATGATAATTAATCATGGCAATCACAACATCAGATTTCAAATGCATACAAACATTTCAACAAATACATGAATTACTCTATTGACTACATTGTTCATATGTATACGTAAAATGAAACAGATATTGCATTTGACATGTGAAATAGCATCCATGTCAGTAATAAATCATTATCTGACATTGAAAGTCTTGAAAACCATAACCTAGACATATATAGTCTACGCCTTAAACCGAAAAAGGCGTAATGGATATGATTTAGACGCTAAGTCTTCGTCAACGGCAGTTTAGCAACCTAAAACATGAATTTGGTTAGCTATAACATCACTTAAACTATACTAAGCCCTAAAACAGGTTAGGGTTTGACTTTTCTTACTCAAGTATGGAATTAGAATCGTCGAAATAATGATCTAATAGTGTTGGATAAGCATGTGGAGAGGCAGTGTAGAATCCCTGGGAGAATCTCCAACTCACTCTCTCTCTCTTTCTCTCTCTTTTTCTTCTCTTTCTTAGTTAGGGTTTTAAAATTCACATGGAATATATGAGAGAGGGTTTAAGGCCTTTATATAGGCCCAGAACTGATGGAAAAGTCCTAGGGCCATGGTATACTTAGGTTATAACCAAATCGGGCTTGTTCCGATCCAATGGAGCATTTCTGGAGGTCCCTTTGCTGAATGCGATCGAACTTAAGCTCATAAAAATTGGATCTTGATCAAGCTAAGTTTTCAGTCCGATCGGGTTTACAGATCGACCGTGGTGGACCAGTTTCAGTTCAACGGTCACCGACACTCGATCAGGGCCACAAGTATATTGACATGTGTGGGACATCTTCCCTGATCAGAGGGTGTATTTGGATCAAATTTTGACGTTCTGAATGCTTATAATCGGCCCGCAAGCGACACGACTCAGATTACTTAAATTCATATTTAATTTCTAAAAATATTCACTTTCTCACGCTCTTCACTTCGGACTCAAGTAAATCGTCTCAGGACATCATCTGGACTTGATTTTTGAGGGATTATCAAGTCCAACTAGGCGGTCATAATTGTCTAAGTTCATCATTATCGGACTTTCGACGTGCGGTCCAGGTTCGATATGGAGATTCTGAATGCTCCCGAGAGCAACTGGGTTTAAAGATTAATCCTAGACTTTAGGGTAATGTAGCGATAATAATTCTACAAGTTTTAGGTCTTGCGGATCGTATTTAAAGTGATTGGTGCTAATTTCACAGGTAATCTAGTTTAGTGCTAGTTAATTCTCGTTTAATTTCTAAAGAATTTAGTCCTAAGTAATTTCTGCTTGAGGTGGTACTCGGGTCATTGTACGGATTTTTTTTTTCAGGACGTTACAGGTTACATAACTTCATGTATGTAATTTGTGTAAATATAATTGTATTTTAGCAGTTTTATATCCCTGCATTATTTCCTGCAAGAATATGATACCACATATTAGTTCTATTACGCTCTTCCACTCCTTTACAGTCATTATACATGCCATGCATTTCCAAGTACCAAACAAGCAACAAAGTTCTAAGAGACTTTTCTTTTTGTCATGTAGAAGATAGGAGCATCTGGCTAGAAGTTTCAGCTACATATTATTCTTTTCTCCATCTTCTACAAATGATCAATTTCCGGACATCAATGCAGTGTGGTTTTGGATATGATAAGGTATGTGCTAGAGAGTGGGTTTTACATCAGTCTCCAACAATGGATCAATTTCATTTTTTCTTGTTTTGAAGGATTGATGGACAAAGTCAGTGGCAGGATTGTAGGAGGGGAATTCAGGAAAAAGGCATCACTAGGTGTCATGGGCTTGTATTTGTTATATGAAATTCTGATATTTGTCAAGCACAAATGTGTGTTCAATATAGCTCATTTAAGAGCCACATCCATCCAGTGTTTGAGTTGTCGGTATCGCTACAAGTTTTGTTAGCTAGAGATAAAGATATAATATCGTTATTGCTGATAACCGGAAATGGAGGGGAAAGGGGGGAAACATGGAGAAAATTGTGGAATTTTTCAGTGAAACTTCAAGACATGCCTAAATACACATATTTACATATTCAGGAATGAAAAAATTAAAAAAAGAATGCATTAAATTAGAAGTTTCCATTTAATGGGGGCCAAAAGTCATGCGTTATCGTAAGAAATCACTCAAATAGTAACCAAAATGAGTTTATATAATACAAATGCAAGCTTACAATAATTAAGACATGCAAAAGTAAATGAATTAAAAAAATACACATTTCTGGCCATGAATTCAAAAAAAAAGATAAGGTTCTCCCGTTTGAAAGTTTGGGGAATCATGGTTCCATTTGTGATGGTTAACCATATTAATGGCTTGATAAAACTAACCGTACTATTTGGACACCACCATAGAAAATAGTGGTGACAGTGACATCCACTGTTCAAAACTTCTTAGGGACCACAGTAGTTTTCGATGAAGCTGATATTTTTTGTTTTCACTTCATCTATGTTAACTTATGAATAGGATGGATCTCAAAAATACATCACTGTGGGCCCTATAAATGTTTTAACAATGGGTGTGACTGCTCCTACAGTTTTCTGTGGTGGGTCCACTTGAAATTTCTTAGATCAAGACTTATGACGAGCTCACCAAGTGGAAGGACGGTTTGGAAATAACTCATACCTCATGATGGGACCCACAGAACTTGGTGACATCACACGGTAGTAATTGAATTACTACCGTTGAAAAATTCTTAGGGGCCACAGAAGTTTTAGATCAAGATTATATTTGTTTTTTCACTCCATCCAAGTGTATGCGACCATATCAAGGGGTTGGATGTAAAATAAACAATACAGTGGGCCCTAGGAAGGTTTTAACGGTGGGCGTCCTTAGCATCGTTGCTTCCTTGAGCTTTGGATATGGTTCATTTTTGGCAACATGTCTTAAAATGAAATCATAAAACAGATGGACGGGGAAGATTTCTCACAAAAATCACAGTGGGCCCCACCCCCACCTGAGTTTGCAACGCAGGAACGGGAAAGGATTTTGTAGGAAATCCACGTCCCTAATCCACGCCCATCCGCTGCGGAAACGGATTGGGTACTCCCCCTGCCACCAACCAATGGTTGGTGGTCGGTGCTCTGTGGACCCCACCACGAGGTATGCATTTCATCCATGCTGTCCATCTATTTTTATAGATCATTTTACGGTATGAGAAAAAAATGAGGTATATCCCAATCTCGATTAGACCACATTACACGAAGCGGTGTTGAATGAACTTTGACCATTAAAAACTTTTTGGGGGCGATAAAGGTTTTGGAACAACCTGATCTTTGTTTTTCCCTTCATCTAGGTTTGTATGACCTAATTAATAGATTGAATGTCAAATAAACAGTATAGTGGGCCTTAGGAGGATTTAAATGGTGGATATCCAATCACTATTGTTTTCCCGTGGTGTGGTCCATCTAAGTTTTAGATCTACCTCATTTTTTGGATCAAGCTCTAAAATGATATTTAAAAATTAATGGACACCATGGATACAACAGATGCGTCATGGTGGGGCCCACGGAGCACTCACCTGCACCATCAAAGCGCCAAAGCACGCCCGATGGAAGTCGATTGCGTACTAAGTAACTCAATACGCTAAGCGTACTGGGTAAACTCTGTGGGGTCCATTGTGATTTATGTATTTTATCCACTCCGTCCATCTATTTTATAAGATAATTTTAGGTCTTGAGCCTAAAAGCGAAGTATATCCAAACCTCAAGTGGACCACACCCTAAGAAGCAGTATGAATTGAACATCTACCATTGAAAATTTCTTGGGGGCCAAAGAAGTTTTGGATTAAACTTCTATTTGTGTTTTCCCTTCATCCATGTCTGTGCAATCTTATGAACAGGTTGGATGAGAAATAAACATCATTGTGGCCCATAGAAAGGTTTTAACGGTAGAAGTCATTATTCCAACTGTTTCCAATGGTATGGTCCACTTAATCTTTTGGTATGTTAAAATTTTGGTCTCAACCCCTAAAATAAGATGGAAAAATGGATGGACCACATGGATAGACCAGAAACATTCGCGGTGGGCCCAACAGAGTTTACTCAATACGATAAGAGTGTACTAAGAAAGTACGCAATCCGATTTCACGCCCGATCCCCAAATTTCGTTAAAACCCCGAAAATCCCTCTCCCCATCCAAAATTTTCAAAAATTTATCTCATTCCCACCAATTTCTCCAGATTTTCAACCCGAAATTCCCTCTCCCTCATCCCAAATTTAAAAAAAAAAACCTCTATTTTCTAACAAGATCTCGACCCGCAAGCCGATTCTTTTCTGGAGAAGTTGCCAGAGGATTTTTTGATGGAAAAATAGATTTTTTTGGAGTTGAATCTTACCGAAAAGTTGCCGATCTACACTCAATAGTCATAAATTCACGTCTTCAAACAGATCCGGGTGAAAAACAAGAATTTTTTATGTTTTTTGTTTTTGATTTTGACGATTTTATCGTCGACAACATCCCCCTTTTATTGATAAAGGTGGGTTGTTGGCTACAGTTCCCACCTGTGGTTGGTGGGAACAGTGAAATATCGACGACATTTTGAAAATATTGACAATCTGATATTATCAGCGAGATTATCAGTGATACCTGACATCGAAATGAATAAATGGGGTTTCGGTATCGTTGAGCCAGCGATACCGATATTATCGGCTACAATTCGATATTGTCGCTGATAATTTGAACATTGCATCCAGCATGGCATAATACATCTGATATCCAATCCATTCATCAGAATAACAACAGTATATTGATGTCGTAGCCCAGGATTCAGGGTGACCCATTATCAAGGTGGGCCACAGTTTGCAAAAAAAATGTGTGGCTCTTAAAACTTGGTCTGAGGTTTTCCCTTTCGAATTTAATTAGATGCATGTGGGTTCACGTTCACTTACTGTTAATGCACCTTTGACTAGACACTAATGTAAGGGCATTTTCACACCAGGCTCGAGTCGGGTAGCCCGTGGGATGCGGGGACACACTTGAGGTAGGTGACTCATGTGATTTGGGGCCCACGGGAGAGGTCTCGTGCTCGAGACTCCTCATTGGGGGTGATTAATGCGTATTTCATAACGGGCTCGAGTGGTGTAGCTGTGAGATGCGGGGACACACTTGAGGAGGGCGGCTCATATGAGGCAGTACCCATGTGATTTGGGACCCATGAAGGGAGTTCGACCGAGGTCCTAACCCATGCAATGTGGGGCCTGGGCTATGCGATAAAAGGATTAATTCGCCATACTCTAACAGTTCGAGCTTTTAGAGCAAGTGGTTAATTGTCCTGCATCAAATTGGTATCAGAGCGGGAGGTCTCGTGTTTGAGACTTCTCACCGGAAGTGATTAATGTAGGGGCATTTTCACACCGGGCTTGAGTGGGGTAGCCCGTGGGATGCATCAGATACTCTAAAAATTCTGAATTGTTGACTTTCTAATCCCCAATGCACTGTAAAATGTATGGCTTGCTTCATGAATGCTTGCAACATCCAATGTAAAATTCTACAATCCATATCCCTTGTAGTTGTCTGTAGTTCCACATGGTCTTGAAGGTGAATAGAACTGTTGTATCTGCCCAATTGCTGCTATATATTTTGAGTGATTTCAACTTCTGCTGTTTTTTTTTTCTTGGATGAAAAGTTTATTTATTTATTTATTTTTTTTTTTTACGATTTTCCATTGCTAATGCATTTAAAAGATAATTCCAAAGAACTATGGGTCCATTTATGCATTGAAGGATGTTATTATTCAATAACACACTTACCTTGATTATACATACCGTATAATGAAGTAAATTCCAAAGAACTATGGGTCCGTTTATGCAAATTGAAAACCTGTACATGCCATATAAATTCTGTTTGAGCATTGTTAACTAGCTCCTTTTTTGTTACTGGATTGCTTTCTATGGTTGGATGATTTATTTGGCAAACAGAACATTTAAACACTATAATTTCATCAAGGAATGCAATTGGAACTCAAACAAATGAGATGGAGAAGGGGCCTAGCAGCACATGTGCTATCCTCGTACAGTTGTAGGAAAATGAGCAAAGGGCAGCTGGTGGTTGAACTAAAAATCAAGCCAGCCTACTTATCAGGTGAGCAATAAGCTTACACTGAATGTCAATCGATAGTTATTTTCTTTGCAAACTTTTCATTTTTGTGCTACAAATGTGGTGCAACCATTGTAATTGGAGTGTTTGCCATCTAGGTTGCAACTTAACAAATTTTGAATGTCTACAAATCTATGGTTGTCTCCATTTACAGAGGGGATGCGAGAAGGAGAAAGGCAACGATTGGCACAAGATTGCACACATCTCAGACATTCAGATTGGATGGCCGCCTGATTTTAAGCACCACCTCTTGCTCAACCTTATCAATAGGATGAGTTTTGATTTGAGTTAGTGAGTTTTAGAACTATGCCATGCATAGTTGTGTTTGTTTTATCATTTTTATTCAATTTTGTTTCAAAACAATGGATCCTTGAAATTTTTCTTGGAGCGAAATCATTTTTAAAGTATGATAAATGTTAGCTAAGCTTGAAAGCTAGTTATAGCATTCGACTGAGACACTAATTCCATTCTCCAACCTAAAGATGATCATAGTAGTTACTCCAGATTTTTTTTTGCCTTCATCACATCTACTAAGTTGTTCATAAGGACTTTTTGTTATTTTGGCATGTAAGAATAACCATTAACCATGTTCACTGCACAAAAATTGGTCTAAGTGGAACAGTAGCCTGTGATCTAAACTGCTCATCTGGTGGGGCACTCACAATGAGTTGAGGTAGAAAAAATCCTAGTGAACAGACAATCTTAACTGTCTGAATCATAGACCATGGAAAAAAAAGAAAAGAAGGAAACAATCAACATCAATTAGAAAAAAGCAAAAGAAGACGGGTAGGAATAGGATCATCCAATCCATGTGACTTTTGGAAAGTGGTCGAGCCATAGTGCAACATACATCAACAAGTGGTCCAGCTCACCAGACTCATGACTAACAATCTAATTTTGCCAAGCGTGCCAAAAAAAAAAGTGAACTGAGCAAGGATCAAAATCCACTTAATGCCCATCTTAATTTAATCTATTTTATTGGGTACTAATTCTCGACTCCAAAGTACAACTGCAGTTATCAATATCCAAAAGAAAATTGTAAAGGAATGCCAAAAATCATAAATATAAAATCTCAATGATAAAAGCAACATCTCAGAGAACAGATGAAATGAGGAGAAAGTGAGTTTTTAGGTTGCAGAAGGGTGTCCTATTTCATGGAATTGCTACTTACTAGTTTTACTTCTTTTCCATTACTCTTACCACTATGTTATATGCAGGTACCTATAGTCTCCTATATATTTGTTGTGTATGATTACTTGGAACTGAATGTGCAAGCCTTCATTACTAGCTGTAGTCGCTACATCCATCTAATTTATGGATGAATGGAATGGTTTATTTGAATGTAAAACTGTCATGATATGTTCGTGTGGACAATCTCTGTAGGTATTTCACACCCTTTTATTATACTTAATACTTTCTACAAAATGCACTTATCCATAGTGCTTTCCAATTGATTTTGATATATTCTTTGGTGATGTCGAGATCTTATATATATGGCTTTTATCATTTATGCAAAACATGCTTATACATAGTGCTTTCAAATTGATTTTGAAACCCAGCATTGTTTCAAGAAGAACCTTCATTCTGTTTCATGAATAGAGCATGGAAAACTACAAGTGATGAGCTTTTTTGTTGTATTAGAAGGAAAAATTGTTAGGAGATGTTTGAGCGAGGCACATGGCATAATTATAAGTCCTATCTCTCCATATGTCACATTAGTTATATATGAAAAGATCATCAACTATCTACCCTGTTTCAATCTAGAAAAGAAAAATTAGTATTTGGTCCAGCTGGATGTATCTGACTAATAAATTGGAATTTTTTATTTAGTAAATGTTTTCTTGATGTACATGCACTGTAGTTCCATTGAATTCTCAACCCTATAATCATTCCTGTGATTATAATGCAGGAAATGGTTTGTTTCTGTTTAAAGTGGCTAGGAGATGTAAAAATGTGAATTTTCTTGGTCTGGAAATAAATAAGAAGGTAAATATTTCTTTTTTCTTTTTAATTGGTGAAAGCAACTTTCATGCTTTAACAAATTTTGATCTGGTGAAGCTTGTGAAAGGATGTCTAGATTTTGTTCAACAACAAGGCTTGAAGAATGTGTGAGTGCTCTTCTTTTAAGCATGGTTGTCATGCCTCAAACCCGAAAATCGAATTCATAGGAATCCTGATTGCCGAATCCGGTGCCGACAGCCTTCATAGTACCCCATTCTCGGCTCCTAGCATTCATATGCCAGATTTCGATCCTGGGATCCTACGAGGAGGATTTTTTTTTTTCAATGTACATTTAACTAGTAATAAGCATAACTACAAAGATTATCCAATTCACAAAGGCAACATCATCATCACATATCCATTAATATAATCATTTGATTACAACATTGAAAGGGAAATACATAAATAGAAAAATCAAGCTCCAGAAGACCACTGCACGCTCCAAGCTCAACACTGCTGCAACCTAACATCACTTGCACGCATCTATCGTGCATAAGCTTATAGAAAGCTTAGAGGGTGGTGTAAGTGTGTGCACAAGGTAAGTGCTAAGTATTCAATACAATACCATCATCATACTGTAAGATCCGTATCTTGGTCCGTACCTTTCTGTAGACTTCCGCGGTCTTACCGGTCGAATTCCGGCAACCTTTGACCCTTAACCGATATCGACGTGCGACCCTGATTCATATGCCGACAACCTGAGTCGACTCAACCCAAGACCAATACCATAGCGACCGCGCCGTCGTTGCGGTTTCGATGCCACGACTCGCGCACCGAGGCGATACCCTGGTCAAGAGATGTGGGCCAACGTTCGGTGCGAGAAAATGCCCCACGTTGTGAAAACTAAGGGAATCTCTACGATGTGTCACATCAATCTCATCAATCAATCAACCCATCAATCCATCACATGTCAAGTACACATCACTTTCACCCCTTTTCCCAAGCAACCACAAAAGTCTTCATCTCCCATACCTCTCTTATACAAAAAGCCACAAAAGTCAAGCTTTTCTTACACAACCATCACTCTCTCTCTCTCCCTTTACAACTCTCTCTCTTTCTCTCTTTCTCATTTCAAATTTTCAAGCAACAAAAAAAATTCCAAGACTCCATACGTATGGAATTTCTCCAAGCTTCCTAAACTTCAAGTGTGGCCCACCTCTTCATCCCAAGATCTCCCATCTTAACCCTCCATTCCTCATCTTAACCGTTGAAATCCAAGCTAAGGTGCCAAGGAACCCCTAGGAGCAAGAAGATCGGACGGTGGGTGCTAGATCATTCTAGTTTTTTTATTTTATTTTTTATTTTTATGATGTGCCAAGTGAGGCCTACCGATCCATGGTGTGGATCACACTTGGGACCCTAATATGTGGCCGATGGACCACTTGGATCATCATGATCATTCCATGATGGGGCCATTCTCCATGGACCCTATCATGATGTTTATTTCATTTAGAAAGGTCATCTAGACCGTCCATATCGGTGGAGAATGGATCTCCACCGTTGATTTACATTTTCGATGATCCCATGTACAAAGGGATCCGTTTGTTGTATAGTTTCTTGCAAGGGAGGGCTCATAGCGGCTGAGACCTCCATCACAAGGCGTGTCCCACTCTCCATGTCTCTCTCTCTCTCTTTTATTTCTTTTATTTTATTTTATTTTATTTTTATGCAATAGGAATGTGTGGCCCACTTGAATGGATCCCACCTTGAGATTTATGTTGTTCAAATTTTTATTCAAGTGGGGCCCACCTTAGACGTTGAACCCATGTCACCCATCAGTGGTGGCCCACTTCATCAGTGCCCACCACTCTTTAAAAAATATATATATATATATAAAAACTGTCCAGCGTCTGGGACGCTGGACGTTTCAAAGGAAAGAAGAAAAAGGAAAGAAGTAAAGGGGCTTTGGTGGTCCATTTGCTTAGGCCTCATCATGATGTATTTGAACAATCCAAGCCATCTACCCTCTTACCTATAGTGGTTTAGCCGTTGGGTAGAAGTTTGGGGCTGATTGGAAGACCTGGTGGGTCATAGCATCAAAGAATGCATCACTACCATTCAAGGATCCTTTTCTGTTTTTATTTCATTTTCTAATCCTAAAAAAATTCAAACTTTGGACTCTTTTTGTCTGTTGCAAGCTGTAGAACACCATGGCTGGAGTGGATTTCCACGTAGCGGGCCCCACGCATGAGTTTTGGCATAAAAACGAAATTTAGGAGAGAGAGAGGATGAGGCATGCCTCCCTCACTGACAGCGGTAGCACGCTGCACGCAGCAGCGTGCAGCGCCCGGGCGGGCAGGCATCCAGGAGGCCACCGACGGCTGCTGTCGTGGGCCCCACCTTGATGTTTGTATGCCATCTAAGTCATCCATGAGGTGGGTCCCATCCTCAGGTGGGCCCCCTCCAAGTTTCAGCTCAATCCAAGACTCAGGTGGCCCGCACCACAGTAAACAGTAAATTGAACATCTACCATTGAAAGCTCCTTCTGGGCCCACCGAAGTTTCGGATCAATCTGAAATTTGGGGCTTCACTCCATTCAGGTTTAAATGACCTTATGAACGGACTGGATGGCATATAAGTATTACAGTGGGCCCCACATGGGACCCATAATGCTGTATGTGTTTTAATACCATCGTCCAGGCGGACAGTGGCACCCCCACAGTGGCGCCCACCTCATGTATGCCTCCACCGTCCAGCGGACGGTGGGGCCCTTTGTAATGTATGTGCTCCATCCGCACTGTCCACTGGACAATGGGACCCACCATGATGCATGTGGTGCATCTAGACCGTCCATCCACTCGGTATGATCATTTTAATGCATGAGTTGCCGATTGGGTGGGCCACTCATGTAAGGGTTAGGCCCATTTGATTCATGAAAGGCCTATGGGTTAGGCCCATTTGATGGATATAAGGCCTATGGGCTTAGGCCCACTTGATATCTAAGGCCTATGGGTTTAGGCATACTTGATACGTTTCAAGACCATGGGACTAGGCCCATTTGATATATCCCAAGTCCCATGAGATTGGACCCATTTGATGTGTTCCAAAGCTCATGGGATTAGGCCCATTTGAGGTAATTTAGAGCCCATGGGATCAGGCCCATTTGATTTGTTTAAGGCCTAGGGGTTTAGGCCCATCTAGTTTATACAAGGCCTACGGGTTTAGGCCCATTTGATGTACCATAAGGCCTAGGGGTTTAGGCCCATTGAACTCATATAATGCCTAATGGTTGAGGCCCATTTGGCGTTCATATGGGATTCGATTGGTGTGACCCATTCGACCCATGAGTTAAGCTTATTTGATGCAATCCAAGGCCCACGGGTTTTGACCCATTGCAATGCACATAAGACCCATTGGTGTGACCCATTTATGTGGCCCATCTGATAAATAAAAGGCCCATAAGATATGACCCATTTGATATACATGTAAGGCTCAATGGGAGGAACCTACAGTCCATTGCAATGTGTAATTTCCATATAGACTAACTAGCAATGTTTACGGCGATCGTGCCTTGGGAGTAATGTTGGTTTGACGTCCACATTGCGAGTGTGATGCTGGTTGGATGTCCACATTATGACTCTCCTTAGGGCCCATTACTGGGTCGTACTTATTGTGTATAGGCCGTCCAGGTCCATTTGCATTGTAAGATAGTTCATTTTATTATAACATATTTAGTACAGTTCCATGACTCATGATCATACGCATCATATGTATGCTTGACGTGATAATTGTCTAATCATAGCATTTGCCTTTGGACAGGTTATTTATGGGTTCCCGGTTAGGCGGTGTTGCCCTACATAAGCGCACGATATGCGCAGGATTTGATGCATGACTGGATAGCGTGAATCATGCATATCATATTTGTATGACATGAATATTGTACGCCCTAGCGACATCGGGGTCGTAACTTCCACAGACGCATCGTGGTTGGCAGGATTGGATACCGAAAATCTTGTTCTACATGGGGTACTATAGATATCCCTAGGTGAAAGTCCCTAAACCCTTATGGTACCAAGAGGTTGCTCCAATGTCTAGACTGAGTGGGTAAATGAGCGTTGAGTGCCGATTACCAGACAGTTACGCTCTCCACTGTGTCGTGGTCGGTTGGAAGGGGGTGCGGCCTTACTCACCCGAGTGTAGGAGACAATCCTAGGTTGAGTCTGACCAGCTCAAGGAATGGATCCGCTATCAACGATTCGCACCCGATATTGGCAGACGGATAGTGTGGTCTCTTCCACTTACCTTATTGCGCGCAATGTGGCGGTAATCTGGTTTAGAGTGTACTAGACCCCGGTGATATTCCATATTTGGAGCTGTATTGATGTGTGGACATAGAGGAGGATCTGTATGCTTGAGTTACATTGCACATCGTATGGCCTTGGGATGGCCGATACCATTCATGTCTTGCATCGCATAAGCCTTGGTACGGCTCATGATATTATGGTTTCATCTGCAGATTCCGCATTACTCTGACATTGCATGTTCATATTACTACCTTGCGCACACACTTTCACCACCCTCTAAGCTTTCTATAAGCTTATGCACGACCGTTGTGTGCAGGTAACGTTGGATCGCCGCAGTGCTGAGGCAGGAGCCCGTTGCAGAGCGTTTTGGAGTTTTTATTCTTTACCATTGTATTTTCCTTTATGCTCATTGTACTTATAAAGTTTTTGATCATAGTAAAAATGTTATGGAGTACTTGGTTGTTGTTCGTGGGTTGTGCCTTTGGTTATGCTTATTACGAATCAAACTGACGTTGAAAATCCTCCTCGTAGCATCCCAGGATCGGAACCTGGCGAATGGGAGCTAGGAGCCGAGAATGGGGTTCTACGGAGGCTGTCGGCGTCGGATTCGGTGATAGGAAATTTTGTGAGCCCGGTCTCCAAGTTTGGAGCGTGACACATACAATACCGAAAATACTGGTAATCCATAACGCGTACATTATCAGAACAAACAAAAATACTAACAAGATTATGAATTATCAGAGTAAACAGAAATAATGATAAGATCATAAATTATCAGAGTAAGCAGAAATACGGACAAGATCATGAATATGAGAGTAAGTAGAAATACTGACAATATCATAAATCATGCGGTAACAGAGTAAGCGAAAATACGGACAAGTCCATAAGTCAATCAATATCAGAATATGCAATATAGAGCAGCTATGCAACGAGGAATCATAAAGAGCTAAATATCAGATGCCGAGGATGTAATGCAATATACAAATCCTGCTAGGTCTGTCTAGGCCATATAAGTGCAGAAACCTAGCAACCCAAAATGTCATATGCTTGTGGATGTAATGCAATATGCGATGCAAATGAAATGACCATGCTGAAGTGTGAAGTCGGGATGATAGTACGCAGTATCGTAGGCTATGAGGTCTATCACAAGGGACTTCTATCCAAACCAGTCTCATACCTAAATTTGGATAGTCAGACATGATGAGGTAAACTCCTGATCTCAGGTTAGTCGTGCGCCCAACCGAAATCTTGGCCATGCGAAGGTACATATAACAAATAGTTACGCACCACCAGCCCGAGTGGATAGTGAATGAATATGTAATTCCTGCTCAATAAGTCCACATATCAGTACGGTTCATCTCTGAGAAATCACCGGGGTCTATTACACTCCAACCCAGATTGCCGCCCCATCGAGCGCAACAAGGTGAGTGGAAGAGACCTCACTATCCGCCTGCCAATATCGGGCCCGGCTCGTCGATAGTGGACCCATTCCTCGAGCTGGTCAAACTCATCCTACCATTGTCCCCTCCTCTCGGGCAGGTAAGGCAGCACCCCCTTCCAACCGACCACGACACAGTGGGAGACGCGGCCTAACGGTATACGACCCTCAAGCGCTCATGCATCCACTCGGTCTAAACGTTAGAGCAACCTCTGGAACCAAGAGGGTTTAGGAACTTTCACCCAGGGATATCTATAGTACCCCATGTAAAATAGATTTTCGGTATCCCATCTGGCCATCCACGAAATGCCTGTGGAGGCTACGACCCTGATGTCGCTAGGGCATACAGTACAACACAATACAATGCAAGATGCATGAGTCATGAAATCTAGTCATGCATCTATCCAGCGCATACTGTGTGCCCATGTGAGATAATCTCCGCCTATCAGAGAGTCTCATAACAACATGCCTAATGACGTATGTAATGGTCAACCACATCTCATAACAAACATGCAGATGATGCGTATGGGCATGTATCATGATGCTATGCTGTCACATACTCATAATCGGTACCAATAACAGGTATCAACAATCGGCCTTGACAATGTGGACATCTAACCAACATTGTCCCAAGGAATGACCCTCATAGATCCTAACATATAGTGGACCCATGACCTCACACAAGTACCTAATATACAACACAATGGGCCTTACTCAAGGCCACATATACACAACTGGTGGGCCCTGCTCATGGGCCTCGAATAAATCAAATGGGTCATGCCTCATGGGCCTATTACATATCACAATGGGCCTCGTCCATAGGCCACGAATACATCACAATGGGCCTTGCCCATGGACCTCGAGTACATCACAATGAGCCCCATCACATAGACCTCCTACTCATCACATTAGGTCTTAAACACGGCTGCACATACATTACACAGGCCGAATACACATCTCAATGAGCCTCAACTACAGGTCACATATACATCATATAGGTCTTAACAATAGGCCTTGGCAATCGAAATCGGCCTTAACAATCGGATTCGACACTCGGAACCGACCTCGATACTCGGCCTCGATAATCAGAATCGACCTCAACGAATTGGCCTATACACTCGGTATTGATGGGAAGGGGCCTAACTAGGCCTAAGGGAAGGTCACCATACGAGCGTTTAACTATCCTTACCCAAAAATGTGGACATTTAACCAACACTACTCCCAAGCAGTGGTCCACCTAGAGTCAAACATAAGGTGGGCCCAAATATCTAACAAGTGGCCTCAAATAGTCATCACAGGTAGGCCTTACACATGTAGCACGTGGGCCTACACATCACGGCGGGTTGATACATTGGGCTGCACTGATGGGTCTTATACACATCAAGATGGGTCTCGATGACTAGACTGAAAACATATCACAATGGGCTATGACATACGGGCCGGGAATACATCACAATGCCCTCGAATACATCGGATGGGCCACGTCGCATGGGCCCCGAATACATTATAATGGGCCACAACCCATGGGCTTCAAACATACAACAGGTGGGCCCTACACATGGGCTTAATACAATCATGTGGGCCTCATACTTGGGCCTCTAATATACCTCAGTGGGTCTCAACCCATGAGCCCTAAATACATTACAATGAGCCTCGGCCCATGGGCCCCAAATACATCATGTTGGGCCTTACTCATAGGCCTCAAATACACAATAAGTGGGCCCTACACATGGGCCTAATATATATCACAGGTGGGCCTTATATCAATGGGCCGTACTAATGGGCCCCATAAATATATCAAGGTAGGCCTCACAGATGGGTCACAAGTATATCAAAGTGGGCCTCATAACATAGGCCTCGTATATGTCAAAGTGGGCCCCAACGACGGGCCACAATTACATTAGGATGGGCTTAATTACATGGGCCCCACACAAGCGGGCCAATCAAATAGGTTGATTCAAATGGGTCGGGCCAAATGGGCCAATTCAAATGGGCTGAATCAATGAGCCAATTATGCATCAAGGGGACTACCTCAATAAAACACGTACATCATGATAGGTCCACTGTCCCATGCTGGACGATATGACAGATACATCGACAAAGTGGGCCCTATGTCCAGGGATGGACAATGTGGATACAATAAATACATCAAGGTGTGGGCCACGACAAAATGGATGGACGAAGTAGATACAACACGTACATTATGTGGGGGCTACATGAATGGACGGTGTGAATATACAACATATATATCGCGGAGGGTCCCACTATAATGTGGGTGAGAGCTTGGACTACTTCTAAAATCATTACAATAGTTGTAGGTGCAACATATGTATTACTCTACACAATCACATCATGGGGTACACGGCATCGTCCAATGGTGGTCCAGCACTGTCCAGACATTCTGGACGGTGTGGATCAAAATATACATCATGGCTGGCCCCACATCTGCACCGTCTGGATAGCAGATGGACGGTGGGAGTAAAACACGTACATCACAGTGATTGCAGGGCTCCAACACGTCCATTGATGGAAGGCTAGGGAAAACACATGCATCACGTGTCATCCCACCGTCCCAAATCAAATGGGCGGTGGGAATGAAGGATACATCATCAAGATGGGTCCCTTAAGACCACGTGGAGATAAAACATACATCGTAGTGGCCCCACACATGGGGTGTGGATCCAAAACATTCATCAAGGTGGGGTCTGGACGGTGCAGATCAAACCCACACATCATGGTGGGTCACTGCATGGATGGTGTCGAAATAGAACATCAAGGTGGGCCGTACCTCGCAGATGGAGGGCGTGGATACCATATCTAAAGTGGACCTCACGTATGGGTGCCACACACACTAGCGAGCCCCACCAGCAAAACAGATGAAAGACGTGGTGTGCAAACACGTACATCATGATGGCCTAGCACCGTCTAGCCGTTCCAGCATCGTCCAGAGGTTTGGACGGTGTGGATGAAACAAATACATCATGTTGGGCTCCACCTGCACGTGCAGGGGTGGGCCACGTCCACCAAATGGATGGACGGTTAGATATAACACAGACATGGTGGGGCCTACTGGTCGTCCAGCGACTGCCTGGATAGCATGAATGAAACACATACATGTGGTATCCACCGTGTGGGCGGTGCGAATAAAATACATACATCATTGTGGGTCCACGTGGGGCCCACCATAACGTTTATTTTACATCTAAGACATTGATAAGGTCGTATGGACCTGGATGAAGGGTAAAAAAATAAATTTCATCTTGATCTGAAACTTCTGCGGGTCCAGAACAGCTTTCAATGGTAGACGCTCAAACAACACTATTTCCAATGATGTGGCTACCTGAGTATTGGATTCGGCCGAAATTCGAAGGGGGGCCCACCCGAGAAGGGGGCCCACCTGATGAATGGGTTAGATGACAAACAAACATCAGGGTGGGGCCCACAGCTGGAGGCGTGGTTTGTGTCCATCCACCTGTCAGCCGCAGGTGCGGCCTGCGCCTCTGACACAATAGCAGAAATGTTGCTGTGTATATTTTTCTTTTTATTTTTAAATTTATTTTTCAGGGGTTTTTCATATGTGGGGCCCACATCAGGTAGATTCACCCCACCCACTGCTTTCTACAGTCCATAACAAATCCATCAAGACCAATATTGGACAGATTTCAGCATGTAGAGAAATTTAAGTAAATTTAAACGGTGAAAATTACTGTTTGCTAAGGTATGGCCCACCAGTTAGTCGGATCAACTTCATTTTTCATATAAACGGCTAAAATGATCTGGACAATTGAATGAATGGCGTGGATTAACAACATGCATCAAGGTGGGGCTTGCATGAGTAGCCCTCTCTAAAGCTTGGAATCAAGCTGATTCTTTTGTTTTCACGTCCAACGTCCCTGGATGCTGGACGTTCTGGTTCAAATGAACGTTCAAGGTGGGCCCTGGTCAGGTGGGCCACTACATGGTTGGGTGGTGTGGAACAACACATATAAAGTGGGCCTCACCTACAAATGACTTGGGTCCAAAACATGCTTCATGGTGGGGTCCATCCAAGTGGGCCACACAGCCACACAAAATAAATAAATACAAAGAGAGGGAGGGAGAGAAAGAAGCACCCACCTCATTAAAACAATGAAGAAATCTACCTTAAAGATGCACCCACCTTCCATCTTTTTCCTCCATAGTGCTCTAAAGCTCTAATGATGCTCCTTCAACGGTGGAGATGGGCTTCTAATGGTTGGATTGGAGGAGATCTAAGGTGAACGTGGGTAGAAATGGGAGGGTTGCCATGGACATTTTTAGTTTCTCTCTTGTTATGGGAGAAAATGAAGAAGAAGAAGAAGAAGAGAGAGAGAGAGTAATAAATTCATGTAAGGCCATAAATGCTTGGGTTGACTCATGGGGAAAAGGGAAGGGGTGGTTGTTTATAAGGATTTAGGGCTTGGGCTAGGGTAGGGTGGTGTCACCCCTAGGGTGACATCATAGTAATTATGTTTCTAGAAAAGTACAACAACAATGATAGGTGGGTCCCATGATCAAGCGATCAACGACCGAAATAATGCATGGGCCGGATCTCATAATTTGAGCGTCACATTGACACACGAGATGTGTCGTCAGAACCGCGGCGATGGCGCGGTTGCAATAACATAGGTCTCAGTTTGAGTCAGCTCGGATTTATAGGATGTGACTCAAGAGCTTGCGCCAATGCTATCTACACGTCGTGGGTCGTCGAAATTTGATTGGGAGGACTGTGGAAGTTTACGGAACGGTACGACTAGAATACGGGTCTCACAATGGTTAATCTGGATCTTTTTACTAGATGTAACGTAGACTTCTCTTTTCCTTTCTTGTCTGGTACATTATACTTTCATAAAAGATACATGTTGGTAACTTTTATTCTAGATGAATCTTACAAAACACATGGATCCTTAGTCGCCAACATCATCAACTAAGCATTATCCCAACTAATTGGGATTGGCTACACCAATAATATTATGCAATTCTACTCTATCAAGATCATATCACAGTTATAATGGAGTGCGTTATATAGTGTGTTGGTGGGCAGGGGAAGGGTATGTGTGAAATCGAGGTGTGTATTTGAGTGCTCTGTGTGTAAATGGAAATCAATGCAGCCGCTCCATGTGAGTTGTTGTTGCTACTTGGTTCAGGTAGTGGTTGCAGACGCCTCTGTTTGGACAGGTTTTAGCTGATGTTGGTTGGAATGGGAAAGCTGTTCCTGCTAAAGTTTGGAGTGTGATTAGCAGCTTATGGTTGCAGCTGCTTCGGTTGGATTTAGATGAATTTGGATTCGTATTTTTAGCTGCGGCTGCTCCTGGTTTTGCAGGACATATCTTCATCCTTCAACCTCATTATCGTTGTCTTGAAGACTATAATTTTGTTTGTGCCTCCGCCTGCGAGTTTTACAAGGCCATTATGTTGTTTGGGAAGGAAGGCAGTAAGGACTATTGGAAAGTCAATCTAGCACAGGTGATAACACAATTTTAAATAGTGTCGTGCAAGTGTTTGCCTATGAATCTTACAAGTATTCAATTTGTTATGTCCGAACTGTTGAGGAGAAGCCTTCAATCTTCAAGTGTTCATGTTGCTCGACCGGTCGTGGGGGAGCCACGACTGGCCGTGGGAGGCGCTCGAACGGTCGTAGATTCGAGCCTTGGCACGACTCGAAATCCAACGAGTTGTGCTATTTTTTTCGGAGCCTAGGACCAGTCGTAGGAAAGCTACGACTAGTCGTAGGAGAGCTACGACTAGTCGTAAGTTATGCAGTTTGTTCCGTGATTTTACGTGAAACTGCGGATTTGAGTCCTTTCACAACCGGGATGCGGAAGGGAAGTTGCCTAAACTATAAATAGGTATTCCTAGGACTTTTTTAGGGTATGAGAAAAGCTTTCTAAAGGGGTTCCATGGAAATTAAAGGGTGTAGCAAGGGCAAGATTCGAGGTTGTTCGAATTGGGTAAGTCCTTTCTCTTTGTAATTGATGCTTTCATAGTGGAGATCTGTTGCTTTGTGACGTGATTTTTTCCCGAAAGGATTTTTCATGTTAAATCTATGTTCTCTTTTGTGCTTGGTGTCATTAGATTGCTATCCTAAACCTAGATCTGTGTGATTCCGCAGGTCAAAATCCCCAACAAGTGGTATCAGAGCTATGGTTGGGGCATAGCTCTGAATCTGAGGGATTAGTAATAATGGCGAGCGCCAAGTATGAGCTTGAGAAGTACTCAGGAGAAAAAAAATAATTTTAAGTTATGGAAGGTTAAGATGATTAGCCTATTAACCAAGCAAGGCGAGGATGGTGCTCTTGAGGAGCGTAAGTCTACTATGACTGATGATGATTGGAATACTCTTAATAGAAAGCTTTTTCATCGATCCGTTTATGTCTAACGGATGGTAAGAACTTCAAAAGGTAGAGCTACAGTGGATGTAGCGGATTTCACCTCTGCACGTGTGTGACATGTTGGGCATAGCTACATGAGCGGGCAGGGTAGGAAGGTTGAACCGTGCGGACAGGGATACGGAGCAGGTGGAGCAGCTACCTGTGTGAAGAATTACATGGCATGATCGCAGGACATCGACGAGGTACATGGACGACTCCAATATCGCAGGAGATTCACTTCTATTCAGATTACTCTAGATGAGCCTGGTGCTGAAAAGTGAAAGGTGATTGTGGGTGCTGTGATAGATTCGTTGTACCAGACCGACATATGAGAGCGGGTGGAGCTTCCAGTGGGCTGGAAAGTGGTTAGATACAGGTGGATCTTCATGAGGATACAACATAGATATAGAGCAAGGTTGGTGGTGATGGGTTATGCTTAAGGAGAAGGGATCGACTTCTCAGAGATATTCGCACCGACGGTATAGCAGGTATCTATTAGATCAGTGATTGGCGCTGGTTGGCCAATGTGATCTTGAGCTGGAAGAAAGAATATACTTCTGCAAGGGAAAGTGAAGAGTAAATCTACATGAAGCAACCAGGGCGGTTCGAAGTTAAATGGGCTGAGAAAAGACTTTGCAGGAGGTCGTTGTTTGGCCTGTAGCCTAGGCAGTGGTTTGATTCCTTCATGGTGGGTCAGGTATTATATATTGATGACGTGTGGATCGTTAATTATAACATATCTGAAATCAATGTACTGAAGACTCAGTGAATGATCGGGGGGTCTGCAAAGATGGTTCTTGGCATTGAGACTGAAGGAGGAGTAGGCTTTGATAATCACAGCAGGAATACCTTGTGTGTAGGTATTGGTTAAGGATGTGATGGGCCAGGTAAAGCCGGAGAGCATTCCCTAAGTGTCGCTCCTCAAGTTTTCCTCTGGATATGGCCGAAAATATATGAGAAAAAGCAGGATATCTCATGAGCCTTATTCGAATGCGGTTGACAGTGTATGCCAGGGTCTGGATTAGACCGGTTATTTCACAGGCTACAATGTTGTGAGAAAATACCTCGGCAAGCAATATTGGGTAGGGTGAGATGGTAAGAAGACTACGTTTTTCTTTTTTGAGAAGACAGGAGCAATGGTGGCAAGCACATGGATCTTTATCTGTGAAACTTCTCTGGGCTTGGCGATGGCGTAAAAGAAACACGGAGTGTGCACAAGGAGCTATGATGAGATGTAAAAATAAGAGAAGAGGTCACGTAGCTACACGGTTGAAGAATGAAGACTTGGTGAAGATTGTTGAGGAGAAGCCTTCAATCTTCAAGTGTTCATGTTGCTCGACCGGTCGTGGGGGAGCCACGACATGTCGTGGGAGGCGCTCGACCGGTCGTAGATTCGAGCCCTGGCACGACTCGAAGTCCAGCGAGTTGTGCTGTTTTTTTTCGGGGCCTAAGACTAGTCGTAGGGGTCTACGACTAGTTGTAGGAGAGCTACAACTAGTCGTAGGTTAAGCAGTTTGTTCCGCAATTTTGCGCGAAACTGCAGATTTGAGTCCTTTTGCAACCGGGATGCGGAAGGAAAGTTGCCTAAATTATAAATAGGTGTTCCTAGGGCTTTTTCAGGGTATGAGAAAAGCTTTCTAAAGGGGTTCCAGCGAAATTAAAGGGTGTAGTAAGGGTGAGATTCGAGGTTATTCGAATCGGGTAAGTCCTTTCTCTTTGTAATTGATGCTTTTATAGTAGAGATTTGTTGCTTTGTGCTGTGGTTTTTTTTCGAAAGGGTTTTTTATGTTAAATCTGTGTTCTCTTGTGTGCTTGGTGTCATTGGATTGCTATCCTAGATCTAGATCTGTGTGATTCCGTAGGTCAAAATCCCCAACACGAACATGTGATCTGTCTTTTCCATCTTGAGATATGGAATATTTTCACAGGAAAGGATGGGGAGAGCTCTGTTGTTGGGTGACTGGAAGTAGGGGCTTGAGCTGGTGACCCTCCATCAAGTCCAATTTCAATCCTTTTCTTTTCTTTTCTTTCACTATATGATACTTTCTATTGTTGCTTGAATATACATTGCAGCCATTTTTTTTTTTTCTGGAAATTGTTATCTCCCTGGTTCTTAGGATACCCTTGTTTGTACAATAGAGGCATATATTCTACCATTTACATTTGGAATTTGAATTTGAAATTTTTTTTTTTAAAATAAAAAATAAAATAATGCAGAACGTGCTTGGGGCTATCTAACAATCCCCACTTCAATTGATGAGCTTTTCTATGTTGAATATTGACCGCTGGATGGTAATGTTTGGATGGACACATTATTTTTATTTTAACAGTTTTACAATGTGAAGTGATGTGGAAGATGGGTGTGAATCACTTCGTATGTTCATCTTCTCATGCTTTAGATTCTTCTATTATTCTTTATTTGTATTACTTTAGATGGGTATATTAGTTTGTAAGCCATGAAATGAAGTCTTTATCTTCGTTAGCTTAGATGAGTTCATCTATGAGGGCATGTTCTAGCAATGGTAAGAGACACCATTATTATAATAATTTTTTAAAATAATTATTATAATAATTATAATATTTTTTAAAAAATAATTGTAGCTCTATATTTGCCTATAGTTATGGATCTAGTAATATTTTTAGCTACAAATATTCTAAAGTTGTATTTATATTTCGCTACAGAAAATTTTGGTATAGATTATATCTACAGTAATTTTTATCTATCCTATATATTTTAGACCTATGGCTATGGTACCTATGACTACAGTCATGCTACGGACGATAAACATAGCCAGAGGCCTTTAGCTACGGCTTTATCCGTAACTTTTCCTCTTTTTCTGGTAGTGGTTAGAACCTCTCCCATACTCGAAAGCGAATGCAAATAGGGATTCTCAATTGCAATCTCTTCCCACTCCACCTCCCCTAGAAGGCCCCAGGTTCCCCCTCACCGATCCATCAACATTCACTTTAACCCAGCCCCGAAGAGACCTTGACCACTTGACAATAGACAGAGCTGGCTTATTGGGCTTACGGATGCTGACCCTTAGCATCTCTAGCGAAAGATGCATAGGGAGACAAGGATTTTGGCATCGGGAGGGCATTTTCCATAAGCCTGACCCAACGCAGGACATTCCCGATGATCTTGGACATCAGCATTACTTGGTTGTCAAAACGCGCCTTGTTCCTAGTTGTCCACAACTCCCAGAATATGAAGGGCAAGATCAACCCTTTGAGGGGGAAACATCCCGATCTCGGCGACGACGCCCACCAACGAGTAGCAATGGAAGAGGCAGAGCTTGGCCCCATAACACGGACGTTGCAGGCCCTATTGAAGAAGCTCCAAAGTTGGATTGTCGTCTGACTATTTGCAAAGAGGTGGCCCACCATTTCAAGGTGCGAGGAAAGAGGGCAGCAAATGCACCTTGACGCCAAGCTGACACCTTTTCTCTACACAGCCACCTCAACCGGGACAGACCCATGGAGAGAATCTTCCAAGATATGAGAGATATTTTTGGCGGAAGCTTGGCATGCCTAACCCATTTGGCCCAAGTTTTCTGATCCGCTCTTGGCCTTATGGACTACCACGCTTGACCCAAAGCGAGTTCTTCATTATCTGAATCTAACCATATACATTTGTCTTCCGTTGGAGATGTATAGAAGCCTTCCTTCAAGACGTGTGCCACCACCTGTTGAGGGAGAATATTGTTTGCAATATCCCGAGACTTCCAACTAGAGGGCCCAATGAACTCTTTAACTGTGGTAGTAGCTTGTCGTGCAAGAATTGGATGCAGGCTAAACGTGCTAAGGGGGCCAAGCCCTGGCCAATCATCATCCCATAAACTGATGTTACCTCTGCTAATAAGCCACCTTGTGTGCTCAGCCACCGCAGGAACAACCCTGTTCACTTGTTTCCAGAATAGGGACACTGTATCAGGATGGTTGGGCTCCGAGGTAGAAGCATTGGCGTTCACATGATACTTTACTATCGCAAATTGACACCAGCAACTGTGAACACCCCTAAACCTGATCATACAACTGAACTTGATTTTGAAAGCTTAAAGAGTCGATTTTAGATTTCTAACTCCTAGTCCTCCTTTAGATTTTGGAAGGGATAACTTTTTCCAGTTGAGCTAGTGGCATTTTTTTCTATTTCCTTCCCATCCCCAGAGAAAATCCAAGAACGCCCTCTTAAGATCGCCGAGGATGCTTGCTGGAACGTCCATTGCTGCTAAGGTATGAACCGACACACTAGATAGGACATGGTTTATTAATGTCAGCCTGCCCGCCAGGGAAATAATTCTGCTCTTCTAGCCTGTGATTTTTTGTTGAATCTTTTTAATGAAACTCCGAAAATACACTTTTTTCGCCCTACCTTGGAGCCAAGATGAGTGAATGGGGCTACAACCTTACGAAAGCGTAGGATTCTTCTTGCAGATTTGATGTGAGCCTCCGAAATCGACGACGAAGGAATGAAGAAACTCTTGTGCTTGTTGATCTTCTGGTCTGATTCCCTCTCGTAATCCCTGAGAAACTTTGATATAGCCTTCGATGATTCACCGCTACCATTCTGCGAAGAGGAGATGAGAGATCAGAGGGCAATCTCTACAGGTCTTGAACAGCAGGCAAGTCCCTCCAGATATCAGCTGTTTGAAGCCCCTGCTCAGAACCTCGGCTGCTAAGATGAATAGGCATGGGGATATCGGATCTCCTTAACGGAGCCCCCTAGCTGATTTGAAGAAACCAACCGCTTCTCCATTTACCATGATGGAAACCAAGAGTTGGACCAACACTTTCCCACGGCATCTATCCAGCCTATAACGAAGCCAAATCTGGAAGGGACTTTTTTTAGGAAGCTCCAGTTGAGTCTGTCGTTGGCCTTTTTCATGTTCAACTTCAGCAAGATGTTGCCTCCTTGATTTTTTGTTAATGTCACAAAAGATTTCTTGAACTAGCACCCCGCTTTCTACTATTGATCTACCCTGCACAAAAGCTCCTTGCTCGGGAGATATTATTTTGGGCAGAATTCTACCCAACCTTACACCAATAACTTTAAAAAAGATCTTATATATGCAATTGCATAGGCTGATTGACCTAAAATCTGAAAATTTTGAAGGGGAACTTATCTTGGGTATTAGATAGATGAGGGACGACATGAGAACTCTAAGAAGGTTTCCTCCTTTGAAGAAAAACCTTGTTGCCAATACAATATCTTGGCCTACCGTATCTCAACACTCTTGGAAGAACGCCCTTGAAAAATTGTCTGGACCTGGGGCTCCATCAGGAGGAAGCGATTGAATCACTTCTCTAACTTCGTCCCAAGATGGCTCCATCATCAAAATTTTGTTGTCTTCTTCAGAAACCAAGGGATGGCAAACGTGAGATCTCCCTCATGATGATCGTCTACATCTTGCATAAGTTAGCGAAAAAACTCCACGGTCTCAATCTTAATCTCATTGTTGTTTGATAAGCGCACCCCATCCTCTTTCTTGATTTCTAGAATCGATGCCCTTCTAGCTTGGCTCGTAGCTGCAACATGAAAGAATTTTTTGTTACAGTCTCTTTCTTGCAACCAGTGAGCTCTAGACTTTTGTTTCCAAAATATCTCCTCACACAATTCCAACTGCGTCAGCCTGTTAGTAGCTGATCTCAGGGAATTCAGCGGGGTAGGATCATCTGAATCTCAGGTAATTCAGCGGGGTAGGATCATCTGAATCTCAAGGAATTCAATTGAGGATATTTAAAAATTCCTTGTTAACTATCTGGACAGTTTTTAGCTAATTCGGTCTATTGAGCTTGGGTATACTCAATTGATCGAAGAGTGCTTGATCAGTGTTGATCACATGACGCTATAACTGACATTGCACGCAAAATTGCGTAAGTGCACGATTTGTTTCTTATTTCGATTGTGGTAGTATATATCAAGTATAATCAAGATTAGGGACAGATGAGGACTTTCTAATTTATTCGATTTGAGGTGTTTTTCAAATCGGTAAGACCATCTATATCTTGTAATATTACTTTCATATTGCATTACTTGTCACTTTATGCTATGGTTTTGTCCAGTAAAGGTTTTTCTACGTAAAAATCAGATTGTCAAAAGAAAAATTCCTGCAATGTTAAAAGTTGATCCCTTGACTTATCTCTCTACCAAGAGTGCTTCTAGTAATTAGGCCAAGTGCTTGATTTTCTTAATAAAAACTTTAGTCGGCCCTTCTGCATATCACTGTTGTAGGGGTGTCAATGGGCCAAGTTTAGCTTTAAGGCCAATCCTCACATAATCAAGCCTAATACGAAGGACATACCCCCAGGATTAACCTAGCGAACCGGCCTGGCATGGAAATTGATCAAATCCCTATTTCCAAAGGTAGTGTTCTTAATTCGTCTATTGATCAGGTAGGTTACACGCACGTGCTGCCTAACCATGATTGGAACGGATTTATTCACACGTACATGCTAAGACTACCTAACACATCAATTTGTTACTGAGTAAACTGTGGGGCCATATGTGTTTTAATTATCCACGCCGTTATCTGTTTTATCGGATCATTTTAGGGCATGTAGTTAGAATTGAGGCATATCCAAAGCACAAGTGAACCACACCACTGAATATAAAACTTCTTAGAAAAGCCACTGAAGTTTTGGATCAAGATTTATATATATATATATATATATATATATATATATATATATATATATATATATATATATATATATATATATATATATATATATATATATGGAAACTTCCCATGAGGTTAAGCTGTGTGGGCCCCACCATGATATGTGTTGAAAATCAACATCGTACATTTGATGGGTCCCCTTTAAATTATACGATATCCCGAAAATCAACCATATACGGAACTCAGGTAGGCCATACCATCTAAAATCATGTGAAGAGATGCCTAAAACATATAAAAGCATTTGGTTGGGTTGACCTGAAATTTGGATGCGTCTGAAACTTAGTCTGACTCCTCATCCAAGTGGGACACACATAATGGATGGGTTGTATTTGTGAACCACATCTCGGTGGGCCCAACAAATGATTATGAATGTTATAATGAGAGGGTAACCCCTCTCAACTTTGCATGGAACCATTCCCAACACACACACATGCACACATATGTAAACACACGCGCGCACACACACATACACATGTAAACACACACACACACACACACACACATACACATACATATACACATACACGGGAAAATGGTTCTATGTGGTCGAGCTCATGGGAATTTCCCATTAGGTTGAGCTGTGTGGGTCTATCGTGATGCTTGTCAAACATCTACTGCATAAGTCAAATGCACCATTCCATGGTTGGCCTCGGGCTCAAAAATTAAGTCTATCAATGACTTTTCTGGGCCACACCACATACAAAAGTTGAGAGGGTTACCCTCCCATCAAAACATTCATAATCATTTGTTGGGCCCTCGAGGTGTGGTTCACCAATCCAGCCCATCCATTATGTGTGTCCCACTTGGATGAGGGGTTAGACCAAGTTTTAAACGCATCCAAATTTTACGTGGGCCCCACCAAGTGATTTTATATGTTTTAGGCATGTCTTCACATGATTTTAGATGGTATGGCCCACCTGAGTTCCGTATATGACTGATTTTTGGGATATCCCATCATTTAAAGGGGACCCATCAAATGCACAGTGTTGATGTTTGACACGCATCACGATGGGGCCTACACAGCTCGACCGCATAGAATATAAATATATATATATAAAGAGAGAGAGAGAGAGAGAGAGAGAGAGAGAGAGAGAGAGAGAGAGAGAGAGAGAGAGAGAGAGAATCATGCTCACCTGTGCACCTATGCACATGCGTACTTTTGACTGGGTGTCATAAGTGTTTAATCCGAGCAGTTCATGATTTTCACCCTGATCTAAAATTCTGGTGGGCCATAGTAAAGAGAAATGCAAATCAAGGAAAGAAACCGTTTTTATTTTTCATAGCCCACTAAAGTTTTGGATCAAAGTAAAATTGAGCCCAGGGGTTTCATGAGGTACTCTTCACGTGCATCGTTCAAATTTTGGAGTCATATCGCATATGCTGTGTTCTCAAAAAAGCTAGCACAAGTTCAATGGGAATTGGTAGGCAGGTGAGCATTCCACTATATATATATATATATATATATATATATATATATATATATATATATATATATATATATATATATAGTAGTCGAGCTGTGTTGGCCCCACCGTGATGCATTTCGAACGTCTACTCCATCAGTCAGATGCACCATTCCATTGTGGACCTAGGTCTCAAATATCAAGTCAATCCATACTTTTGTGGGCCACACCACATACAGTAGTGGAGAGGGGGCCGTACACCATTAAAACATTTATAATCATTTTTTGGGTCTCACCAGGATGTGGTTTGCAAATCCAGCCCATCCATTATGTGTGTCCCACTATAATTAGGGGTCAACCAAGTTTAAGTAGCATTCAAGACTCGGGTGTGAACATTTCATGGAACCTGTTGAGCCTGACAACACGTGAGCCTCTTTTTTTTTTCTTTTTTTGGGTTAGCTTGTTAGTCCACACCCATGTCGGTACACACACACACTCCATGTTAGCCACCCCACTAGGGATCGATACCAAGACCTCAAGTGTTGAAACGAGGTATCTCCACTCAGTCTGTAAGTTAACTTAAGAGGTTTTCCGTGCAATTTTATATGCTACACGTTGATGCAGCGAAACTGAGTTTTATATGGCTGATCCTTCGGATGTACAGTGAAAATAAGGGTGTCCACCTGATGGACGGGGTGGATTTCAATATACAATATGGTGGACCCCAAAGTGCTTGGGCGTCGTACGCTCTACTCATAACAAATGTGGTAGACGATTCCGGTCCATTCACTTGCAGATTGGCATTGTTGGAGCACGGACGAGGAGTCTCAACTCTCGGCCCTGGATGGAACCTCCGTGCTCGCAGACGGGACTTGCTGGTAACCTGGAGTGCTCTCACGGTCCAACTGTGTCATTTGTGTTATATCCACTCCGTCTGTCTCCCTCACGAGCTTATTTTAATGCAAACGAGGAATATTTAAAAAAGAAGGTCCGATCGCATAAAAGCGGTGGGGCTGGAAATATGCGAAACCTTCACGAGTAACTCACTGCGCTTAGTGGTATTAGCGTACTGAGTAAACTCACTACGGAAGCGGGTAGCGTATGAGTAACTCACCACGCTTAGTGGTACCGTGTATTTTATCTAATCCATCCATCCATTTTACCCGATAATTTTATGACCTGAGACAAAAAAGGAAAACGCATATCCAATGTTCAGATGGACCACACTAGAGGAAACAGTTGAATTGAACATCCACCGTTGAAAAATTCTTGGGGGCCACTGAAGTTTTAGATCGAGATTATATTTGTTTTTTCTGATCATTTATGTCTATACGATCTTATAAACAGGTTGGATGACAAATAAACATTACTGTAGGGCCAAGAAAGGTTTCATCGGTGGAAATCACTATCCCCACCGATTACAGTGGTATGATCCACTCATCTTTGGATATTCTTTAATTTTGGGCTCAACTGCTTAAATTAGATGAAAAAAAATTGAATGACGGAGTGGATAGACCACATACATTCAAGGTGGGCCCAACTGAGTTTACTCAGTACGCTCGATAAGAGCGTACTGACTAACTCAATACCTACTGTTTACTGTGGGGTCGGCCACTTGAGTTTTGCGTCTCCCTCGTGTTTGTGTTCATCTCTTGAAATCCAGCTGGTGACATGGATAGACGGAGTGCATCCAAAACAAACATGACGGTGGGCCCCATGGAGCTTTAGGTTACTGGCAAGTCGCTTCCTGTGCGCTCGTCTGATTGGCACAAATCCGGAAGAACCCAAGCAAGGGCGAAAAGATGGACGGCTTCTGTTGCTTTTCCTTGAGAGCTTCATGTAAGGCGCACGTGACAGGGAATGGCAAGGAAGGGGGGAACGTCCTTTAGATGCGTTTTGAGGAAGATCAGAGGTCAACATTTCTTTTTTCTTTTCTTCTTATTCTTTGCGAAATGTATGAATGGGCAATCGACAGATATATGGATAGAGTGGTAGGGACGTAGCAGTGCACGAGAAACCGCCTGCAACGTGTTCGACATTTTGCCCAAACCAGAGGACTCTGATTCCACTGTAGCATCAACGAATTCAGTTCTGGGAGGAGGCAATTGGCGTCGTGAGATTTGTGGTTGTCACTATTTGCAATCGGATTCTAAAGTAAGTTTTCAAACTACTTTCCTTGTAACCGTTCCTTTGATTTTTCCTATAATTCAATTAGAGGCCCATTAATCACTTTTGAATGTGTGTTTGTTTGTGACATGTTGACAAACAATGGATTCAGTAGACGTCGCTGCTTTCCAAAAGGTAGAGGCTTCGTAGTGAGAGGAATGCTTGACAAACAAATCGCCCTCATATGTACTGTACTTAAAGGCGATCAACTCCTTCCAAAGCCTACCCGTCTCAGCTCCAAACCTCCGAATTCATTTTCCAAGCAAATCAGTGTTCATGTCTCCTAAGGGATTAATGCCAACACCCCCCTTCTTAAATGGTTTGAAGACCTCTTCCCATCTGAGAAGATGGAACTTCTTTCCTTCACTAGCCCCTTTCCACAGAAACTCTCGTCTCAGTTTTTCGAGCCTATTCACCACTATTCACCACTACTTTGAGACATTTGAATAGAGACATAAAATACACAGACATATTGGCCATAGCCGCCTTAATAAATGTTAGTCGCCCCCCCAAGGAAAGGAAGTGACACTTCCAGGAGGCTAACTTCCTCTCAATCATCTCGAACACTCTTTTCCCACAAATGTTTGGGTGGCTTCCTGATACATACCACTTTCAATAGTGGTCCCCCAAGGAATGAGGAATTGTTTAAGTTTGTTGACTAAGAAGTTCCCCAAAATGACCACTTTTGATATCTTCAGTTGATAATTCTTGAGAGTGAAGAGATTGAGAAGGATGTTGTCCACATAATTCAAGCTGGGTGGAAGAAATGGACATGTGCCTCTAGAGTCTTATGTGATCGTCATGTACCACTCAAAAGTAAAAGGGAAATTTTATAAGATGGCTATAAGACCAGCCATGCTTTGTGGGAAAGAATGTTGGGCAGTTAAGGGACAACATGTTCATAGGATGAGTGTTTCTGAAATGAGGATGATGAGATGGATGCGTGGCAAGACAAGAACAGAAGTAGAAACGAATGCATTTGGGGGAATTTAGGAGTAACACCATTAGGGAACAAGATGAGGTATAGTAGACTTAAATGGTTGAACAAGATGAGGTATAGTAGACTTAAATGGTTTGGTCATGTGCAACGGAGACCAAGAACTATGCCAGTTAGAAGGATTGAGTTCGTATGAGTTGAAGGCTCTAAAAGGGAATGGGGAAGGCCCAAAAGTATGTGGGTGTAAGTAGTAATAAAAGACTTGATGACTTATGGTCTAATTGAAGTTATGGCCGTTGATAGAGTGAAATTGTGCAAAAGGATTCATGCAGCTGACCCCAATTAGTTTGGATAAGTATTCGTGTTGTTGAGTCTTGAGCTGGTAATATTTAAGATTTAAAATTCATAAAAATATTTTGGAGTCTTCGAAAGTTTGAGTTTTATCGAGTTTTGTTGAGTCGAGTCAACCTAGTCAATAGAGTTTTGACTAAGTCATGAGCAAATGAGTTTTCCTTGAGCTATAGGAAAATCTAGTGGAGCCGAGTTCACTTGGCTGAGCCATTTTCGAGTTCTCAGTCGTATATCTAGACACTCATGGGTATTTATCCCATTTTCTAAATAATATTCCATGGCATGTTAATTTCCAAAGTTACTTTTGTGTTTATAACATTTATTCCAGGAGCCTGGGTCATCTACAATTGTTGTAGATTAAGCTTAACCTATAACTCTTTTTCATAAGCATGTAAAACATATTACTATACATCTGCAACAAATTCATATACAGCTTATTCGTATGTCCATAAAACTTATATGTTTTGGTTGGTTGTCCATTGTTTTTACAGTGTGGCTTACTTGATGATTGTATTGGCCTGTTTTTCTGTGTCCCATTTTCAGGCGGGGGAACCCTATTGGATGGGTTGGATGCTATACACACACTACAATGGGCATCACATGCAGCTAGTTTCACCAAATTCTCATGAACAACAATAGTAGAGGAACCCACCTCTTATTCTTGAATGGTACTCTCTTTTGTTAGACAAGCTAGGGCTAGATCATCCAAAGGCAAGCTGAGCTACAACTATAGGAGAATTACAAGTAAAATAAATAACAAGAAGAACAAATCATGACAGAAATTACATTTATAAGTCTAAGGGATACGTTACTTTAGAATCTTTACATATATATTCTATCTAAAAGATAACGGTCATTATTATATGTTCTAAAGAGGTTTTCTAATGCCGCCTAGGAGTATAGCCTGACCCAACCACACTCTATGTACATGCCAATTTGGCATATTTGTAAATACCCAAGCTGACCCCACCGTGTTTTTCCCTGGTCCACAAATCAGGCTGGACCATTGATCAGGCATGCCGTAGTGTATGAAAGCATATCTCATTTGTTTTGTGTATTATAGCAGTCTGATGAGTGAAGTTGCCAAATTTTTTAGCCATGGGACGTACACAACAGGGTCCTCATAATAAACAGCTTGGATGCTTACAACATGCGCCAACTTAGTGTTTGTAGATGGGGTTGAACATAATCCCAGGTGAGGTGATCAAGCCCATATTCTTTATAATTGGACCATTGTGGTTTGTACCATACCACTTCATCTGGTAGGAAGTAGTAGCAAAGCCCGTAGAGTGCTCAAGGTTGGACTTCGACTTCTCTAAACATTGGTTGAAAGTGGGCCTTGGCATGCTCTTTGGCCCATTCTAGCCCATCCCACCACCTCTTTTCTCCTCTGACCCACCGTAAACAGGGCACACTTCGTGCATCCAGGGGGAGCTTCTTCAAACTTAGACACTTATTCACTGCGATCTCTCCCAATGATTGCTAGTCCAATGCCCCATTCACATATACGTCCCAGTTTCGGTAGGCCACGCAACTCCAAGAATGTTAAATGGGGCAGCATTCCCTTATTGACCACCCCATCTGCCTGGGAAATTATCACCTCAACTCCATCACAATTGTGTACATGAAACTCTATTAGATTAGGTAGCCCCTTTGCTAGAGTCAATGAGAGGGCCACTTTCAATGCATTACATTTAACAAAGCTCAAGCATCGGACATTTTGGAGTGGTGCAATCAATCCCATCTAGATACTTCTCAGCTTCGGTAGACCCTCAAGATGCATAGTTTCGAGTTTCAGAAGCATATTTCCTGTCGCGACCCTACTGTTGCACCCATAAGAACATACTCCATTTTTCCATAGTTATACACCTCCAAGTTGGTTAGATTTTGCAAACATTGCAATAAACCGGATGTGAATACATTGTTCATCTTGTCGCATTCCACCACTTTGATGTACCTTAGATTTTGAAATGTTCTTTCTGGAAGAGATTCGTCATCGAAGACAATCTGCTCTAGCTTTTGAAGAAAATGGAGCTTTAAATGTTGCAAATTTTGTAACATATTCTCCGTGGTGCCTTCTCCATCCAGCACGTATTCCATCTCTAGGCATTTATAGATTTCAAGATATTCTAAACTTTCAAAACTGACCGCCACTGTCTTATCTGTGTCTAGTCCAGAGATTGTTGTTAGGCCCTTAACGATAATATAGCTGCAGGAAGGTTGTTATTGAGAACAAAATCTTAGCCCATTGAGGTGCGGACTTGTGACCATCAATGATCATCATTCGACAGTGACTTCTCATGTCATCAAAGACATTATAATCATACTCTAACCGATCTATTCAGAAGCAAAACCTCTCCAATTTTTCCCAAGATTTAGATATGATATCTTGCTGCAAACTGCCTGCTTCTACTATGTCAAGGCACAAACAACTCAACTGTCTCAAAGATGCGACTTTGGCTATTGCTTTTGCCCCACCTTCTTGTCCCTGCAGCTTCCCACCTTGTAAAGCTTAAGATCATCTTTAGTTCTTCTAGACGAGTTAGCTTCGTTATTACATTTGCTGGCAGAATTTTAAGGCTCAGATTGAAGGATAGGTCCAAACGCCTTAAATTGGCCAATTCACCTATTCTAGCTGGCAATTCACTGATTGCGCTTCGTGAAAGATCAAGAGATTCAAGTCCTTTCAGTGACCTGAGTGGTGACAAACCTTTTATTTCCAAATGCAAGCATCCTTGTAGGCAAAGTTCCCGTAGATTCAGCAAATATGACATTGATGATGGCAGTCGCGTGATACAAGTTCTACCATGGTCCTAAACATGAAGTGATTTTGCACCTTAAAAGAACCGATATGGTATTTTGCTCAAATTGTCATTTTCTCGCATCATCAACGTTACAGTTTAGGACATTCCAACCTCTCAGGTAGCATTTCGATTTCGTTTTGCACCACCGAAATCCTCTTGTATTCTTCCCATCGGTCCACTTTTGGCCATTCTTTCAATGCCAATCCCGCTCTGACAAAGAATTTATAAGAATCATCATTAGACACAATTGAAATGGGCACGTCTCGAACTATGTGTGCATCATTACATACCCTTCTTTGTCATAATCTAGTAACAAGCATGCAGCCTTGAGTTTTTCAACCAATGTATGTATCTTGTTCAGAACTTCCTCCAATGTTTCAACATCCTCTAGAAACCCTTCACCCATCCAACATCTAATCATTTGATCCACATCAATTTTGTAGTCTTCTGGAAATAGATTACAAAACAAGAAGCACAACTTTAACTCCTCAGTTTGCAAATGATTGTAGCTTAATTTTAGGGATCGAAACACCTCTTGCTCCATGCCTTTGATGTTCTTAGGGGCAGACTTCTTCAATTCTGACAATGCATGATTCCACACTTTGAAGCTCTTCTCATCATTCAACACCCTTCCAGCTGTCACAATTGCCAATGGCAGACCACGACATTCATTAGCAACCTTCTTTGCCACAGTATGCAATGTAGGATAATCAAAAACCTCGCCTGCTTTCGCTTTGAACAATTTCCACGACTTGTCTTTGGAGAGCAGCTCCACCCTGATCTTGAATTCGGCCTCCATTTCTCTGCAAACATCTTCACTCCGTGAAGTGAATATGATCTTAAAAGCTTTGTGGTGCTCACTAGAAGGAATACCCACATTGGCCAGCTCGATTCTAGCCCATAGATCGTCAAAGATGATGAGGAACTTCTCCTCTTCCATCAGTCTCTTCATGAGTTGAGTCGCTCTATGAGATACGCTTTCGTCCTTGAGATCCAGGTCCAATCGCTTTGCAATGTCATTTTGGACCCTTTTCAGGTCCACTTCCTTGGACACTGCCACCATTATGACTCTACTGAAATTTAGTGTCCCTTTTAGATGGTTGTTCAGATTTCTCACGAGGGTAGTTTTTCCTACTCCCCGCATGCCATATATGCCAATGACCCTGATTTTTTCATCATTTAATTTGGCTGATTTTAGACCCTCGATTGGCGGGGCATGGTAAATCTCTACAATTGAACTGGGTGGGGCCATGGTCACCTTTTCAAACACCCCTTTACCATAGGGACTAACAATAGAATATAACTTCAATTTTGCTTTCTTGCTTAACTCATAACGCCAGATCCAATTTGGACACCACCCTTCAGCCATCTCTTGTTTAGTCATACCTCCTCCTCTAACATCTTTGCATCTTCTTCCATGCTATCTACTCTTGCTAGCCACCCTCGAACTTTTTCAATGGTCACTTCATTTGCTTGACCTACGACCACTCGTTTTTCAATGTCTGTTCTCCTCATCGCTAGCTCATTTGCATTATTCATGTAAAAATGCATTACTGGCTCCATAAAAGTACAATTTTTTATAACTGTCAATTTTTCTTGAACAAAATTGATCACTTGATTAGCAGACCGACATTATTTTTTGACGCAGGGATGAACGTGATGAGGTCGATCATCGTCTTCCACAAGGATAACTACTCCGAATCCACGGAGCTTCTCTGGACTCCTCACAGAGACTTCTCGAATCCACGAGGAAAGAAAGCAGGAAAATAGAAATAATTCTAATAAATTCGAAATTGATTGATGAATAATTAAAAACGAGTTTACACCCCTTTAAATAAGGGAACCAAGCAACATGAAAGAAATCAGACTCATACTACAACTAAAACTCTTAGAAATCGCAACTTACTATAAATAGTAAACTTACTATTTATAGACGGTCACGATGTCTACTAGTGCGCAAGGTTTTCGGCCAAAAATAGTAAGTGTCCTATTTGGCTTCAACAAACCGTTCTCCTAATTATCCTAAGCACTTTTCATGTTGGACACAACTCCTAAAGCCCAACGGATGAAAAGTTATACTCAAACTAAAACTTACTATTTATAGTAAAAACAAAATTAAAACGAGGAAACGACCGTCGATCAGGGGGTTTTTCGCAAATCCGGGCTGCGCAACCCGGCGTAGCTGGGTTGGTTGGCTAAAGTAGCTCGTTCTACTCCAAAATCATATATTTTACGTCGGATAACTCATTCCGGATTGTGAGATACGCCCGATCTAAGGTCCGATGGTCCGGATCACTTCTGTCGCCGACCGTGCCTTTTCTGATCCATCTTAGCCATGAAATTGTCCGCGACCCGCTCTACATCAGTCCCCTCCACTTGAAAAGAACTCGTCCTCGAGTTCTCTTCCTGCGCTGGTTCATGATACTCGGTCAGGTCCGCAACGTTGAAAGTCCGTGAGATCGCCATGTCATCTGGAAGATCAACAACATAAGCATTGTCATTGATCTTTCGGATGATCGGTACCGGTCCAATCTTCTTATTCTTCAGCTTGTTGTACATCCCGGTCGGAAATCTTTCTTTTCGCAAATGGACCATTACCTGGTCGCCCACCTCGAACACCTTTTGTCGACGATGCTTATCCGCTTGTTCCTTGTACTTTTCGTTCGAGGCATGTAGCTTAGTCTGCACCTCCGCATGAATACCCATGATCCTGTCTGCCATATGTTCTGCTGCAATACTCATGCCTGGGAGCTTGGGCAGAGGGACCAAGTCTAGTGTGTGGCGAGGTACTCGTCCGTAAATAACCTGGAACGGAGATTTTCCTGTCGAGCGGTTCACCATGTTGTTGAATGCAAACTCCGCTTGAGACAAGGCCAAATCCCACTGCTTCGGTTTCTCTCCTGAAATACATCGAAGGAGGTTTCCCAAAGTACGATTCACAACTTCGGTCTGCCCATCAGTCTGTGGGTGGTAAGCACTGCTGAATTGAAGTCGTGTATCGAATCGAGTCCACAAAGTCCGCCAAAAGTGGCTAATGAACTTCGTGTCACGATCAGAAGTAATGGTCTTAGGGACCCCGTGTAGCCGTACGACCTCCCTGAAGAATAAATTCGCCACATGTGTTGCATCAAGGGTCTTCTTGCATGGGATAAAGTGCGCCATCTTGGAGAAACGATCGACCACTACGAACACCGAATCCATGCCGCGCTGTGTTCGTGGAAGACCAAGTACGAAGTCCATTGATAAATCCTCCCAAGGACCGTCAGGCACAGGTAACGGGGTGTAGAGGCCCGTATTCTGAGATTGTCCCTTGGAGGTCTGACAAGTATGACAACGTTGTACGGCTCTTCCCACATCACGTACTAATTGCGGCCAGTAATACCGCTCTTCCACAAGAGCTCGCGTCTTGTCTCGCCCAAGGTGTCCACCGAGGCCACCTCCATGTAGTTCCTGAATAATCTGCTCCCTTAGAGAACTTTGGGGGATGCACAATCGATTCCTTTTGAAGAGAAAACCATCCTGTATATGAAAGTCACTGGGGTGACCTTCTTGGCACTTCAACCAGGAATCTTTGAAGTCTTCATCCTCGGCATATAGCTCCTTGAGACAGTCAAAGCCGACCACCTCATTGCTCACCGTAACAAGTAGTGACGCACGACGGCTAAGTGCATCAGCCACCTTATTCTGCTGACCTGACTTATGCTTCAGAACAAACGTAAATTCCTGTAAAAACGCAACCCATCTAGCATGCACACGATTCACGTTAGTCTGACTATTAATAAACTTTAATGCCTGATGGTCGGTGTACAGAACAAACTCCCTCTGAATCAGATAATGCCGCCAATGTCGCAGCGCCTGAACAACTGCGTACAACTCAAGCTCGTAAGTCGACCACTTCTTTCGGGCTTCACTGAGCTTCTCGCTATAGAAGGCTACCGGCCTGCCTTCCTGTGATAATACTCCTCCTATTCCGACATATGAAGCGTCACACTCCACCTCAAATAATTTATCAAAATTAGGAAGCACCAAGATCGGTGTTGTAGACAAACGATGCTTGATCTCATGAAAGCTCTTATCAGCTTTATCGGTCCACTGGAACGGCCCTTTTTTCATGCAGTCCGTTATTGGCGCGACTATGGTGCTAAAATCTCGCACAAATTGACGATAGAAAGTCGCCAGTCCGTGAAAACTCCTCACCTCATGAATGTTTGTCGGGATCGGCCATTCCCTAATAGCTCGCACCTTTTCATCGTCCACCCGAATTCCTGTGGACGTTACAACAAATCCTAAAAACAACAGGCTGTTAGTTAAAAAACTACACTTTTTCAAGTTGAGGTACAACTTGTTATCTTGTAGGACCTGCAGCACCTGCCTGAGATGTTTCTTATGCTCCGCCTCATCCTGGCTATATATCAATATGTCATCAAAATATACTATCACAAATTGGCCAGTGAACGGTTTTAAAACTTGATTCATCAAACGCATAAAAGTACTTGGTGCGTTCGATAGGCCGAAAGGCATGACGAGCCACTCATATAACCCTTCCTTTGTCTTGAATGCCGTTTTCCATTCATCGCCGGGTCGAATACGAATCTGATGGTACCCACTCTTTAGATCGAGTTTAGAGAACACTTTAGCCCCTTCTAACATATCGAGCATGTCGTCCAACCGTGGTATTGGAAACCGATATTTAATAGTAATTTTGTTAATTGCTCGGCTGTCGACGCACATGCGCCAGCTTCCATCTTTTTTTGGCGTTAATAATGCTGGTACAGCACATGGGCTCATGCTCTCTCTCAATAGATCCTTACGGATCAATTCCTCCACTTGCCCCTGAAGTATCTCACACTCCTTCGGACTCATCCGATAATGAGGGCGATTGGGCAGACTAGCCCCAGGAACGAGGTCTATGTGATGTTGGATGTCTCTCATGGGGGGCAATCCATCAGGTAAATCTTCAGGCCAGACTTCTTTGAATTCGTTTAGTAACAGTCTTAAGCTTGGAGGGATGTTTGAGGGTTCCTCCTTCTCGCCCTTCACCACTACGGCATATACCTCGCCGGTTTCCTTGGACTCCTCTATGAAATCCCGAATGGTCAAGAGAGAACTCCCCTCCACTTTAGAGGCTTCAGGGTGGTTCTCTGGTGCCATAGGTGCAAGGATTATTTTTCGACTATCCTTGACGAATATGTAGACATTGTCTCGCCCCCGATGGGTCGCATCACGGTCCGACTGCCAGGGTCGACCGAGTAGCATATGGCAGGCTTCCATGTCAACCACGTCACAAAGTATCTGATCCTTATAATGTTTACCAATTGAAAACGAGATAGTGCATTGTTCAGTTACCTTGGTCTCGTTCACTTTTTTTATCCAGCCTATTGAGTACGGGGAAGGATGTTTCGTCGTTGGTAGCTGCAACTTATCCACCATCACTCTTGAGACGATGTTCTCGCTGCTACCACTGTCTATGATCACATCACAGACTTTTCCGCTGACAGTGCACCGAGTACGAAATATATTGTGCCGCTGTGGATGTAATTCCTTTCGTGGGGTATACAGTAGTCGCCTCACAACGAGAGATTCGCCACGATCTTCGCCTGTCACTTCATCGCCACCTGCTATTTCTTCAGTGGTTTGTTCATATTCATCAAAGCCATGATCCTCTTCCACGGCCTCATCTTCAGTGCCCCCTTCGTTTATAGTCAAGTGCGCTGCCGGACGTTGAGGACAAGTGTTTGATAAGTGGCCTGGTTGGCCACAGCGGTAACAATTGTTCGGCCTTGGCCGAGCATAAGGATTCGGAATCCTACTAGGGCCCGCTGTTGTGGGTGCTGCCCGTTGAGGTCTGGATGGTCCGCTCCCCGTATCACGGTTCGCGGGTGGAGGAGGTGGAGGACGTTCTCCTACCGGATCTTTTCCTCGAGCCAGCACTGGATCCTGTGTGGGACCCGTCATAGGGGGTCGATTTGAAGGATAGGGACGAGCAGGAGCTCTTGCAAGCTGCGTTTCTGCCCTTCCTGCCAATTGAACTGCTTCATCTACGGTCCCGACTGGGTACATCTGAACTCGATCCTGAATTACCGGACGCAACCCACCTATAAATCTTGCCACTTTCTGTGACTCAGATTCTGACAAATCGTTTCGTGTAGCCAACCGCTGAAATTCTTCAGTGTAATCTGCAACAGTTCGATTTCCTTGTCGGCAATTCTGGTATTGCTGGAATAATATCTGCTCATAATCACTGGGGAGAAATCGTGAACGAAGAAGACGTCTCATCCGAGGCCATGATGCGATGGGCGCCTTGTTTTGGCGGGCTCGTGAGAGTTGCAATTGTTCCCACCATGCAGAAGTACCAGATTTCAATTTAAACGCTACCAACTTCACCCTTTTATGGTCTGGCACATCCATATAATCGAAATATCTCTCTACTTCGGCTAGCCAATCGAGAAAATCTTCGATACGTAATAAACCGTTAAAACTAGGAAGTTCAGCCTTACCTCGATAGTCTCTTTCAGCACGATCTAGACGATCGCCTCCATGGACTGGTCGTCGATCAAAACCCTCATTAATGTCCTCGTCGCTGGAACTAGAATCATCTGGTGTAGCCCTACGATTTACCGCTGGTAGTGCTCTGCGATATCAGGGTCACGTCGTACAGCAACCACGGGTGGTGGCGCGACCATAGGTGGTGGAGCACCGCCTAGGGCTCGGGGCGGAAGTAGCGCATCCGCAAGACGGTCGAGGGTTGCCTGCAGCCCTTGCATGGTCAACTGACTCTCCCGATGGAAAGCTTCCATTCTTTCCGAAAGATAACGAATCCCTGGATCATCGTCCACAGGATTTTGATTCATACCTTCGTTGTTTGCCATCGGCCCGAGGGAAAACCTCGCTCTGATACCAAATTGACGCAGGGATGAACGTGATGAGGTCGATCACCGTCTTCCTCAAGGATAACTACTCCGAATCCACGGAGCTTCTCTGGACTCCTCACAGAGACTTCTCGAATCCACGAGGAAAGAAAGCAGGAAAATAGAAATAATTCTAATAAATTCGAAATTGATTGATGAATAATTAAAAACGAGTTTACACCCCTTTAAATAAGGGAACCAAGCAACATGAAAGAAATCAGACTCATACTACAACTAAAACTCCTAGAAATCGCAACTTACTATAAATAGTAAACTTACTATTTATAGACGGTCACGATGTCTACTAGTGCGCAAGGTTTTCGGCCAAAAATAGTAAGTGTCCTATTTGGCTTCAACAAACCGTTCTCCTAATTATCCTAAGCACTTTTCATGTTGGACACAACTCCTAAAGCCCAACGGATGAAAAGTTATACTCAAACTAAAACTTACTATTTATAGTAAAAACAAAATTAAAACGAGGAAACGACCGTCGATCAGGGGGTTTTTCGCAAATCCGGGCTGCGCAACCCGGCGTAGCTGGGTTGGTTGGCTAAAGTAGCTCGTTCTACCCCAAAATCATATATTTTACGTCGGATAACTCATTCCGGATTGTGAGATACGCCCGATCTAAGGTCCGATGGTCCGGATCACTTCTGTCGCCGACCGTGCCTTTTCTGATCCATCTTAGCCATGAAATTGTCCGCGACCCGCTCTACATCATTTTTTGTCCATGGCATGTACCCTAACTGATGAATGACCTAGATCCCTAACATGGAGCAATCCATCTGGATCTCTGACATGTTCCATTCCTTAGCACGACCTCTTGTCGAATCACGACAATAGTTAGCAAAACAGTATACTGCACTGGATCTGAAAGGTGTCTCGTATCGGTATCGGTTGGCGTAACGGTGCCCTCTAAAACCGATACGGATACGGGGGAGTAACGACGATACGGGGGCGTAACGGCCCATAACAGCGCAATTTTATTTTATTTTTATCAAAAAAATATGAAAAAATATGGATTAAATTCGGAATATTCTAAGCATTCCAAATATGCATTCATTTATAAATTGGAACATGTTTATGATGGTGTAACAGTCCACTCTTTGGTCAGAAGTTGTATCAGACTGTCTGATAAATTTATGAACCAGATAACCTGAATTTGACTACAAAATTCATATATTTAATTTTCTAACTATCTACTATCAATGATAGATATATTAGAATGAATGTAATATGAAAATATCTTACATTTATATGTTTGCAATTATTTTCGAGGGCCAAAATTCATGCGTAAATAGAAAAAATATTTTAAAAAATATAAAATGGCACCCCAAATATGTAAAATGCACATTAACATGTTCTAATATGATTAACACACCATATGACATCATTAAAATAGCAAAAGAATCAGTGAAAAATGATTTTTTGAATTTTCCAAAAAAGGGCCAAAATAAATGCGTAAAAAAAAAATAAAAAAAATGGCATCCCAAATCTGTAAAATGCATATTAACATGTTCAACTATGATTAACACATCAAATGACATGATTAAAACAACAATACAACCATTAAAAATTGATTTTTCGAATTTTAAAAGAAGGGGCCAAAATTTATGCTTAAATAGAAAAAAATATTAAAAAAATATTAAATGGCACCCCAATTTGTAAAATACACATTAATATGTTTTACTATGATTAACACATCATATGGTATGATTAAAAAAGCAAGACATTAAAAAAAGGTATAAATACCTATTTTTGACAAATTTCTGAAAATTGGCCCACCGAGCTTTGATTCAATAAAATCTGTAATATAATGTGTTTTTATCTCAAATACCCAGTCAAGTTTGGTCAAAATTAATAGTAAAAGGAGTGAGAAATAGTTTGGAAGCAAGATGTTTAAAAAAAAAACAAAAACAAAGCTTAAAATAGAAAAAAGGTCGATACGGGCCTGTAACTGCCGTTACGCCCCGTAACGGGTCCGTATCGGCCGATACGGGTACAAAAAATCGTATCGGCCGTTATGGCCCCGAAACGCGTAACGGTCACCTCCGTTACCGTTACGTATCGGCCGTTATCGTATCGGCCATAACGGCCGATACGTAACCGTTTTGGCATACCATATTCTGAATGCTCTAAAAGTTCAGGTATGATGGGTTTTGGACTTGAAAAAAATACAGAGTGAACTGAAGGGCTCTAAGTGTACCTATACGCATCTATATATTATTTATAAATAAGGTTAAAATATAAAATTTCAGATAAAAGTTAGAATTTCTATACAGTATGAGTCCAACGATGTTCCTTGGCTCTACTAAATCTATCCTTTCCCAATAAATCTATCCTTTCCCAATAATTATCATATAAATCAATTTGTCTCTACGGAAAAAATTCATTTCCTACTCAAATGTATCAATTGGTGATCACACTCTATTTTTTAATGTCTCCAAAAGTTTGTTTTGAATAAAATGTGTTTTATTGAAAACAAAAAAAAAGTGTTTTACTCAATTTTCTCCAGAAAAAAATGAGCTTTTCCCATCTTTCTGAGAGCTTTGCTAGGTGCCAATGTGTGTGCAATAAAGCTCACGTACAGGTGTCCCAGCTTGGCACATATGTGTGATATCTAATCTATCCATTAGGTTGGTCCTACCTTCGATATGTTTTTCCCAAAAATAAGATCTGGTCTAGTCTCCATGTGGGCCACAACATTGGAAACAGGGGAATGGGTTAGAAAATTTCAACAAAGATTTTCAGCACTGTAGATTTGTTTTGCATACTTTGGCCCACTGGACTAGTGGATCAACTTGATTCTTGGATAGGGCGTCAATATACATGCATAATAACTTGAGATTATAGTTATAGGGTATGTGGCATGTGTGACATACATGAAGTGAAGAAGGAAGAGATGGGGAAGGAGAGTCCTATTGAGGAAAGAGATAGTTGTCAAGCTTTTGAAAAAAGAGATTTTTTTTTTTGGAAGGTTAAAAAGGAGGAGATGATGAGTTGTTAAGTTATAAAATGCCACGGCGTGCGTGTGTGGGGTGTGTGTGCGTGTGGCGTGAGTGTGTGCGGGTGTGTGTGCGTGTGTAAAAAAAAAAAAAAAGAAGAAGTTATAAAATGCCATTTCTTTTGGGAAAAAATCCCTTTTATACCCCGTAGTTCCTACTACCAAAACTAACTACAAGGATAATATTGTCTAGGGTTGCTTTTTGTGGGTAAATTCTAAGCCGTTTTCAGGATTTTGAAGGTAAAGTCTGAATTATACATCGGATATATTAGTAACATTTTTTTAAAAAAATTTATTTATTTATTTTTATTTTTATTTTTTAGTTCTAAAAAATATCCATAGTTAGCAAAATGGTATGCAACACAAGATCTGAATTAGGTAAAAGTTCAAGTTTGATAGGTTTAGACTAAAAAAAAAATGGAGTAAACAAAAGGGCTATATGCTTGTGTGTGTGTGTGCCCGCTACTAAAATTCTTCACTTTCTGCTCAATTGTATGAACAGGTGGACCATAATCTCTATTTGTTAAATTGTCTTTAAAAGTTTTTTGTTTTTTTTTTTTTGTTTTTGTTTTTTTTAACTTTGGAAGAATTTAGCTGGGTGCACATGCCTTTGCAATAAAGCTCAGGTACATGCCACACATGTGCCAACTTAGCACATATGCGGGAGTTCTACCCCATCCATAAGGATGGTCCTACCTTCTACATGTTTTCCCACAAATAAAATTTGGTCCAGTCTGCATGTGGGCCACAATATTGGAAACTGGGGAATGAGTTAGAAACCTTCAACAAAATTTTTCAGTGCCATAGATTGTTTTGCAGACTTTGGCCTGAGACCTATCATGCCATGCTGGTGCATGCGTAGTGCATACATGGGCTTTATTACACAAGCATGTGGGCATAGCGAAGCTCTCTTTCAAAATTAAGATAGTTAAACACCTGATCAACTCTACTAGTTTATGTTAGAGAGTTTAAAACAGAGTCTTGCTAACTATGATGATGACCCAAAACGAAATTCCATCAGGAGAAAAAAAAAAAACATTCGTGGAAGGAATTGCTATTTGTAGCCACATCCCAAAAATCCAATGCGTCCATCTGATGATGGGTCGCTTGCTACTAGTGAATAAGGCTAGGATAAGGACAACCAACAATCCATATTCATTCAACGTGTGAGATCCACCTAATGAGTTCACTCAGTGGTGCGAGTTGGCATGTTTGGAGCATCTTTGACATGTGCGGGATGTCCATCTGCAAATAGCATTCTTTTTCCCAATATTATTCAGTTTCACATCCAAAGAATCTGGTGTCCTTTGCATTCCATAATGGCGAGTTGCAAGCACCAGATTTTGATGATGTTGCTGTAATTAAGTTAGAAACTAATATCATCAAAATGCTCGACTTGGTTTTATGTCCAACGTGGAGAACATGCTTAAATTAGTTAGAAAAAGTGAAATTAAATAAAATGAGTTCTAAGTCCAACCGGTTGGACCACAAGGTAAGGTCGACCCAACCGACCTTTGTCGATGCACTGTGAGGAAATTAGCCTTATTTACTCATCATGTGGGCCATACCATGAAAATAATTTGTAGCCATAAATAATAACATACCAACATGGTTCAGTCGATGAGTTGATATGGCAGATTTTTGCACAAGTTGACCTTGTAATGGGGCCAACCTATTAGATGGATTGAATGTGGCACATACACGAAAGGTTGGAAGTTATACACTAGGTGGACCTTAACGCAACCAATCGGACTTGAGACTCGAATAAAATAAAATGATCACACAAAAGAAGAGTAACAGGCTAAAGCTTACCTCTCTCTCTCCCTAGATGTGGAGAAGTGAATATAACTAGGAAATCCGAAGGTAGTTCTGTGCATTTTATAGCCGTGGAGTGGCAAAACGTGAACAATCATATTCTCTACTACAAGTAAGTTACAACACGTGTTATTTAGGGTTTTTACAAATTAGTACATCGTAAATACAATATTTACATTCTGTTGCCTTTTTAAATTCAGTTTTCATTAAGATACCTCATTAATCAAGTTATTGCCAGACAGGTACCTTTTGTTAGTTTTTCTCGGCTTCCATTGTAATTTTTCTTAAAATAACAAAAATGCCCAGCAATTGGACTTCCACCGGAAAATTAAAAACATAGTTAGATGGCCTCCCACCACGCCTACATCATAATCCGTCCCGGCAGGGGCTGTGTGGAGCCAACCGTGATATATGGGTTTCATCCACACTGTCCATCCATTTTTACCGTTCATTTTAAGGTATGAGCTCCAAAATAAGGTAGATCAAGGCTCTAGTGGACCACACCACAGGATGCAATGGTGATAATGACACCCACTCTTGAAACCTTCCAAGGAGCCACTGTGATGTTTTCTTTCATCCACCCTATTCATAAGGTCACATAATCCTAGATGAAGGTTAAAAAACACATTTCATCTTGATCTAAAACTTTTGTAACCTGATGTAGAGCGGGTCGCAGAGAATTTCATGGCCAAGATGGATCAGAAAAGGCACGGTCGGCGACAGAAGTGATCCGGACCATCGGACCTTAGATCGGGCGTATCTCACAATCCGGAATGAGTTATCCGACGTAAAATATATGATTTTGGGGTAGAACGAGCTACTTTAGCCAACCAACCTGCTATGTCGGGTTGCGCAGTCCGGATTTGCGAGAAACCCCTTGATCGACGGTCGTTTCCTCGTTTTAATTTTGTTTTTACTATAAATAATAAGTTTTAGTTTGAGTATAACTTTTCATCCGTTAGGCTTTAGGAGTTGTGTCCAATATGAAAAGTGCTTAGGATAATTAGGAGAATGGTTTGGTGAAGCCAAATAGGACACTTATTATTTTTGGCCGAAAACCTTGCGCACTAGTAGACATAATGACTGTCTATAAATAGTAAGTTTACTATTTATAGTAAGTTGCGAATTCTAGGAGTTTTAGTTGTAGTTTGAGTCTGATTTCTTTCTTATTGCTTGGTTCTCTTATTTAAAGGCTTGTGAACTCGATTTTGGGAATTCATTAATCAATTTCGAATTTATTAGAAATTATTCTTATTTTCTACTTTCTTTCCTCGTGGATTCGAGAAGTCTCTATGAGGAGTCCAGAGAAGTTCCATGGATTCGGAATATTTATCATCTTGAGGAAGACGGTGCTCGACCTCACGTCCTTCCCTGCGTCAGTTTGGTATCAGAGCGAGGTTTTCCCTCGGGCCGATGGTAAACAACGAAGGTATGAATCAAAATCCTGTGGACGGTGATACAGGGATTCGTTATCTTTCGGAAAGAATGAAAGCTTTCCATCGGGAGAGTCAGTTGACCATGCAAGGGCTGCAGGTCCTATAAGATAACAAGTTGTACCTCAACTTGAAAAAGTGTAGCTTTTTAACTGACAGTCTGTTGTTTTTAGGATTTGTTGTAACGTCCACAGGCATTCGGGTGGACGATGAAAAGGTGCGAGCTATTAGGGAATGGCCGATCCCGACAAACATTCATGAGATGAGGAGTTTTCACGGATTGACAACTTTCTATCGTCGATTTGTGCGAGATTTTAGCACCATAGTCGCGCCAATAACAGACTGCATAAAAAAAGGGCCGTTCCAGTGGACCGATAAAACTGACAAGAGCTTTCATGAGATCAAGTATCGTTTGTCTACAACACCGGTCTTGGTGCTTCCTAATTTCGATAAATTGTTTGAGGTGGAGTGTGACGCTTCATATGTCGGAATAGGAGGAGTATTATCACAGGAAGGCAGACCGGTAGCCTTCTATAGCGAGAAGCTCAGTGAAGCCCGAAAGAAGTGGTCGACTTACGAGCTTGAGTTGTACACAGTTGTTCAGGCGCTCCGACATTGGTGGCATTATCTGATTCAAAGGGAGTTTGTTCTGTACACCGACCATCAGGCATTAAAGTTTATTAATAGTCAGACTAACGTGAATCGTGTGCATGCTAGATGGGTTGCGTTTTTACAGGAATTTACGTTTGTTTTGAAGCATAAGTCAGGTCAGCAGAATAAGGTGGCTGATGCACTTAGCCGTCGTGCGTCACTACTTGTTACGGTGAGCAATGAGGTGGTCGGCTTTGACTGTCTCAAGGAGCTATATGTCGAGGATGAAGACTTCAAAGATTCTTAGTTGAAGTGCCAAGAAGGTCACCCCAGTGACTTTCATATACAAGATGGTTTTCTCTTCAAAGGGAATCGATTGTACATCCCCCAAAGTTCTCTAAGGGAGCAGATTATTCAGGAACTACATGGAGGTGGCCTCGGTGGACACCTTGGGCGAGACAAGACGCGAGCTCTTGTGGAAGAGCGGTATTATTGACCGCAATTAGTACGTGATGTGGGAAGAGCCGTACAACGTTGTCATATTTGTCAGACCTCCAAGGGACAATCTCAGAATACGGGACTCTACACCCCATTACCTGTGCCTGACGGTCCTTGGGAGGATTTATCAATGGACTTCGTGCTTGGTCTTCCACGAACACAACGCGGCATGGATTCGGTGTTCGTAGTGGTCGATCGTTTCTCCAAGATGGCGCACTTTATCCCATGCAAGAAAACCCTTGATGCAACACATGTGGTGAATTTATTCTTCAGGGAGGTCGTACGGCTACACGGGGTCCCTAAGACCATTACTTCTGATCGTGACACGAAGTTCATTAGCCACTTTTGGCGGACTCTGTGGACTCGATTCGATACACGACTTCAATTCAGCAGTGCTTACCACCCACAGACTGATGAGCAGATCGAAGTTGTGAATCGCACTTTGAGAAACCTCCTTCGATGTATTTCAGGAGAGAAACCGAAGCAGTGGGATTTGGCCTTGTCTCAAGCGGAGTTTGCATTCAACAACATGGTGAACCGCTCGATAGGAAAATCCCCGTTCCAGGTTATTTACGGACGAGTACCTCGCCACACATTAGACTTGGTCCCTCTGCCCAAGCTCCCAGGCATGAGTATTGCAGCATAACATATGGCAGACAGGATCATGGGTATTCATGCGGAGGTGCAGACTAAGCTACATGCTTCGAACGAAAAGTACAAGGAACAAGCGGACAAGCATCGTCGACAAAAGGTATTCGAGGTGGGCGACCAGGTAATGGTCCATTTGCGAAAAGAAAGATTTCCGACCGGGACGTACAACAAGCTGAAGAATAAGAAGATTGGACCGGTACCGATCATCCGAAAGATCAATGACAATGCTTATGTTGTTGATCTTTTAGATGACATAACGATCTCACGGACTTTCAACGTTGCGGACCTGACCGAGTATCATGAACCAGCGCAGGAGGAGAACTCGAGGACGAGTTCTTTTCAAGTGGAGGGGACTGATGTAGAGCGGGTCGCAGACAATTTCATGGCCAAGATGGATCAGAAAAGGCACGGTCGGCGACAGAAGTGATCCGAACCATCGAACCTTTGATCGGGCGTATCTCACAATCCGGAATGAGTTATTCGACGTAAAATATATGATTTTGGGGTAGAACGAGCTACTTTAGCCAACCAACCTGCTACGCCGGGTTGCGCAGCCCGGATTTGCGAGAAACCCCTTGATTGACGGTCGTTTTCTTGTTTTAATTTTGTTTTTACTATAAATAGTAAGTTTTAGTTTGAGTATAACTTTTCATCCGTTGGGCTTTAGGAGTTGTGTCCAACATGAAAAGTGCTTAGGATAATTAGGAGAACGGTTTGGTGAAGCCAAATAGGACACTTACTATTTTTGGCCGAAAACCTTGTGCACTAGTAGACATCATGACCGTCTATAAATAGTAAGTTTACTATTTATAGTAAGTTGCGAATTCTAGGAGTTTTAGTTGTAGTTTGAGTCTGATTTCTTTCTTATTGCTTGGTTCCCTTATTTAAAGGCTTGTGAACTCGATTTTGGGAATTCATTAATCAATTTCGAATTTATTAGAAATTATTCTTATTTTCTACTTTCTTTCCTCGTGGATTCGAGAGGTCTCTGTGAGGAGTCCAGAGAAGTTCCGTGGATTCGGAATATTTATCATCTTAAGGAAGACGGTGCTCGACCTCACGTCCTTCCCTGCGTCATAACCCCTAAAAAGTTTTCAATGGTAAATGTTTAATCCCCAATGTATGGTCCACTTGAACCTTTTAACTCACTCACTTTTTGGGTTGTATCTAAAATGATTTGGCAAAATGGATGGACGGTGTGGATAAAAATCTCATACGTCACTATGGCCCCACCGAGCCCTGTATGAGGAAGTTTGCTTTCAGTTAGATGTAATTATCACCAGTGTTCGAAGCATCAGAATCGCTATAGGTTTCCAGGGGGTATGGAAACAATATTGATATCGCCGATAATATCGCTGATAACGGAAAATGTGGGGAAACATGAAAAAAACGGTGGAATTTTCAGCGAAACTTCAGGATATGTTAAAATGTACATATTTGTATATTTAGAAATAAAAAAAAAATTACAAAAAAGAATGCATACATAACAAGCTTTCATTTAATGAGGCCTTAAAAGCATGTGTTGTTGTAAGAAATCAGTCCAATTATCTTGTCCTGCCTATTTAACCATCTAACCTTCCATCTAAACATCCATTGGTATTACAAAATATCAACAACACATGATGTTTCATCAAGAAATTATCAACAATTGAAAATGAAAAGAAATATTATGGTCTCAATATTACGCATAGAGTTGAGCATCGGACCGAGTCAGACCGGATTCGGTCCAACTCAATTCGGGCTGAAATCTACGTGGCCGGATAGGAACCCGATCTGATCCGGCACTGAGTCCATGCCATTGGAGTCGAACCAATCCGATGCACGGTTGACCTGACCTGAACCGAGTCTGACTCGGTCAGGAAAACCGAGTCGGACCAGATTAGGTACGATCCGAATTTTTTAATGGTAAAAATTATTATTCTCGTTGCTATTTTTGGTGTGGTCCATTTGAACTTCTTACATATTTATTTTTTTATCAAACGCTTTAAAATGATCAAGAAAAATGGTTAAACGGTACGGATATAATAAATATATCATTGTGGGGTCACGTTGAAGTCGTTTGAGCCATTCGTATAGTACGGAGATCGAGGCTTTAAAATTACAGCTGTAAAACCGATGTGTATGGGTGTCAGTGTCAAATCCCGTGCGACGTTGGTGGTATACATGTATGGGCGTTAGCAAGTTAGGTGGGTCTGATCATGTTGCATGTGTTATATCAAAACCGTCCAACCATTTGGTGAGCTTATTTTAAGGCTTGCGACGTAAAATAAGATAGATCTAACTATTAAGTGGGCCACACTGAAAAAAGCAGCGAAGATTGAACGTCTATCATTGAAATTCTTTTAAGGTCACAGACAGAAGTTTTGGATGATTTCAAATTTGTTTTTCCTCTTAACGAGGTCTTTGTGACCTCATGACCAGATTGGATGGAAAATAAATGTTACGGTGGGCCTTACAAATTGTTTAAAGGTGAAAATCATTCTCAGTTGCTATTTTTGGTGTGGTCCAGATAATCTCAAGATATGATCCATTTTTTTGGATAATGCTCTAAAATGATATGTAAATATATATGAACGGTGTAGATATAATAAATACATCACTATGGGGCATATAACTTTGATCTCCTTTTAACCGTTCGTACAACTCGCAGCTCGAGGAGCATCGTCTTGGCACGACACGTACCTACATGGCTACACCTAGCGCGTCATAGCTGTGTGCGGTACACTAGCAAAACCTTTTTCTATCGTACATAATAAGTTCTGTTGGGCCCACCTTGAATACATGTGACTTATCCACACCGTCCATTTGTTTTTGCAGATCGTTTTAGTGTTTGAACCCAAAATGATGGTTGAACCCAAAATCATACAACCAAGTGAGAGGAAGTATGTAAAGGTCCCAATGGATGGTTGATGTAACCTTTCTTCCAACATTTGGAAGGGAAGGTGTACATGCAATCCCTGACCGGTTGCACTGTCCATGCCTTCGCCATCTTACATACACTCTTCCACTTGTAGAATTTTTCACTATCAGATGGATAAAGGAAAGGAGAAAATAGGAGAAATAGAAGATCACCATCGTGATGCATGGCTGAACTCCTTCATCAAGAGGACCCAAAGCATTGGGAACCGTCCATCATAGATTGATCCGTGCACCATCTATCACGTCCCAAGAAGCATTCGCCAGGGCGACCCCGACGCATTCGAGCCATAGATCATCTCGATCAGCCCATACCACCGGGCCAAGCAAAGCCTACAAGCCATGGAAGACCACGAATGACACCATCTATATACAGTCCTCTCTCGGGACCATGATCATTTCTTAATGTATATCCAAAGCTCAAGCAGACCATACCACGGGAAAAGTAGAAGTACTAAAAGAACTACTCCAGATCGGGTAGGATCAGATCGGTCCGGATTCATTCGGATCGGTTTTCGGGTCGAGTTAGGTCGGATTAGGGCCAATCCGAACTCGACCCGAATACATTTCGGATCTGGATGGGACTACTCGATCCGCATTGATCTAGACCATTGGTTTGGTTCTGATTGGGTCGGATCCACCGGATCTGGTTTGTTTTGCCCAGCTTTAATTGTGCATGTTGCGATATCGATAAGATCGAGATATTATCAATATTATCAATGACAATTTGAACACTACATACAACCATGTGTCTAAGAAAAAAAATTAAAATAATTTTTTTTTCTAATAAACAAAATTTTGATGATATCAATACGTTGGCCATATTATTGAAATATCGTCGATACACTTATGATATAAGCATTACCTAGAATTTACATTATCGAAAATATTGGCAATGCATTGGTGATATTGATGCATTGGCAATACAAGCGACACCTAAAATTTACACAGTCGAAAATATTAGAGATTATATTAGCAATATTGATACGTTGGTGATACATTGCTAATACCCAGAATTTCTAATACTACCAGTATTATTGATATCGCTTCCAGTGTTATTAGTATTGCTGGGCTAGAGATAATGATAATATCGGAGATATTTCAATAATATCAGGGATAATTTGAACACTGATTATCACTAATGAAGTATAATTATCGAGAAAATCCTATAAAGAAAACAAAATCCCAAAGTGTTTTTCCAAAGGCAGATTGTATAAGGATGTGGTTAATGGTTTGTGATATTGGGCCCATCATGTTATATGTGTTTTATCCATGCCATCCATCCATTTTTCGAAATCATTTTAGGGCATGACCCTAAAAATGAGGCAAATCCAAATCTCAGAGGACCGCATGGCAGGAAACAGTGGTGATTGAGTGAGAATGTATGCATTTCTTCCTCGTAACCAGCCAGTCTGCAGAGAATGTATGCATATGAAATAACACTTTGTTGAATAATATCATCAAACACTTGGCGAACAGCAATAAGATAAAAATAACTGAATCATTGAGCTGAGTCAATTCGAGTTGAGGTTCGAGTTGAGTCCAGTCAAGCTCAGGCAAGCCCTAATTCGTTTCGGAATATTTTTGAGCTCCAAAAACTAGCTAGACTCAGTCGGAATCCAATTTCGAGCTGAGTCAACTCGAGCGAGCTGACCGAGCTAACTTGACTCGTGTACAGTTCTACACGCAATCCACTTCCTTAACCTGAAGTGACAGCAACGCCTTTAACTTAGATGCAGTTTGCATGCCGTGCTAAGTGGGCCCTTACCCACAATGTCCATTCGTTTGATCGTATCATAAGCATAAGCTGAAAATGACGCAGATCCAAATCTCAGGTGGACCACACCATAAGAATAGTGGTGATTCAACGACCATCCTAAAAACTTCTTTGGGGGCTGCAAAAGTTTTGGATCAAGCTGTACTTGTGTTTTCTGTTCATCCAGGTCTGCGTGACTAGGTTAGATGGTAAATAAATATTATGGTGGGCCTTAGAAAGTTTTTAATGGTGGGTGTTCAATCACCATTTCTTCCTATGTTGTGGTCCACCAGAGACTTGAATTTGCCTTCTTTTTAGGTTCATGCCCTAAAATGATCTTGAAAATGGATGGACGCCATGGATAAAACACATACATTATGGTGGGCCCACATAGCACCGACCCGTGGCCACGTCCCAATGCAATCTGCGTTAAAAAAAAGAAGTCAGATTAATTTTCTTCTGCAGTCTCTGGTGGGCATCTTTGTTATTCTAGGAAAAATTATAACACAAGTTAAGGAAAACCAACCGAAAGTACCCATTAACAATAACTTGATTAATGAGGTATCTTAATGATAAGATACTTTGAAAAGGTACTAGAATGTAAATACTGTATTAATGAGGTACTAATTTGTAAAAATCACTATTATCTATACGGGGAACACAGGTGCAGATCCAAGCCGTCCATCTGCTGTGTCTAACTGTGTAGATGATATGGCCTAGAAATTAGACTGGGCTCCAACTATGAGGTGGGCCACACTACTATAAATAAGGAGGTATGGTTTACAATAATGTAGGCAGGTTTGTTTCAGTTAATCGTTTGTTTCTTAATCTGCGATATCTACCTGATTTGTGGACATTACTTCTTGGGCCACGGCATCTTTGCAAAGGGGGACCCACCTGATAGCCCATCGGATCTTTTATGCCAGCAAAGATGGTCCATCGTGTGCATGCCTGTGGGTTCAGCAAAACTTTTATTTATTTATTTTTAATTTATATATATATATTTTTTGTGTACTGTACGTGTGGGTTCAACAAAGCTTTTATTTATTTATTTATTGTGTCCGGTGCGTGTGGGTTCAACAAAGCTCATTGAAGGAAAGAACAGCATTACTTGGGCATAGTGTTCTACAACTGTCATAGTTTTCGATTTGCTTGTTTTTAGAGAAAGGTGGTCGACTGAGCATCAAAGCATGCAAGGGAGTGTAACCATCTCACCCATGCACAAGATGGGCCCCACGGTGAGGATTACCTCTCTCGAAGGTGAGGCTGATCAACTCACCCGATGAGTTAGGCTTCTATGATGAATTAGGCAATTAACTATCATTCATGCTGGTTGGAGGATGCAAGGAAGCAACCTCGAGTTACAATCAAACAATAAGAGATCGAACAAACCAACCTCACAGTAAACATAATGTTCTACGTGGAAAACCTTAGCAGGTAAAAACCTCGGCACAAAACGACAGTGTATATACTATGATAATCAATGTTACAAGAGATAGGTGAGCTTACCAATATAAGAAGATACCCGATTAATACAAAAAACCTACCTTTAAACTCCCTTTGCTCGCCAAAAGCCTCAAGTACATTTTTAATATCCTAATTCTTGATTACAAATACTTTAAAAGGATTAAAATGAATTAGGAAACAAAACCTACAATTCCGCAAAACTGCACAAGTCGGTCGATGGGAGCTTTAATCAAACAAGTGTCATCGATGACCAATAAATGAGATCCAAGCTATATTCAATCAATTCAATTTGGACAAAAATAAAAAATAAAAAATCTAATGACTAAAGGCCAAAATGCAAGATTTTCTCGATGTGATCGAGTGGGCTGTCAATTGGATCAACAACTGCTTGATGGGATCGAGTAGTCTGTCAATACCATCGATGGACCCAGTTATAGACAAATTAAAGACATTTGACAACAATCTCCATCATGTCTTTAATTATCACAAATTACAACTCCAAGGTCCATTTCTAATTGCCTCCATCATAGCTCTACCATAGTTGTTGTTTCTTGTGCACACTCCGCCTTCGTCTAGTATTCGTTAAGCCCAAAAAAGTCACACATAACTTGAACTTCTTTATAGGAACTACCTTTGTAAGCATGTCTGTCGAATTCATGCTCGTGCGGATCTTTTTAAGAGTCACTCCGCATTCCTCAAGCACCTGTCAGATAAAATGATGACGAACATCAATATGTTTAGTACGAGAATGATAAACTGAGTTTTTTGTCAAATTGATTGCGATTTCGCGGCCACAAGTTTCTAACACGGCTTCCCACTGAAGCCCAAGCTAAGTTATCATCTCTCTAAATCAAACAACTTATTCGAATGCTTCCGTCATTGCCATATACTCTGCTTCGGTTGTAAAAAGAACTAACACAGACTGAAGCTTCGACATCTAACTGATTGCTCCACCCGCTAACGTAAATGAGCAGCTGAAAATTGATCTCCCGTTATCCACATTTCCTACGTAATCGACATTTGCATAGCCTACTAACTTGTCCTCACACCTTTCAAACGTCAAGACGTAGTCTGTTGTACCTCGAATATACTAAAGTAATAATTTCATTACCTCTCAGTGTTGCTTGTCGGAGTTAACCATGTATTTGCTCACGACACACACTGTATGTGAAATATCAAGTTTTGTAGATACTATGACATATATCAAACTGTTAACAACACTCGAAAAAGGAACACGAGATAAAACTTACTTTTCTTTATCTGTAGTAGGACATTGTTTAAAAAAGTCTAAAGTGAGCAGCATGGGATGTGCTAGTCGGTTTCGCCTTGTTCATACCGAACTTAACCAATACATTCTCAATTTATTATATCTATGATAACTGTAGCCTACTCCTATGTCTGTCTCAATGAATATTTATGCCGATAATCTTCTTTACAACCCCAGATCTTTCATTTTAAATGTCCAACTGAGCTTTGAATGTATCAATCTCATATATGTTATGGCTGACAAGAAACATATCATCTACGTATAATACCAGTACGATGAATTATCCATCATTCAGTATTTTATAATAGACATAATGATCATATTCACTTCTGGTAAATCGTTGACTTATCATGAAGGTGTTGAACATTTTGTACCATTGCTTAGGAAACTATTTCAGACCGTATAATGACTTCCTTAACCTGCAAACTTTATTATCTGTCCATTTCACTTCGAATCATTCTGGTTGCTTCATATAAATCTACTCTAACTCTCCATGAAGGAAAACAGTCTTCACATCTATCTGTTACAATTCGAGGTTGTATTGAGCAACCAACGCCAATACAAATATGATAGATACCCACTTGACTATAGGCAAGAAAATCTCATTGAAGTCGATACTCTCCTTCTGCGCATATCTTTTTGCGACCAATCTTGCCTTGTATATATCTTATTTTTTCTTTTAAATCTACTCACAACCTAGCGCTCTATGTTTCACTGTAAGCTTTACGACCCATTTTGTCATGCATGCTTATTTTTCACTTCTCAGCATTAGAACCATTTAACGTTTCTTGGAAGGTAGATGGATCCCCCTCATCTTAATGAGGGTGAATGCAACATTCAAGTCATCTATGTATCAGACTGTCAATCTACAATCTCTTGGCGGATATCGTTAAAGAGGTGGCTGCTCCACTTGCTCATGTACCTCTGCTCGTGGCTCAGACTTTGCATGTGTATATTCCTTTTCAATCTCGATATCAATGACCGCTGATTTTTTTCGATTCCTTGTGTTCATCCTTGCGGTACAAAAAATCTTCATCAAACTTGACATCTCGACTAATTATAATCTTCCATGTGACTTGGTCGTATAGCCTGACACTTTCACGCCATCACCATAGCCCACAAAAAGATACTTCTTAATCCTTTGGTCTAGCTTATCTATATCAATTGATGTTATATAAGAGTAAGCGCCATAACTAAATACACGTAACAGTGAGTAGTTACCTCATGACCATCTCACATTTCTTCAGGAATCTTGCAGTCTATCGGCTATCGGCGTAAATGGGGATTGATTCACTAGGTAAGAAGCCGTATTAACGGCCTTCATCCATAATTCATTGCCTAATTCAACATTACTCAACATACTTCGGTCTCTCTCTAAAAGAGTCTAATTCATCCGTTCTGCCACTCTATTCTACTCAGGAGTATGCCTCATTGTATTGTACCTTACAATACCCTATTCTTTGCAAAATTGATTAAATTCTTTTAAAGTGAATTTACCTTTGTTATCAATCCTTAAAACCTTCAGTTTATGCCTTGTATGCCTTTTAACAATTGCCTTCCACACTTTAAATGTGACAAAATTTTGAATTTATTTTTTTAAAAAATAAACTTACATTTTCCTGGAGTAATCATTAATGAATGAGACAAAATATGATAACCCCCCAACAGAAACAACAGGCGACGGGCCCCATACATTTGAATGCACACACTTAAGCACACATTTACAAATATACTTTCCAATTTTAAAAGTTAGCTTTGATTGTTTACTATATATATATAATGCTCGTATATATTAAGTTTAATACTTTTAAAAATAGAAATTAAGTAATGATTAGAAAGTAAATTCACACTACGGTTGCTCATTTGGCCTAGGCACGCATGCCACAATTGTGCCAAGGTGGATTCCCTTACAAACGTTGCAGCTCCACTCATTTCATTGTTTTCAATCGACTTGTATAGGTTATTACTCCGCTATGCTATCATCACAATAAGTGCCCCTTTCGAAACTTTAAGGATTGTCATAACTACTAAACTTGCAACCAAGTGCCTTAAGAACCTCTAGAGATATCAAATTCTTCTTGAGGTTTGGAATGTGTCGAACATCTATGAGAATACTCTCCACCCCATCGAACATTCTGATGCGCATTGAACTGATTCCAACAACTTTATAGGCAACATCATTACCTATAAAAATTTGTCCACCATTATGCTCATTATATGCGGTGAACTAATCCCTATGAGAAGTCATATGGTATGAGACCTTTGAATTCAAAATTCAGTCGTTACTAAGGTAACCAAATTTAGATGTGATTAAGACATCACCACTATCCACCTCTTCTTATGGTTGTACTGTGTTGAACTCTTTTGGCGCATTCTGTGATTTTTTTTCCCTTTTGAGCCTTAGGGTTAGTGCAATTCTTCTTCATATGCCATGTCATTCCACAATTGTATCACTTCATTTGGCCTTTTCCTTTCGTTTTGGATCGTGAATGAGAATTGTCATTCTCTAATTCAGTATTTTTTCTCCTGGTAACCAACGCATCCATAGAGGTACCTTTGTTACTTTCCTTTCTTTCTCAACTGCTTCTTACGAAGGGCTGAGATGATAGCCTCTACATCAATGGTATCCCTACCATGGATCAGCTTATCTACCAGATTTTCAAAAGTTGGTTGAAGAAAATTCAAGAGAATCAAGGCTTGATCTTCCTCTTCGATCTTAACATCTACATTCGTCAGTTGGTATAGAAACTCACTGAAAGTCTTCATGTGTTCATTAATTTCAAACACATCTGTCATCTTAAAATTATAAAATTATTTCTTACGATACAGATGACTACCCAAGGATTTCTTCATGTATAAATCATCCAAATTTATCCATACTCTTACGACAGTCTTTTGATCCAGGACATTATATAAGACATTGTCTACTAAACATAATTGTATCGAGATTGTAGCCATCTCGTTTAGTTCATCCTATTCTTCACCAGTCATATATGCATAATTCTTCGCCTTGCTAAGGAGAGCGTGTTGCAATCCTTACTGAACTACGAGGCCACTCATATTAACCTTTCATTATTCAAAGTTATTTCTTCCAATGAACTTTTCAGTTTCATACTTAATATTAGATCCCTTAAAATATATAATTTCATATTAAAAAAAAATAAATTAAAATCCCAATGTTAGCTCTGATATCACTTATTGGGGGGACGTGTGAAAGCAACCATGAGTTAGAATCAAAAAATAAGAGATTGAACAAACCAAGCACATAGAGATCAAAAGGTTTTATGTGGAAAAACCTTCTCGGGAAAAAACCTATAGCACAAAGTGACATATAATCCACTATGATAATCATTTTATAAGAGATGGGAGAGCTTATTGATTCGAGAATACACCCTGAATACCATAAAAAACCCTAACTTTGAACTCCTTTTACTCACCAAAAGCCCTAAGCACATTTCCAATACCATTCTATCCGATTACAAACCCTTAAAAATGATTAAAAATAAATTAGGAAACAACCTGTAATTATGTAAAAATGTGTAAGTCGTTTGATGGGAGCATCGATCATATCAAGTGTCATTGACGACTCATTGATCGAAGCCACCTTTGATTAGATCGATTTGGACACAAAAATTGTCAAACAAGAAAAGGCCAAAATACAGGATTTTCTCGATGGGATCGAGTGAGTTGTCGATTATATCGACAGTTGCTCAATGAAATTGAGTGGTCTATCGATGCCATCGACATACCTAATTATAGAAAAATTAAATACATCTAACAACAATGCCAATTGTGTGACCTGCCTAATGATTAGACACACAACAGGTTGGCCCCACCATGAAAGATCGATCATCTGCAGTAGAAACCAGGCTATTCCACTCGTTGGGTGGTCTATGTTGAATCAAACTATCGGTTATCACTCCGATGGAGTGGGCTAGCCTAATTTTCCTTCTCCAGTGATCATTACAGTGGGTCCACCCATATTCTGGATGCTTTGTTTGGGTTTGGATTGGGTTGGATCCAAGTCTGAGTTTTAGGCCTCACAATAAATTTGGTCAGACTTGGCCTGCAAGACTTAACTGTCAGCTCTAACAAAAACTACGCTTGTCCGCTCGTCAAACTGCAACACCATTGGAATGGTCGAACTCAACGTACATGTATGGCCCACCTAGTGAGTGGATCATTGCCTGATCTTCAAGAAGGGTGATCTTCATGGTGGTGTCTAGCTTTCCATAGTGCAGATGTCTTGTACAGGTGGTGTGTTAGCATGATCTGTTGAATAACTTCGTAAGATGTATTGTTTCCTGGAGGTGTTTGGTTCTCAAAGTCAAATGCCTTGCCAAGAGAATTCTCCCGCGTATAAGCTACTCTATTTCCCTATTCTTCTTTCAAACTCAATGTGGGGGAGTAGTTTTTTGAAACCTTGTAATTTGTGTTGGCTTGTTTCATTTTTTTGTGCCATGCGTTCGAGCTTTGTGGGGCCACCCATGATGTGTATGTACAGTCCAAACCGTGCTTAAGGTGTGCTACATCATCTTTAACTCACATCACAATAATCATTTTGATCCAAGACTCAGGTGGGACAGACTACACATAGAATGTACAATCCCATCTAAAACCTATATTTTCACATGGTGTTGCTCACCTAAGTTTTTTAGTGGTCTATTTTTCAGTAGATCCATTTAATTTGGTCTGTCTCACATGATGACTGGTTTGGATGGTATGTAAAAGACATGGTGAACCCAATTCCATCTGAAAATTTCTATGATAGGGGTCACCTTTCCCAGTGTCCTCGATTTTCAATTTGGTGTGACCCACTAGATAGATCAGGCTAGATTTTATACTCTAGGCCTACCATGACTAAGCTCATTAGATATAAGGTTTGGATTCCACGTAAACATCACCATGCACCTGACAAGGTTATATAACAGGGTAGCTTAACTGTATTCAAGGATATGTACTCTTTTATTCGTTCTTATTTCATCGCATGGAAGGTGGCCTATCATCCAATAAAGCTTAGACTTAAGGAACTTTGAAATGTTGAACATGAAGTGATCACTGCCCCTTCAGCATCTTTGTGTGTTGTACTTGTATTTTCAATTCAAGCAAGTGAGGCAATTGTGTGAGCCCTCGGAGTTCTTTGCACATATCCCATCTCAGAGGAGAGACGTGAATTCCTAAACCCTAATATGACCAAATGATAGGGTGCCATGTACACTTGCTGGATTTGGGCTTCATAGTGAAATGCAAAGATTTTCTGGTGTGAAATGTCGATCTTATCTTTTTCATCGAGGACCATACATTTAACAAGCACACGCATCGTGTTATTATGTATGTTAGGAATTTTGACAATTAATATTCTAGCCATGACCCTAATAATCTTCTAAGGATGGCAATGCAAATGCACATTTTTGTTTTTAGAGGTACAAATAGATGGTTGAGAGCTATAGGTTGGTTGCATCTCTCAGCATTGGAGCATTCCCTATCAATGGTTGTACTCTACAAATCAATGGTATAGATTATTCAACCATGGCTACCCTTTTCGAAAGTGGGATTTTTATTTTTTATTTTGGTATGTTGTACAAAGATATGTGGAACATGTAATATGATCCTCACTGTTTGATACAATGACATATCATGGGCATGAACCACCAGATATGCTGTAAATGTATCTAAATCCAAAATGTACAAATTGTGATACAATGACATATCATGGGCATGAACCACCAGATATGCTGTAAATGTATCTAAATCTAAAATGTACAAATTGTGAAACCTATTGTGAGTTGGAATTTATCTACAAGCTAAACCAAGCGGATGATCGTATCAATCCAATTAGTGGTCATCAAATGGATGGTTAAGGTGGAAAATAGTTAACCATCCAAGTTCTTTAGATCTTGTAATCAATATGATTTTATAGCTTAAAAAAGTGAAACCCACATTTTGGATTGAGTGACATTTATTTTAGTGTACCTTAGTAGCCTTACATGCACATGGTTCACCTTGATGGAAGTCCAACCATTAAAATATTTCAAATTGTACGTGGGGTCCACCGTTATGTACATATATGCCATCTAATCTATATATCTAATACATCCCACTGGGAGGAAGGGACACACAAGAAATCTGGACATTTCAAGACATGTAATTCATGTGAATTTAGGGTTTACACATGATTTTACATCATTTCGTATGTTGTGCTTCACTTATCACACCTCAAAATCTGAGTGCAGAGTGTGCACCCTTAGACCCTACTTTCAGTTTGTAATTTGTACACAAAGTGTACTAACTTCATCCATTAATCAGTTTAATTAAATGTTATAATTACATTCATTCCAAGTTTCACTCAAGTTCGTCAAATTTCAATCACACATGTATAACACTTAACACCAATCAACCAGACATACATAAATCTTCATGACTATTCAAATAACATAAATCTCAATTATCATTCCTTTGTTATAACATCTTAATACAAGTATGTTTATTCCAGGCTAATAATGTCTTAATCAAATATATCTAAACAATTTCTTAACATCCCATAATTAATGCTAATATGCATTGTACACCAATCAAACTATATCCTAACAAATAAATCAGATATTCAACAATAGTCTAATGCTGTCAATTCATCTTTAGACAAGTATGACCATATTTTACGTGGGTCGTGTTTAAGTTCAGTAACCCCTTTCGGTTCCTATGGCACGTCATCTGCTAACGGCTCATCTGTATAGTTTTTCCATCAATAAAAAGGTAAGGTGGCCAGACTTAGTGAAATAATCCAGTATAATTTATAAATATAGTAATTAAAATAGTATAAAACATTGAATTAAAAAATGTATGCACATGATATATGAATGCGCTAAATTGGGTGATCACACATCTGCTTACATTAGAGATTGTCATCCTGAATCTACCTGTTTGGTAGGCTTCCACCTTTTGGTAGGCATGTGCATGACCCCCATCTGGTAATGCTCTACCATAATCGATATTTTTTTTCCAAGAAAAACCCCTAGGATAGACTATGCGATATGCAGATGTGATAGATGATGTATGATTTCATCATTTCATAAACACTTGTGTTAATTTAGAATGTAAGCATGAGATTTCATAAATTTTTTTTTTTCAGAAATTAAATGTGAGAACATAAATTTGAATGTGATACAGTTTCATGAATTAACATTAGTTATATTAAAACATTAATTAATCAATTACACAAATAATTTCATTTTAATTTCCATGAACATGAGACATGTTGGGTTACTCACTTGAGTTTAGTAGTGAAGAATTCATAAGATGATCTGATGGATTTGAAATTGAAAATTCTAACAATCACACAAATATATTATTGTTTGATCCAATTACATCACTATTGGGTCTCACATTTGATTTAACACCTTGTGATCAACCACTCTGCAATAACCTTCAACAATCACTTAATTGGAGTTTACATGTATGATATATTCATTTGATTTGATTATCAAAGCTGGGATTCTATATAGACACTTGTCAATTGATACAATTGATTGATCGACATCGATCGAGGATGCCTTGATCGATCGAATTTCAAATTGACGAAATTTTGTTTAAGGCATAAAGGTCGGTGGACAAAATTCGGCGCCTTCGATTGATTGATGATATGTAGATAAGCCCGAAATTTTGGGGATTTACTTTAATTAATGGTCCAAGGTTCATTTAACTGCAATGGATAGATCTATTCTCATTATTGAAACCTCATTGGTTAATAATCAGAGGCACATAAATTGTTAATATGAACCATTCACATGCTTATTTACATCTAGATTTTGAAATTGAATGGAAAATTAATGAGCAAGGTGGCTCACCGGATGATTGGATCATCTAGATTCTTAAAGTCTTATCATATTTTGTCTTTATACATTAGATGAATGGTGTGGTCCATGTGGATCTAAACACACATACACCGATGACCCATCTTGAACTTTTACACCAAGTGATACCAACACTTGCGCAGAAAATCTAAACTTTTCTTATTAAACAATTCCAAATCTACAATACAGTAATTGTGTAGCTGATCTGGCCCATTTATTGCGTTGTCCAAATAATTAAATATCAATTTTACGAAAATTGATAATAACTAATCTATCTTACAAATATAAATCTATTATCATTCGTAGAGAGAAATTCGTTGAATTGAAGCTAGACTATTTGCGGAAAGAATTGATCATCTCCATTCAAGTGTGTGCGATGGTTGTAGGACTAATCCAAACAATTTATCACACCCAGTGCTTGAAATATCGGTCTCGCGATATGGATACGTATCAGTTATCGCATAAGATATATTGGTTGTTTCGCATAATGTATCATTGTTGTTGGAAATATTGAAAAATTGGTCTAATTTTTAAATGAAACTTCAATGATTGTTAAAAAAGACATCAATACATTATTATAAATCAAAACATTACAAAAACCAAATGCACATAATAGGTTTTCTTTATATGGGGTTCAAATTTATCACTACCAAAAAAATGACCAAAGCCAATGGTGTTGAGTTTCTCCGACGGCTTTTAACCGTCGGCAACGTCGACGGCTAAAACTTGTCAGCGTATCACAATAACCCTTCCGAAAAAATAAGGAGGCTTTTAATGGTACATATTTAATCACTACTTTTTGTTTGTTAGCTTGTTAGTACACCCACTGTCAGTTCACACTTCACTGTTAGCCACCCCCACTTGTTGAAACGAGGTATCTTTCACTCAGTCTACCACTTGAGCTATGGATCAGGGTGTAAATCCTCTCTATTTTGATCTTTTTAATTACTAATTTATGTACCTTTTATATACCAATTCATGAATTTGATGAACGCCCGATCTGGAAGAATCTTTTGCTTTATTTTCCTTTCTGCTACCTATATTAAGCATCCGAAGGCTGACTTGTGATAATTGGAAAATTAGGAGAATTCTGAAAGCTAATTGTCTTGTTTAGTTCAATGTCTGGTGGGTTTTTGTTGTTTTGATTCTTTCTTTGTTTTGATCTGCTTTGTTGATTTGGGGGAAGGACTCTTCTATTTAGATCAGATTTTAGATGTATCTAATATAAACCCTAAACCCTAAACCCTAAACCAATTCATTTGTATTTATACTAATCAGATACTGAAGGCCGACCATAACTTTTGTGAGATTTTATTAAAATAAATTGGTTATTTTATACAAATGAAGATGAGGTGGGGAGATTAGATTCGATATACCATGCACCGAGCCATCATGACAACCATTTTTTGTTGCCTAATGGGTGGTTGAGCTCAAGGTCCTGCATACAAAGTCGGTCGAAAAAAGATGAAGAAGAAGTTGAATAGAGAAGTACGGTGCAATGGAGTATGAAGGGAACATCGAATGAACACTGTTGATGTCCAAATCTGGTCGATCCTTCCTTCACATTTTCCTCACTTTAACGTACCACCTCTGGAACTTGCAGCAGGAGAACAGGCAAAGGTGACCCTGGCTAAGCCGGGGGACCCTCCGATGCCTAAGTCAGGTTCAGGGAATCTTGGTCTAAGTTAAGAGTAGAGGAGAGAGTATTTTTCCTTGCGTACCTGTAAACGTGGTCTCGTATTCTATTTATACTTGCCTGTATAATGACCTGGATCCGACAATCTCGGCATGATCAAGGGGATTCCCGGATCATGGAGATACTGCCTGCAATCTGTTGATCACGCAGCGTATCAGGTGTGTAGTGTATATCTGCGAGCGAAGTTATCGACCACGTTTGGTTATGGCAGTTTCCATGTTTGACAGATAGAATATGTGCCCCCAAGTATCTGCTCTGCTCGGCTCGTCCAACCGTCATCTACCTTTGCAATTATTTGATTGAACAAGGGTAGTTCCCAGATCCGAGCGATCATCAAATCCGATCTAATCTTACAGGTCCGAGCCAATCTTGCAGGTCCAAATCGAAGTGGGAGACTCTGTTCTCTAAGACTCTCCTCGCCTCGGACCTTACATGCGCTCGTCATCTTCGCGTAACAATCTTCATGGGATGCTCGTATCGGGTCGGACGGGTCTTGCCACGGACACTCTGGCAGTGGGTCGGCTCGGATTGGTACTTTGTCGTTGAACTTCATATGGGCTCGGATCTCCCCATAACAGACACAGTTGCGATAATTTCTACACCTAAAGGATGGACACATTATGGATGGACTCAACAATCACGTTTGCCCTAAGGAATTCAAATGATGCTAAACCCCAAACTTGTTATCACTAACTTCATCCGAAGAATTTATTCATAATGGAACAAAGGGGAACAACTGCTTATATAACCATAGATGGATGGTATATGATCTTCGTCTTCGACACAGACGAAGATGCAACCACTTTCGGAAGGGACTAACGTGAGGAGTTTCTAGATTCTTAAAGTATTTGAACCAGTTCGTGAATATGAGAAGGAAAGAGCAATGAATGTGTAAAACTAGATCTGAATTATCGAACTATTCGAAACTGGAAATATATTTTCCAGTGCAGTGCGATGAAGGCATTGCACTATTCGATGAACTGCTCCCTGACAATACTAACATCTTTAATAAGTAGACTGACTTGACAATGTTTTCGAGGGTGGTTGGTGTAGACAACGAATTTGAATTCGGATTCAAACACATTAAATGCATTATTTTATTCATTAATACAATACAAGACGAACCGAGCCCTAAATCCAAATAAGCCCTAAGGGCCCGTTTGGACGGGCGTATTAAGGTGGATTACATAGCATTTGGTTGGAGTGCACATTAAACGAAGCAATTTAATGTATGCCAGTGGATTATCTCCTATCTAATTGGAGTGACGATCCAACGCCCATCCAGTGTGCACGTTTGGACGGGCCACTAGCCCACAAGTTGTAGATGCGGAGGCGTGTTTGGCCGGGCATGGGATTGCATTCAATCCCATGCAATCCAACGGGCGGAGTGTTTGGACAGTCTACGGATGCTCATCTCTAAAACACGCTTGATGTGCGGGCAGGGGGAAACTGTATACGTGGCATGCATGAGCTCAAGTTAAACGGGAAAGGATTGGCTACTCCCACTGACACCAGCCCCGTGGCTGGTTGTCGGTGCTTTGTGGGGCCCACCATGATGTACGTGTTTCATCCATTCCGTTCTACCATATCATAAAATGATATATAAAAATAGATGGACGGCATGGATGGCACACATACAACCTAGTGAGCCCCACAGAGCACCGACCACCCTGACATTGGCTGGTGTCAGGGGGAGTAGACAATCCGTTCCCAAGTTAAACAGACTAAACTGTGGAGCCTACTGTTTGACTGTGATAGTCCCAAATTCATATTGGTGGGAAAATTATAAGCCCGTATTTTTGGACATTTTTCCATGGAAACAGGACTGTAGGATATTTTTAATTTTTACTCATCCAATATAGCTTAATCCAGATGTTCATGCTACATCTAGACTAGGAATCACAATTTTGATGGCTTAATTTGACTATTCGTACCTATTAGAATGCAATTTCTTGGGTACTTGTGTATTATCCATCATTGTTCGAAATGGACATCGGTTGAAAAATAATAACTTCTCATTTCACTACGGGCCGCACATCCATGGATGCGTTCCATCCATTCCGCTCATATGGTTATTCGAAATAATTAGGAGATCCAGTGTCAAAATAAAATTAGAGATGTAAAGAGATATCAATGGCACAAAGAAAATACAAAATACTACACGCAAACTATACTATAATAAACCATCACACGGCGTTCGTCCACAAAAACCATAAATAAAAAATTACAAAAAGTATTCAAAGTTACAGCCGCCATATTTAAAATTTAATAATAATAAGCAATGCAAAAAAAAGAACCATCAAGCCCACGAAAATCTCAACGACTTTCTCGCTATTCGATGGAGCAAGATCATCAGTTGACGTCGCTCTCTCCACTACCTCCTATCTTGTCTGGGTCAACTAATAAGTAGACGAAGTCGTAGCGTGCTGGATCTCGAGCTCAGTAGATGCAACAACCTGATAACACGGAGACCCTTGCAGTGGTACGGATGGCTCATATGCCTTAAGGAAAAAATTCTCCCAGTATGCTACGGCCTCCCACCAGTTCCAAAATGCACGGTGCCAGCCACCACTGTATCCCTCAACTTCTACTCGCGCCTCATCCCAAGTGTGATATATCCCAGGTCGTTGCCCAACAAGGACAATGTAGAACTTTTGTTTACCCATCTGTGATGGCATGCATGGATTATTTTTGTGATTTATAAAAAAATGAAGAACAGTAATTCAAATACGCAATTATAAGCCTATTTTATGAATATCAAAGTTGGTTGTATGTACCCTTCCTGGATTATATGAATTGACTAATCCAGTCCGAGTTAATGTGTGCAACGCAAAAAATGTGAGTAGATATATATGAAAAACCTCCAAAACATATTTCATGAACAAACAACAGCCATCATGGTATACATTAGGCATATACACCAGCACCCAAATATCCAAAATATCAAAAAAACATAATGTCAGAGTATACGGAACCAAGCATCACAACAGTAAAAGTTATTACATGCCATATAAAATAGAAACAGTATATAAAATAGAAACAGTACTATAACAAACCCCAATAACCACACCCTGTCAGACAGAACCAGCACCTCCATCACCGAAGTGATCACGCAGTTTTTCCTGTAACCACTCCATTCGGCGCTCGGGTCGAAGACTAATAAAGAACGACGCCAACAACTTGTCCTTACTCAGGATCTCACCAATAGCAATAAGTTCTTTGGTGGTCAGGCCTTTCACCTCCTTGAGCATGTCAAGTATTCTGTTACTACGATTAACCTGTTTGCTGAGTCCAAATTTCATTATTGACTTGGCAACGGTATTTAATGATGCCTCGAGTACATCACATGGACGAGCCGAGCGTGATCGTTTCCTTATTAGTATCCCTCCACAAGAACCATCGAAATCAAGAGTGTGAGTGGGAGTGCCACGGGACCCGTGATGTCCCATCGCAGGACTGTCTACTGGTAATGGAATTGTCCCTGTGGAGTTTGTTACGTAATCCTCTGATAGATCTATCGTATCATCCATATCGTCATTAACAGAATTCCATGCTTTCATTAAGGTCTCGCTGCAGACGAGAAGAAGATGCCGACGCGGCCATACTCCTGCTGCCTCGTACGTAGCGGGCCGTGGCCTGGTTGGATCCGCATAACACTGCAAGGTCATCTATCCTGTTGATTCGTTTACTGCGGAGTCTTACAACATTTGGGTGAGACTGCTAGAGGAATAAGATAGATATAATAATGGGTAAACAATACATATATATGGATGATAGAAAATTCAAACCCAGTAAAACGTACCCTCAGATATTACTCCCAGACTTCATCAGGGGCTATCACAACCATCCTCTCAGAGTCCCAACCGAATCCACTCGCTGCCAACATGTCCTTCACTGCAGTATACTCTCGCTTGTAATATCTCAATCGTTTGGATACTTTTTGCCAAGTGACAATTACCTCAGTGTGCTTTGTAACCTCGTCTGCGGCAATCTGGTACGCCTCTCGCTTGAATCCGTTATCAGCCTTACGACCTAGTGCGACCTGTTTAAGGAATGTGTCGAATAGTATGTGGTCCATAGCACTTGTCCATTTAATCTTCGACTCTCTAGATAATGGCTCCGTGAGAGATCGCATGGTTTTAGCACGTGGTGAACATCGGGTGGCTACCGGCAGTGTTTTTGCCAGTGACTGGGTCGGTATAGATGTATCATTATAAGCGTCTGTCATTTCACCTGAATATGAAATTTCTATGATTTTTTTGGCATATTGCAACTATAATCGTTAAAAAGTAAATATTAAGATAGACTTCTATAACATAAATCCATTGCATTAGGTAACTATCCAACAAACCGATACATGTTTGTAACGCGATGATCATTCACTATTTTTCGAAGTTTAATAAACCTTAAATTTAGCAGAGATCAACTGTTGTATGAAAATGAAATAGAAAGTATCATCATCTGCTCATACTATTTTGTTGAGCATCTGCCCACATTCTGGCTGCAATGTCATCGTATATTCGATTCCAAGCATCTTTTTCATGTTGCATTACTCGAAGTAACCATCGCCACTCGTTGTTACTTGATAGTTCTTGTGGCGTTGGGATACCCTCTACATCGACACCAGATATAGCTGCGAAATCATTGTCCTGTAGAGACTCAATTTAGCCACGTATATAATTGTGTAGGACACAACAGGCTATTACAATCTGAACTTGTATTTGAAATTCGTACTGCATAGCGCTCTTCAAGATGAGAAATCTACCGTTCAATAAACTAAAACATCGCTCGATTGCATTGCGCAATTGTGCATGTCGGTAATTAAACAGCTCTTCCATGTTCGCAAGAGCTCTCCCAGTTCGATATTCTTGTAAGTGATACCGAACGCCCCAGTATGGAGCCATAAATTCAGGTGAATGAGCGTATCCAGTGTCGACAACATAATATTTTTCTATACATTCAAATCAACGTTATAGTAAGTGAGAAACTGGATATAGTCATAATTAACAATTAGATGGCCACTTTCATAACAGATATACAGTGCCGTTTGACACAAGTAAGGGATCATCTGATAGGGTTAATGCATTGTGTAGCACTCTCGCATCCAAAGCAGAATCCTCCCAACCAGCCAATACATATGTAAATTTCATATCGAAAGAACACGCTGCTAGTACATTTTGGGAGAGCACCCCTTTGCGATTGCGAAAGCTCGCGTGGTCAGCCGCCAACACATGCGCTGGAATATGTGTACCATCAATTGCACCGATGCAATCCTAAACGTGAGGAATCAACAACCATGAAGCGACCGTACATTGGAGGGAAGTAACAAATGACAGGCTTAGAAAACACACCTATTACGAATATACCTGAAAGTAAGCAGACCAATTTAGATTTGTTTGGATCTCTGGTGGTGTCTTCGTGCCAACGGATTTGGCTAAATCAGGGTACATTGATATAATTGCCTCTAGCACACGGTAAAAGTGTCAACTGACTGTCTCACCCGATCGAATAAATCTGTGACCTATGACCCGGTTACGAACATTGTGCCCCAACGTGTGAAGAAAAATTACTACTTGTTCTTCAAGACTAACATTACGCGTATCACGGAGTCATGTCTTCTCGCGTAGCAGCTTACATAGTTCAAAAAATGATACTCGATTCATCTTAAGCTGATCTACACAATCTCCGTCACTAGCCCAAATAATGGAACTGATGAACCTTGCTCGCTCATCGTCCTCATGACGCGCCGGTTGCTTAAACATGTACATACGACAATATTCCCCAACAGCCTGTACGCAAGCTGCCACCGCTTGAAACGCAAATATACGATCTGTTGATTCCTAGTCTGAAGAATCCATCGTGAACTGATAACTTCTCCATACATCAAACGTAGATTATGAGGATTGCAGCAGGAAACAGAGAAAATAAAGAGACGAAACAGAGAAAGCAAAGAGAGAAATCACAGGGATAATTCGCAAAGTCAAGGGCCATTTGGACAGGAATCCTAGTGGATTAGTAATTGCAATTGGATGCATTGAAGAGAAGTTGCACAATTGTGCCCCACCCCATTAATGATTGACTGACCCTTCCCATTTTCTAAAAAGCCTTCAAAATGAGCCCCGACAGAACAACAATGCAATAGCAACGGCCCAAATTTTTTTTTATATGGGCACTTGTTGTGCCCCGAATTTTTATTTTTTGTGAGATAAATCCCAGCAGGAATTGGAGATTTGGTGTTTTGTCCTGCTTGGTCTTTTTTATTAATAAATTTATTCTCTCAATGATGCAATTTGTATATGGACAGCCAACAAATAGTTAAAAAAAAACATTAACTGTTTCCTTTAGCATGCCGTGCCACAGCCACACTACGTGGATGACCTGGATTAATATGCATGTATGCCATGTCTTGGATGATCACATGTTGATTTTTTTTTTCAAGTACTTTCCACTAATATGTAATGGTTACAGATGAATTTTTTCTCCACATCGGAAGCAGGTATTTAGAGCATCCAATGTTTTATTTGGAAACTGCCTGTGGGGACTGATTTGATTGTATACTGCGATATAACAGTACATGCTTGAAGGATCAGACCGAAAACTGCCTTACTATATTCTTTTTCCGTTTTCTATTTTGCATGTTAGTTTCAACTATCTTGAATAAAATGGGGCCCTTCCTCTGTTTATAACAAATTGATTGCTACAAATCTGGGTTTGCCTTTTATCATATTTTGCCCCACATGGAGTGAAAGTCTAGTTAATAATTTAATACTAATAATATTATTTATAATAATAATAAGTAAAACAAATTAAAAATGGTCTGAAGAATGGGGTTCAGAAGGATCTTAGATGAACTTGTGCCACACGATTGGAAATTGAGTCATCATGGTATATATATATATATATATATATATATATATATATATATATATATATATATATATATATATATATATATATATATATATATATATATATATATATATCATGGAATGGTCATACCTCAGTGTTCACAGATTGTAACCTTTTCCACTTCAAATTCAACAACAGACCTGTATGAAAATAATACCACAATTAGTGCAGTGTTAAAAAAAAGGTGGCCACCTGATTATGAAAATAATGACAAATCTACTTTAAAACCAAAAAATGCAGGAAGGAAGAAATATAAATTCTGTATACGCCCGAAGGAAGAAATATAAATTCAGTTTCCGAATGAAAAAGCTATCTAATACAGACATCATACTGCATTGTAACATTTGCCAATTGTATGCATCTTGAAGAAAGATTATTTGAAAAAAAAAATAAAATTGCTCTTCAAAACAGATGATCAGAGAATCCAAAATCTGGTTAAGAAGAAATGCCAATTGTATGCATATTGAAGAAAGATCATATGTGGAAAAAAAACTTCTCTTCAAAACAGATGATCAGAGAACCCAAAATCTGGTTAAGAAGAAATGCCAATTGTATGCATATTGAAGAAAGATCATATGTGGAAAAAAAACTTCTCTTCAAAACAAATGATCAGAGAACCCAAAATCTGGTTAAGAAGAAATGCTAGTTGTATGCATATTGAAGAAAGATCATATGAGAAAAAAAAAAACTGCTGTTGAAAACAGATGATTAGAGAACCCAAAATTTGGTTAAGAAGAAATGTCAATTGTATGCATATTGAAGAAAGATCATATGAGAAATTGCATAGAATATAAATACCAGATAATTTGGAAGTTCAGTCGATGCAAGATTCGAAGATAGTCAGAGAAATGTACCATCGGGTATGATGAGATTGTAAAGAATAAAAAAATAGAATTAGATAAGGAATGCTAGTACCATCAATTGCAGGAAAAATACTAGAGTATCAGAGATGCGACCCTGATGCATTATGAAGCAAAACAGTATGACAACGTATTCGAAGATGGCATTAGAACCCAAACTTGAAATGTGAAGCTGAAATTTCACATAATCTAACAAACAGAAACCATATACCCACATCAATTTGAAACAATACAACAAAATGGGTGGGAGTAACCGTACCAGAGATCGGTCTCAAGTCCAATAGATGAGATCTGTGTACTTCAAGTCAATGAAACCATGTTGTGATTGACCAATAGATATCCAAAGAAACCTCACAGAATTTTTTTTTTTTTAGAAGCAATGAAAGAAAAATGCATTAAAAGACCAAAAAAGGAGAAACAAAACAAAACAGGAAAAAAGAAAAAAAGAACAAAACAAGGACCCGAGGACCAACTGTAAGATTTCCAAAGAAACCTTACAGCATTAGGTTTATTAAGTTAGTAAATTTGGAGTATGAAGAAGGAACCCAACTACACATGTCTGGATTGAATCCAAAGGATATACCAAACCCCAAATGGAAACCAATTATCATAACAGGGGAACCAAAAGTAGATCACATGAGCATATTTCAGGAAATGAATGTTAGCTCAAGAATCAACAAAGATTAATAGCCCTTATTACATAAGATTTCATAACTGGCATCCAGCTCATACCAGTACTAGAATATCCAATAGAAATCACTGGTAACAAGAAGAGAAGGTAGAATTTGAAGACCAATGGATAGACACATGAAATCTACCAAATAACTCTCCAAAGAAGGAAAGAGAAATACACGAGGCACAATCTATGCTAAAACCGAGCAAATTCTGAGAAATTACTGGAATATATGACATTCTGAGTAACAGTAAAGAAACATAGATTGCAGTAATCATACCAGATATCTGTCTGTAATCCAAGAGATGAGATCAGTGACCTTCAAATTCTGGTGAAACCATGCTGCGAGTAACCATCAGATTTTCCACAGAAGGGTTATAGCATTAGGTATATAAATTCAGTACATCTAAAGTATGAAGAAGGAAACCATCTGTACATATCTATCTCAGTATGCAAAGGATAGACGAAACCAACAAATTAGATTAGAGTAACCATACCAGAGATCCATAGAGAACAAATAAGCAACAAATTCCTCTAGAAACCCGTTTTTAACGGCTATGCTCCACCAGAATTTGGATAGAATGATTAATGATTCAGAAAGAACAAAGGACCCTCCCAATCAAACAGATATCGGAAACAACGTCTCTAGTATCCACCATTTTTTGTAAATGGTGGATACCTCTAGGCAGGCAGCAAATAGAAACCATCATCCAGGCTACCAAACATGCAACTAGAAGAAAGAGTAGTACTTGTAGTCCAATGAATCGACATACGCCATCTTTATGAAATAAGGCCTGAATGAACTTAACAGAAATTAGGAAAAGCAGTTCACAGAAAACGCACAAGGCCAGGAGCCACGAATTTTTTGAGATTACGCAAAACCCCCAATTTTCAGATATGGCATAGAATGTAAGAACCGCTATAAGAAACCCTCAAATATGCAAACATGCACACCTAATAACCATTGGCCTACCGAAAGATTATAGCATATGGCGAAAAAAAGAGACAGTATATATGATGTGTGAAATAGAGATCCAACATGCTGGCCTATTTGATTCATAAACTAGAAGCCATGGCATCTTCCCAGACAACACAGATGCATCTTGGAGGGCCATGGCTCGAGGATAATAGAGGTACATCACAGGCAGCTAAAAACCTCCATTTCTCGACTCAGAAACAATGAAAATCAAATAATATAGAACATGCAGGACCAGTCGACAGGAACAGCAGGGCGTTTTCATGCCCGGGGCGAGGAAGATAACCTACCTCAGACCTCAGACCTACTGGCCAGCTCGCGATGGCTCCGACAGGTAGATGAATATGGCCACATAGACCTGAAGGCACCTGACTGATAGGAGGATTTCACGCTAAAACCCTTCTCACGCCATGACTTCCGCTAGTAACTGATGTCCTCCAATTCCATCGGGAGTCCGTACGTTGGACTGAGGTAGATCCAGGGATGAACTCGAGAAGATATCACTTGCAGAGAGTAAAGCGGGAATGGATTTGCGAATCCCTCGTCTGCACGCCTCAATCCAGCGCATTATCCAATCCACCTGGCGTCAACAGCCGCCCAAACAGGCATTAATACGGCCCCGCTAGAATTGACAATCCAATCCCGTCCAATCCCTCTTAATACGGGGGAATCCGCCTGTCCAGACGGGCCCTAAATGTGCTAGAGCTGCCTATGCCAACGGATGGCAAACGGATTTAGTTGTTAACGGTTAAAAAGTATACTTTGCCTCTACTTGTCCACTTATAACTGTGTTTATACCCTTTTCTAGATTTTAACTTTGCCACATGACGATACTATCCTCCCATTTTGCTCAATGTGTTCATTATGATGTCTGTGTTTTATCCACACTGTCCATCCATTTTGCCAGCTCATTTTAGGACAAGATCCCAAAAATGAGAATATTCCAAATCTAAAGTGGACCACACGATGGAAAACATTAGGATCAAATGCCTACCATTGAAACATTTATGGGGCCACATGGATTTATAAGAAATCCATACTGTCCATCTATTTTTTCATCTCATTTTAAGTGATAGTCTGAGAAATGAGGTAGATCATAAGCTCAAATGGGCCACACAACAACAAATACGGGAAATGAACACCCACTATTGAATATCTTAAAATCATTGTGAGGCCCACTTTGAGCTTTGGATCTGCATCAGTTTTTGGCCCATGCCTTAATATGAGATGAAAAATCCAAATGGACGGGATGGATTTGTCACAAACATTATGGTGGACCCCACCTACCGTGGAGCAACCCTCAGGCCGGTTTAAATGTCCTAATCAAAGTGGATGCGTTCTGTGTCCTGGATTGGCGATTGCCTCACCCCCAGCAGCAACGTCGTTGCTGGACAGTGTTGTGTGGGAAGCGGATTGGCTGGTGTACTGCACACCGCCGATGTGGCAAGTGTGTTGGTATGAGTTATATCCAAACCGTTCGTACACTCGGTGATCTCGTCATAAGACTTGAACCAAAAAATAAGACATTCGAAAATCAAGTGTGGTAGTATGAGTTATATCCAAACCGTTCGTACACTTGGTGAGCTCGTCGTGAGACTTGAACGGAAAAATAAGACATTCAAAAATCAAGTGACCACACTGTAAAAAGCAGTGGGGATTGAACGCCTGCCATTGAAACCGTCTCACAAAATTTTTAAATCAATATGATATTTGTTTTTTTTCCTTCATCCAAGTTTGTGTTTTTTCTCTTCATTGTCCCTACTTTTATTTTTATTTATGGTGTGGTCAACTTAAGCATAGGTAATTTCTCATTTTTGAGATCCAAATTTAAAATAATATTTCCAAATAGATTAACGGTGTAGATAATCCGCGTCCCTCCAATCCGTCCGGCCAGGGCTCTGTGGAGCCCACGGTGATATAAGTGTTTTATCCGCTCTTCATCGCTTTTCTCGGATAATTTCAAGTTATTAGACAAAAAATTGAAGAAAATAAAAAATTCCACTGAACCACGTTAAAGTAAGATGCAGTGATTATAACACCCACCGTTGAAACCTTTCTAAGGGCCACGGTGATGCCTTTTTTAGTATATAACCTATTCATAATGTCATGCAGACGTTGATGAAGTGAAAACAAAAATATCCGCTTGATCTGAAACTTATCCAGCTCCCAGAAGTTTTTAATGGTGGACGTTCAATCCCCACTTTGTGGTCCACTTAAGCTCTGGACTTGACTCATATTGCGGCTCATACCCTAAAATGATCCGATAAAAACGATTAACGGCATGGATGAAATACTTACATCACGGTGGGCCCCACAGAGCCCTGTAGGACGCAAACCACGTCCGAGCGGGAGGAGCACCACTTCTCTTCTTCCAGCGACACATACCCACACCAGCTAGGATAGTTGATGGTGTGTGGTATATCAGCCGATCGGCTTCCACTGTGAGTGCCACCAGGATATATATTGTATCTATACCATTTCTCTACCACCCCTATTGGGGTGTTTTTTTTTTTTCTTTCTGTGGTAGGGTTTACTTGAGCTTAACTCATTCCTTAGGGGGGTGCCTTACAAATTGGTGAACGTTGTGGATACAACACATACATCGAGTCAGGGTTCACATAACTTTATGACGTCACTTTGGTAGGGAGTGGTAGCTAATCAGCGTCCCAAACAATCTGGCTGTACAGGTTCAAGAACTTTGATTTCCTGCAAACCTGGCCTTGATGTAGGTCGGGCGTCGGGCCATGCCATTATAACGTCTGTGACAAATTCATGTTGGATAAAATGTTGAATTAAATAGACTATAAAAATCGAGAATCAAAAAAGGAAAATAAATTTAGAGAAAGAAAAACTTATTGAATTGAGTCGAGGCGTGACTGAGTCACTCGGCTTGAAATCGAATTTGCTCTCCTTGGACAGCGTTCCAAGTGCAACAAGTTTCCAGAGCAATCGACCTCCAGGATACAACGACTATGACCCGGTCCCAGCGGTGCACTCACTGTACACGGGCTCGAACCACTTGCAGTTTAATCCGAAAGTGCTGAGTTGACTCAGCAATGAACTCAGTAACAATGGTAAAACCGTATCAGAGAGAGTTTTATAAGGCAGAGAATTTTTTGTATATTGAAACTGGAATCGGAAGTCTTTATATAGACTTCGAAATGGTGCATAAGCACCCTTTACAAAAAGTTAGGTCCGTTGGGTTTAAACCCAACAGGGGCGACCAACCGGAAGGGAAGCATCTCTCTGGTTTAAAAACGAAAAGGCGCAAGTGCGAGTACACTCTCGCACATACAGTCCTGCGAGTACCCATACACACACACCCACGCGAGTATACTTACACCGCACCCGCACCCAGCCCAGCCCGTCCCGTCCCGTTCCGTCGCGTCGCGCACGCGGACGCGGACGCGGACACGGACTCGGCTCGGCTCGGCTCGGCGCGCGCGCGCGCGTGTGTGGTTAATGACATAGATTAGAGCTATTGGCATAGCCCCCCCACAGGACCAAATTCACATGCCCCCTGAAAGGGGCTCAAGCCCTAGGCAAAAGGCCTATCATATAAACAAGAAATTTTTTTTTGTCAAATCCGATGTGAGACAAAACCAACACCTCAAAAACACCAAAATTTAAATGTGGAGGGAAAACACCGAAATTTGAAAATTCAAATTTTTAATATTATTTTAAAACAAATACAACAATTCAATCGTTCATTTGTTTTGTCAGTTCATTTTATGCTATGTGACCGAGGAAGAGATACATCTAAGCTAAATTTAACCGCATCATAGTAAACAGTGTGAAAGAATGTTTATCCTTGAAATATCTTAAGGCCATTATGAGGCCACTTTGAACCTTAGATCTACCTCATTTTATGGTTCATGCCCTAAAATGTGCTATCAAAATAGATGGACGGAATAGATTTTTCATAAACATCAAATTGAAACCCACGTACGGTTGTGGTGATAATTGTATGACAATCAATGTGTAAATTTATTTCAGAGGGGTAGCTGAAATGATGCTATGTGACCGAGGAAGAGATACATCTAAGCTAAATTTAACCGCATCATAGTAAACAGTGTGAAAGAATGTTTATCCTTGAAATATCTTAAGGCCATTATGAGGCCACTTTGAACCTTAGATCTACCTCATTTTATGGTTCATGCCCTAAAATGTGCTATCAAAATAGATGGACGGAATAGATTTTTCATAAACATCAAATTGAAAGCCACGTACGGTTGTGGTGATAATTGCATGACAATCAACGTGTAAATTTGTTTAAGAGGGGTAGCTGGACATTTCAGCTATAGCTTGACAGTAAGTACGGCCATCATTATACTTGTTACAAATCTACCTGTGTATCAGATTTGTCATCTCATTTCAGAGCATGGACCTAAAAATGAGGCTATTAGAAAGCTTGAGTGAGCCACACGAACATAAAGATTATGGATTAAAAGCTTACCATTGAAATATTTATTGAGTTAAACATAATTTTTAACAAATCAACTCCACCCATGAGTTAACACAGCTCATTTATGGCATGAACAAGAAAATAATGCAAATCCATATTAAACATAAAATAGTGGGCTATAAGAAAAAAAAAAAAAAAAAAAAAACAGTGGGAATGAAGGTTGACGTTGAAACATCTCAGGGCGATGGTGGGGCCCACTTTAAGATGTTGATCCGCCTCATTTTTGGGTCCATGCCCTCAAATGAGCTACAAATATAGATAGACGGGGTGAATTTCTTACAAACAACAAAGTGGACCACGTATAGTCATGGTGGGCTGGTACGGTACTAATCCAACATGCGAATTCCGATTGCCAATAAAGCAAGGGCAGTTTTGTACATTTTTAAAATATAAAAATCAATTCGTATGTAATTAAATGACTTTAACGGTTTGAACTATAAGCAGGTTTATAGAAATATTTAAAAGCATAAGGTTTTTGGTCTATAGCCAAAAAGGTAGCGGGCATATGACAAAATCGTTAATAATAAAAAGAAAACTGTAGGTCGTTTAGCGAGTTCCCGGTGAGCGCGGTTACCTTGGCCAAAATATCTATTTAAGTCAAGCCCATCTAATCCGAATGCGGCTTGTGAATGGGCTTCGATGGACTTAATGTTGAACACGTGCAACTGGACTGTCTGAGACAAATGAGTGAAACTACCATTCCTCCGTCTTGCTGCGACATTGCACGCACTGAGAGGACTGAATGGAAGGGCATCTCGGACAGATTAGTGAAATTGACATCCCTCTTCTGCTTCAACATTACACGCATCGAGGAAATAATTTTCACACGCCCATACCTAACGCTTCTCCATCTCTCTTCTCTGCACGCTGAAATCACGTTTCGGTATGTTCTTTTCTATACCCTTCTTTGTCCTTCTTTTTGTTCTTCTTTTTATCTTCTTGCTCGTTATTTATTTATTTTCATCAAAGTCAAGTGATTTATTTGTTAACACCATTTTCTATTATTTTCTTCTTCTTCTTCTTCTTCTTCATTTTTTTTTTTTTTTTTTTGAATTAAAGTAGTAGGTGTACGCAGATCAAAAGTGTATTATTTTTTCTCTCCTTTCTTTCTTAATAAGTTTCTCATACTTTCGTTTCATATACATTTTTTTTTAGATGTTTTACATTTTTTTTCTCTCTTTTTGGGATATTTAACCAAAAAATTCGTCCAGAATTATAAGTTTACCAAAAAATGCCTTCTTGGGTAATTAAAAATCTTAAAAAGTGTATTTCGGAGGTTGAAATGATCAGAACGTCCTAGGTTTTTTTTTTTTTTTTTTTTCCCTTTTTAAAGGATGAAGCTGAGCAACGTGTAGCTCTGTGTGGAATCCTAGCCGTCCAACAGTTTCAACCCACTGTAATTATCAGCTGAAGAAAAAATAGGTGGACCACACTTGTAGTTTGTTATTTTTGTCGGCTACATTTATATTATTTTCTATGTTGTGGTCCATCTGATCAGTGTATGGAGCTGATTTTCTGCGCAACTTGATCCACATTATGCGGCCAACCCATTGATTGGGGTGGATGTCCTGATCTGTGGACAGTTGTTGTCCAACCGGTTTGATGTGCACATCTTTCTCATAAAGTGGCGTATACACATGCATGTGACATCCACTCAGATCATAAAATGGAAACTTCGTTGACGAGAGAAAAATGAAAATAAAAATAATAATAATGAAACTAGGGTAAGACTTTATTATATTTTTCGTAAAGATAAAGAAAATTATATTTTTTATGAAAATTTTAAAACATACACGAGAGCTGTGAGAATTCGTGAATCTCTTATACATGACTGGACTGGTTAGATTCATGACGTCCTGGCTAATATTGAAAGTATTGATGATATCCACTGATAGGGACAGGTTACCTGTGACTTTTAGATCATGGTCCAAAATGATAACGTCCATTCCCATCCATCATAGAGGTTAAAATGGATGGATTGGATTTTGGAACGATGGTGCCCTATCGGCACATGTGGTGCACCCTTTCCAATGCTCTAGCCTAAGTTTTGGGCTTAAATTGAGGTATTCAAAAACGGCTGTAACATTTAAGTCAATATTACTGGATACCTTGGCCCAAAATATCTACTCAATGAGGCCCATCTTATAGGCATGCTCAAATTGTACAAGCCGAGTAGATTAGCTGCACCCAGCCTTACTCAAGATGGTGTGGCCTCCACCATGGGACCTGCTTTGATATGTTTATTATCGATCCATGCATCTGTCCATTTTGCTTTTAGGGCATAATCTCAAAATATGAGAGATCCAGTTCCCAGGTGGCCCATGCCGTAAGAAACAATGGTGATTGACCATTAATGAGCCATAATTTTTTTAGATCAAGCTAATATTTGTTTTATTTCTTACTCTAGGTTTATGTGACCTAATCAATAAATTGGATGGAAAATAACTTCAAGTAAACCTTGTGGTGGGCCGTAGGAAGTTTTTAATGGTAGGGTCTTTAATCATCAATCTGAGAATTGGATTTGCCTTATTTTTGGCATCAAGTGCTAAAATGATCTGAAAAGCATATTCACAGCGTGGATATAGAATACAAGGTGGCCCCACGGTAAGGGGGGCACTGTCTTCGGTGCTGCCGGGGTGCACCTAATCCACTACCATACGGGCGGTTGCAATGCACTGGCTTGTAATTGGCCTTAGCTGTATTTAATGTCGAACACCTGTACACGCACGAATGGAATTGGATTGTGTACTGACTAACTCAGTACGCTAAGGGGTTATGAGTTGATGTGTCACCAGCCAATTGGCTTTAAGATGTGGGGGCGCTTCCCTCCTCCAAACGCAGTTAGCTGCTCTCTCTTCCATGCAAGGCGCACACGTAGAAGGACTTACCACTGCTTAGAGAGGTTTCAATGGTATTGGCTAAACTCTATTAGGCGCACTGTAAATGGATGTAGTCTATCCACGCTGTCCATCATTTTTTCAAGTGTATTTTAATGGCTGAGACTAAAATTGAATCATTTCCAATACTCAAGTGGGCCATGGAACAGGAAACATTGGGAATAATAATTTTCACTGTTGAAACATCATGGTGGCCCTTATAGAGGTTTTAATGGTAGAAGTCATTATCACCGCTGCTTCCTTTGATGTGATCCACTGGAGATCTGAATCTGCTTAATTTTCTGGATCATGCAGTAAAATTATTTGAGAAAAGTTATTAATGGCGTGGATAAAATTCTAAAATCACGGTGGATCGACAGAGCCCTGCCCAGATGGTAATCCGTCCGGGCAGGGGTCGGATGCAATCCGCTTCCATTGCATACCGTGTAACTCATTAGGCTTAGCGTGCTAATTAAATTCTGTGACGTTCAGCATGATTTATGTGTCTTATCCACTTTGTTAATCTATTTTACCATATAATTTCAACGCTTGAGCCTAAAAATGAATCATATATAAAGTTCAAATGGACCACTCCACATAAACAGTGTGAATTGAATGTCTACTGTTGAAAAATTCTTAGGGCCACAAAAGCTTTGGATCAAGCTTATATCTGTGTTTTTCCTTCATCCATGTCTTCATGATATCATGAACAAGTTGGATGACAAATAAAAATCCCTATAGGGCCTAGCAAGGTTTCAACGGTGGAAATCATTACTCTTACTGTTTCATGTAGTATGATCCGCTTGATCTTTTGGATATGCTTAAATTTTGAGCCGAATGCCTTAAATTAGCTGTAAAAACTAATGGACGGTATGGATAGACGACATATATTCAAGGTGGACCCAACTAAGTTTACTCTCTGAGTAACTTGGTACGCAATCCGATTTTTGTTGGGAATAGAGGAGCGGTGTTTGTTTTGGCGTTTGGAGGAGGGAAGAAACCCCACATCTTAGAGCCAATAAGCTCGTGACACGTCTTAGTTACTCAGTACCCCTTAGTGTACTAAGTTACTCAGTTCACAATCCGATTAGCCTTTCCCATACAAATGACGGAATCGAATTGTGTACTGAGTAACTCAGTACACTAAGGGATACTAAGTTGACGTGTCACGAGTTTATTGGCTCTAAGACGTGGTGCCTTTTCCCTCCTCCAAATGCGGATACTGAGTTGATGTGTCACGAGCTTATTGGCTCTAAGACATGGTGCCTTTTCCCTCCTCCAAACACGGATACTGAGTTAACGTGTCACGAGCTTATTGGCTCTAAGACGTGGTGCCTTTTCCCTCCTCCAAACGCCAAAACAAACATTGTTAGCTTCTCTCTCTCTCTCTCCTCTCTCTCTCTCTCTCTCTCTCTCTCTCTCTCTCTCTCTCTCTTTCGTGCAAGGAGGAAATGTAGAAGGATCCACCGCTCCTTTGAAATCGGATTGCACTGAGTTATTTAGTACGCTCTTATCGTACTGAGTAAACTCAGTTGGACCCACCTTGAATGTATGTGGCCTATCCACGCCGTCCATCTATTTTTCCATCTAATTCAAGGGATTTAGCCCAAAATTCAAGCATATCCAAAGATCAAGTGGATCATACCACAAGAAACAGTGGGGATAATGGTTTCCACCGTTCAAACCTTAATAGGCCCCACAATGATGCTTATTTGTCATCCAATCTGTTCATAAGATCATACAGACAGATGAACTGAAAACACAAATATAAGCTTGATTCAAAACTTCTGTAGCCCCCAAGAAATTTTCAACGGTAGAAGTTCAATATAACTGTTTCCTTTCTAGTAGTGTGATCCATTTGAACATTGTATATGCTTCATTTTTGCAATAAAACCTTAAAATTATCTGGGAAAATGGATGGACGGAGCTAATAAAATACATAAATCATGTTAGACCTCATAGAGTTTACTCAGTACGTAGTGAGTTACTCACTACGCAATCCGCTTCCCGCTCCTATATTCTAGCAGAAATCGGATTGTGTACGAGTTACTCAATATGGTTTTATCATACAAAGTAAACTTAGTTGGGCCCACCTTGAATGTATGTGGTCTATCCACGCCGTCTATTAATTTTTACAGCTAATTCAAGGCGTTCAGCTCAAAATTTAAGCATATCCAAAGATCAAGTGGATCATACTACAGGAACAGTAGAAGTAATGATTTCCACTTAACGACTCGAAAAAAATCTGTACAAAGACCCGAGTACCAACTCAGATAGAAATCACCTTATGAAACTTTGTTAGGCCCTATAGTGATTTTTATTTGTCATCCAACATGTTCATGATATCATATCATGACGACATGGATGAAGGGAAAACAAAGATATAAGCTTGATCCAAAACTTTTGTGGCCTTAAGAATTTTTCAACGATAGACATTCAATTCACATTGTTTCTATGGTGTGGTCCATTTGAACTTTATATATGATTCATTTTTGGGCTCAAGCGTTGAAATTATATAGTAAAATAGATGAACGGAGTGGATAAGATACATAAATCATGGTGAACGTCACTGTAAGATCCGTAACCTAGCCCATATCGTTCTGTAAATTTTCACGGTCCTCCCAGTCGAATTTTGATGACCCGTGATGCGTAGATAGCATTTGCGCACGCTCTTAAGTCACATACCGACTCAAGCCGAGACCTGTGTCATTGCGATCGGGCTGTCGCCACGATTTCGATGACGCGTCTCATACGTCAATGTGATGCTCAAATTATGAGATCCGACCCGTGCATTATCCGAGTCATTGAGCGCTTGATCTCGGGACCCACCTATCCCTGTTGTTGTACTTTCCTAGAAAGTCATAATTATGATGATGTCACCCTAGGGGTGATATCACCCTACCCTACCCTACCCGTAGCCATAACTTCTTACAAACAACCACCCATTCTCTTTTCCCCATAAGTCAAACTCATTAATTGTCATCACCTCTCTCTCTCTCTCTCTCTCTCTCTCTCTCTCTCTCTCTCTCTCTCTCTCTCTCTCTCTCTCTCTCCTATCTCTCTCTCCCTCCCTCTTTATTTTTCATTTTTTCTCCATTGTTGCAAGCTCGAGACGTCCAAGCAATCCAAAAATCTAGCCATCTCCCATCCAATCTCCCTACTAATCCGGCCCACCAAACTCCATCTCGACCATTAAATCACCCTCCTTGGAGCTCTAAAACCTATTGAAAGAAAGAGGAGTTCAAGATTTAGAAGTGGGTGCTTCTTTTTCTCTCTCTTTTTCATTTTTCTGTGATGTGTGGCCCACTTGGATGGACCTCATCTTGATGTATGTCTCATCCAAACCATCCAAGTCATGTGGACCCTACCTTATGGATGATGATGAGAAAACACAAAGTATCAGACCTATTAAGTAGGCTACGTTCACATGGGACCCACCTGAATAAAATATGGGCCATGTACACGTGGGACCCACCATGATCCACGCAGTCCAGCGTCCCTGGACGCTGGACGTGGAGTAGGCTAGGGCTAACATGGAGTGCGTGTAGTGACATGGGTGTGTACTGGCAAGTTACAGACAAAAAAAATATATATAATATATATATAGATAACGTGAGTTGGTTATTTTAGATTTTTTAGTGGACCACTCATGCAGGTTTCACTTTGATGCATTAATTTAATCCACGTCATTCATTCCATTCTCAAGAACATTTTAGGCGTTGAGTTGAAAAATGAAGCTAATTTGACTTTCTGGCGGACCATAGTATAGAAAATGGTGTTGTCTACTGCTGAAATTTTCTATAATGTTTCTGTACTTCAAAATATGTCTAATATTGGTCTCGATGGGTTTGTCTTAAGTCATAAGAACCAATAAGTGGGTCAGATTTTCTTGATGTAGGCCTTACCTAGGCAAAATGACATAAAAACTTATTTTTAAATTTTTTTTTTTAAAAAGGGGCAGCAGGCGCTGCTGCTAGCGCGAGGACGCTGCGCAGCCCTCCTCCGTAGGCGAGACGGGCAGGGACCACTGGTCCCAGCCGTGGCCCCACCATGATGTCTGTGCCGTACATCTACACCATGTATTTTGTGTCTCTCTTTTAGGGCAGTGGGCCCCCAAAAATCAGCTGTATGTGGCGCCCAGGTGGCCCATATCACGTGGAACAGTGTTGATTGCATGTCTGCCATTGGAATGCTTTTGGGTTATCACGGAAGTTTGAATCACAGTGAAGTTTGTTTTTCCTCCTCGGCCGGGTCTTTGTGATCGTTTGATCATATTGGATGGCAAATAGACGTCATGGTGGACCCCATAATCATGTGTGTGTATGTTGCATGCCGTCCATCCATCTTACGTTGCCATGGACCTCACGCAGGAGGACTCCAACCATCCAGACCGTCCATTCATGTGGGGCTACCATGATGGATGCACAGGTGTGTGTGTGTGTGTGTGTGTGTATATATATATATATATATATATATATATATATATATATAATATTTTATATTAAATACTATGGTGGGCCATTCCTATGTGTGGACCCACCATGATCTCATGCGTTAGAACCGCACCGTCTAGAGCGTCCAGACTCTGGCCGGTGGCCTTGTTACATTTCATGTAGGTATGTCATGTATATTATAATGGGAAAACGCACTATGCGCGCGAGCTCACGGGTCGGTCCCATAAGATCGAGCTGTGTGGGCACGACCGTGATGTGTTTCGAACATCTTCCCCATTAGTTAGATGCACCATTCCATCGTGGGCTTAGGTCTTAAAAATCAAGTCAATCCCTGACTTGTGTGGGCCACACCACATACAGAAGTGGAGAAGGGGCCGTGCACCATTAAAACATTCATAATCATTTTTGGGGCCCACGAAAGATGTGGTTTGCAAATCCAGCCCATCCATTATGTGTGTCCCACTTGTATGAGGGTTCAGACCAAGTTTCAGCAGCATTCAAAACTCAGGTGGGCCCCACCAAGTGCTTTTATATGTTTTAATGGTGTTTCACATGATTTTAGATGGTATGGCCCACCTGAGTTCCGTATACGGCTGATTTTTGGTATATCCCATAATTTAAAGGGGAGCCATCAAATGTACGGTGGGGCCCACACAGTTCGACCTCACAATAAGCTTATCGTGAGCTCGAGCGCATAGTACCTTTTTCCTATTATATTATATTATATAATATAAGATACATATACATGTATGCTTATGTCATAAGATGCCAGTCAGATCAGTGGCACCCTTGCTGGTGGGCGTATCCCATCCTAACTGTCTACCACCTCATGTTTTGTATCTTTACCCTCCATTTATTTGGTAACCCTGTCTCATGGCCTAATACTAAAAATAAAACAGATCTAGTTATCAAGTAGACTACAATGCCAAAAACAGTGGAGATTGGACATCTACCATTGAAAACCCTTTGGGTCACACAAGTTTTGGACCAATATGATAATTGTTTCTCAGGTTGGTTCGGGTCCCTGTGACTTAATGCATGATATGATGACCCCTGTGAAATTTTGTACAGTGAAAATCACTGTCTCCACTGCTATTTGTGATATGGTCCAACAGACCTTTTGATCACTATTACCACTGTTAATTGTGGTATGGTCCAGATGATCTTTTGATATGATTCGTTGTTTGGATAATGCTCTAAAATGATCTCCATAGATGGATGTATGGTGTAGTTGCTGGGGCCAATTTGTTACGGCCTGTTGAATGTATTTGGGGCCCATTTGGAAGGGCCCAATATGATGCATTCGAGGCTTATGGGCAAGGCCTGATGTAATGAACTTATGGTCCATGTGTCAAGGCCCATTATGATGTATTTTCAGCCCATTGGTGTGGCCCATTTGATATACAGGAGGCCCATTGGTGCAGCTCATGGGATGTGGCCCACTTGCCATATGAGGGCCCATTTGATATATTTGTGGCCCGTTCGTTAAGGCTCATCTTGATATATTTATGGCCCATTAGTGTGGTCCATGGATGTAGCTCACTTGATGTATATGATGGCCCATTGGTGCGGTCCATTGATGCGGCCCATCATGATGTATTTTTAGCCCATGTGATGGGGCTCACCTATTGTGTTTGAGGCCCATGGGTTGTGGCCCATTGTGATGTACTGAGGTCCATGGGTTATGACCATTGAGATGTATTAATGTTCCTTGAAAGGGGCCTAAGCCTTATGCAAAATTCTCTTCTTATAAACCCAAGTTTTTCTACTTGCTTATCCATTATAGGACTAAACCCACACCATTACCAGAAAAAATGCATTTGTTTCTTTTTGAAAAATTTGGATGGATTTTTACTTTAATTTTGAAATATCAAAATACAAAAATTCCCTACATGTTTCAAAATAATGATCCTTGAGTTAGACATGAATAATTGTGTATTATATAAATGTTTAATAGACTTGCATCGATACTTATAATATATAAGGTAGATTCATAGGAATCAGGTAACAGATATTCTTAAACAAGATTGCTATTAATACAAAACAACTACATATGTCACTCGAAAGGTTGAGTCAGGGAGCAACCATTTCCTTTAGGAAAATACAGAGAGAAGGGAACAGCCCAACAGACGGGATAGCTCGTGAAGGTAGCATCACTCAGATTGACTCAGTTTTTGATCGTCAGGATTCCCTCCCTTTTGAGGTGTGTAGATTCCTCTTTTTAGACAGAGTCAGGTTAGGTGCTATTAGATCAGTCTGTGTGGATTTGTAGAGTTGTTTGTTTTCGCCAGTGTAGAGATAGTGGCTATACGATAGGTGCGGTCCGAACCTTTTTTTGTTGGGGCCCACTTGAAAGGTTGTAAAGTTTTCATGTTTAATGAAGCTTGAGTGGCAGGAGCCCACTTTTCCTTAAAAAAACAACTACATATGTCACTCACACAATTATTCTAATAAAGAAGGTTTTATGGTTTGATACTTTTTGGCCATATACATTTACTTAGATTTCACTAGTACTTTAGAGAATTCATCTACATTTTCATAGAAAGCAGTCTCACCTCCACACTAGTATACGTGAATTCCATCAAGTATATGTAATAACCGAATACACCACCAACAAGTATATAACGTATAGATTTATTAAGAGTTTGAGACTCAACTTTACTAATTGTTGCTTATACTGCTTACACCATAGAAGGGGCTTCCTTATCACAGTGTTAAACGACTTCTAGTGTTTTGTTGTTTATCTATTTGAAACCTATTACATGGGATCTCTATTTGTATAATTTGGGTTACCAACACCGATAGCTCATGATATTAGACTAAGCGCTTTTCCCTTCGATATATTTACGAATAGTTGATTACTAAGTCCTTTAATTAGAGGATCTGCCAAGTTCTTTTCTGATCTCATAAAATCAATGACAATTACTCCATCATGTAGTAAATGTCTTACTGTGTTATGCCGGAGTCAAATATGTCTACTTTTTCCATTATATATCTTATTATTGACTACTGCTATAGCATCTTGATAATCGCAGCTGAAACAAGTTTTGGTCATAAATGTATATCAACCAATAGATTTTAATCAATTTGCTTCTATTCAAGTTTTTTTTTTCTTCAAAACAATGAACTTGAATTCCATAGTGAATCGAGTAATAAAAATTTGTTTGGTGGATTTTCAAGAGACAGGTCCATTCAAAACGAAAATATATACAGTTGTGGATTTTGTTTCATCTAAATCTATAATCTAGTTAGCATCTCTATATCTTTCCAGTATAACAGATAAACCAATATAATGTATACCATATATATATATATATATATATATATATATATATATATATATATATATATATATATATATATATATATATATATATATATATTGAAAGTGGGCTGCTACCACTACTTGTACTAATCACAGGAAATTACAACATTTCGGGTGGGGTTGAACAAAAAGGACACAACCCACACCTATCATATGAGCAGAGAAATAGAAAATAGAGAACAAGGAAGCCGACTATACTATTAGAACCACCCCAAAAAAATCAGAAATAGAAAACGACCGGGTTAGGCGGTCGATTTGAGCATGCCAAGCCTGATCCTATCCAAAAGGATCATGCCACGGACTATAGGAGGAAGGGATCGAGGGTGAAGATGGATCAAAGATTGTTGAAGGCAGCTTCCTTCCCGCGCCAAACCATCTGCTGGGCCATTACCTTCTCTTAGAATGTGAGCCAAAAAAAAATCTCCCAGCTGACGTAATTGGTTGATTCTATTCAGCCATGGTTTCCACTTCCAATGGGCCGTGGCGTGGTTAGAGAGGCAGTGAATCATCAACTTTGAATCCGACTCAACAACAACCTTGTCGAAGCCCCTTCCCAAGCAGATTAGCAACCCGTTGTGAATGGCGCGGAGTTCTGCCATATTATTAGAAGCAACCCCGTAGCCCACAGTGAAACCAAAAAGGAAATTACCGTTCTCATTCCTACAGATGTCACCCCCACCTGAAAATCCAGGATTACCCCATGTCGATCCGTCCACGTTTAATTTGACCCATCCAGGGGATGGCTTATCCCATTTCACCAGGGAAGGGGCAGTTCTATTTTGAATAGGTACCGAAATCGTGGGTCTCTTCACGCGCTTCCAGCCAACAGCTTCCATTAAATCTGTAATGTATACCATATATGATTATACCTTTTAGATATCCTAGTATTCTAGATAAAACATTCAATTGATCATGATTAAGGTTATGAGTATATGTACTCAATTTATTTAGTACATAAGCTATATCAAACCTTGCGCAATTCATTAAATACGTTACACTACCAATGGTTCTGGAATATTCAAGCTGTGATACACTTTCAATCATATTTTTCTTTAGATATATGAAATAGTCATACAGAGTGTTAACATGAATGCTATCAAATTAATTAAAACTTTTTTAGCACTTTCTCAATGTAATGAGATTGTGATAGAATAAAATCATCATTTTTACTAATTACTTTTCTTCCAAGAATTACATTGACTTTGTTTAGATCTTTCATATCAAAATGTGATAATAAGAATTTCTTAGTAAAGTTAATCAACTTAAGACTACTTCTAAAAATGAACATGTCATCTACATACAAATAAATAATAATTCCTTCATTACCTATAATTTATTATATACGCATCTGTATATATCATTTATTCTATATCTATTAGATTTCAAAGTACACTCAAATTTCTCATGCTACTATTTAGGAATTTGTCAAACCATATAAGAATTTGATTAATTACATACTTTATTTTCTTGATGTTTAATTTGGTAACCCTTATATTGATCCATGCATATTTCTTTTTCTAAATTTTCATTTAAAAAATTTGTCTTGACATACATTTGATGTACAAGAAGTTTGTATATAAGGACTCTGATAGAAGAGATACTAGCTACAAGAGAATATGTATCAAAGTAGTTTATCCATTCATTCTATCTGAAATATTTAACAACTAATCTACCTTTAAACTTGTCAATGATACCATTAGGTTTTAACTTTTTCTTAAAAACTTATTTACATCTTATTATCTTATTTACAGGTGGCAGGTATATTAATTTCTAAATTTTATGAGATAGAATAAATTCTAATTCATCATTTATAGCTTATTTCTAAAAGGATTCATCGGGTGAATTGATAGCTTCTATATAAGTTAAAGGATCATCCGTAAGGAGAAAAATATAAAATTCATCTCTAAGGTTAGTTTCTTTCTTAACTCTTACGCTCCTCTTTGGTTATATTTCTACGTTTTCTCTTTCTAATGTCTTACTACTTGAGGCAATACTTGAAGCATCATTATTTTCAATTTATTTAGATTCAACTTTTATTGAAAAAATACTCTCAAAGAATTTTGCATCTCTTGTCTTAATGATAGTGTTAGGGTCTAGATAACAATTAAGAATATGTAGGCTACACTATTTTCTGCATTTCTTATAAACACTCAGTCTATTGCTTTCGAACCTAATTTTCTTTTCTTAATTTTCACTAATCTTACTATTACTAAGCACTCCCACACTTTAAAATATTTATAACTAGTAAGATGTTTTTTTCATAGTTCATAGAGTATTTAACTTGTAACTTTATAAGGTATTTTATTAAAGATATTACTAAAAAGAAAAAATGGCTTCTCCCCACATATTTGGGAGTAAGGCAAAACTATTTAACATTACTTTCATCATTTCTTTCAAAGTTTTATTTTTCTATTCTACTATACTATTTTGTTCAGGTGTACAAGGGGTAGTGATTTTATGTATAATGTCATTCTTTTCATATAATTCTTTAAATTGTAAGGATTTATATTCATCTCTCATATCTATTCTAATTCTCTTGATTTTCTTATTTAACTAGTTTTCAACTTCTATCTTATGTTTGATAAAGAACTCCAAGGCTTTATCTTTATTTCTCAATAGGTATACCCTAGTATACCTCGAGAAGTTATTTATGAAGGCTATGTACTATCTTTTCTTTTAAAAAAAAAATTATTATTTAAATTTTTAAACATGTGATTCTTAAAATCATCCAACTTACTATGAATCAGTTCTAAACTATCAGATTCTCCAAAAACTAATTTGAATTTTTTTCTTATGGAACTTAGATTCTATACACACTTCACATTTATTTGGTTCTTGATGTGAAAAACCAGGTATAAGACCTAGTTTCTTCATTCTTTTCATAACATTTTACATGTCTTAATTTATTGTGTCAAAAATCAAGTAACTCAATGAAGTAAGAAAAATTAGAATTCATCTTATTAATATCAATAGAGTATACATTCAGTACAAATAGTCCATCATAACAGTAACCCTTCCCAACAAATGTCTCATTCTTGGATAGTATAACCTTTTTTGAATCGAAAACTAATTTGACACACACCAACTTTATTTAAGAGGTATCTAGAAACTATATACATATATATATATATATATATATATATATTTATGTCATGCACATGTAGAATATTATTTAGTTTAAGGATATTTACAAAAGTGAGCCTTAAGATCACTTTTCCTTTTTGGACTACTGAACAGGTTCGAGCATTTTTCGTAAACACTTGTTCATCCCCTATAGTTTGGTATGAGGCAAACATACTTTGATTCTTATAGATATGAAGTGTAACTCTAATGTCTAGTACCCAATGTATTGTGTTGAGAATGTTTACTTCAGTTACCACTACAAATATTTCATCTTGTCCATCTTGTTCAGTTACATTGTCCTGAGCTTGAGAAGCCTTCTTCTTGTGTCTACACTCTCCAATATGATGCATGAGTTTATCACAATGAAAACATTTTCCTTTCGTTTTGACCAGTTTTCTTTTCTTAATTTTGAGTTTATATTGTTCAACATGATGGCCTGGTTTTTCATAGTGGAAATATGTACCTTTTAAGTATCGGTGTTGATCAATAAAATGTCTTGTCTTTCCACGGTGAGAACATGATCCAATTTGATCATTTTATTTTCCTTTTTTTTTTTTTTTTCAACCAGGTTGGCATTTAAAGTAGTTCTATTAGCATTTCTCTTTTACCTCTTATATGATTGACTTCCTCTATTTAGAAATGTATGATAATGTTTCCATGGACATCCCAATTTTCTTGTGTTTCCCTTTATTTTTGTATTTTTTCCAAGAGGAATGAAGTTTTTCTATTAAATCACCTATAAGGAAAACATTATCCATTTTTAATCCTTCAGATATAAACATGTGTACTAAACTTTGATACTCAAGTATCTGATTAGATACGGGTTTATTATCTAATATAGAAAAGTTCAGAAATGAGGAAATAATATGCTTTTTTATCACTAACTACTTCTAACACATATTTCTTAACCAATGCCGACTAGATATCATTGACTCTTTCATATGGAGCGTATACATCGTACAATTCATCAAAAAGGGAATTAAGAATATAATTTTTACTGTTGTAGTCATCCCTTATAAAAGTTTTTTTATCGGCTCCATATTGAAAAGTATCAAATAATACATACGATACTTTTAATGTGTCTAAAGAAAATGTGAGTTTCTGTTTCCACCTTTTAAAATCATTCCTAGAAAATGTTTTGATTTTAGATCATTCGGTGGTCGGGTTTACTATTATGTTTACGACTGTTACATATTACAAATTAGTAGATCAATTTCAAGAATTTTGGATATATAAATCCATAATTATAAAAATTTCAAATTTAAAAATAATTGTATAAAGAAATTAAAATAAATTTAAAATTTTGAATAAGGGAAAATTTAGAAAACTTATTTTATTCAAGTTACGACGAAAATCACTCCACTTAAAATTGATTTGCCCTCCTTTAGACGATGTTCGTAGTGCAATGGGAATACTGGACAATCAACCTCTAAGATACTCTCGAATGTTGTCTCATCACACCGGCATACTCGATGTACACAGACTTGAACCGTATTTGAAATGCTAAATAATAACATGAATTCTATGAGGTAATTACTAGAACAACTACAACCCCAGCAAGTACAGAGGACTGCCCAGGAAGCTGAGAAATTGGTCCACGATCCTCCTCAACCCTCCAATGCACCTGCTACCTCTCGAAGAAGCTGACAACTCAGATCAGCAAGGCCGGCCCCTTCTCACATTTCTGGGACTATGGCTCTGCCTGCTTCCGACCTACGCCATGAGCTGGACAGAAAAAAATGCGGTAAAGCTCCCATCGAAGTTGTGGCCGAGAGTGAAGAGCCGTGGAAAGCCGAATTAAATGACTTGCGTGGTCAGATCGGGGACATACGATGAGCCTACCATCTAAACATTCTGACCCCAACGAAGGCAATAATGGAGGAAATCGAGCCTCCATTTACTGCCGACATTATGCAGGTGCAATTGTCGGACATGTTCCATATGCCACAAATCACTCTCTTCCCAGGAACTGCCGACCCATCCGAGCATCTAAAGTCATTCAGGGTTTGGATGGAGATCCACAACGCGTCCACTACAGTAATGTGTCAGGCATTCCCATTGACCCTGATTGGAGCTGCTCGGAAATGGTTCAGGTAGTTAAAGCCGCAAGCCATTAGCTCATTCTCCCAGCTCGATCAAGTTTTCGTCATAAACTTTATCGGGGGAAGGAGAGACTCAACCTGACCTCCCATCTTCTCAACATCATTCAGAAAGAAGGAGAGCTACTGAAGGACTATATTAAGCGCTTCAATTTTGAAGCATTACAAGTATGGAAGCACTTTGAGGAAATTACTCTGACCACAATAACAAGAGGTTTAAGAGATCCTAAATCCCTCTTCTCACTGGATAACAACCCCCCGACGATAATGATCGACCTTTTGAACAGGTCAAAAAAATATTCTAATGCCGAGGAAGCTTCTACTCTATGACAGGCCGTCCAAAATAAAGGAACACTGGCTGAAGAACGACAACCGAAAGTAGAACTCAGCTCGGCCACTGCAAGCAAAAAAAGGAAGGACGACCAATCACGAGATAATCAGCTTCCGAGCAAGTGACCTGAAAGTAAGTTCAAGTCATACGCTCCCCTTAACAAGACACCCAAGCAAGTCTTAATAGAGATTCAAGACAAATGTATGCTTAAATAGTTGAATAAGATGAAATCTGACCCTAGCAAGTGGAGCAAAAATAAATACTGCCATTTTCATTAGGACCATGGCCATTCGACGAGCGATTGTTTTGACTTCAAGGAGGAGATTGAAGTGCTCATTCACAGCAGGCACCTTAGAGAATATGTCAATCAGAGAGGAGATTGAGCTGTCTCAAAAAATGAATAGCTCATCAATAATGAACCAACCAGGGAGATTTGCACCATCTTCGGAGATCCTGCCGATGGAGGGGATTCGAACCGAGCTCGGAGAGCCCACGCAAGGGGCATCTGTCACTCTGACTTGGAACAAGAAATCCTCACCACCAACAGACCTTCAAAAGAATAAAAGATAGCAACTTGCAGCCTAACCTTCACCAAATAGGATGCCCGAGGAGTCCATCATCCGCACGATGAAGCGTTTGTGGTCACAATGACCATAACCAACAACAAGGTATTCTGAATCCTCGTGGATATCAGATCTCGGCCGACATCCTCTTTGCGCATGTGTTCGACAAGATGGGGGTCGGTCGGTCCTGACTCCGAGCCATCAAGACTCCCTTACTCGAATTCTCAGGAGGTAGAGTTATACCCAAAGGATCAATATAACTTCCACTCACCGTTAGAGAGAGACAGAACCAAGTAACCAGGATGATCGACTTTTTAGTGGTGGACTATCCATTTGTCTACAACACAATCCTCGACCAACCCTCACTCAACACCCCGCGGGCTGTAGTCTCGACCTATCACTTGGCAATGAAGTTTTTGACTAAGTAAGGCGTCAAGTTGGTTAGAAGAGACCAATATGAAGCTCAGCAGTACTATACGATGACGCTAAGAGCTCAGCATCAGATGATGAGCGTCACCTCTCTGGACCCCCGAGAAGATTATGGAGAGAAGGGTTGTCCTATAGAGGACCTCATTCTCATTCCACTCGACAGCTTTGACCCATCTAGAACGGTCCAAGTCGGGTAGTCTCTAACGTCTCCATTATAGGATAAAATCATGAATCTCCTTTAACAATGTGCAGATGTCTTCGCATGATCCCATGAAGATATGCCCGACATTGATCCAAAGGTCATTTTTCATCGTCTAAATGTCGACCTCGATCACCGACCGATTCGACAAAAGCATAGACCGCTCGACCTTGAGCAATACGTAGTGATTGGAGAAGAAGTAGACAAGCTCCTGAAATTTGGGTTTATAGAAGAAATTTACTATCCGGACTGTATAGCCAACGTTATTTTGTTGGGAAGTCCAATAGGAAGTGGTAGGTCTGTGTTGATTACACAAACCTGAACAAAGCCTATCCCAAAGATAATTTCCCTCTTCCCCGAATTGATCAGCTCGTTGATAGTATGGTAAGGCGCGGGCTACTGAGTTTAATGGACGCTTATTCCGACTACAATTAGATTATAATACATTCATATGATAAGTGAAAAATAACCTTTATCACTGACAAAGATCTTTACTGTTATAGGGTTATGCTCTTTGGACTGAAAAGTGCCGGAGCTACTTATCAGTGACTTGTTAACAAGATGTTCGCCCATCAAATCGGGTAAATAATGGAAGTATATGTGGATGACATGCTCGTCAAAAACATTGGAGCCACGGATCATGTATTCGATCTCGAGGAAATGTTCTTGATTCTTCAGGAATATCAAATTGAGTTGAACCTAAATAAATGTGTTTTCAAGGTTAGTCGGGAAAATTCATTGGCTTCTTGGTCAGCCAATGGAAAAATCGAAGTAACCCTGAAAAAATCAAAGCTTTGCTCGACATGAATTCGCCAAAAATAACCAAAGATGTCCAATGCCTTATAGGAGGATCGCCGCTCTCAATTGCTTTGTATATCAGGCTACAGACAAGTGCCTCCCCTTCTTCAAACAATTGAAAGGGAAGCAGGTCGTAGATTGGATAGAGGAATGCGAGATGGCTTTTCAGGAACTCAAGCGATACATGGGGTTGCCACCGTTGCTCTTTAAACCCGAGTAAGGAGAATCGTTGTTGTTGTATTTGACAGTTTCAAATGCAGCAATAAGCTCGACCTCGATTAGGGAACATGTAGGGAAGCAACTCCCAGTGTACTACATAAGCAAGGCCATGCTCTCAGTAGAAACAAGGTATCCAGACTTAGAAAAACTTACGTTGGCATTGGTCGTTTCATCTCGATGTTTGTGAATGTACTTTTAAGCCCACACTATCATCATCCCAACTGATCAACCTCTATGCCAAGTGTTGCAGAAGCTTGAAGCTTCAGGAAGGCTAGCCAAGTGGGTGATCGAACTAAGTAAGTTTGACATCAAGTATCAACCTTGAACAACAATAAAGGGTCAAGAAGTGATCGAGTTTATTATTGAGGTCACCCCGACACATGGACAAGGATACGAGCTGAGCTTCAATCTGACCATTTAGGCTGACCGGAACCTTTAATCTAGGCTAGAACTGGTTCCGAGCATTCTGCCCGAGCTAACACCCGATCATCAAGTTGATTCGACCAACTGAGGTGGACGTTATATGTTGATGGCTCATCCAACTCTAAAGCCAGTGGGGCTTGGATAGTCTTGGAGACTCCAGATCGTGTATGTGTTCAATATGCTTTGAGATTTGGATTCCAAACCTCTAACAATGTAGCATAATATGAAGCTCTGCTCACCGGACTTAGGTTGGCGGCCGCCATGAGAGCCCAACACCTGGAAGTTTTCAGTGATTCACAGTTGGTCGTTACTCAAATAGCCGAGGAATGTCAAGCTAAGAAAGAAAGGATGAAAACATATCTACTGAAGGATAAAGAACTAATTGGCAAGTTCCAGAGGTGTAATGTCGACCTGATCCCCCATGCAGAGAAACCCAAGGCTGATATGTTAGCAAAATTGGCCACTGCAGCCAAAGATGATATCCCAAGGTCAATTTCGATTGAATTCCTCACCAAACTAAGCATTAGCGAATCCCACCTCACCATAGCTCTTTCGATAAGCTCGAAACTGACTTGGATGGATCCGATTATCAACTGACTTGGATGGATCCGATTATCAATTTCCTTAAGGAGGATAAGCTGCCCAAAGATCGCTTGAAAGCACACAGGCTGCAGACTAGGGAAGCTTGCTACACCATGGTCAATGACGTCTTATACAAAGAAGGGTTCTTCCTCCCCTATCTTAGAGGTCGTTTCAATCGCCGCCTTAGCAGCAGCGGGGATATATTCTGAGGGTGTTGCCTCATCCTCGACCTCCACGATCGTAGGTGTTCAAAACTCCAAGTATAGGGTCGCAATGTAGTAATAATCTTGGTGAGACCGAGGTTGAATCCACAGGGACTAATCTCATGACTATTCTGAAAGCAACTAGAAGTAGAATTAGAAAAAGATGTAAAACTAATTCTTAAGTGATTGAGAGAGTTATTATGAATAGAGTTATTAAAACTAAGAAATTTAAAGGTGGGAACTAGGGTTTCTAAGGATCCACTTGTAGAGATCAGAGAAATCTATTATTTGATTCAAGGACACAACTGAAATCAGAGTCCCATCTTATCCAATTGGAAAATATTTCAGTAAAATCAAATCTAAACTTCCTTTGACCTAATTCTTAATGGATGAGAGGTGTGAGAACTAGAAGTGATTCCATCACAAAACTATGCCCAGGAGACAAAGTAAACAACAGGATTTACTAATCCCACAACCAACATGGGAGAAGTGTGAAAGTTAGGAAGGATTCCATCATCCACCCATGCCCATGGGACGATGGTGAATAACAGGATTTCTTAATTTCACAATCTTAATACATGAAAAGAACATACTCAAAGCTATCGTAGATCTATTATAATTTGAGTCACAACAAACCATTAAAAACTGAAAATATTTCTTAAATATCAAACTAGAATCGAAGATAGTTCAACTTAAATATAAATCAAAACAATAGAAAACATCCCATCACACTATAAACTTCACCTTTTAGCCCTAACTAAGAAGTTTAGCCAACTATAGACATAATTGGATCTAAAATCCTAGAAGAAAGCATGAAAAACTAAGGAATAAAGGAAGAAAAACCATTGGCGACGGCTCTTCACCTTTGTGCTTTGCTTCTCCAAATCCTACATGATCCCCAGGGATGCCCTGGGGACTCCTATTTATAATTTTACAGTACCTCCTTTCACACCGACTAGGAAAAATCTAGAAACCGCCTCAATATATCGAAGGCCATTTTGGCAGTTTTCCAAAATTAGACTTTTCTGTCCCCAAAATCTGTTTTCAGGACAATTTTCAGGATTCCTTTTCTTCACTTCAAATCTCCGATTCTCATCCTTCATCACTTGGTTTCCTTGGATCTTTGACATGTGAATTCTTCAATCTTGGTATCCTAAGATCCATCCCTTGTCTTGGTGACTTTCGAGCATTAATTCCACGCTTTTAACACTATTTTCAATCTGAGCTTTTAAATTCACCTTGTAACATAAACCTGTATAAAATATACCATTAAGTAGTATCCTGTTCCTAAAATTAAAAAATAGATGGGGGATAATATGCAATATTTAACCCTCGACACAATCCCCAACTAGCATTTTGCTAGTCCTGAGTAAAGTATGCGAAAAATAATTTGAGAAGCACAGGATAATTTTGTAACGCCCGTGAAAAATCCGTACTTGGGCTCGAGTACCAACTCGACCCGAAATTGTGTAGAATTTATTCCTTTAAAAAAAATATGACTAAGTTAGCTAGTGCAACGTTAGAATAACTGAAAAATGGTCCCTGATCACTTTAAATACGTTCTACAAGGCTCAAAGCGAGTGGAACCAATGGTGCTATAATGCTCTAAAGTCTCGGATCAAACTCTAAACCGGTTTATTCTCGGGACCTCCTTGAAACTTTGTATTGGATCTAGACCGCACGTCGAAAGTCCGATACCTACCATCTTAGACCGTTATGACCATTTAGCTGGGCTTGGCAATCGTTTCGAAAATCAAGTCTAACTGACATTCAGAGACTATTTCATTGAGCCTGGAGTGAAGAGAGTGAGAATAGGGTTAGAATTGAAATTTGAAATTCAAATCTGGCACATGATTTGACGCATCAGTATTAAGCGTTCTGACCGTCAGAATTCAGCCAAATTACACCCTTGAATCAGGAAAATTTTTTATTACATATCACGAGACTTATAGGTCTGATCTTGGTACGGTGACCGTTAAACTGAAACTGGACCGCCACGTGCGATCTGGGAATCCTACCGGTCTGAAAACTGGATGTGTGCTAGATCCAGTATGCATGAGCTTAAGTCCGACCGCATTTGGCCAGGGGACCTTCAGAAATGCTCTTTTGGACCGAAACGGCCCTGATTTGGTTAGGCACCAAGTAAACATTGTTCCCATGCCTATTTTGGGCATGTTTTAGCTTATAAAAGGGGTTGAAACCCTCACTTCTCTCACACATCCGAATTTGCTAGAAACCCTAGCTTGTGTGAGAGAAAAGGTGAGAGATTGTGAGAGAGAGTGGGAGAGTTCTTCCTGCTACTTGTGCTACGTGTTGCACGTGCTTAAGCAACACACTTCTATCGCTTTTCCGGCGATTACACCGCGATTCTAGGTAAGCAAATACCTTAAATAGTTGCTGATTTGAGGTTCCTTTGTTTCCATAACGATGTACCTTATGGATCTTGTGTATTAGGTTCCCTATTCGCCGAAGACGAAGCGTATACGCTCCGTTTCAATTTATGAGTCTACAAGACATAAGGTGAGGATTTTAGACGCTTTGATTGACGGTTTCCAATGCTTTCAATGTCGTTTAATAGTAGATTATTGACGGCATCGCCATTTGACATGTACAATATGCTCTCCGTTTCCTGTTTCGTAAATTAACGAAGAATATGAGATTTAGGGCATTTTAGTCATTTGTAGGAAGTACTGTTTACATTCATATTTTGCTGATGTGATTGACATGGTTTGTTGTCGCATTAGGAAGTTAGGAATACGTGCATAATTAGTTTGGCAAAGAGATTCGCCTAATTGCGCACTTCGGGTCGACATACTATATGTAGACTTAAGTGTGTAGTGTATGTGTTTGTATAAATGCTTGTATTAGTATTTATTGAATTAAATGATCTTATGAATTAGTTTGAGATGGATTTCTCAATTAATATGCTGACCTAAATGATTTCCTACATGTTGACTATATGCATGATTTCATTACATGCATGAAATATATGTGTTTGAAGATTTACTTAAGTTGAATGTTATAACATGTGTTAACATGCTCACATGATTGTATTTCAATTCCAATACTCTTACATAATTTGCTGATGTGATTTCATAAGTGTTTGGGACTAGACTTAGTCCAGGCAGTCGGTAACCGAGCGAATTCGTGGCTGACTGGTCTTAGCCACGAACGACGCGTCGATGAACGCGAGTCATGTTTGAAGTTGGCGGCAGTGGTTAGGCCACGCGAAGTGTTTTACGTACTTCATGTCGTTCGACTTGAGATGCGATCGCGCTAGTCAAGCCCGTCAAGTAACCCGACTGGTCGATGTATGTTCACCTTGTATGAGTCATAACTGCTTGAACCTAGGGTACTGAACTTATCATTGTCAACCCTGTTAACCATGGTACCTTGATCCACGAAGACTCATGAGCCGGGCATGGTGGTATGGGACACCGTGGTCGAGCTGTCGGCCTACGCTGGGGCCACAAACCTCCCCGTAGTGACCAGTGAGCACCTAGACTCGTGAGCAGATTATAGTGGTATGAGACACTATATTCTAGCTATCGGCCTACACTGATCAGGCGACGAGTCCTTTGTAGTAACCGCGAGCATATTCTGAGTCCACGGGAGGTGACGACCCTTCCGTTGCAGTAGAGTATGATAGGCCTGTATTGATAAGGTGATGGGGGAGCGGTGCAACGAGTGCGAGCAACAGCCCTGACAGCCCTTGCAGTGACCTACGAAATATACATCGTATGAGATTACTAGGAGTGACGACCCTAGACAGGATCTGTGTTGGGATTGATACAAGGGAAGTACCTTAGTTTCCCAATCCTGCTATTTGAATGGACTAATAACAACTTGGAAATCATATCACCATGCCATTGTATGTGCCTGGAAGATGTGGAGCACTTGAGGGTCGATTGGATGCCGCGGTCGTAAGATGTTGCCGTATGAGGGAGATCGTCGGTGAGGGCATACATCACGTCATGTCATCTTGCATTAACAACAGTATTAGGATTGTCTGATTTACTGCTTTACTATTATCGCATGATTGAATTGTGAATATGCTAATCTTTGCTCTGTGATTCCACTGAGTTGATCACTCACTCCCACGTTACGGGATGGTGTTTGCAACACCCACCAGACCCTGTTGTATATGCAGGTGAGGCTGAGATCCAGGAGGCAGAGCCAGACTTCGACGAGGACCAGGACGAGTTCTCGTACATGCAGTATTACGATGGCTTTGCGTAGGTGACCTGGATCGATGGTACTTCAGTGGGACCATTTTGGACATTTACTTTTGTTCATGTATATGTATATGAGACTCAGAGATGTATTCATACTTTAGAGACAGATGAGATTTACTTATTTTTTTCCATACAGTGATATATATATTGTTTAGTCTTCCGCTTGCTTTTATCACTGGATCTGAAGTATGAATTGCAGTTTTGGTATACTTTTACTCATGTGAATGCTTTAAATCAGACAACATTGAATCATAATCATTTTTATTGCATAAGTGACGGTCTGGAACTCAGGAGTTGAGTTTATACACGACCCCCGATTTTCAGGGTGTTACAAGTTGGTATCAGAGCGTGAATAAAAGTATACTGGGCCTGGGTTATGGTCTCGCGACGTACGATGTCACTTCCTTTGACTTAGGTGGGTGCAAGAATGGTCTAGAAACATTTCTAAGATCACAGATTCGTCAATAGGCGAAGTCAATTCGAATCGATCGCACGATCGAGTCTGTAACGCAACTCGGGTCGTGTAAAGCAACCCGAATAGCTTCTAGGTCATAGGAAGTCGGGTTGAGATGTTCTTTGAATGATTTTAAACCTGTAAAAGTAAATCCTTGCGCCGTGGGATGACCACGACTCCTGTATTCAATCGCCAGGGCTTAAAAACCCCGTTTCACCAAAAATCTTCAAAATTCTTCCTCTCACCACTCCAATATTCATTTATTTCTTATCCATTTCATGTTAGACATCAAACCTAATGTGAAAATAATACAAAATAATACTTTCACCAAATTTTACAGTGAATAGTAAAATTTCACGAAAAATGGCCATAAGGCCATTCTAACTTCACTTTCTTTAGAAACTAAGGATCTAGATGGATGTATTAGATCTTTCTACCCCAAAATCATATGCTGCATCATAGGGTTTGATATTCGAGATTACAGAATGGTCCCGAAAAGCTCCGAACACATGTTTGGGCTTACATAGGTCAAAATGCTATGAACCAGGGGTCGAACCATACATATCTGGGGTCCTTGGACCATGGGGGACCAGACCCATGTGGTCCAGCCGACCGAACATGAGATCGGTCGGCGATGCATCGCCGACCACCTTTCACCGTTGGATGTGAGCTTTGAGATCTGAGGGTGTTTTGGATTTTTCACACCCCACATGTGTGGTTCGTGGGTAGAAAACTCCTAAAACATGCCTCTCCTTAACAAAAAGCCCTCCCCATAGCCCTATTTTCATTTTCCAGCAACCATCTCCAAAATTCAGGATTCCAAATCATCCCTAATCCCTCCTTGGCCAAAAACAACCACCATCCATCATTCCTTTGGAGTTGACAGCCTTTTCTCTTGAAGATTTCATCATTTGGAGCTCCAAAAACCCCCAAATCGAGCTCAAATCGTGAGGTGCTCCATCCCACTTTTTCATTTCCATTTCTCCTTAAAAATACATCCTTGGGAAGCTTGAAGCATCCCTCTACGATGCTAGATTTCCTTTTTCCAGATTGGATAGCCACTTCTCCGCATTTTCTCCATTTTTCATAGCTTTCGTGGAAGCCATTTTAGGCCTTTTATCACTCTCATCCATCATATCTTTGATGGGTAAAAGGAAAATTGCAACAGACGAGGCTGGGCCAAGTCTCCCTGCTCAATCGAGGAGACTGCGGGGTGGTGCTGCAAGTTCAAGCGCTGCCGCAGGTCCAGCTACAGCCCTAGAGTGCCGTACAAAGCGGGATTTGGATCCCCATGCTCACCTTGGATGAGTAATTCTATCAAAGATGCCTCATGGCCAATACACTGATCGCAAAGTGTTATTTGAGGCGGACGTGGAAAGGCGACTGTTCGGTGAATTTTTGTTGTTCAAGCGCATTGAAGTTGCGCATTGGGGTCCGATATTTGAAGCTCGTGCTCGTGCTAATGTGAGCACCGTTTGTGCCTTCTACACTAGTATCCAGAATCCTACCTTAGAGCCATTGCAGTTTAAAATCCCTTTTGGTAGAGACGGATGGCTACGATTGATGTGCGACTGATTGCGCGACTTCTAAACGTGCCTCTTGGTGATGTTCATCCTAGTGAGAAGAATCTGAGGAGTAGGCGTGAATGAGATCGTCGCACCAGGTTTCTGTGCGGTAAGTTGGTTCCATGGCAGCCTAATAATAGCCTAAAGGTGACGTATATGTCTGATGATTTGTGCCTGTTGCACCATATCTGCACGTACAATGTGTATCCCAGGTCGACGAATCGCATTGAATGTACACGCCTTATGGTTGATTTCCTGTATCTGGTGGCCCAGGGAGAGAACGTATGTATGGCCACTTTCATCTTACGACAGATAATCCTCATAGCCAAGTCAAGAAGAACATCCGAATCGCTTCCTTTTGGCCGACTGATTTACAAGATTACGCTTGAGTTTACCTACAGACTTGGGCCAAAATTTCCAGTTTCGATTCATACCATTGATGAGTCGACTATGGTCAAGATGAAGATTGGGTCGCAGTACCGTGAAAATCAGCTTGAGGAGGACAGCGAGGATGACTTTGATGATGAGGAAGATCAAAGCGAAGAAGAACCTGGAGCAGAGGTTCAGGAAGAAGCTCAGGAAGAGGCAGAAGAGGAGGCTCAGGATACAGATGAGAGCCCTCCTCCTTCTGCGCAGATTACTAGCGATGATCGCATTGCTCGGATCGAGGAGAGTCAGATCGCCTTGCGAAGGAAAGTTCAGGAACTTCGCGCTGAAGTCGAGGATGCCAAGGCCGTTACAAAGAAGAAATTCGGCAAGGTGACTCGCACCTTGAAGGCGATCCTGTGTTGCTTGCAGGATAAGGGTGCTCCTCCTCCGTCGCTCGATTCAGACTAGCGATGCGACCTTTGATGTAGTTGTTAGTAGTTAGTCATTTCCTGCTTTATGTGTGTAAGCCTATTAGGGCTAGTGCTTTTCTTATGTTGCTGTTGCAATTTTAACTGTCTTAGTTTCCATGTATTCCTTGTCATGATGCTTGTAAGGATATATCCCTTGTATTGTGACAATTTTGATTAAATGAAATGCATGGAATGCCCTTGACTCTTTGTGTGAATGATTGCGGTGAATTTGTGCTATTAGAACTAACAAGGTTGTGCCCTATTTTGAATATAGGGAATGCCGCCTAAGGCTACGCGGAGCACGGTTCGGCTTGCATTGACTGAGCATATGGATCAGACTCCTTCGCAGTCTGGCACCCATGCGGACCCTGCTTTGGGCCCCATTCCTGAGACTGTTCGTGCGTCTCAGCCTGCCGCTGGTCCTACAGTTGGACCACCGCCATTTACGCCGTCAGTCAGAGAGCCTCATCGTGCATCTACTTCCACACAGCATCCATCGCAGCCTGCTCCACCTCCTGACAGATTTGAGCAGATGTTGGCTATGATGCAGCAGCAGCAGCAGCTTCTGACTACCATCGTGGGGACATTAGCACAGGGTGGGGGTGTGGCTCCACCTGCGCCACCTGCGCATCCAGCTGAGGATACTTATACATACGCCCAGGATGAGGGCATGACTCATCCTGCGCCGCCTGCTTACCCTGCGGCGAATGTCGCGGATACACGGGGCATATTAGAGAGATTTCAGCGCTTACGGCCTCCCACTTTCACGGGTTCTCATAGACCCGAGGAGGCTGAGTACTGGCTCGACCGTATGTCGAAGATTTTGCGGATGTTACATTGCACCGAGGCCGAGCAGGTAGAGCTGGCTACATTCCTATTTGAGCGAGAGGCCAGCCTGTGGTGGGATAGCGTACTGCGGACCGTTGCCGCCGACTTTGTATGGACATGGGCAGCGTTTGAGTTCTGTTTCCATGAGAAGTATTATCCCCAAACTTACAGGCACGACAGGGAGAATGAGTTTCTCCACCTCAGACAGCAGCCATGACAGTTACAAAGTATGAGCATCGGTTCACGGAGTTGGGCAGATACGTCCCGACGATTTTGGCTGATGAGCAGATGCGCATACAGTGCTTTTTGAAGGGTTTGCGACCGGATATTCGGTCGAAGATGTGCTGTTTGAGCATTCGCTCTTATGCGGAGTTGATTCACATGTCTATGCTGGCAGAGCAGGATGTGGATCGACTTGCGCGATCTCACGGCCCTGTTGCTTCTAGGCCGCGACCAGATATGCAGGACAGGCCCTTCGCGGGTAAAAGGCCTCGCGTCGACCCTCCTACTCGGGCCATAGCGCCAGCACCATCGTTTCGGTGCCCTGAGTTATCGTGCACATACTGTGGGAGGTCGGGCCACTTGGCGCAGAGCTGCTTCTCTCGGATGCGGGACAACAGGTTCTCACCGCCGCAGAAGATTGACCGTGCTCATTTACAGGCGATATCAGCACTGCCTATACGGTTAGCTCCTGCGCACCCTTCTTTCAGACCTCCGGTATCGCAGATCAGACAGCCTCCACGGCCCATGACACAGCGGCCGAACCGGCCACAGCAGGCTCGGGTTCATGCATTGACAGCTGAGGCAGCTGCGACACCGACTTTTCAGCATTCGGCCTTCGAGGTCACAGCCCATATTGGAGGTACTCCTATTCTTGTGATGGTGGACACTGGTTCCACGATTTCTTTAATATCGCGTGCTGTAGTCAGGCGTTTTGGGTTACAGACCATTACCATGGATAGGGTACGAGTCCTTGCAGCCCACGGAGATTATTCAGATGTCACCCAGATGTGTGAGGGATGTTTGGTTGATTTGGGAGGCCGGACGATGGCTATTGATCTTGTCGTCGACCCCTCTCTTGTTTATCTCGACGTCATTCTTGGCATGGATTGGTTGACTGCAGCAAGGGCCGAGATTGACTGCGAGACTCGTATGGTGACGGTGTACGAGCCTGAGGGCACGCCTTTCACATTTTCAGTGTGGGTAAATCTCCCTTTCCGCATACTTAGTTACACCACTTTATTGCGCGACGCTGGTGCCCAGGTACTTGAGCATGTGCCAGTCGTTTTCGAGGTCGGGGATCTGTTCAGGAAGATCCCTGGTTTGCCGCCCCGACGTGAGATCGATTTTACTATCGATCTGGTTCCTGGTTCTACGCCCGTCTCACTGCCGACGTATCGCATGGCACCATGTGAGATGGAGGAGTTGAGGACGCAGATTGATGGTCTGCTAGAGCTTGGCCTTATACGGCCTAGTGTGTCTCCTTGGGGAGCACCGGTCCTTTTCGTGAGGAAGAAGGACGGTTCGATGCGATTGTATATTGATTATCGCAGGCTGAACCAGGTCACGGTGAAGAACAAGTATCCTTTACCCAGGATCGATAACTTATTTGATTAGTTGAGAGGAGCGCAGTACTTCTCGAAGATTGATCTTCAGTCGGGATATCATCAGTTGCGCGTCAGGGATGAAGACGTGTAGAAGACAGCATTCAGGACTAGTTTTGGCCACTACGAGTTCCTCGTGATGTCGTTCGGTCTCACGAACGCACCGGCCGTGTTCATGGATCTGATGAACCGGGTATTTCAACCTTTCCTCTATCGATTTGTCATTGTATTCATTGACGACATTTTGGTGTACTCCAGGAGTCGAGAGGAGCATGAGGAGCACTTACGTTTGGTCCTGGATACGCTTAGACAGCATCAGTTGTTCGCACAGTACAAGAAGTGCGACTTCTGAAAGCAGGAGGTGAAGTTTCTGGGACACGTGGTGTCAAGGATGGCATGGCAGTTGACCTATCTAAGGTAGCTGCTGTGCAGGACTGGGAGCAGCCTGGTTCTATCACTGAGGTGAGGAGTTTCTTGGGTCTCGCTGGCTACTATCGGCGCTTCATTCAGGACTTCTTGAAGATTGTGAGACCCTTATCTCAGTTGACACGGAAGGACATGAAGTTCGCTTGGAACGACAAGGCGGAGTCAGCTTTTCAGGAGCTGAAGGACAGACTTACGTCCGCCTCTGTGCTAGTATTGCCAGAGCAAGGGGTTAAATACACTATATACACTGACGCGTCTAGCGTTGGTCTGGGTTGTTTCCTTATGCAGAGGGACAGGGTAATTTCGTATGTCTCGAGACAATTAAGGAAGCACAAGGAGAATTACCCTACACACGACCTAGAGTTGGCAGCCGTTATATTCGCACTGAGACTCTGGAGACATTACCTCTACGGAGAGGAGTTCGAGCTCTTTTGCGACCACGAGAGCCTCAAGTACATATTCACGCAGCGAGACTTGAATATGAGGCAGCGGCGATGGATGGAGACGTTGAAGGACTTCAAGTTTGAAGTCTCTTACCATCCTAGGAAGGCGAACCTTGTGGCAGATGCGTTGAGCCGCAAGAAGGTGATAGAGTTTGCGGCTCCGCTGATGGTTGCTGAGTGGGATATGGTTGAGTTTTTGCGAGACTTTGAGCAGAAACTCACCGTAGAGGAGCCGTTTGAGTTTATTGCACATGTACAGGTGCGATCCCAGATCGATGACCTAGTCATCGAGGCGCAGAGGGACGATGCGCATCTGACTGAGCTTCGAGAGCAGGCCAGTGATGATGCAGACGCCGACTGGCGAGTTGGTATGGATGGGGGCTTACGTTACCGTGGCCGCCTATGCGTCCCAGATGTCCCTGACTTGAGACAAGAAATTCTAGGGCTGCGCATTGTACTAGACTCGCGATGCATCCAGGCAGCACAAAGATGTATCGTGACGTGAAGAGGACGTATTAGTGGGAAGGTATGAATACCCACATAGCTGAGTTCGTGTCCCGTTGTCTCACTTGTCAATAGGTGAAGGCAGAGCATCGCCGACCACCTGGACTTTTGCAGCCTATGCCGATCGTAGAGTGGAAGTGGGATTTCATTTCCATGGACTTCATTTCTGGGTTGCCGAAGACGAGGAAGGGACATGATTCTATTTGGGTGATCGTTGACCGTCTGACGAAGTTGGCGCACTTCTTACCAATCAGAGTTACGAACTCTGCAGACGAGCTGGCTAGATTGTACATTAGAAAGATTGTGCGTCTGCATGGAGTTCCGCTGGAGATCGTGTTGGACAGAGACACGCGGTTCACTTCTATTTTCTAGACTCACATTCAGGAGGCTATGGGTGTGAAGTTGAAGTTCAGTACTGCCTTCCACCCACAGAAAAATGGACAGACAAAGCGGGTGAACCAGATCTTAGAGGACATGTTGTGAGCTTGCGCATTGGACTTCAAGGACAGTTGGGATGATTGTCTTGCATATGCGGAGTTTGCGTACAATAATAGTTTTCAGGCGAGTATCGGTATGGCACCTTATGAGGAGCTATATGGGCGACCTTGTCGCGCACCGCATTGCTGGATAGAGGTCGGTGAGCGTAGCTTGATCGGCCCAGAGTTAGTGCAGGTGACGTCAGAGAAGATTGATATTATTCGACGTCGGCTCCTTACAGCGCAGAGCAGACAGAAGAGCTACGCCGATACGAGACGGAGGCCACTAGAGTTCACAGTTGGGGATCATGTGTTTTTACGAGTTTTTCCTATGAAGGGAGTCCTTCGGTTCGGGAAGAAGGGGAAGCTGGCACCACGATTCATTGGTCTATTCCAGATCCTCGATCGTGTGGGAGCGGTGGCTTACCGATTGGCTTTACCCACGCCTCTCGCGAGCGTTCACAACATATTTCATGTTTCTATGCTGAAGAAGTACGTTGCTGATCCTTCCCATATCATCAGATGGGACCAGGTGCAGTTAGGAGAGGATGTTACATATATCCTGCGACCGACACGTATCGTAGACAGGAAGGAGCAGGTACTGCGTAGCAAGGTGATTCCCCTTGTGAAGGTATTATGGACGCATCACTCTGAGGAGGAGGCTACCTGGGAGACAGAAGCCGAGATCAGAAAGAAATACCCACAGCTTCTCGAGGAGTACGAAAAGGTACAAAATTTCGAGGACGAAATTATTTGTTAAGGGGGGTAGATTGTAACGCCCGTGAAAAATCCGTACTTGGGCTTGAGTACCAACTCGACCCGAAATTGTGTAGAATTTATTCCTTTAAAAAAAATATGAGTAAGTTAGCTAGTGCAACGTTAGAATAGTTGGGAAATGGTCCCTGATCACTTTAAATACGTTCTACAAGGCTCAAAGCGAGTGGAACCAATGGTGCTATAATGCTCTAAAGCCTCGGATCAAACTCTAAACCGGTTTATTCTCGGGACCTTCTTGAAACTTTGTATTGGATCTAGACCGCACGTCGAAAGTCCGATACCTACCATCTTAGACCGTTATGACCACTTAGCTGGGCTTGGCAATCGTTTCGAAAATCAAGTCCAACTGACATTCAGAGACTATTTCATTGAGCCTGGAGTGAAGAGAGTGAGAATAGGGTTAGAATTGGAATTTGAAATTCAAATCTGGCACACGATTTGACGCATCAGTATTAAGCGTTCTGACCGTCAGAATTCAGCCAAATTACACCCTTGGATCAGGAAAAATTTCTATTACATATCACGAGACTTATAAGCCTCATCTTGGTGCGGTGACCGTTAAACTGAAACTGGACCGCCACGTGCGATCTGGGAACCCTACCGGTCTGAAAACTGGATGTGTGCTAGATCCAGTATGCATGAGATTAAGTCCGACCGTATTTGGCCAGGGGACCTTCAGAAATGCTCTTTTGGACCGAAACGGCCCCGATTTGGTTAGGCACCAAGTAAACATTGTTTCCAAGCCTATTTTGGGCATGTTTTAGCTTATAAAAGGGGTTGAAACCCTCACTTCTCTCACACATCCGAATCTGCTAGAAACCCTAGCTTGTGTGAGAGAAAAGGTGAGAGATTGTGAGAGAGAGTGGGAGAGTTCTTCCTGCTACTTGTGCTACGTGTTGCACGTGCTTAAGCAACGCACCTCTATCGCTTTCCCGGCGATTACACCATGATTCTAGGTAAGCAAATACCCTAAATAGTTGCTAATTTGAGGTTCCTTTGTTTCCATAGCGATGTACCTTATGGATCTTGTGTATTAGGTTCCCTATTCACCGTAGACGAAGCGTATACGCTCCGTTTCAATTTACGAGTCTACAAGACATAAGGTGAGGATTTTAGATGCTTTGATTGACGGTTCCCAATGCTTTCAATGTCGTTTAATAGTAGATTATTGACGGCATCGCCGTTTGATATGTACAATATGCTCTCCGTTTCCTGTTTCGTAAATTAACGAAGAATATGAGATTTAGGGCATTTTAGTCATTTGTAGGAAGTACTATTTACATTCATATTTTGCTGATGTGATTGACATGGTTTGTTGTCGCATTAGGAAGTTAGAAATACGTGCATAATTAGTTTGGCGAAGAGATTCGCCTAATTGCGCACTTCGGGTCGACATACTATATGTAGACTTAAGTGTGTAGTGTATGTGTTTGTATAAATGCTTGTATTAGTATTTATTGAATTAAATGATCTTATGAATTAGTTTGAGATGGATTTCTCAATTAATATGCTGACCTAAATGATTTTCTACATGTTGACTATATGCATGATTTCATTACATGCATGAAATATATGTGTTTGAAGATTTACTTAAGTTGAATGTTATAACATGTGTTAACATGCTCACATGATTGTATTTCAATTCCAATACTCTTACATAATTTACTGATGTGATTTCATAAGTGTTTGGGACTAGACTTAGTCCAGGCAGTCGGTAACCGAGCGAATTCGTGGCTGACTGGTCTTAGCCACGAGCGACGCGTCGATGAACGCGAGTCGTGTTTGAAGTTGGCGGCAGTGGTTAGGCCACGCGAAGTGTTTTACGCACTTCATGTCATTCGACTTGAGATGCGATCGCGCTAGTCGAGCCCGTCAAGTAACCCGACTGGCCGATGTATGTTCACCTTGTATGAGTCATAACTGCTTGAACCTAGGGTACTGAACTTACCATTGTAAACCCTGTTAACCATGGTACCTTGATCCACGAAGACTCATGAGCCGGGCATGGTGGTATGGGACACCGTGGTCGAGCTGTCGGCCTACGCTGGGGCCACAAACCTCCCCGTAGTGACTAGTGAGCACCTAGACTCGTGAGCAGATTATGGTGGTATGGGACACTATATTCTAGCTGTCGGCCTACATTGATCAGGCGACGAGTCCTTTGTAGTGACCGCGAGCGTATTCTGAGTCCACGGGAGGCGACAAATCTTCCGTTGCAGTAGAGTATGGTAGGCCTGTATTGATAAGGTGATGGGAGAGTAGTGCAATGAGTGCGAGCAACAGCCCTGGCAGCCCTTGCAGTGACCTACGAAATATACATCGTATGAGATTACTAGGAGTGACGACCCTAGACAGGATCTGTGTTGGGATTGATAAAAGGGAAGTACCTTAGTTTCCCAATCCTGCTGTTTGAATGGACTAATAACAACTTGGAAATCATATTACCATGCCATTGCATGTGCCTGGAAGATGTGGAGCACTTGAGGGTCGATTGCATGCCGCGGTCGTAAGATGTTGCCGTATGAGGGAGATCGTCGGTGAGGGCATACATCACGTCATGTCATCTTGCATTAACAACAGTATTAGGATTGTCTGATTTACTGCTTTACTATTATCGTATGATTGAATTGTGAACATGCTAATCTTTGCTCTATGATTCCACTGAGTTGATCACTCACTCCCACGTTACGGGATGGTGTTTGCAACACCCACCAGACCCTGTTGTAGATGCAGGTGAGGCTGAGATCCAAGAGGCAGAGCCAGACTTCGACGAGGACCAGGACGAGTTCTCGTACATGCGGTATCACGATGGCTTTGCGTAGGCGACCTGGATCGATGAGACTTCAGTGGGACCATTTTGGACATTTACTTTTGTTCATGTATATGTATATGAGACTTAGAGATGTATTCATACTTTAGAGACAGATGAGATTTACTTATTTTTTTCCATACGGTGATATATATATTGTTTAGTCTTCCGCTTGCTTTTATCACTGGATCTGAAGTATGAATTGCAGTTTTGGTATACTTTTACTCATGTGAATGCTTTAAATCAGACGACATTGAATCATAATCATTTTTGTTGCATAAGTGACGGTCTGGAACTCAGGAGTTGAGTTTATACACGACCCCCGATTTTCAGGGTGTTACAAATTTCTATAAGCTCAAGTGGTTTTAAAATCAATCCAGATAATAGGACTCTAAAATACATTAATGTTGAGCCTTACTTTCTCCTAAACTTGAGCGCTTGGTAAATTTTATAGTCAAGTTCAAAGTATTAATCCACCATTTAGAACAATTCTAAACATTAACTTCCATGGGTGCATAGTGAAATCTAGACTTATCATAATCAAAGGTTCAATTCTCAATTTTTATGATAACATTGATAATTAAAAGAGCATCCAGGATGACGAAAACCTAAACCAAAACTTGCATTACAGTTCGTTTTTTTTCTTCCAGCTTTTAATTTTTCCATCGATGGCTTTCACGCTATGTCAACCTTTTTAAAGATCTTTAATAGGTAGTTATTTTCGACGACAACTATTTTATTAGCTGAGTAATTATTATTTTTTCTTTATTTTTAATTCTTCTTATTGAACATGATGGACAAATTCTCCAGGTAGGTTCCTTCCATGCTTAGTTATTACCAAGTTAACAATTCAATATCAAATTGACACCTTAATGATTAAGCTAGATGTGGCATGTGAAATCATGACTCAATCAATGTTTAAAATTTTCAATCATGGATTATTAGTTCAAACTTAAATTTGAAATCTTACAAGTAACTAAAATCCAAGAGGCATAAAGTATCAACATTAAGCATCTTATAATTCTAATTCGTGAATTAACTTCAAAATCACTTGAATTCACAAAATTTCCAGAATTTTTTAGAAAATTTTTCACAAATTGGCTTAAAGACTAAGGAAATAACTGATTAGCCTGCCTAATCCACACCTTCAACCTAAAATCTACATTGTCCTCAATGTAAAAGATATAAGCATGTAATGCATATGAGACAACAAAAGTAAAGGAGAAGTGATGGAAAGGTAGTACCTGAAGAAGGAATCCAGAGGCTTTTCCAAGGGCCTCAAAGTGAAGATGGGTAACAAGAGGACTCAACAGATGATAAACAAAATATCCTAAAGTAGCAAAAACAAACTACCCTAGTCCTATGAAAGCAATAAACTAATCTTAAACTAGGAAAGTAAGGAAAAAGCTACTCAGTCATGCCACATGGTTTCTCCTCCAGCCAATATCTTGATAAATTTCTTTGTAAGTTTCTCAACAAGATCATCTAAAAGCCCTTTTTGCAATAGGCTTGGATGCCTTAGTAAATTTTCAGAGAAATTTATGGACCTTAGTAAAAATTCATCGTTGAATCACCTGAGGTATCCAAAGTATATATGATTCACCTGTGGCAGAAAAAGTTTCAATGTTAATACTCCATGGTAAATCAGAGACTACAAGTAGATAAAATTTAGAAGAATTCTTAGAAAGTGATGTAGTTTCAAAACATTCCAAAGTTTCGGACTCCGGTTCAATTTTCAGCTCCTCCTTTAATGGTAAACATTTAGGATCTGAGGAAGGAGAGGCTTAAGAAAAAGGGTTCTCTCGATCAGTGACAACTACCGAGGTATTGTCTTGCGAGGTATCTACTATTTCTTATATCATGAGATTGTTTGAATCTACACAGTGTGCCAAACAATCTTCCAAAGGGTTGAAAAAGTTAGTTGAGAGTGGCTCCTTCTCCACATTGAAGTTCGTGATGATTTTCTCAAAGATTCCATCGTAGTTGAAAGTGGATGGATGCGTGCTCTCTTGCTCTTTCCCTGCACAGACAGATTGAGAATCAATAGGTGAAGCATTGATGTAAAAACTTTATTCATCGGTACCACTTAGTAAAGGCATTGTATTGTCAAGGGTTGGCAACTCAAATGATGGCCTCAACTGGGTGGTTTCAAATTCAAGAGTCATATCGAGCAACTCCTCCATCTCCTGAATCATATCATCATTCAATTCAGGAGAGTGGTCTAAACATATCTCACAAAGGTTGGAAGGGTTAGTTGAAAGTGGTTCATCCTCTACATTTAAATTGGTCATGTCAGATGGGTGGAGTAGATCACTATGGTCGACAACTTCATGAACCTCTTGATCATTGATATGGGCCAAACTTGAGATTGAATCCGGTGGAATTTGAGCTACACATTCATGATTGTCATCCAAATACTCATCATCTTCCAATTCAGTGCAGTACATATGTGGAATGAGATCACTTTCCTCACATTCTATTCCTAGATTGGGTTGAGGTTCGAATAAACTAACCTCTTCCTCATCATTGGAACCAAGTGTGCCATACGAGTGAAGTGTGTCAGTATCATTATATTTGAAAGACACCCACGTCTCTTAATTATTCCTTTGGACCGTCATCGAATCGACTCTTCTGAAAATTGAACCATATGCTCATTAACACAATCCAACTCTTCATTCTCAATTTCAGTATTCTCCATAATCGCATCACGTAAAATCTACTATTGTATATCTTTTATAAGTTCTTAAAATCTTTAGAGTGTGTTTTGTTGGATGAGTTCTAGAGTTTGTTTGGAATTCTGAAGTGAATTCTCTTGGATAATTTCTTATTGGATCTTAGAGGGATAAGACCTAAGAGAATTGTCACTATGATGCATTGTTGATTCAACTTCTCACTCTTGATGTTTCCACTGATCATAAGTAGGGAGTTGGGAATGAAGAATTAGGTTGGGTTGAGGCTGAGGTGAACTAGCCTCCATTAGCTTATGAAGGTGAGATTCAAGCACTTCTATCATTCTTTTGATGCCAACAAAATCATCTGTGTAGCTCTGAAGTGACTCCTCTTGGATCGTTTTTGATTGGGTTTCAAAGGTAGAGGACCCAAGAGAATGTTCACTATGATGTATTGCTAGTTCATCTTCCCAACATTGATGTTTCCAGTGATTATAGTCATGCAGGTCATAGGTGGGAGAATCCGATGGCTGTTGGTACATATTATCACCCATAATATAATCTCTCATTGTTTTCTTCTTGTCTGATGGGTGATAGTAATCCTCACTCCCATAGTTATGATAACCCCAACACTTACGTACTGTTTTCTTAATCTGTGAGGTGTAATTATTCTCCCGCATATGATCGCGTAAGGATTTCTTAACCGATGGGTCATTGCATTCTGTTTGGTTCTCGATGATGTTTCTAAAATTTTTTTGAGATGTAGGTTATTTTCTAACACAATCATCTGATAGCCCTTCACAATTTCTCGCACTCTAAAACTAGCTCAGCATACTGACGTTCCCACTCTTGCATGTATATGGTGAAATCCTAATCCTGAACCTAATCCTAAAATAGAATAAAAGAAAAATCATACATCAATATGGAAAGTAAGTAGAGGAGAAGTTAGACGGAGTTTACCAGTTTAGAGAGTTCTATGTTAGGACCCTGCACAACAAAACAAAAGAAATCAATTTCTAAAAACAGAACTCCTAGGATTAGAAAGTTTCTAAAAATAGAAAATAAAAAATAGAAAGATAAGTTAGTTTCTAAAAAAATAAAATAAGTAAGCAACCTAGTTTCTAAAAATGAAAAAGGAAAGTTTTCTAAAAATAGAAACTAGAAAGTTTCTAAAAAAAAGAAAAAGTTAATTTTTTAAAACAAATTAGGAAAGTTTCTAAACCTAGAATTAGAAAGCAAAGTTAGTTTCTAAAATAAAACAAAAAAAAAACCCTAATATAAAGATAGAAAGTAAAAAAACCCTAATCTTATCCTAATTCTAAAACTAGTTAATCTCAGAAAAATACAACCGTTAATCCTTGACAACGGCGCCAACAACTTGTATACAACCCCAAGTGTAGGGTCGCGATGTAGTAATAATCTCTGTGAGACCGAGGTCGAATCCACATGGACCAATCTCATGAGTATTCTGAAAGCAACTAGAAGTAGAACTAGAAAAAGATGTAAAACTAATTCTAAAGTGATTGAGAGAGTAATTGTGAATAAAGTGATTAAAATTAAAAAATTTAAAGGTAGGAACTAGGGTTTCCAAGGTTCCACTTGTAGAGATCAGGGAAATCTATTACTTGATTTAAGGACACAACTGAAATCAGAGTCCTATCTTATCTAGTTGGAAGATATCTCAATAAAATCAAATCTGAACTTCCTTTGACTTAATTCTCAATGGATGAGAGGTCTGAGAAGTAGAAGTGATTCCATCACAAAACCATGCCTAGGAGACAAGGTAAACATTAGGATTTACCAAGCTCTCTACTTCATCTTGGCCCTCTCATTTGATTATTTTCTCCCATTTCTAGGGTTAGGGTTAGGGTTTTTCTTTCGAATTTCATCAGAGTAAGAGAGAGAGGTAGAGATGGAGGTGAAGGCCACAACATCAAAAATGAATAAGAAGGAATTGTACAACGTGAAGCTCTGCCAGCTCTTGGATTCGTTCAGTCAGGTACTGATCATTGCGTCTGACAACGTGGGGTCCAATCAGCTCCAGAACATCAGAAAGGGTTTATGTGGTGATTCAATCATTTTGATGGGGAAGAACACGATGATGAAACGATCTATCAAGTTGCATTTTGATAAGACCGGCAACAAGGCCTATCTTAATCTCCTATCGTTGCTCATGGGCAACGTGGGGCTGATTTTCATAAAGGGTGATTTAAAGGAAGTAAGCGAAGAGGTTGCTAAATACAAGGTTGGAGCTCCTGCCCGTGTTGGACTTATTGCTCCCATCGATGTCATTGTTCCACCTGGCAACACAAGGTTGGACCCATCTCAGACTTCGTTGTTCCACGTGCTTAACATCCCTACCAAAATTAACAAGGCTACTGTTGAAATCATCACCCCTGTTGAGCTGATCAGAAAGGGGGAAAAGGTGGGATCTTCTGAGGCTGCCTTGCTTACGAAGCTTGGGATTAGGCCTTTCTCGTATGGCCTTGTTGTCTTATCTATGTATGACAATGGCTCTGTTTTTAGCCTAGAAGTGCTGGACCTCACAGAGGACGATCTGATTGAGAAATTTGCAGGTGGTGTTTCCATGGTGACAGTATTGTCTCTGGCCATATCTTACCCAACTCTGGCATCCACCCCCACATGTTTACAAATGCCTACAAAAATGCTCTTGCCATTGCACTGGCGACTAAGTATTCATTCCTGCAGGTAGAGATAGTGAAGGAATATTTGAAGGATCCAAGCAAGTTTGCTGTTGCTGCTCCAGTTTCTGCTGGAGAAGCTGCTGCTTCAACTGCAGTTTGTGCAGCAGAAGAAGAGAAGAAAGAAGAACCTGTAGAGGAATCAGATGACGATATGGGCTTTAGTCTCTTTGACTAAGAGCCTTGTTAGATTTTAAGGTTGCAATGCTTGAGTTCTATTTTGATACATTTTAGTTCACTTTCAGTTTCTGTTAGTATTTTATGGGTTGGATTGTAATTTCATTATTAGTTATATTTTGCTGAACATGTGCTTATTTTAAGCGGATAGGTTGTTGAGTGTGCCAAATCTTTGAAAACTCTGAATAGAAGAATCTTCTTTTACGGTACTTCACCTGCTCTTGGATTTGGGATTTCAACCATATGAAGTTAAAAAAAAAAACATTAGGATTTGCCAATTCCATAACCAACAAGGGAGAAATGTGAAAGTTAGGAAGGATTCCATCATCCAACTATGCCCATGAGACAATGGTGAACAACAGGATTTTCTAATTTCACAATCTCAATACATGAAAAGAACAGACTCAAAGCTATCACAAATTTATTGTAATTTGAAATAAACCATTAAAAACTGAAAGTATTTCTTAAATATCAAACTAGAATTAAAGATAGTTCAACTCAAACATGAATCAAAGCAATAAAAAACATCTCATCACGCTACAAGCTTCACCTCTTAGCCCTAGTTAAGAGGTTTAGCCAACCATAAACATGATTGAATCTAAAACCCTAGAAAAAAACATGAAAAACCAAGGAATAAAGGAAGAAAAACCCTTGGCGACGACTCTCCACCCTTGTGCTTTGCTTCTCCAAACCCTAGATGATCCCGAGGGATGCCATGGGGACTCCTATTTATAGTTTTGTAGCACCTCTTTTCGCACCGACTTGGAAAAATCTAGAAACTACCTCAAATTTACGCAGCTTTGATATATCGAAGTGTCTACGATATGTCCTTGGATATTATCGAACAGTCCTTGATTAATCGAAGAACGGTCCAGAATAGTCTATCAAGTTTGGAATGAAATCCTGAATTTCTTGATTAATTGAAGGGTTTTCGATATGTCCCTTCAAAATTATCCAATAGTCCTCGATATATCGAAGGATATTCTGGCAGTTTTTCAAAATTAAACTTTTCTGGCCCCTTTTTAGGATTCCTTTTCTTCACTTCAAATCTTCGATTCTCATCCTTCATCACTTGGTTTCCTTAGATCTTTGACATGTGAATTCTTCAATCTTAGTGTCCTAAGATACGTCCCTTACCTTGGTGACTTTTGAGCATTAATTTCACACTTTTAACACTTTTTTTTTTCAATATAAGCTCTTAAATTCACCTTACAAGACAAACATGTATAAAATATATCATTAAGCAGTATCATGTGAAATTGCGGTAATGACTGATTTAGTTGAAGTTGGAATATGCCAATATGTCCTAGAGGGGGTGAATAAGACTTTTTAATATTTTATGATTCTTTAAAATCCTATCACTCTAATCCTGAGTAAATATGCATGCATCAGGATTTTTTCAGAGTAACTCTAATGGTTTCCAAGCCAAATAGAGGATCCAATCATAAAATTAATTGAAAGATAAACAAGATGCAAACATAGTTTATGATGGATGTAACTGTGTGTGAGATGTGATCAAATATGAAGGCATTTAAGGAAATCACGTAAGCAATAAAAGACAATAACAATCTCAAACACAGTCATTTTTATAGTGGTTCGACTACTTGTCTACTCCACTTTCGGTGGACGCACTCAACCCTTAAGTGTACCGAATCTCACTAAAGGAGGTTTCACAACAGGTTCACCTCAAACCGGAGGTTTTAAATTAGGTTCACCTCTAACCAGTACAACCTACACTTAGGCTGACACAACATGTCTACACGACATAGTTTATGCTCCCATGAGTAAGGGTCAACATATATTACCCAACTTTTAGGTCCCACTGGCCAAGGATCCACACAAGGAACCTAACGGAGGTTTCACAATAGGTTCACCTCTAACTAGTTTATGCTCTCCACAGAACAAGGGTTAACATAAAGCACTGCCACATAAACTCACGCTAGAGGTCTTCTATGAAGACTTGTAAGGGGTGAGAAATACTTTAGACTCGATCCTACAAAAGGATTGATCACAAGGGTCCTCTTGACTCTAATGACTTACAGATAAGTAGATGAACCCCGTTCAGCACGTTGTCGAAGATCTCCTCCTTTGATGATGAAGAATCTTCTGCTTCCTTGAACTGCAACTCAGAAGATGTACCAATACATGGCGACGGGTTGGGTCAAGGTTATGATGGAATCCTACTCTATTAAATATTTTCTTATAAGGGAGATAGAACGATTCCAATCATCTATGCATTCAAGGCATCCCAGCTTAATGATCTGCCATTAAGGTAGCTGTAAGATCCTTGAATGCGGAATTTCATTCCCCAATACACTCTATTGAATATCAATGATGAGAGTGGATTGGAGGATGAACTCCTATGAGAGAAAAGGTTTAGGTTATATGATATCTAGGGTTAAACACACAAAAGTACTCTCTATTTTCTCTGTCTAACAACCAAGGGCAATTTCTCATTAAATAGATAAAAGGTTCCAACAGATATAAAACGGTCACATTTTTGACAGAGTTCAATATCATCGAGCAGGGTCGATATCATCGAGCGTATACTCTCGATAACATCAACTGGCCGCTCGATGACACGAACTCAAATGTCAAACGTTTTTAAAACCTTTTGCCAGTTGATCGAGGAAATTAAACAAGCGTCGATGTCATCGAATTTTGAACTCCGATTTCATTGACACGAGGTTCGATTCCTCGACATTTGAAACTGTGAGAGACTTGCCTTTGAAGATTTTTAGGAAAATGATATGATCGAGCATCACTCGATATCATCAAAATTTGAATATTGATGATATCTAGGGCAATGTCGATTCATCGATAATTCCAAGAAATTTTCCTATAAGCTTGTTGGAGAGTTTCTGTCCTCTTTCTATGACATCGACCATGCCTCGATATGATCGATATTTGAATATCAATTTTATTGAGTGACTCTAAATCCAAGAAAAATATCCTGAGAAACTTGCTGGATAGAAATGTGTCCCAATCCAATATCATCGAAGGGCTTTTGATATAAACGAGATTTGAATTCCGAGGATATCGAGGAGCTCTTCGATACATTGAAGATTACATGATTTGCCTTAGTAGAACTTTGGACACAACAGACCTGATGTCGATTTTATCGAGTCTATTTGATGGACTCGAGATTCAAATTTCGATGATATGAACCATCTATCGATACATCAATAATTTCATCTAGAAATCTTTGTGGTTGCTGGACATCTTATGTCCTCAATTCGATAATATCAAGTGAGCTTCGAGGACATCGATAACGAGATTCGATTTCATTGAATCATATATCGATAAATCGACAAAGGTAGAAAACTTAAAGATTTTTCTTGAAGTTTAAAAAAGTTTTCTAACCACAAAAACTTAGGGTGTTTTATTCAATTTTAAGGGATTTAAGTACCTAGTATTTTGAGACATGAGATGTGAGGCTAAGATTTACTTGTGGCGAGTTCTGACACACATATAGTTGAGACAGACGCTTGATCAATCTTCCTGTGGGGCTCTTCTGTCTAGCTGACTCAATGCTCACGCTAATTGAAAAACCAGGGCACTTTCAATCTCCTCCTTTGTCAATTACATGACAAAACACTAAAACACTCTAGAACAACTTCTAGATAAACACCCTAAATTATTTGTACATGATCTTTACACAATTGTACAAAGTTATCGAGTTTGCACATACTCACATCTAGTAGCTGCTCCCCCTAATAGCAATCTCCCCCTGTCTCCTTGCAGTTGCTCCCCCTAACACTTACACCACCATCCACAAATAGATACACATAAAATTTTCCTTTGGGTGGATTTGTTGTAAGCCCATATCCTAGTCCGTAACTGTTCTGACAACTCCCATAATCCTTCCCGTCGAATTCTGGCAATCCGCAACCTATAATCGATGTTTGCGCGTGACACTAAGTCATATCCTATAAATTCAAATCGGCTTAATCCAAGACTTATACCATTGCGACCGCAACGTCGCCGCGGTTCCGACGTCGCGTCTTGCATATTCATCCGATACCCTGGTAGGAAGATGTAGACCCGCGTTCAGTTTGAGAAAAAACACCGCGTGTTGCAAATTTCAAGAGAATCTCTACGTCATGTCCCAACCATCAATCAATCAATCACCACATGTTAAGTACAAAAACAACCCATGCTTTCTTTCTCCACAAGTCAAGCAAACCCAAAAGTCAACCAATCCATCACCTCACCCATCACTCACATCCATCACCCATCTCCCATCACTTCTCTTTACAACCACCTCTCTCTCTCTTTCTCTCTCTCTCTCTCTCTCTCTCTCTCTCTCTCTCTCTCTCTCTCTCTCTCTCTCTTTCTCTTCACATTTTCCAAGCATTTCCCAAGCAACCAAGGGTGCATATGTCCAAGGCTTTCCCAAGAGAGAAAAGTGATTTTTGGTGGCCCATTTTCGCATTCCTTTAACTTTCATCCTAGCCATTCAAACTTCATCTCCCTCCATCAAAGTGAAGCACAAGGAGATCGTCTTTCCAACGGACCAAGAAGATCAAGTAGTGGGTGCTCCTATAGATTAGTTTTTATTTTTAAGATGGGCTAAGTAAGGCTTACCGATCAATGGTATGGATCTCACTTTGGATCTTAAGATGTGGTCAATGGCCCATCTTGATCATCAATATCATTCCATGATGGGGCCATTCTCCATGGACCCCATCATGATGTTTACCTTCCTAGCTTGTATACAGGTCATCTAGACTGTCTATTTTCATGGAGAAGGGATCTCCACCATTAGATTTCAATTTTATGGGCCCACATGTTATGGGACCCACTTGATTTATGTTGTAGATCATGGAAGGGAGGGTCTATAGTGCAGGGGTCCCTCCATCACGCATGTCCCACTCTCTATCTCTCTCTCCCTCTCTATTTCATTTTTTTATGTGATCATTACATGGTTGTGTGGCCCACTTGGATGGACCCCACCATGAAGTTAGTATTTTATCCAAGTTGTCTGTAAATGGGGCCCACCTAGTGTGTGTTGCACCACACCGTACATCATGTGGTGGCCCACCTGAGCAAGCCCACCTTCACATAGATAGACCGTCCAGCGTCCCTGGACGCTGGACGTGAATTGAGAAAACACAAATATTAGCTTATTTCAAAAGCTTTTTGGGGTGGTCCACTTGTGTAGGCCCCACCTTGATGTATGCATTCAATCCACATCGTCCATCCCTTTCCTCAGACTATTTTAGGCGTTGAGTCGAGAAGTAGGGCCAATTCGACTTCATGGCGGGCCATAACACAGTAAACAGTGTGGTTTACCATTAAAATACACCATGATATTTTTATACTCCAAAATATACTCAATATTGGACTCGTTGGATTAGTTATGAGCTGTAGAATCCAATGGTTAGAGTGGATTCTTTTGTAGCGGGCCCCATATGTGAAAAACCCCAAAATCTCAGTTTTTTTTATAAATAAAATATATAATATATATTAACAGTAGCATTGCTGCTGCTGTGTCAGAGGCGCAGGCTGGGCCAGCGCTGGCAGGCAGGCAGACGTCATGGAGCCCACTGCCCCACATGTGGGCCCCACCTTGATGTTTATTTACCATTTAACCCGTTCATGAGGTGGGCCACTCCCTGAAGTGGGCCCCCTCCAAATTTCAATCTCATCTGGAGCTCAGGTGACCCACATCATAAGAAACAGTGGGATTGAACATATACCATTGAAACCTTTTTCTGGGCCATAGAAGTTTCAGATTAATATGAAATTTATTTTTCCTCCTCATCCAGGTCTGTGTGACCCTATCAACAGTTTGGATGTAAAATAAATGTTATGGTGGGCCCCACGTGGGACCCACAATAATATATGTGTTTTATTACCACCGTCTGGACGGACAGTGGAGGCCACAATGACGTATGTATTTTTCCATGCTGTCCAGCCTTTTTTTGGCTGCTGGACGGCTGGTGGGACCCACCATGATGCACGTGTTGCATCTCATCCCTCTGACCATTTTGAAAGATCATTTTAGTGCATGAGCTAAAGAATGAGGCAGATCTAAAGTTCAAATGGACCCCACCATCTAAAGTAGTGGCCAATGACGCCCACCATTCAAAAACCTCTAACGGGCCATGGTAGCTTCCCATTAAGTTTATATTTCCATCTATCACCATGTTAATTTATGATTAGGTTGGATGGGGAACATATTTTATGGTGGGCCTTAGGAATTTTAATGGTGAAAATCATTACCATCACTTATGTTTGGCGTGACCCATTTGGTATGCATGGGGCCCAATTAGTGTGGCCCATTTAATATATATAAGGCCATGAGATTAGGCCCATTTGATGTACGTAAGGCCCATGTGATTAGGCCCATCTTAATGTAATTGTGGCCCATGTTACGAGGCCCATTGTGACGTATTCAAAGGCCAAGGGCCATGGCCCATTGCAATGTACATAAGGCCCATTGATGTGGCCCACTAGATTTATATAAGGCCCATATGATGCGGCCCATTTGATGTATCTAAGGCCCATGGATCGAGGCCTAATGGGATGTCCTTAGGGTCCATTACAATGTGTGATGCCTCCTTGGGTTGTGTAATAATATTTTATAGAGGGCCATGCCTTGGGAGCAATGTTGGATTGACATCCACATTGTGAGGTAATGTTGGTTAAACGTCCGCATTACGACTCTCCCTAAGGCCCACTGATAGGCCCATACTAGTGTGTGTAGGCCGTCTAAGTCCATCTACATTGTAAGGATAGTTCATTACTTTATAATATGCATAGTATAACTCCATGAGTCATGACCATACGCATCATATGTATACTTGATATGAGTGGTGACTGATCATAGCATATGCCATTGGGCAAACCATTTACGGGACTCATGAGATGGAGTGCCCCATAGTATCACGCTGTATGCGCAGGATTGTTGTATGACTATACGGTGTGACTCATGCATCTTGCATATGTGTGACTTGATCACTACACGCCCTAGCGACATCAGGGCCGTAGCTCCATAGGTACATTGTGGATGGCCGTATCGGATACCGAAAATACTTGGTTCTATCACTATGGGCACTTAGGATGTCCTTGGGTGAAAGTTTCAGAACCTTTTTAGTACCAGGAGATGCTCTAACGTCTAGACCGAGTGGATACATGAGCGCTAGAGTGCCGAATATTAGTAGGCCGTGTCTCCCACTGTGTCATGATCGGTTGGAAGGGGGTGTGGCCTTATCTGCCTGAGTGAGGGGGCTATAAGCTAGCTGAGTTTGACAAGCTCGCAAATGAGTCCGCTATTAATGAGTCGGGTAAGTATTAACAGACTACTGGTCAGGAAGATAGTGAGGTTTATTCCACTTTCTTGGCTGTGTAGCTAGGGAGGAGGCAGTCAGTGTGAGATGTATTAAACCCCAATGATATCCAGAGGGGAACTGTATTGATATGTGTACTTGAGTACTGGCTTGCTTGGATTGCATATCGCATATGACATTCGGCTATGTAAGCCTCGCATTGCATCGGTATGGCCGATAGCATTCATGTCTCACATCACATGGCCTTGGTATGGCCGATAGCATTCATGCCTTGCATCACATAGCCTTAGTATAGTTGGTTATATTCATAAACTTACTGCATATTTCCACATTACTCTGATATTGTAGACTTAGCACTTACCTTGCGCATACACTTGCACTACCCTCTAAGCTTTTGTAAGCTTATGCACGACAGTTGTGTGCAGGTAGCATTGAACAGCAGCAGTGCTGAGACAGGAGTGCGCATCTGGCTATTTTGGAGCTTTTGATCACTTTTTATTTTTCTTTCCTAATTGTACTTAAAATTTTTGATGTAGTGGATATGTGGTGATGTTGTTTTATGACTTGGTTATGCTTGTGGTTATGCTCCATTACAAAAAAAAAAATTTCATACTGAAAATCCTCCTTGTAGGATCCCAGGATCGGAATCTGGCATGTGAGTGTCGGAATTCGAGAATGGGACACTACGGAGGCTGTCGGCGCAGAATTCAGTAATCGAGAATTTTGTGAACCCATTTTTCGAGTCTGGGGCGTGACATTTGTGCTCCCCCTTTTTGTCAGTCATTGGCAAAGGATAACATAACAGTTGATATTGACTGAAGTTAGAGAATATGGGAGAACCAAAATGCAGGGAGCATAAGCATAATAGATGGATGTAAAAGAAACATCTCAAGACAAAAACCATGTATGCATAGGAGATCAAGTAGAGCAGTAAAGCAGGAAAGCAGGGAAAAGATTCACAGTTGATATCATTCTTCAAAGCAGACCAGTAAGCAAACCAAAATGGCAGTAAGATATATGATATGTAAATAGCCATAGCCCAAAATATCTAAAAATATATTTATTGCCCAGGATTGACAGTAGAGTATCATTCAGTTTAAAACAACAAAACCATCCAATTTGGCTCAAATATGAGCACAACAAAAAGAGAAACGTTTTGTAGACCCACAACAACATTTTACTTCTCAGTTGGCACCTAACGTCCACGAGGCTTGACATGCGTGAGCAAGTCCACTACTGGCTAGCTTGTCTACTGGAGGACATCAAGTTTTTCTTCAATTGCGGTGAGGCGCCTTTCATAGTTGTAAAGACGTTCCTCCATACTAGTCATCCCGTTAAGTAGGTGACGTTCTAGGTGATGAGCTTGGCGATTTGTGATTGATTCCGGACTGAGCAGCGGCGTCCCGTTGGATCCCCAAGGTGTAGGAGGATATAAGGGTTGAGCATGTTGGTCAACCGGCTGCATGGGAGGACTACTCTCAGGGAGAGATGAAGTGAGACATAACTGTTGAGCCTCCTGGACTGCATCACTGTCAAACTATGCTTCTGAATGAACAACTTCAATGCGGCAGGGAGGCCCACATAATGAGCGAGTTTACATATGAGTGCAGGAAAGGGTAGTGTATCCCGATAATCGCCTTGGATTATACGAATGAGCTGCTTGAGAAGAAGAGTTGGAAGGCACACTTAGATTTCTTGATGCACATGATAAAGAACATTTAGCACAAAGGGAGGATGGTGATTACCCTTTACATCACATGGATATACATTAGACCCTAGAATGCTATGTAGAATTTTAAAAGAGGGTCTAAGATGATTGATGTGAAGCGAATTGTCATCATTCCGGGGGACAGTGGTGTCATGATGTAATGCGTGGGTTATCTCTCCCCAAACGCCCAGACCATTTAGATTTCGATTTGTCACTGGGATTTGAGTGACTTCAAGATTTAGAAGCAGTGCAAGAGTAATGGGAGTGATGAGTTTTGAGTGATGTACATGTTCGATTCGAATACAAGGAGGATCATCACGAATGATATCACAGCTATTGAAGAATTCATGGATCAAACCTAGTTGATAAGATCCACCAAGATTTAAGATATTCTACCATCCTATCACTTCCAAGAGAAGATCCATGCTAAAGGGCTCAATGACACTATTCAAGACAAGACATTCAACTATAGTGGCTGGACTTCTTTCCACAAGAACGAGATGATACTGGCTAGATTCAGGTTGCTTGTTCTTTGATTTTGAAGATTGAGGAAGAGACTTTCCTTTGCCTTTGGCCATGATTTGTTGGTGAGAGGAGTTAAAAAAAAAAGGTAAAGGTAAGAAGAGGCAACTAATGAAGAGAAGGGATGTGTGGATTGAAATCGAATGCACGCTTCTCTATTATAGCAAAGTCATCGATGATATCGATTCCTCATCGATGGCATCGAAATCACGCTCATAATAACATCAAAGACTATGCTGATGACTATTGGGAAGATGTAAATATCCAGTGGAAACTGAGGCACTCCAACTGTTGGGAAGGACCGATGGTTATAATACTGCATTCCCGAGACCCTTCGATTGCATCGATGGTGAATATTGATATCATCGATATTGAAATCTCGATAATATCAAAATCGTCTAGATATCATCGAAAATGTGAAGATTTTACATTTTTATTCCCAAAGCCAACATGGTTAATTCATGAGGTTTATATTTATTCTAGACAATTAACCATGAATATCTCAGATTGAAGATTTACCTATGTGGATCATTTTCCAAGAGATATCATCAATGAGTACGTACTCCAATTGACTTTTGAAGATCACTGAACCTGTTTGTATCAAGAGGTTTTGTTAAGATATCGGCAAGTTGCTTTTCATTAGATACATAATCCAACATAATAATCTTATCTTTAACAAGTTTCCAGATAAAATGATGACAAATGTCAATATGCTTAGTCTGAGAATGTTGAAGAGGATTCTTTGAGATGTTGTTAGCACTTGTGTTATCACAGAAAAGACTCATTGTGGGTTGCTCAATCCCATAATCCAACAACATTTGTTTCATCCAAAGGAGCTCTGCACAACAACTACTTGCAACAATATACTCGGCCTTGGCAGTGGACAATGATATTGAATTTTGCTTCTTGCTCTGCCTGGAGACTAGACAATTGCCAATGTAAAAACATCCTCCACTTGTCGATTTTCGATCATCCAAATTTTCAGCCCAATCAGTGTCAGAGTATCCTGCAATGATGATGAATGTTTCAAATGGATACCACAACCTAAAACAAGTAGTTCCTTTCCTTCTATGTATTTGATGATTCTCTTAATGGCCGTTAGATGGGATTTCTTAGGATCTACCTGATACCGAGAACACACTCCCACACTAAAAGATATATCTGGATGACTGACTGTGAGATATAGTAGGCTTCTTATCATACTTCGATAGAGATGTTGGTCCACACTTTTGCCATTAACATCTTTGGAGAGTTTAAGTGTGGTGTTCATAGAAGTATGATAAGTACGACCAGAATCAGGCCCAAATCTTTTCACCAAGTCGTTTACATACTTTGTTTGATAAATGGAGATTCCATCATTTAGCTGCTTGACTTATAATCGTAAAAGGAAGTTTAATTCACCAACCATACTCATTTTAAATTTTGATTTCATGAGGTTGGCGAATCTGTATGCAGTATCTTCACATGTTGAACTAAAGACTATATCATCCACATAAATCTGTGCAATAAGTAAGGAGTCCTTTGTTGTTTGAGTAAACAGTGTTTTATCTACACTTCCTCTGCAGAATTTATGGTCTAAAAGAAATTTCGTCCGTTCATACCAAGCACGTGGTGCTTTTTTGAGACCATAAAGAGCTTTGTTTAGGCGAAAAACGTGATGGGGATGCTTAGGATCTGAAAATCCCTTAAGTTGTTCTACATAAACTTCTTTAGCAAGATCCCCGTTAAGAAACACACCCTTTACGTCCATTTGAAATAGTTTAAACTTTAATGCACATGCAACATATAGAAGTATTCTAATAGACTTAAGACAAGCTACAGGCGCAAATGTCTCATCAAAATCAATGCCTTATATCTGTGAATACCCTTGAGCTACTAGTCTTGCTTTATTTCTAATCACATTTCCAGATTCATCAGATTATTCTTGAAGATTCATTTGGTTCCAATGATATTTGTATTGAGTGGTCTGGAAACTAATTGTCATACCTCATTTCTCTGTAATTGTTGAAGTTCTTCTTGCATAGCATTTATCCAGTGTTAATCTTGAAGAGCTTCCACAATATTCTTAGGTTCAATCTTTGAGGTAAAACATAAACGACTATAGATATTTTCTATCTACCGTTGAGTTTTCACACCATCATTAGGATCTCCAATAATTTTCTCTCGAAGGTGATCCTTAATGATGGGTATGTTAGATGATGATTATGGTTCATTTGATGATGGAGGTTTGTTATCTGATTTATCTAGAATGCATGAATCTACATCATCTTCTAATTCATTCACAGGGCTATCTTCTTCATGAGGTTGGTCATCAATTATCACATTGACTGATTCTTAAATAGTGAGAGTCCTTGGATTGTACACTCTATAAGCACAACTATTCAAGGCATACCTCAGAAAGATACCCTCATCACTTTTAGACTCAAACTTCCCTAGGTGATCTCTGTCTCTCAAGATATAACATTTACTTCCAAAAAAAAGAAAGTATTTCACACTAGGTTGTTTTCCATACCATAATTCGTATGGAGTTTTGTTTAAACCTGCTCTAAGATATACTCTATTTATGATGTAACAGGTAGTGTTGACAGCTTCCGCCCAAAAACTTTTTGCCATGTCTTTTCCATTTAGCATAAATGACCCCATTTCCCGCAATACTCGATTTTTCCTTTCAATGACTCCATTTTGCTGTGGGGTTTTTGGAGTTAGAATTCGTGACGAATTCCTTTCTCATCACAATATTTTTCAAATCGCTCATTTTCAAATTCCCCACCAAGATCACTTCTGATACGATTTATGCAATATCCCTTTTCATTTTGAAGTCACTTTGCCAAAATTACAAATTCATCAAAGGCATCAGATTTGTCTCGAAGAAATGCAACCTAGGTAAATCTAGTGTAGTCATCTACTACCACCAGGAAGTATCTTTTCTTGTCATGGCTTTCCACTTTGATTGGGCCAACCAGGTCCATATGCAGTAGATCCAAAGGTTTTGTTGTTGCTATGGTGGTTGTCTTTTTGTGACCGACTTTTATTTATTTTTCTTTTAGACATTCTCCACAGACAACTTTTTCTTCTTTTCTAATCTTGGGAAGTCCCATAACTAAATGTTTTGAACTAAGCTTAGCTAAATTTCGGTAGTGAACATGTCCCAACCTTTGGTTCCATAATTTAAATTCACTCTTTACAGCCATATTACACTTTGTGGATAACACACTCTCACTTATACTTTCAATAACGTAACAATTATCACTAGTGCGTAAACCTTTAATGAGAGATTTTCCTGTATGATCTTAGATCCTGTACACATCCTTTGAGAAAGTGACCAAATGTTTCTTGTCATAGATTTGGGAGATACTAAGGAGATTATGTTTCAGACCTTCTACACAAAGAATATGTTTAATTTTTGGAAGGCTTGATACATTTATCATTCCTTGTCCAATAATTCTAGCAGAGCTAACGTCTCCAAATGTGACTGATCCTTAATCAAAGTCTGAGTACTCATAAAAATGATTTTGATCACCAGTCATGTGTCTGGAGCATCCACTGTCAAGGTACCATTTTGAACTACTGCCAACTTTCAGAGCAGTATGGATTACTAGGCAATTGTTCCGATCTATCACACCCTCCGAGACACTTTTGAACATGATTCCAACTTCAGTTAAGATCACTCTCTAGGTGGTGAAGCCCTTAAGAGAGACCTACTTTGATATCAATTGAAATTGTGGTAATGACTGCTTTAGTTGAAGTGAGAATATGCCAATATGTCCTAGAGGGGGGTGAATAGAACTTTTTAATATTTTATGATTATTTAAAATCCTAACACTCTAATTCTGAGTAAATATGCATGCATCAGGATTTCTTCAGAGTAACTCTAATGGTTTTCAAGCCAAATATAGGATCCAATCATAAAATTAATTGAAAGATAAATAAGATGTAAACATAGTTTATGATGGATGTGACTGTGTGTGAGATGTGATCAAATATGAAGACATTTAAGGAAATCACATAAGTAATAAAAGACAATAGCAATCTCAAACACAGTCATTTTTATAGTGGTTCGACTACTTGTCTACTCCACTTCCGGTGGACGCACTCAACCCATGAGTGTACCGGATCTCACTAAAGGAGGTTTCACAACAAGTTCACCTCAAATCAGAGGTTTTAAATCACGTTCACCTCTAACCATTACAACCTACACTTAGGCTGATACAACGTGTTTACATGACACAGTTTATGCTCCCATGAGCAAGGGTCAACACACATCACCCGACTTTGAAGCCTCATTGGCCATGGATCCACACAAGCAACCTAACGGAGGTTTCACAAAAGGTTCACCTCTAACCGAATGTTTTAAACAGGTTCACCTCTAACCAGTTTATGCTCTCCACAGAGCAAGGGTCAACACAAAACACTCCCATATACACTCCCACCAGAGGCCTCCTATGAGGACTTGCAAGGGGTGAGAAACACCTTAGACCCAATCCTACAAAAGGAATGATCACAAGGGTCCTCTTGACTCTAATGATTTACAGATAAGTAGATGAGTCCTGTTCAGTGCGTTGTCAAAGATCTCCTTCTTTGATGACGAAGAATCTTCTATTTCCTTGAACCGTAACTCATAAGATGTACCAATACATGGCAACGGGTTAGGTCAAGGTTATGATAGAATCCTACTCTATTAAATGTTTTCTTATAAGGGAGATAGAGCGATTCCAATCATCTATGCATTCAAGGCATCCTGGCTTAATGATCTGCCATTAAGGTGGTAGCTACAAGATCCTTGAATGCGAAAGTTCATTCTCCAATCCACTCTATTGAATGTCAATGATGAGGGTGGATTGGAGGATGAACTCCTATGAGAGAAAAGGCTTAGGGTATATGATATCTAGGGTTAAACACAAATAAGCACTCTCTATTTTCTCTGTCTAACAACCAAGGGCAATCTCTCATTAAATGGACAAAAGGTTCCAACAGATATAAAACAGTTACATTTTTAACAGAGTTCGATATCATCGAGCAGGGTCGATATCATCGAACGTATACTCTCGATAACATGGACTGGCCGCTCAATGGCACGAACTCAAATGTCAAACGCTTTTGAAACCTTTTACCAGCTGATTGAGGAAATTAAACAAGCATCGATGTCATTGAATTTCAAACTCCAATTTCATCGACATAAGGTTCGATTCCTCAACATTTGAAACTATGAGAGACTTGCCTTTGAAGATTTTTATGAAAATGATATGATTAAGCATCACTCGATATCATCGAAATTTGAATATCGATGATATCGAGGGCAATGTCGATTCATCAATAATTCCAAAGAATTTTCCTATAAGCTTGCTAGACAGTTTTTGTCCTCTTTCGATGACATCAACCATGCCTCGATATGATCGATATTTGAATAACAATTTTATCGAGTGACTCTCGATCCAAGAAAAATATCCTGAGAAACTTGTTGGATAGAAATGTGTCTCAATCCGATATCATCGAAGGGCTTCCGATATCATCGAGATGTGAATTCTGAGGATATCGAGGAGCTCTTCGATATATCGAAGATTACATGATTACCTTAGTAGAACTTTAGACACAATAGACCTAATGTCGATTTTATCGAGACTATTCGATGGACTTGAGATTCAAATTTTGATAATATCGAACCATCTATCGATATATTGATAATTCCGTCCAGAGATATTTGTGGTTGCCAGACATCTTATGTCCTCAATTCGATAATATTGAGTGAGCTTTGAGGACATCGATAACGGGGTTCAATTTCATTGAACCATGTATTGATAAATCGACAAAGGACTCTTTTTTAAGTGATTTAAGTACCTGGTGTTTTGGAAAATGGAATGTGAGGCTAAGATTTACCTGTGTGAGTTCTGACACACATCCAGTTGAGGCAGACACTTGATCGATCTTCCTGTGGGGCTCTTCTATCTAGCTGACTCAACGCTCACACTAATTGACAAACCAGGGCACTTTCATCATGTTCATAAAACCAAGAACTAAATGGGGGTTAATATGCAGTATTTGACCCTCAACAGTAAGGGTCAAGGGACCGACTTTCCCTTAGCTCTTGGAGGTCCCCTTTGTCTTGGTCTTCAGCTTGGCATTCTTTGCCACAGGAGCCAATTCCCCAGGAAGGGGAACCTTGCGTTTTAAAGCAGGCTTGATGGCGGGTCGAGCTTCAGGCATTTCTATGACAGTCAGAATAAGGAAGTGGTTTGCAAATCTTCTAAGTACCAAAGTTGTCTAAAATTCATACCTATTAGCTTGGGATCGAGGCCCAACTTAAGTAAAAGCTCGGCCTGAATGAGCTTTCTCCACAATCTCTTCTCGACACTCATCGACCTTGCCCCTGCAATCCGAACACGAGATTCAAAGCTGAGGTCGGGACACGGCTAGGAAAGATCTATAAAAAGAAGACGGATTAGCTCGAACAAGTCAGAACATAGAAGCCGAGCTATGAAAAAAAACTAAATTTGGGCAGCACCGACCTAGTACAGCGAAGGCATTGGGGACCCAAGCATGGCTCGGGATTGGTCCCGGTACTTCCCAACTCCCTGAATCCCAGAACCATCAGTTCTTCCAATTTTTGTTTAAGGTCGGGGCGTCCGCTACCATGCCCTTCCCAGTCCCCCTCCGAGAAGAAAAATAGTACTAACCATCATAAAGAGGGTTAACCTTTACTTGGTACATATTAAGGAACTCCTCTACAGTGAGTTCGGGCTGCTCAAGATCAGACCAGAGGACATAACAGCTGACCAATGCCCTCCATACTTTTGGAATCAGCTGCCCCGGAGTCATCTTCATGTGTGTAAGCGCCTGTCTCACAATTCTCTAGAGGGGAAGCCTTAGGCCGCACTAGAGAGTGACCTGGAAGATAGCCACTTCTCCCTCGGGAGGATTGTTTGGAAGCTTGCCCAGTGAGGGAGCTTAGAGAACCACATAATCGGGTATGTGGTACCCCACCTTGATCCTCATTAGGTTCGCTTCCCCGAGGATAGATTCTACTTTCTCGCCCCCATCATCAGAAGGTCTGACCAATCCTTCCTCGTCGAATTGATCTTCCACGGCCTTCACTAGACGCTCTGCCGGCGACCTCTGCAACACCCGCGATGTCTGTGATGTTCGAAATTCGACGTCACTCATCACCATTAGTGGGGACGGTGGGTTAGACATCGGACGAAGCTCACTAGTCCCACTGTCAATGCTCGAGGCCCCCTCTCGAGAACTTGATGTTTCCGGCATGGCAACAGGCCCGAAAATGCTGGAAACAAACCAAAAAGAAAGAAGGGGAAAGTGAGGGGAACTAAATCTCACCAAACTGTAGCAACTCCGGTGTACTGGTATTAGAAGACCACCTGAAATCGCTGAAAATCGCCTCTTCAAAGCTGTTGTGCGCCGGAAGCAGGAAACGACAAAAGGGAAGATAGGAAAATGAATCGGCCCCCCTTGTTAGGGTTTCTCTTATATAGGGAAGACATGTGGACGGGATTTAATGCCCTCATCAATACCTGGCCATACAAATGCCCTCACGACTACTCCATCTCGATACATGGCGCGACCTCGCTCGTCGTTTGACTCCATTTTTGAGAAATGGCCACATGTCGTATTACACCCCAAGTATAGGGTTGCGATGTAGTAATAATCTCGGTAGTACCGAGGTCGAATCCATAGGGACTGAACCTTGTACGTAATCTGAAAGTAACTAGAACTAGAACTATACTAAGATGTAATCTAAATCAGGGATAGTTGAGGGAATAATTGTGATTTTACTTAACTAAAACTTGAGAAATTCAAAGGTATGAAACTAGGGATTCAGAGGATCCACTTGTAGAGATCAGGGAGATCTATGCTTTATTCAGGAACACATCTAGACTCAGAGTCCTATCTTCATCCAGATAGAAGATATAATATCAACTATGAACTTCCTTTAATCTAATTTTCAAGAGATAAGAGGTATGAGAATTAAACTTGATTTCATCACAATACCATGCCCAGGAGACAAAGTAAACAACAAAATTTAACCAATCTGCATCCAATCTAAGAGAGCTATGAACATAGGGAATGATTCCACCATCCATCCATGCCCATGAGACGATGGTGAACAATAGGGGTCCAACGATCATGACCTCTATATATGCATAGAAAATATCTAAAGATACCACAGATCCATTGTAATTTAAGTCACAACAAACCATTAAAAACTAAAGGTATTCCATATAACCAAACTAGAATCAAAATCAGTTCAAGTTTAAACATCTATCAAAAGGCACAAACAAAAAGTCTCCCATCGTGCTACAAGCTTCACCTCTTAGCCCTAGCTAAGAGGCTTATCCAGACATAGACATGATGAGGCTAATATGTAACACCCTAAAAATCGGGGGTCGTGTATAAACTCAACTCCCGAGTTCCAGACCGTCACTTATACAACAAAAATGATTATGATTCAATGTTGTCTGATTTAAAGCATTCACATGAGTAAAAGTATACCGAAACTGCAATTCATACTTCAGATCCAGTGATAAAAGCAAGCGGAAGACTAAACAATATATATATCACTGTATGGAAAAATAAAGTAAATCTCATCTGTCTCCAAAGTATGACTACATCTCTGAGCCTCATATACATACACATGAACAAAAATAAAATGTTCAAAATAGTCCCACTGAAACCCCATCGATCCAGGTCGCCTACGGGAAGCCGTCGTGATACTGTATATACGAGAACTCGTCCTGGTCCTCGTCGATCTCTGGCTCCACCTCCTGGATCTCAGCCTCACCTGCATCTACAACAGGGTCTGGTGGGTGTTGCAAACACCATCCCGTAACATGGGAGTGAGTGATCAACTCAGTGGAATCATAGAGCAAGGATTAGCATATTCACAATTCAATCATGCGATAATAGTAAAGCAGTAAATCAGACAATTCTAATACTGTTATTAATGCAAGATGATATGACGTGATGTATGCCCTCACCGACGATCACCCTCATGCGGCAACATCTTACGACCGCGGCATGCCACACTCCCTAGAGTGCTCCACATCTTCTAGGCACATGCAATGCTATGGTGATATGATTTCCAAGTTGTTATTAGTCCATTCAAACAGCAGGATTGGGAAACTAAGGTACTTTCCTTGTATCAATCCCAACACAGATCCTGTCTAGGGTCGTCACTCCTAGTAATCTCATACGATGTAATTTCATAGGTCACTGCAAGGGCTGCCAGGGCTGTTGCTCGCACTCGTTGCACCGCTCCCCCATCACCTTATCAATACAGGCCTACCGTACTCTACTGCAACGGAAGGGTCGTCGCCTCCCGTGGACTCAGAATACGCTCGCGGTCACTACAAAGGACTCGTCGCCTGATCAGTGTAGGCCGACAGCTAGAATATAGTGTCCCATACCACCATAATCTGCTCACGAGTCTAGGTGCTCACTGGTCATTACGGGGAGGTTTGTGGCCCCAGCGTAGGCCGACAGCTCGACCACGGTGTCCCATACCACCATGCTCGGCTCATGAGTCTTCGTGGATCAAGGTACCATGGTTAACAGGGTTTACAATGGTAAGTTCAGTACCCTAAGTTCAAGCAGTTATGACTCATACAAGGTGAACATACATCGGCCAGTCGGGTTGCTTGACGGGCTCGACTAGCGCGATCGCATCTCAAGTCGAACGACATAAAGTGCGCAAAACACTTCGCGTGGCCTAACCACTGCCGCCAACCCCAAACACGAATCACGTTCATCGACGCGTCGTTCGTGGCTATGACCAGTCAGCCACGAATTTGCTCGGTTACCGACTGCCTGGACTAAGTCTAGTCCCAAACATTTATGGAATCACATTAGCAATATATGTAAAGGTATTGGAATGAAAATATAATCATATGAGCATGTTAACACATGTTATAACATTCAACTTAAGCAAATCTTCAACACATACTTTCCATGCATGTAATGGAATCATGCATATGGTCAACATGTAGGAAATCATTTAGGTCAGCATATTAACTAAGAAATCAATCTCAAACTACTATATAACATCATTTAATTCAATACATACTAATACAAGCATTTATACAAACACATACACTACACACTTAAGTCTACATATAGTATGTCGACCCAAAGTGCGCCACTAGGCGAATCTCTTCACCAAACTAATTATGCAAGCATTCCTAACTCCCTAATCGACAACAAACCATGTCAATCACGTCAGCAAAATATGAATGTAGACCGTACTTCCTACAAATGACTAAAATGCCCTAAATCTCATATTCTTTGTTAATTTATGAAACAGGAAACGGAGAGCATGTTGTACATGTCAAACGGCGGTGCCGTCGATAATCTACTATTACACGACATTGAAAGCGTTGTAAACCGTCAATCAAATTGTCTAAAATCCTCACCTAGTCTCTTACGGATGCGAGATTTTGAACGGAGCGTGTATGCTTCGTTTACGGTAGTAGGAGGACCTGATTTATGAAGTACGTTAGCTAACACGCTACGAATCTAAGTAATCCCTAAATCAGCAACTTTTAGGGTCATTTTATACCTGAAAAAGTGGAGAAATCACCGTTCAGGTGATTGGGAAGAATTGCTGAAACAGCAGCAATCGGTGGCTCGGAAGCGGAAAAAATCCCTTCTACTCTTTCTTTCAAACTCTCTCTCCTTTTCTCTAGGGTTTGCAATTTTCAGATGGGAGAGGGAAATGAGGGTTTCAACCCCTTTTATAAGCTTAAAAATGCCGGAAACAGGCTCCGAAACGAAGTTTACTTGGTGCCTATCCATTTCGGGGCTGTTTCGGTCCAAAAGCTGCTTTCTGGTGGTCCCCTGGTCGATTGCGATCGGACTTAAGCTCATGCGTACCAGATGTAGCACGTATTAAGTTTTCAGTCTGGCAGGGTTTGCAGATCGCACGTGGCGGACCAGTTTCAGTTCAGCGGTCACCGCACGTAGATCAGGGCTGAAAGTCTCATGATAATAAATAGAAATTTTTCCTGATCCGAGGGTGTAATCTGGATGAATTATGAAGGTCAGAACGCTTAATACTGACACGTCAAGTCGTGTGTCAGATTTGAATTTGAAATTCCAAATCTGTCCCTATTCGCGGTCTCTTCAGTCCGGGTTCAACGAAATAGTTTGTGATTATCGGTTTGACTTGATTTTCGAGATGATTGTCGAGTCCAGCTAGGCGGTTCTAACGGTCTAAGATAGGAGGTATCGGACCTTCGACGCGCGGTCTAAATCCAATACAAGAATTCAAAGTGGTCCAGAGGACAAACCCGCTTAGAGTTTGATCCGAGGTTATAGAGTATTGTAGAGTTGTTTGTTCTACTCGATTTGGGTCTTGTAGAACGTATTTAAAGTGATCAGGGACTATTTCCCAACTACTCTAGCGTTGCGCTAGCTAACTTACGCTTAATTTCCATGGAAATTAATTTTACGCGATTTCGGGTCGAGTTGGTACTCGAGCCCAAGTATGAATTTTTCACGGGCGTTACATAATATCTCTAAACAATTTCATAGAAAAAGAAAGAAAGAAAATAAAGAAGAAGAAGGAAACTTGGAACCGTCTATGCCTTCCTCCCTCTTGTTCTCTCCCATGTGCAGAAAAGTGATTTCTTTCTCTTCTCCTCTCCTTTTTATAGGCACCAGGAGAGCCGGTTTGTGTCTGGAGTTGGTGGGAAGACCTCCTTTATGCAAAAATGTGCATATGCAGCAAAAAATGCAAATCACCTTGTGTTTCGAGGGAGATTTCAGCCAGTGGACGTTCCAAGAACTATTTTTGGCTTCATGGTTGGGGTAAATACCCCCTTCTTGAGCTTTTAGACGATTTAGATCAGAGATCCGACCATCATCTAGGCTGTACAACTCCCCGTAACGTCCAAAAAAATCGGATGTGCGAACGGTTTAAATTTCATTATGCTGTGATGCTCGGTGGGCCCGACAATGATGTTTTCTGAGAAATCTGACCCGTTCATTGGATTCTTGGTGAAAAACCAGTTGGGAAGGAGTGATTTTTATCAGGTTCTGGTGTGGTCCACTGTATCAAACCAACTCACTGTTAATCTTGCCCTTTTCGACGATCCACGTGCATACTCGTGCATGGGGCCAAATGGCCACCTAGACAATGGTCACCCCCCCCCCCCCCCCCCCTGGAGCATATGGATGGTTTAGATTATAAAAAATAGTGACGCATGGGGCCCACTCGCGAAACCCACGGTCGGACATGCAAAGATGTTATTGCGTCTGTGAGGTTTTTGAGAAATCCTCGGTCAGTGCTTGCTAACCAAGTTCTTAAAAACTGATGCGCGGCTAGAGCACCCATGTTATACAAGTGTAATGCACAGGTGGGTCCCATGGTGATGTATATGAGAAATCCACACCATCCATTTATTTTGGTACCTCGTTTAATGGGTTGAGACCAAAATTAAAGCATATCCAGATATCAGGTGGGCCATAAATCAAATGTGTCCATTGGGCTACTTCTACAAGGATCCAATGGCTAAAATTTGACGTGTATGGTTAATTTATGATCCTTAAGCCATATATAAAGTTTTGAGCCAAACGGATAGTGAGAACCCTGTGATATTGCATTCCGGATGATTTTCGGGACCGTTCAATGTGAGTGGCCTGATTTTCCCAGATTTCTAGCATGTAATTTCTTCGATCTCAGTCCCCTGGGGTCCGTCCCTTGCCTTGGTAACTTCAGAACATTAAATTGATACTTTTAGTACCCTTTTTCAGTCTAAGCTCCTAAATACACCTTGCATCATAAACACGATTAAAATGGGCTATTAAACAGTATCATTTTCATAAAATTAGGTAATACTTGGGGTCTAATATGCAATATTTGACCCTCAACATGTCGCTTCTTCATTGGTCTAGTACCGACAAGGTGGCCTAACAGGTCACATGGCCTCGAGCCACGACACGGCACCTCGATCGCACCGTACATGATTACTGACATGCCTCGACTCTTGGGCTAGCCGCCATACTCAGCATTTATGGTTGAATAGTCCAACCTGAGAAAATCCGACCTACTTTCCGAGTCTATGCTACCAACTTGAAAGTAGGGGGGTTTACTGTTATGGAAAAAATGGGCCGATCCACAAGATGGAGTTGTACCAACAACTAGCACGACCCAATAGGCTAATGGTGAGGAAAAATCCAATCAAATCCAACCATCTGATGATAGCTAAGGTTGGTACATTATAGTCAACAAATTATAGGTTGGCATGACCCTCAACAAACTTCCCTGAGGAATAACTTAGTAGAGCTATTAGGCATCGCGAAGATGCTAAAGGCTACTAAAGTTAGTGATCATAAGGACATCACAAGCTTGTTTTGTCAGTTTAATCATCAGAACAATGTCGACCTTTCGATAGCTCAGCCAGTGTATCTCTGAGGCGCCATTACCTCTATCGTCTGACCTTACCTATAGGTCGAACGACTCTATGAGCCTCAAACTATGTCTGACCTTATCTAAGGGAACGGTCCGAAGTATTCTCTAAGGATCCCAGAGAGATAAGTGCAACATCCTGAAGATCCAAGAAAGATACCAATCTGTTAGGAATTCCAGCTCAACTACAACACACACCTACCAAATAAGGATAAGGATCCCTCTATGTTGAGATATCCCTTCTATTATAAATAGAGGCTCCATGAATGGTGAAAGGTATGCACTGATAACCCTTTCTATCAAGACTACAAAGACCCAGATCTCTGACTTTGGCAGCGGAGGGTCCTTTGCATTAGCCAAGGTCTTCCTTATTTGGTTCCTGTGTAAGTATATAAGGGTCTAAGAAGAATATATTGGAAAACTGCATCAATAATATTCATTTAGATGGTTGTTTAGCGAACATGCCAAAGTGTCAGATGCTGATATTCTGGACCATTGGGCCAAAAAACAATCAGGCTAGTCTACACTACGGACGTTTTGGATCACTGAATGGTGGTCCAACCTACACCAACTGAAATTAAGCCCAAAAGTAAATTAGCATATAATTTCCTAGCCATGGTTTGACTTGTTGTCCAAAATTGGTACCTCACCTGATATGTATGTGTATGACCTATGAATGATATGGCTTTGTGGGTTCATATGGGCCTGAAAAAGCCTGATATTGGGGCGATAGTAGAAACGATAGTTAAAGACAGAAATAGGTTTCAAAATCATGGTCTTAGCCGACCATGACTATATCTCGTATCGTGTATCTTTGGCTACAGAAGAGGGTTGTTGCATCATTGAATTGATTTATTGCCAAGTAATGTACGGCTAGCTTAGTAAAGGGTATCTGGCTACATTATTGAGTTGCTTTAAATAGCCAGGCAATGTATGGCTACCTTTGCGGATGCAGATTGCCTGCAGCGCATGTCTCAAAAAATATGACTCGATCACGACATGTCCCAAGCTCTAATGGCCGTCCATTTATTGTGATGTCACGACATGGCCCAAGTTCCGATGGCCGTCCATCCAGTGTTTATGATCAACCCTTGATCTCAGTGGGGCTCACATTTGTAATTCTTGTAATAAATTCAAACTATCTACCATTTTAATTTTATCCAGTGTGGGTTCAAAATCTAAGCGAATCCAATGCACAGGTGGATCCCAAGATAAGAAAAAGTTGGTTGGTTACCACCATTGAAACTATCAATGGTTCTTATTTATTTATTTATTATTATTTTTTAAAAGTTAAATATTTGTAGGCCATGTAAATTGTTGAAACAACATTCCTAACCCTTCAAAATGTCATTCCTGGTAGGCTGAAGGCAACCATCAAATATTCATGACCCATGATGGTTTGAAGGGCATGCCTACAATATACACTTTTGTTTGCCTTGTGACACATTTGAGCTTTTGATCTAGATTATTTTAGGGCCCAAATCTTAAAATCATATGAGAGAAATGGTGGATGGCTCGGATATTTCACAAATAACACTGTGGCCCCATGATCACAACCAAATACGACACACTCGCACAGCGAAGCAAACACGTTCCAAACCGGTGTAAACAAGTTCAAACCGGCTCTGGATATTAAATTCAACGAGACCATGGTTATTCACTTCTGAGGAGGGCAAATTTGTCATTTTCTCACTTAACATAAACTTTCCACTAATGAAAAGTAGACTAAAAGTCACGCAGGTTAGGTCCGGTTGATGCTGAACCCTAGCTCAATCCAAGGTTCCTATACCTCAACCCTAACCCAATCCAACCTCGAGTTAGGAATTCTCAACCCAAGCCTAACCCAAGTAGGCTCATTAGGTTGGTTGGGTGGATACATACTAATCTATTATATTTAAATATAGGTCTTATTTCTTGTACTTATGATTTTATTAATTATAACGTAATTATTTATCATAAAGAACTTCAATTTTTTTTCTAAACAAACAAACAAAAATACAAGACAACTACTCCTTTAAAAGTCATGTTGTGTAGAACGTAATCTATTTGGGAGAGAGAAGTCTAGTGTATCTTGTTAGCTTGAGTCATGGGAAATGACATGAACCAATGGACCCGATGACACTAGAATTTCACGTGCCTTTGATATAGACGAACCGCACTCAATTATAATTTATAAGTATCTTATGTATCGATCGGTTCAGGTTGGGTCGGGCAACCTGAGACCGACCCAAGTTTTATCAGGTTGGTGTTTGTATATCCCAAGCCCGAGATCGAACCTGATACATCATGTCCGAGCCCAACCCAATGTCAGGTCGGTCGGGTTGAACTCGCCCAACTTTCATCCCTAACAAAAATTTGTTCGGGCAATAAAGTTCCATATATAGAAATAGTAGGTGATTTTGGAGAAATAACTTAAAAGTAATAGCTTCTTGTTCATATACCAAAGTAGAAAAAAAGGTCCCTAGTTTTTAACCCGGATCATTTTATGTCTGTATGGTCCAAATAATGATTCTATTTAATGGACATAGTTGATTTTACATATACAACATGATGGCCCCCTTAAAGTTAAGTATTTTAGGCTATACATTTAACAGGTTGAAGACTCAGTTAGAGAATTACTAATGCAAAGAAAATGATGAACGAAAGGAGCAAGCGGTCTACTATATAAGTAGGATGCTAAGTGACACTAAAAGGTGATATTTGCTAATTGAAAAGCTATGCTTGTTATTGTCATCGGATTCTAACCAATAGATATAGCCTGAAAAAGAACTGTGCCCTCTGATGGATCTACAAAAGATAAAGAAGATGTGGATAGTGATAGGGGTGCTAGTGACTGGCTTTCTAATGCTTAAGTTAGGCTCGTGGATGATGATCAATGGTGTAAACAAGGGTTTTGATCTTACCTCTCACTTCTGGTCTAAGATGGTTGTATATATAGGGTTCCAGAGAAGTTTTTGAAACTATCATGTATTAGTGTGATATGCTAGAGAGTCCATGTTCTGATGGGAAACTCCCTCTGAAGATGTCGTTGAGCCCTCTTATGTCGGCGTAATCTTCAATTGAGATCAGGTCTAAGGCGAGATCCCCTTTGGATTCCTCATATTGAATCTAGCAGTGGTCGACCTGGTCAGTCGAGGTGCTGTGGAGATTATGGCTCAAGCTCCTTCCCTCATGGGTAGCTTGAGCTCCTTCCCCTGTGGGTCTCTTTCCTACAACATTCCTGGTGAGGCAAGTCTTCTCCCACCAAGCTCTGTCCTCAGACGGCTCAGCTCGAGGCTTCGTCTCTATGTCATAGGAACTTCTCATCCTATGTTGATGACCCTTCTACTTGGACTTTGGTCACCCCAGCTTGGGGTCTCTCTTCGCTCGAAGGTATATCATATTTAGTTAGACGATCATTCTTCCCATGTGAGGGACCAGTTCGGTTTTCCCCACAACACTTGTCATTGTACTTTTTGGCAGTAAAGTTGTACCATTACTTATTATCCAACATGCTCCATATAATTGCATTAAGACATCTAATAAAATACATGCTAATATGATCGATTCTGAGAGGTTATATTGGTAAATGGATCTTGGTATTATCTAAGTTTTATTTTAAATATGTTCCTCAAAGGGCTATAAAAGGGCAAGCCATAACAAATTTCTTGGTCGATCACCCTTTGAATGTTGATAGACAGATCCTTTAAGATATGGTTGAGCTTTGTACAATTTAGATCATGCCTCAAAAATTGATTTTTGACGGATCACAAAGTGACCGTACACCCAAAGTAGGGGTAATCTTACTTTATCTTACTAGAAAGTTGAATATGTATTTCAACTAAAGTTTGAATGCACTAACAACCAAGCAGAGTATGAGTCCTTAATTATTAACCTTGAGATTTTATCAAAAGTAGGAGTCATAACGGGCGAACTAATGGGAGACTCCTAGTTGCTAATTAACCAAATTAGAGATTTTTATAAATGCACAAGTTTAGTTTTAATGTCGTATTATGTCATGACAATCCAACTGATAGATAATTTCAATTAAGTGGACTTAAAGTTTACCCTCGGGAGCTCAATGAAGATGCCAATGAGATGACCCAACTTGCAATGAGACTCCATTTACATGAAGGAATAGACAAAATGTTCATATCAATGTAGAAATGCCCTTTACCATTGATTTTTCAAAGAGAACTAGCAACATTAGAAATTTATTAATGGGATGCACATGAAGATGATTGATAATATCCAATCATTAAGTACTTAAAATGCCCTATAAGGGTAAAAGTCCTAACAATTAGGAGGATCATGCCGAACTAAGTTGTATGCAGTGATGATCTTTATGAAAAAGAAAAAAGAAAAAAAGAGGAAGAGTTTGATAGCCTTCTTTTAAGGTACCTTGGCCAAACTGAGGCAATGATAATTGTGGGATAAGTTTTATGAGAGAATATGTCGAACTCATCAAGTTGGACCGAAAATGAGAGCCTTAATTCAGCACTATGACTATTATTAGCCAAAAAATCATGAATGATTGTATACAATTTGCAAAGGGTGTGAAGCTTGTGAAAGCCATGGACCGTTATAAAATGTATCGGCAAAAGAATTCCACCCTATTGTCAAAGCATGGAAATTTTGAGGATGTATCATTGATTTAATTGGGAAAATATACCCTCCATCGAAATTGGACAACTTCATAATAATGGTGATTGATTACTTCACAAAGTGGGCAGAGGCTACACCAATGAGAGGAGTGAGACAAGCCAAAGTGATTGAGTTTATTAGAGAAAGCATTATTCACATATTCAACATTCTAGAAACTATTACGGTCGATAAAGGTTGTGTATTTTCAAGAGCTTAGGTTAAAGTTTTTGCTGAAGAATAAATGTTCAAGTACCTTAATTTAACCCTGTATTATGCTCAGGCTAATGGACAAGCCTAGTCTACCATTAAGATCCTTAAGAATATGCTAAAGAGGATGATTGAAGATAACTCACAGTCATAAAACTATACTTTATCAGAAGTTCAATGGGCCTATCAGACTTCATATGGGCAATCACTGGCGCTAGTCCATTTGCCTTAATATATGGGCATGACATCGTGCTACCAATGGAAGTAAATGTACCTTTGCTATGAGTGACGTTTTAGTCCAATTGACCTTGGCTGAATTCACTGACGTCGCGCTAATTAAATTAGAAGAACTTGATGAGACTAGGCTTAGGGCTTTATTCACTTAAGCTTCACAAGTTGAAAGTGGCCAGAGCATATAATAAAAGGATTAAAGGAAAATTATTTAGGGAAGGATCCCTTATTTCGAAAGCCATGAACACAGAATCACAAGTATGGAAACTTGTCCCCAACCTGGGATGGTTCATAAAGGGTCAAGAGATGCTTCATGGAGAGGCATACATATTACAATATCTTAATGGATGAGTGTATAATGTAGCCATCAATGGTCGATTCCTAAAAAGCACGTGCCTTTTAAACACAAGAATGTCTTGCCGATCATCTAGAAAATGACCAATTATTGTGAAAAGTTGGCTATACACAGACAAAAAAGGCCAAAATATCTTACAAAAGATGGTTTGTAAATGATTGGTAAAATCATAAAAGGCATTTACATGTTCGCAAAATTAGAGATAGGGAAACACTAATAGCCTCAAAGGCTGATTAAAATAAAAAAGAAGGATATTGTAATCGGCCCTAGGTTTATTCATCAACGATCTTGGAAGAAACGGTAACGAAGCTTGTATCATGTCTTGAAAGGCTTTTTAGTGAATCCTCTTCTATGAACAACTTTCATGAATAACTTATTGAAGAAAGTTATACACCTTGTTAGGTTGGTTTTCTAATTCAATAGGTCTTTTTTTTCTAAAGGCGTAGTTCCTCCTTCACTGCCTCCCTATGTTGGTGAAGCTCACAAAGTTGATTCTTGACGCATACAAGCTTACCACATAAATAGTCTATCTTCTCTTTCCATTCATCATATTTTAGTCATAACTTCTTACCTTTTTAATTCATGTGAGTTCTTTACTCAAATAGTAGATCCCTCAACTGTGCATGTTCTCTCTTTGTACCTTCAAACTCCCTAATAGTCACTATGATCTTATTTAAAGTTTGCAACGTAATTTGTGGATTAGCATTTGCAATTGTAAAATTTTAAAGGCGATTACTCAATGACGAGGCCTCCTTAAAATGGTCAGATCCATTGTAAAAAAAAAAAAAAAAAACTAATCCAGCAACAAGTATCAAGCTTGGACTAATTCAGAGGTGACAGTTACTCGCTATTGTTATGGGAGAAGTATTATGGAAAGAGTAGTCTCTAAAAGAGCAAGTAGGAGAGATGAAGGAAAGAAGGAGAAGGAGACCTTAAATAGAAGAATATTGTTGAGAGATTGTGCTAAGCTTTAATGCGGCATCATAGCGATAAGAAACCCTAGAAGCATATACAGTGCAGGCGATCGACGAATCAATGGGTTGACTCCACTTGGGACTGTCGCTTTGTCATCATATGTAAGAGATCCAACGTTTCGTCAATCTTACAGATCATAAATCAATCGAGTGCCGCCACATGGGAGACATCGATACAACTCTCTATAAAATGCAGCTATGTTTCTTCTCATTTTAGTTTAATGTGAAGAGATGTGGGGGGTATTGTTTACTCTTTGATCTAACCATGTAATATCTAATGACTCAGATGATGCCATATGGCAGCAAAATCTCAAGAAGAGACAAATGAAAAATCTTTTCAGTTGGTCAAATTTGATTGGAATTTAAAAAGTCACAAGTGACCCAAAAAAGGTAAGTCCAGTTGATTACTATCATGAGAGGCATGTCACATATCTTGCTCATGTGACAGAGTTAGTTACTCACTTGATGGCCTCATGGATAAATATGGGTGACGACCAAAATATGGTCATGGTTAGTGATGGATTCAACCAATGTATCATAATTTCATATAGAAGAGGTCCTTATGATCGAAACTGCTCAAGGAGCTATGAAGCAATATAAAGGTAACACCAAGTTGGTTGATTTTCATGGCACATAATAAACATTCGAGTAGAAGAAGGGATAACAATCATCTATAGGGGGCGTCCTATGATAGAATTTTTCCTACTTAATAATGGACTCAGGACATGTCCACAACAAATTGCTAACCCACAACAGATGACTAACACACATGGTATTACATTATAAACTACAACTGTTTGCAGGCCTAAATGGTTATTTCTACATGAGTAGATGTGAGAGGTGGCTATGAAAATCTCTCTCCAGCTACTGCCTAATTTTTTTACAAATAGGAGGAAGATCGAAGAGCTCTTGGTCCTTGCATACCCAACCCAACATATCTATAGAGTGTGATGCTTCTTTTCCTATTTTATATAATAACTTACCCTAATTTAGATCTTAGTGTAATCTAGTCCGTTTATGTTGTTATGTTGGACCAACTTTAGCTTAGAAGTAGTGTAATCCATTTCGTTTACATTGTTATGTTGGACCAACTTTAATTTAACTTGTAATGTAATTCGCTTCATCGATGCCTACGTCAATGGACCAAGGAAGTCCTTAGTTTTAGGACCTTGCCATCTATGCCTAAGTCGCTTAATCAGTAAGGATTTTTTTCTTTAATCTGTAGGTGTTTATCTTCGATAAATATAAATTTTCTTTTCTAAAGTCAGACAAGCAAGCTAGGTCTAGTAGAACGTAGGGTTTTTAGGTAAGATTCGTGCGTACCTTTCACCATTAGAGATGCTCTTATTTATACTTGAGAGGTGTCATGGCGTAGATGAAAATCTCCCTATTTAGTAGGTGCGTATTGTAGAAAGAATCATATCCCAAACGTGTTGCGATTATCTTCTGAAATCTTTAGCAAAGATCTTAGATAGATCTCTTCGATAAAATCTTAAGAGGTCGGAATAAGAAGAAACATGTAGAGGAGGTCGAGGTTAAACATCCGAGGTGGCTTACATAGCCGTCCCAAGGAGTAGTTTGCTGACCTGAATTCTCTAGTGAGTTGTGGTCGAGTTTTTCCTTGTCGTTGAGCAGATCACCGACCTTCCCACCTACCCTTGGACATCGTATCGGAGCACTGAGACTGAACTCCCTTCCTTAGTAGAATGCAGATGAAATTAGGGATAACCATCCTCTTCATCTTCTCATATGGTGTAAGGCTTCCCCGAGTGTAGCAGCTCAGAGTCTTTCTCTATACTAAGTCATACTTCAAGGGTTCTTACCAAGAAATGATCCGAGCAACAGCTTGGAAATGTATGGGACCATGGAAGAGCTCAGTGTCTGATGGAAGCGGGGATACTTCATCTTCCCATGGTCGAGCTCGAGGAATAAACATATTTCTCGGCAACGAATTACTACTTTCTAGCCATTAATGAGCTCCTTAGTCATGATCAACACTAGCTGATCATGTGAGGAGCGTAGATGTCCGAGCTAGCCTCTTCTCCATGGATGTAGTAGAGGTCGTTGTTCACTCTCCAAGTGCAGGGTTGTGATGTAGTAATAAACTCGATAAGACCGAGATTGAACCCCAAGGGACTGATACCTGTACGTAATCTAAAACTAACTAGAACTAGAATTAGACTTAGATGTAATCTAACTTGAGTGTAATTTGAAGAATAATGATGAAATAATTTTCTAAATCTTTAAAGAATTCAGGGAAAGGAAACTAGGGATTCAGAGGATCCACTTGTAGAGATCAGGGAGATCTTACGCCTATTTCATGGAAATCAAACTGAACTTACTTGATATAGTTTTAAAGAGATGAAAGGTATATGAAATTAGAATGGATTCCATCACCAAACCATGCCTAGGAGACAACAAACAACAAAATTAAACTAATTACTAACCAATCAACAATGCATGAAGGTTAGGAAGGGTACCGTCATCCGACCATGCCCAGGAGATGATGGTGAACAATGGGGCTTCCTGACGTCATCAACATAAAGGAAAGGAACATGTTCAAAGCCATCGCAGACCCATTGTAATTTCAGTCACAACAGACCATTAAAGACTAAAAACATTCCATAATTAAACTAACATCAATATTAGTTCAGTTCATAAATTAAATTAAAATCATAAAATAGAATCTCCCATCTCACTACAAGCTTCACCTCTTAGCCCTAGTTAAGAGGTTTAACTACACATAATGGAGCTAGACATTTCAAAAGAAAATACTAAGAAGAAATAAAAAAATAAAATCAAGTTACTCTACTCTCTCTATCTTCCACGTCCAAGCCAAGCCGAATCTGATCCCCTTTAGTCTGATTTCTCCTCTCTCTTTATAGCTATCCAAGACGGTGGATGGGAGGCTGGAAGAGGGTCGGTTATGCAGCAAAAGCTAGAGATTTCACGTACTCTGTTACAACGTGTGTCATAGTGCGTATATTGATTGCTTAGTGGAGTCCATGATCAAGATCTAATGAGAAATCTACGCCATCCATTCGATTCCCAGCGAAAAATAGGTCAGGACAGGTGGGTTTGTTTCAAGTTTTATGTGGCCCATTGCACCAGATCTTCTCACTGTCCGACCTGCGTTTGACTATAATCCATCCATGTGTGCATGGATGAGACCATACGGAGTTCTTAGCGAGGGTCTTGGCCACCTCCTGGACCGAATGAACAGTCTTGATTGTCCGTGTGATGAACGGTGAGGGCCCACTACATGTCCCAGCGTCTGTTCGTGCGTAACAGAGACGGCGCATCTTACGCTGGCTAACAGTGGGGCCTATGATCGATTCCATCTGTGAAATCCAGTCCGTGAATTGGATTTCTGACAAAAAATCGGTCGGAAATATATAACTTTGGTCTGTTTCAGTGTGGCCCACGTTATCTTTCACTCCACTGTCCATTCTCTGCTTTGAACGGTTGGATTTTGCTCCTCACCATCTTTTGCAATTCTGCCACCTAGGCAGTGATAAGCGGCTGCTTTAATCCCTGATGAATGGTCCAGATTATCTGGATCATGGACCATGGTGGCCCACAACATTGCCTCACATGGACATCGTGCGAACGCTGTTGCAATGGAAACATGAAATCCATCTTTGAAAGGGAGAGCTCGGTCAATGGCTTGCTGACTGATCTCCTTGGTGCAGTGCACGGCGTGTGCACATGTACCTTATGTACGTATGACATACATATGGGGTCCATAATGATGTTCTTGAGAAATTCGCTCCGTCCATTCATTTTTTTCACCTCATTTTAACAGTTGAGACCAAAATTGAAGCATATCCAAAGATCAGGTGTGCCCAGAATCATAATTCTGAGGGCTGATCTGTCCGTTAGGCCACTTTCAGGGGGATCCAACGGTTGAAATTTAACGTGTACCGTTAATTTAGGGTCTTCAGGACATTTATGTAGTTTCAAGATGAATAGATGGTGGGAACACCGTGATCTTGCATTCTGGACTAGTTTCGGGCCATTTTTAACGTGACGGCTTGATTTCCTCGGACCCCTCGCATGTAAACTCGTTGTTCTTGGTCCTCTAGAGTTCGTCACTTGCTCTGGTGACTTCGGAGTGTCAAATCCACACTTTTAATACTCTTTTTTAGTCCATCCCTTAATTACACATTGCAACAAAAACACGATTAAAATATTACATTAAGCAGTGTCATATTCGTAAATCCATATAATAACTAGGGTCTAATATGCAATATTTGACCCTCAACACTAAAATAGCGGTAAAGACTGCTTGATTTGAAGTAGGAATATGCCAATATGTCCTAGAGGGGGCTGAATAGGACTTTTTAAAATTTTTATGAATTATTAAAGATCCTATCACAGAGTACAGATTAGGATTACTAAAAATTAACTCTACTGGCTTCCAAGCCTGGTAAAGGATCCAATCACAAACTATTTAAAAGGCAAACAATTTATAGATGAGATTGTGATGGATATGACTGTGTGTGTGTATAAGATGTGATTTCAGATGATCAGATATAAAGACATATAAGGAAATCACATAAATGAAAGACAATTCCAATCTCAAACACAGTCATTTTATAGTGGTTCGACTACTTGTCTACTCTACTCCCGACTTCCACACTCAACCCTTGAGTCACCGAATTTCACTAAGGAGGTTTCCCATGGTTCACCTCAAACATAAGGTTTTAAAATAGGTTCACCTTCAATCTTTATACGGAGGTTTCTACTCGGTTCACCTCTAACCCTGGAGTTTTGCTGGCGCACTCCTAACTAGATTTTTATGCCCACATAGAGCAAGGGTCCATACAACGGACCCGGATGTTTATGCTCTCCACAGAGCAAGGGTCTACACAACGCACCCTGCACGTACACTCCCGTCGGAGGCCTCCTTTGAGGACTTCAAAGGGTGAGCAACACTTAAGACCCAATCCTAGAAAGGAATGATCACAAGTGTCCTCTGGACTCTAAATACTTACAAATAAATTGATGAGTCTCATTCAGCGCAATGTTAAAGATCTCTTTCTTGTTGATGAAGAGTCTTTAGCTCCCTTGATCCGCAACACAGAAGATATACCTATTCTAGGCTTTAGGTTGGGTCAAGGTTATGATGAAATTCCACTCTCTAAGGATTTTCCTATTAGGAAGATAGAGTGGTTCCGATCATCTATGTATTCAAGGCATCCTAGCTTATGATTTACCATTAAGGTAGTAGCTGGAGGATCCTTGAATACGAAAGTTCATTCTCCAATCCACTCTATTGAATATCAATGATGAGGGTGGATTGGAGGATGAACTCCCTGAGAGAAAGGGCGTAAGGTAAATGATAGGAAGGTTAAAACACTCAAAAGCACTCTCTTCTTTCTCTACCAGCAATAAAGGCAAGCTTCTCTATATATAGGCAAAAGGTTCCAACGGATATAAAACGGTCATATTTATGACAGAGTTCGATATGATCGAGCAAGTATCGATATGATCGAGCGTATACTCTCGATTGTATCAATTTCCCTCTCGATGATACAAACTCGAATGTCATTTTCACTTTTAAAAACCTTTTGCCAACTGGTCGATGGGATCGATACACACATCGATGTTATCAAATTTTGAACTCCGATTCTATCGATAGATGAATCGATCTATCGACAGGTGAAAATAAGAGAGACAAGCCTTGATTTTCAGGTTCTAAAGATATGATCGGGGAACAGTCGATGTTATCAAAATTTGTATATCGATGATATCAGAGACCGTGTTGATGGGATCGATAAATCGTATAGATTTACCTATAAGCTTGCTGGACGGTTTGTGTCTCATCTCGATCCAATCGACCAGATCTCGATAAGATCAACATATGAATATCGATTTCTCGACTGGTACCCCGATCAATGTTTAAAAATATCTTAAAAATCATGCTGGAGAAAACATGCACCCACTTTCGATGTGATCGACTGACTTCCGATATGATCGATATTTGAGTTCAAATTGAATCGGACAGTCATCGATATATCGAAGCTCATAGTGATTTTCTTTAGAAAAATAGGGGCGTCGAAAAACTGCTTGTCGATATTATCAATCCACTTTCGATAGGATCGATATTCGAACATCGATGATATCGACTGAACCGTCAATATATCGATAAATTGTCCAGATGATTGTTTGATTGTTGGACACTTTTTGTCCTCACTCGATTGTATCGATTGAGATGCTGAGGACATCGATAGAGCAGGTCGATCATATCGAGATATGAATCGATATAATTGACAGTGTAAGAAAAACTTGAAGATTTTTCTATTTGGTAAAAAGTTTTCTTACACAAAAATCCTAAGATGTTCTACTTATTTTTAAGGGTTTTAATCACCTGGTGTTTTGGGACATGAGATGTGAGGCTATGATTTACCTATGGCGAGCTTCCATATATCCTGTTGAGGCAGACACTTGAGTTGATCTTCTTATCAGGCGTTGTTGTCTGACTGACTCAACTTACACCGTAATTGACAAACCAAGGCACTAGTAGGTGCACTTTCAATCTCCCCCTGTAACATCCCAGATTTTTGCCAACTTGGGATTAGACGTCCTTAGGCAATGAGTCTATCCTAACACTAGATTAACTTCTCAAAACTCAATCCAAAAGTCTCAAATCCTTATTTCCTTCGAAAATCTCACCTTTTACTACTTTATCCTTCAAAATTTTCTAAGAGCTCTCACATTAGACACAAATCTTAAAGTTTAGGTGATGTTGATCAATACTTAAGCTAAAAAGTACTAAGAATAGTAAATAAATAAATGAAAAGGGTTTTTAGCCATTAACCTTTTGAAGTCTCACTAAATAAGTAGACTAATTGGATAGATCAGCTTCTCCTACCCCAAAATCATATATTGCATGTCAAATAACTCATCCCAGGTTCTAAAATACACCCATTTCAAATATCAGACGGAAAAACCACCCCAAACAGGTCAGTGGTCGGCGATGCCATCGCCGGTTTGGCGATGCATTGCCGAACTCGTCCGTACAGCGAGTTTCTGTACCCTTTTTCCTGCGCATTTCTTCAGACTTTGAAAAATCATATCTCCTTCGTTATAACTCCGATTTAAGTAATTCAAAAACCAGATTGAAGCTAAATGAGTCTAGTTTTATATAAAAATATGTGAAAAATATAATAAAATATTTAATATAGTTTAAAGTAGGTCATTGTGAGCAACTGTCTGATAATCACTTGTTGGACAGCTGCTGCTTCTGGAATTTTTAGAATTTTTCTACAACTCAAAATCTTATGAAATTTGGAGGAGTTAGGGTAAACTTAATGATGAACTCTTAAAAAAATAATAAAAATAATATGAAACCTAGAAGTTCCCAAAATGGGAGATAGAATGGCCCTAGGACCGTATTCTGCCATAATTAAGGTAGAATTTGGTTGAGTACCAAACTGAATACTCAGTAGAATTAACTTGGACCACTTTAAATACGTTCTACCAGACCCAAAGCGAGTGGAACCAATGACCCTATAATGCTCTAAAGCCTCGGATCAAACTCTAAGCCGGTTTGTTCTCGGGACCTCCTTGAAACTTTGTATTGGATCTAGACCGCGCGTCGTAAGTCAGATGCCTACCATCTTAGACCGTTATGACCACTTAGCTGGGCTTGGCAATCGTTTCGAATATCAAGTCCAACTGACGATCACAGGCTATTTCATTGAGCCCGGACCGAAGAGAGTGTGAATAGGGACATAGTTGGAATTTCAAATTCAAATCTGGCACACAAATTTGACGCATCAGTATTAAGCATTCTGACCGTCAGAATACAGCCAAATTACACCCTTGGATCAGGAAAAATTTCTATTACATATCACGAGACTTATAGGCCTGATCTTGGTGCGGTGACCGTTAAACTGAAACTGGGCCGCCACGTGCGATCTGGGAACCCTACCGGCCTGAAATCTGGATGCGTGCTAGATCCAGTATGCACGAGCTTAAGTCCGACCGCATTTGGCCAGGGGACCTCCAGAAATGCTCTTTTGGACCGAAACAGCTCCGATTTGGATATACTTTAAGTATACCTTGACTTGGAGCCTATTTTGGGCATGTTTAGGCTTATAAAAGGGGTTGAAACCCTCACTCCTCTCTCCCATCCGAATTTGCAAAAATTCCTAGATTGGGAGAGAGAAAAGGTGAGAGTTTGTGAGAGAGATTGGAGGAGAATTCCTTGCCGCTTGTGCTACCTGTTGCAAGTGCCTAAGCAACGCAACTCAATCACGTTGCCGGTGATTTCTCCGCTTTTCTAGGTAAGAAAGTACCCTAAATAGTTACTGATTTGAGTTTCCTTTGTTTCCATAGCGATGTAGCTTATGGATCTCGTGTATTAGGTTCCTTATTCGCCGTAGACGAAGCGTATACGCTCCGTTCGAATTCTCATCCCTAAAAGGGAAAAGGTGCGGATATTAGACGCTTTGATTGACTGTTTCCAAAGCTTTCAATGTCGTTTAATAGTAGATTCTTGACGGCAACGCCGTTTGACATGTACAACATGCTGTCCGTTTCCTGTTTCGTAAACTAACGAAGAATATGAGATTTAGGGCATTTTAGTCATTTGTAGGAAGTACTGTTTTCATGCATATTTTGCTGATGTGATTGACATGGTTTGTTGTCACATTAGGAAGTTAGGAATGCGTGCATAATTAGTTTGGCGAAGAGATTCGCCTAAATGCGCATTTCGGGTCGACATACTATATGTAGACTCAAGTGTGTAGTGTAAGTGTTTGTATAAATGCTTGTATTAGTATGTATTGAATTAAATGGTGTTATGAATTAATTTGAGATTGATTTCTCAATTAATATGTTGATGTAAATGATTTCCTACATGTTAGCCGTATGTACGATTTCATTATATGTATGAAATGCATATGTTTGATGTTGCACTTAAGTGGTATGTTATGACATGTACTTGATGATTCATTATGGTTTAGTTGAGATTGAATTCTCAATTAATAGGCTAATGGAGAGGATTTCCTATATGTTGGCGATATGCATAATTTCATTATATGTGTGAAAGACATGTGTAGGATGATTTACTTAAGTTGTACGTTATAACAGGTGTTAACATGCTCACATGGTTGTATTTCATTTCCATTACTCTTACATGAATGCTGACATGATTCCATGATTGTTTGGGACTATACTTAGTCCAGGCAGTCGGTAACCGAACGAATTCGTGGTTAGTTTATCTTCGCCACGTACGACGCGTCGATGAACGCGAGCCGTGTTCTGGAGTTGGCGGCAGTGGTTAGGCCACATGAAGTGTTTTACGCACTTCATGTCGTCAACTTGAGATACGATCGCGCTAGTCGAGCCCGTCAAGTAACCCGACTGGCCATTGTATGTTCACCCTGCATGAGTCATAATTGCTTGAACCTAGGGTACTGAACTTACCATTGTAAACCCTGTTAACCATGGTACCTTGATCCATAAAGACTCATGAGCCGGGCATGGTGGTATGGGACACCGTGGTCGAGCTGTCGGCCTACGCTGGGGCCATAAACCTCCCCGTAGTGACCAGTGAGCACCTAGACTCGTGAGCAGATTATGGTGGTATGGGACACTATATTCTAGCTGTCGGCCTACACTGATCAGGCGACGAGTCCTTTGTAGTGACCGCGAGCGTATTCTGAGTCTACGGGAGGCGACGACCCTTCCGTAGCAGTAGAGTACAGTAGGCCTGTATTGATAAGGTGATGGGGGAGCGGAGCAACGAGTGCGTGCAACAGCCCTGGCAGCCCTTGCAGTGACCTACGAAATATACATCGTATGAGATTACTAGGAGTGACGACCCTAGACAGGATCTGTGTTGGGATTGATACAAGGGAAGTACTTTAGTTTTCCAATCCTGCTGTTTGAATGGACTAATAACAACTTGGAATTCATATCACCATAGCATTGCATGTGCCTGGAAGATGTGGAGCACTCTAGGGAGTGTGGCATGCCGCGGTCGTAAGATGTTGCCGCATGAGGGTGATCGTCGGTGAGGGCATACATCACGTCATGTCATAATTGCATTAACAACAGTATTAGGATTGTTTGATTTATTGCTTTACTATTATCGCGTGATTGATTTGAGAACATGTTAATCCTTGCTCTATTATTCCACTGAGTTAGCTACTCACTCCCACGTTACGGGACGGTGTTCCTGGACACCCACCAGACCCTTTTGTGATTGCAGATGATGGCGCGGCCTATGAGGCGGAGCTGGACTTGATGATGAGGAGGAGGATCCCTCCTTTATGCGTGTTCTGATAGACGGGATTACAGGGAGGTTGATTAGATACTTTGACACTTGTCATTTTATATTTTTAGCGCACTCATGTATATTCCTTTTGTCTACTTTTGGAGTATACATGTATGTATATAACCTGGTAACATATCCATACTCTGGAGGCATACAACAGTTTATATATGTTATACATATTATCACAGTCTTCCGCTTGTTAATTTAACCGTCTCTGGAGTATGATATGATGTTCTAGCTTAATCTCACTCATGTTTAATGCGTTATCACAGACAACATTCAATCATACATATCTATGTTGCGTAAATAACATTTTGGAACTCGGGAGTTGGGTTTTTGCTCGACCCCCCGATTTTCGGGATGTTACAGATGGTATCAGAGCATGATTTGGATTAAACCGGGCATGGGTTATGGTCACGCGACGTACGCTGTCGCTTCCTTTGACTTAGGTGGGTGCGAGAAGGGTCTAGAAACACGTCTAAGATCGCAGATTCGCCGATAGGCGAAGTCTATTAGAATCGATCGCAAGATCGAGTCTGTAACGCATCTCGGGTCGCGTAAGGCAACCCGAATCACTTCTAAGCTGTAGGAAGTCGGGTTGAGACGTCCTATGAGCGGTTTTAAACCGCACAAGTAAATCCTTGGGCCGTGGGATGACCACGACTCCTGTAATCAATCGCCAGGGCTTAAAAACCCCATTTCACCAAAAATCTTCAAAATTCCTCCTCTAAACATTCCAATCTTTATTTATTTCTTATCCATTTCATATTAGGCATCAAACATAATGTGAAAATAACACAAATTAGTACTTTCACAAAATTTTACAGTGAATAGTAAAAGTTTATGAAAAATGGCCATAAGGCCATTCTAAATTAACTTTCTTTAGTAACTAAGGATCTAGATAGATGTACTGGCTCCTTCTACCCCAAATTCATATGCTACACCATATGGTTTGGTATTCGATATTGCGATGTGGACCCGGAGAGCCCCGAACACATATTTGGGCCCATACAGATCAAAGTACAATGAACCAGGGGGTGGGCCATATATTTTTGGACCCCTGGGATCATGGGGGACCAGACCCATGTGGTCCCACCGGCCAACTTGGAAGTTGGCCGGCGATGCCATCGCCGGTCGGGCGATGCATCGCCGGTCGGGCGATGCATCGCCGACCGGTGGGGCCCATTTGGCACGAAAGTTGGGCGCACGCCCTATTTTGGGTAGTGTACCCCTCCCATGTAGGTCCCGTCCATAGAAAACCCCAAATAGGGGTACTTCCTTCACAAACAGCCCCTTCCCTAGCCCCATTTTCATTTTTCAGCAACTATCTCCAAAAATCCGTGATTCCAAACCACCCTAGACCCATCCTTGGCCAAAACCGACCATCATCCATCACTTCTTTGGAGTTTGCAGCCCTTCCTCTTGGAGATTTTGTCATTTGGAGCTTCAAAAACCCCCAAATCGAGCTGAATTCGTGAGGTGCTCCATTCCCCTTTTTCGTTTCCATTTCTCTCTGAAAATGCATCCTAGGGGAGCTTGAAGCATCCCTCTACAATGTCTAGATTTCGTTCTGTCCATTTGGACAACGATTTCTTTGCATTTCCTCCTCCATCGCCCGACTCGGACTAGTATTCTAGATCCAGGTATCGCGGGTTGTAGTTAGTCATTTCCTGTTTTAAGTTGTGTTTTGTAAGCCTGATAAGGCTAGTAGTTTACCTATGTTGCTGTAGAAGCTGCCTGACATAGCTCCCATGTACTTTTTATCATGATACTTGTAGGGAGATATCCCTTGTATGATGACAATTTTGGGTTTAATGAAATGCATGATGCTTTTCGACTTGTTATATGAATGTTTGTGTTGTGGTTTGGGCTTAATGTAGCCGAAATTTGTGGAATGGAGTGCATGCCGTCTCATTTCACTGTAAGGTATCGTCCCTGGATCGGGAGTATTGTAACTCCCGGGATTCAGCCTACAAATTAGTTTTTATCCCACCCCACCCTCCTACCAAGCATGCCACTTCCGATCCCGCCATGGGACTAGGAATGCGGTTCTATTTAATACAACTAAGCGCTACCGGCCACATAGGCCCTAGGCGTTTGGAACCTAGTGTTAGTACTCCTAGATTTGAAGGATCTGACGACATAAGACATCCAATTCCATTTTAATAATCTTGACCCTAAGCAATAGAAGAATTACCTGTAGTAGAAATGGTATGGAACCATTTAACGTATAAACTTAGGCTTTGGATTATAGCTACTGAGTTACAGACTAGGTTACTAGTTGTCTTAGGCAGTGTAAAGCCTATATATGTTAAGGGATAGTAGGTTAGATTTGGTTGGAATGGGACTCCCTTCCTTCGATAGATCCCCTTATGATTTATAGACTTCTGTTGTTGCCCATAGGAGGGAGCCATTCACTCTTAGGGACCATTTATAAATCCCTTAGAATGAACTTAGAATGTACTAGCACGTCCCTTAAAAAAAAAAAAAATAAATAAAAAATTGCCTTCCCCAAGGGCTTATTGCATTCGGGGACGCGGAATAAAGGAACTACATGTAAGCGATGTATTCGCGGTTTGAATCGACTTCCTAATCCTAGTGGTTACCAATAAATCCAATGCTCTGATCAAGAAGAAGATCGGCATCGACTCGGATTAAGAATTGATACAATAACTCTTCTGTCCTAGCTAGACAGAAAGTCTATGTATCCGGCTCAGACCCACTATACTACTTTTCTTCCGTGTTGGCTCGACCACATACAACCGAACGGGATCACAGTGTCTTTGGGAAATGGCGAGGACTTAAAGCCAGTAGAGAATTCGACATCTTTCCACCAACTCATACCTGCCCCTGAACTTAACCACAATAGAGATTAGGCTCATCTCTATGATAATAAGTACCAATGCCATAGAACGCATCATTAGCAAGGAAAACCATGTAGAGAAAGATTGTTTCCATTTTAGGTTAAGGATAGCCCCTAAGTTGCGCCTCGTTCCGATATACGGATCGATGCAAATATTCTTCAACCTTAAGTAAAACCAAGTTTTAAGGGGGGTAGAACGTATTGAGTCCAATCCAGTTAGGTTAGTCAACGCTACCGTTTGATCAGAGTGGCGCAGCGGAAGAGTGGTTAGGCTCTTCCCCACTGGCCCAAGATCGAAACCTTTGAGTTAGGTTATACGTAAAGGTTAGGTCGTTAAATGAGATTTGAACCCTTCCTTACACTGTCAAGACTGAAGCCCTGCTAGGTACTCTTTACCCTTCGCCAATGTTGGGGACGACATTGTGTTTTAAGGGGGGTAGATTGTAACATCCCAGATTTTTGCCAACTTGGGATTAGACGTCCTTAGGCAATGAGTCTATCCTAACACTAGATTAACTTCTCAAAACTCAATCCAAAAGTCTCAAATCCTTATTTCCTTCGAAAATCTCACCTTTTACTACTTTATCCTTCAAAATTTTCTAAGAGCTCTCACATTAGACACAAATCTTAAAGTTTAGGTGATGTTGATCAATACTTAAGCTAAAAAGTACTAAGAATAGTAAATAAATAAATGAAAAGGGTTTTTAGCCATTAACCTTTTGAAGTCTCACTAAATAAGTAGACTAATTGGATAGATCAGCTTCTCCTACCCCAAAATCATATATTGCATGTCAAATAACTCATCCCAGGTTCTAAAATACACCCATTTCAAATATCAGACGGAAAAACCACCCCAAACAGGTCAGTGGTCGGCGATGCCATCGCCGGTTTGGCGATGCATCGCCGAACTCATCCGTACAGCGAGTTTCTGTACCCTTTTTCCTGCGCGTTTCTTCGGACTTTGAAAAATCATATCTCCTTCGTTATAAATCCGATTTAAGTGATTCAAAAACCAGATTGAAGATAAATGAGTCTAGTTTTATATAAAAATATGTAAAAAATATAATAAAATATTTAATATAGTTTAAAGTAGGTCATTGTGAGCAACTGTCTGATAATCACTTGTTGGACAGCTGCTGCTTCTGGAATTTTTAGAATTTTTCTACAACTCAAAATCTTATGAAATTTGGAGGAGTTAGGGTAAACTTAATGATGAACTCCTAAAAAAATAATAAAAATAATATGATACCTAGAAGTTCCCAAAATGGGGGATAGAATGGCCCTAGGACCGTATTCTGCCATAATTAAGGTAGAATTTGGTTGAGTACCAAACTGAATACTCAGTAGAATTAACTTGGACCACTTTAAATACGTTCTACCAGACCCAAAGCGAGTGGAACCAATGACCCTATAATGCTCTAAAGCCTCGGATCAAACTCTAAGCCGGTTTGTTCTCGGGACCTCCTTGAAACTTTGTATTGGATCTAGACCGCGCGTCGTAAGTCAGATGCCTACCATCTTAGACCGTTATGACCACTTAGCTGGGCTTGGCAATCGTTTCGAATATCAAGTCCAACTGACGATCACAGGCTATTTCATTGAGCCCGGACCGAAGAGAGTGTGAATAGGGACATAGTTGGAATTTCAAATTCAAATCTGGCACACAAATTTGACGCATCAGTATTAAGCATTCTGACCGTCAGAATACAGCCAAATTACACCCTTGGATCAGGAAAAATTTCTATTACATATCACGAGACTTATAGGCCTGATCTTGGTGCGGTGACCGTTAAACTGAAACTGGGCCGCCACGTGCGATCTGGGAACCCTACCGGCCTGAAATCTGGATGCGTGCTAGATCCAGTATGCACGAGCTTAAGTCCGACCGCATTTGGCCAGGGGACCTCCAGAAATGCTCTTTTGGACCGAAACAGCCCCGATTTGGATATATTTTAAGTATACCTTGACTTGGAGTCTATTTTGGGCATGTTTAGGCTTATAAAAGGGGTTGAAACCCTCACTCCTCTCTCCCATCCGAATTTGCAAAAATTCCTAGATTGGGAGAGAGAAAAGGTGAGAGTTTGTGAGAGAGATTGGAGGAGAATTCCTTGCCGCTTGTGCTACCTGTTGCAAGTGCCTAAGCAACGCAACTCAATCACGTTGCCGGTGATTTCTCCGCTTTTCTAGGTAAGAAAGTACCCTAAATAGTTACTGATTTGAGTTTCCTTTGTTTCCATAGCGATGTAGCTTATGGATCTCGTGTATTAGGTTCCTTATTCGCCGTAGACGAAGCGTATACGCTCCGTTCGAATTCTCATCCCTAAAAGGGAAAAGGTGCGGATATTAGACGCTTTGATTGACTGTTTCCAAAGCTTTCAATGTCGTTTAATAGTAGATTCTTGACGGCAACGCCGTTTGACATGTACAACATGCTGTCCGTTTCCTGTTTCGTAAACTAACGAAGAATATGAGATTTAGGGCATTTTAGTCATTTGTAGGAAGTACTGTTTTCATGCATATTTTGCTGATGTGATTGACATGGTTTGTTGTCACATTAGGAAGTTAGGAATGCGTGCATAATTAGTTTGGCGAAGAGATTCGCCTAAATGCGCATTTCGGGTCGACATACTATATGTAGACTCAAGTGTGTAGTGTAAGTGTTTGTATAAATGCTTGTATTAGTATGTATTGAATTAAATGGTGTTATGAATTAATTTGAGATTGATTTCTCAATTAATATGTTGATGTAAATGATTTCCTACATGTTAGCCGTATGTACGATTTCATTATATGTATGAAATGCATATGTTTGATGTTGCACTTAAGTGGTATGTTATGACATGTACTTGATGATTCATTATGGTTTAGTTGAGATTGAATTCTCAATTAATAGGCTAATGGAGAGGATTTCCTATATGTTGGCGATGTGCATAATTTCATTATATGTGTGAAAGACATGTGTAGGATGATTTACTTAAGTTGTACGTTATAACAGGTGTTAACATGCTCACATGGTTGTATTTCATTTCCATTACTCTTACATGAATGCTGACATGATTCCATGATTGTTTGGGACTATACTTAGTCCAGGCAGTCGGTAACCGAACGAATTCGTGGTTAGTTTATCTTCGCCACGTACGACGCGTCGATGAACGCGAGCCGTGTTCTGGAGTTGGCGGCAGTGGTTAGGCCACATGAAGTGTTTTACGCACTTCATGTCGTCAACTTGAGATACGATCGCGCTAGTCGAGCCCGTCAAGTAACCCGACTGGCCATTGTATGTTCACCCTGCATGAGTCATAATTGCTTGAACCTAGGGTACTGAACTTACCATTGTAAACCCTGTTAACCATGGTACCTTGATCCATAAAGACTCATGAGCCGGGCATGGTGGTATGGGACACCGTGGTCGAGCTGTCGGCCTACGCTGGGGCCACAAACCTCCCCGTAGTGACCAGTGAGCACCTAGACTCGTGAGCAGATTATGGTGGTATGGGACACTATATTCTAGCTGTCGGCCTACACTGATCAGGCGACGAGTCCTTTGTAGTGACCGCGAGCGTATTCTGAGTCTACGGGAGGCGACGACCCTTCCGTAGCAGTAGAGTACAGTAGGCCTGTATTGATAAGGTGATGGGGGAGCGGAGCAACGAGTGCGTGCAACAGCCCTGACAGCCCTTGCAGTGACCTACGAAATATACATCGTATGAGATTACTAGGAGTGACGACCCTAGACAGGATCTGTGTTGGGATTGATACAAGGGAAGTACTTTAGTTTTCCAATCCTGCTGTTTGAATGGACTAATAACAACTTGGAATTCATATCACCATAGCATTGCATGTGCCTGGAAGATGTGGAGCACTCTAGGGAGTGTGGCATGCCGCGGTCGTAAGATGTTGCCGCATGAGGGTGATCGTCGGTGAGGGCATACATCACGTCATGTCATAATTGCATTAACAACAGTATTAGGATTGTTTGATTTATTGCTTTACTATTATCGCGTGATTGATTTGAGAACATGTTAATCCTTGCTCTATTATTCCACTGAGTTAGCTACTCACTCCCACGTTACGGGACGGTGTTCCTGGACACCCACCAGACCCTTTTGTGATTGCAGATGATGGCGCGGCCTATGAGGCGGAGCTGGACTTGATGATGATGAGGAGGATCCCTCCTTTATGCGTGTTCTGATAGACGGGATTACAGGGAGGTTGATTAGATACTTTGACACTTGTCATTTTATATTTTTAGCGCACTCATGTATATTCCTTTTGTCTACTTTTGGAGTATACATGTATGTATATAACCTGGTAACATATCCATACTCTGGAGGCATACAACAGTTTATATATGTTATACATATTATCACAGTCTTCCGCTTGTTAATTTAACCGTCTCTGGAGTATGATATGATGTTCTAGCTTAATCTCACTCATGTTTAATGCGTTATCACAGACAACATTCAATCATATATATATATGTTGCGTAAATAACATTTTGGAACTCGGGAGTTGGGTTTTTGCTCGACCCCCCGATTTTCGGGATGTTACACCCCCTTTGTCAATTACGTGACAAAATACCCAAAAACACCCTAAGAAAATATCTAGACAGATACATCCTAAATTATATGTACATGCATTAACACAATTTACAAATTCTAATCACCCATGTACACACCCAGTAATTTCTCTCCCTTACTTCAAAAACTCCCCCTTTCTTATTGCGGCTGCTCCTCCTAACACCTGCAACATATAGAACACAAATATCCAATTTTTCACAGGGGTTTTTCCACAGGGGTGTTTATAATTTTTCTCTCCCTTTTTGTCAGTCATTGACAAAGATATAGCAAGTGATAGTGACTGAATGTTTGAAGCATATGGGAGAATCACAGTCAGATAGATGTATATAAATAAAACAGTGTTCAGCATACATCATGAGTAGACAGTAGGGATTTAATAACGAACTGAAGGCATAAGATAAACATGCAATCCATAATCCCGAAACTTCATTAAACTAGGGAGGCATAAATTCAAATGGCAGGAAGATAAGAACTAGATTCAGCCATAAACAAAATAAACTGCCCAAGATTGGCAGAAATATCCAATACTGCCCCAGACAGCAGCAGTTAAGGCAAAAAAACAAAGCCCATTTGAGGGCACCCAAATTTCAAAATCAGTATTTCGCCCCAACTGTGGGCATATTCAACCAACAAAAAAATGCATGGTTAAAATGTTGTCATACACACCCTTGAGAGCACAGAACATCCAAAAATATAATGATGTTCATTTACAAGATAAGAGTATGGTGTATAGGATAACATGTATGAACCTGGCTTCATGAAGCAGAATGAGATGACATCGTATCGTCCCGTCGACACGTCAGTAGATCCACCAATTGTTAGACCGTACTCTGCACTCCTTGAACCATCCTTTTTAGGACAGTAAGCTATTCCTTTACTGAGTGCATGTCCTTCTGAATGGCCCCAATCCTATCCAGTTTGAGCCTTTTGCCATACCCAGCGGTTGACGTAGACGGAGTGACATCTGGTCCATGAGGTGCATCGTCAGCCATTGCATCTCCTTCCATGGGATCACCACCTTCTCCTCCTTCCCCTTCTGCATGAAGATCTTCCCCGATTTCCTCCTTGTACTCATGAAATATCAGATCCATTTCTGAATATTCTTCTTATTGAAAGCTTTGAGAGGGAATACCGGATCGGTTGTATATGGAAAGCCAATGCTTTGACAGATTTTACTAATAATCCAGGGATATGGCAGATGCAAATCTCTGAAAGTATGTATAGCATTGACAAACTGATTGACAATCAAGGTTGGAAGGCAGATATTTATCCCGGTTGCAACGGAGTAGACTATCATCACCATGAGACTTGTTAGATCCGATCGGTTCGTACTTCTTGGGTACAAATTAGTGGTAAAGATCCCATGCATGACTCTAAACCGAGGCTTCATATACCTAGCTTTTAAGGCATTCCCTTGATGCCATGGAATATCCCTGTTATGACATATGTATTTGGTTATCTTAGAGCGCATGTCTGGAAGATCGAGATCCCAGTTTGGAAGGCCTTCTGGAGCCAACTGTAGATTGAGAATGTGGGCTACAGTGGCGGGGGTGATTATTGCATCATCACCATCTAAGGATACCATGAAAGAAGAAGGGTTAACCACGGGAGAATGACATGCAGCAAGGAAGTTGCATGTCCTTTCCAGTTGGCATGGTCCACCAAAATCCAAGATGGGCAGCCAACCAATTGGAGCAAATAGGGGTTCTAATTTGTAGGGTACTAAACACTCTCTGTCTACTTTTCTCTCAAAGATCAACTTCCTATTGGTGTATTTTGGTGGCCGTTGGACAGCCGGAGGGGGAGGCGCTGGTTGAGACGGTGTAGGAAGTTCGGTGTGGGACCCACTGCGTCGTGATCTTTGCCGTGTGGGGGTCCCACTGTCTGGAATCCTTACTCTTTCCCTTGAGGCAAGGAGTTTTTGTCGCGTACCTCTCGAAGACTCCCCCGGACTTGATGCTATGTTTTTTCCTTTTCCCATGTGGATGAAAGGCTATTTGAAGTATTTGGGAAAAATGACAAAAACGCCCGACAAACAAAGAAAAGAAGGTTCTGACGATGTTGGAAGAATATTACCTAGTATGTGGAGGGATTTGGCTAGTCCGACTTGGCTTTTGATGATTGGTCGAGGGGATCGGATAGAGCAGATGACCGAAACACCTTTTAAAGAAAACTCCCTTTTTTTTCGTCCTGCCGACTTTTATCGAGCGTTATATGTCAATCATATCGGCCAACGTATCGATTGTATCGATAAGTTTTCAATTGATGCTATCGAGACTGCCCACGATGTTATCCACGGTCATACGGCTTTTCATATTCTGAAGACTCGTCGATTGTATCGACCCTCAGTCGATGAAATCGAAAAGAGGCCAACACTCGTATCGAAAGTAGATAATATTTAGAATTTTCACAATTTCGACACACGGGGTATTTCTTGGCTTGATAAGTATATGTCACAAAAATTTGTACCAGTTCTATACAATTATAAACATGATAATGTTTATATACAAAAATTCAAGGTCTCCAACCTTAGATGTAATATTGAAGGCTCAACAAAATTGCATCATTTCAGCAAAAATCCAAATTTAGATGCATAATCTGGAATTGTTCCTTTTTCTGCTTGATATATCAGGGTATATGGGTTTTAATCATCAGACAATTCAGTTTTTCTTTAACTACCCATTGTGAGACAGATTTCTTCATTTCGTTCTTTTCTTTAGGTGGTGATGGATGAGTGTCTCTCCTGGATGGACTTTTAACATTCTGAATTTCTCTGATTGGTTTGAATTTTCTAATGTGATTTTGATTAGAGTTATATAGAGTCCGTCTAAGTGATAAACATTCAAACTTGTAATGACCAACATCACCACATAAATTACAAAGAGGCAGTCAGTTTTTTTTTAGCTTTATTTCCAGTTTTCTTTTTACTTTTCTCATATCCTAGTCCACTCTTGTCTCTTCCTGGTCTTCCCATCCCTAACAAATTTTCCAATTTCTCACCACTCTGAGAAAATTTGTAGTTTATCTCGGCAAATTTCCTGGATTTTTCTAAGTCAATACAAAGTGACTGGTTCTCATTTTTGAGTTGTGCATTATCATACTTAGCAATTCAACCTGGTTCATAAGTTTTGATAATTCTGCTTTTAGGGATAAGTTTTCTCTTTCTAATTGATCATTGTCTGTGTGATATTGTTGCAAATCATTGGCTAAATGTATGTTTAATTCCAAGGTTCTTTCCAAGTCTTTCTGCAACAATTTCTTCTTATTTTCAGACATGTCGAGTTTTCTAAGGATATGGATGCTATAAATGAATAGTTGATTATAAGCATCCTGCAATTTATCCTTTTCAATTTCTTCTTCTTTTTCAGACTCAATTTCTCATTGTCAGATGGAAATGATTCAGTGGCTTGTTGTTCTTCCTTAGATTCAGTTGGAATGATTGAAGTAGTGGAGACCATAAGTATTTTTAAGGATTTTTGATCTCCACCACTTTCTAAGTCACTATTTTCTGAGTTTAACTCTTCCGTATCATCCCATGTGGCAGTCATCGCCTTGCCCTTAGTTTTTCCGTTTGGGCATTCAGTAGATAGGTGTCCATACTCATGACAGGCGTAAAATTGTGGTTCTTTGGTCCTTTTTCCAAATTTACCTGCAGAAGGTTTGCCATCCACCTTTCTACCTCTAAAGGGGCGGCCACGATTCCTTTGAAAGAATCTTCTGAATCTTTGTGGAAGTAGAGTCACTTCCTCATCTTCGTCTTCTTTTTCACTTTCACTGTCCTCATATTTTAATTTCTTAAAAGTTTTTAGGATAGTGTTTTTGGATTTTTGGGGTTAAGTGAAGTGTAGTTTAAAAGTTTGTAGGGAACTTACTAGTTCTTCTACTTTCATCTCATCAATATTCCTACACTCCTCAATTGTTGTTACCTTGGGATTGAACAATTCCGGTAGGGATCTTAAGATTTTCCTACATATTTTAGATGTCAGAACCTTCTCTCCCAATCCACCCATGGAGTTACAAATGATATTCAATTTGGCGAAAAACTCCATAAATGTCTCATGCTCTTCCATCCTGAGATTTTCGAACTGTGAAGTTAAAAGTTGTAGTTTAGATCTCTTCACAGTGCTTGTGCCTTCATGGGTTGTTTCTAATAGGTCTCATGCTTCTTCAAAGGTCCCACACATACTTATGTGATTGAAAATATCTTGGGACACGGCACAGTAGATGGCGTTCATTGCTTTTGCTTCAACGTTTCGCTATTCTTTGTCAAACGCCGTCCACTTTTCATTAGGTTTGGGTTTAGTGATTGTGGTTTCATTTTCAAGTACAATTTGTTCAAATGGTACCACATATCCTTTTTCAACTACATCTCAAACTTCATGATCCAAAGATCTCAGGAAGTAATGCATTCTAACCTTCCAGTAAGCATAATTTGAACCATCAAATACTGGAGGTCTAGTGACAGATGAGCCCTCTCCCTTGGCTATATTTCAACTTCAGACAAGATCACTCTTTAGGCGGTGAAGCCCTTAAAGAGAGACCCGCTCTGATACCAAATTGAAATAGCCGTGAAGACCGCTTGATTTGAAGTAGGAATATGCCAATATGTCCTAGAGGGGGCTGAATAGGACTTTTAAAGTTTTTATGAATTATTAAAGATCCTATCACAGAGTACAGATTAGGATTACTCAAAATTAACTCTACTGGCTTCCAAGCCTGGTAGAGGATTCAATCACAAACTATTTAAAAGATAAACAATTTATAGATGAGATTGTGATGGATATGACTGTGTGTGTGTATAAGATGTGATTTCAAATGATCAGATATAAAGACATATATGGAAATCACATAAATGAAAGACAATTCCAATCTCAAACACAGTCATTTTATAGTGGTTCGAATACTTCTCTACTCCACTCCCAACTTCCACACTTAACCCTTGAGTGACTGGATTTCACTAAGGAGGTTTTCCATGGTTCACCTCAAACCTAAGGTTTTAAAACAGGTTCATCTTCAACCTTTACAAGGAGGTTTCTACTTAGTTCACCTCTAACCATGGAGTTTTACTGGCGCACTCCTAACCAAATGTTTATGCCCACATAGAGCAAGGGTCCACACAACGTACCCCACACGTATACTCCCGTCGGAGGCCTCCTTTGAGGACTTCAAAGGGTGAGAAACACTTAAGACCCAATCCTAGAAAGGAATGATCACAAGTGTCCTATGGACTCTAGATACTTACAAATAAGTTGATGAGTCTCATTCAGCGTAATGTTGAAGATCTCCTTCTTATTGATGAATAGTCTTCAGCTCCCTTGATCCGCAACACAAAAGATATACCTATTCTAGGCTTTAGGTTGGGTCAAGGTTGTGATAGAATTCCACTCTCTAAGGATTTTCTTATTAGAAAGATATAGTGGTTCCGATCATCTATGCATTCAAGGCATCCCAGCTTAATGATTTGCCATTAAGGTAGTAGCTAGAGGATCCTTAAGTGCGGAAGCTCATTCCCTAATCTACTCTATTGAATATCAATGATGAGGGTGGATTGGAGGATGAACTCCCTGAGAGAAAGGGCTTAAGGTAAATGATAGGAAGGTTAAAACACTCAAAAACACTCTCTTCTTTCTCTACTAGCAAAAAAGGCAAGCTTCTCTATATATAGGCAAAAAGTTCCAACGGATATAAAACGGTCATATTTATGACAGAGTTCGATATCATCAAGCAAGTGTCGATATGATCGAGCGTATACTCTCAATTGTATCGATTGTCCTCTCGATGATACAAACTCAAATGTTATTTTCACTTTTGAAAACCTTTTGCCAATTGGTCGATGGGATTGAGACACACATCGATGTTATCGGATTTCGAACTCCGATTCCATCGATAGATGAATCGATCTATCGACAGGTGAAAATAAGAGAGACAAGCCTTAATTTTTAGGTTCTAAAGATATGATCGGGGAATAGTCGATGTCATCAGAATTTGTATATCGATGATATCAGAGACCGTGTCGATGGGATCGATAAATCGTATAGATTTACCTAAGAGCTTACTGGACGGTTTGTGTCCCATCTCGATCCAATCGACCAGGTCTCGATAAGATCAACATATGAATATCGATTTCTCTACTGGCACCCCGATCAATGTTTAAAAACATCCTGAAAATCATGCTAGAGAAAACATGCACCCACTTTCGATGTGATCGACTGACTTCCGTTATGATCGATATTTGAGTTCAGATTGAATCGGACGGTCATCGATATATCGAAGATCATAGTGATTTTCTTTAGAAAAATAGAGACGTCGAAAAACTGCCTGTCGATATTATCGATCCACTTTCGATAAGATCGATATTCGAACATCGATGATATCGACTGAACCGTTGATATATTGA